>OY754958.1:142242181-143492181 GCA_963576555.1 Ferdinandea cuprea | reverse complement strand
AATGCTTAAAGCGTTATGCAGTCAGAACCGAGGGAGACTGTCCCAGGATTTAGGGAAATGAGCCGGGGGATGAGCTTGTAAGAATATGCGAATTACCCGTTAATAGTGAGGATGCACATGAGATTTATCCGGAACAGATAACGCCACCACCATCGATAGCCAGGCCGCACACATCAAACCTCCTCTCTGTATCTAATAGGGGGCACTATTGAGGAATACACCATTAGGACTGCGAATCGAATGTGGTCAAGTCATAAAGGCTTTGCAAAGAAATTGGTTTCTTTACCAGCGAAATTGTTAAGGTTTCTCTGCCTTTTGAATTTGAATTCTGCTGGCTTCGCAGGGATTGCAAGGGGCCCGTTTTGGTGATGAATTCGGTTTCACCACTCTTTTAATAGTTGCATCAGAAACTAATACTGTTCTATTTGCACGCATTTTTTTTTTACTTTTACTTCAAAATATTCCCGACAAACCCTATCCCATCTTACGCCGTGCTGATAGCGCCATATCTGTCACATCTCTTCTTATGTCTTCCTATAAATACGTAAATAGCTACCAAACTTAT
Source organism: Ferdinandea cuprea (assembly GCA_963576555.1). Taxonomy (NCBI): domain Eukaryota; kingdom Metazoa; phylum Arthropoda; class Insecta; order Diptera; family Syrphidae; genus Ferdinandea; species Ferdinandea cuprea. The sequence continues at coordinate 143,491,616 of OY754958.1, read as the reverse complement.
CGGTTCATTTTGCACTTAAAATTATATTTCAAATAAAAAGAAAAAAAAAAGCCAATCCAAATGACGTGCAACAAACTTCTCATTAGGGCAATTCATCTTTTGACGAAACTCATGTGTGGTCTACCTTGACGGAACATTAGTGCACGCACAAATGCAAAACATCAATAGGATATGTTAGTTCTGCTCAGAGTTTCCTTTGCCACACAGCAGCCTTCGGCTGACTAGGTGGTCGCGAATTCGTCTCAAAGACAAGCCAATACACCTCACTTGCACATTCCGTCGACGAAACGAGCTGAATGTGTAAAACGATTTCCTTTCCGAAAAACAAAAACCAAGCAGCAATTTCATCTTCTCAGTCGCATAGGTATATGTACGTCCGTACTTCCACTTGAAATGAAAATAAATGTTTAACCTCTTCAGAAGGCGGCAAGTGAGCAACCAAACAAACAAGCAAACAAAAAATAATAATCTAATTGGCAGCGTTATGAATGTGTGCATTTTGCATTCCGCCAGAGGAAGTCGGTCTTAGTCTCTTACTCTTTGCCAGAGATCCAGTGACACAATCCAATTAGAGCAAATGCTGCTCCTCCTATGCCCCCGTGGTAGGCAATCCACTCGACCATTAAATTAGCACTTGGCGTCAACGCCACCAGAAAGGAAGGAAACATGAAACTTTTTTCATTACTAGACTATAGTGGGAGTAGTGGGAGCACATCATTACCCTTCTTCTTGCCTTCTGTTGCACATGTGTTTTTAGGATTTAAAATATTCTTAGGAATTTTTTAATTGACCAGGATTAGTGCCGAGAAACTCCTTCACAAAGCTGATAAAGAAACACAACGTGCAAAATTTGTGTGCAATGTGGGTAATGAGATTAACTTTGCTTCTGATGTTAGAAAGCATAGCTAGACTTGTGGATGGAAGATATTTTGCATATGTATACAGTTTGGGGCAAATGGATGGATTTTGTTCTTTATCGACTCCCAGTAGATGTGGACTCAGGTGGTGTTTCCATGGAACTAAGTGTGATGATAGTACATGGAAATTTCTTTAGAAGATGCTAAGACGTGTGATATGAACCCATTTCAAGTTGAAGGAGACGATAAAGGACAAAAGTCCTTAGAAATAGTCACGTGGTTTAAGTAAAATCATTTGCCATGAGTGCTTTTCATATAGAATGAAGCACATACATACATATTGAGTTAAGGGTTACATTTAACTAGGGGAGCTAAGTTTTATACTAATTTTCATCAATTTTGAGTGAAATTTATTTCTTTGGTCGACATGGGTTATGATTCCCTGTACCTCGAGATAGGTGACTCCTTTTATTTACTTCAATTGCTCTTATCATCAGTGACTTAGCAGCATAAACCGCGTTTCTTTCTAGAAAAGAAATATTTTCGCGTGTTTTTTCTATTTCTTTTTTTTGCAAACGTGGGTGCAATAGCTTAGTGGTTAACGACCTGTACCACCTGCAAGTTTTTATTCGCTGTCCCACCTCTTGCTAACGTCTGTCAAACACCCAAGAGTAAGAAATATCATGAGAAGCTTCTCATGCCGTTCGGAATCGGCATTAAACTGTAGGTCCCTCCATTCGTGTCAAAAATATAACTTCGCACACACAATGGTTGGGAAGCTAGGCTTAAGGTCCTGTATGAGCCGTTTACGCCTAATATTTATTTATTTATTTTATGGTCGTCATAGTTGACCGACTACGCAAGCAATCGGTAAAATTGTGAAGAGAATGTAAGCGTTGCTGATGTCGTAAGGCCTGTGCATCACCATCGTTGAAAATATTGCTGCTGCAAGTGTTGCTGATGATCCGAATCTATCTATATCCCGGCGTGCGCAGCAATTGAACAGGTCGTAAACGTATTTTGCATTTAGATTTGCATCTCCATCCTTACAAAGTTCAAATTACGCAACAATTGAAGCCTGCCGGCCATTGAGAACGCTCCTTGGGTGTTCGAACAACAGACATTTATTATACCGATTTTTCGAACAACAGTTTCTTCAGCGATGAGGCACACTCTCGGCACTCGGTGGGTTTGTAAACAAACAAAATTGACAGAGATGGGGCTCTGAAAACCTACAAGTGATCGAAGAGGTGCCGTTGCATCTATACAAAGTGACTGTTTGGTGTGCTCTATGGTCGAAAGGTGTCATTGGTCTGTATTTCTTCGAAGATCCCAATTGGCAGACGGTTACAGTCAATTCGGAGTGATATGGTCGAATGATAACCGATTTTTCTGGGTCGACGATTAAGGATCATGACTTGGACGATATGTGCTTCCAACACGAAGGGACAACAAGCTACACAACTAATGGCTGCATTGAGGTTTCCTGGTCGCGTAATTTCACGTATTGGCCACCTCAATTGGCCACCAAGATCATGCGATTTGACACCGTGAGATTTTTTGTTTTCTGCGGGGCTACGCAAAAGACCGTGTTTTCGCGAATAATCCTCGACCTGTAGACGCATTAAAAACCAACATTACTCAAGTTTTGACCGTCATATGGCCCGAAAAGTGCGAAAAAGTGGTTAAAAATTACCTCAAAAGAATCGTATACTGGGAATTATAATTATTGTGCCTTCCCGAGGAGGCAATTTGAATGGCACAGTGTTTGTTCATCAAAAATGTATCGCTGTGTGTTTTTATTTATTTTGAAAGCGAAAAATGACTGACCCTTTATTACATATATGCAACTCTCTTTCGTGAGAAATTTTTCGAACATCATTATCGAAAGCACGCATGTTGAAATAATTTCCATTACCGAATCGAGTTAAAATTCCATTTTTCACTGGTTAAACTCACACAATTCCCCAGAAGGTCACATGCTTTTCGCCTCGTCGTCCGTTCGTCCGTCTGTTGCTTAAATTATTAAAACCATCCTCCCACTTCGTGCATTATTAATGACAACCTTGGTAAATTAATTTTCTATTTTGACCGGAACAATGGGGGATTTCAATTCGGAATACAAACTAAGTAATTTAACTGTAAATGGAATTCTAGTTTGTTATTCCCGGAAATTAAGTTAAAAAGTGAGTTCGCAGCGGAAACAGAGCTACAAAAGTTTTCTCGAAACCAACAACATCCTGGGGACGAGCAAAGAAAAATGAACAGCAACAACAATGTCTCGGTCGTCGTCGTTGTTCCGTTCCTGTCGTTGTAGTCGTCATCGTTTCTTTGGCAGGCAGCATCCTTTGTGTTACACTTTGTATGGGATAAAAACTTTTGCCGCTGCTGTTTGCCCTTTTGGAATGTTGTCCCTGTCAGTTTGGTATTACTCAAGCTCAGCTCCCCTCCGCTGGTACCTTTCGAACAACACAACAGAATTATAATTATTGTACAACTAATGGCAAAACGATTACGCGACGACAAACAATTAAATGTCCGTCAAAGGATGCGTGCGTGCACATTTAACATGAACATGAACATGCAGCATAGGAATGAATCGGGCAACGCCAGCCAGCCAGCCAGCCCCCATCCAAATTGCAATAAAATCTGGAAACTTATTCCAGAGTCCATGTTAACTGTCGCCGTTGTTTACACGGCCCATTAAACCAAATGTCGAATCGTCAGCTTAAATCCCTCAAAAATTATTTTACCATGTTTATGGGGCGAGCACGATGGATGCAGTGGAAGGTGCTTTCCTTCCATACATACGTATCTACTGCAAAAGGGACACGACACGACGACGACAAACTGGCTTACATATGTACATATGTACATGCATATATGGCGGTGGCGGGTACTCCGGGTTCTCCGTCTGGATACATTCGCATTCGGTGCTTAAATTATTGTTCGTATGTCTGTCTGTCTGTCTGTCTCTGTTGTTTGGCATTGCAATTGGGGGTGAGGAGAACATGGTGTATTCACAATAAATTTCACACTAAATGATCGAAATGAGACAAGAATTCGAACCTGCCCATTTCGGTGTCCATTCGTCCTTCGGCTTCGACCGAGTGATTCGTGCGCGATGTAGATGCAGATGCACGCATGGGAATGGGAATGGGAATGTCAATAATTCCTCTTTTTAAGACTGCACCGTCAATTATTATTGTTATTATATTATTATCCACTTTGGGTTCAGTTCAGTGCTCCGCGCAGTGTTCGCTAATTAATAATGGCAGAGCCCGGTCTGCTCCGGATTAAGTGTCCGAGTTTTGAGGAGCTCAGGCTCAGGTTTTAATATATATGTATTTCCTTTTTCTGTTCCTGCATGCGTTGCAGCAATTTTTGTTCATTAGCTGCTTGATTTTATTGCTACGGATTCGGTTGGGAAGCACTCTCCGTCCGAGCCGACGATGATTGGGTAAAACGTGTGTGCAGATGTAAAGACCAGAAGTCTGACCGAGGCACAGTTGGACTTTGCACATATACGACACTATACGTACCTGCAGAGAGTGGGAAGATGCATGCATGCATGCATACTTGCAGCAGCGCAAAAGTACAAAACAACAACAACAACACAGAATTCTTACATACACTGATAGATAGTGGGCTAATGGGCTCTTTTTGTGTGGCCTTCTGGTTGGCTCTTCGACTACCAACAAAACACTATGCTCGCTGTTTGAATCAAGGTCCATTTCGGTTGGAATTCCATTTGAGTACACTCTATTTGAGGCTTTCAATGTGCGGGATAAAGTGCAGGAATATTTTTATGCGAGCATTAATCTTGTGTCGGGATTATACTCGTCTACGTATGCGTGTAGCGCGCGAGAAAATTATAAAGGTGGCCTGCTTTCAATTCGGTCTTTGACTAGATGCATTTCCCTTATGGAATGTAGGTTGCACTATATCTGCTATTCAATAGTTATTGCAATAAAAAAATCACAATCACAAACAAATAGAATTTCTGATTAATAGATTCGTCGTGGTTTGTGTTTTTCATTAGAGAGATTGCAGATTCTTATTTGTAAAGCTTACAAAGGTAGTAGGTTAGGTTAGGCGGGCAGTAAATTGTAAAAGGATTTCATTTTTTATGAATGGTTGAATGATGTGCGTTGGAGTAGTAAGTAAGTGGCTTTTGAGTTGGATTTGTAATATTTTTACTAAATAATTACGTGTGATGGATTACACCACCAATAATTGAAATGTATTTAAATTTGTGCTAGCCGATGCGAGTTTCGTCTTCTTCAGGACATAGGCATGGCTGTGCGAACAATCACCCAATAATAAGGGGCAGTTATTCATAATGAAGGATCGCCCAACAAGAACGAATAATCGCCCAAAATATGATTAACATTTACCCAAAAGTTAAATGAAAAATCGCCCATATATTTGGTCACTTCTTAGGCATCCAAATCTATATTTGATGTCGTGTCTTGGTAGATTTAGTAATTTTTTGGCATCGTCTTTTTAAAGGTTTGGTGACATTTTTGATTTGTCTAAGACTTGAGATTTATTTTTCAACACTGGTTGTGTTCCCAATTTTTCAAGACAGAATTTACCGCAGATTTGTGAATGGTTCGGGTCCTATAGAAGGAGTTTCAGGGCCTTTTTTGGCAAGAACATAGGGTTTTTGTTCTCTTCAATTCCCTCGCGCCCTCGGAAACCGACCATGTTTTGTTTTTGACACTTCATTTTTGGAGGGTGTCTAAACAGTGTCAATGATGGGTGAGCTAAGGGCTTTTATAGCTGCTTGACTTGATGTGGATGTTAGCGCCTTTGATTCCTGAGTTGTAAATTAAGTTTGCGCATTCCTTGATGGTATTGAGCTCTGCCTGAAATAGGAGTATTTCCCATAGGTATTGAGACATTTTTGTTTGGTCCACGGATATAGTATACCACTCTGAGCCGCTTAGGCAGTATTGTTCATTCTTCATCTGCTTGTGATCTTCGTGGAGAATCCTTTGTTGAAGCATATTGTTTTTAATTGGCGGTATGTAACTGCACAGATCATGTCAAGTTCGGAGAGTTGGAAAGCATTCCATCAGCTCAGGGTGTTTGATCTTTCAATTGGTTCAAACTTGCTCTGCATATTGACACTTTTAAAGGGGTGTTAGTCATATTAATGAGCTTCTACAGCCGCCGTGGGATATGTTCGGAGATTATAGTCTTCTAAAAATGGCTTGGTTTGTCTCATACCTTGGAGGTTCTTAAATATGCTGGCCCTTTTTCATTTTCGATGTTTTTTAAATTCTTGGTGTAGAATATGTACTCCTATCTCGCAAAACATGTCGGGCCCTATAAAGGGTTCCGCTTCTTAGCTTCCAATATTGTCCACGTGGCCTGGTATGTTACAGTTTCTGCAGTTCTTGGCCTAGACACTCCTGCACTAGTTCTTTCATCAGTTATCGATCCGTCTGTACACAGCTTGTGTGGCTGTGAAGTTTGTAAGCTGTGGAAATTCTTCTCAGAGTTGAATTTCCTTACACTGTCATCTCGGGGAATAGGTAAGAGTCTTCAGGGATTTATATACAAGCAAATGTGTCGTTTTAGGGTCTCCAAAAACGATTGTCAGGTTTTTTTTTCTTTGGAACTATGGGTAAAAGAAGGTCAAATTCTTTGCCTTCACAAAAAGCACTTAAGCCAACTGCCCCATCGAAAAAACCTGGATATGCAATACAGTTCGGGGAAAAAATGATAGCTGTTGTTGTTTAGATTTTAATAAAAAGAAAATCAATTAATGGAAGACTCTGCGGTTGCAATGATGCGTCAACAATTTGCCATATAAAACTTACAAGTAAAAATAGCACGGCATTTCAAAAGTGTCTTTAATTACCTGCGCTGACAATATAACAGCGGAAGAACATGGTGCGGTTGCGATTTCAGCAACAGCATTGTTTGAAAAAGGTCCACGAACAGAATACGGAACAGTAGTATTGGAACTTTGTCAACCATAAAAAAAAACTTTCCGTCAGAGCTCAAACGAAGAGTTAATCTTTCCACACAGCTTTTTTCGTTGGGCGGATAATGCAGCTAAGGCTCTTTCCCGGCCAAATAATGAGATAAGAACTTATTTGTCCCTTCTCTGCTCTACAGATAGGTATTTCGATTAGGAGAAGACTATTCAAGGAGGAGGAACAGGAAAAAAGTCTGACCTCGACATGTAGAGCTAAAGAACACTAATGCTCCGACCCTGATTTTGTAACCATAAAAATCTATTAAAAAGGTATAAACTAACAAGACAAAGTACACGACCCCGAGACTAGCTTCTTTAACCATTATATGTACGAAGACATATTTTTAACACGAATTAAAGGGACCAACAGTTTAATGCCAATTCCGAAAGGCTATTTATTTTTTGAGAAGCCTCTAATGACAGTTTTACTCTTGGCTCTTTGTCAGATTTTCGCAAAAGGTGGGGCAAATGCACTCAGCTACTATGCCACTGCACCCACAACACAATTTTTTTAAGTTCTAAGCGTGACGGAAAACGAACACATGGATGAACGAAGTTAACATGTTTCGGCGACCATTGCACGGGCCTATACCTATCTGCACAAGGATGCTACACAATTTCAAAACAGTGATCTTGAGCACACTTAACTCCCTAAAACTCAAGCTGCCATTGCCTTTAAAGTAAAATGGATAAGTGGTTTATCCACTTTTACAAGTTGGGCGATGCCCTACCTATTAAGACTACTAAAATTCTGGCTGGAGCGAATCAATGTGACAGGAAAAGGGAAGAGAAGATCCCAGCTGAAGGACATCGAAAAATATCAAGTTAGTAACAACCCAATGCGGTTTTTTAAGAAAATCAAAAAACCTAAAACTAGGCTAATAGGTTTTTTCAAAACAGCCCAACAGTGTTATTTCTTTGCATAGCAAATGGTTGCCTAGTGCTTTAGCAAGCCTTCCTGCTGCTAAATTGGTAACATCGGGGGGCTAAGATAAAATTCACATTACATCCAGTGAAGGAGAACCAATTCCAAAAGCTGGCTCATAAGGCCTATCAACGAAGATTTTGTTCACCAAATTATCCATAAAATAAGGCTTCGAAGAGCATAGAATTCTAAGTCTGAGCATTTCGACTTAATTTATTCTTATTCATGTTGCTAACACGAATATACAAAATCTTCAGTGAGGTGAATTGGACACATTTAGCCATACATTTTCGAATGCCAAAACTAAATGATGTCAGCCCCAAGGCAACCAGATACCAGTGTCTATGAAGAAGTAATCCGAGTTCCTATCAAAGCAGTTACTGTCAACTGACAGATTACATAACAAATTTACTTACATGCCCACTGAATCGTTTGGTTACCTGTCCAAATCTAATCTCTTCCCATTCGCTACCAATTCACACGAATAACCAAATAAATCTCAACCGCTGTCTGCTAGCAACCCCTTGATTTGACCTGCGTCCACGCATTTTAATTGCCAATTTAAACAGAGAAAGGTGTTGGTGTTGGTGTTTGTCCAACTCGAGAGTGCAAATTTGAACCTCATATTTCAGAAACTTACAACGCTAATAAATGGCCAAACTTTAGCAAATTAGTGCTACCGTACCGCCGCCGTTGCAGCATCATCTCATATCAAATGTTCACATTCAGTTCAGGCGGACGACAATATATAAAAAAAAACATACCACCACCACACCGCGACCAAGTTCGCCGACCATATCATTGCGGTTAGCTTAAACAAATTAACCACTTAACGTGTACATGCAAAACATGACTCCTGCAAGCAGACAGAGCAGAGTCGTCCTCAGGCATTCCCGGGTCCGTTCGCAGACCGCCAAGCCGCCAAGCCGCCAGTCCAATGGCAACGATTGCGTTTATGTTATAAATTTTCACCGGCCAGAGGGGGGCTAATTTATGGCCACTATTTCATCTAACACCAACTCGCAACGAACTGCGAGTGCAAATAAATAAAATGCTCCACCTAAAGTATTCTCTAATTACTTGTCCGCACCCAAGTGCTCTCTTTGGATGAGGCGGACGATTGGACGTGGACGACTAAACATGCACAAACCGCCTCTCAACGACGCAAGAATACACTGCTCAACTTGATCCTCGTCCAACACCAACCACGCGGACGTTTCGTGAGTCCAGGGAATGCGATTTAGATCCCAACGCGTCGCGCTGCCATGAAAATAAAAACGATTTGAAGTTGTTGTAGTTTTTTTTTTTTTTTCCTTCACTTTTGGAATTCGGTTTGTGTTTTTTTTTTTTTTTTTGGTTGTTGGTCTTTGATTTGGATTTTTGATACAAGCCAGAGCAAAGCCGACTTGTCGGACGAACCAACCAACACCGTGTGCTCTGTTCCTCATATGACGACGGAGATTAAACATCACGAAAGGCAGGAATGGAGGAGGCCCTCTTCCATAAATGTTACTCCGCAACCATAGCCTGCGAAACATTTCAATAATTTTTCGTTCCTTTTCCATGAAGAGAAATGTCTGTGCGCGATAAGAATTCTGATGGTCGTCCGTTTGTCCGTTTGTCCGTGTCCATGGTGCGGTGGACGTAGAACATTTTGCTTGTTTTGTCGGATTTTCTTGAAAATGAAACTTGTTTGCTTGCCAAAGAGAATGTGCCATGCCAGCGCAGTGCGTTAATTCTCATTTGCAATTCGGGAAGGGGCTGCTCGGGCTGGACACGGTCAAGCCAATGTGTGTGCGCATTCCATTGAGTTTAATGCTTGCATTTCTTCGATTTGATTAGTTACTCTTGGTGGTTGAATGCGCGGCAGAAAAGGAAGACCGTGAGGTGCCTAATAACTGCATGTAATATTTTTTTACGACAAACATAAAAGGTCTTGTTAGTATAGCTAAAGTAGCTCCTGCAGGGAATTAACAATTCAAGACGCGTTTTTTTTTTAACACATGGATTATGGTGGATAGTTATGGATTGAAATGAATGAATTTTAGGTGAGGTTGCACCTTTCTCGATTAACCTATGGAAGAAGTATGTCGGGATTTGCGACGAAATTATTCAGAAAACTCACATTTTTCAGGAACGGAAAATGCTAATTTTCAACGGAAATGTTAAGTTCTTCATCCACTTATCTTTAGAATAAGCTCAGTGCGTATGTTGCAGCAAAGACGATTCATTGTATTTTGAAAGATACCGCCTTTATCCGACTGAATAGTTTCTGATTTTTCAAGACCTTACCGATGCAATACAGAGGTGCAAAGGGTGTTCTTCCCTTGCAAGTATAAAAATAAATTTAATACAGCAAACATTATGCGGACTTATTCTGGACCTTAAAACAATTAATGCAACACGTACTTGTGGTTGTTTTAATTTCTCCTTTTATACGCGTTTTGCAGGTACTTTCGTCATTTGGCAATAAAGCCAAAAGCTCACGGCAACGTATTGCGTAAATTCAGGAGTGCCAACAGATGGCAGCTACACGAAGACGAGTATCAAAGAGACATTGCTAACAGAAACACAAAGGTTCGTCTAATACGTCTAAGGGTGTTGCCAACTTCATGGCGGTAACACCCTGTATATACAGACCTCTGAAGGACGGCTAAGCAACACTATCAGCTATCTGTAGTATATATATACCAATCAGTCTTCGTCGTTTCTTCTAAAAACGAGGGAACAATTTGTGAATGACATCTAGGGGGAAGAAATATTAAACGATTCTCTCCTGCAAGAGACGGGATGGATTGACAAAGACCCCTCTGTATAAGCTGACGGAAATAATTGAATCTAAATGTAAAATAGACCGCAGTGTCCGCATCCCTTGGTATACATTGTGGATAGCTTGGTGTAAGGAAATACAACGATCCTGGGACAGACATGGAATACCCACAAACTTTAATATAAGACAATAAGGAGACGTCCAATCAACCTTAATGTACAGCTTGGCTGCAGATCGACTGATGGAAAAGTTAACCAGCCTTGGCATCAACTGCTGTCCAGAATCTGGAAATGCTTTAAGTAATTGCATTTTTGGTGATGGTTCCAAAACCTGTCAGGCTTTTGTCCTCGTATGTACGTCTTCCAAGCGGATATTTGTGCCATAATACTGACCATGCATTTTATTGTGATGTATATGTTTGTGTGTGTTGAGAAGCAAGCTGCACTTAAGGTTTCATTTAATCACTTGTAAGTAAGTGCCTTAACTCGAGAACTCTTTAATGAAGACACATTGAATCTTGTTTGAAGTCCGGGTTATAGAACTTGTTCGCCAAGGTTAGTACGTAATTTTCCCTGAACCTGTGTTGGTTCGTCCAGATCAGCTTATCTATAGACACAATATTCGATGGCACGATTCTTCGAACAGATCAACCTAGATCGACCGTCTATAGGAAGAAAAGACTACAGAACAGAGACTACTAAGACTAGTCTAGTAAGCATTCTGACGAGGCACGACGCATTTGCAAAGCACCTGAAGTACTCCATCTGCGACGCTTTTGAAAAAGGCGAAGAAGGTGTGAAACAAATATTCTGTGAATGTCCTCGAACCAGACTACAGGCTCTAGGTGCTGCAATGGTGAGTGCGGAACAGCTAATCTCCTTATCACTGAAGTGATTTCTGTCTCAAATGCCACCCATGCTCCTTTGATATGGAAGAAAAAGTCTTTGGTATACAGTCCAAGCATCCTGGGTTCGATTTACTCCGAAATACAAAAATGTCTCAATACACATGTCAGGAATGAAAGGCGCTGAAATCCATATATTCACGGGTAGTCAAGCACTTATTAAAGCCTTTAGCTCTCCAATTATTGATTCGAAATCAGTACTGCATCCTGAAACAAAACCTAAATCTGGGTGGTTCCCAAACACGAGGGAATTGAGGGATATGAAAAAGCTGACGAACTGGTTAGAAAAGCCTCGGAGAATCCCTTTATAGGAACCGAGCCATTCTGTCCAATAAACAAATCAGCTATTTATATGAAATTAAAAATACGGGAACACAAAATTTGCATCTCATATTGGGAAAGATGCGCAGCCCTTCAGAAAAGATACCAAGAAATTACTTTATTAGAAATCTTATTGGTTACCTAGTAGGTCATCACAGATTAAGACCGGAATGCCGATATTGTCTTGAAGAAGACGAAACAGGAGAGCACATCATATGTGAGTTCCCGACCCTACATGGATTATGAAGAACAAATTTTCTCAGTTAAGAAGTCTTCTGCTGATTTAGTATCATTAGCTACATTAGCAAAGTATAAGGTCTACTTACCTAAGCAACTTTCTGACATTAAGCACAAAACAACTTTCAGGTCGAGGTGCATTTCCTATCGCATCGGCGAGTAAGAAGCTTAAAAAAACTTAAGGAAAGGCTACAGTCCGCTTGGGGCGAACAGTATGATACCCTATCCATATCCCTATATGCCCAAAGAAAAAAGCATTAGGAAAATGATGGATAGCATTTTATTTCATTCTAATAAATTTAAAAAAAAAAAATTATTTTTTGAAATAACACCCCCAAAAAGTGGGCGCGGCCAAAAACTTTGTATGGGCGACATATTGGAAAGAATGTTGGCTAAATATCTTGTTAAACATTTTTTTTCGCTTTCTATGAAAATTTTCGAAGAAAGCAGTATTTTAGTGAAAATAGCCTACAAAAAATAGGCGTGGCAAAAAACTTTATACGGCAAACTTATAAAGGAGGGCAGTGCCTATATATCTTGTGAAGGTCGTAACACTCTATCTCTATAACTATAGCTTCAAAACGGTTTTTTTTATATTGTGGGCGTGGCAGTATTTAAAAAATTTAACACTTAACCATTTCGGAGCCCTACGGAATATGTGGTACAGATTTCAGCTTCCTAGCTTAATTTTAAAGGCCTAAAAATTGCGTACGGACGGACATTGCTAGATAGTCTTAGGATTTGGTCCTGATCTCAAATATATATACTTTTATGGGTCTACAACGTATATTAAGGGGTGTTACAAACTATGTGTTTAATATACCCTTAGGATAGGGTATAAAAATATTCTCAAATTGTAAAACTTATGATAACTTTTGAAGCAATAGCAGTAGTCGGGCATGGGCCATTTTCGCCTTCTATCTATTTATTTTAGCATAGGAAAAACAAACCAGACTGCCCATAATAAGAGAAACTCCTAACAAATGCAAAGACCCGCACCGGAGATGCGTGCATTACATATTCAAACCGATTTCGCGGAGAAGTTCTTGGAGTTGGATTCTCTCCAATTCATGGTTACGGTGGACGAACATAACAGAAGAAATCAAAAGCGGGATAAGAATTTTTAAAGAAGAATATGATGACGAAACTTCCACTTTGAGCCATTGCAGCAGGTTTGGGAAAACAGTATTAGAAATTCTAATTTGAAAACAATATTCCAAAGAAGCTCGACCACAAAAACATGTGGAGTAATGGATCCACAAGCTATGGGCTAGCACTATAGCACAAGGTGAATGACTAATTTGCCAAGGATCTAAAGACTACTACTCGGTTAACATATTACAAAAACTACCAATGATATCAGATATCCAAGCAGCCCTCAACGCTGTTCACCCTTAGGTGATTCAGTATTAGCTCATGTGCAAACGCCCACAAAGACCAAAGTAATTAGGCAGAAAAGGACAGATAATCACGTTATTGAATGACTCCAGCTGACTTAGTCCCAGTGAAGCCCTTTATAGGTTACCTACCATTCTACGGGATAGGGGAATATATCACGAAAGGAAAAAAAAACTAAAACCTTTTAAAGATTGATGGAACGTATCAGGGATAACCTTAGGATCCTAACTGGCTTTCTAATACGGTACTGCAGTTTTTAGGAAAACCTTCGAAAAAAGGAGATCTCCAAATTACATATAAAAAAGCGGGGGAAAGCCCACCCACACGAGGAGTTAGCATTTGGATAAAATTAAATACCGCCAGAAGGCAGGTTTGATAATAAGGTCAACGAAATACACGAAATTCCCGAAGGACAACAAAATTTAAATAAAATTTACTTCCTAAAAAAATCCCTATTTCGAATACAAACAAAAATACAAACTAATGCTGAACTCCAAAATATTAGAGCTTTAAAATACAGTACCTTCCGGTCTTCTATTACACCTACGTGCTATCCCATGGATAGTTCACTAAACTTCTTCATACAGTTTCCTGCCGGCATTAATTTGATATTAAGGATTCAAATTTCTCCTCATTACGGTCCTAAACTATTTTGTTATTTCCCCCAAACGATCTAATAATACGCGCACCCACCATGCTTTACTTTAGCTAAATTAGAACATTATTGCCATCCAATTTTCGTTGTGTACCAAAAATAGAATTTAATATTAAACCACGTGACTGGAGGAGAAAAAGTCAAAGTTCCAGGGAAAATGTTCTCTATTCACCATCTTCGCGTCAAATCATGATTCATAATCGAAAGTAACTTCTCGTGCATCTTTCGAATGAGAACCCCGAGGTGGAGCAACATAAAGTGGCCATGTGTAATCTACAAAGCCCTACCTCCTGCTGATGTCTAGGAATAGGAACCAACGCTATTATCTTCCTCACATTTATCCTTATTTTCAAATCCCCGAACAGTTTCGGTTCTTCCGCGGCAGCATCATGGGCCTGCTTAACCTTTTTACAGGTTGAGGCGCGTAAACCACATTCAATAGCCAAACCAGTAGCCTTATAGCCAAGCCATCCTGCCAGGAGGAGCAAGTATTTTTTGATTAAAAGTGCCAATTGCCGTGTTTTTTTTTTACAAATATACAGGGAGCCAAAGCCGAAGTCGATAGCCGAAGCCAAGGCGCATCTGGTCCGCACACTAATCCCCAATGAAACGGTGGCGGCGCTCTCTTCAACCAGATTCAACTACCTTCATTGTGCGACGACGAAATGTGTATTCAAGTTAAGAAGCAGAAGTGCATCAGCGAAAGTTCCTTGGTCTCCAAGCAATTGCCATCGTCCTCGTGTGCACGTTGCAGTGGCATTGGACCGGTAACTGCCAGCGGCAAACAAGGAGTTGCATCATTTGCATTTGATATTCTATTAGCTCCTCTGGCGTATCTGTTTCTGTACCGTGCGCCACATGACTTTGTTTCGCACGAACGCCAAACTCACCCCTGACGTGAATGTGACTGTGACTCCTCGTGCATCTTTGAGGTTCTTGTTCTTCGTCCTCCATCTTGTCTTCTTGTCTTCCATCATCTATTTTTTTGTTGGCTGGGCTGCTCTTGGTTGAATGTCATGTAAATATGGATGCTCCACCGCAGAACTTATTGCATTTTATATAATTTTGGTTCGAAAAAGGGTTCTTCTTGAGAAAGAAGATACAAACTTGTACAGTTTCAGAGTTCTAGCATAGGACCAGGTTAACTTATATAAGGATAAGTGCAGAAGTGCAAGAGAGATTTTATGGTACCCTGCGATGACGATGACGATGATGATGATGCTGATGCAAAGGATACCAAATAGATACATGTATCTGCAAGTACAGGGCATGTGTTCCCATTTCCTTTCCGAGCGGAGAAGAATGGAATGGAATTGCTTTCAGTTTTCTCCCGAAATGAGGTGGATTTTCTTTTAAAAAATTAACGAGTGGGAGAGTTTTCAACTAGCAGCAAAAAAGTATTTAGCAAAACGAATAAGGATCTGATGATGGCATGATGATGTTGCTGCTGCAACCGAGTGCTGCCGATGATGAAGACGAGATGATGACGTTGAAAGGGAAAGCCACTTAACATGCCTTAATTGGCTCTGTAGTTGCCTTTCGACTGTTATTTTGTTATTTGCATTTCCACATGCGCTTTTTTGCCACTTCTTTGTGCACCGCACACAGCACCGAGGGTCATAGGAACGTGCAATTAAACACGAGAAGGGATGGGAGCAGCACAAGCAAAAGCATAAATACGAGGACGAGGATGAGGTCTCCCGAATAGGGAAGTAAATGTGCACAGATTTTCATTTCAGTCTAATGAAGCATTCCAAAAGAAGTGGAAAAATAGTGCTGTACAACAATGGAAATGGTTATGTAGTGGTTGTTGCGGCTGGCGGCAGCGACCAACTGGGGAAATCCCGGTGACCGATCAAGAAAGCAACATTCAAATGGTTTGCTTTTTCTTTTTTAAATATATTTAAATCAAATGGGCCACAATGGAAGAGCAAATGGACAAGAGGAATCTGTTTAGATCTGTAACTTAATTGAATGCGGAAAATGGAAAATGGAAAATGGAAAACGTCATGTTGTCGAGGTCGGAATAAATAATGAGTAACGATCCCGTAGAGAAGTAGTTCAAAGTTCGCTATAGTAGCGCGTGAGACACAAAGGCTGCGATGATGGCGGGCGGTGGACTGGAAGTTTTCAGTGGCTAAAGAAAGTTATCCCATGGAATTGTGGTGGTATAGTGTGTTGTGCAACAAAACCCAAAGAAATGGAAATTAAATAAAGGATGTAATAATTAAAACTATAAAGCCCAAGCGGATATTGGATTCTGCTGCTGCAGGATGCTTGGGCGGCATGGCGGGTGGCTGGTGATTTATGTGGGTTTAATATAAGTTTCTGCGTTGGAGGAGTCCCCCGTGGGGTTGTGATTTGCGTAAGCCAACAATTTGTTCTTCGTAGGCAGTAAGTAGCAATTAGTCACTGGGAATACGTGATGTGTGTGTACAATGATATTAGCGTTGCGATTGCGAGACACTGGCAAGGGGGAAAAAGGGTTTAGGATGTGTCTATGGTAAATGTAAATGGTCTCTCAGAGCCAGGTCGGGGCTTAGGGTGGATCTTCTACAACGAAATATTTTATTCCATGAACTATGTTCAGTTTTAGATTTGACAACTTAATACATACAAATATGTATGTATATGTGCGGATTCTTAAGTGTCAACGATTGATTGCGTGTAATATTTTAATTCATAATCGGGTGTCGTACCCATATAACTGATGGCGGAGCAGCTTAGAAAAGAAATGCATACAAATACAGTTAGTTTAGTTTAAAACAAACATCATTCGTGGCGCTGTGCTGTTATACCACTTTATCGAAGCTTGTAGAGAGAGAAATCGATAGAAAAGCTTAAGGTTGAATTTATAGGTTAATATCTAAGGGGACAGCGATATACGATGCCAGTAGCAAGTCTACGGTTGCTTCTAACCGATTTTCTGCTCAATTTTCAGCCTTTCCGATAGGCTGACGTGGGTCGGAGCCATGCAATCTGGCTGAATGTAACGTTTGGACAGAAGTAAACTAAGGGTTTTTGCGCTGGAACACGGAACAGGCACAGATTATAGCCTTTCTGGTATAGTGGCTTTCTCAGTTAAACACTCATAGAATTTGAAGCATTATAGAACTCATAACCTCGAACTGAGGGAAGCCATCGTTTGAAAAAGATGAAGCTGCTTCTTCTTGCTGTATTTCCTAAGGATTCCCCAAAAATAAGAATGCACCGAAACCGATGACAAAATGGCTCAGAGGAGAAACAAAAGGCTTGTGAGCTTGATTTCAGTGACTGCTTAGGCTGCTGGCAAAGCGGTTAAAGGCACTTAAATGTGAAGTACTCGCAAAAAAGGAGTCGAATTTCCACACCCCCCCATTCTCAGATGGTCTAATATCTGCCGGCTACAGTACCAAAATCCTAACGTCTCTCTGGATGTTTATCAGACTTTTAGATTCTACGTGTCGGATTTGAACCTGGTTTCCTGTGGTATTATAGTATAAATGCTACCATGCTTCCACGAAGTGCGGGGTATGAGAGTAGTTATCTGAATATCGCGGTTGATACGCTGCAGAGAGGTATCGCAAGCAGTGTCATGCAGCCAGTCCTGGAATGAAAAGAGGAGAATTGAACATACCCGTTGATGGTATTTCATACTCTCTCGCAAAATATGAAAATTATGTAAAAATTATATATGTTATGTATTAATGCAGTTAGCAAATCCGACTTAAAAGCCTATTGGTCTTCTCATGTGAATGAACAGAAAGAGTTCAAGAGGCATATAAAGAAAGCCAACTGTGTACCTGGTAGATTTTTTGTACTAAAATCAAATAACTCAAATGTGCTTAGTTTCACATCTGCGTTACTAAGGGATGCAGATAGACTAGAGGAACTAGCAAGCTCCAAAAAATGGGTTTGCATCCTACTGCTAGGTAAGTGCTTGACCGCAAGTTTTATGCTTCTGCTGAATATTGAGATCTAAGGGGCTTGACATCGTACTTGTGGAATGGATTCTATAAATGCTAAGGAGGATAGTATTAAGGTGAAGTTTGTCACCTTCTGTCTGCATGGTTACCAGAGAAATATTTTTCCATCACATTATTGAATCATTTCGGTCGACTCTTTGCTAAACAAAATGGCAGTACTATAACATTCTTATTACTCTTGCTTTAACTTAACTCACTTTATCTTATGTTTCTTAGTGAGTGTATCTTGGAGCTCTCAAGAACTTAGATTAGATTACAGGAGAAAAGACACTCAGCTCCGTCATTACAAGACTCATTTTTCAATAATATTTCGGCTTTTAGCGCTTTGGCTCAATCCTCCTTGGTTGATTATTGTTACCATGGGTCTACCCACTTCGAGATTAATGTATATTCAAATCCGTAGGATCAAAACAGGTGTTTCTTTTTATGTTGACAAACTTCATTGTAAGGTTTTCTATCTGTTCTATTCTTCTATTCTTTTCGAGAAGATGAAAAACTGAAGAAAAATACGAATCCCAAAAACAAGTGGACCTTTATTTCTCTCATTCTAGCGACCAATGTCACTTATATACCTCAAATCCCTTCTGTGCCTTCTATCAGCTTATCGTATAATTTAAATACCGAAACGATTTTAACAACATTTCCAACAGAAAATTAGACCGATTCACCACAGTCTGATGAAACTAGTTTGCGTTTTATTCAATTATTCAGCTCTGTCGTCGTGATCGGGATTTGTACATGTATTGTTTTGTACTAAATGTTTACTTAACCGTTGCCATTTCATATGTTATGTCATTTGTTGTACTTTATTATAATATTTTCGCTGAAAAGCATTAAATTTAATTAAGCTTAATGACAGCACTTTCAATTGAGGGGCGATACTGCAAAAGACCTGTTTGAAAGTTCTACTAAAGCATAAAACAAGCTACCCAAGGATACAAGGCCCGAACAGAAGCCTGCAGAGATGAGCATGGATATAAATTAGTGGATTCATATTCGATGCTGAGGATTTGGAAAGAACACTTCTGTAGACTGTTAAACGGCGGAGACAGCAAACATCACGCTGTCAGGCAAAATGATCTGTTCAGCTTGGACGATGATAGCCAAAACTTCCGTCTACCCGACCTACCCGACAGAAGTGAGAATAGCGATATTCAACTTAAGTCCAACTAATCTGCTGGAGCGGATGGCCTTCCGACCGAGCTTCTCAAAGCAGCGGGAGATGGCTTGGTAAGGAGCAAGCACCAAATAATCTGTAAAAGCATGCCCAACGAATGGAACCTCAGCATCGCGTGCTCCACAAGAAAGGAGATACTCCGAACTGCGCCAACTACAGGAGAATAAGTCTCCTGAATGTCGCGTATAACATCCTGATCTTGATCTAGACCTGATCGGCCCATATCAGAGTTATCTTAGGCCAGGAAAGTCAACCATCGATCGAATTTTCACACTCCGACAGATCTCGGAAAAAACCCAAGAGTTTCAGATCAAAACACACCATCTATTTATAGACTTTAAAGTCACCTATTGTAGCTTATATATAGGGCCGAATTATACAAAGCCATGTCAACTTTTGGCATTCCCGCCAAACTCGTCCGTTTGTGCAGGATGACAATGGAGAAATCTTGCGGTTCCGTCAAAATTGGAAAGAACACCATCGAGACATTTGTCGAAAAAGGTTTGAGACAAGGCGACGCGCTATCATGTACTTTCTTTAACATCGTTCTTTAAGCAATTGTACGTAACTCACAAGCCACCATCAGAAGGTACAATTTTTCAAAAGTCCGTTCAACTACTTGCCTATGCTGATGATATTGACTCTATTGACGCATTTGCAAGCATCGAAACGAAGGCGACGAAGATGCATCTGGCTGCTAATGAGGACAAAATGAAGTATATGCTGTCAACGAGAAAGGACTCTCAACATCGGCGACTCGGACTAGTTGTCAGGATGGATTTCGAAGTAATTAAAGACTTTGTCCACCTGGACTCCACTATCCCTTCGCAAAATAACATCGGCGCAGAGATCAAGCGAAGAATCACTCTTGCCAATCGCTGGTTCTTCGGGCTAAGAACGCATCTAAAAAGTAAAGCGCTTTCTCATAGAACCAAGGAGATATTATATAAGACCTTAATCATCCCGGCGCTGCTGTATGGTGCAGAAGCATGGACCCAGTCAAAGGCGGATGAAAACCTTCTGGGATGCTTTGAGACAAAAGTTCATTGTATGATATTCTATAAGGACCTATAAGGGCTATACAGCGATGCTGACCTGGTCAAAAATCTAAAAATACAACGACTGAGATGGCTGGGACACGTGGAGCGTATGGACAACAACGCACCAGCCCGACGAGTCTTTGAATCCACCCCTGAGGGACAACGCAGCAGAGGATGAACCCACCCTAGGTGGCGCGCACAATTAGAGAACGACCTCAACCAACTTCGTGTGCGTAACTGGAGCCGGGCTGTCTGAAGGGGCTTGTTGGTTGAGGCCGTGGTATGCACCGTAAAGTCCCAACAAAAGTAATGTTAAATAGTACTTTCAGGTTCTCATATCCGTTTCCCGAAATAGGTCGCTAATCTTCGTTCGTTGAATTCCGACCTTGACAGTAAACTTTGATGGGAATTTAATGCTTCCAAATGCTTTAATGCTTTCCTTTTGTCATTGAAGCCTTCTTCGTCTGCGAAATGGCCTTAAGCGAAACAAGAAATATTTCATCTCTTCCGATAAAAATTAGAAAAAAACTCTCGTTTCTGGTTTGGTGTGCCAATTCTTCCCTTACCATTCAACACGAATTTATAGACATTAAAGCCCAACGAGCCTCGGTATCTCGTAAATCCTTAAATTTCCTTAATGCCAATGAAAACTGCCAGTGAAAGTTGCCAGTGAAAACAATTCAGAAAATGACACCTTAAGGTGTCAAAATAAGAAAAATTTTCCAGAGCAGTGACGGATTTCATTTTGTTTTATTTAAAATCCTTTGCAAAAAAAAATCGTCCAATTGGAAACCCGAATCCTTATTTATTTTTTTTCTAGAAAATCGAGGCAGTGTCAAATGTCTCATAATTCTCAGTTGGAATTGGAAGAAGCCTTCCGATTTGAGTCAGAAAAAACTACGAACAAAATTTTAAAGTTCTCAGTTTTATAGAAGCAGAATTATTGCAGGGAATCGATGACTGCAAGGACTCTTCACGGGTGGACAGCTTGCCGGGCTAAGTAAGTAATCATTTTCCGCTGCAATAATATAAATGCTCTTCTTTATTACGTCAACCATGTCCATGTTCAACTCGAGCAAATAAAAAACCTTTCAATTGCACAGACCCTCTCTCTCTCTCTCTCTTGCTCTACCTAAAACACTCATTCACAGTGAAGCAACACTGCAGCGCACCATATTGACTTGTCATTAATTTTAATTATGCAAATATAAACAACCTATCCAATTTCATGTAACGTTATATTTCGCTTCGCACCCTATTTATTAATTGATGTCTCTGTGGCCAGTTTTACTGTTTGCCCTGTTGTTATTATTATTTAATTTCAATAAGTAATTATAAAATATATTTAATGTGGCAAAGAGATTGTCGTCATTCCTTAACAAATTACTCTTGAATTATTTTATTTGACTATCGGGGTGGGGGGGGGGATGCAATATATTTTCCATAGCTGATTATGTTTAATTTACCCTTTAATTGGATACGCGTTCTATTTAATATGCAATAAAATATTATTGCAAATTAAAAATGGCAAACAAATTTATCATTTGATCTTATTTAACAGTATAAAACAAAATTTTGTGGAACAAATTATAAATTACAAATCAACCTCGAAGCCCTTTTTAATCACTTGGATACATATCTTACGCTGAACCTACTAGAAATACAAATCCAGCGATAAGAAGTTGAAAATTTCAATTGAATGTCAAAGAAAATCAGATTGTCAGATTGGATGGCAGAGAATGGATATCTATGCGCCGCAACCTGAGACTATCGTTAAAGTTACATAACTATGTTGATACTATGGGGAATATACCTTGTTAAGGGTGGATACATGATCCGGCTTTGGCAATTTACTCTCTGGTAGTATTATAATCAGAATCGACTTGTTCCTTTCGACCTCCTTTAACTGGATCTCTGTAGCCTCAGGCTGTTCCTGAACTTTACCACGAAATTGGATACTCAAAGTGGTTATCTACTTCGGATTTTATTCATAAACTAAACTACCCTAAAGATGAGAATTTTTTTTTTTGTGTGGACAGCTTTTCTGGGGGAACATATTGAATTTTTGCAGTAGGTAACTGACGTTTAAGGCAAAAATAAAACCATGAATGCCAGAGCAAAAATAATTGGTCATCCTTAGGTTAAAACTGTCAATCAAAAAAGATTTATGATATGTGAATTCAAAAGATTTATTTATGCGCCTATATAAATGAGTTGTCGCCACCAACTGGCCGGTAATGTACAGCCTCAGGCGCTAGTCGTAGAGGCACAAAACTTAGGAGGTAAACACATTTTTGGATGTCTTTCTTTTGGGGCTTAATTTTTTTAAAACGTGTTAGTCAAATTTGGGTTAATACTTTGTACACTTAAGCATCTTGTCTAACAGGAATAAACAAAAGTCCCTTCGAGCCAAAGCTATCTCTTCGCATACACAATGGTTGTGGAAGCTAGATATTAAGGACGTGTATGGGTCGTTTATGATTATTTTTTTTTTTAAATAAATGTGTAAATTTTAAGGGCTATAACTTTGATACCACTAAGTATATCTAAGAATGATGGATACAAATTAGTTTGATGTTGGCCCTACAGCCCGCTTAGAGGTGGTGACATAAAACATTGTTTGAAAAAGAAAGCGGATGGAAATTAAAAATTAATAAACATACAGGGTGGGCCAAATACTTTGGTTTAGTTTTAAAAAATACAATAAAATGAACAAAATATAAAATTTTCCATGTTTTATGGCTTTATTACTAAGAGCAAACATTCATACTAATTATGAAATGCAATGTCGTTCAAGTGGCTGCCTGGGCTGTCTTCGACGTAGCGCATTGTGTTACTCCAATTTTAAAAGACCTTGTTGATGGTTTCAGGCTGTAGCTCACCGATTGCTTGGAGATTTTGGTCTAAAGTGCTTAAATCGTTTCCGGATTGTTGGCATAACATCGGTCCTTTGTGGTTACGTACAAGATATAAGTCAAAAAAAGGGTTAAATCGCAGCTCCGAGGCGGACTATTAATATTGCCAAGAGCTAAGCTAATAACACGATTTAGTAATTTGGTGCGCAAAAGATCGATTGTGGCAAGGGCTGTGTGACATGGCGCATGGACATGACTATGTCTTCAATTTCAGTAAAAAAAATAGTCGGATAATATGGCTCTGTAACGCCCAACGTTGACCAAAACGTTGTTCCCAGTCTTATTTTCGAAGAAAAACTGTCCAACGATGCCACCATTCTACAATCCGCATTAAACTTTCCTTCTCTGTGGATCATGGGCTTCTCGACAATAACGTGCGTGTTTTTCGAGATGCGGCAATTTTATTTGTTTACGTATCTGCCGAGATGAATATGAGCATCGCCAGCAGAGATGATTTTTCGGCCAAAATCAAGCAGCTCTAAGGCTGAAACTGTGAAGCGATAACGAAGCGGATGGTCGTGGGCCTTTAGTTTCTGAGTTAATTGGACCTTGTAAGCGAATAATGCGAGGTCTTTGCGCTGAATTCTCCTCAGGCTAGTGCGTGAAATGTTGAGCTGTTAAGATCGATTGCGAGTGTTCGATGTTCGTACACTCTCGACTACAGCAGCCACATTCTCGTCTGTGCGCACGGTACGATGTGCGGGCCCTGAGTGTTGTCCACTAGAATACCAGTTTCACGAACTTTTTGCACAAACTTGCATACAGCAGGCACGGTGGGTGCTTTGTCTGGGCTACACAGCACTCACTTTTAAAATAAGTTTGAAATATTTCTGAACGTTGTTCAAGCGTAACGCGAATCATTTCGCTCCGCGGAGGTATGATACTGGCCGTCCTTTGCATGACTTAAGGGGACCTACAATTTGACGCTGAGTTTTTGAGAAGGGACTTGTGACAGTATAAATAGTCTTGAGAGTTTTCAGTAAATTGCTTCACCCACATTTTCATACAAATAATGACTGTCTCTGCTTCAATTCATACTCCAAACTGCCATACTAGATTGCGAAGCGTGTCTATCAAAGCTATTTGGGGGCAAAACCTGCGATCTTCTAAGGCGCACTAGTAGGGAAAGGTAGGATCCCTCTAATCCAGTTTTAGTCATAACATCTTCTGAAATAGGAAAGAAGAATAACGAAGCGTGTAAAGAAAAAACAGAAACACTTCCAGTGTAGCCACTAAATTAGGTTCCATGTAGACAAGTTTAATTGGAGTGATCCGTAGCGTGACAATTTCTCATACCTTTTTCACACCACATTCAAATATATATGAGGTTTCGCAAAAACTCCTAAGACTTCCATCGAAGGTTTCCAATACATACATTCAACTATCGAAACCTCGTTGTTGTATGAGGTTTCGATGAAATGGTGAGGTTGTCGAACCAAACGTTCCTTTTAACACATTCTACAAGTTCCACAAAGCAGTTGACTAGCGGCTGACAGATTATCAACTGTGCTACAAGTCAAAATGCATAGTTTAAGATTAAGAAAAATGTTTGGTATATAATTCACTTTCGGATTTTTTTAATTTTCTTGTATAATTTAGTATAGTAAAGACAAAGTTAGGAATGAGTGATATTACGACTATAGAGAAGTGCAAAAAAGTGGGTCGCCCAAAGCCGTCCGCCGGTCTGTCTGTCTGTCCGGGCCCCGTATGGCGAAACGACTCGATGGATTTGCTTCAAAATTCGTATTTAAAGTTCTGGGGGAAACATCTCGCGAAATTTTCACTAATTTTCATAAAAATGGTTTCAGGGATTTTGGTCTTTTTGTGTACATTGGATACATACATACTCAGTTTTTGGACAAAAACTAGAATACCCTTTATTTATAAAACTGCCTATTTTGTTTGAGGCGTTTCAAAAACGCATCTCACGTACCGAGAAAGTTTTGTACGACGCAATCGTGCATTGTTTTATGTAAATTGAATTAATTGCTGTTCACGACGAAAGAGCATATTTACCTAAACCAATTGCCTTGAGTAATTCTCGACCAATCATGTTGAGATGGACACAACTAAGGCATTCTCGGTTTTCTGGCAGGGCAAGGGTGCCATTAGCAAAACATGGATTTTGTTACCCAAAAGCGTCTAATGGCAATTTTTAGGCCAATCCTATCATACCCATCAGTTCATCGGTTGGTAGCATAAGCTTTCACACATATACATAAGTGGTGGAGATTATCGTGGAGTTATTTCCCTGCACCTACTCAGATTATCGTTTGAAAGTCCATTTCCATTCGTTTTCAGTTTCCATTTAGGCCAATCAAATTCTGGTTGTTTAAGTCTTTCTTCTTTTTACGGCGGTATTTATTGGGAATCGCGCTGCAGGGATACTATTATATAGAAAGCAAGTGTTTCACTAGGTGTGTGGCATGTGTCGCGGTCTTCGTTTAAAGCATCAGTTTAAAGAAAACAAAACGTCGGTAATTATCGTTCGGCAATACAATTCAGTTACTTAAAGAGTAGCGCTAGCAACATATTCGAAAAAATTTAAATCCTTAAACAAATCCTTTGTTAGAGAAAAGAAAAGGCAAACTTGTTTATGGTTGGGTCGTTGTATAACGTTGGTATTAAAAGTTGCCACCGGTAAAGCCCAAAAGCCTTTAACACATTCCTGCACGGTATAACCTGCTCTAATTCAAATTATAACATGCCGTGTTTATCTAAAGAACCCTAAACCCTTTTCTCTAGACTTGGTGAATCAATAAGAAATGCAAACTATGATATCTATCAGCATTTCAAAGGAGATAGTTTCCACTGAAAGTTTTAGTTAAATAGTTTCATCTTACTAGGAAACTTATATGAATTTCTTTGAAACCTCCTACCAAATGATTCTTGAAGATATTTCCAAAGAAAACAAATAAATCTAAGTTCTAAGGCATTTATGTGTTCCAAAAAACACCTTCGGTTCACTCTAAACTGATGCAATGAAACCTATATTTCTAATACCGACAATTCAGTTACCAACTTGACCCTAGTTAAATTGGTCTCAGTTTTGTCTTGCAACTTTACTTATAAGAAAAGCTTATTGTACCAAGATGAGGTCATTTATTTTCTAACCAATAGATACCTATAGACTTCTTCTTACGTCTTTAGGTTCCTTTTGCAATCCCTGTAACACTCTCAATTTCCACAATCAAAGTATGTAGTTCCAACTGAATTTGTTATAGTCATACAGAATGGAATTCGGGCTCTTTGTTTCCTGATCTCATATGCAAAACTCAATCAATCTTCTACCAAGACATAAACCGATTGTTTTGAAAGACTTTAATCACTCTATATACTTTTAATTGCATGTCATTTGTGCAACATGCCAGACCAGCTTGTGAACACAGATACTCACCTAAGATACACATCCAGGTCCGGGAAATAATATAGAATAAAAAAACTGTATATATACATATATATATATATAGACTCCTTCAACCACCCGAAGTGTGTCATGCTGGTGGTAGAGCAGAGTTCCTTGCATGTACGTACAAATAGAAATAGAACTCCGCGCTGGCCAGCTAGCACGCATGTAACGCAAGACGTTACGTGTCCAAACAGAGAAGCCCAATTCAAACACAAGATTTTGAATTCTCCATTACCACCTCACGCTCTCGGTACTCGGTCGGTCCAACGACGACCAGTACCCAGTACTTACCCCTTCCCGGCCCGGTACGGTCCGGATTGCATACACTCCACTCGTCGAGCCAAACCGAAGCATTAAGTGGTAAGCTGTTGTTTTATCGTTGGCTCCTTTGATATATGAACACACTTCCATCCACATACAATATATCAACTGACATAAAATACAAGCACCTTCGGTTCAGATATCAGTTGCCATTAATCTTCGAGAACCACTCACATTTCGCTCGAATTCGATTGAATCCACATTAACTTGGTCTGCAGAGGCAGGCTTGCACCACCACGTAACTACGAGTGCTCACACATGTGCCTCTCTATCTTTAGGTTCGGTTCAGTTCAGTTCAGGTGGAAGGTGAACCAAAAGCCTGGCCATGCCCCGCACCAGCTCCCTAGGCGAGCACACATCGAACTTCAACTTCGGCCTATGTAATGGGGAGAGTCTGCTGCTGGTGCTGCTTCTTGGAAGAGCGGTCTGCTCATCCCTCGCGCTTTGTCGTACACATCGTGCCAGGTCATCTTTATGGTGTGTGAGTGTTAAGTACTTTTTGATTCCAAGTGCAAACTTGTTGAGTGATGGGTGGTGGCATTGCTACACGTATAATGTGTGTGTTGATTCAGTCTCTTCGTCGATTTACATACATACTTCGTCGTCCTGCATGCACTATTATAAATAGTAGACTACCCGACAAGAGGGTTAGACGAAAACGACAACGACAACGACGACGACGAAGAAGTACAAAAGTGTATTTGATAATCCGTAATGCAGCAGCGAGAGCCATCTTCCTTCATGCAGTCACATTGGCATTCGCATTCACATTCGCATTGGGCCTCCTGTCAACAACAGGATATGAATAAGCACGCTTGAGTTGTAGAGACAACAGTAATTGGATCAAATGACATCGGGTGAAAGGCCCAATTGTCTGATCGAAAGGGAAAAACAAAAAGGAAGTGAATTTGTGAAATGATTTCTGATTCAGATAAGGAAGACTCTGGCGGGAATGAATCAAAATGCAATTTGTGAGCTGAATGATATCTTATTATCGAATCCTATGAGTGCACTCACACAAACCTTAATGTATGCGAATGTTGGTCTGAAAGGATTATTTGCCTAAGTTATGCTGCAGGATTATTGTCCTTAAATGAAGGTACTACAACAAGAAGACAGAAGGTTTATTTTCGCTATGAGAAGAAAATATCTCTGTCGCGTTTCATTTTGTGAGTAACGAACCGTCGTCGCGTCGTCCACCTGACGAGTGTGCGGACACCAAAGGTATGTATTGTCTTTTAAGATTTCTTTGTAAACGAAAGGAATTCGGTTTTAAACCTTGAAATCAGAGCGATGTGAAGTTCTTTCTGATAGTGAGTTTTGTAAATAAGAAAACAAGTACAAGTACTGCATCCACACAAAGACTACCTTGGCAAGAAGGAGAGCTGCTTGAGTGAGCAATCGGACATTGGGTGAGACATTGGGTTGCACAAATTTAGAAAGTTAGACACAATGTTGACCATCCATTCCGGATGGAGAATGAATGGTTTTAATTACGGATTTAACTTTAGAACTTTTACCATAGAACTTTAAAGCTACCAATAATAGCCATGCTTTTTGCAATCGTATGTAGCAATGAGGTTATAATCAGGAATGGAATATAAAAACCTTCTAGCCATACTTTACGGCTATTGAAGAACAGCCGAAGTTAGTCGGTCTTGAAGCTAATAAGAACTAAACTAAAGATGTGTTATCAGACCACCGACTTGGGCAAAATGTCACTATTGAAAGCAGCAACTTTGAGGTAGTTCATTTACCTCGGTGTAAACATCCACTGATATCTTAGTGGGTATCCGGCAAAGAACTAACCTAGGAAACCGCGCCTACATAGGTTTGGCAAAGAAAACTTCAGACTCGAAGAGAGCAAAGTAGAGCTTATACTGGGCTCTCTTCGACGGATATTTGGACTTGTGCAGATGGAAATGAAGTCCAAAAACATGTCGACAACGTCGAGCGAATGGACAGAAGAGTTCCAGCCAAGAAAATCTTCGAATCCCAGCGCCCCCGTTGGAGACAACATGGAAGAACCAACCTCTATTTCAAAGATAGATGCCAGACCGCTTGTCTGGAAAATTGGAAGATTGTTTCATAAAAAAGTACAAAACACTATGTTCTCTAAGTGTAAGCTCTTAGTATCGCTCGCTTTACGCAAAGGTTGTTTGCTGCGCGACAAAGCTTCATTTACCGATCTTCATAGGATAGACTATTTCAAATAAAAAAATCAATTTCGTAGCAAAATTCATTGAATGTGCTTATGCAACTACTAATTGGCTCTGTGCCTATCTGTATAAAATACGCTTCGAACCACTGCGGGTAGCTTTGGGGAGCTTTTACATTTAAAAGAAAGATCAATTCTGGTAAACTAATATAATGATCTTAACGATTTAAATTCGACCGACCCAAAACGTCTCTCACGCTTCATAAAAAGCTCAAATTGGTTCAACGAGTAGACAGGAACTTTAGATCCACGTGGTATCACAATGGACCTTACTTAGGTCTAAGTGAGTCAAACTTTCTTCTGACTGCCACTTCAACCTAACCTAACCTGCATCGCGTCTGAAACTTAAGGTTTGCATACCAACTAATTTGCTATTTCTGCCATAAATAGGAAGCTTATCAAAAAAAATTTGATTTACCAACCGCGTACCCGTGAAGTTTTTTTGACTCTTTCGAATCTAATTTCTTAACTCCATATGGCCACCATTTCTGGCTCAACGGAAACGAAAATAAGCAAAACTGTCGCATCTGGAGTGATGAACAGCAACATGCCATACAAGAATAACCGTTGCATCCCAAAAAAACGACATTTTAGTGTGGTTTATGGGCTGGTGGCATCATCGGTCCATTTTTCTTCAAAGACGACCGTGGAAGAAACGTTACCGTCAACGCCGAACGATATCGAGCCATGATACGCGACTCTTCTTTGCCCCAGTTAACTGAGTTGAACTTGGTTGACATGTGGTTTCATCAAGACGGTGTCACATGCCACACAGATCGTGAAACAATGGAAATGTTGAAGGATGAATTTGGTGAGCAGCTTATCTCTCGAAATGCCCTGTGAGTTTTAACGCCTCTTGATTTATTCTTGTGGGGTTATGTAAAGTCGTTAGTCTATGTGGACAAGCCAAACACGTTTGAAGCTTCGATTTTCAACTTTCAGTCCGAGAGTTAAAATAGCAAATAAAACAATCTTTCAACCTGTCGTTCAACTCTCGAGCTGAGATCAACTGTTATGCGAAAGTTTCCGGCAAGTCGAACAATAGCGAATAGAACGGCCCTTGGGATACCACGACCATGTAAAGAGGGCATCACAGCACTTATATAGTTCCAAAAAAATGTGCAAAGACATTGCTAAATGCCTTTAAAGCTAAACTTTCTGTCAATCACCATGTCGATATTTTTACTCTGAACATGATGTACGGATACCTCCCAAACTACCTACCTACTACAGAAGTGGACAACTCACACAGCGGGTTTATCCAGTCGAAATTTTGTACAAGCTCATTATTATTACACATTTTTATTCAAATAAAACATGTTCGCATTAGCGCAGTGAATCGTTCAGGCTCAACTGAATAACATCACAAAAAAAAAAACATTTAATTTGGATAATTAATGCAAATACCCGCCGCCTACTCTATGCAAACAACTCTCTTCTGTCAAATTAAAGTCCACAACATGTAATTAATTCAGCAAATGTTATTCTTGTCAATCATCATAAGTAACTGCTCCTGTCAGTGGTTTTTTGTTGGAAATATTTTCCCTTAAAAACTGAACGTAAAATAAAAAAATAAAATAAAATAAAATAAACGTTCCCACATTCATAATATATACATCCGATGCCATAGTCATTGAATTAAATTAAATTGCTTAGAGTTTGAATAATTTATGCGTTAAATAAACATTAATTATGATCTATGATACTAATAAACAACAAATTGCGTTTGTATTTCAACCACATCAAAATTGAAAAGCTACCATACCAGCATCCGGACCACACCGTCATGCCACTGCTACCGCAACTGAACCGAAATCAAGCTCCCGTTTCAACCCCAAAATTAATTAACTTGAAATAATCACAAATCATTTTCGATTCTCACCCATATGTGGGCCATCGAGTAATTGCAATAATTAATTTGGTTATTTTAACAGCATGCCAAAGCCATTAATGGCGACTCGATGGCGGTGGCGGTGACGCTGATGGCCGGCAGAGGGAGTCATTTTTTTTTTGTAATTATCAATTACACTAGTTATGGGTGACATCCTTCCTTGCTGCGATTTCCTTCATACTTCAGAATAATGTAACATTTTTTAGCAAACAATAAAAAAACTACCTAAAACCAGAACTGGATTACGAAATCTAGTTTGGCTGCATTTTTGCAATTTTATATTGATTTTGTGATAGAAACTACGAATCGGTCATTGAAGTGGGGTGGAATTCTCAATTCTTCAATCATGCAACTTACTAGCACCACTCGTACTGCCAGACGTTGGTCGTATAGTATCCAAAGTCAATGCACTCAACCAATTCCTTTGAATTGAACTCGGCGAGCGCTCTCAACAATTATGATTTCATGTAATAATAATAACAAGCTCGTATCGAGCTACCAATTCAATCTGTATGCCAATCTAACAGAAATAGACAATGTGTATTGGAAGTTCTTTGTCTACATGCAACGTACAGTGTATGGCAGAAGTTTGTAGCTACTTTGGACTCCCATAAGACCCTAGTGCCTAGTTCATTTGAAGCAAATAACTTAAAGTAATCAGAATGGTAAAGTCATGAGCGCAATTGGAAGTTTTTAGTACATTCAGCCTTTGCTATCCATTCAGTTGATTAATGTCAGTGAGCAGAATTGAAAAAAAAATTCATAAAAATTATACTAAAGGTACGATCAGACGGTACTTGTCAAAAACTTGTCATCCGGATGACATGCTGACGTCAGAAAACTTGTGTATTTCAGACGGGATGACCACTTTATAATAAATTCTACGTCATAGTGCCGTCAGGATGGAATCCGGCTGAAAAGTTTGGATGACCGTCTGATCGTACCTTAACACTTCAAATGAATTCCACTTTCTTGAAAGTGATTTTCGTGAATACAAATTAAAATAAAACTCGCTTATGGCGATGAAATTAGTGCATTTAGTTTATATGCACAACTTCGGACATATGCCCACTAAAGCCGAATTTGACGAATGACAACTGTCTTGGCTTTCAGTGCGTTAATTGTTCTTGAGTTTTCAGCTTAAACTGGAGCCATTCAGCGAGCGTTTCTTCAAGTTGACTGCTTCGTTTGCTGTATGGCACGTAGCGTCAACCTGTTGGAACCATATCTATCCCTCATTGATGCCACGCCGATTAGCCAAAAAATATATATATACATTTATATACAGTCAAAAGACCGCACCAAATAATAAAACGAATTTAAGTCTATTCCATTGAACGACCTGGATTTGAAAGCCTTAATTTTTTTTATAAAGATCAAGATGCTTTTTAACGACGACCAGTGCTTGAAAAAAAATGATGACTACTTATGAATCAACTAATACAAAATTATGAAAAAACTTGTAATTGGTTTTGTAACCTCTCCTTGAACATAAAAAAGGGGTATAAAATTGTCGCTACTATGCCCACGAGCATAAAATGACATATAACTCGTTTTATATTATATATAAACGCTTTTCGCATCGCGCGCTTTCCTAAATATGCAGCCTTAGCGCTTTAAATTCTTTTTTCTTTCATTTTAATGTGACCAGTTTGTACAAAGATAAAGCTAGTAGTAATATAAAAGAATTAAAAAAACAGTTCATTTAAAATAAATTCAAAAAATGGAGACCATTGACAGCTGTTTGGGCATGATCGTGACTCGTTAGTGACATTAAATTGTATTAAATTATCATCACCATTGACATTCCTCTAAACTTCATCAGCAATTTTAGATAAAGTCACCGAAAATTCAAGATGATGATGGGTCGAAGATTGTAAGTTAAAACAATCCATAATAGCCATGTCAAATTTCTTCTGTCCTCTCCGGTGCGTTTCTGTCCAACCCAAAATTACTCGCAAACTGTAAGGCGTATGAAGCTGAAATTTGACATATACAGAGTGTTTATTTTAGAGTTATAGAACTTCGAATTGAAATAAATACAATAAAATGCTTTTAATGTCCATCGATTTGGCTTTATTGGAAGGACAATTTTATGCCATTAATGTTTATATATGATTTCGGGCATGTGGCCGCGGCGGCTGGTTCGAATAAAGACAAGTCTAGAGGTCCAATTTTCAACCACTTTTTCAAGCATTTGGGGCTGTATGTCGGCAATAACGCCACGAATGTTGGCTTCCAAGTCCCTTAACATTTCTGGTTTGTTGGCGTAGGCGAGCGACTTCGCCCATCCCCAAAGAAAATAATCCAATGGTGCCAAATCACACGATCTTGGTGGCCAATTGACAGGTCCATTCCGCGAAATTATGCGCTCATCGAATGTTTCCTTCAATAAATCGATTGTGACGTGCGCTGTGTGGCATGTAGCGCCGTCTTATTGGACCACATCTCATCCACATTCATGCCATCCAATTTGGGAACAAAATAGTCGGTTATCATGGCTATATACCGGTCTCCATTAACGAACGGTAACTGACTGTCCAGCACCATTTCGGAAGAAGTATGGCCCAAAGACTCCACCAGCCCATAGAGCACACCAAACAGTCAGTTTTTGTGGATGTAATGGCGTTTCAAGGGTCTCATGTGGATTCTCTTCACTCCGAATGCGGCAATTTTGCTTGTTGACGTAGCAATTCAACCCAAAATGAGCCTCATCGCTGAACAAAATTTCTTGCGGTAAACTTCGCGAACTGAACCATGATGTTCAAAATAAATTTGCACGATTTGCAAGCGTTGTCCATTTGTCAACCTATTCATGATGAAATGGCAAACCAAACTGAACATAAATGATATTAGAGTTGCCAGATATGACCACAAAATGTCAGTTTTACCTTTATTCGAAAAACCAACCTCTAAAAAAAACACCCTTTATTTATGAAGATGATGGCCTAAAAAAGTGCAGAATTGTTTTTTTATACCCTATCCTAAGGGTATATTAATTTTGACACATAGTTTGTAACACCCCTTAATATTCATCGCAGACCCCTAAAAGTATATATATTTATGATCAGGACCAAAATCTAAGACTATTTAGAAATGTCCGTCCGTCCGTCCGTCCGTCCGTCCGTCCGTATCAACTTTTGAAGCCTTTAAAATTATGCTAGGAAGCTGAAATTTGGAACATATACTCCCTAGGGTTCCGAAATGGTAAATGGCCCACAATTTAGAAAAAACCGTTTTAAGGCTTAAGTTAGAGAGATAAAGTTGTACAACCTTCACAAGATATGTAGATACTGCCCACCTTTATTAATTTGTCATATGAAGTTTTTTGCCACGCCTACTTTTTGTGGACGTTTTTCATTAAAATGCTGTTTTCTTCAAAATTTTCATAGAAATCGAAAACAAATGTTTAACAATATATTATGCCAATATTTTTCTCAATATATCGCCCATACGAAGTTTTTGGCCACGCCCACTTTTTGGGGGCGTTTTTTGAAAAAAATGATTTTTTTTCTATAAATTTCATAGAATGAAATAAAATGCTATCCATAATGCTTTTTTTCTTTGGGGTACATAGGGATAAGGATAGGGTATCATACTGTTCGCCCCAAGCGGACTGTAGCCTTTCCTTATGTTTGTTTTTATTTTTAGTTTCAATCTGTTGTGACTCGTGCGGGTTCTGACGAATAAAACGGTGGTACTGTAATTACCTTCATAAGAACTTACAGTGTTTGTTTGTTTAGTTGGTTTTTATTTTGTCGAAACATTTTCCATATTGAAATTAAAAAAGGCAGTGCAGATTCGAGAGGAGTAATGTTTGTTTTTGTTTTTGCGGGATTCAGGATGGTTCAACTGCTGCCAAACAAAACATGTAATGCCAGAGAAGAATTAGCTATATGAATTTGTAATTCAGTCAAAATCGCTTATAAGGACATTCTCTAGGACCTTTGATTTATACGACCAGGTTCGTAGGTCTCGACTGAGCTAATCGATTGGAGTATCTACTAAAATAGTAAAGTATTGACGTTAAATATTGTTTCCCAAGCAATATTCTATACAATGCAGGCAGTCTGTTATTTCAATCCGGGTACATTATTCAGCCTTATTTTGACATTCTTATTCGTTTGAAAGTTAGTCGAAATGTAAAAGTTTGTATTTTGGCATTCGAACGAAAAGAACGAAACTCTATCCATCCAAAGTTCATTTTTGATTCGAATGTCAAGTGCAAATTAAGATTCGAATCCTGACACAAATGTCAAATTTTACTTGTATGAACTTTTCTGTTTTGTAGATTCATATAACAAACTTAATTTTTTTTGGTTGAAAATTTTATTGAATACTTTATTTATTAACATTGATAGTATTATTTATATGAGGATAAATTTGCAGTGGGCAAATATGCATTAATGGTGGTTTTTATGCAATACTAAAGCATAATACTGCATGCAAATTGTTTGGTAAAAGTTTTAATTTAAGATTTGCATGATAATGTGAAATGTCTTATTACAGTAGATCCTTCGTCATTTCACAAAAGATCGTGTATCACCTACTTTTGGTGCCGAAATTGTGTATGTGCATTTATTTAGAGAACATGCAATTGTGTTCTTCTTAATAAAGGGTGATTTTTTAGCTGGTTTGGTTTTGGCAACACTGGTTTTGGCAACACTGGTTTTGACAGTTGACGTGTGTTTAGTACCTTGTGTCACTGTCAAACAGCTTCAGTTTGGTTTGCAATTTAACCATGGATCGTCTTACAAATGAACAACGCTTGCAAATTATTGAATTTTACTATCAAAATTCGTGCTCTGTGAAAAATGTGAAAATCCGCTGTTTTATCGAAAAATTGTGTTCAGCGATGAGGCTCATTTTTGGTTGAATGGGTACGTAAATAAGCAAAATTGCCGCATTTGGAGTGAAGATCAGCCAGAAGCATTGCAACAGCTACCAATGCATCCCGAAAAAGCCACTGTTTGGTGCGGTTTATGGGCCGGCGGCATCATTGGGCCATATTTCTTCAAAGATGATGCGAATCGCAGCGTTACTGTCAATGGTGAACGCTACCGAGCGATGATAACAAACTTTTTTTTGCCCGAAATGGAAGTTCTTGACTTGCATGATATGTGGTTTCAACAAGACGGTGCCACATGCCACACAGCACGCGAAACAATGGCGCAATTGCGAGGCGAGTTTGGTGAACAGTTAATTTCACGTTTCGGGCCGGTCAATTGGCCGCCTAGATCGTGCGATTTGACACCATTAGATTATTTTTTGTGGGGGTATGCCAAGGCTAATGTGTATAGGGACAAGCCCGCTTCGATTGACGCACTGGAAGCCAACATCCATGCATTCATTCGTGAGATACCGGCCGATATGTGTGAAAGAGTATGCCAAAATTGGACTCAGCGGATGGGCTTCCTGAGACGCAGCCGCGGTCAACATTTGCATGAAATTATCTTTAAACATTAAATTGCAAGGTTCAAACTATCGATTCAAATAAATATTTCATTCATTTTTTCGAATTTTTTGTGTTTTTTTTTTAAAAAAAGTTCTAAACCTCTTAAAAAATCACCCTTTATTTGTATTCAGTTTTTGATGAACAAATTTTGAGAAGGTGGTAAGTCAGAGCAAGTCAAATTCTCAGAACTGTAATTATACAGATAGTCGAGTTTTATATACGTGCCACCCAAAACCGGCAAACAACATATCGGCTGAATTCACTCAAATGTTATATCTGGAAATGCGCCTGAACCAGAAGTCATTAATGTGGAACCAAAAACACGGTTTGACATTTTTGTTATCTGCATGATTTTTTTAAAACGAATGCCACGGAGCAGTAATGTAGGAAAGTTGACTGTGTCAGATGGTATTCATTTTATGACATCCTTCGACAATTAACATTATTCATTCGAATCTCAAAATAAGCGTGATTGTACTTTGAAGAGATATATTTTTTCTCACTTTAAACAGTTAATATTTTTTTGGATGGTAAAACATATATCTATCAATACGGGCTAGGACGGACGTTGGGCTAGTAACATCATGGTGCGATCAGAGAACGTTTTTATTCACATACCACAAACAGTCTCGTAGTAAACGGAGTAATTAACTTCAGACGTAATCTGTTGCCGCAACTTATCAATATTTATGTTTTGACTTCACGCAAAAACATTTTTTACACGAATTCCTGACGACTATTTCAAAGGAACTAAGGCGTATGAGGAATTCTTTGGGCTATTTAATTTTAAAATCTACGAATTGTTATTTAGCCAAAGTCGGACGTTGATTTAACCAATAAAGAGCAAGTAATTTGGTCATTAGGTATGGACGACTTAGATGAAATCTAGTTTGTTAGGACATTAATCGACATTTCAATGCGCTAACAAGCAGCATGCGGCTCATTATTTGCAATTAAAAGATTTTATTTAGTCACACGCTTTTCTCCGCCGTGTTTTACACCGTAACCGGCTCGATATCGCAAAAAAACGGGTATCAATTATTGACACTCCCGTCTCGGCTGTTGTTTTCCGTCGGCACTTTCGTTGTATTGATATCATGTACTGAACTGCATTTGAAGAATTTCGGATTTCATAGAAACTAAGCTCATTAGTTAATCGGCTGAGCTTAGAAATTAAATCCAGATACGGTATCCCATTACACATTATGCGATTGTATTAAGTTCCTCACTTGACTTCATGAGCTGAAGTATGCAATTTCCTCAAGCATATCACTCTGCAGCACACGAATTTATCAGCGAATATAAACCATTTTTAACTTTTTATAATACCAATCGGATTGGGGCTCATTTTATAAAATTGCCTAAAAAATTACAGATTGGTTTTTATTATCTTATCACTATGCATATGTTGAGTGGTAAATCGTATACACTTCAAGATCTAAACTTGCACAAATCCTGTCAATGGATTATTATTCTTTTACATCTTTTATATCTCTTATTCTACAAGGCACTTGGAGAAGATAGATAACAACGGATTTCACACATAAAGACCCCAAATGTGAGTCATCGTTCAGTATGAAATTTCCGTGAAATACCAGAAGCAACTTCAAACACGTTTTTTGTAAAGAATGTTGTCCTGGCTTTATCTAAGCCCAATTGAACTGCCTAAGGTGTTCTCAGGTAAATATCAGTAGACCA
This sequence comes from Ferdinandea cuprea, assembly GCA_963576555.1. Lineage (NCBI taxonomy): Eukaryota > Metazoa > Arthropoda > Insecta > Diptera > Syrphidae > Ferdinandea > Ferdinandea cuprea. The sequence goes on along the minus strand of OY754958.1, from coordinate 143,453,468 downwards.
TAGGGCTTGCAGCTATCCACAAGAGGCCAGACATGTTTATGGAAATAATTCAAAAATTACTTCACGAAGGAGTTTTCCCGGATGCTTGGAAACTACAACACATAGTCCTGCTTCCAAAGAGAAACAAGCCACCTGGGGAACCGTCCTCGTATCGTCTAATATGCCTTCTAGACATAATGGGAAAGATATATGATATGATAAAGATATATGCTAGATTGCTCTCGGTAGCAGAAGAGAGAAGAGCTCTATCAGACTATGAGTTTGGGTATAGAAAATCGCGGTCTACTGTTCAAACCGTAAAAACTGTGGTCGCCATTGCGCCGAAGCGATACAAGGAGAAAGATGGCGGTATGGTACAAAAAAATACTGTGTAGTGGTGACGTTGGACATCAAAAATGCCTTTAACTCGGCAAATTGGGCGTTCATCAGAAGATCACTAACCAGGATGGATACGCCGTATTACTTGCTGAGGATAGTAGCAAACTACTTTATCAGCAGAAAACTGAGGTATGAAACTGATGAAGGGTTGAAATACTACAGGGTTTCAGCTGGGGTTCCACAAGGATCAGTACTTGGCCCACTCCTATGGAACATTATGTATGACGGAGTGTTAAGTGTTGCCGCAAGGAGTTCAAGTAGTCGGATTTGCAGACGACATCGCCGTCGTTACGGTGGCAAAAGAAATAAAGGAGATAGAGTCAGCTACAAATAAAGCAATTATTCGCATCAAAGAGTGGTTAGTATCCGCCGGAGGCCGTCTTAATCACCAGTAGAAAAGTTGTGGAATACGCCAATATACGGGTGGGACATCAAATAGTCCGATCGAAAGAATCGATCCAATACCTGGGAGTAGTACTTGATAACAGATTACAGTTCAAAGCGCATATAGAGTACTCCAGTAATAAGGCTCTACTCCTGCAAGGAGCACTTTCGAGGATACTACCAAACATTGGTGGACCTGGATATGCAAGGAGGATTTTCCTATCCAGAGTAGTCAGCTCAGTCCTCTTATACGCTGCTCCGGTTTGGGCGGGGGCACTCGCCATAAAAGCAAATAAGAGAAAACTGTCGTCCGCATGCAGACTCAGTGCACTAAGAGCGATCTGTGGATTTCGAACAATCTCGGATGAAGCAGCCTTTGTGATAGCAGGAATGGTTCCGATCGACATTCTCGCGGACGAGATGTTGAGAATTTATAGTAGAAGAACCCCAGGGCGACAAAATGCAGGTGAAATTGCGAGAATAAAAGAAGAGAGAATAGAACAAAAGGCAGATGGACCTATAAGTTGATCCCCAATATCGGGACCTGGACAAAAGGAGCACATGGGAATAACAACTACCACCTTACACAGTTCCTGTCTGGTCACGGCGGCTATCGCAAATACTTGCACCGATTTGGACACGATAGCTCCCCTTTGTGCCCAGAATGCTCAAACGAGGAGAAAAATACGCAGCACGCCATATTTCATTACCGGCGTTTTTCGCAGTGGAGAATTTATCTGCCCAATCCAACACTAATCATAGACCACATACATATTCGTCGTAGACCCCTAAAAGTATATATATTTATGATCAGCATCAAAATCTGAAACTGTGTTCATCGGTACACAATTTTTAGGCCTTTAAATTTAAGCTAGGAAGCTGAAAATTGGATCCCAAATTGCCTAGGAATCCGAAATGGTTTAAAGTACACATTTTGTTTAATACGCCCACTGCCACACCCATAATTAAGAAAAAACGGTTTTAAGCCTCAAGTTGATGGAATAAAGCACTTAGACCTTTATATGTAGACCCTTACCTCCTTTACAAATTTGCAGTACAAATTCTTTTGCCACAACTACAATTTTTGAACAAATTGTTGTTTTCCTTGAAAATTTCCTTAGAAAATAAAAAAAATGTTTAACAAAATATTTAGACAATACAGTTTACAACATTCTACCCATATTAAGATTGTAGCCGCGCTCACTTTTTGAGGGCTTTTTTTTTAAATGAAAAAACGTTGTTTAACATAATTTTTAGGGAATATTCTCCTCAACATTTAACCTTTATGACGTTTTTAGCCATATGCCTTTTCTATTATAAAACAGCACATAAAATCTCATCCAACGTGTTTTCTATGCCTCTTTTATCGGGAGAGATATGGATAGGGTATCATTCCGTTCGCCCCAAGCTTTGTTCTGAAAATGTCAGCGAATTGGCTTATCGTCATTTGTTCCTCCTAAGTTCGCTACCCTCGTAACAGTTATCGTTCAGATACAGAATATCTTTAAAGGCACGATTAATCGCCCCCATGGGGGATGCTCCAAACCGAATTAACAAAGAGTTTTATGACCTCGTGGATGGTGCCTTCCGAGGCTGTGCTGCGAAATGCGATGTAAAAATCACACGGGGATTTTATACGCTAAAATTGGTAAAGAAAACACATTCAATGGATTAGGCGGTAAATACAGCCCCAAAGACACGCTTGCAACTTGTAACACAGTGATAAGCAGCGCTATCTTAAAACTACAAATCTACAATTCAACATGTCGTTTCCCAGATGGTCGAACCACCAATCAAATCGAGCACGTGCTAACCGATGAAAACGTGGACTCTGACAACTTTGTTGTAAACGCTAAACTCATCAAGATGGAAGCCAAGACAAACGTAGGTTACCAGTAACTCAAAAAATAATAGTTCATGGTATGATAATATGTCAGGCGCTCTAGCACAAAATAATAACAACAAGGGAAAGTTATCGACCTTTGTACAAAGAAGAAGGCTTATATATAGTCCCCAGCTAGAGAGACAAACAAATGAATACTGAATCCAGTACATAGGCAGAGTTTGTGATGGAAATCTTTTATCCAAAGAACAGGCAAATTTTAAAGGTGTTGCAGCGTAATTTTTAGAAGCTGCTGAAAGGACATCATGTCGAGTTTTAGGGCAAATAGTGAACCCACGTTCCGTCCATAAGAAACAAATTCCGCCTCCCAGTTTGGAAGGGGTACAAATCCGCCGTGTTGGTTCGTTAATACAGTACGATACGATTCAGAATCGGTGGAAAAACCATACAGGCCACAGTTTTTACTCCATATGCCCAATTTACAAGAAAGGCAATCCTATGTCCAAAATACCAAAATTTAAATAATACTTAAACCCAATGAAACAACAAGAAGTTGTGACATACTACCAGAGTTGTAGTGGTGCTACCACTCGCAACTTTGGCCGGAGTGATAGCTATAGATGTGTCAGAAAACATAAGGGTGGGCTGGGTAACCTTTGCCAATAACATCTGGCATGTCTAAGGTTCATAACGAAACGGTATCTAGGATGGATGTAGGGAAAGAACATTTCGTTTAGGGTAAAATAGTTTTAGGATAGAATTAAGTTAGAATAGGTATAGCTAGGGCTTAGCTTTACCATTTGGATTAGTTTAGAGTAAGGTTAGACTAGTTAGGTTAGCTTCGTGATGTCTTTCCCTTCTCTTTCTTGGATATTGGCCAAAGTCCATGGACGTTTTCATTTTCAACCATTTTCCTTGCTTCTCTGCCTTTCACTTTCCTATCTTTTTAGGCCGTCTGAGGTCTACGTAAGGTAACTTTCTCCACTACTTGTTTTTACCATTTGGCATGGACAAAACTTTGTTGAGCAAGTGGCATATAGTGAGGGAAAAAGAATCACGAGCTGAGCCCAGCAACCTTAAGCATGCCGCGTTCCCCTCATCAATACGAAAGTTACCCCTTGGCTCGACCCTGGTTCACAACAAAAATTGCTTAATTTTTTAGAGTTGAACTCGGTCTAAATAGGCGACACCAAGTTAAAAAAAAAAGCTGACCCGCTTGGACTAAAGGTAGAAGTCATCGGGCAGATAGACAGCATTTCACTATTATCGTCGCATTTTGAGTGCGATTAAAGGATAAATCAATATCCAGATGCATATTTTAAATAAAAATATGTAAATGCATTACCTGAAAGCTTACACGCTTCAGGTAGCTACTCATCTGTCTACATAGTATCTAACTCAGTAGCTAAACATTGACTGTTCGCTTACTTCGGCACCCACTGTATCCAGGCTCTACTCGCACACAGCTGCTGTTGTTCCAACTTATTGTTCGATAATTGTTTTCATTGTTTGGGATACAAGAGAAAACAACACAAAAGCAAAACGAACAAACAAACAGACACACACAAAACTTTTTCGGGTTATTTAAGTCATCGCGTTGAACTTAAACACACTCAGAGTCAAATATGGGTAATAAGGCAGAGGGAGGACGAGGGTGGGAGGGGGTGGGTGCTGACTTTCCACTTTTCAACCAAAGTCAGTGAACATAGAAGGAACTACCAGTGAACTACTGCACTTCCACTCATTGTCTACATGTGTACAAATTTGTTTGGCATTAAATGCTAACTACAAGCCTCAGCTTCCTGCACAATAGCAGCGCGCACAACAATGCCACACTCATTGGATTCCAAAATAGCAAATATGTTTAAATTGTACTACAATAGCGCATAAAAGCATAACCCATAGCATAGAGCATAGCAAGACAGAGACCAAGTGGCAGGCAGCCGCAGCAGCCAGCAGCGGTGGCGTCAGAACAACCAAGACTATAAAGAACGAGCGACTGCTCCACCAATACTAACACTAACACCAACATCAACACCAACACTAGCACCAGCAGCACCAACAAGACTCTAATTTGAGGTTAACAAAAGTTCAATTGAATTCCTGAAATTGTATAAAATTGTTTCCCTTCATTGTATCCAGCAGCAGCAGCAGCTACAGCTACAACTACAGATTCGGCAAGTGTGCTGCACTCGTACCTACCCTATGCTCAAAGTGCATATTCTAGCATAGTTTATGCCTCCTCTGCCTCATACGAGGCGGAAGTTTTGATTACAAAACTGGTTACCGCAAAATAGAAGTTTTAGGATGAAAATGTGATGCAAATTGGCTACACACACACGCAGCCATTATGCAGCAAAACTTACAATTATATGCTCGTACTTACGCACCAAATGAATTTTCCATGTTTGGTTTTAAAATATTTCGTTTCAATGCGGGCAACTCTTCTAAAATAGTTAACCGCCTCATAAAATTTAATAGATACTCGTGCAGCTATGCTACCATTGTTGTATCTATGCGCAGATTGCGATATTGCGACTCCAGTATGTGGTAGTATATGTATGTGTGTGTGTGTGTGTGTTTGTCTAGATGGAAATTAATTTAACAAACAATAATAATCAACTTGTTTCGGAATTAGTTTTAAATGTAATAATTATGTGAACGCAGCCAGATGCGGATGATTTGATGGAATTACTCGAAATGAGGAAATTGTTTGAAGCATTTTAATACGATTTCATTCAGTAGGACCACAAACCTACTCATTCACATATGCTATACATTATATTGCCGGCAGATGTATGTGATGATGATTGAAATTGCAATGCAACAAATTGCACAAATATCCTTTGTAATGCAATTTACACACCTACCTCGACCTACCTCCACTTTCGGATGGATTAATAATTTCTGTTAAATTACGCATAACATTTTGATTGCGAAAATTATGCAATACAATGGCCAAATTGAATGTGGTTATCCTAATAGGAACGTTGCAATGCAGTCAGATTCAATTTGATTTTTTTTTTTTTCAACTCACATATTTTACGTGTAAATCCAGACAGAAACGTTCGTCATCAAATGGAGAAGATCGACTTCCCCCCCTGATCTTAATAACATACACGTGTAAAATTTATACCTCGTGTGACAATAAATTAACAATTTTTTTTATTTTTGGTAATAAATTCGATAACCACATTTTATTGTTCTTAATGTGTCTCCTCTCTAATTCCGTCGACCCACAAAAATAAAACATAAAACATGAAAAAATATCCAAATGAGCAATTAAATGTTCAAGAAAATTGTTTATTTATTAACATTAACCTCTTGTCAACACACATTAAAAAATAAAACAACCTAAATCCGGCTGCCTACGATCGATATCATCAATCAGCTGGACGCCATTTACATTGCTAATCGAACTGCTAAACATTCAACATTCAATTTGGTTAACAAATTCGTCCAAAATATGGTTAATCAGCTTAATAGCTGTCCACGTTTGTAGACATGACAAAGTGTGGCATTTAACTGTCACTTAATGCATTCCTAGACTTAGATGTCTGTTCGAATGCGAGCATTTTACACGAGCGGCTTACAAAACAAAACGAAACACTCTTTAACTGATCGTTGATATCGATGTCGATGTCGATGTCGAAGCGAAGAAAATTGAAAATCGATAATTCAGTATTGCTTGTGTGTTGGTCTATACTGTCTCTGCGTTTCTTGCTGTATACATATATTGAATTGAATGTGGGCAACGACTTTGGAATGAAATAAATTTGATGGTTTATTTGGGGCCAAACATTCAATAATTGGGACTCTTATCATCGAGAGCTGTCACAGGGCACCATCATGTGTTTGAATAAATTATTATCGATTTAGTCATGGAAGGAGGAGAATGAGGATCTGATGAAAGTGTGAAATAAAAATTCATGAAATTCTTGTTCTTAGGTTGGAATGCATGAGATAGTGACAGTCAGGTAGGCACGAACGAGTTTTTTGGACGAACATCAAAGGTAAGAGCTAATAGCTTATAGTCGCATTTAAAAATTTCAATATTCCACCGGAAATTCAAATTAGTTCGATTTACACGGATTTTTGTGAATCAATTGACACCTTAAATATTCATGTTTATTGAAAATGTGTTACGAAAATAATTTTTTTTCCGTTAAAAACAAAGCGGAAGCTGTGTTTATATGGTTTGTAGGGTTCGGAATAGTATTTCTGTAATTTCCTTCTTCAGAAGCGTGCTTTCTGTTCTATACAATAAGGTTGAGCTTGAAAGGTGCATCACTAGGTGAGTTGGTAAATCTTCTGCTTACAAGCAGGATAAAAAACTTAAATCTGGGTGTGTCTATAGAGGCCCGCTGCTCTGGAATTTAGTGGTGAAAGAGCTGCTCTACATTTAGAATGTACGAAGAAGGGTGATCGTGTAGACGTTGCTACTGCCATCTTAGGAAAGTATCCTTACGGAACTACTTGAGAATGCTGGGTTGGGGGTTAACCGTCCTAAGTTCGAACTTGTCCTTTTTACTAGGATTTCTTCCTCTATTTAAGGTACCAGATTTAACTTCTCTAATATTGACAACTAAATTAAGCTGAAAACCACTCGACATCATCAGCAGACAATTGGCTGCTAACTCGGCTGCCCGTTTACGTCAAAGCAACATCCAGTGGACCGTGGAAGAATTCGGGCAACCTGCTGTTTTAAATTAGTTAAGGACCCTTCCTAGAATTATTGAAAATACCTTTCTAGTCAGCATCAGTCAGCATTCCATTTAAATTATTCTAGGAGGAAAGTGATCTCCTGGAAGATGAATCGGTCAACTTCTACACCTATGGATCAAAAATTGATGATGGGGTTGATGGATGCGTTTTCTCTGATACACTAATTCTTAGTCTCTCATTCCGTCGAACCATTCATTGCAGTGTGTTCCAGGTGAAAGACATGGAAATAAAAGAAGTCTTATCTTGGCCGAAGTAAAGCGTCGTTAAAATCACTGACCCCAGTTTCTTTAAACTCAATAGTAGCCCTAGACTGCCGATCCTCTCTTAATGAGATATTGAAGCAGTACAACATTCACTTGAGCTGAGTGCCGGGGCATAGAGATTTTTCAGGGAACTGCCAGATCGACGAACTCGCAAAACTTGAAACCACACTGCCTTATATAACAGCACCGTAACCATTTTGGCAAAATGTATAGATATCACTATACCCCAGGAAGCAGACTGGTTGTACTGGAAGATCCCGACTCTTCATAGGCATGCTCTACGGATTCTGGGAAGATCATTCGCCCGTTTTAAGAGTAATAAAAGGATATCTAGAAGCCGTAAGATTTAGCGCTCCTGAAAGCTGCGAGGAGCAAAATAATGAACTTCCAAGCTTAACAAAATTAAGCACCTTTACTTAGAACTTCAACGAAAGCTGCAGCAAATAAAGACAAAACGTTGAAAATAAAACACTCAAGAAGACTCAGATAAAATAAAGTGCACGACTGTGTCTTACGAAACTTTCTCGGTACTTGAAATTCGTTTTTGAACCGCAAAATGAATCGAAAATGTATTTAAATCACTTTTTATGTTTTGGAAGATTAGATTTTCTCAAAAACGGCACTTATGATTTTGATTTAATTTCGCACATTCGACACTTTTTACATAATTGTTCGAAATACAAAAAATTATCAAAATCGTTATAGCCGTTTTTGAGAAAACGAATTTAATTTAAATATAACAAATTTAAAAAATATTAAAAAAAAATAATTTCAAAAATCAAAGTATCCAAATTTGTTCGTCTTTATATTAAAAAACTAACTGTACATTTTTTTTAAATTCCCTTTATTAGTTTTGGAGATATTGCCAGTTTTATATATTACCGTTAATCGATTTTTTTTTTCCAAAAACTTAGTATACTAGTACTTAGTACCTTAGTACAAAAAAAGACCGAAATCCTGGGAACCACTTTAAAGAAAAATAATGATAAGTGATTTTCACAAGATATTCGTTATTTCAAAAGATAAGGCAAAAAATAAAAAGATGCCCCGAGATGTAACCCCAAGAGCCTTATATACGAACTTTGAAGCAAACCCGTCGAACCGTTTCGCCATACGACGCCCGGACAGACAGACAGACCGACGGACGGCATTGGCGGACCCACTTTTTTGGACTTCTCTATAGTCGTAATATCATCCCTCATACTCAGTTTGAGTTCGAAATTTTAACACGATCGCAATAACTCTCTCTTCAGTATACTAATATAATGTATACGGTAAAGTTAAAAAAATCGCTCCGAATGTAAAATAAATATTCCAGTTCAATGGACAAAGAAAGTGCTTGCGTGCGGATTTGATTAAGCAGAAACCAAACAAAAATCGGAAAATCCTTTTCTCACTAGAAATTAAGATGCATCAAAAGGAGACACAAAAAAATCAAAATAAGGTAGGTAGATCTTTACTTATCTATCGTTATAAAGGGAATCCTAGATACAATCCACATTTTAGGTTACATCTTTGAACAATAATGTGTGAAAGTTTCCCAAGAACATAATGCTGAAAATTTCAATATTCACTTATCAAAATAAGTCAGCAAGACCTACACCGCTACAATCTAAACCCTTGGAACGAAAGGTTTTAAAATTGGCGTCGGAAAAATGATAGCCAAGCGCAGGCTTCATCTATTCACGCTTAGCTCTGAAAATTCGGAAAACATTTCCCTGTCGTAATGTTACATATTTGTAACGAACAAAACAAGTCCAGTATCACAAATCTATTATCTTTTCTGCGCGCTTGTTCAAATTTCTTAAAACTTAAATCGATGGCATATAAATAGTAAAGATAATGAAGCGGTTTCATTGTTGTTAGCTGAATGAAGAAACTTAATCTCAAAAATGGCAAAGCGGCGCTAATTCACTAGTTATGCAAAAGAATGTGCAGCGTTGCATTGCCACTTTATGGGAAGCGATAACAACAGCAACCAACGGTCGCCAAAAAGAAAACGTCAACAAATTTGGGACGCAGCAACAAAGCATTCAATGATGATACTTGAGAGTATCTAATGTTAGTATATTCTAAGTCAATTGAAGGAAGCTGAAGTCATTATAATACCAAAACCGGTGAAACCACTTTAGACTAGAGACTTTAACTCTGGAGAGGCGTGTTTCGGTAGGAAGATGCCTATGGACAGTTTTCACACGAATATCTGAAGATTGACCCTTTATGATGAAATGAATGTAAAAAAATTCGCGATTATAATTTATTTTAAACATGAAAAAAAAAACCGAAAGGCAGAGAATAGTCATTTTGAACAAAAAAAAATCAGGTTTTCCTGCGTATTTTGTGACTTTTTCATGGCTAAATTTTTTCTGAGAAAAAATGGGTAACAATGGGTCCCAAATTTGTATTCTTTTAATTCATCACATGGCAACAATTCAAACTTAAAGGGTTGAAGCAGTATTTATTACTGGAAAACTTTTGTTCGGCAAACCGTTTGTTCGTGTAAGAGTAGTGGAATTTTACTACAAAATATTCATGAAGGGTGATCCATTTCGAGGTTCCCTACTTTTTTAAAGAAAAAATCACAGAAAATTAAAATTTAATGGAGAATGTTTATTATCATTTGAAAGAACATTCTTTGGCATTTATTTTCTGAAGATTATGTCTATCAAATGTTGGCCGTTGCTACGTCGCAGATGGTCCATCCGTTGAGTCCAATTTTCGATCACTCGTTCGAGAATTTCGACTGGTAACTAGCGAATGACACTCGTGATGTTTTCCTCCAAGGCCTGAATCGAAGCGGGTTTGTCGGCAGTAGCTTTTGACTTTACATATCCCCACAGGAAAAAGTCTAACGGTGTGATATCACACGATCTTGGTGGCCAATCGACCGGCCCAAAACGTGAAATTATGTGCTCACCGAAATGTTCTCTCAATAAGTCTATTGATTGATGCGATGTGTGGGAAGTGGCGCCGTCTTGCTGAAACCAAATGTCGCCGAGATCACGAGCTTCAATTTCAGGCATCAAATAGTCGGTTATCATGGCACGATAACGGTCGCCATTGACGGTTACGTTCGCACCGGCATAATTTTTAAAGAAATATGGACCGATGATTCCACCGGCCCACAAACCACACCAAACCGTTGATTTATCTGGATGAAGTGGCAGTTCTTCAATCTCTTCAGGTTGCTCTTCAAATGCGGCAATTTTGTTTGTTTACATACCCATTGAGCCAGAAATGGGCCTCATCGCTAAACAAAATTTGCCTCGAAAACGTCGGATCTTCTTGGAACTTTTCAAGAGCCCATAGAGCGAAGCGATGTCGCTTGGGAAGGTCGAGCGGCTTCAGTTGTTGCACAAGCTGTATTTTGTACGCTTTCAATTTAAGATCTTGACATAAAATGCGCCAAGTCGTTCCATACGTCAGTCCGAGTTGCTGCGAACGGCGCCGAATCGAATATTATCCAATTATGAATGCTGGGTCTCGAAATGGGTGATGGTGTTGCGAATAGTACGCTCAGTAGGCCGATTATGTTGACCATAAGTTGAGCGAAGTGCACGAAAGACATTCCTCACAGAACGTGAATTTTCATAATAAAGTTGAACAATTTGTAAACGTTGTTCACGCGTAAGTCTTTCCATTATGAAATGCCAAACAATACTAAACAAAAATAACATGACAGCATGACACGACTCACACGTGATCTGTCAAAAAAGGCTATTGAAAAAAGTATCTCTAATTGGATCACCCATTATATGGATTCTGAAAGGGCAATCCTGGGAATTGTAAACTCGACACATTTGAAAACACCATACCTCTCTCTGAAAAAAGAGAGTTGCTCGTAAACTGTCCAGGTAGCGGTAGATGCAGTGTGAATATTTGGTCGAGAGTGGACATTTCGGGCCTGAAACCGCCTGATAGGGACCAAACAGGTTGTCGACGAAATGTTAGAGGCGTTCAGGCGATAATAAGACTAATTCCTCTATAGTTTGCTTCTTGCTCCTGGAAGCCACCCAAGAATTTCAAATCGATACTTAACGTTTTTTTTTCAACTAGTGCTTATTTCGCAAATGGTAACACTTAGCTCATGTCTGATTTGACAGATAATTAGTTTTATCCTTCCGCTGAATGAATATGGTTGTGTATACGCTTGAACAACGCTGGGAAATATTGCGACATAGAGAAGATGCCGATTTTGCCAAAAAAAAACATCTTTTGATGATTTTGCGATGAAGCTCACTTTGATCTTGGCGGATTTTGATCCAGAAGCATAATTGGGCCATTTTTCTTCGAAAATGAGCAAGGAGTGGCCGTTACAGTCAATAGCGATAGTTATCGGGCCATGTTGAACGAATTTTTGTTCACAAAAATTGAAGAGGAGGATATTGGCAACATTTGGATTCAACAGGACGGCGCTATGTGCCACACAGCCGAAGCTACACTCGATGTTTTGCGCCCTGTTTTTGAAGATCGCATTATCAGCCGCAGAGCTGATGTCGTTTGGCCACCGCGGAGCTGCGATTTGACACCATTGGACTATTATTTATGGGGTGCCGTAAAAGATAAGTGTTACGCCGACATGCCAGAGACAATTGACGCTTTAAAGGACAATATTGGTGAAGCCATTGGTGAAATACAGCTGCACAGAATCGATAATGTGCTTAAAAATTGGACCGATCGTGTAGGCTACTGCATGGCTAGCCCAGGAAATTATTTTCCATTACTAACTGGTAGGATTGTACTTTCAAATAAAAAAAGAAATTTGAGAAAATATTCAGTAGTTTTTTTTTATAACATTTTCAAAAAAAAAGTTATTTGGCGGACCCTATAGTAGTATCGACCTTTTAATTTATTTTACGGCCGCATACGATATCATTTATAGAGCCAAACAATGCAAAGCTATGTCTGGTTTTGGCATCCCCACAAAAATCGCTCCGTCAAGGTTGGTACTGACCTTACAGAAGTTTTCGATGTCAAAAAAGGATTCCGACAAGGTGAAGCGCTATCATGCGACTTCTTCAACATATTACTTGAAATTTTTTTAAGAATGTCAAAATTCAACTGCAGTGGCACAATTTATTTCAAGTCTGTGCAATTGCTGGCATACGCTGAAGACATACACATTATTGACAGAACGCAGCGAACTTTCACTGGTGCGTTTGCTAGTATTGAAGCTGAAGCTGCAAAAATGGGAACATGGGTTTGGTGGAACAGGATTTCGCGGAAACGCTACTTCCTATTTTGACAAACTCCAAAGAAGGGCTTGCCTCGGCTGCACAGGGGCCTTCCCTAGCACGCCGGGCTCTGCTCTAGAAGCTTTGATGAATCTTCCCTCTCTTTATATATCATGGGCTGTATGCTAAAAAGAATATTTCGCTTAAAGAGATGTGGCTTCTGGTACCATGCGCAATGGAATTTTGAAGAACTTGCTCGAGAATTTCCCATTTACCCGTGTCTGATGCAATGACACCAGAAATCCTTCTGCGACAAAACTACCAAGTCATGAATGCCATCGTTTATTCACAGATGGCTCTAAAACCGGACAAAGGTCTTGTGCTGGAGTCTCTGCATTAAAAGCCTCTGACCATGTCCAACTTAGTGCTTGAACTCAAGCTTTCTCTGAATTTGGTTGAAAGGCTGAACACAATGAATCTTGTCTGGGTTCCAGGTCTCACTGGCATCCAGGGAAATGAGACCTCGGATGAGCTGGCTAGGCAAAGTTCAGAAGAAGTTTTCTCAGGACCCGAACCTGTGTTGAGTCTGCCTGCATCTTTAGTCATGTCTTCCATTGACACATGGGTTTCTCGTGAACACAAGATTCGGTGGTGCGATAACGGTGGATGTAGACGGACCAAACATCTGAATCTTTTCTTCTATCTCTGAGGAGAATCGACTGTAGGCTGCTTGTAGGCGTTCTTTTGCTAAGCACTTAAATTTGTTGGGCTTAAGCAACACCACCAACTGTCCTGCTTGCGGTGAGGAGGATGACACAGCAGAGCACTTGGTATGCAGTTGCCCGGCCTGTGCTCGCATTAGATTGCCGATCGGAGCGGACGTGGTGAGTGCCGAACACCTAAGCTCTTCATCACTGAAGCTGCTTCTCATCTATTTTCGAAAGAAGGGAAAACTAAGTGCAACAGCAGTTGAGTTGTGTCTGAGTGCTCCATCAAATAGTAGGAACTTCTAAAAAAAGAAAAAAAAATGTCGGTCTTATGCCGGCTGCCACCCGGCTGCACCCTTACCCTTGGGACTATGAAAACTATTTAAAGTGGTGCTGGCATGATTTCCTTTTTGGTTACCATATACATTCTTTGTCGTTTTACAAAAATCTCATAGCCGGGTTCTAATTACATAAATAGATTTCGTATTAGTTTCGCACTTTTATTCACGAAATTAAAAGGTAATTTAAGGCAGACACCTCCTCTTCACTGCTGCAACGTTTAGCTTACAATCGAACGCCGTCAACCCCCCTAATATAATTAGCCACAAGGATGCAGCTACAAAGTTTTGCCTAAACTACACCACCAACCATCCGCTGGCATAGGGATATTGTTAAGCTTTCTGGGGAAGTTTAAGCTGTATAAGCCCACTTTTAGAAGTGTATACATTGTTGCTAACCAAAGGACGCACCCAGTCATTTAGCAAATATCGCTAATGTAATTAAGAAAACGAGCCGAACAAAGGATAAGTTCGCCGCACTATACAAATCAATTTGTTTCGCTTCCCTTAGGAATGCTATCTATTTGGACTGCAATCTGCGACACCATCACAATCTGCAATATCTATGCAGCCAAACCACATCACTGGCGCAATCAATAAATGCAACACGACGACAAACAAATGAAAACCAAAGAAGAGAACACAAATAGTTGTGGTCAATTATCAATATGACAGAATGCGGCGTGTGGCTCTTGGACTTGGACATAGAGAGATAGAAACACCACCTTCGAGTGCAATGAGAAGATCTCTGAATAGTTGCACACACGTTCCAAGTACATATACAACTGGGCTGTCATGTGTGCAACAATTTACACAACAGAACCGCCATTGCCATCTCTCGCCCTGATGGTACGTGCGGAGAAAGTGAATTAGCCAGCTGAGTGCCTGACCACCCAGGTTAATTGGTTTCCCATTAACTCCTGGTAGTTGTTAGTTTTAGCCTTAGATGAACTGTTTTCTGATTTTCCTGCTGCTGCTGCTGCTACTCCTTGAAAAAGCATTTGCCAACATCGATTGGATTTTGTTCCATTTCATAGGAACATGGCACCGCAATACCGGGGACGACGACGACTACGACCGACAGCTTTAATTGATACAAGCAAAGTTGTATGCAAATCGTAGCTCGTCCCAGCCTGGTCATGGTCAAGTCGACAACACACCGACTAATTTCAAACTCTAAGCATGTGGCAGGACATTATACGTCCTGATTTTTTGATTATCTACTCGATATCAGCCAAATACACACACAAGATTCAGCAGAGCGATTTGCCTTCCAGTTGCCGAGGCAAAGAGCGAAAGAGAGAAAGAGAGAAGAAGAAGAACAGCTCTCGAAATCAATTAGCCTGACGCCATAGCTGATGGCGTTGATTGCCACAATAACCAAGGAGTGAACGGACCGAAAATCAATCAGCCATTAACAAAACTATCGACACCTGTTCGCGATTAATTTGCCTTGACTCAGGCAGAGGTGGGTACTTTAAGCCAACACAACAACCAAAGTCTGGTCTCTGGTCTCTGGTCACGTCTCATCCCCAACGGCCGGCAGCGGCGGCAGCGTGCCACCCAAACGATGACATACTATGAGTATCTGTTTGAAGGTCTTAACTGGGGCTGCCATCGTCCTCATCATCTTCGTCGTCGTCGTCGTTGTCGTTGTCGTGAGAAGTGCGGGGCGTGTGGTTTTAGTGTATTCAGCCGCCCAAAGTGAAGCAACAACAAAAGCCCATCATCTCTCTCTCTGTGAAACAAGGAAGACTACTTACATGAGTACAAGTATGTGTTGGCTGCACAGTCAATTTGTGAAGAAACCGCCGCCAACGACACTTCCACCATCAGGATGGTGGCGGCTGGCTGCACCACGGGAGCGGGGGTCCGAAGCATTTTAAAAGAATCAAGCCACTTTAGTGCTTCCAGCTTGGACATAATTTCTGTGTCCGCTGCGAGATTCTTATCAGTTGTAGTTTTACACAAGCTTAATGGACTCGCATACATGCAATTAAGTGCAATCATTTGGTTTTTCGTTCGTTTTGTTTTTTGTACTGCCTTCCACCGGCCCTGTTGCACCGTTTTTCTTCATCCCCCTCCTCCTCCTCTTCCTATTCCTCAACCGCTTCCCACAATCACCAGCAGCCCAGTTAAGTGTTGTGTAGTAGAATCCGGTGCAAAATACCTGTAAGAGGGATTTTCATTTTCATTTTTACATTTTTTTTTTCTACCGCATTCATATTCTGTGCTGCTGCATTCCTTGATGGCACAACCTTTTAACCAGAAGGCTAAAGAAGACGAAGAAGAAGGACTCTGTGTGTGTGTGTGTGACGCGCGGAGGAGCGTCCTGGCTATTATCGCGGCAATATTGCATTAAGTGGAGCGCATACGGGTTAAGAGCTTAGCAAGAAACACAGTCAGCCACCCACTTAGGCTGCCATCGTGGTAATAATAATAATTTTAACACAAAAAAAAAAAAAAAAACCGAATGAAAAGAAATTACAATTTATTGTTGCAAAGTTAAGCGGACAGCAGCAACAGCTAAAGGTACAACAACCGCGACAACGAACTAGTACAGTTTCCGATGCGGTTCTGTTCCCTTCCCTGGCACAGGTTAGGGCTTGTTTATGGCCCAGTATCATACGGTTTATACGGGAAGATTTCAGCGGTGGCATTATGGACAATTTGTTGCTTTTTCGGCGCGGTGATTGCAAATAACAACATTGTTCTGTTCTGGGTTTAGAGAGCACAAATTGGGTCGTATTTTGTTTGGTTTTCCTGAGCGCAGTAATTACGGTTGTTGCTCTTGGTAAATTATTGCATAAGATAGATAATTGTTTTCATGGAAAAAGGCTACATATTATGGCGGATAAGTTTTCCACAAATAATTCCCATAGCCTGTGGTAGTTTGTACTGCTCAGGTGAGGCGTAAAAGGCTCATATCTTTCGATAGATTTGGTTTGGTGTTGTGGGACCGTAACCTACCTACCTACCTAGCTCGACGATAGAATTTGCATTATTGATTTCGTTTTGGTGGATATAGATTCTCCATGGATACCCCGGCTTTGATTGGTGGGCATGCAGCTGTCAGTTGTCATTTGCAATTATTTTTGAGTGACATTTCGAACTAATTTGGTAGGTTAATTTTCCAACTTCTCGAACTGTCGGCGCAATTGGAGAGGGGCGGAGGGTGTTGATTCGGGATATTAATTTACATGTACAACTGGGTAGTTAACTATTGGGATTTGTCCGAGGTTTATATATGTAGGTGTAGGTTTTGTCAACCAAACCAAACAGAACAAAGTGAATTCTTATGAATTTATTTAAGTTGCAATACAGTGGCGGTAAAAGTCATTGTCAGATAGCTTTTATAGAACGAAAATCACTTAAAATGGTGGACAAAACTATAACCTTCCCAAAAAAATGGTTTCTTTGAAGAATTAATGAATTATTCCAAGATTCAATCTACCAGGTATCGACGGGACAACCATCAACCATAGTCCGACAGTATGAAATAGTCCGATGTCATATTTAACAAAAGACTCAGTATGTGAACCTATAAAACAGGCCACCGTGGGTTTTCACACATGCAGGTGCATATTTGAGAAAAACTGGAGTCCTAATCCGATTATCAATTTACGGATACATGCAGCAATTGCTAGGAATATATTGAAATATGAAGAACTTGGCTGCTGGAAATCGACAAAAGCTGAAGAACATACCGAAGGCACAAAGGATAGGATATGTTGATACGACTAGTGCAGTGCAGCGGTGGCTGCTGACTAGCTACTTCCCCAATTTCTACTGACCAGCGTGAACTGGCAGCTTGAACCATTTTCCACTATTTCGACTAATCACAGCAGTGGCTTCCAGGTATATATATAGTCAGTGGAATTGGGGCTTTAAAAGCCAGACTTCTCTAGCGAAGTCAAGTCAACATTTTTTAGCGTACTACCTTATATTAAACTCTGTATATAGACTAGTACAATTTTTGACGAACTACAGAAAGGGAAATTCCATAAGCCCTGGGTTACTAGGCAGGCCAGTCTTTCAAACAGCCACTAATCGACTATTTTATTTTTTCTTTGCTTAGTTGTTTGACCCTTTTTGCTTTGTCTTCTCTCCATTTAACGGAGAGATTATGATCAGGATTACAGGGATCATAACCCTCCCACTTCACTGCATTCCTGCTGGTCCACTTGTGGGGTTCGCCGGTTCGACCTCAAAAGATATCTGCAGGCATCCCGATTTTGGATCACTTTATCATTGAGGCCAATCAAATTCTGGTGTTTCTGCATTTTTTCCATTCCAAATTTTTTCCAGGAGGGTTCTTTGAAGGCTTCCTCGAATTCTGGAACTTCTAATTCGATCAAACTTTGTTACTCCTGCTGTCATGCGAAGCATCTTCATCTCAGCTGCTGTCAACTTGCCCTCCAGCATTGTGAACCGTATGTGAGTGCCGGACGCACAACTGCGGTGTAGAGCCTTCCTTTCAGGTTAGGGAACATTTTTCGGTAACAGAAGATGGCAGAGTTGTCCTGCCACTTCATCCACCCCACCCTTTGACGATGATTGATGTCGTCATCCACGGTTGCTTCTTTGTTAATCATTGATCCCAGATATTTGAACTTTTCACACTTGGGAACCACCACCCCATTCAAATAAATGTCCGGAAAGGGTTGGCTTGGGTCAGAGAATGGGCAGCACAGATACTCTGTCTTTTTATGATTAATACGATACCCATTCCCCTCTAAAGCATCTACCCAAACATCAAGTGCTCGTTGCAGGGAAGTCTGATCAATACTTATGATGGCTCCATCGTCAGCAAAGAATAACTGATGCACTTAAGGTGCATGGTGGTGGAGAACACCGACGCTTTCTGCTTTGTATTTACTAGTATTGTACCACAATTTAAGAATGTGATCAGCCTTTGGAGTGTGAGATTACGAAAGCTCAGAGAACAAATGGTAGAGGTTAGAACTTCTTCTCCCACATAAAAATGTGGGTCGAGTAGAAACCACAAACCCCTTCAAAAGAAAAAAATTGTGAGAATACTTGCTCGACACGACTTACTATAAAAGTAAATATTGAAAATGCGTCTTACTGATGATAACCTATGTTAAGGCTACCCAGAATAGGATACCCTTCTGTAGCCTCAGCCGACATCTTTTTGGGAAAGTATTTTGTAAATGATCGAAATCTGTATTAATAATTTTTTTGGTTTTAATCTAAATCCGGATAGTTTAATAAGTTGACTGAATGGATATCGGCTAGAAACGGAGGAAAGTGCATACATATGCATGTATGCCTATTGGCGTCACAATGACTAAAATTTGCCCTCAGTGTGATCAGTAAGAAACACACATTATGGTCTTTTATACTCCACTGTTCTATGAACTCATCACCTCAAAAGAACAATGGTCATGGTTAGGTTATGTTTAAAACAAAAAAGATATAAGGTAAATAAGATGCAAAAATCGGGACCAGCTATGCATCTGACATCTGAGCTTAAGTACCCAAAATATTCCCAATAAAACAAAAAAATCCCTCTGTTGCTTTAAAGCAGTGTATTCGCTATATTTTCTCGAAGGAAATTCCTTCAAATTCGCACATTATAATGACCTTTATAGCTTCTAGGTCGCACAGAGCTTGGAAGTTTCTCTGTCAGCCAGTCTGATCTTTGGGGTAGGTTTATACTCCATACAGGATGTCGACTAGTAAGCTAAGTCGCCCTTTACTCAGTTTTAGAACCTCCTCAGATCGATTCAGATCAATGTGTACTTCAATTACCAAACAAATTTTAACCATCTCATTGCCCTGTCTCACTCGGTTCTGACTGAGCCAACTGGAAATGATTTCAAAATAAATAACCCTCCCATAGCAGTAGCACAAGTCAAAAGTTGAATGGTGAAGATCAATGACCGATAAGCGGTTTGAACATCCACAAAAAGGCGATATATCAAAGCTAAAAAACTCTCGTGAGTGAGTGAGTTTAGAGCGAACTACTCAACGTCAGTCCAAATTTTTACATAAACTCACAACAGAGCGTCATTTAGCCCAGTACCGTACTACCTTCTTTTGTTTTGCAAAGGGAAATGATGAAACAATAATTTTTAGAGAATATGTTTTCGGGGCTTAATATTACTAAAGTCCTTTATTACATTGTCGAAGTGTGGATCGTAATAATTTTTGATAAACTTCTCCCGCAAGAAGCAACAGATACACATAAAGGGTGATCCATTTCGAGGTTCCCTACTTTTTTAAAGAAAAAAACAAGAAAATTCAAATTTAATGGAGAATAAACATTCATTCAATCAATTGAAAGAACATTCTTTGGCATTTATTTTTTGAAGATTATGTCTATCAAATGTTGGCCGTTGCTACGTCGCAGATGGTCCATCCGTTGAGTCCAATTTTCGATCACTCGTTCGAGCATTTCGACTGGTAACTGGCGAATGACACACGTGATGTTTTCCTCCAAGGCCTGAATCGAAGCGGGTTTGTCGGCATAAGCTTTTGACTTTACATATCCCCACAGGAAAAAGTCTAACTGTGTGATATTACACGATCTTGGTGGCCAATCGACCGGCCCAAAATGTGAAATTATGTGCTCACCGAAATGTTCTCTCAATAAGTCCATTGATTGATGCGATGTGTGGGAAGTGGCGCCGTCTTGCTGAAACCAAATGTCGCCGAGATCACGAGCTTCAATTTCAAGCATCAAATAGTCGGTTATCATGGCACGATAACGGTCGCCATTGACGGTTACGTTCGCACCGGCATAATTTTTAAAGAAATATGGACCGATGATTCCACCGGCCCACAAACCACACCAAACCGTTCTTTTTTCTGGATAAAGTGGCAGTTCTTCAATCTCTTCAGGTTGCTCGTCGTCCCAAATGCGGCAATTTTGTTTGTTTACATACCCATTGAGCCAGAAATGGGCCTCATCGCTAAACAAAATTTGCCTCGAAAACGTCGGATCTTCTTGGAACTTTTTAAGAGCCCATAGAGCGAAGCGATGTCGCTTGGGAAGGTCGAGCGGCTTCAGTTGTTGCACAAGCTGTATTTTGTACGCTTTCAATTTAAGATCATGACGTTAAATGCGCCAAGTCGTTCCATACGTCAGTTCGAGTTGCTGCGAACGGCGCCGAATCGACTCTCTACGGTCTTCGTGTACACTCTCAGCTACGGCCGCTATATTTTCTTCACAGCGTGCTGGACGTGGTCTATTCGGTCGAATATTATCCAATAATGAATGCTGGGTCTCAAAATGGGTGATGGTGTTGCGAATAGTACGCTCAGTAGGCCGATTATGTTGACCATAAGTTGAGCGAAGTGCACGAAACACATTCCTCACAGAACGTGAATTTTCATAATAAAGTTGAACAATTTGTAAACGTTGTTCCCGCGTATGTCTTTCCATTATGAAATGCCAAACAATACTAAACAAAAATAACATGACAGCATGACACGACTCACACGTGATCTGTCAAAAAAGGCTATTGAAAAAAGGATCTCTACTTGGATCACCCGTTATAATTCAAAAGTTCTGTAAGATCACAGATATCTGGTGGTATTTGTTGCCCGAAAGTGCCATCGAATTCTTAATAAATGTTGCTGACATTTTGACATTTGACTCTATGTCATTGTCAGAAGCTTCTGTCAAACTCATCAGCTGAAAAAATTGGAATGTCTTTACTTACTTAGCTTACTCTTCGCTTAATCAACAACAACGTCCGATTAGCGGTAGTTCGAAATGAGAAATACGAAATTGTCATATGTACAGGCAAAATGACCAACAAGCAATTGCAACCGTTTCCTTTATTCTCTGATACTTTTAAGCTGTTTGGCAAAAACAAAGTGAAATATTACTTGGGAAATAATGTCTGGAATTTCACAGACGACTAAGTGAGACAAAAAGATTAACTTACTATAAATAATTTGTATTGTCATAAATAATTCTATTTTGGAAATTTCATCAAAGCCAAACAACAACACTTCGAAATGCAAAAGGGATGTGAAAAATGTCAAACGCTTTGATGGTAGTTTGAATCTTTTATTTAAATCTATAGCTTTCCATTCGAGCAAAAAAATAATAATTTTCAGCCCAATTCCTGCAAAGTGAAACATAGGAAAATGGTATCTATTGATAAAAGTCGAAATAGGGTACGCATGAAGTATGGTTTTTAAATGTGCAGGAATTGGGAACATATAAATTGTTCAACTATATGGACATCAACATCTGGAGTTATATGGAACATCACTTTAAAGAACTTACAGCATCTCTGTCAGCCATAAGTGAAGTCTGGAAAATAAACATACATCGGTCAATCCGTGTCAATCATTGTGTACGGGGCACAAGTGTACGACCCATATGTATGTATGAAGAGCAGCACTTCTACAGTTCTACACATTGAAACATCGATTTCAGCTGAAAACGTTGGTTGCCAGAAAAAAAACTACATGAAAAGCATAAACCTTTACCTAGGTAGCATCGAATAAATCGAAAGCGAAGGCACATCATTCATTTCATACAAATGAACATGGCATGTGAACCACATGTGGTAGATACACGCGGCCTTATTTAAAAAAATAAATATGAACCACCGGTTTATCACGTGGCAGCCAACGTGAGCGAAACATGTGAGACGAATGATTGCCTAAATGCGTTTTATACCACGTTAAAGAGGTAACACAAACACAACATATTTTTTAAGAAATGACAAAAACATTCAAAGCTCTGCAGATGCAATTTAAATTTGGGTACCGAACCGAACACATTTTTGACTAAAAAAAAGGGTTCCATAATTTACTTTCAGCAGTCGATGAATAGATGTATGTATGCGAATTTAAACAATGTGAAGATAATTAAAGCAATGAAGGCAAATTTAACGTTATAATTCTAACTAAAATGCACTCCCTATATTTTAAAGTTTTTATTTAAACCCTCCTGCTTTGCCAAAGACCTTAATGTTTTGGGTTCCTGGATTATTACTTTTTCCAACACTTGTGTCCGTATATCGGAAATTACGCGACGAATGTTGTCCTCCAAGTGGTCAATCGTTTCGGGGTTATCGACGTAGACTAGCGACTTCACATATCCACACAGAAAATGGTCCAGCGGCGTTAAATCGCACGATCTTGGATGCCAATTCACGGGTCCGTGAACGGCAATCTTGTTTTTGACCCATTCACCAAATCTACGCCTTGCTATGTGATCCTGTGGCTTCAATTCTTGCACGAGTTTTTGGAAACACGAAAACCAAGATCTTTCTGGAAAATCTTCCATAAAGTGGATGGACACATATCCAATTCTTGTGCACGATGACAGATAGACTGAATCGGGTCTTCCTCTACGTTACGCTGTACAGTTGGCCGTTTCTACAAATGCGTATCATCATTTAGAGTTAACGTGGTGCGAAAACGTTCCATAGTTAATCGAATTAATTGCTCTGATGGACGATTATGTTGACCGTAAAATGGACGTAGTGAGCGATACGTATTTCGAACAGAACCATTATTTTCTATTCAAGTTGAAATGCCAAGCCAAACTAAAAATAAATCACATGACAGCTGACAAAATGGCCGCCAGTTAAAATAGTGTTGCCAACTTAAAGTTCTATACCTCGCCCAAAAACAACAGTTTCTTACTGAATTTATTCTATTTTTCCTCTCGATTATTCGATTACTTATCCTCTCTTGGCCATTTGAATTTGTTCCTTTGTCTCTTGAAATTGAAAAGAAAAATATTGAGTCTCAAATTCATTCCGCAGACTTCAGTTTTATAAACGAGTTTTAAAAGCATTTGGTTGAGCAGAGGAGGGCGGTAAAAAATGCATATCCTTTAGTTTGGGTGTTCACCAAATTTCGATTTGCAAATCTATAAGAACTCCGCTTAGCACGAAAACACTGGACGGTGGTAAAAAAGCAAGAACAGATAAAAACATCTTAACTCTTTCAAACATGCACCGGATTTCGGCAAGGAGATGCGCCGTCGTGTGATTTCTTCAATCTTGTTCTTGAGCAGATAGTGCGCAGGGCAGGTGTCAACACGGAAGGCAATATCTTCAACAGGTCAGTCCAACTGCTGGGATACGCGAACGATATAGATATCATCGGTCGATCCCAGCGTGTCGTGAAAGACCCTTACACGGCTATTGAAGAACAGGCGAACTGTGCAACTGGACTACGCAGCTGTTTGATTTTTGCACTGTGTCTCCGCAATTGTATAGAGTCTACACTATAGACAGTTGATTGACAGGTTCTTTGTATGGTACTAGAAATCTACTAGAAGATAGTCTGATTTGTGGGCTTCATAGGATCTTACAACTTTTATTGGAAGTTCATTCGAAACCAGGAGGTCTGCGAAACAAACATTACGAAAAAGCAACTTATTTTGTAGAATCACAATCTCAGCTGGACGAATGTGGTCATTATTTCAACAAAATTTAAATAATAAGTTCTAGGCTTATATCACCACCAGGGTACGGAAACGCACACTCGCGTGCTCACGCAAGCAGCTCACGTTTCATTTTTTACTCGCGTGCGCGTGAGTCAATTTATATTTTTCCTACCGCACGCGCACGTGGGTGAGTTGTAGCAAAACCAGAAAATGTCCGCTCGCGTGCGCTCGTGAGACGTGAGTCATGTTCGTGAGTCATTTTTAAAATTCGAATTTTAGGAATAAGGAATTGGATTGGCGTAAGAATAACATGTTTTCTATTCAACTCGAGTGCTGCGTCCGTGCAAAAAAATGTTATGCGCGGTTCTAGGTTTCAAATTTATGCATTTAGTTGCAGATATTTATAACTATGCAATTTGAACTTAAAATTGTTTTGTGCAATGAATTGGGTGCCCCATGCAAGCAATTTCTCATCTAAAAGCGCACGCTGTCGAACTGCTCGTGAGAGTGCGTTTCCGTACCCTGAGATCACCAAAATCATCAAAGTCATCAAAATCATCCAAATCATAAAAATCACCAAAGTCACCAAAATCAACAAAATCATAAAAATCACCAAAAACACCAAAATCACCATCAGCATCACCATCTGATCAATCTCATGCTTATAAATTTTACATTTAAGTTTTGTATTAAAACACTTCTTGCAATTTTTAGTTGCAAACCCTTAAAGACAACTTCCGCCTTTAAGTTTGCTCGCTAATATATTTCTTACAGTCTTTTCGCCATTGACCAAACAGACATTCAATTTCTTTGTTGTTCGCCCTTAACTAGTCAAATAGAGGTCCCGAAAGTTGACGGTCGAAAGTAGAATTATTGTACCAGATACGGAATGCTTAATTCCTTGCTCAGTGAAAGCATATTCCTAATACCATTAATATCCTTTTCCCAGCATGACTCCCCAATTTGATTATATTAAATGCTGAGGCCATTCAGTGTTCGTTTTGAAAAACCAAAACAAAAAAAAAAAAAAACCATGACAAATAAAGTAGTCATATTAGGAAGGAAATGTGTAATACACCAACGCCTATAGCTGTATATTTATTTCCATCGAAATAACCTGGCGCCGCCGGTTACTTAAAAAATTACCCCTCATCACTGTCAGCCCAGCCCGCACTAGTCAACAACAATACCGAAAACGCATAAACTTATTAAATTCCATTTAAACAGAAAAAAAAAAACACAAAACTTACCCCCAATTGTAATGGGACCGAACTCTGAAACTTATCCCTTAATCAACGACTTTTACATCCAACTGACTGCCTTCAATCGTAAAAGGTCATGAAGTAATTAGCCCTAAGGATTTCTTCCTGCCAAAGACCGCTTATATGTTCCTATTATAGTGAGCCGGTTTCATATTCTCAAAACGTGTATACTCATTCGATACCTCAATATCTGCATTTTGTAAATTGTATGTGTGCTCTGGCGATGAAAAGGATTTCCGTTCCTCAACAGAGAACGACGACGATGACGAGAAGGAGGGTTCCAAAATCATGTGAGGTTATTTTATACCCACCTTTGCTTAATGCTGCTGTCATGGCACTGCCTCTGCCACACCACCAGCTTACCTCAACGTGAGCGCTCTGCTCTTAGTTTACCATGTGGGAAATTGATTGTTGGTAAATTTAAATTAACTCGAATTCGTCCCCTCCTCGTTACGCGGCAAATACATCGTCGAGAATCCTTGCTGCACACAGATCTCAGCGTGTGTATGTGTGTTCTGCTCACGCCTTATTGGCATTGTTGAATGAGGCGACGTTTTTAGAACCTCCGACTTGGGGCTGGGGTATGGCGCTTTATATGGGCAAATTATCGAATGACGTGCTTAATGACTTGTAAAAAAGGAGTTCTTGAGGAATTCCAAGCGCTACTTCTACTTCTTTGGATGGCATAGCATTGTTGCTGGATACGGATTGTCACCGTGTCGTAGTTTCGTATAGTCTCCGTCTTCGTTTTTGTTTTCATCTTGGGCTTGGTTTCGTCGTCGTCATTGTCAATGGTGTGGCTTCCATTTTACCATTCTTTCTCTGCGCCGAACCTACATGCATATGGATTGCTTCATTTAGTTAATGGCGGCTTGGCTTCGGGTTTTTTTTTGTTTTTTTTGCCTGCTTCCTTAGTTTCTTTCACTCACTAGATTTTGTGTGTGTTTTTTGATAGAGACAAAGTGCAGAACGTAAAATGCAAAAGCGTCGACAATGGGGCACGTACAATGCAAAATAGGAAACTTGATACACTCGTTTGGGGGGATTTTTTTTTTTGTTTTGTTTGCGCTTTCATATAGAAGGTATTTAGTCGTCCTCCGTCCTCCGTCCTCATGCTCGTCTCTCTTCTGGTTTTGCTAATTTCAAATTGATGTGAAAAATAATTAACTAAGCGGAATTCCTTATTTAAATTTGCCACCAACAATGTCTGTGTCTGGCGATAGAGGAGTCGCTTTGATTGCTTCTGTATGACAGGTTGTCCTTATTTGGGGAAGAGCGATGGAGGATGGGAACAGATGGCGTAAGGATTTGAACACATGTGGTCCATCGACTACGATGTGGTACATACGAAGTCTGTTCTACCTGCAGTGAAAGGTAATCTTAGCAGTTTATAATGTGACTGAGGGAGGTCTTCATAGTTTCGAAAGTAAACTTTTCATTAATTAGTGGGAATTTTTTATAAATATATTCGGCAGAAGGTAGGTACTGTTGCTTAGGTAGCTCTTGGCTTTTGTATTTGTACTGAAATGTTGATATACAGCCAACAGTGCAATCATGAGTAGAGATTTTAGGCGGGTCCACATTTGGAAAAGTCTACACGTCCGATGGACAATCTGTTGGTGAACTACCTAAAAATCGGTGGAACGAAAGCACATGTACATCAATCAAACTATTGTGGACTAAATTCTATGAAGGACAAGTACAAGGTGACGGGCTGCGATTGTCTGGGGCCTCTTAGCATAAACACGCGATTGCAAGAAAGAAGTCTGGAATCGTTAAATAGGGCGATCTTCCAGGACATTCCAAATCACCAAAACGGAAGATTACGCGACCAGGAAACGCTTCCTTGACAGTCTCCATTGTGGCTCATGCTGTGTATGTGGCTGCACCGTCGTATTAAAACCACGTTCATCCAAGCCCCGATCATCCAATTCCAGCAGTAAGAAGTGGTTTATCATGATCCTGTAGCGTTTTTTGAGCGTACTAAAAAAATACGGTCAAACCACTGCTCCCGCGTGAACGCCGCACCAAACAGTGCCACTGAGTGAAGTGAGTTAAACGAAGATTTTGCTTATTGACGTAACCGCTTAAATGGGAATCTGCCTCGTGTCCGAAGAAAATTCAACACAAATTCAAAGAAAAAGAAAGATCTTGGTGGCCAATTGACAGGTCCATTCCGCGAAGTTATGCGCTCATCAAATGTTTCCTTCAATAAATCGATTGTGACGTGCGCTGTGTGGCATGTAGCGCCGTCTTGTTGGAACCACATCTCATCCCCATTTATGCCATCCAAGTCGGTAACAAAATAGTCGGTAATCATGGCTCTATACCGGTCTCCATTAACGGTAACTGACTCTCCAGCATAATTTCGGAAAAAGTATGGCCCAATGACTCCAAGGGTATCATGTGGATTCTTTTCACTCCAAATGCGGCAATTTTGCTTGTTGACGTAGCCATTCAACCCAAAATGAACCTAATCACTGAACAAAATTTTGCGGTAAACTTCGCGAACTGAACCATTATTTTCGAAATAAATTTGCACGATTTGCAAGCGTTGTTCATTTGTCAACCTGTTCGTGATGAAATGGCAAACCAAACTGAATATAAATGACATTAGAGTTGCCAGATTTGACCACAAACTGTCAGTGTTATCTCAATTCGAAAAACCAACCTCTAAAAAAAATACCCTTTCATATTACTTAGACTTAATCTTCTACTAAAATATGACAGTGTGCTGCTTTCAGATTATGACAGTTGCCTGGGCCGGCTGGCCCAATTTAACACCCGTTACCACCCGATTGATAGATGGATCTTGCTTAGAGGCATTCGCAATGCATTGATGGGGAAGTCGTCGGCTACGCCTGCACCATCGCCATGTACGGTATGACACGAATATTCTGAATTCGTCGTCGGGGCCTATAGGCAAACGAGATAGGCAAACAGCGTTACCATGCTGACTGACTTGGTCCATAGTGTAAGAGTAAAACCGTGCGATTGTCATCTAAGAAAGCTTCTTTTTTTGGTTTGAAAATTGTCACTGGTTGGTGATCGGTAATAAACTCCAAACGTCTTCCAACTTGGAAAATAACTTCAAATAGAAAGAGTCAACTTGTTTTCCACTTGAATAATGTTATTTCTCATGTCATCTCCTCTCTTCTTCAAGAAATTTTAATAGAAGTCCTAGATTGGTTGCAACAAGACTGACGAAAGTTTGCTGTTTGAGTGCATCAGTCCCTCCACTCTTCTCTGCTTCACTCCGCTCTCATTCAAATCCAAACCAGCGGACAAGATAAGGTCTCCCTAATACACTGACTGTTACCATCTACATCCTCTGCATTCAAGGGTACTCAGCTTTCAGTTATCCAGACCAATTGTTCGACGGCTTGGTCCTTAAATTGGCGATTAAGTATCACAACGATCTGGAGTTGGATTAATTCGCTTCGTCGCGAAACTCAATACAACAAATGCTGCTTCTGTTTTGATGATGTTGCTATGACACTTTGTTTAGAGAAACTCCTCCCAATAGATCCGTTGTGAAACACATCGCCCACATAAAATGCATGATAAAATCAACAAATTTTTATAAAACCCTATTTCTATGAAACACACACGATTGGTTCCTTGCAATACAATTTTCATTAAAATCAGATGTTCCAAGCCTTGCGCCTTGTAAAAATGTTGACTTAACATAAAAAGTTGCTGCAACTGCTAGAAAACATCTTATTGATTTGTATCTAAAGCTACCAGTTGAGATTTTTAGTTATCGATTTTTTATTTCCTTGGAATTCCAACTATTTGTAATGAACTAATGAATTTCTAATTAGCAGCTTAAGGAACTAAGAAAGAAGTATTATTCTCCAATAGTATTTCAAGAGGCGTTGATTGCGCGTCTATGCACTTCGAAGACTGGATATAATAACGTAATCGCTAGCTCGTTAACATCTGTCATTTTCCGTTTTGGATACGAAATCTCTTTGAATTGGTAAACTTGAATTTTTTCCATTTTGTTTGCTGGTCATTTTGAGCTCCATCTTTCGCACTTATAGGTCGCCCTTCCTACTTCTGGTATTCCCCGCAAATAGCCTATTTAACCACAGCATGTGGCATAATAACAATTCCTCTCCCTGCCATATTATGGGTTCCAGTACGGCTTTTATCTTTGGTTTAACGCTATTATCTGATATTGAAAGGAAATTCATCTCCCATTTAGTCCGCAGTTCCGATTTTGCTTCCGAAAACTGTGAAAAATCCCTTTGACGGCTTTACTCCGTACTGTTTTGAGCACCCACAGCCAAACAGTAAGAGTTGGGATGTCATTCAATTCACTTGTATTTTTTACAAGTATCAGCTCGAAAAAAAATATGTCCCTTTACTAAACGAATACTTTTTGGCGTTGCCTTTTTGTCTGTAATCCGTCTATGACTTCCTTTTGATACATTTAATCCTCGGTCAGCTGAACTTCTTCAACGTGCATACTTTCCGCATTCAAAGAGGAACCGTCACTCACTCGAGTTTGAAAAAAAATGGTAAACCTCTACCTCTAACAAGACAGTGTTTGACTCCGGAATCAGCAAAACAAACATTTCAGATATTGATACAGAACCGGTCCGGTTAGTCTCGTTTTCCCTTGAAGCAGTCCCTGTCTAAATAACTGGCCCTGAACATTTTATAAGAACCTTTTCGTTAACTAAATGGTCGATGAATTTGAGCTACAGCTACACAGGGTGCCATTCCCGAATCTCGATGGTAAACTTCCCAAAATGTTAGCCGTCATTAATTAAGCCTTCTCCTCAACATCTATGTCCTTTAATCGGTGGGCGTGAGACACAAGAATGCTCACTTGGTAGTTAAACACACTTACCACCGAGTCACTAGAAAAATACGCAAATTCATGTCTTTTGAAAGTAAAATCTTGAGATACTCTTTTTGTCGTAGTCCACTCATACTAGAGCTAATATGTGAGAAGCATGGATTCTCCAAATTTAATCTTGCACCGATTGTCCTTGCGATTTGTTGATAGTAATTGCGAAAGCGATTCGCAGCGGAACTGTACACGTTTGAATTCGAATGGCATATCTGGCGGGATCACTGGGATACGCGGCAACAGTACTTCTTCACCTTTGAATTGTCCAGTCAAAATTGTTGCCTCGATAACATTGTTCATCGTTTTCTTGACTGAAAGTCTGGTTCCGTGGTTTCTAACCTCACTTCCCCTTGTTCAGATGATTTAGATGAACGGGTCTCAGCGGCATGTATTCGTTGGTCGATTCTTCTGATTCTGATTCTTAGGCTCGTAATGCTCTTTTCTCTCGCGTTTGAGGTGTAGATCGGCCAATTGCGTGTCGCTTTGGAAGCATAATTGTACGGGAACGACGTTTGAATTTATTAGATGTCAATCAGCTCACAACGTATCCAATCCAATTAAGCCGGCTGCTCACACACGGATGGAAATGTTAATATTGACTGTGATCACCAATTCGCTGAGGAAAATTTGAATTGAAAAAAATCAGCATTCGAGAGTTGTTGAAATCGATTTTAATTCCACTCACGATGATATTCAAAAAAAGACTGCACAGCAAATACGTTCGGAACGTCAATCAGCAGTCAGATCCTTCACATACAAATTCGACGATCTTCGTGAGTTCACTGCAGAGAATGAACAAAATCAGCTCACGGAAACTATGAAAATTCAATCCGATTGAATTATTTATCTAAATCAATTGAACTCACAATGAAACGCACAAAACTATTCGGAAAACGACAATATTGTCTGTTCAATGTGAGCCGCACAAGAATTTCAAAATTCTTATGTCACCCACAACTCGAAACGTTGTCGTTTGTTCACTGTTTTCGTTTCAATTCAAATCATTTAATTCATTCAAATGACTGTGGCGCCTTCTGTTGAAAATTGGTCGTACCAACTCAGAAACCTTCGTGGGCTCATGTACAACAACTTTTCTAAAGATCATCACATGATCAAATGCATAGTTTACGATTCTATAAAGGACATACAGCCAAACATTCATTTTTATATACATAAATGTATAGATAAACATCGTCCGTTTTCGCTGGACCACCCTTTATAAATATTGAAACTTAACGCTTTTTGAAGTGGTCATTTAGAGATAGTGATCAGACTGTATGTCTGATGATTAATTTTTGATATCAAATTTCAAATTAGTAGAAAGAAATTAAGCTATTTTGTTGGACGAAAATCCTCGTCGCCAAGTTCAAAAACCTTTCAAAACTTGCTTCAAGGAGAGGGCGAACGAAAAAAAGGTTTTTTTGTCTACTAAACTAATGAAAGAGTTACAGGACAAGGAACCTGTATTGTACCACAACTTTGTCCGAATGACGCTATCTCTAAATGCTGGTGACCTCGATTCGATTCAGATATTCCTCCTTATTCCTAATTATACCACCGAGACGAGGGGGCAAGTTGCCTTAATTTATGAGGAAAAAGCCCTCCGTTAATGTAATGTTGAATTTTAGTGCTGTGTTAACGTTCTAATAGGCAAAAATCCATACTCCATGTGGCCATTGTCGCAAGAAAACCAGACCCAATCTAAGTAAAAGAAAATCAGTTTCGTGATAACAATCAGCAAATTGTTACAAAATTCGATTGGCGTATTATAATCAAAGGACAATTTATTCCTGGAATCCTGGCTGCTTTGTATTAAGCAGCTATGAATTAAGAACAGAAATCGCCAGGCACATAACTTCCAATCGTGTTCGGCATGTTCAATAGCGTAGGTCTGTCTGTCCTTTCTATTGACGCACACAAACGAATAAAGGAGCTATAAGCTCTAGGAATCATTTTACTTGCAGAAACTACAAAACAGAAGCCATGTCAGAGATACATTCGCCCTTTCACCACGACAAAATGGATAATCCGCTTCGCTAATGACCCTGCTACAACTGATAGTGCGGCAGCAAATAAAAAGCACAAAAAACAACCTCAAACAATATGTACCGCTAATGGGGACATGTTTCGTCGTATACACAATGCTGCTTTTGTTCTCCCTAACCTAGTGCAACTTGCAAACGAATAATTGGCTTCCACTTTCCAAACGCTCGCATACCCAGATCCCCCAAATAGCCGCGTTTCTATAGTGTACAACAAATACAAGCTTTCCCTTTTGATTTACAACCTCCCCCTATTTGCTGACGTTAATTATAATAAATTTAACTCATTTGACAGTGCGCCCAGCAAAAGCTCACCCACTTGACCAGACGAAGGAATTTTTCTTCCCGCGCAGGCACACATAAGACCCAGAATACACGTGTGTGTTGACGACGTAGATACATCTTATATGGTAAACAAAGGAATAATTTATCAGTGGCAAGTGCAGACAAAAGAAATGCGTAGTTTGCTGACGGTGTACCCCAGTACCATCAGGAATAGAGAGAACTACGATTAGTCCTGGCTGTGATGGGTGGTGGGGTTGACACATGCGAATGACCTACTAAAGGGGGAGGATTTTATTTTCGAGTCCCTACAGTTTTTTTTTTTTTTTTTGCTCATATCCTTGTCAAAGGAAATTTACGCAAGGGTTAGTCATAATGGCAGTGCTTAACCAACAAAAGCTACACACTGAAAAAGTTGCAATGCAAAAATAAAAATATAAGCAAGAGGGTCCTTCGGCTTGTCATTCTAGATAATCGCTGGCTGTTTCTTTCTTTCTTTCGTTTTTTTTTTATTTTTGTACTTGTCACATTGAATGGGAGCCTTTTCGTGCAATAGAGAGATTATTAACCCGACGACAAAAAAAAAAAAAAAAAAAAGTATTAAAATCAAAGGAATTTTCTTTCGAGAGCGAGCGTAGGTATAGGTTGTCAGCATTCACGCACTTGGCAGGGGTTACTCGGGGTGACTATGGAATATTATTTTGTTTTTTTTTCGTCTTCGTCTTCTCTTTCGGAATTATATATATAGATTGATGCGGCAGATAAGACGTTTGAGATTATTTGCTTCCATGTGAAATTTCAATCTGAAAAGTCATCACATTTCATTTTAGAGTAGACATACATACGTATGTAGGTAGGGGATATGAACGAAACGAAGTGATTTGAAAAGGATAATGGAAGCTTCGACCAACCGCAGACGTAAGTTCTTTTTTTTTTTTTTGAAAAATGATTGTACTATATCAAAGCCTTTGACGGGAGAGAACGAACGAACCAACGAACTTATATTTATGTAGAATGTAGCGGATCAACTAGATGGATTTACCATCTCCGTCAATGTTGTTAAAATGTACAAAGGAAAATCTATAATACCTTGGGTATCTCGGGAGATCTTGGAGAGAAAATATTACAAAGCTAACCTTTTGGGGTCTTTAGATTGATGTAGTGAAAGCGTGATGCGGTTAAACGGTAGTGAGAGAGTAGATAAATATATATTTAATTTTTTTATTTTTTTTTGTTACACAAGAACAAGAGAGACACATTACTCTTTTGGTTAAAGTCAATAGTTTTGCTGCTTGATTGGGTGCAATTGCAGTAATAATCTTTAAGGGAAGCAACAGTGGCATGAACGACTAACCTCAAAATTCGATTCGATTACGGAGTTGGAAGAGGGGTAAGAAGGAATGAACGTTCCGAAGTGAATATTTGAGCATAAAAGTCCTTGAATGCAGGTTCAAGTCCTTAAAAAACAAGGAAAAACAATTACTGACTGACTTGAGTCAAACATGACGTGGTCGTACTTGTATCAGGGATGTTTCCGGATGTGATAAGCGAAATCATGGAAAGGTGCCGCAAGGTGTGGTCTGGGCGTTAACTAAAGCAAAACAGACTAAAACCAAAAAAACCAACTTTTAAATTACCCCGCCGGATTCGGAAAGCAAATGTTGTTTTCTTCGCATGCAGCAAGACTTTCGGTAAAAAGTGGGGACTTAAACCAGTGATGGGTCAGCGGTCGTACGTCCAATTCTCACTTTTGGGTTCCTGGTATGGTGGCGCGCCCTAAGTGAAGCTTATAACAACATCAAACTAGGCAGAGTCCAGAGAACTGCTGTAATCGGAAACACGGGAGCCCTACGGTCGAGTCCGACGAAGACGCTCAACGTGATTCTAGACATCCTTCCCCTGGACCTGCATATCAAAACAATGGCATCATCTAGCGCAGTTAGTCTGCAAGTAGCAGGCTGCTGGTTCGCTAGACCCTGCGGGCACTGCTATATCCTCGACTCAATACCGAGGAACGCAGTAGCACTATCTACTGACTGCATAATAGCCAAACTCAACTTCCAGAATACTTTCACTACTGCCATCCCGTCCAGATCAGAATGGGAGCCAGGCACTGTCATCGACGCATCCGCTATAGAGCAGACGAGCTGTCTAATATTGGCTCCTCCCATCCGGAATCTTGAGCGGTGAGAGTTCTCCCCCGTTGGGCTTCGTGAAGGGAGTAATCACCACATACTTCAGGGCAAGGGAAGAGTCCAAGTAGAGGAATCTTATGAACTGCGTCACTTCTAGGAAGACTTGGCCCAGATATGATAAACCTAGAAACCAAAATCTCATTAACAGGACGAGAGGGGATGTCGCTTGACTGGTAGCCGTAAGTACAGGCCACTGGCAGTAGGCACCCACGCTGCCAGGCTAGACATACCCCAGAATACCCCATAATACCCGATGCCAAGACCAGACGCAGGCGTTTGTAAAACCATTCTTCGGCGACCTTTCAGATATCTCAGACATGGGTCTAAATGATATCTTAGCCTTTCTCAACTGCACCGGGTGGATTTGTGTATACACAACAAATACCCCCACCACAAAGGTCATCATGAGTGGTGGCATCAAAACGGCGCTATAGCGCTACTTGTGTTTTTCATAGTTGCCATGAAATCAGCCAATTCACCTACCTACCTACCTGAGTCAAACTAACTTCGCGACCAACTGTCTAAAGAGGTATTCTTAACTGCGACGCTTAGAAAAATGCTAGAGTGTCCATATTATCTACACATAACGAAAGTCCGTTTAGACCGAACTTATAGCTTCGATGGTGCAATGTATGCAATTGCATTGCTTGTCGAGGTCACTTGTCCAGATTCGGAGTCCCGATGAGGTAAAGTGATTTTCGAATTTAATGAACCAAAATAGACCAGCCCCACACAAAATTAGTCTGATGATAGGTCGTAGCAAGCTGTCAAATCATTCAGGAAAAACTATCAGAAACTTTTACTGTTCAGTTTGCTGCGATAAAATTTACTGCAACAAGGAAAGCTCTTCAATCGTTATCCCTTAACACATTTCCCTCTTTCATGAGTTGCACACTTAAGGGCCTTCGAAGTAGAGGGACAGGTACGGGTCGTGGTGGTGATTGTGCGGTCTATCCGAAGGTAAGCCTGATGGACGGTCAACAAACTCCCAACGGACCAGCGAGTCAAATCGGTGAGTCCAGAACGAAGACGGATGGTCTGTATCCCATAAACGAGGGTTTCGAACACCCCAAAGCATCAAACATCGCTACGCGAGTAAATGCCAGAAAAGCTGATAAAATAGGAAGCAGCGCAAATAGGAAGCTCTTTATAAGCAGAAGAAGCAACGGAGGAGTGCCAGCGGAATATTTGGGTCACAAATATACACAACGCGAAAAATCAGCCACAAATTCACAAACTGATACTGCCACAATCGATAATTTTTAGTGTTATTGTTTAGAACAATCGAAATAAGATATAGGTTAGGTTAGGTTAGGTTAATTGAGTTGCCAAGGAAGATGAATCTCCTCTACCCCATAGTAGGAGATAAGCTGGTGTTGTGGCCTCCCTTTTGGTTCCTTCCCACCGCTCGTAGCTACTCAATCCCGTCAAGCCAGCCCGATGTCTCCAGAAACTTGTAGGAGAAAGACATTTGACAATTCTTCAATTTCTTGGAAGAAAAAGAAAAAGCTTCTAGTACAGTTTTGTTCCTCGAGTAACAAAAGGCCGGGCAGTGGAAGAGATAGTGAGTCGTGTACTCGTAAAGCTCCTCGTCGCCACAGCCGCTACAAATACCGTAAATTTTGAGACGTTCATCATCCGATTAGCCAGTTAAAGCACCTATCCGTGATGCTCTGTTGTTCTGTGAAAGCTTATTAGTTCGGGTTTTATTATTATTTTGGCCACAGAATGATGTTGGCTTTCATTCTGATCTTGTATTCCACTCCTTCTCTACGGATTGCAGAGAGGCGGTTAGACGAAGTGCCCGCTCAAGATCCATTTCATATCATTTTCTTCCTAGCTAGTCAGCCATGTAATTACCGGTTACGTCCCTGTGTCCAGGAACCCAGCAGAGGCATACCGTGTCCTGTGAGCCAAAAGCCTTAAGCGACAGTAATGAACCAGCTTAGATTTTATTTCAATAGCGTTAACTGCTTTTATGGCCGATTGGCTGTCAATGAAAATGGTAATATCATTCCGTGGTATTGCTGACAATGTACAATGTCGAACAGTATTTCATTCGTTCATTCGTGTTCTATTCTTTCCTGGCCGAGAAGGAGCAGGACAATGCTCTGTCAAAGTCCATGAAGAGTGACATGTAGTCGAAGCCTGGGTTTCGCCAGCTGAATATTTAGCTGATCCTCAAGGCATTCTTGGCAGCTGATTCGTGCAAGTAAATATCCAAGGGAAGAAAATTTTGAATCACTTTCAAAGCTGCGCTTGGTGTCGTTTTTATAACACCGGCATGTTTGTCTCTAGATTTTCGTCGATTCGGTCTTACAATTGCCTTGGGTTTTGAATTTGAAAGTGCGGACTTCCGCCAAAAACACGGTTGCATAGAATTCAGTTGCTACCTTGATTACATCACAAGCTCACTCTTTTGTGAAATGACCGCAAGACCACATTGTTTTGCCCATCCCTTAAGTATCCGTAGTCAGTTTTCTAACAGTTCGCTTATAAAGGGTGTTTTTTTTAGAGGTATAAAACTTTGAAAAATAATTTTTTTAATGACATGAAATTTGCTTTATTCGACAGATAATATTCTGGCACGGCTGGCTCGGACGTAGCTGGAGGTCCAATTTTTGACGACTTTTTTCAACATTTGTGGCCATCTATCGGCAATGACGCGGCGAATGGTGTCCTCCAACTGCTCAATTGTTTCGGGCTTATCGGCGTAGACTAGCGCCTTCACATATCCCCACAGAAAATAGTCAAGTGGTGTTAAATCGTGAGATTTTGGAGGCCAATTCACGGGTCCGTAACGTGAAACTATGCGGTTACCAAACGTTTCCTTCAATAAATCAACTGGGGTACGAGCTGAAAACCACAGCCCCTGCACATCGTGGTTGTTCAATTGATAAACGAAAAAGTCAGTAATCATGGCTCTATAGCGGTCACCATTGACTGTAACGTTCTGGCCAGCATAGTTTTTAAAGAACTACGGATGTGCGATTTTTTTTTATCGATGAAGCTCAGTTTTGATTGAATCGATACGTCAATAAACAAAACTGCCGTATTTGGATGATTATCGTCAAGTGTTTGTTGAGACGCAGTTGAATCCATAAAAACTGAATGTTTGGTGTGCTTTATAGGTTGATGGAATAATTATTGGAATAATTAAAAAAATAAAGCACACCAAACATTCAGCTTTTATGGGTTTGACTGCGTAAAACATAAAGTTTTATACCACTAAAAAACACTCTTTGTATCGTTAAATTATTCTGTATAACTTCTCATTTATGGAGGAGTGCACCCGCCTTCCAAAATAAGATAACAAAACTGTAAATTGTCCACAAATGTTTTTTTGCAAAACAAAGTAAAATCTTTCAGTCAATTTTGAGTAGATATAATATTAAAGAGTGACAAATATTATGGAAATAAGTATATGTATTCCGAATGGGACACGTCGGAGGAATGGGACAACAATATCACCGAAGTTCACCCAATAGAAGGATTCCCCGTGATATTAACTTCTTCATAATGGACTTAAATTCAAGGTTTTTCTTATCATAAAAGTTCGGGTTTCAGTTTATTTTCCTTCCATATTTTTACAAGAAGTCAGCTGGATTTGTTATTTATTTTTTCATGTTTTGCTTGAACTGATTTGTGTATTTAATATTTTTTTTTACGCATTTTTTGTTTACCTCTATTGGGTTATTTATTTTTACGACATAACCGATACGTTGTCTAACAAAACATCTCCTGGCTACATAATAAACATGTGTACGTGTTCCATATAAAAACAAGTTGGTTCCAACCATTCCCCCCAGAAAGCAGGATGGTGTGTGGTATGTTCATAAAATGTATTCAATATCGTCTTCTGCTGTGGTAAGGATTTGATTAATTTTATTATTTCAATCACAAGCCAATATGAAGGATGTGTTTACGAAACAAATTGTGCTGATATCATTTATAAGTTGCCAATAATTGTGGATTTTTATTGAAAATTATCCCATTCATACCCACCCAACCACATTTCGTAAGTAGTCACAATTTTTTCAACCGACACAAAGTTATGAAATGAGATAAGTTTTTTAGCGGCGATATTTCATCACTTATTGATGGAAAACGGTAAAAATATTTACCATGAGAAACACAACTTATTCCATTTATCCGTTTACTTATATTTTTACGAGGTCAACTAATAAAATTAAATTCTTTGCGCTCTACAATCTATGAAATATATGTACAGAGTGTTTTTTTTAGAGATATAGAACTTTGAATTGAAATAAAACAAAAGAAAATCGTTTTAATGCCCATCAATCTGGCTTTATTGGAAGGAAAATTTATGCCATTAATGTTTAAATATGATTTCGGGCATGTGGCCGCCGCGGCTGGTCTAGAGGTCCAATTTTCAAAGCATTTGGAGCTGTATGTCGGCAATAACGCCACGAATGTTGGCTTCCAAGTCCCCTAACGTTTCCGGTTTGTTGGCATAGGCGAGCGACTTCACATATCCCCAAAGAAAATAATCCAATGGTGTCAAATCACACGATCTTGGTGGCCATTTTACAGGTCCATTCCGCGATATAATGCGCTCATCAAATGTTTCCTTCAAAAAATCGATTGTGACGTGCGTTGTGTGGCATGTAGCGCCGTCTTGTTGGAACCACATCTCATCCACATTCATGCCATCCAATTCGGGAACAAAATAGTCGGTTATCTATTATCTATTTGAAAAACTAACCTCCAAAAAAAAACCACCCTTTATATATTCACTTTAAACTACAGGCGCCGAGCATAGACATAAGCATATTTTTGTAGTATGTCTATTTGGCTGTGTACCAGAAACACACAAGTGTGGCGGTATGTCTCCATGTATGTTGGTTTTATTACTCGATTTTTGTGAGTCTGGGATCATGACTTAGCCAAGAAAGCAAAATTATTGCTTATTTTCTGTTAAAACAACAGTCGAATGAAATCTCAAGAATGAGAACATTTGTAGACGCTGCGGCACCGAGAAGTCCCACGAGGACACACCTCATTATCTCTGTCACTACCCAAATATCTGTCACTTCAGAAGCAGACCTTCTTCCAAGAGATTGAAGAACCTCTAGATGGTTTGAGAGTTTAGAGGGGTTTAAGCCACAAGCGACCGCAACGACCATGGTGGCATGGAACTAACTGTGGCGGGGAGGATACTGATCAAATATATCTAACTTAGCTACTTCTATCATGTCTAACTGTCGATATTTTCCCGAGAAAGTGAATATAAGATGAGGTGGGAATACGGGATGAGCACTTAGCTTCTACACTAAAAGTTCAACATATTTTTTAGATTTAACTCAAGGGTACTAAAGTAGTAAAAGGCTTTGCTCAATCGGTAAACCACTTTTTAGTTAGTGCTTGAGATCATGAACTATTTGTACTCGGTCAAAAGATTGAACAATCTGCCTTGTTTGGGTTAAGGGTCATACTAGAATCCAAAAAAATCAGATCTGCGACCATCTTGAACCTGTATTGGGTCTGCAGGTATCCCTTGTAGGCGACAATTTTTGCAATCCCTACCGAGAAAATATTGACTCTTAGAAGGTATTTTGACGGGCTACCACACTTTTTCCAAGTAGCTCAAGTAGCTCTACAGCGCCGTTTTTATGCCACCACTCATGATTACCTTGGGGAGGGGGTTAGATTTGAGAAAGGCTATGATATCATGCAGACCCATATCTGAGATATCTGAAAGGTCGTGGTATGGCTAAGCGATACAACATTCTTTGACACATGCGCTGAACCATGCTTCAAGCTCTAGGTACTGTGGTTAGTGCTAAACATCTAAACTCTTTACCACTTGAGCGCCTTCTTAGCTTTCTGAAAAAATTTAGTAAATTACTCGAAGTATCTGAAAGTAGTGAAAGAAAGTGGCCTGCTTAAGCAGCTCGGCAAAGTGTGTCAGGGCTTTGCTTTGTTACCTTTATTTTTTTGGCATTTTCACTCATGATGTCCTGAGTATACATCCCTACTACCATCCCAACCCTGAACCTGTGAAGTACCCCAGCCGGGGCTGGGCGAAACGTTGAGACAGTGGAAAACACATAAAGTCTTAACTGGAACACATTTAAGGCTGAGCCTCCCAGCGCACTCCCAACTCCAGGAACACTTAAATTCCATTTTACTGAACTGAAAAGTTCCGACATTTTACAAATCACCAGCTCCTCACGCTTCCACCTGGAACTGCAAAAAAAGGCGAAGATTTGTCAGTAAAATTGATTGAACTTATGTTCTTTTTTTGCAATCCTGCGAGTAATCGGATTAGACTGTTCCAATAATAATAACAACCGTTCACATAGTACCGTTGTACGCCCATATTTGTATGGGCGAGGCAACAACCATCAAGGACATTTCCCAACAAAATACCTCAACACAACATTGTATTCCGGAAAGGAAAACAACAAAAAAATTAACACGTCAGATGGACCCCATGCAACAATAACTCGAGTCTTCATTCACCCCACTAAAAACTGGTGGCTCACAAAAGTC
Organism: Ferdinandea cuprea; assembly: GCA_963576555.1. Classification (NCBI taxonomy): domain Eukaryota; kingdom Metazoa; phylum Arthropoda; class Insecta; order Diptera; family Syrphidae; genus Ferdinandea; species Ferdinandea cuprea. Next base: position 143,412,105 of record OY754958.1, on the reverse strand, counting down.
TTGATCTTATCCAGTTAACAAGATCTTTTGCAGCTGTTCGAGAAGTACGTGTTTTAAAAGCACTTTGCGCGTTTCCCCAGTATCGCGAGGACAAATGTGTGATCGCGATTTGCGACGCGTAATTAGGACTCTTAAAGTGGTTGCTTTCATCACACGGAATGCTACCTGCAGTTTCCAGCGCACAGCATGTTCTTTTGCAAATCTACTCTTTTATATTCTTCATCATCTTGTGGCTCTTCTTCTGTTGCCATTGCGACTGCATCATCGTTGTCAAGCCCAAGAAATACAAAAGGAACCACAACCAAACTAAGCCAAACTCCGAATATAATACCGGACCGTTAAAATATTTCCAAAGGAAGCTAGCAAGCAACTATATAAAACAAAACGACAACGACAACGACACCGACGACGAAGACGTGAAGTCTTGGGTTTCAACTTATTTACGTTCGTCGTAGTCGTCGTCGTCGTTGTTGTTGTTGTTGTTGTTGTCGTCTTTGGCTGTTGGTTTCGTGCAGGAACTCTTATCCCCGGTGATGCACGACAAACGATCACTCCCAAGGAGTCAAACTACAAAAAAAAACAAAGTACAAAAAAAAAATACAAAAAACCTACTGTACTTTGAGCCATTTCAGTGAGAAATACGAGTCTATATGTATGAGTGGGGGGATATAGACTTTGGTGGGGTCAAAAACCTGGCATTGGATACTCGCCACATAATGCCGTACCATGGCGTGGCGTGGCGTGGCGTGGCGTGGTAGAAGAGGCAAGCAAAATTTAGTGAGTCGCTTTTCTAATCTTGTTCGGCGATTTATTCGCCTTTTATCCTTTTTTCATTATTTTATTGGATCATGTTAGTGATAGACTTTACTCCTGTGTCTGTTGTGGGTTGTGTTTATTGTTAATGGCGGACAGCAAATGCTGCATGCTGGTCTCTGGTAGTACCTACATATCTCTACAGCATGCATTGTGCAAGATTGCACCATGAGTTCGTCCTAATTCTTCAGTTCTTTTTGTTTGTTTCGTTGAAAAGATCTTCGATCATATCTGCAGTTGCATTCGACGATAGCACAGCTTTGGTTTCCATATTCTCTGGGAAAACAGTTAAATCTGTTAATTGGCAATAAAAAGTAATTTATGTTGCAGCAGCAGTATCTAAGTGTGTAATTAACACTTCAGTATCATTTCGGTCAAGAGGGTACGTTCTCATGTTGAATTTATTCCTTAGAATGTTTTCTGATTGCCTTGACGTTTATGGTGCTTAACGTGTTAATTGGCAGAAAATAGAATATCATTAGACTATATCGGCAGTCATTTGTACGCAATAAAAACTTTACAGATATCAAGGTTGAAGAAGCCGTTCGGTAGTCAATGATTTAATTCGCTTCATCCTTTAATGTTTATTATTAATTAGAGAAAGGCTCATGAACAGAGAAAGGTATGGGAAGCCAAGCCATGGCAGATAAGAATGATTAATGCTGTGCAGTTAAAATTTACTTTAACTTTCCTGATTAACTTCTCTATGCTAACTATCAAGACCCATTTCATACGTTTCTCCAATAAAAAAAAGTGGTTAATAATACTACTTTTTTTTGTTCCCTTTCCCACATGGCTGATACTGCAACCTCAAAGTTCTATTGTATCTCAAGGGGATGTTATCCTAAGGGAAGAGTGACTTCACTAGCGAAAGCCACAATGTCCTTAGTTCCAGAGTTTCTGAATTCTGACACTTTCCCAGTGGTTCAGACGAAGTTGTTGTTCCCAATCATTAATTAGCCTTAAAGCAGCAGCCCAATTGACTCTGCAGTAGGGCTCTGGTCCAAAGAACGCAGATTCTGATCCAGCTCTAGCAAGCTCGTCTGCAGATTCGTATCCATCCAAGTTTGACCTTGTTGTGTTTGGCTAGGCTTGCAAGGCAACGTAGCAGCACTTCACTGTCACAGTGCTAGATGATAGTGCCTGCAGTGCTGCTTGCCTATCCGAGAAGATGTGAATTCTAATACTTTTTATTCCTTTTCGAGAAATCAAATTTGCGCAGCTCTCAATGGCATGGATTTCCGCCTAAAATACCGTGAGACGCATTCCCCTGGGTATCGAGTCTTTAGTGTTGGGTCCAAAGACAGCAGCTCCAACTTCATTTTCCATTTTTGATCGATCGGTGCATCAGTCTGGGGTGGACGTGGGCCTCAACCAATAAGCCTCTTCAATTAGCACGGTCTTTGGCTAGCCGCCTCTAGTTACGCACTCCAAGGTGGTTGAGGTCCCCTTGAACTTGTGCGCGCCACCTAATGCGAGGCCTTCCTCTACTGCGTTGTCCCTCCGGATTGGAGTTGAATATTCTGCGGGTTGGAGCGTTGGTGTTCATTCGCTCTAAAAGTCCCTGTCATCTCAAACGCCCAATGCGTAGTTTTTTGACCAGGTCGATGTCGCTGTACAGCTCATAGAGTTCATCGTTGAATCGTCTCCTCCATAACCCGTCAACGCATACGGGACCAAATATCTTACCAAGAATTTTTCTCTCGAAACGACCAAGAATGTCTTCATCCGGTTTAGGAAGAGTCCATGCGTCGGAACCATAGAGCAGGACTGGGATTTTGAGTGTCCTATATAGAGTTCCCTTAGTTGTTGGGAAAAGGACTTAACTACAAAGTAGCCTTCTCAGCCCAAAGAAACAGCGATTGGCTAGCGATATTCTCGCTAGCGGTTTACTCGCATGCTGAGTAAATAGAAAAAAAAATTGATAGGTGTTTGAGCAAATTTATCGACTGAGCTGGCGTGAATTTAGTTAAAATTCGATACGCATCGACAATGTACGGAGCTGGTTGTAACGCTGGGTATAATGAAGCGATTGTTGGTTCCCACTATAGCCCAATCCTCTTCTACCATACGATTTGCGCCCATGAATACAGTGCCATAGTCACTGTCACGTTCATCATCTACTGACAAGACAGGAGAGGTCAGCCGCCACCTCAATATACACCTTTCGGGGCCATAAAAATAAAAACGGTCAGATAGGTGATTGTACGTGACTGCTTTGCTTCTACGCACCGAATGAATAGGTCACCGTAATCCACGCCTGCTGGCATAAAGGACCGAGCAGCATTGACCATTTGCTTGGGTAACAAAGCCATCAACTGCAAGAGTCCAGCACCGCGATGACGCGACATATACCGCAGCTGTGGACTAAACTCCTAACAGTTTGCCTTCCATTCAAAGATCAGTAGCGGCTGCGAATATTGTGCCGAACCAACTGCGTACCGCCATAAAGCGTTTTGTGATGAAATTTTTGATTGAGCAAGTGCGCCGGTCCGTGGGAAAATTATTGAAAAGCGATAGCCATAGGGTAGTTAGCCTTGTTAAATCAGCAAATTAACACCGTCATCCACGAAGAGGCTTACTGGAAGCAATCGACTCGAACTGTAACTAATAAACACTCCGCTGTCCTATTCGATAGGTATGAGTTCATCCAATGCTTCGTCCAATTTATCAGCCCTCACAACTGTTTTTTTAAGCTGTCGTCATTCCAGAATCCAACGTAGCACGAAAGTAAACTTAAGCGTTCCGTTACTAGGATAACTGTAGTCCTCGTTCGGTTATGACTTATTATCGTTAGCAAAGACATCTTTTCGTTCTCCCGTACAGCACCCCATATTTCCTGATGAAGCTTCTTATTGAAGTCAGGTAACATCGGTTCATCGATCAACCATTCTGGACCCTGCCACAACAAACGATATTCAAATAGACCTGCGCGGATCCCATGCCGCAACTAGCACAATCCGCTGGATTCTGAGCGAATTGCAAATGATTCCAATGTTCGGCGAATCTTGGATTTGACGTACTCGATGAGATACAAATGGATTGATTATGTGACTCTCGCAACCAGAATAACACCACAGTAGCATGGTGTGTCCGTTAGTCACAAAGCCACTCAAACGTCCAGCGTAACAGCCAACAGATGCTCTAAACATAGTTTTTAACGGTTGATAGTTGCGCTTTTGAGCGACGACGCTCCTTTTGTAGCGGTGGTCACTAGAGATATACCTGAGTCCAGTATGTTGTCTTCGAATTAACCACAGCTGACACGGCACGCGAGCTAGCATCATAAAACCCATGGAGCGCTGTTATTTTTCCATAATCCAACCCCAGCCATCGCGACACCCGAATACGCCTGACTGCATCGAGCCCATTACGAAATTGGAGCCAATTCTAATGGCAGCGGAGCATCCCAGGTGATACCAGTCAACCAAAGAGTTTAGATTAATATCTGCCTAGTGATGAAAACCGGTTTCAGAAGGCCGGTTGGATCGAAGAGTTGATATACTCCACTCAGTACCTACACGTCGCTTTGTCAGAAATTCGTGGTGTGATTTAAGATTGACGCTGAAGAACAACTCATCCGTGATTGAATCCCACCGTAAACCCAGCACAATAGCAGTCGGGGAGTCAATGTGGACCTCTGAAGTAAAATAATTTTCACCAGTTCAATTCTGAGTTACCGTAGTGCTGTTGGAATTCCACTTTTGGAGCTTAAAAATATTAAACGAAAGAATGGTGTCGCCATTGGCAGCTAAAATCGCGGCCTCGTTGATATCGTTGCAGCTATTCAAAAAGTCATCGACATAGGCTTATTGTGTACCGCGCAGCTACTGCATGTTTCTGGTTATCCACGTTACAGGAGTTGTCGGATGCACTGCGATATACGGATTGTAAGCCAATACACACGTGGCAGTTGTCCAACGATAAATGCCGATATCTTCCGTAGGTGTTTCTCGCCAGAGAATACGCTGTAGGGCGCAATGCGAAAAGTTCGGAAGCAAAAGATGATGTTGACAAGTGTCCCTTTCGTTGGACCCTTCAACTGGATATCGCTGAAGTATTAAGAAAGAACGCGAAACTTGGCTGTTACAGCGTAGTGTGGGATATAAAAACAATTGTTGTGATCGACAGTGACCCAAGAGCGTATCCAACCTCACTCGAGGGGACCCTCTTCCACCTTCCTAGAGTTCAGAATAAACTTGGCTACGGTTAGATCATCTCCAAATATTTGAGCGTAAGAAGTCCGCAGAATTCGTGTTGATGACCGCTCTTATAAAGTTCGGCCGAAGGTGACCCGGCTCAATTGTGTTAGTTGAGCGTGTGACTCGTTCGGCTGCTAACTGATGAAATCGCTTTGCACAATGAGACCCCACACATCTGCGGCAATGAGAGCAAAACTGCAGCCAGATGTACCAAAGTGTGCATCAGCAAATTCGGTGATTCCATTAAGTCACGTCGATCGGCATAGGCGTAAAATTTAAATGTAGAGAGCAGAGCGTAAGCAAGTCCTTAACTTTTTTTGGTATCGAAAAAAGTCCCAATTCCCTCCAATGCAACGTCATGTAGGCGTCTGCAAAGATGTAAATGGTTAGCAAACCGGTCTGACACCAAAGCTGTCGGAATTGCAGAAAATACGACCCTTGCGCCTTGGGATCCAACAAGGCTGATCTTCTAGAAGTCCATATGCATATCCGAGAGCAGTAGCCAGCAAATTATTGTGCACGAAACAGCTTCTCATATGGGAATAACTAAGGGATCCAACTTTACATCAAACCGTTACGCTGTTAAATAGGAATCATCCACCTGCGTCGACCTCAGCTGCATTGCAAGCGCTGTAAACAAGGCCCACCAGTTGTACGCAAGATCCAATGAAATTTTGATTATGGATTAATCCAAGTATTCGTCAAGAACAGTAAAACTAACTCCATCAAATTGTAGATAAGCCCACTCCATCCAATTGTAGGTCAGCCCAGTTCCGCTCTGAAGGCACCAAAAATGTTTGATTTTTTGATAGCTAATGTACTTTGAACTCATCTGCATGACAAGCGCTGTAAAACAAGGCCCACCAGTTGTACGGAAGATCCGCTCAGAAGGCACCAAAAATGATTGATTTTTTGATAGTTAATGAACTTTAAACTCATCTGCATGACAAGCGCTGTAAAACAAGACCCACCAGTTGTACCCAAGATCCAATGAAATTTAGATTTTGGATTAATCGAAGTATTCGCCAGGAACAGTAAAACAAACTCCATCCAATTGAATTTTAGATTTCAGGTGAATCCAAGTATTCGCCAGGAACAGTAAAACAAACTCCATCCAATTGTAGCCCAGTTCCGCTTTGAAGGCACCAAAATGTTTGATTTTTTGATAGCTAATGTACTTTGAACTCATCTGCATGACAAGCGCTGTAAAACAAGGCCCACCAGTTGTACCCAAGATCCAATGAAATTTAGATTTTGGGTTAATCCAAGTATTCGCCAAGAACAGTAAAACAAACTCCATCCAATTGTAGGTAATCTCAGTTCCGCTCAGAAGGCACCAAAATGTTTAATTTTTTGATAGCTAATGTAGTTTGAACTCATCTGCATGACAAGCGCTGCAAAACAAGAAACACCAGTTGTACCCATGATCCAATGAAATTTAGATTTTGGATTAATCGAAGTATTCGCCAGGAACAGTAAAACAAACTCCATCCAATTGTAGGTCAGCCCAGTTCCGCTCTGAAGGCACCAAAATGATTGATTTTTTGATAGCTAATGTACTTTGAACTCATCTGCATGACAAGCGCTGTAAAACAAGGCACACCAGTTGTACGGAAGATCCAATAAAATTTAGATTTTAGGTTAATCCAAGTATTTGCCAAGAACAGTAAAACTAACTCCACCCAATTGTAGGCAAGCCCAGTTCCGCTCAGAAGGCACCAAAAATGATTGATTTTTTGATAGCTAATGTAGTTTGAACTCATCTGCATGACAAGCGCTGCAAAACAAGGCCCACCAGTTGTACCCAAGATCCAATGAAATTTAGATTTTAGGTAAATCCAAGTATTTGCCAAGAACAGTAAAACAAAACTCCATCCAATTGTAGGTCAGCCCAGTTCCGCTCTGAAGGCACCAAAATGATTGATTTTTTGATAGCTAATGTACTTTGAACTCATCTGCATGACAAGCGCTGTAAAACAAGGCACACCAGTTGTACGGAAGATCCAATGAAATTTAGATTTTAGGTTAATCCAAGTATTCGCCAAGAACAGTAAAACAAACCCCATCCAATTGCAGGTAAGCTCATTGCCGTAGGTCCAAATACAACAATTATAATCAAATCAAGTTCCGCACAGGAAGCACCAAAAATGTTTGATTATGAAAAGCCAAAAAGCATTTTTTACCAAACCATGTTGAAAACAGCAAATTTACAGCTACAGATCTTTAAGGTTATACCAACGGGCGACCATTCGCCATAAATATATTTCAAACAAACTTTATTGAACCCCAGAATAAATAAATCACGAGGAATTGTTTAATCTCCAACAGCGTCTGCCAAAATTGGCGCCCGCCTTTGGAGGGTGTTGATCCCAGGAATTGTTCAAAGAGAGTCCACCGAAGCACACATAACGAAACATTCCTAATTTGTCTGAATTGAGTAATAACTGCAGCCGGAATATGAAAATAAGGGCCTGCCTGGCGATTGATACATAACTCATCAGTTTCGCAGATTCGGACAGCCGTGGTAAAGAGTTGATGACTTTCAAAAGACAAAGTCATAAAGCGTTGATCGTATGAAAAAAGCTCCTAAAAAGCTGCCGTCCCGCAAACTCCTTCAATCGCTGATCTCTTTAGATTAAGCATTTGTAAAAAAAAACCCTTCGTCTGTCTTCTTTGTCATCAGCCTTGGCACTACCTTTAGCTTCTCCACGCAGTAGAATACCATCCAAAGCGAGCGTTGTCAAACCGCTTTTCATCGAGGTGATCACCAACTATATCTTCCCTTTTTCCACCTATCAACTGGCCGCATGTCAGAAAGTATGTAAACGCTTGCTTCCGCGATTTGTGGCAAATAAATTTCATCACTAAACCGTGACATGACATGGCACATCAGCTTCCCCCGCTTTGTGCAGCACTTTTCGAATGAGATTTTTTTTTTTTATTTTCGCGAATGAATATTGTAAACTATATAATTTGCGTTATTCGCGCATCATCCTTAATGAGTTTTAATCATTTCCGTCATTTGCCCGCCCATCTCAATAAACACTAAAAGTTTTGTATTCTTCCATCTGTCATGCGCATGCCAGAGGATGCAGTGATTTACTCCTTCGCCCCCACTACCGCTAACTCCTCGCTAAACCGAATCAGATGTTGCGCATTTCATAACTCGCTGGGTCTGCTTCGTGGTTGCACAAAATACAAAACTACAAAACGAAGATACACTGGCCGGCAACAAATAATAAAACCCAACACAAAGTTCGCCAGAACTCGTCACGAATTAATATTTTATCGCTAAAAAGTACTCGCCTCAGGGTAGACCGCTTACAACGATACTTGTTTTTCTCATTCACTGGCAAAGAGACCTCTATAGAGCAGGACATGACGCGTATATTGATCATGACCGCGGCGGCGACGCGGCGCGCGCAGTGGGTGCAATGTAACATCCGATACTCTAAATGTTGCACAACATTTAACACGAAATGAAAAGAAATTAAACGAAACAAACAAGAGATACATCTTTTGAGTAAGGAAAAATTGATTTGATGCATAGCATAGCGCGCTGCGAAATGAGCGATACCCACATGTACGTTTGTGGATATGAATACGGAACGGTCGTATGCCTACCTACAGCAGATACGATACGAATGGGCTTCATACCAAGTAGAAGTGCACCACCATCACCCTCTTCTTCGTCGTCGTTGTATAGCCGAGCGGAAGATCTGATTGAAAGCATCTGCTCACATTAACTGGCAACGACTTGTGGCACTGACAGGCTTCGCTGTGTGCTTGGATTTCTTTGGTTCTTTTTGCTGCGAGACGTCTTCCTGCATCGAGTGTACAAACACACACGTAAAACGTAGAGTTTCGCCCATTTCTTGCTGCGTTATTTGCCATTTATTTCGGATAAATTACGTATCCCCATGGATAGAGGTATAGCGATAGTCTGATTGTATCCAACTGTTCGACTGTTGACTGGAGCACCACCAGCAACCAGCAGCAGAAGAGCGCCCCAAACAAAGCCAAGAATGTTAGTTATGATCCTTGTCAGGGGTATTTTTATTGCTGCGGAGTTATTGTATGATCGGAAATTAATTCTCTTTTAAAAGCAATTAGTGGAAGAAGTTCACAGATTGAAGCATTGATGTAAGGGATTTTAATTTACGATTTACGCTGGGGCTAGAAGGGCTACCCAGATTGCTGTATTGACTAATGGCATTGGAAATCGATTTTAGCGCAGATAATACGAGCACATAATTGGGACATAAAGCGAAGACGAAAGTTATAGAGTTATAGGTTTAGTAATTTTACGGCTTAAGGCTAAATTTGGAATTAATATCGAGACACAAGTAATAACTCCGCAATGGATGAATAGCTTTTGATTTGAAAGGAAATAAAACGGACGAATTGAGTGAGCTAAATCAAAGAGTAATTAAATCATGAAATGTGGTTGTGTAGCGGAATTTTAGTTTAAGTTTGGATCAAGATTCGATTTCTGTTTGACTTGATAACACCTTTTGACGCTAGAAATAGTTTTGTTAATAATAAAAAAATTTTGTTTTAGCTGTGTCCTTGCTGAAAATAAGATATTAAAGGTTTTCTGAGACCTGAACAATATTAGAAATAAAGGGTGATTCATCGTGAGGTTTGAAATGTAAAATAAAACACATGCATTTGAAAGTGATTTTAAAATTTTTATTATCTTTTAAAAGAACAATTCATGGCATTTACTTTTTAAAAATGATACCATGTAAATTTTGGCCACGACTACGTCTGAGGTGGTCCATTTGGAAGGTCCAATTTTGGGCTCGACTCGTTCGAGCATAGCTACTGGTATCACGAGTAATGTTGGCTTCCAAACCACCAATCGTAGCTGGCTTATTCATGAAGACCTGAGACTTTACATATCCCCAGAGAAAATAGTCCAAGAGTGTGATAGGCACTCACCTCAAATGATTTTTCAAGAACTCCATTGTTTCACGTGCTGTATGGCTCGTAGCGCCCATCTTGTTGAAACCAGAGCTCACCGAGACCATGGGTTTGAATTTCAGATAGCACGTAGTTTGTTAACATATCGCGATAATGGCTACCATTAAAGGTAACATTCTGATTTGCCGAATTTTTGAAGAAATATGTACCAATGATTCCACCAGCCCATAAGCCACAAAATACCGTTGTTTTTAAAGGATGAACTGGTAGCTCCTTGTACTCTTCGGGTTGCTCATCAGCCCAAATATGACAATAGGTCGATTATGCGCAGCGTAAGTTCCTCGAATCGCACGAAACACACTTCTCACTGAACGCTAATTTTCGTAATAAAGAACCCAATTGTTCTGTTTGACGCTGTTGATGAAAAAATTGAAAAAGCAGTTTGATAGGAGTCACGCGTAATCTGTCAAAAAAGGCCTATTGAAAATCAAATCTCACGATGAATCTTTCCTGCTCCACTATTATTTGAAAAAATTGCATTATCTTTTGTAACCATATTTTAATTGATGTTTTTCGTAACACTTGTTTTTTATGTTAGAGATCAGACGATTGGGTTCAGTTAGTGTTTGAGTAAATATGTTATAGTCACAAACACAAAATGTGTGTTCTTTGGTTGAGTTCAAGCTTCGTGAATACAACTACAATGCAATCAAAGTATGCGCTGTTATTTTTGTTAATCTTCTTTTTGCTTTGTATGAGAAGACAAACGAACAAAATTGAGTAAATGCCTTAAAGTTTTGTTGAATTTTATTAGATTAGGTTAGATTAGGTTGGGTTTGTTGGGTTGACAAGGTAGAACAGTCTTATCCGTGCCAAACTTAGGTTCTTGTGATAGCCTTCAGTGGACGACGGGTTTTGTGGTTCTTCTCCTCCGCTCGTAGCTGCTCAATTCTATGAAGCCATCCAGAAACGTAAATTTAGGTAAGATCAATACATATTGTTGATATGTCATATTGTAAAATTTCCTCTACTGGACCAACTGTTCTCCATATGGTTCCTGTTATCTTCTCCCGCGACTTTGAATAAAATTTATATATTTTGATAAATTCTCCTTTTTTATTTTTAATCCAAAAAGGAGGAGGTCACTAAATCGCTCCTCTAACCCGATCTGGACAAGCTGCATGCTAAAAATCCTAGGTAGGAGCAGTTATGATAAATATTGATGAAATTGCTGAAGCATTTTAAGCAGCTTTAAGCACAATTTGTTTTTAAATAACAATTTATTTTATGAACGAATATACAAACAAATATTAATTAATTTTAATTTTTTCGAAACTATGTAACTATACATTTTTTAACGGCGACCCTCCTTCCTGAAATTAATAACATTCAATCCCCCAAGAAGCAATGTTGAGAATGTCTGTGTTAGCTACTTTGGTTAAAATGTCGGCAGTCATTTCTCAAGTTGAAATGTGTAAAACTTTTAATGAACCATTTGCTAGAAGTTCTATTTAAAGTTAATGATGGGCATCATGTGTTTTGTCCTAACAAAGCGCGCTCTCGTCATCACAATAAACGGTTGTAGTTAATGATCTGGTCACCTCAAGCTCCTGCTACAGTTGCTTTAACCACATTTGCGTTACTCGACGATATATATTCAGCTTCAGTTGATGAGCGTTCTACAGATGGTTGTCCAAGTAATTTCACCTCTTTCATGCTAAAAAAAATATATTGCCACTTTTGGAATGTTTTTATTCTGAAGACAAGTCCCAATATTGGCCTAGACACTTGTGATATAAACAGAAAACTTTCCACTTCCCACAGCTTTTAGATAAAGTATTTTTAGTTATTTCTTTTGATTGTTTCACTGCTCCACTGACTATCATGTGACCAGACTCCGTCGGCGTAGCTACTGCATTAATATCGGACCCATGAAATTTACTCGGCATTTCTTCAATCTGCCAATTCTTCCTTTCTACTTACATTCCCAAGAAATTTGTTTGCTTTTATGAAATTTGTTTGCAAAATTTGCGCATTAAAACTTTTTTTTATGACGTCTTACGGTAAATTTATTGGCTTAATAATGTAGGCAACTCCATTCGACAGCTTGGACCATGGACCTACAAGACCTTTCAAGTCTTGGGAGTAAAGTGATTTCCTCGATGACTCCAGATTACACGATGAATCGAGAAGTGATGAATGACGGCTGGCGAATAGACATTACAAGGGATCACGATTTACCACTGGCGTTGAACAAAACCGGTTATCAGGTTTATAGAGCGAAATTCGGTCAGTTTTGATGACGGAGTAAAGTGATCTCCTGGAAGATGAATTGTTGAATATTCTAATCGGCACCGCAACTACGTAAAAAAACAAATTGGTCACACGAGCATAGTTTTTTTGTTGTCATTTGTGAGCGTATGATCGCCAGATGACTCCAGATTACACGATGAATCGAGAAGTGATGAATGACGGCTGGCGAATAGACATTACAAGGGATCACGATTTACCACTGACGTTGACCACAACCGGTTATCAGGATGACAGTGCGAAATTCGGTAAATTATGATGATGGAGTAAACTGATTTTCTGAGAGATGAATAAATACTGCAGTTGAATATTCTAATCGGCACCACAACTACGTTGAAAAAAAAATTGGTCATACGAGCGTAGTTTATTTGTCATTTGTGAGCGTATAATCGCCAGATGCCTCCAGATTACACGAAGAAGTCGAGAAACCGGTTATCAGGATGACAGAGCGGAATTCGATCAGTTTTGGTGATTCGTTTAACTGCTTTTGTCCGCTACACTCGTATACTCCTTAAAGGGGTGTTGAAATTCGCCCGTCAGCGATCGCCGATTTTTGACAGCCTAAAATGCAGACAAAAATTCACATCTTCCCAAGTTTGTATTTTCATTGTCCGTTGTGGTTTATAGTAAATATCGCGGTCAAATCGTAGTACTCTTTCAATCGCTTTAAAGTTGTAGGTGAAGACGTACCAAATACCTAAAAAACATTTTAAATTTCACTTCCACTGATCTTTAGATAATCCATCAACATCCAAAAACCCTTTAATGCAGAGCACCCTCTTTTTTTTGTCAATGTACCTACAGCCTTCTTTAATTGACGGAAATCTAATCATAATCAGAATACACAGGAAAGTCATATTGCTATCACAAGGACTTCAGCATAATACCACTTAAGGCCGTAACAATCTAATTAACTAGATTTTGTAGGTAACAACACAAAACTACTACATCAGATGTATTTACGTTTCACCTGCATTATAGTTAATTATGTACCTATCCCCGACGAAAGGATACAATTACACTCCTCTGTGCCAATATCTACTAATTGAGTGTGGAAGAGAGACCACAATGTGCCGTGCAATGCCTGTGTCTGTTTTGCGGTTTTGCAAGTAATTTGATGCGTTGAAATCGTTATGTCTTAACACCACTCAATATGGAAACAATAATAACAACAACAACGCATATGTTCTTCTTCTTCTTTTATTGCTTTTGCACGAGAAATCAATTCACTTCACACAAATTCAAATTAAGAACAATAAAATTGTGCTGCATAAACAAAACAAAAAAAAAACATTGTAACTCGAGAGCAATCACGAGTAACCGCAGTGACTAAACTATGAATATGTGGACGTATCGTTAACTAAACAAATTAAAACTATATCGACTGTGACGCAAGGCAGCAAAAAATAGAGCGTTGACATACAACTATATGTGTGACACAAATTGTGAGATACCCTATGTGCAAAGTAAAATAAACAGCCCCATAAAATCTGTCGCGTTTTATTCTTTTTCTTGGGAATTTATACGACAGTCTCGGACTTCAATTAACTCAATTATCTTCATCTTGCTGAATATAAAAGCGTTATATTACAATGAATTTGTTTCGTAAAGTTATTCCTTGAGTACATGAACTTCAATTGTGCGAATGCGTGCACTTACATTTCAAAGTGTGTGACGTGCCAACGGATATGAAGTGTTTTTAGTAAATTTTGTCGATGACTTTCTGTCCCTTCGGATAAGAGTCGTAGATTTTGTGTTGTTTTCTTTTTGTTGTTCGTCTACACCTCCCATCTGCATCTCAAACGCCCATTGCGCAGTTTCTGGCCGATTCGTCGACTATGGATTTCCCTTCTTGTTGACAGTAAATAAAGGGTGTTTTTTTTAGAGGTATAGAACTTCGAATTGAAATAAAACACAAGAAAATTGTTTTAATGTCCATCCATTTGGCTTTATTGGAAGGATAAATTTATGCCATTTGGCCGCCGCGGCTGGTTCAAATAAAGACAAGTCTAGAGGTCCAATTTCCAACCACTTTTTCAAGCATTTGCGGCTGAATGTCGACAATAACGCCACGAATGTTGGCTTCCAAGTCCCCTAACGTTTCTGGTTTGTTGGCGTAGGCGAGCGACTTTGGGGATATGTGACCCAAAGAAAATAATCCAATGGTGTTAAATCACACGATCTTGGTGGCTAATTGACAGGTCCATTCTTTCCTTCAATAAATCGATTGTGACGTGCGCTGTGTGGCATGTAGCGCCGTCTTGTTGGACCACATCTCATCCACATCTATGCCATCCAATTCGGGAACAAAATAGTCCGTTATCATGGCTCTATACCGGTCTACATTAACGGTAACTAACTCTCCAGCATCATTTCGGAAGAAGAACCAACATTTAAAAAATAAACACCCTTTACTTTGTTTTAAACTCGTATAAATGCACCAGTGAGAGCTCGCTGTATTCTACGGCGTGTAAATAAATAATCGTGATGGGTATCGATCTGAACTTTTGGGTTTTCTCCAGGATCTCCTATACAGTAAATATTTGGTCAGTTGTGGACTTACCGGGCCTAAAAACGTACTAATACAGTCTAGTCAGATCGTTGACAAATAGGTTTACTCGCTCGCACAAGATCTTATATGCTATGTTTAAGAGACTGATACTTCTATAGTTGAGGCACTTAAGAGGGTCTCCTTTTCCTTTTAGTGCTGGATATCCACAAAATCTTCGTGAAGTAATTTAATAATTTTTATTACGAAATACTTGTTTTGGTAAATTGACAAAAAAAAAACAGTTAAATTCATTAAAAAAATTGCTCTACAGGGTGTTTCGGAATCTCTGGTATTTGTAAGATTTTCTCAGAGAAGGAATATTTACTCTAAAAACAGTTTAAAATGATTCGATGTGAGCTTAAACCTACGCTGGGCAGCACTGCCGGTTATTCAAAAAGGGTCAACTTTTGATTGGAAAAAAAATTAGATATACTGTTAACATCCTCTTCAGAGCTGTAATGAAAGAAGAAGTTTGCAGTTTCCATTTCATTTCTATAAATTATTTATCGAGTAGTACAGAGTTCCAATGGATGACTTGTTTTTGGCTTGCCTAATTAAATTATCGAAGTCTTATAAAGGGTGTTTTTTTCAGAGGTATAGAACTTTGAAATGGAATAAAACAAAGATGATTTTTTTTAAATTGCCATGAAATTTAATTTATTTGCAAGATAATCTTCGGACATTATAATTTAAATATGATTTCTGGCATATGAGCGCCACGGCTGAATCGGACGTAGTCTAATCTGGAGGTCCAATTTTCGATGAGTTTTTTAAAAATTTGTGGCAGTATATCGGCAATAAGGCGGTGAATGTTGTCGCCTAAGTGGTCAATCGCTTCAGGGTTATCGACGTAGACTAGCAACTTCACATATCCACACAGAAAATAGTCCAGCGGCGTTAAATCGGACGATCTAGGAGGCCAATTCACAGGTCCGTAAACGGCCATCTTTTTTGGACCCATTCACCGAATCTATGCCTAGCTAGGTGATCCTGTGGCTTCAATTCTTGCACGAGTTGGATTTTGTAAGCACGCAAACCAAGATCTTTATGCAAAATCTCCATAAAGTGGATGGACTCATATCGGGTCTTCCTCTAATCTACGCTCTACAGCAGCAATGAGTTGGTGCGTGGTGCGAAAACGTTCCAAAGTTAATCGAATTAATTGCTCTGATGGACGATTATGTTGACCGTAAAATTTGCGTAGTGCGCGAAACGTATTTCGAACACAACCATAATTTTCAATTGCACAATTTGGAAGCGTTGTTCAGGCGACAGCCTATTCATGTTAAAATGCCAAACAAAACAAGACGAAGAATTACCTAAGAAAACCGCTGCTGCTTTGTTTGGCAAAGCGAATGTAGGAAATGAGAGGTAATACTGGGATCCTTCGAAAGAAAAATTCTACGCCCTCAGGTTCGAGACGACAGGAAAGACCGAACATCCATTTCAAAGACCAAGTCATTGCAGATACCAGAGCCTTCGCTCGTTTTTAAGAAAATGGCCTCCCATTCTCTGCGATCCCGGGCACGCTGCTTCCAATTTTCCGGACGAAGCGCTCTGGGATCTGCAATGACTTGGTCTTTGAAATGGATGTTCGGTCTTTCCTGTCGTCTCGAACCTGAGGGCGTAGAATTTTTCTTTCGAAGGATCCCAGTATTACCTCTCATTTCCTACATTCGCTTTGCCAAACAAAGCAGCAGCGGTTTTCTTAGGTAATTCTTCGTCGGATCTTCACTAAGGTGTCATTGGTAGAGTTGATATTTACACCGAAGAAGATGAACTCCTTATCTACATTGAAGTTTCTGCTATCAATAGTGACGTTTTGTCCTTCTTAGTGGAACAGATGTTTGTTTATTTGTTGATAGGCTTGTCCACATGTTCATCAGCCAAACTAATTTCGCATGTTCTTCAAAAGCCGTGAAAGCATATAGCACGGCACGTTAAAAGCTACCGCTGATGTTGATAACGTCCGCATACCCCAGTAGATATAGTGGCTTCCGTGTTGATACCTGCCCTCCTCAGGAACTAGATTGAAGAAATAACACAACAGGGCATCTCCTTGCGGCAATCCGGTGGATGTCTCGAAGAGATGAACTGCTGCGAAACTGCACATTGCACTGCGAGTTTCCTAAGGTCTCGCGACACATCCGGATCAGTTTTGGCGGGATCCTGAATTGAGCCATCGCCATGAAGGGCTTTGAAGTCCATAAAAAGATGGTTCCAGGATTTGCGTAAGTGTAAATATTTGGCCTATGAAAGATCTGCCGGGCCGGAAGCCACTCTGGTACGAGCCTGCTTGCAGGAGAGTTTTAAACGTTTACACAGTACGTTGGATGTTTTCTTAGAGAATCCATTCCCTATCTTGCCCTAAGAGGCCTTAAATCAATATTTCTTTGAATGGAATAGGATTGGAAGCAAATGAAGAGCTTCTAATAAAAACATTTTTTCAGAGTATCTGAAGTTCCTTTGCATTTCTAAGCTCCAAAGATCAACGTTGAGAGTACATTTCCGTTCCTGCTTCCACCAAATCGCGTTTGTTTTGTCAATACATTGATTTTGCAAGGTGGCTATCCTTTTCCATTATTTAAGGTGACTTTATCGGCATCGTTTATGGAAGGGTTTAGGTTTATTCTATATATTTGGTTAAGATCGCTGCGACGAGAAAGCGGAATAGAAAGATAACATATTGGAATTCTTTTGAGGTCAAAAATTCCATGATGTATTTGATTTGCCAATGCAATATATATGTATGTCGAAGAAGCACAACAGAAGCACCGCAACAAATTACCTTACAGTGCCGAGAAGGCTACCAGGGAGATAAATCAAACCGTTTTTAGCCCAAAAAACAAAAGAAAATTAGAGAAGTTAAAATTATTAAGCACTGAAAATGATTTATTAGCTGAATGAGAACACAACTTCCAACATTCTCCACCAATTCTAAGCACACATTTGCGCATCAATATTCCATTGAGTCATTCCTTAATTAACTGCCATTCAAATAGGGATGCATCAAATTGCATATGCACCCTATAATGTAGGTTAAACAATGGCAGACGGTCGTCGGGTGCCACCAGTTTTAGTGGTGTCGTCGCTGCGGTTATCACGTAGTTTAAGCCTTACGCCTGATATATTCGTTGGTCCGGAACAGGAAAAAAAAAACAACAACAAAACAATACCCCAAAAAGAAAACAATCGCTATTGGGCATTTTAAAGCTACAAAACATTGGTTTCGGCGACTGACACAGACACTTTGGAATTTTGTGCGACTAGCAGCAGCATTGGGATTCGGAGTTTGTTTTTCTTCGAGTCATGTCACGGACCGAAAATGGCGTTTCGAGTTCAGTTTTGGCATTCGACTGGATGGATGGATACGACGAAATGTGCGTGTGTTGCTTGCAGTCGGACGGAGCATTCGCTTATGGTGGGCGCCAAACAAACACATACACTCGGAGTAAAAAGTCGACCACTGCGAAATGCTACATCATGGTTTCAGGCATCTGCATAATGTAACCACAACATTTGCTTAAGTTGTGTGCGCTGTTGGTTGTTTTTCTGCTAATTTTCCCAACTAACATCAGTCAAAAAGTCATGGTGCGGCAATCAACTTCTTCCTCTTCATCATCATCATCAGCAGGCAGCAGGCAGAAGGCATCAGCAAGAGCAGGTTCGTTCCTCGAGTTTATACATCCATCAATGCAGCAACCACCAGTGGTGGTGGTGATGTGGTCAGTCATGTGAAGGTCATCATCCCCCTTTTCTCGAATGCGCCCTTTCTATTATACAAGAACAAATACCATGCATTGACGACGACCACGGCAACCACGACGACGACGACGACGATGATGATGATGATGATGATGATGATGATGATGATGAGGAGGAGGAGGCTGCGGACGACAACGATGATGATGACGATGACGGCTAGCTGGGAGCAAAGGAAGATGACGATGAAGAAACCCATTCGTTTCGGTTCGTACGTCTTTCTGGCATTTGCAACTGTCAGATAAAAGTTTTTAAACGGTTCGTTTGGGATGCTTGTTTGTTATGGACGTAAGATGACGTGAATAACGTTTGAGTAGTAGCAGGGGGCTTTGTCCAACGGATGCGTCTGCAGCGAATCATGGTTAATGCGAAGGCACAAATAAGCAAAATTATATATATAAGGGTTGTCGAATTGTGTTAAGTTGTACGCTCATGCATCCAACGGTCAGGTCAGGTTTTTAATTTGATTCACTTACTCGAAGGATTATGTAAAGTTTCGGATGTTTTAAGGTCGAAGAGGAGTTCTAGAATCATTTGCAGCGTGAAGTTAACTTCAACTCGACGGGATCTATTATTGTGACTGCGCTGGCATCTGGCAAGGCTGTACTGCACGATGGAAATGGCAAACGAACTCCTCCAAACTCTAACAAATTGGCAGCAAGGAACTGATCACAAAGGAGTCGCTCCAATCCCCTGGCAACGTAGGTTGTAAATAACGTCTTACTCCGGTAAGTTAGCTTTTTTGCGAACGCACTTTGTAAATTTTAATTAGAACCCTTTGTCTGAACGGTGCACATCTTAAGACGACGCCAAGTACCAGCCGCACTACTCGATCAGCTAATCAAAATCCCACCGCGTACAATTAAACTAGCAGCCGAAAACACCAGTCATATAGTGCTCAGTCGCCAGCCCCCATGTAACACGTCTTCCATAACCTCTTTTAAATGGACGTACCTTACTGTACGTTCTTCTGTAGTTTCGTATCACTTCGTGGCGCTTGTATAGGAACGTTGATAGACATTGACGGAGTTCGTCGGGTAACTCCTTTCGAGATGGGTTCTTTGGCGTCGAGGCTTCCTCGGATTTTTGAACCTCTTTTTCGAACTCAGCTCATCTCAGCTGCTGTCAATTTGCTACATAAGGAAATACGTATGTGAACGCCCGAACGAAGAACTGCGGTGTAAAGCATTTCTTTTAGTTTAGATTGCCAAGTTTTCCCGCCACTTTCCACCTCACACTTACACGATGATTGAGGTCACCATCCACGGTTGCTTCTCTGTCGATCATTGATCCTAGACATCTTAACTTTTTGCATTTAGGAATTACATGACTCACTATGTCCTTTATTGGGCTAAAACGATACGAATTCCGCATCAAACCCCTAATAAGGCCGCATCTTTTTTCTAAACTGGGAGGGTATATCCGATTTCTGAAATTGCCCAAAGTTTTAACACCCGCAACACACGCAAAATCCAAATATCCCAACCAGTTCGCAGATTTAGTAAGCTATTTTGAGGCTTGTTCAAAGTTTCCATTATGAACGAGCTGTGTAAATATTGAAAATCAGCATTCAGATGATTGTGAAACATTTGCTATTGCATACCTATTATATGGGAGTATCAGGTTTTTAAAGGCGTTCACCAGTTTTCCAAATTTGACCGACTTGTACTTTAAGATTTTATGCAATCAAACTAATAAAATAAATTGATTGCGTTAAAATGACTAAACTACTACAACGAATGTCCGAGTTCATGACTAAGGAGGTGTTCTTCCACACGCTGACGAAACTATTGCGTAAGCTTTTCTACCTGTCCAATTCTTCAGGGCTCTTTCCGGGAAAAAAAAGGCGAATCTTCCTCCCCCTCCTCCTACCGCCCAAATGCAAGATCATGGAAACATTAATAAATCGCCAGCTCATGAAATCTCTTGAATCCAGAAAACTTCTTAATGACCAGCAGTATGGATTTCGTGGCAACAGGTCCACTTGTGATTTGATGACATATCTTACCGAAAAGTGGAACTAATCTATTCATCTCGGTGTTGAAAGCAAGGTCGTTTCGCTTGATATTTCAAAGATAGAGTTTATCATCAATCGACTCTTTTGTCGAACATGCGCGCACTTGGAAGCGATGCCACCCTTCTTCAAGGGATTAGAAATTTCCTTTTGGACCATTCAAGTTGTTTTGGATGGTTTCAAGTCTGCAACTCACCAAATAAATGCTGCTGTCCCTCAAGGCTCCGTTTTGTCTCCTATTCTCTTTCTCATTTTTATCAATGATCTCCTGTCTGTCACTTTTAATCCAATTCACTCCTTTGCTGATGACAGTACCCTCACCTTTTCATATTTGGGACAGGAACAGCAACGTATGTTGAGCTCATTGAATTCTGATCTTGACAGCATACTTAAATGGGGTAAAACCAACCGAGTGGAATTTGATGCTTCCAAAACACTATGCTGTCTGCTGTCATTGAAGCTAAACCCTAACACTCTGCCATTATCCATGGACGGGACTTGCATCGCTGAAACTGAACAACTTTCCATCCTCGGTATGTGCGTTAACGACAAACTTCGTTGGAATGACCAAATATTCGATGTCGCCTAGAACGCTGTGAAATGTCTAGGCTTCCTCAAGCGATGCAAGAAATATTTCACCCCTTCTGATCTGCCAACAATTTATAAGACGTTTATTCGTCCCAAACATGAGTTTGGCTCATATCTGGTCCGGTGCTCCAATTAAATATATGGAGCTACCTGACAGGATTCAAAAACGCGCGGTTAACTTTATTGGTGATCGAGACATCACGAAATCACTAGACTCTCTTAGTCATCGTCGTAATGTCTCCTGCATGCCATTGTTTTCTCGGTATTTGCACCACAAGTGCACAAAGGAAATATTCAGTTGCATTCCACCCCTACCGCAATACTCGAATGTGGAATGCTCTACCACGCTCTGTTTTTTCCTACAAAGATATAGTTTACAGACATTCAAAACCAATGTGCATCGGCATCTCCTTCTTTCATCTAATATCTAAATTTCCTTACCAAAAATCCATTTAGTGCGCGTTAATAATAATAAAACAATAAAATCTATGCAGACGACATACAGCTCTTCTTAGAGCTCTACAGCTGCCATGTACCTCATAAATTCTGATCTTGATGCCTCTTGATCAATAGGCTCATGAAAAAAAGCTGATCCGTAGATCCAGTGAAATCTCAAAACATTGCGATATACCGACATGAGCTTGACACCTCATACTAATACTGTTAAGAATCTGAGCGTAATGTTTAATACTGTAACAAGAAATGTTCGTTCTAAAATTGTAAAAATGTTTTTGGTGATTTTTGGTCATTGGTTCCACAAATTATCTTTTATAGCTGTCAAGTTTTTTGCAGCCTGTACTTTCTTTCAAAGAGAAAATTTAGTGTGGCTTTTAATAATTGTGCAATAGTCGTTCGCAGGTTTGACCATATTTCGTCGAACAGTAGAAGAATTTTAGATGGAACGCTGGGAGCCAATTTGAAAGCAAAGAAGATTCCAAAGTATTTGTATGATTTCATTAATTTTGTTCACTCGGAGCATTCGTTGATACAATCTAATGCTGCAGCTAGTCTTGCAAAGTTGAAATTGTTTGCGAAGAATAGAGAAAGGTTTAGGAAAGATGTTCTCCTCTTCATCGATGGATTAGATGGTTTAGAGAGTATTTTCGTTTTGTTTATGCTTCTTTTATTACGATCGATTATTGATCGTTTTTTTTTCTAGTGAAATTTTTCAAAGTTTTCAAACTTTCAAAATATTTAAATTTACAAATTTTAGCTAATTTTTGATTTTTCAAATTCATAAATCTTACATTTCATGCTCAATTTAAAAACCTTTCAAATTATTTGAAGTCCAACTATTTTCTGACTCACACTCACAATTATTCCAAAATATTTATATGTATTTTGTTTGGTGTCCATGCAGCTAAATACTAAATAGAAATAAAACACTTGCTATGAGACGCATCCTTGAAAAAATGTTTGCTATAATTAAAGAGTCGTACAACAACGCAAGGTGTTTTGTTTTTCACAGTGGACGGCTTTCCGATGAATTTCAAGTTCGGCAAGGAGTGAGACAAGGAGACGTACTGTCACCGATTCTGTTCTTACCTGCAATGATGATGTAATGACTGTGGCCACAACGAGAGACTTAGTATTCAATGGAACCCGTTTGATAAGCTAAGCCATTTGGACTGCGCTGATGATATCTGCTTCAAGGCAAACAGCATTCGTGCTCTCTACCAAATGTGTCACTCACTGCAACAGAATGGGGAGGCGGATGGCTTAAGGATAAAGATAAAAATTCTGCACACTAATCGTGAACAACAACAGCGGGTTATCTTGAGACGGGAGACCATAGAAGAGATCACGCAGTTCAACTATCTGGGTAGTTACGTGGTGGAACGGATCTGGATGTTGGAAATAGACTGAACAAAGATCGCAGTGCATTTGGCATCTTATCGCCAGAGTGGAACTCAAGCAAAATATCTCTTCCCATTAAGTTAAAACTGTTTGAATCCAACGCAAAATCTGTACTCCTTTACGCACGTGAAACGTGGAAATGCTCTGCCAACATCTCGAGCAGGTTACAAGCTTTTATCAATCGTTGTCTGCGTTACATCCTAAAGATCCGGTGGCCACAAACAATTTCCAACAATGAATTGTGGCTTAGGACTGGACAAACAAAAGAGAAAATGCCGCTGGATTGTCCATACACTGAGGAAACCAGATGAGAACTTAGCGAAGCAGAGCTTCCAATGGAACCTTCAAGGCGTATGGCGAGTTGGTAGGCCAAAAACAACATGGAGGGCAACTGTTTTGTCGGCAGCTCAATCGGAAAATCTGCGATCGTGGACACAGCTGAGGTATCGAGCTGCAAACAGAGAGCGATGGAAGGACCTGGTCGTCGCCCTATGCTCCAGAAGGAGTTAATAAAGTGTAGATGCAACAGCAGCTCCCGGAGCAAACATCATACGAATAATTTGTTTTCTTTCCTGAGAATTCTCTGCGAAATGAAACAGGAAATCTCTTACGTACGTTAAAATTGGTTTTTTTTTTAATTATGCATTTTTTTTTATTTTATATTTCTTAAGCTACATTTAGGGACAAAGATTGTGTCAAAATTTAAGCTTTAAGTGCCTCAAAAAAACAAAAGATTTGTTTTTTTTCCGGTTCCGTTGTACGTAAGGCTATAACTGGGGCTAAAGTGCATACTCTGACCATCGCTACGGGATATTTTAATTTGGTGAATAACCGGTTTTTGTCGCCGAGAAGGGTAATTTGGTTAACGCGATTGGGGGAGGAAATAAAAATACATATTTTGATAATTTTGGAACGATTTTTTTTTACGTTTTCCTTTGTCTTCCTTCGCTCGTTGTTCTTCTTTTCATCGTCGTTAGGTAGTGTTGAGCAAGTCGAAGAGTGTAAATTATACGCACGCGTTTAAGTTTAACCTTTTATACCTTTCCCATTTGCCGCCATTTTGAAATTTCTGATTCAAACATTCCACGTGTATGACGTGTACGATTTCTTGCGTTATTGAATTACAACATACTCGGAATAATATTTCTCGAGTCTGTTTTCGTCTTCTCACGTCTCCGATGAATTCATATTCCTAGCCAATTGAGCAATATAACCATTAAACATCGTCCAAACAGAAGGGCAGACGGTAGTTTTTAAAGTCAAATAAATCATGTTATGTTCGAACAAGCAAACAATTATACGGCTGCAACAAAACCACGACACAAGACGAAAAAAAAAAAAAACTAAACAAGATCCAAACATTTCGTTGCAAAGCAAAAGCAAACAATAATCGATATTCACAAACAATTAGAATATGAAAATCACATAAACATAAGCGGCAAGCGCCCGAGACAGAATCGCTTAGTCACCATCTCGACCGACCGACTAATACATACCATGCAACAATGGACACAATGGACGTTGTGTGTTGAAGAACAGAAACCGGTCAAAGCAAACACTCAAAAAAGTGTCCATGCTGAAAACTGTCACCGATCAAATAATGGAATACGTTGCGTAGGTTGCGTAGGTTGCGTAGCATACCAGTTTGACATGGCCTAGCTAAGCAAATAAAAACAAACATCGGAAAGGTTAATGCATTTGTACAAGAAGTTTTGTACAAGATAAAGTTTTGATGATCTTGGAATGTGTATGTAGAATTGATGGAGGTACCAAAAAAGCCGTCGCATAGGTACCTACCTTTGTAGTAGCGCGTGAATGTTATTATATGTAAATTACAGTAAGCGGTATACTATAAATATGAATAGAGATCAGAGATTGAATAAGTGTTTAACGGGCCTCGTTTTCGTTACCGTCAAGGTTAAGATACGATCTTTTAAAATATGCTTCCTCTATTGAAAGAAAACTTGGCTGGGCTGGACAATGTCCAATGCTGATTGATTGCATAACCTTAACAACTTGTATGTACTCTCTAATTTGGTGGTGAGCTTCAGGTCAGATGAAGCTGAAAAGTGTTCCCTTACTCATTGAGATGTGATTTTTTTATCTGCATTTATAAAAACACGGGTTAAATATCACGAGACCGTTGATACTATGAGAATTGCACCGTTTAAGTTATGTTTCTCAGGTCTACACTTCAATTCAGAGGTTAGCGAACCAAATAGTCTCGTCTTTGAAGTTCATTTTAGCATCGAATCTGCCAGCACATCACCTTGGTGCTAAGGCTAGTTAACGTTTGGGAAACAAAACTTTGTCTCACGCACTGGGAAAGTGTTCCGGTGTTGAGACAATCTAAAAGATTAATTAGGCCTTACTCCTTTAAATAAATCGCAATCTTGAGTAAGGAGAATATTAGGAAGCTGGTGGGCTTCCCCACAGGTCATTGCAACGTGAGGTATCACCTCAGCAAAATCAACCTGTGCCAAGAAATCGAGTGTAGATTCTGTCTAG
This sequence comes from Ferdinandea cuprea, assembly GCA_963576555.1. Classification (NCBI taxonomy): domain Eukaryota; kingdom Metazoa; phylum Arthropoda; class Insecta; order Diptera; family Syrphidae; genus Ferdinandea; species Ferdinandea cuprea. The sequence continues at coordinate 143,386,574 of OY754958.1, read as the reverse complement.
AGGACGAAAATATTCTATGTGAATTCCCGGCCCTTTTTGGTTAAGACTCTGTTAAGAGTCTTTTTTAAAGAGGTCCTTTCAACAGCAGAGTTGATGAACTTTGCAACTAAGGACGTGGTGACTTTCATCAGGGAAATCACACTTCTCATGGGGTAATATCACTTTTAGATACAATAGACCTTTTTGGTCGCAGTGTCAGCCAAGTGGGCAAGGGAAACACAAAAAAAAATACAGGTTCTTCTTTCGACACAATTTATATTTTAGCGGGCCATAGACCATATTATATCTACCATACCCGGGGTTTTTTTAGAGTTCAGCTGGATTTTTGCTATCGCTGTAGAAAACAGAATCTCGATGAGCCTAACGGGCATTCTTTCGGTTCACCACGCAATTGCAACGCACCTCCACGTTTGTCCATGGTCTTGTTTTTAATCTCACTGTGTTATTGTTGTCGGCCTAAGACACAGTACATCCCTTTCGCGAAATTTTGTTTGTAAAAATGGACAAGTATCCGTTAACGTTAGGAGTCGAAATGTTCCTTGCGATAACTATGGATCAATTGCGGGTCGGGGAAAATTGTTCTCCAAAATCTCATGTATGGAAATAGGATCAGGTCTTATTGAGCTAAAATTGATGCGTGAATAAATACATTTTATTTTCCCTGCAGTTTAAACAATATCATCATGTTTACATTATGTTCCTTCTTTAGAACTTGCTAGTATAGCATAGTACATTTCCCTTTTGCGGGTTTCGAACCCATCTAATCTGAAGAAATAATTCTTTAAATTTAAGAAATTATTCAAATATGTTAAATGATTGCGATCCCACATGCGAGAGTTTTAGCACGAACATATTAGTCATCAACCTTATTTATTGAAAACATATCTTTTTAGCGACTTTTAGATACATATAGGGTTACCAACTCCAGTAAGGTCTAGGCCCGGAGATTTCAAAAATACAAATTTTGTCCTTACACCAAAAATAATTGAAAATTAGTTAATGAAAATTAGTTAAAGAAAAATAGGAACGCCAAGTTCTTAGTCAATGCGAATTTTTCAAAGCAAACAATGTTTTGTTAAAAAAAAAACCTTCACAAAAATTATGCATGATAAACTTGTTAAAGAGATCAGATTTTGGAAATCCTTAACCCTTTCGCCTCAACTTTAAAACGTTTTTTTTTCTATATTAAAATGCTTACACATATACATTTTGGACACTGGACTTGGTATTTGTTCTGAATTTCAGCTTTTTAGCTCTAAATTTTAGGGCCCTAAATCCAATGACGGATACTGCTTAAACGATATAACTTTTGATGCTGATAACAAATAAATAAACTTAGAGGTTTACGACGAATCTTTATACCCTTGGGAAAGTGTACAAAAAGATACCACACAAAACAAAATTTTTCCTTCTATTTATATCAAATCCCTGTGATGCAGACTGCTTAATGAAGGCACAAAATAGTAACCCTTTCTGGAAAGAAGCTTCTTGTCATTTATTGTTTGATTATTCTTATTTTTTTCGACACATCCGCTTTAAGGTTAAATAAATCACTTATCGCTTTTTTCGAACTGTTTCCGAACTTGTTTAAATCTAGAGCTGAAATTACTCGAACCAAAACTTATTGTTTGTTAACATGGCGTCTTCACTTTATTACAATACATACTCTTTTAAGGCATGCTATGAAGAAATAACATCATTCCTTGGACTAGGCTATCGTTTTGCCTTTGCAATTCATGTTAAAGTAGTAAATAAGGCCTTCTTCTTTCTGGCATACTTTTAAAATCTGGCATACTTTTAAAATATGTGATTTTCATCTAAATATTTTTGAAAGCTATACCAAATCTTTAAAAATTAAATTCTTAAACTGCAGTCCGTAGGAATTTCGGCAAGACCCGGAGCCCGGAGATATAACCAAATTCTCGACGTCTCCCGGACAAAATACCCCTGCTGGTAACCTTAGATACACCCAACAATTAACAATTGACGCGTTACTATCAAGAAAGTTTCATAATGAAATGAAAAATTTTCATATTTTTATGTTCATAACTTATTTGTCAGAAAAACTGCTCAAGTCGAAGGAGGAAAAGCATAGGTAGACTTTTAGAATGCGAAAGGGTGCGATAGTTGAAGTAAGATCGTACAATTACTGCGTCACATCCTTAAAGTTCTGTAACACTCAACATTAATCGTTTTATATTTATAAAGCCCCAAAAATTAGCAATAACTTTATATTAAGGAATCGCTAAGAACGAGAATTTGTATAAAAATATTTTGTGACGAACATAAGTTGGACCATAAGTTTGAACTGTACTATTCTTAGCTTGTCTAACAAAATTATCCAAGTACTGAATATTGCGGTAAAATACAAGCCCAAAAAATTAGAGTTGGTGAAGTGGCTAAGTGGTTAAGTGCGTTGTCCAAGGTTCAAATCCCCCCGAACCACCTAAAAGCTTTTATTCGTTGCGCCGTCTCTTACGTTCGTCTGATAAACATCCAAAAAAGTAAAAATTTTCTTGATAAGCTTCCCTAAAAATGCCGTGCGGAAATACATTGAACGAAGTCGTTTTCAGTAGGAAATGCTGGAGACATCACTTAAACTTTCGCAAGAGATGTTGAAATATTCGTCCGTTTTCATTTGTTTGGAAGGAATTCCCCTTTCAATTGCTGATTTGATGCCAAAAAGCGGCAGACAAACTCTTACTTACAAGGGTGTGCGCAGTTTAAAAATGGACCTTAACCAACACGACATGCAAAAAAAAACAGAAGCCCGAAGCTAAACAGACAGACTTGTTTTATTAAATTTCTATTTTAAGTAAAAGTACATTTCATATAGACGATTAGAGGTCAAATTGAAAAACCCACATTTGCCGCCTCCGATTCAATAGAATAAAACGCACAACTGCGAGTATGTTACTGACTGCTAAGTATCGATTTGAAGAAAAATACGTTTTCTTTTAGATCTCCGCAGTGCAAGGATCTGGAGGAAGTTTCCAGGCCTGAAACCCAAAGATTGCTGATAAATGGGCTATGGGCTAACCGAGAAGATTTTGCAGCAAATATTTTCAGGGAAATAATTCCACGGAAGTCAACTCCATTTTGGGAAATTTTAATAACTCTAGTGGGGTATAAAACGAGAAAAGGGCTAGCCTCAGTCACTAGCTAATTGCCAAACTGATGTTCGGAGTTTAAAATCAATCACCCGCTAATATTTAAGTGAGTCAGATTTTCAGGTGTTCAACCACACAACGGGGGATCCCAGTTTCAAATTCTCCCTAATTTCACCAAAAGCTTTCTCTCCGCTAGCCCACCTCGGTGAAATCATTAAAAACATTGAAGATTATAAAGTGTCCTTAGAAGGTTCTCAAAAAAAATCAATTCGCATCAACCAATGGTTGGAATAGAACCTATCTATCCTCTCTAATCTAACTAGCCCCGTATCGTCCGTTAATGTCCAATTTTTTGTTTCTGGTTTTTAATATCAATCTGTTGACTGATTCCTTAATAAAAGCTCCCAGTTTTCATTGTTTTTTTTTGGGTATGAAGCAAGTTTTAGGACCATGATTATGGCCTACGGTACTGATATATGATAAGAAAAAAACTAGCATTCTCGTATACAAACTTTCCTTCTTAGCAAATCTTTGAAATGTGTTCCCATTTGAGCGCTCTCTACGAGTACCTCTGCGTTTGCATAAATGCTAATGTGACTCTGCGATCGACCTAAAAGAGGTATTTTGATCGTCTACGAAAGTAAACTTTTCACATACCTAAAACCACTAGAAGATACATATGGGTCTTCCATTAAATGTTGTTAGGTACATTGATAGGTATGGCATGTTTTAAGGGGAACCGTTTCACGAAGTCTATTGCTACCAGCTATGTCCCGCAATTGTTCAGATCATTCATTAATGGATTCTTATTATCTTTCTTATCATGAAATCAGTTGAAAATGGTTAATTTTGAAGCCTAAATTTATTTATGTCAAAAGTTTAATTTCTATGAGTTCTTGACGGCCAAACAATGTCTCATATAACAAAGATGATCCGTTCCTGATACCTTATTGAGAGTAGATTTTTTTTTCGGGGGTTGCAACTACATTTCCATTGTCCTACCATTCAGACACCTTACATTAATGTACTTACTTTTCCCGTCTTTCGAGAAAAAAAGGAGAAGGAGCTTCAGTGATAAAGAACTTAGATGTTCGGCACTCACCACGTCAGCCCCGAAAATCCGCCACCTGATGCGAGCATAGGCCGGACAACTGCAAAGAAAGTGTTCTGCTGTGTCAACCTCCGCAAGCAGGGCAGGTACTGGTGTCGCTTAAGCCCAACACATTTAAGTGTTTAGCAAAAGCTTGGTGGCCCGAAAGGACGCCTACAAACAGCCTAGAGTCGATTCTCCTCAGAAATAGAAGAAAAGACGCTGACCTTTTGCAAATGTCCGGGCGCAGTAGTTTGGTCTGTCTACATCCACCGCAATCGCGCCACCGAATCTTGTGTTCACGAGAAACCCAAGAATCAATAGAAGACATGACTAAAGACGCAGGCAGACCCAACACAGGTTCGGGTCCTTAGAAAACTTCTTCTGAACTTTGCCTAGACAAGATTCACTATGTTCAGTCGTCCGACCAAATTCAGGGAAAGCTTGAGTTCCAGCACTAACTTGGACGAGGTAAGAGGGTTTAGAAGCGCTTTTAATGCAGATTGGCTATCACTGCAGATGCAAAGATTGAAAGTAGATTACTAAGAGTCACCCTAATGGCATGTTAGGACCTCCACAGTATCCAAACCTGTGAAGCACACTTAAGATGTGACTGGTCGAGGCTGTGTTATGTTAGGACCATTCAATTCTATGGGCAAGACCTTTGCTATTGAAAAAAAAGAATTTCGCAAGAACATACAAAATGTGACAAAAAATACAGAAAACTCTTCACCAACTAAACCCTTCACCGGGTAGGTCTATACACTTCTCAACTTCTAAATATTATCTAATTCTGCTCATTGGCTTTAGAAGACAAAATTCAGTAATAAGAGAGAGAAAATTGTCCTAAGCCACTTAATGTTGTTTTGTGACAAAAAATTACAACTTCGAGATGTTTGCGCCTCCTTTTAGAATCCATTCAATTTATAATTGTTTTGTGGATAATATCCAGTCTAGTTTGTGTAATTGGATTGAACATTTATTTTTTGTTTAATCCTTTTGGATGTTTTGTTATTAAGTCCCTTTCGAATCATATGCAGGCATATGAAAAGTTTTTCAATTCCCGCGCAGGGTCGGAATAGATAGGAATATTTCTACAGCGGAACCCTCAGCAAATAGCGTTTGCTGTAAAAAGCGATTGAGAAAGCAGGGGAGATTTTTGCCTAGCAGACCATTTACAACATAATACTGCCACCCCGCGAGTATGGTATATATGCGGGACTAAAAATCACTGGTTTCACACGAATAGGCATAACAACACCAGCATTTGAATGCCGAACCATTTTTTTTTTGAAGTCTTACTGGTGAACTCCACAGACCTACCAGTCGGGATGCAGTTTAATTGAGATAATTATGATCTCCCATTTCTGGTGATGTAGTCGTCGGCGCATAATCTGTTAAATAATCAGCTGTGACATTACCTATTATAGCTTCTTGGCCAGCTACCTAGCTTTAATTGAAATGCATAAGTCCGCATCAGTCTGTAATTCTTTATCCGTCTATTTACCACTTTGACGTATTGATGGCTGCTCAGCTCATAGTGGTTGAATTCATGACCTTAATCTTTCTTATACCTCTGAGCTCTGTAAGCGTACCTACATACATCTGTATACAAAAATATAGAACTGTGTGTCTCTTAGTCATGTCGTGGGAGTTTGTGTTAGTTCATATTTTTAAAAATCGTAAACCGGTTGACCAGTCGCTGGTATTCTTAAAGTTATCGGTGTTCGCCTGCGACCGCCTGCCGAAATATCATCGTCTTAGATCACTGCGATAGCCGGTGGAGAGTGGCGATCACTGAAGTAAGTAAATTGACATAAAGCCTCTAAGGTATGTATGTGCACACTCATCATCTGAGAAATCGGGTGGCGGCTACCTAGTCTCCAGGTATGTGTGAATAGAATTCGAAGAAGTCAATCTCTATTCTTCAACAGACAGATCGGATGTACCAAATCTCAGCAGATATGTGTTTGATTTGGCACTTAATAGTGTTTTAGGCCGAGCAATATGCAATCGCCAAGATTTACGAAGGTTTGTTGCTGCGTTAAATTCCTTAACAGTTGGTCTTCGTTTTTGCATCGTATCTAACATCTCAAATTTTTGCAGGAAGCCAAGTGTTTTTGAACAGGCCGATGTTGGCTTACTTAGCCTTATAAAGCGTTCAATTTCGATTCGAAAACCCAATACCTCTTGCTTTAGTCCGACATTTAAAAAAAAATCGTACTACAATACCCGCTGCACCTATCCCAATAGTATCTATATACCACAGTTTCTCAGTCCAAGTCATCCCATTATCTCAGTCTCTGGGTATTGCAGATTCGATAGTCGTTGGTTTTTTCTTCGATAAGCGAATCGACAGTTCCCAAAGGGAAATCTATTATTGTTCGATGATGTAATCAACATTGATCTCGGTGACAACCATCTTGCACGAGTCTCGATGGGTGAACTTGTGCTTCATACTACCACACCTTCGATACTTCCTCCACCGCAGCAAAGTCGGTGTGACATATTGACCACGTGAATAAGTCATAATTCCGCTGTTGATTTATCGACAGCAGGCACCACATCCTGCATGGTCTGTATTGCCAATGACAAAACTTTTCGCAATGGCTAAAGTCCTTCCCTAGATAACTCCATTATCTATTTAAATGTTAGAAGGAAACTTTCAAAAGCTAGGAAAGGAGGTAGGTACCTACATACACAATGTGGACTCAAAACGACAGAACAAAGCATCCAAAAGTTATGACCATTTGTGTCGCAACCGAATAGGTATTAGTTTAGAAGGTACCCCAAAGTAAGCACCCAGTATCCCTGTAAAATTCATATTTAGCATGGAAAAGTTTTTAAAGTCATCTTTGAAATTTAATAAAAATAAAATTCAAACTTACCGTATATCGAAAAGAAAATGTTATAATCCAAAGAAAACACCGTTGACTCTGTGAAAAGTTACAAAATGGCAACAATCCTTTTTGTGGCAACGTTGTAAAGCTCCTCAAACACTGCGACTTGCGACTTGTGACTGCCACTGCCACTGCATATATGTAGGTACGCCAAGTACGATGGCGACGCACACTAACACTGCACTTGAACGCACACAAAATTATATATTCACGTAACACCAATACACCGATTACACTTGTTAGAATTTTCCCGAGAAGAGTTTTCCTTTTTCGTTTCCTCTCTCTCTTTTGCTCTTTCTCTATATTTATTCACTATTTCTCTCTCTCTCTCTCTCTCTCTCTATCTGTCGATGAATTTTTTTTCTCTATCGGTGGTGGTTTTCTTTATTTTTCTTATTCAAATTTATACGTTTCCACTACTTGACACTACTGACGTATAGTAAATCACACGACAAGAAACGTCGTCCTTTGCTATGCGGAGAAGAAGAACAAGGCAACGGATGCTATTTCGCTTGCGGCACCCACACAATGCTACACACACGGACCGGCCATCCATTAGTATAAAACGGAAGAATCACATTTAGGCATTTAGCATCGAATGGGCCCAACTACCTACATACATATATAGAGAGGAACCGAAGGTAGGTAGGTACTAGGCATTCATTTAGCCATTATCGCACCTTGCACTAGTCACTCAATCGCACGTAGTACGTGTCGTTGCCTCACCTGGAACGGGTACACTACTACTTCTACCTGGATTGGATGTGAGGCTTATGCACAGATCAGGGTCTTCGAAAAACGAACGAACAAAATTAGTTGCCTGCAAGGAACGCGCGCTGCTTTTGGATTGTTGCAGTTGCAGTTGCTTTTGCTTTTGCTTTTGCTGGCGGAATAGAGTGCAATGGAGGAGCCAAATGTACACGAAGAGATGTATCACTTTCGGTCTGACTATGACTTACAAACTCCTACGGGAACAGGGGACGATTGTAAGTAGTTATGGGGCACGCGGAGTGGGCCGTGGGCGCTCAGGAGGCCGACGAGGCATTAGTAGAAGTCCATGGCCCACGAAACATAAACGAAAAAAATAAAAATAAAAAAAACACAACACAACGACACAAAACGAAAGACACGATGATGAACCCACAGGCGGCAAAGGCTACAACTATGGCAACGTCTATCTATATAGCAATAGCATCCCGAGTTTCCTCCCGAACTCCTTTTGGCAAAATCAGCAAGCACCGGTCCCAAATGGGACTCTAAGTAAACTCTCAGTTGGACCGGTTTTTGGGGACTCGTATAGATCTGGAGCTGGAGCTGTAGCTGTTGGTAACTGTGTGTATATGCAAGTTCGATTTGACCAGCTCAGTAGAACCGGATAGGAGAAGTCCACCGTCCACTTCACTCTGCCAACTATGTCGACGTTCCTCGGGAAAATAATTTTGCCTTTTTGCTTTTCTTTAATTAGTTTTCTTGTCCTTTATTTATTTTTTTTTTTATTTGCTATTTGCTTAAATTTTACCCAAACAGTTAGGCATAACTTTGGCCGGATGACAACACTCGAATATAACGAACCGGCAAAATGACATTTGCGCTTGATGTTTACCAATATTTGGCAACACCACCTGAACAAGGTGCACTTCTTTGATTAACAGTTTCATTCATTGCAGTTAACTTTATTGAAAAACAAACCAAAAAAAACGAACTGCATTCAAAATCAAAGTGAATAAGAAAACGCAAGTATAAAATCAACAACAACACGAGACGAGAAGTCCGAAAGAAAAAAAAATTAAACTATTGGAAAACTCCCGATTATTGTATTTTACAGAAGGGCAGAAGCTCTGTGTGTCTGTTACACCACACTACGCGAATTCTTAGAGGGAAAAACTAACGGCGTCCTCCCACTGTCGAGTTGAATTTTGAACTGATGACGATGAGACGACGGCCGCATTAGCTAGACAGGCAGCAGTACTGCCATGCCGGATTGCCAGTGTGTTGAATCGACAAGGGAAAAACGTGTTCCTCTGGTTCCGTATAAGTTCGATTTGCTGTACAAGTTTTGCCGGCTAGCCAAGTTGTTGTTTGGTCTGATATGGTTGCGGTGCTGAGTTGCCGATGGCGTGTGACAAGTGGCCATGGGAGTAAAAGGTACCAAAGTATAACTCGTCGTCTGGCAAAGTATTTTTGTGATATTTGTTTTCTATCTTATCCATATGATAAGATGCCCGGAGAAAAATTTATTTAAAATTCGGGTACAAATAATGTAATATTTTTGCTAAGCGAATTCGAAAATAAAAACGAATTAGTTGGAACCGGTGGGATACAAGCGGGATTAAATACCTGGTCAGAAGCATACAGCAACTCATTTGGAAAATATGGTCAAAGAAAGTATGCTCGACGATTGGTATCTCAGTACCATCAGCCCGATCCATAAAAACAGTCATCTCTCAGCATTAAATGTAGAGGTATAATTATTTTAAACATCGCTTTTAAAATCTTGTCCAGCTTTTTATGTGAACGTCTAAAGCTGTTTGCTGACATTCTAATAGCTCCCAACCAATTCAGCTTCAGATATAGACCTTCGACACAAAATATCTGCATATTGAGACGGTCCTTGAGAATAGCATCGATTTAAGCATCTAGACCGACCACATGTCTATTTATTTTAAAGCAGCTTACGGCAGCTTAAATGGAGAAGAACTATAACGTGGCATGGCCAGCTTCAGAATTCTTGTTAAACATTTTATCAGGATGACGTTAGAGAATGCTCACTTTTTTGTCACAAATGGGTGAATGGATTCAACTGAAACCTTCGATACCACCAGAGGGTATCAATTAGCTTTACCAATTTTGAAACACTCAAACCATTGGAAGACGCCGTCACTAGACAGACAAACAGTCAGCACAAGCTGCAAAAATAACATTCATTGCAACAATACGAATCGAGTCAAACGATAGCAAATGAAGTGTAATTGGCTAATCAGTCTATTTAGTCTATAGAACGATGAACATGTCACATACTTTGTACCAGCCTTTCCTATTTTTTCTCTTTTGAGACTTTTAAAATTTAAAATGAACGAATTATAAGATACACTGTCATGCAGCTGTTTGAATATTGTGCTTGAAAATTAAGTACACAATACCTAGGTCAGTACATCAGGTACTATTTTCAATAAATCAACGATATTACTTGATGTCTGAGTAATCAGAAGAATAAAGCACGCAGTAACCGCTATTATGAGATGGAGTCAACAGCAAGCAGAATTTGACTTATTAACCAAACTTCGAGCACGTTGGTAGACAACTTAATATAGATACAGAACTCATCAACTAATAGTAAATTTAAAAAGTTTCTGAGTTGGATAATTGTGGGTGTGGTGGTGCTTTGTTTGGCAAGTATGTAAAAGACTACCGCCGGTCCGGTAGTTTATCTGAATTTGTAAAACCTGAAGGTCATCAGTGAATTTTTCTACCTGGTTATCAAGGAAAATTGCATCTGCGAAGAAATCAAAATTAACCGCTAATCACTGTTTCTTTGAGATAAGTAAGCAATTAAGGAATAAAGCCATAAAGAGAAGAACCAACTTGCCAACCGCTTAATAAAACACTCATCAACCCGGTCCTGCTACATGGTGCAAAAGCATGTACCCTTACGGTTCAATAAATTTCTGCATGCTGTATTGAAGAGTCTCTTGTGTCTGCATTTAAAAGAGTCAATTCCACATAGAGAATGTAGGGAACAAACTATTCAGAGTATTCAGAGTATTTCAAAAACTTTTTGGAAGAACTTTTAATACAGTTAAGACAATTTTGTATTTCAAAAAAACTTAGAACATTTCAGATATCGGGCTGAATGTTAAATTATACATCTTTAATTAAGTATTGAACTATGAAGATCAATCTCTTTCATACGAACAGTGCGAACACGTTTGCAGCGATCGATTCTTTGGATCCAATTTTACATACTCCTACACGTCATTTCGGTTTCAACCCACTTATCCACACTATACGATTACTTTTTGTGGAAGTTATGTAGTATCTTGATTGAAATTAAGCGAAAAAAGTGCTTCAATAAAAAACAAGAACAATTTTTAACAACACTTAAATAATGAAGTAACAGAACGGACTTTTGCAACTAAATGTTAAATTAAGCACACCAACAGTTTCACTAGTTTTAGCATTTGGTGGCAAAAAGCCCTTCTATTATTTAAATTTTTAAATTTTGTCAAATGGACTATGCCGACATAGTCAAATGCATGCTTTCTCCTCTGTTTGCAAAATAAAAAAAAATAAAAATATTTACTACATCACCTATCACTTGTTGATGATTTCGATTGAACAATCTTCTTTTGTTTCTTGGAAAAACACAGTCTAAGGTTTAATTCTTTCGTCAAAAAAAAGTTGCCTGGGCTACTGACAGAGAAGGAAAGTTTCCAAGAACTGACATGTAACGAACTATTCAGTGAGCCTTTAGCCCAACGTTTATGAAACACCGTGTATGAAGCTAACGGATGCATTATCGTTGCAAACGTCACATCTGATGTGATGTAAAATTCATCAGATGGACGCCAAACCATGTGTGGGCCCAGTGGATCGGTGGTTAGTACTACAATTACTGAGCGAGGGATCCCACATTTATCTTAAGTTTTCCGATGCCCAATTCTTACGAAAGTAGGGCAAAAACTGAAAGGTATACCATGTCATTAGAAGATACTCTGTGGTTTGGAATCGAAATGAATGAGTGAATGTACCTTCCATTTGTGAAAAATAAAAATATGTTAAGGAATATTAACTCGAACGGATACAAAAGAAAACCATAATTCCATAATTCCGAATTCCAATGCAAAAGAGAGATGAAAGGAAGTTTCTTGAAGATGATGTTATAATCCGAAATTAAACATCATAACTTTTACAGTTTCGGAAAGATAGTACCTTGTGGAATGTACTAACACTGAGGCCAATGAAGTGCGAGTATTTGTGCATTCAGCACGATACTATCTTTCTCTTTTTACAGACTAAGTTTTCATCTTAATTGTGGACTATAACTTTTCCACTTAACTCCAACTCCATTTCTACTCTTCTTCCAGATAATTCTATTACTATTTAAGAGTGCACCACATATTTTTAAGTCAGTCTCTTTGCGCACTTTTGGAATATAAAACTATCTCTGCAAGTGCAGTGATTTTCTTATTTAATATATAAATAATTGCAACTTGTCATAGTAACAATGCCAGAATCATTGTTCAATTCTATTAAGGCCCCATTTATAGCTTTCATTGAAATGCATCATTGAACATTTTGTTTTTTAATGGTATCAAAATAAAGCTAATCACTTACAGAATTTTTCTGCAAACATAATTACTTTATTCTGATTTAAACTTTTCTTTAAATCTCTTTTTTAATATTTCACTAACAGAAATCGATTTCAATGAACAGCTGATAATCGTTTCTACAATTTGGAACACAATCGTTTCACTGATGTGTTCGATTCTCTTGCTATTCTCAGCTGTCAGTTTTGCTTTCAATGATCAATACTAACTTCACTTGTTTTGTTTTGTATTCAATTCTTCTTGTTTTGATTGTTTTACCTTTTGAAATTTTTAATAACGCAACAAAATAATATTGCTACACAGATTCACTTGCTTCCGATTAAATTTTTATTTGCGTTTTTCCCCCGTCAGCGACCATAACAAACTAGATCTGTTTCATTTCACTGACAGGAATTTTTCAATGATTGCTATAACCGACTTGTTAAATGAAACAACTGTTCCACTGATTTGTTCCAATGATGAATTTCAATGATAGCTATAACTGGCCCCTAAATCACGTATTCGCCCCCGAACCTATATTTAACGCAAATTTGCTTCAATTCGCGCAATTCTTTTAGTTACTCTCATGCAACTCATCGCCGCACTAGCATTATAAATGTCTATTTCAAATTTCAATTGCCGCACGCACTTACTACCTAACAGCAAAGCTTTTTCTAATACTCTTTTCTAAGATGTACATTTGAAATGTGTGACTTCTTACCCATCAGCAACACTATACACTGGTTGTGGTTGTGAAGTTCGTTGTGCCGGTTGATGTCAGTCAAGTTAGTGGTTCTCTCTCTTTTGGCTGTTTATTTTTCTTTTACATTTTGTTTTTATTCGCGTTCGTTTGTTGTTGGTATTTATGTTGCTGGCTGTAATGTTGTTTTTTGTTGTTGTTGTTTTCTATTTGTTCGCTGTTATTGGATTTCTTTTTGTTTTTGTCAAAAAAATGTTGGTTTCGGTTCGCCTCCGCGCCGCTTTTGTATGGAGCGCACTTCTTTTCTTTTATTTTACCATCGCTCAACTCAACATTTCTTGTTCGTCGCCGTCTTTGTTGTTTTTATGTTTTTTTTTTTGTTATTGTTGCTGTTGTTGTTGCTGTTGGTGCGCTGCTGTTCAACTCAGAAATACGGATGGATACTCATAGATACAAAGATACTTTACTCCTTTTTGCAAATGATGATGATGTGGATGATGATGATGATGATGTTGCGAATGCCAAACGGCAAGGAACAACTCTACTGACTTTTGTAAATTTTCCCTATAAAAACAAATCTCCATACGTACTATCTACATTCAGTTAAAGGAATGTTTTTCCTTCTAGATGCATTATACTATGTTTATGTATTTATATATGTCGAGTTTAAAATATATTTAAAAAAAATGTATAAAAATTCCGCCACTAGAATTATTCATACTTTGGCAGATTTGTAAGGTTCTCGCTTGCATGTATCCATGTCCGTGGTAGAACGGCTGGAGTGCCATAATACTACACGCATACACGCACTTTGAGTGCGCATAGGTACCTAGGCAAATACGAGCAGAACGCAACGTCAGTCGCTTGAGCCACGTTAGCTGGCTGGCGCGACTGGCCAAACTGCCAGCAGAAGTGGCGTGCGGAACATTCCAACGGATGCGGATACGCGATTTGTTTGGTAAATGAACACACAAGCTCTTAGTTTGTTTACCTACGCTACGATAGATTCATTCAGGCTCAGCGACTTGGTACCGAGAGAGGGAGATGCTTGGTTTATGTAGATTACTTTCAAGGACTGGGACGGGCATGTAGAAGATATGCGCTAAGGGGATTCACTGTCGGATGCCATGCCGTACTATGGTGGGTAAAAATAGTTCTTCCGCTCTCCTATCGACGAGTCAACGAGCCGGTGCTGTTTGATTGGGAGTAGTTGTGGTGTGCTGCTGGGGTTTTGGTATCGTGTTTACTTACATTAAAAAGTTTACTTCTGCTTTTTGGGATGATGGAAGCTTTTACGAGAAAGCTTCAGTCATAAGGGTTGCACTTACATGTCCTAGTAGTCGACGGTAGCGTACAACTAGTAGTATTATTTGTATAGTAGGTAGGTAGATAGATTTGTTGTATGCTATGTAGAAGAACGAAAAATGGTTGCAGTTACATGCTTACAGACTTTAATGAATGAGTACAGCAAACTCCATACCCGATGCGACGGCGACAGCGAAGGGAGAAATTCAATTTTGAATTATAAAATATTTAAGTCTGAATCTACGGATTCACCAGTGCCTGCCCACCTATGTATGTATTCGAAAAGATTCTTAAAGCCTATTTCCGCGAAAGCAGATACACTTCTCATTAATTCATAATCGATAAGTTTGCATGCACTCTCGTTCGATACCGTCCCGCTGCTGTGCTTCTTGCTTGGTACCTGTCAGTGCGATAATTTTCTAATTTTAGATGCGAACTTTGACGAAATCGCTCTATACATACAGTTTGAAGCTCAATACTAACAACATCCATACATTACATATCCATACACTCACATGAAGAAGAAAAGAGGATAATATCCGTCACTCATTAATCAACAGAGCTAATGCAGTCAGCGATATGTTTAATGATTTCTTTCCAGACATGACGATTTCATTTAATTACACTGAAAAACTTATTAATGCTCACTGAACGGGGTCCGGACCCGTGTAGAATCTCTGCCAAAGACTGACAGTTTTAGAGACCAAGTGTTGTAGTAGATTAAGGGTAATAGCATACATTTTGTCTTACGTGTCATACTACGCAGAGCACATCATCGAATCCAGTTTCATTAATGAATCTGAGAATGAGTAGTGGACCGGTAGTTGGTAAATCCTTTTCTTGAATTTGGTGTTTACCGAAATTTTTGTGTCAGTGGCCCACAGGATTCCAGTGTGTGTTCTGGATTTTCTGTGGACTCATTGAAGAATCTATAGAGACCTTAGGTGTTCCCTAAGTTTACAATGCCCTGTAAGGAAACCAATTAGGATGCGTAGGCTATTTTTCCTAAGACTGATACATGCTTTTAATCTTTTGAGATTATAATCTCCTAAAAATTTGGTGGCTTGTCTCAGACCTTGGAGATCCCGAAAGGTTTTAGCCAAGACCAGGCAAGACCAATTAACTCTTAATGCTTACTCTTCTATACCTATATGTATATCGTCTGCATATCCTAGTAGTTGGATGGATCTGTTTAAGATAATGCCTTACGTATTTACACCTGCGCTGTTGACTATCTTCTTCTCTTTTTGTCTCTATTTAACGACGAGATTAATATCAGGATTGTAGGAATCATAACCCTCCCACTTCACTGCATTCCTACGGGTCCGTCTGTGCGGTTCGCCGTTTCGACCTCAAAAAATATCTACAGGCAATCCTATTTTGGATCACTTCATCATTTAGGCCAATCAAATTCTGGTGTTTCTGCATTTATGTGATCAAGGAGCTTTTAGGCCTGCCTCTTTTACGCGATTGTAAGGAACGTTGATTGCCATTGCCTTTTTGACGGGGTTCGTAGGATCCCTCCTTTGAACATGACAAAAACTGAGTCGGTCGTGCTCCAATTTTTTCGAGATGGGTTCTTTGACGTGAAGGCTTCCTCGGATTTTGGAACTTCTAATTCGATCAAGCTTTGTTACTCCTGCCCGACCTGTACCACCTGAAAGTTTTTATTTGCTGCCCCACCTCTTGCGATCGTCTGACAAACATCCAAGAGTAAGAAATGTCATGAGAAGCTTCTCAAAAATAATTTGCCGTTCGGAATCGGCATTAAACTGTAGGTCACGCCATTCGTGTCAAGAATATAACTCCGCACACACAATGGTTGGAGAAGCTAATCTTTAGGTCCTGTATGGGCCGTTTACGCCTAATATTATATTTTCAACCCAAATATCAAGTGCTCTTTACCAGGAAGTCTGATCACCACTTATGATGACTCCAACGTCAGCAAAGAATAACTGATGCACTTAAGGGTCCGTCACCTTTCCCTCAAGCAGATAATCTAGAACCATAATAAAGAGAAAAGGACTGAAGACACTTCCCTGGTGAACACCGACTTTTATTGGAAATTCATCGGTGATTCCTGCGGAACATCTGACTTTTGTCTTCGCTCCCTCGTACATGTCCATGATCATCTGTACGTAGCTTGCAGGAACCTGTTGAATATCTACTTAGGAACAACATTGACAAGATAGCGCATCAACCTATTAAATTGTTTGAAAGAGTTTATAAGAGCTGTTTCAAACCGCACATCCCCATTTATGATGTCAAGACCATTCAACGGGCTAGGAATAAGCACCACAAAAAGTTGTATTTAAACCTGAAGGAAAACAAGCAACATTTCTTGAGTGAAACCGAAGGAAGAAGGTAACCCAGAAACAACATTAGAAAAATTTCAGAGAAACGAGAGAACTTCTACAAATAAGTAGAAGTCAGATTCGACTAGTCACAGGTTTCATAACAGTGCATTGCGGTTTAAAAACGATATGATGACATTCTTTGTGATTGATTAACTAAGACTTGTCAAGGCTATCTAGATAACTTCTACTTTAAATCAGCGGATATAGCCGCTTTTATAGCACAGACTGTGGCATCATGGATGAGCTCTTAATGGAGGATATAACATTTATCCCGCGTCTAGCGACCATACTCTTTCGATAAGCGTTATATACAAAACGCGCATATTCCTTAGGGGGCTAAACATAATACTTTGAAGTTACTGACTAAATGTAAAATTGAAAAATAATTGGACACGTGTTTAAGTAAATTTTGGGTTTGCCCAATTGCAAAGCGGACAACAACTTTTTGTCGGATTTTCTTGAAGCTTAGAAAATAGACTCCGCAATAGAAACAATGAAACAAGTATTTTTGAAGATCTGAATCTACCACTATGCCCGAAAATTCGACCACTATTTATTATTCCGCTTTAAACAGCTCTTTCCTATCCATGTTTCTCTATCTACTGTCGAAAATTAAACACAGAGAATGAACATGTAAAAGTTAAGCCTTAGATATGATGTTGCCAAAAAAAAAGGTTTATTGTCTACTAGTTTATTTATTATTTATTTTATTGACTTCAAAGAATATTACAATTAACAGTTTCTGAATTTTGTTTGAAGTCTTTAAGTTGTTTAAATTTTCTTAAGCTATACAAGTTCTGTAACGTATATCGCTTAAGCAATATTAATAGAGGAGGTCCCAACCTCGTTCCACGTTCAAAATGTCGATGGATCATCAAGATTGAGAGTGGTTACAGCAGAGAAGCATTTTCGGAATTCCTTGAGTATTGGGCAAACTCCCAGGAAATGGAACACATCCTCACGTTCTTTACGATTACACAAGTCGCACATGTAGTGTAAACTAAGGAGCACGCCTTTTATTTTCAACAGCAAGCTAATTTTTAACTATCTCGTATACATTAGTATACTAAAGAGAAAGTTATTATGATCGTGCGGAAATTTCGAACTCAAACTGAGAATGAGGGATGATATTACGACTATAGAGAAGTCTTTCTGTCTGTCCGGGCACGTATGGCGAAACGGTTCTACGGATTTGCTTCAAAGTTCGTATATAAGTTCCTTGGGGCTACATCTCGGGGCAGCTTTTTAGTTTTTGCTTTATCTTTTGAAATAACGGTACCTGCCATACATTTTTTTTTTTATGTGAAAATCATTTATCACTATTTTTCTCGAAAGCGGTTTCAAGGATTTCCGCAATTTTTTGTACTAGCGATATTTGGGAGGGGTTGAAAAATTATGCATACTCAGTTTTTGGAAAAAGAAACGATTTAGGTTAATTTTGTAAACCGGCAATATCTCAAAAAATTTATTAATTTTTTTAAACTATAAAGTTGAACAAATTTGTATACTTTGATTTTTGAAATAATTCTTTTTAAATTTTTTCTTCATTATAACTATTTTCTTAAATTTAAATTAAATTCGTTTTCTCAAAAACGGCTCTAACGATTTTGGTATTTTTAATTTTTATTTCAAATTATTATGTTGAAAGTGTGCAACGAAATTACATCAAAATCGCAGGCGCCGTTTTTGAGAAAATCTAATTTTTCTAAACCTAAAAATTGATTTAAATTAATTTGTCACCATTCATTTTCGATTCATTTTGCGATCGAAAAACGCATTTTATGTATCGAGAAAGTTTCGTATGACGCAGTCGTGCAGTTTATTTCTGATGTGTTGTTAGCTAAGAAGTAGGTTTTCTGGTTTATAAAGTGGTTTATTTTGCTGTAGTATGCCCTATATATTGACGACTCAGCTTCATTCATGAACCTATTATAAATACAAGGTGGCGCAAAAATAACCTTCCGATGTTTTTTGGCTGTAATTTAACAAAAAAAAAAACTTTGATTCTTCTTGTGGATTATTTTTATTTGGTCTTCTAATTTTTTTGACATCAAGTCGAGAATATGATGTCATGTAAATGGCCGCCGCCACAGTTGATTGTCATTTGCGCCCTTTTATGGCATTTTCCATCACTTTGGCCAAAACTTCCGGCGATAGGTCCTCACATTCTTGACGGATATTGTCTTTAAGAGCTGCAAGATTCTGAGGCTTGTTGACATAAACCCGCGACTTCAAAAGCCCCACAAAAAGAAGTCTGGAGTGGTCAAATCAGGCGATCTTGCTGGCCAGTGCAAATCGCCAAAACGGGAGATTAGGCGCCCGGGAAATGCATTCTTCAGCATATCGGTTGTGGCACGTGCAGTGTGTGCCGTTGCACCGTCCTGTTGGAACCACATGTTTTCCAATCCCAATTCATCAAGTTGCGGCAAAAAGAACTCGTTGATCATTGCTCTGTAGCGCTCACCATTCACAGTAAACGTTTGGCCGCGACGTCTTCGAAGAAAAAAGGTCCGATGACTCCTCCAGCGAAAACAGCACACCATACAGTGACTTTGAGCGGGTGTAATGGCTCTTCGTGGGTTACACGCGGATTTTCAGTGCCCCAGAAGCGTAAATTTTGCTTATTGACGTACCCGTTAAGATCGAAATGGGCCTCAACACTCATGATTATTTTTGATGAAAAATCATTTTCCTCTTGGTGGTGATTAAGGATGGCTTGAGCGTATGTTAGACGCGATTGGCGGTCAGCAGCTAACAGCTGATGCACCGTCTGGACTTTGTACGGAAACATCTTCAAATCTTGTACCAAAATTCGCTGTAAATACCGTCGATTGACACCCATTTGCGTGGCACGTCGTCTGGTCGTTGTTGACAGCGCTTCCATGACATCTTCGGCTACAGCAGCGATATTCTCTGCAGAACGGCTACTCCGGGGTCTGCCACGCCTGGTAGCATCTCGTGTTGTGCCAGTCTCTTCGAGGCGAGCGGCTAAACGTCGCAGTGTTTCACCAGTAGGCGTTGGACGGCTAGGAAATCTGCGACGAAATTCACGTTGTGCCAAAGTCACCGACCGATTATTGCTCAAATAAATAGTCACCAATATTCCGCGTTCTGGAGCAGTGTAGCGTAACATTGTTTATTAACGTGTATTTCGCATGTGTTTACTACACAAATGTCAAAACAGAACTGACATTAGGGGCCAATCGCAAAATTTATAGCATTTTCTGATAGGAGGATTACTTTTGCGCCACCTTGTACTTCATAATGCTAGCTTTCTTCAGGGAATCATAAAATTTCGTTTTAAGTAAATCGCTGATATTGAAAATGTTTTGTACATTCGATTGCGGAATCCTTTCTTCACTCATCGCCATAACTTTTGCCTTAGATTTAGGTTAGAAGCAATTAGGACTCCCAGATATTTATACTCCTTAACTATTTCTATTGACTCTTCTTCAAGAGTACACATTTTCCTTCTAGAGTATCGCCCACCACCATATCTAAATATCATCATTTTTGAGTTAGAAAGATTAACCGTTATATTCCATGTCTTGCAATAGAGCTGGAGCCTGCCTGTTTATCATCAGCTGCATCCCGTCTATAGTTTCAGCTAGCAAGACTAAATCGTCTGCGAACATCAGTCCGGTAATGAAATTTGCGGGGATTAAGGCATATAAAATACATTCTTCCACAAGGTTTTGGGTTGTGAAAATAATGATTCAGTTAACGCAAAAACTTAACTATCATCAGAAGTATCCTATCTCTGCCATTTTAAATCAATTCCATTTTAAATAAATTCCACGACTATGTTATTTGAAACTTGCCGCAAGATTTTACTCAAAAACTATATATACGAACTTTGAAAGAAGTAAGACGAACGAAGCCACAGCTTCAGAACATTCTAAGGGACGAAATATCACGAAACTTTTTATAGTCATAATATCATATCATTCCTCATTATATTTTATGGAAATGAATTCTGTAGTGGCGTCATCTTCCCATCTTGAAAACTTGTTAACCTATAATAATAGGCGCTGACATATACGTATGATTTCCATGAAACCTATTTACTCTTTACAAACGTATTACTATTGTTGTAAGAATGTATCATTGGGTCAAATTTTATGGAAAGGTTTCCGAATATGTGATGGAATGGACAACAGATGTTTCTTGCGTCATTTGGCACCCTTAACCCTTTTACGATTAGGAAATGGTTTTATTCTTGGAATAAATAAAAAAACTTGGAATATATTTATATTTGAATTTGAAGGTCCCAATGCGAGTGGACTAAAAGTAATTACATGGAGCAATGGTCATGCAAAGAGAAAAATTTTGAAGACCTAAAAATCCTACTGATGCATTTTTTTTAAAATCTTATAGTTGGTCTATATTTTTTAAGTTTTCAGCACATACAGAATATAACGGTGACATCATATAACGCCAAACGAAATAAAGCTAAATTTACAAAAATTGGCATCATTTCAATTACAAAATTGAAATAAGACCAAATTTCTAGTTTGGTTTTATTTCGTTTCAAAAACCGTAATAAAGAAAATTTGGCATTATTTTGTTTTTAAAATTATAAAATTATGTTCAGAGGTTTTTTTCATGACTTGTTTGCTTCATATTTAAAAAATCGTAAACAGGTGGTAAAAGTTAGAAATGTTTTTAGTTCCCAAAACTATTTAAATATTGGCGTTCCTCAGCGGTCTGTCTTGGGCCCCATACTGTTACTTGTATATGTAAACTCGTTATTTATTCTACTGTTTAGGGGCAAAATCACCGCATTTGCTGACGACACCGCTCTCTCCTATTCTAATAAAAGTCATCTGGATATGTTTTTGGAGGGTTATTATGATTTGGATATGCATACGAAGATGGTTTAAATATCATAAACTGATCATTAGCAATAAATCTATGTTTGGGCCACTTTTGCTGAAGTACAATGGTCCGTAGCGAAGCACTGGTATAGAGCTTGTACTAAATATAATATAAAAGGTAAGGTTAACAAATATATCTTCGCACACGTAATGGTCGCAGAAGCTAGGGTTCTTTGGGTTCTGTATGGGCCGTTTATATAGCCAAAAACACAAGTGCCTACAAACCGAAAACAAATTGGAAAGTGGGACTTAAGGATATAAAGAAAATGCAACTTAGAAGAAGCTTTTAACCCCTCTAACTGTCAAGAGTTAATTAATTAAAAGGTTTATCGCTGACGGAACTGCACTATAAAATACAGAAACTAAGTTAAAATAGTTGATACGACTTGATCACAAGGTAGGTTCTTAAAAATTTGCACTAATCATATTATTTTTTATAAATGATTTTATCTAATCAAAACTTTGTTTATGTTCCACGTAATGGAAGCTTAAAGTCTGCAGCTATCTTCCATTGCTATGACCTCATGACAACTATTAAAGTATGGTACAAACTGTACACCATAATTAATACCTACAGTCCTAAACCAAGAAAGGAAAGAAACTTATGTATAATTTCAAATACTTTCTGTCATTTCGTATATGTCATCTGTCATGTGCCATTTAAATTGTCATATGCCAAAGCTCATTTGTCTTCCGTCATTGGTATAATTGTTACACCAAAAAACAGACAACAGTTTGATGAATACCCCCAAGCGTTTCCACTCATCGTTATTTTTAATTAACCGGCAGTTCCAATAAATAAACCCAAAGGCATTTTCGAAAATAAATATAATCAGAGATGAATCCCAACTTGTGACTGAACAAATCGTTTGAGTGATAAAAAGTTGAACGAATCCGTATTTACCAAATGCTTTGATAGTATTATGTACCATACATAAGTATATATTTGTGTTGGGTAAATGCATTTCTTTGCTATTCAAAAGTGCGTTCGAAGGTTGAATTTCTTCTTTCATTTGATTCTTTGTACAGTCATCTTGAAAGCACCATGTTGACCATGGCCAAAAAATAATTTTTTTTTTTTCACAGATCATTTATAATTTCTCAAGAGTTGTTGGTATAATTTCGATCTTAGTAGGTCAGCAAACTAACCCCTCAGTAAGTACCTATATGCCGCTCTCTTCAACTTTTGATAGAAAAAAGGAGTTTCAAATAAATGGGGGAATCTGAAAACATTTTACGTCAATGTGTATCATTTAAATATGCATGACAGCCAATTGCATTTGGGTTCCATGAAACCATTTATTCAAAGTCCTAAATTTATAAGGTTAATTGGTACGTACGATTCCATATGCACTCATCCCGATGTCAAACGAAGAAGCATCGAGGGTAATATTTATATGCAGTTGCACGAATTGCCCCACATATCGGGTGATATGAGGTTTTATTTTTATAATTAACTAGGACGTCAAATTCACCATCGATTTCAGTCCCGTTTTAATAATTTGTACTCCTTGGAAATGGTTTATGGTTTATGTGAAATATCCACTGAAATGCATTTTTTTTTCAACTGACTTTTGACTGACAGAGAAAATTGTAATTTTATCCATCTTCTCGTAGATTAACCGCGCATTGAGCGACGAGGTCTCCCTCGATTTGCATATTCCCTTAATTACTTGTCAGGGCCTAGGGTTGGTAGCCACATATTTCCATTTGGATTTCATTAACATGGACAACCGTTCGATCTACCTCTGCCTTCTCTCACTCGACATTCTGCGGCAATCGGTCTGTCAATCAAAACACACCGCAATTGTGAGTCTTCTGTTCTGAATCTCATATCCAAAATCAGCCTCAGCGTCATTGTATCTGTCAAAAAATTAAAAGAGCGATTCACGATTTTAAAACGGACCAGAAGCATATTGCCACCGAAAGTATCCTTACTGCACCCCCTTTGGGATTGTGCGACCGACAGCCATCCCCCAAACGAATAGTATTTCTATTTAAAGCAATCTCATCGTTGTCGTTGTTGTCGTCGTCGTCGGTCGTGACAAAATCCAAGCTCTGCACGTTCTGTTCATTCTGATTTTGCATCACATCGATCGCATCTAAAAATACAGACACTGGCGTGCCATGCCGCGCAAACCGTAGCTACCATCATCCAGCAGCCATCAGAACATGTAACATCTGGACGTTGACAATCTGAATTTAACTTCTGGTTTTGGCAAGCACAAACTCTGCTTAATCCCGACCTCTGAATGGTGCATTCGAGTGCAGCGCAGCTACATGACTAAGTCGATTAATCACGATTCCGAAAACGATGTTCTATGATCGCCAAAACGATCAATTAAGACAATCGAACATAATTTGAGAGAAAATGCTGAATTTCTTTGCGATGCTCGGTGCACATCGAATCTTGTCTTGGGTAGGGAGAGTTTCGAGGCTTCTACGATTCCATATAACAATGGATGAGGGAGTTACAGCAGGATGTAGGACACCTCAAAGTAAGCTAACCACAGACAAGTAGTCTATGATCTTATCTCTTCAGCAGAGGCCAAAGGAAGGCGATGTTGGTATTTAGAAAATCAGGTTGGATTGAAGACCTGAACTTTGAATCAGCATCACCACTGGGAGTAACTTATCTGTTAAATCGGAATGAAATTGGCTGATAATTTGTCTGGAAAATAGAAAATATTTTCAACGATTTTTTAAGGAATTTCCTTCTTAAATGTCATACGTTTGTATGAGGCGGTGACACCAAATTCAGGTCAAAAGATAAATAAAGACGTTTTGTTGTAATATTACCCAACAGTGGTGGGCAATATAATAGAAGGAACTCTCCTCTCAGCACATTATATTCATATAAGTAAGACCAACTGTACTTCAAAGGTTTCCAGTTACAAAAACTATAGTTAGTTGTAATATCCACCTTCAACCGAATCATGTACAATTATTTATTGTTAATGTAACCAAAGCAAATGTAAAAAAAAAAAACACCTACACAACAACACCTACCGTCAACCCTGCAAGCAATTACAAAATTGTGTTCGCGCTAAAATTGTACTAAGCCAAATGGTTTAAATCCGTACAATTAAAATAAAGAACACATTGTTAGACGTACGCAATTTCTTCCATGTGACAGCTTGCATTAAAGTCTTGCGAAAATAAGAGAGCCGCCAATAAGTCTGGTGGAAAATCCATGGTGGAAAAAAAAGAAAAAAAAAACCCACTTAATCAGTGACACGGAACGATCAAACGAGTTCACGCTGTGCCCATGATGTTTTTTTGCGGTACCCGCTATTCCACCTGCGAAGCACAATGGTGACGTCACCAAGCCCAAAATTGCAGCATCCAGCATACTCCCCACAAACACACAGACCAAACAGTCTCGGAGAAAGTCCATCTCTCTCTCTTTGGAATAAACGGAACCCTCGAACAAGCAAGGCGAAGACATTCCCGCTAGCTGCGATTCAGCTTTAGAAGTGCGTCGAAGAACATTAAAAGGTGTTGAAGCGTAGTGCGGTTTAATTAGGCTTCGTAGTTTTATTTCTCATTTTAATTTTAACATTACCTGATTCATTTTCTTATACATTCTTAACCAGTATTTTAATAGTTTGTGTAACGCGAAATCTCGTCAGAATTCGTATAAAATGTGCGCACATCATGGATACAAATGGGGAATAATGAACAAGTAAGTTTAACATATATGTATATTTTTTTTACATATATAAATAGACATATACCTACTATTGACACCTACTTCATAATCGATACACAAATCCTTTTTTTTTCTTAACTAATATTTTCGTATAAAATTCTAAATTAACTACATTTTGAAATCGCGATTATATTGTTTTAAATTTACTTGACTAAAAAGGATATTTCCCTTACATTTTATTTCTGAACTACATATTAAATTCTTTAAAGAAAACAGATTCATTAACATACCTACCTACATACATATATAACGCAGTTACACACTCTACATTTTTTCTATATTTACTTTCATTTAAATTACTGTTACTATATATATACCTACCATAATTACATAATTAGCTAATTTTTTCATTTTCCAATATTCAAATTTATAACTGAACTACGTACCTACTACATGTATACCTAGTCAGGTAAGAAAACTGAGAAAGAAATATGTTAATTTAGATACTTAAACTATCCCCAAAAGAAATAAACTTAGTTAGTTTAATTTTAGTATTTTTGAGTTTGAATAAAGTGCAAAATCTAAACGGAATTTTGAATTTAGTGGGAACATGATGTGGTAAATGAATTTAAAGGTGAGATTGTCAGGCGATATGAAGGAGTGATCGAAGATGTGTACATAGGGATGAAATTAAGGGTTCATTTGCAAATAATTATATGGGACGCGAATGAACAGGTGAGATGGTATTTGTCCATCGTCAATTACGGTGGGTTACCTTCCCAAATGGTAGCACAACCAACTAGCTATTCCACGTTTTTCTGGACGAGTGCAACTGATCCATTTAGACGCAATAACTACTTTCGTCATATATTTTTAAATATTTAAGGCATATGTTTGAGGTGTAGATACTTTATTTTTCTTCTTTTCTTCATTATTAATTGGCACGAGAAATTTTTTATTGTTTTTGTGAGAGCGTATTGCAGCAAGATCCCCGACCATCTGGCGAGCTAAGCCGTGCCTTACCAGCGTGCCAACCTGCTGCATCTCAACCAGGGAGATTACACCTCGTCGTAGCCCTCTTGACTCTTACATAGTTTAGATGAGAAAAACGCGGTACAGTACTGCGATCTACCATCATCCTAACTGAAGTTATATCAAATATCTAAATACTACAACTTTAGAACTTGCAGACATAACTACCAAAATCGAAATCACCATCTCGAAATCATTAAGAATTAGAATTTTAAAAAGGAAATAATGCCAAATTGGCCAATGTGGTTGACATTGTTGATTATGGAAGCTGATGAGCTGCAATATTGGGAACCACGATAACTCTCTCATCTGATAAAGAAGAGTTAGGTATACAATTCGCTACTTGTAAATTATCGCTAAGGCTGGCTGCTATAGAGGAAACAAGCTTTAAGTGGACAAGTGGTATCGCATGCCTAGCGACGAAGCGAATCTGAACTAAGCTGAATTTGATGACCTCTCTAAGCAGACGAAACATTAGCACTACTATAGGTGTCTACTCTTACTACTAGTGACTGGACACTGTCTTATAGGTAAACATGCAAAAAGGCTTGGTGCATTCTCAAATGACTTTTGCAGAAGTTGTATGGACGAGGAGGAGAAGGAGAGGAACCAGCATCTGCTCTGTACATGCCCTGCTTTTCCAGAAAAAGGAAGCTCTATCCAAAAGAAGCCTTCTTCTACGAAATTAACTTTTAGCGTCTACTTCCGATTTGTAGGGGAAAAAGTTATCCCTAGATGCCTGTGTTACCACAATGGACCAATAGTGTTATGTGTTTTTAAAAAGCTTCTACTATAGCATACTCGCTAGATCGATCATTTTTACATTACTGGAATGCAGACTAGTCCAAGATTTGTACGAAGTACTTTGGATAGGATCTTAAGGAGAAATATGTTGATAGTTGGGTGCATGTTCCACTGGTAAGCCTCGATAATTAGTTTGGTTCATGTAAGCCACCAGTATTCGCAGGCTAGATTTGGGCAGCCGACGTTCTGACTGCAGTTGACTAAACGTGGTCCTCTACTTGGCCATTTTCTCCACATGAAGGCAATTATAAACTGCTGTAAATGCTTAAACTCATCTTAAATTCTCTGTGTGCGGTAATAAGTTTCCATTCTATTTCAAAGAGCCTCCGTTTCGGGCTTTGGCTATTTGCGAAACACAAGAACTTTGTTATGATTGCGATGACGAAATAGAGCTTAATGTTTCATCCTTCGGTATATGATTTATGAACATATTTTCAAAAAAAAAAAGTGTTCTAGAGTAAGATCAAGGATTTTAGAAATTCCCTTCTTTGTTGTTTGAATTTTTGTTGTTGTTAGGTGGCGCTACAGTCCGGGGTGGACCTGGGCCTCAACCAATACGCTTCTCCAGTTAGCACGATCTTTGGCTAACTGCCTCCAGTTGCGCACTCCAAGTTGGTTGAGGTCCCCTTCCACTTGCGCGCGCCACCTTAGGCGAGGTCTTCCTCTACTGCGTTGTCCCTCCGGGTTGGATTCGAAGACTCTTCGGGCCGGAGCGTTGGTGTCCATTCGCTCTACATGTCCCAGCCATCTTAGACAACTAATCCGTATTTTTCTGGTCGATGTCGCTGTACAGCTCGTAGAGTTCGCTGTTAAATCTCCTCCTCCAAAACCCGTCAACGCAAACGGGACCGAAAATCCCTCGAAGAATTTTGCGTTCGAAACGACCAAGGAGATCTTCATCCGCCTTTGATAACGTCCATGCTTCTGCGCCATACAGCAGGACTGGGATGATGAGGGTCTTATATAGAGTCTCCTTGGTGTTTCTCGACAAGGCCTTACTAATCAATTGCCTCCTTAGGCCAAAGTAACAGCGGTTGGCAAGTGTAATTCTTCGCTTGATTTCTGACGATATGTCATTGTCAGAGCATTGTTTGAAATGCTTTACGTTAAAAAGCATGGTAAAACTGGTTGGTTGACTTGCAAGTGCACAAAGCGGCTATGCGGGCCCACTCTATTTCTAAATTGAAGCGTGCATACAATCGGAACAAAAAATCCTGGAATATGGCTCCCCTGGAACTTTTTTTATTAATAAGATAAAAGTATGTACTGGGGATTGATATTGAGGCATTTTAGAATCTTAGGTCTGCACCGTATATTAGGCTCAGTTAGACAACTTCCACTGTTATGGTCCATGGTGGTCGATGCTCTGCGGGCTACACTCACCGTTCTTGGTCTTTACCGGCAGACTTATGCTGATGATGTCAATTCTTCCAGTTGGACCAGGCTTAGCCAATGATTGTGCGACTCCATTGGACATAATCGACAATTGGTATAGGTACTAAAAATTGTCTCTCCTTGTATCCTTGTAAAACTGATTTTGTTGCTTTAACGAGAAGAACAAAATGGACTATCGTTACTTTAAAGTATAAAAGGAAGCTAAACGCTCAGTTTCTGGCAGTGAAGGGGTGCCTTTGGGCAAAACATGGGTTTTGCCACTCAAAAGAGTCTTATAGATCTTCATGGCGTAAATATTATTATATTTTTTGTGAAATCAGCAATTCGTCATTGGTTTGTTTATGTTGCATTATGCTTCCGTAGAACACCCGTCACTTTTGTAGATTTCTTCCCCCTTGATATTTTTATCATCATCACCCCGAAAGCCATTTCTTGTTAACACTTTTCTTCTGGAATAGTGGCTAGCTAGCTAGTGGCTGGCTAGGCTAAGTTGATGCCCCATTCATCTATCTGCAGTCCAATTGACTCTGCAATATGGTTCTGGTTTAATAAAGGCCGATTCTGGTCCTGCTTTTACTAATTCATCTCGAGATTCGTTGCCCGCAATTCTCCGGTAGTATGGAAACCTTAATGTTGAGTCCGAAGACGTTAGCTCCAACTCCAGATTCCATTTCGATCCGTCGATGAATCCAGCTTACACGGTTCATTATTTCTACCTCTACGTTTAGTAGCGACCACAAAAGAGGAGGGAGTACTACTCCACTCCAATTAAGGCCTCACTCAACACTCAATATATTAACCACATTCAGTCATAGATACTAAAATCACGGGAAATGAGAACTGTGTCGAACTTGCTTGTGAAGGTTCAGAGAAAATTTTCTCCCGTGTTGGCTCTGCTGGCACCCTTAGTAAGGACTTCCACTGGACCTCCTTTAGACACAATATTAAATGGTAGGATTCTTTGAGCCACATCGTCGACATCGATCACTAGTGATTCCACTCTAGTTTTGCAAGCACCTAAGTATGCTTGGCTAAAGCGATAAAACTATCTGGAGAAGGCGAAGATACTGCGTCTGTCTTTGATTTGGTCCAGGCTATCTGCGTTTTCAACTATCCGCGTAAGTACTAGAAATAATCGTGTGAACGATAAGTATATGGACTCAAAGCCGTTCACCCGGCACCAACTTAAATCTGTCTGATAGCTTTAAGTGCACTATTTATGTATAAAAAAAAACCACCAAAATTTCCAATTATCGAATCTACAAGCAAAAGAATACGAAATACGAAAAAAAACAAACAAAAAAATTGCCACTACTCACTACCGAATCCATTTAATCCCCATGGTGCCAAAACGAAATTTCACCCTTGAATATTTATCTCTCAGTAGCAACAATATTCTTGGTTTTGATTAATCCACGTCCGCAATTTATTACCTAAAATGACACCAAACAACCATTATCATTGTCGAACGAGAGCAAAAACTTCTTGGAAAACACCCTGACTGTCGTCGTTGGCTGTCGTATACATTTGCGGGCCACATGTCCAATGACATCCGACGCACGTACCTCCCATTCACTCGGCTGAGAAACACATTCGAAATTATCTTGGCACAGTTCCCAAATATTGTCGCGCACTTGTGCCGATCCGCATGACATTTAAATCGCTCAACAAGTTCGCTTCTCTAGTGTAGTGTTCCGTTTCAATGGAGCAAGCACATATACAACAGCCCACCCCACATACCTAAATAATGTATAGGCATGTGGTACGTACGAATACGTATACGAGTGAATGCATGCCCCCCCCCCCTATTATGCGCATTATTCACTTAAGCCTGATGTTGCTTGTTATGCGTGCCTACCCATTTGTTATAGGTTCCTATTCTTCTGCGTAGACACACAATGGAGCATCTCCAAACATAAACAACATCCAATTCAAAAGTGAAAAGACAAATCTTCAATGAATCTTGCGTCCAATAATGTTTCGAACAAATTGTTGGACAACAATTACAATTAATCACAAAGGGAATTCATTCAAACACACAAACGCAAACACACACTTGATGCGGTTGCGTTAAGAATATAAGATACAGAGCTAAAGATATTGCGAGATTTGAAAGGCAGGCAGGCAACACTTGTTCAACACGATCCGCCTCCGCCCACCAACAAGCGAAGTGAGCTGCGTCTCATCCGCTGTTAAGTGATCTGCGCGCCGCGAAAACAAACAACCCTTCAACTCCCCGGACAGCTAGATATTGTTGCATCTCCTTTAACGCAACAAACAAAACAAACGACTTGATTAACGATTGTAGATAAAAATTTGTCATGAGTCGTTTATTGTTTTAAATTGTTTACCTAAAAATAAACCCGAAGTCCTACAACAGGACAGTATCGCTATCTATAGCTGATGCGGTGTCGTCGATGTTGGATTCTGTTGGATCTGGATGGTGTGCGAATGTGAGAGCTCTCTTTATAATTACAAAAGAAAAATATCCGTATGTTTTTGTCGCTCGCATTTTTGGGTATTCGTTTTTTTTTTGTACCCGTCCCAGGGCCATGAGGAGTGAGGACTCCTCGCGACGAATACCATTGTCGAGTGAAATTTGGCGTGTAATTGATTGTTTTAAGGCAAAATGTATTTTGATCAATCAATCAAGTTAATTGGTCTCAAATCGCAGAAAAATTCCCAACCCATCAATGTACGAGTGCGTGTGTGTTGTGTTTTTTTTTTTTTTTTTTTGTGTCCCTTATTTTATAGATTGCTGGGGGATTTCATTAAATCAATCTCGCACTGTTGTGGTACAAGAATGCGGCATGGAAATAAAAGAAATCAACATCTATGTATGTAGATACATATAACAACGGTTTTTGTGATGATGATCAACGAAGCGTTATTAAAAAACCGATCCGGATGAGTATGTTTTTTGGGATGGCTTTTATCTTTTGGTCGTCGCTGAATTGTATTTATGACAATAATTGGATTAGAATTGTTTATCATTCAACAAAAATCAATATGTGTAATCCAATTTAATGAAACAAATATTTGTTCATTTAATTTCAAATGGATTCGAAATTCTCTGTGGATAAACAATTATTATGCCAAATACCTACAGATACAACATATTAAGAATACAGCACTAGTGAGAGAAAGGGACTGCTCGTCTTTATATATTATAAAGTGGTTCAAAGGTTTCGAGCCTTTGTTCATGTAGTAATAGCTTTTATTGCTTTTCTAAAGAAATTAAATTATATTTGAATATTTTAGAAATAAAACATTCTCATACAATTTGACTAGGATAGAGTCGCCAGTGGCCGCAAGAGATTTCTTCCACAAAATGTTAAATAAAATGTGCAGTTGTAAACATTTTTGAATGATTTTTTTCAACTACATACTCTTTGAAGTTCTCTTTTAAAATTCATCTAAATACATAAACTTAATACCGGATTTTTTTTTAGAGGTATAGAACTTCGAATTGAAATAAAACACAATAAAATCGTTTTAATGTCGATTAATTTAGCTCTATTGGAAGGATAATTTTATGCCATTAATGTTTAAATATTATTTTGGGCATGTGGCCGCCGCGGCTGGTTCGAATAAAGACAAGTCTAGAGGTCCAATTTTCAACCACTTTTGCAAGCATTTGGAGCTGTTTGTCGGCAATAACGCCATGAATGTTGGCTTCCAAGTCCCCTAACGTTTCTGGTTCGTTGGCGTAGACGAGCGACTTCACATATCCCCAAAAAAAATAATCCAATGGTGTCAAATCACACGATCTTGGTGGCCAATCGACAAGTCCATTCCGCGAAATTATGTGCTCATAGAATGTTTCCTTCAATAAATCGATTGTGACGTGCGCTGTGTGGCATGTTGCGCCGTCTTGTTGGAACCACATCTCATCCACATTCATGCCATCCAATTCGGGAACAAAATAGTCGGTTATCATGGCTCAATACCGGTCTCCATTAACGGTAACTGACTATCCAGCATCATTTCGAAAGAAGTATGGCCCTAGACTTCACCAGTCCATAGAGCACAAGGTGTTGTAAAGCATAGTGGAAACTGTTCCGGGTTTAGGGATTTACATGAAAACTATTGGGGTAATGTTTTGTTTGGGTTTTTTTAATAGTTAAATACGTTTTATCTGAGTTAAAACTGCTTTAAGAAGTAAAAAAAATGTTTTAATTATGATAGTTTTTAAGGGGGCCGAAGATAGGACGCGTAAATAATAGGTGTTCCCTTATTTCGGCCAAAAATAGGAACTAGTGTTTTTTTTTTGATTTTTAACAAAATGCAAAAATTGAATAGCAAGGCCACAAGAATGATCTCCATTACAAACAGCCATTGAATTTAAAGAAAACAACAGTTTTCGGCCGCCCCTTAGCGATAAAAAACAAGCGGCCGAATTCTGGAAACGTGTTTCCTATATTCGGCCCCTTATGAGGTTTTTAAAAAATAAATCAAATCTCATTAGAAATTGCTGTAACTATACCGACTTTCGTAATATTAAATTGTTTAAACTTAATTATATAACAGGCTGAAGCAACATGAAACGAGTATCTAAGGAAAAGCTTGGTATTGCCTACAAGAACACCGATTTGGCAGCAGCTGTTTTCGAAATTCGCGAAAATAAAATGCCAATTAGGGAAGCTTTTGGGAAATTTGACATTCCAAGATCCACAATTAAGGACCGTGTTCATGGAAGAGCATTAGACGAGCCTGGCAAAAGAGGTCCTTATACTGTGCTTTCAGTTGAAGAGAAGGAAAAACTGGTGAGATGGCTTATAACTTTGGGCAAGTATGGTTTTCCTCAAAATCCAGAAAATCCAAAACGTGGACAAACTGCCAAAATCAATCTCGTCAAATCTCAAGCAAAGAGGATGCAAAACTCCCCAAAAGCAGCGGAAATTGAAAAAATAAATGTTGATCGACTCAATAAAAGGGCGGAAAAGAAAAAACCAGGACATCCCAAGAAAACGACTTCCAAATGTCCGACTTGTAATGAAGGCATTCTTACTGATGTAGAAGAAGAAGGATTAAAAAATATGGGCTACGATATTTGTGATAATTCGTTTCATTTTAAATGAACGTCTCTTTCGGGCATGTCTTTCATTGATGCCGAGCGGAAGGAGATTATGTCCTAAATGTATTATTTAAGTTTAACGTAAAGTAACTTATTTAATTCATTTATTTATTTTTTAAGAAATCACCTGCCTGTACAAATGTTTTTTTTAGAGGTTGGTTTTTCGAATAGAGATAAAACTGACATTTTGTAGTCAAATTTGGCAACTCTAATTTCATTTATGTTCAGTTTGGTTTGCCATTTCATGGTGAACAGGTTGATAAATGAATAACGCTTGCAAATTGCAAGCTACGTTCATTTTATGATCGACATAATCGTCCATCAGTGTTATTAATTCGGTTAACCATGGATCGTTTAGAGCAAAGTGTTGAAGAGGACCCGAATGAATCGATTCGCCACCGTGCACAGCAATTGGAGCTTTGTCCATCTACTTTATAAAAGATCTGCGCAAAGATTTCTTCTTACGACCTTCCAAGATCCAGCCTATGCCGAAAATGAGATTGATATCGATGCTGATTTTCATCGCAAAATTTTGTTCAGTAATGAGGCTCATTTTGGGTTGAATGGCTACGTCAACCACCAAAATTGTCCCATTTGGAGTGAAGAGAATCCACATAAGATCCTTGAAACGCCATGACATCCACAAAAACTGACGCGCTTGAACTTTTTCCGACGAGGTCGCGCAACTAATGAACTTATAACAAGAGAATTACAAGAGATCTCATAATATTTAAGATCTCATAATATTTAAGATATGAGGCAAAGTAGTAGGGCTATAGATTTACGCTTTTTTTTTGAGAGTGGCCGGGCACTGGCGACGGCCGGCATTAGGCGACTCTACCTATAATTTCAATTTAATTTTGTTGGCTACGAACAACTTCAAATATATTAAAAACTAGCTATGACTTCAAATGTAAGATTGGTAAAGGATAGTTGAAGGCTGCAAGTACTGCAGTTCAAATCTAACATGGACGAACGTTCAAGTTAACCTTCTGCAACATACGGGAAATTGGTTCGTTAGAGCAGTAAAAAGTGCGGTGGGTCGACAGGTATATTCTCTTTTTGAGGTCTCTCAATTGCTAAATCTCAACATTTCGTTATTACAGTTATGCAGCTGGAGAGTTCTCTAGCAGGGATCATCTCAAAGTGAAAGCCTATGAGATTAAGCTTAGCTGTCCCATCATCTATAACAAATTTTTGTTATTCTTTTATGTTGGACAAAGTTAACAAAGTTGGACAAAGTCAATCCCCGCTTGTGAAAGAGACTTCTGATAGGACAGTGCAATCTTAAGTTTCGGAATCTTAACAACGTCACGTGGTTTGAAAGTTTGAGATTGATTTGATTCACGTTTCCAGCGTTTTTGTATTTCGCAGAAGGAATTTCAATCTATAATTTTATTTTGGGATTTCTTGCTGCGTAGCGAAGTTAAACGTTTGTTAGATTAGGTCAATCAGGGGTGTGATGAAAGAGAAAACTATCGCACAACACTAGGCAAAATGGGCCCATTGCGATCCCTGGAAAACCAGCTGAATTCAAAATTCAAAAGGCATAGAAACCTAAACAATTTACCTGCAAAAACCTTGAAGTCCATGCCATTTATTTCCTCTAAGTTTTCAAAGCAGTATTTTCCCAAAAATGTTCTTCGACTACGCGCTTTTGCCTCACATTCACGCAGTATACGTGTTATGTCCTCACTAGCATGCAGATATCCGCAGTATTGAATTCCTATTAATGTTCATTCATCAGATTTGGTTAAAGAAGTTCCCTCTTGCGTTTGCTGTTCAGGTCGCGTCTATATCTCACGCTATATTAAATTGGCTATCGAAGGCTGGCGGAACATTAAAATAGAGAAATATTAGGCGTAAACGGGGCCGTTTAGGACCCAAAACCTAGCTGCTCCAACCCATGTGTGTGCAAAGATATATATATCTGACACAAATGGAAGGGACCTACAATTTAATGCCGATTCCGAACGGCAAATCATTTTTGAGAAGCTTCTCATGACAATTCCTATTTTTGGATGTTTGTCAGACGTTCGCAAAGATGTTATACTTTTCTCACAGAGGTAGTGAGATAAAAGTTGTCTCAAGACAACAACAGCACAAGACAATATCTAATATCACTTCGTTCAATTGTAGTGACACAAAGTCATTTGGACGAGAATCGCTGAATCGAGTTCGGTCTATCTGTTCGTATTATGTCATTAATCTGTCATTCGGTTTTGTCTCGCTTAAAAAAAGCACGTCAAGTCTATTATCAGTCACCAAACGCATAAGGTCCCACGCCTGCTATGGGAGATGATTGAGATTACATTCAAGGCAGCTTTTTTTT
This sequence comes from Ferdinandea cuprea, assembly GCA_963576555.1. Classification (NCBI taxonomy): domain Eukaryota; kingdom Metazoa; phylum Arthropoda; class Insecta; order Diptera; family Syrphidae; genus Ferdinandea; species Ferdinandea cuprea. The sequence goes on along the minus strand of OY754958.1, from coordinate 143,350,637 downwards.
GACAGGTTTCGCAAGTTGTTTTAGTCATTATGACAAGTAATAAAGTTTAGATGGGCATCTTCCTTAGATGAAAGCAGTTGCAATAACACTGGGAACAGAACTATTTCTCACCATATTCGTAAAAAAAATGGTTGGCCAAACATGATTGTCAATCATTAGGACTGCCTGTTTCTGCCTTTTTGTACCTGCAACTGATCTGCTAGACTTTTATAATTTTCGCAACCCCGCCGGGAGGCAAGGTTCTGACAAAGTACACAAAATAGCTGTATTTTTTCACTGAACCTTTACCAAGCTAATGCGTATTTTGGCACATGAAATTCCATACGGCAATTAAAAGGGGCAGGCGCCCCAGACCGCTCTTCTTTACTTTTTCAAAAGTTATTAACTTTTCTTCTACAAACCGAATACTTCGAAGGTTTTGTACTTTACTATCCTGAGATAGCTGTACCGTGTTGATTTCACCGTAGAGTATCTGAAGGCACGAACAAAACTAAATGTGCAATCAGACAAGTTTGAAGGACCGTCTTATGTTATGTACATTAATTATTTTAACAAGAATTAATATATATAACATGTTATCCATATCAGTATAAGAAAAATAGTCAGTTCACGCGTCATTGAGCAGGGGTGGAATCGGCTAAGGTGATTGTTGATAGTTGACAATCATATGTAAGGTTATTATCAAATTGACAATCGCTTTTTTGGTATCGATTTCGTGTGACAGCTATTAAGGCGTCCCTTTCATATATTTGTGTCGTTTTCATAGGTATGCACCTCGGCTTCAACTCTAAATAATATAAATTCTTTAGTGAAAAAAGAATATATTAAATAAATTTAAACAAAAACTATAAGTCAAATTTTAAAATTCGAGAAAAGCACTGTTTACTTCATTGGAACTTTTCTAAAGCTCAAACGGAGAGGAAAATGGAGAAATTAATTTCAAAAATTTCCAACTACTAAGCAGAAGCAAATATCTTCGACTTCCAAACCCGATAAATGAATTCGTATATATAAATATCCATTTTCTTCTGTAGCATTAATTATTGTATTTCGGTTTTAATTGTTTTAGTGCTCGGAATGGAAGCGTCGGCAAGGAAGTAGCGTTTAAAACTCTGAGTGCTGTCAATAATCAATCGTTTTTTAGTGATCGCTTTACGCAGAACAAAGGATAGTTGATAATCAAAAGCGACAATCAACTATCACCTTATCCGATTCCACCCCCAGTCTTTGACTTTTTGACAGTTTCATTCTTGTTACATAATTTTAAATTTTGTTGCTACCTACATTTTGATTTTTTAATTTATCTAGTCCTAATTCACTTTTTAGCAATTGAGATTTTAAATGACTATCTTTCTTAAACATTTTAATTGGTGATGGTTTTTCTGTACTGTTAACTTGTGTTGTTGTTGGTTTTTGATTTGGGATAGGATAATTGATATTGGGCTCCAATGTTCATGTTGTTTTTGTTCATTTTGTCATCTGTTCCAAAAATGATTTTGTAAAAATTGCATTTGTATTAATTAAATCGGTTTCCTCATCTTCCACATGTTAATCCAGGATGACTTATGTATTACTTTTGCGGTGTTGGAGAATCTATGCGCTGTTCTTTCAATTTTCTATAAGTTTTAAAAAAAACTGAGACCGTTCCTAGTCAAGTGCAGGGCTGGCAGCCTACTCCTATAGCAGTAGTCCTATCAAACCGACTGACAATAGATATCGTAAAACTCGTTCGATCTAATTGTTTTCTTTGAAATAAAATTTTTGTGCTAAATTGTTTTTTAAATGGACAAATTTGTTACTACGTCTGAAAAGCCAAGGTATTATTAAGTTTTAAATGTATTTTCTGGTTAGGTACAAATACACTTATGTGTCACAGCTCCAGCTTTTTTTGGAAAGGAAGGATTTGCAAAGAAATGCAATAATCAGATCGAATGAAATTGCGATTTTTACAGATAATTCGAAAACAGCAGAAGGAACAGGTTCTGGTATCTTCTCAGAAGATCCAAAACAGTGAGTGCCTATAGGGAAATAAGCAGGTTTATAAGCTTGCAAGAATATGAGAGCTGCTCATTAATAGAGAGGTTGTAGACATCAAAACTCCCTTCTGCATAACAAGGGGTGCTATTGAGGAAAAAAGCGGTAGGTCAATTTTAGGTAGGCCAATGAGTTGGTAAATAAGTTGGTAAAGGCCAATAAGTTGGTAAAGTCTTAAGGGTAATTAATATATCTATGGAGTTAATATAAATAAGCAGGGATAAGCTTCTTCCGTCTTCCGTTCTGCCATCCTCTCCGGCGGAAACACGCAAAGAAGTTTGTACTATTGGATATGAACTCTGCGAATATTTTCAGGCTGCTGAGGACGTAATAAACAAATGTACTTAGTTAATTCGAGGCAATAGCGGGTAGTCGAACAAAATAATAGATGGTATGGGCTTCAAGGGCCTTCTAGGTTTTTGCAAAAAAATTGGTTGTCTTATCAGGAAAATAGTTTATTTTTTCCTGCCTTTCGAATGATCGCGAACGCGATGGGATTGTTTTAGTCCCTAGGGTTTTATGACGACTTCGTTAAACTTAACCAAGCTCCAGCCAACTGCAAGCGCGTAGCAGGACTTGGGCCAGGCAAAAGATTGTTAATCATTTTTTTCATTGTGATCGTAATAATTACTATTAAAAAATGTGCTACAAATACCACGCCACTATATCTAATATCATTAATTTCTTAAGATTTCATAGGTTTAAAAATCATTAATAATTTTTGTTCAACAATAGGTTTTGTAAGTTCTACTGCACTATATTGAAGTCTACTGCTTCTTAACTTTCTCGTTAACATAAGTATACTAAAGAGAAAGTTATTGGGATCTTGCAGGAATTTCTAACTCAAACTGATGTATGAGGGATTTAATTACGACTTGACAGAAATCCAAAAACGTGGGTCCGCCAATTCCGCCCGTCGGTGTGTCTGTTTGTCCGGGCGCCGTATGGCGAAAAGGTTTGCTTCAAAGTTCGTATAGAAGGTTTTTGGGGTAGTTTTTGCTTTATCGATTGAAGTAACGGTACCTGCCATACAATTTTTTTTTGAGAAATTCACTTATCACTCATTTTCTCGAAAATGGTTCCAAGGATTTTGGTCTTTTTTTTTGTATTATGGATTTTTGGGATGGAGCCACAAATAGTGCATACTCAGTTTTTGGAAAACAAATCGATTAACAGCAATTTATTAAACGGCCAATATCTCTAAAACTAATGAAGGGAAATCCAAACAAATTTAAGGCTTTTTTTATATTTTAGTTGATCAAATTGTCATACTTGGATTTTTTAAATAATTTTTTTTTTTCATAAATATAACGACTTTCTTAAATTTAAATTAAATTCGTTTTCTCAAAAACGGCTTTAACGGTTTTCATCATTTTTTGTATTTTGAACAATTATATTAAAAGTGTCCAATGTGCAAAATTACATTAAGATTGTATCTGGGGTTTTTGAGTGGTTTAAATAAATTTCGCATTTGATCAAATGTTACCATTCTTTTTGAGGCGATTTAAAAAGTTTCGTATGACGCGGTCGTGCAATTTATTTTTTATAAATACACTGCGCTCAATCATCCGAAAGGTGGCAGCACTGATCTGGGGTCATGATATTTTTACTTTATTTCTCGAAATAAGAAATTTGTATGATTTTATAATTCTAAAACCAACTGTGGTTAACTACCAAAAACTGATACAAAAACAAAAAGTTAAATCATACATTCGTTCTTCCTTTTTTCCCTTCGAGACATCACGCCCGTCCCCACCCGTCGACCACAATGTTTTCGTTCTTTCGATAAAAGAAAATAAAAAAAAACAAGATTCCTCTCATTAAAAGTTTTCTAATTTCATAATTAATTCAAACACCCATAACTAACCTCAAACACTTACTAATTATGGGATTCATATTCCTTCCCAGGATACACAACCAACACATAATTTCAATTTGAAAGGAAAACGAAAGAAAACAAAAATGCAAAAAAAAACAAGTATAGGTACAGTTTCCATAGCAGCCCGGTAATGCCTTTGACTTTTCCGGTAAAGGAGAGAACTAAATGGAAAAAGCCAAAGCTTCAATAAAATCACAATCCTTTTAAGTGGCGTCAAAGTAAAAAGCATTCTTTTACCTCAAAGTCAGAGTTTTCCTTTGCAAAATGAGATTTTTTTTCAGTGGAGAAAAAAAAAACAACATTTTTCTATGATCTTTATTATTTGGCTATCGCCTTTTGGATATGACCGCTTTCCCTTCGTCTTATTTCTAGTCTTGCGGTCTTTCTCTGTCTTTGAAAGGCGGGAGTCGTCATCACGTCGCGTCGGTGTCATCATCACAGAAATAATACCCACGGCAAAGTGCATCATAAAGTTGTTTTCTTTTTTGTCAGCTATGAAAATAAAAGTGTCCCTACGTGGCTTCTTTAATCCAATCAAAAGGCGCTTTTAGAAGATGGGGTGCTTACAAAGTATGTACTTACCACACTCGTATGCGTTTCGTTTTCATTTCCAGAAGAGTAGTTCGTTTACGAATAATTAAGCTGTGCATAACGATGTTGTAGTTCAGATAGGCGCTGAAATTTCGAATGTCAGCTCTAAATTTTAAGACTCTTCAACTGCTGTAAAAGAAAAGTGTGCTTCGCTTGGAAAATCTTAGAAAAGGCACACTTTACGGTTTATAAGGTGAAAGAAATTAAAACCGGCATACATTTGCTTGTGTACATAATTTTAATTATATAACGATTATACTGCATGAAGGACAAGAGCTTGCCCATTAGAATGGATGAATTTTTAGGGTTGCCTATATTGATTTATTGTATTAAAGTTCATCAAATTTAGTTCTAAGCTGCTGATTAAGCAAAGTTCTTGCCATCGAAAGTATGTATTCTGATATTTTGATAGTTCGCACTTCTCCTGTGCTTCGGGCGTCAATTAAGTCAAATTAGTGTTAAGTGAATACCAGGTTTATAAGTATCTCCAACACTAAGTCAGGCTATTGGAAAAGAGTTGATGGCGGATGAGCCAATAATAAGGGCCAACACACATCCCCGAAGTGGGTTACTGGCTCCGAAGTTTTGTCTGGCTTCTTTTACCCAAGGAGTCCAAAAAGGGCCTGGCTTAGGAACAATAATGCCATATAAAAATCTATATCAAAGGTTAATTCGCCAACGTCGGTCTTATGTACGATGCGACGATGCTACCAAAGAACGCTTCGATAAGCTCCTCGACAAAACCTACTAGCATTGTCCGAAATATGGCATTAAAGACGTCCAAGGCAACTTTACCCCCAGAATTCGAATGGAGGACATATTTGATAATCGCAATCGGCAATCGGAAGACTTAGCCTACACGACACCACGTTTGGAAACGCACTTAGGCGCTGCAGGACGTTACATTACTGTAGCAAGCACACGGTTTCCACAAGATCAGCAAACCTCGACCAGATGAATCAAGTTGCGATCGATGTAAGGCACTCCTCAAGTATTCTCGATGTCCGAGCATTCCCAGCGGCCACTACCTAGTTGCAGCCAAGGTACGTCAATGATGCCAGAGCAACGGGGAAATATATGTTCTATGAGGAGATTTAACGTTGAACGGTTGCAATCGCAACAAGAGAGTAAGTGAGATATCTAAACTTGATATCTAAATAGCTGGATCAGTTTTATCGAAATCCAAAATTCGACCATCGTACAATGATTTCTATAGTATTAATGATAAGATGGTGAATTTGGACTTTTAAATCGTTGGTATTTTCTAAGCTGCACCAGAAGCGACACTGAAACGTGCAGATTAGTGTTGACTTGTCTGGCTATGGTTCATGTCTTGAAAAGTTGTTAAGTTGTTGTTAAGTATTACTTGTTTAGTTAAGCGACCTTTGTTTCAAGTAACGTTTGACACAGTTTTGGTGCTGTAAATCGTCAAACATGTTTAATCCATGGTCACTTTTGGGTAAGTTGAATTACTTTTGCAGTTGAGATTACATTTTATCATTAATCGTTCTACATTGTGCTTTTTTCCATTGAAAACTTAAACTGTCATTTGGTCATTCAGTGTAATCAGGAAAAGTTAACGTATGTCACAGAATGAGCCAAACGATCCTATCCCATCTACTAAATTTTTATGTTGGTATAATCCAACATATGTTGTTTTTAAATATTAACTTAACATGAATGTAGAAAATCGTAAACAGTAACTCTTAAGTGACCATTTTCGAAAAGCGAGTAATACAATTATAGCATATGGAAAAATAAGGTCTTATAGTAATTTTAGTGGATATCACTATCATTAATTTCAAAATGCTCTGATGAATATTTAAGTCTTATCTTAGAAAGGAAGCTTAGCTGGAAATCTGATATACCAGAAAGATTTCGGAAAGCTACGTTAGCACTCTTTTCTTGCAAAAAAGCTATTGGTAATATGTGAGGACTTCAGCCCTGAATCACTAACTGGCTACACATTTCGGTTGTAAGACTGATACTAGCTTATGGAATGGTTGTCTGGTGGACTGCCATAGAGAAAGCAATTTAACGATGGATGGCGTGGATTCGTATTCTCAGATAGACTTAATCTTAGTCTATCTTTCAAAGGAAGTATCTTCTGGCTAAAGATGGATATTCGTATCTTTACGGATAGTAAGGCGGCTATTAAGTGTCTGGAGTCAGACTTTATTAACCCTTTAGTGGCCTTAGACTACCGACCATCTCTAAAGGATATAGGGGAGCAGTTCAACATTCACCAGTGCTAGGTGACGGAGCATAAGGCTGAAGAACTCACCAAACTTGGAACTACACACTCAATCTTGCCTAAAAAGGCTCTTTAGGTATACCAGTTTCTACATGCAGGCTGACGTTTGAGCTGGATGCGATAGAGAAAACCAACCTTAGATGGACACGTTCTAAGAATTTGATTTCTCTTAATAGATCGCACATTGGTGCTGAATTGGTGTCACCACTGGATACAGTCTGATAGGCAGGCATGTTACCAGGCTTGGCGCTTGTTCGGATAACTTTTGTAGGAGTTGCATGGATGAGGAGGATGCGGATGCGCTACTCTCTTTCAAAAACGAAATCGATAACTTTTATACGAGCTGCATGGATAAGGTGGATGCGGATTCCCTACTCTCTCTCTCAAAAACGAGATCTTCACGTAGGAGCCAAAATGTCCTTCACGCTTTATAACATCTCAAACGAGGTTCAACGCGTAGGCGCGCAGCATGTGATTTTTTCCAATTTTTTTAGACTTACATAAATAAAAAAAAATTAATTGAATGAAAGAGCCCAGGAATCATACCTCGTCCTTTGGGACCGTAAGCCACCATCATCGGCTTGCCTGCACTACAAACCCCATGCACCATCAAAAGTTAAAAGTATGGTGGCAACAAATATTTACATATTGATGCAAATTCTTGTAACACTGACCTCGATCGCGCCGTTCTGCTGCATGATTGTGTGCTTTCTATTTACCACCACTAGAAGAGAATCAACGCAAATGCAATTTGCACAAACTGGATTTAATCAACAAGTTAATGCATTCATTGCATATTCCAAACTATCTTCTTCTTTTTTTTCAAGATACCAGCAGCTTCTTGTTGATAAGCCGCACCGTCTCCTCCTCCCCCCCTCCCCGCGGATGGACTACAATGTTTATCCAATGGTCGGTAACACAGACAAACACAAGAAAGCAAATAAAAAAAAAAAAAAACACCACCACAGACAACTTCCTTCAACTTTAACCAAACAAGAACAACAACAACAACAAATGATGGAACCAAGGGAAAGGGGGGTACTAAAAACTTTCGAATTAAGATTGCAATTATTCATTTCAAATGTTTTGCATTTATTCATGCGCTAAAACGCCTCTCCGACAACCTAGAACAAGACAGAGCGAATAGACTTCACCACCGACGCTGCCGCTGCCGCTGCCGCCTTCAAGTCGACGTATACTTTGAATAGCTTCTCTGGCAAGGAAGAAGAATTGTTTGGAAAACTTTTTACCCGTAATTACGGTCTCAGTCATCTCACGCTTAAATTCCTGAAAAAGCAAAAGGAAATATATCTCTCCGTGCGACCGTACCTCATGTCTAGCTGGAGATAGTTTTATGCGGTCTTCATAGTCGACTTAAAGATACTTGTCATTAGTAAGTGTCAGTTGCGTATACTTTTATTTCCGATGCTGGCTTTGGCTGGCGTCTTAAACGACATTTTATTGTGTCATCCCACAGCACAGCCACACACCGCCCCGCACCGCACATTCAATTAGAACGCTACGACATGTTTCCACAAAAGAGTGCATAGGTGCCGCTTTCAGCTCAATTAGATGTGTATCTATGCATCTGCATGCAAACGTACACGTGCTAGTGTAAACCATTCACAAATTTGTGGTAGTTTGTCAAGTATACGCCGTAGTAGTCTAGTCTAGTCTCTATCTATTGCCATTATTCCGGCGGCAAACGGAAAGGGGTCCAAGGTGATGCAGACGAAAAGACCCGCTCGTACACTCGGTAACTGATGGAAACGTTTACCTTGACGAAGTGTGCATAGAATTCGTTTCGGAATGCAAAGAACACGACAACAATGCGCTATGCATTGAGTCCTTGGGTGCTTGTTTTTTTTTGTTTTTTTGCTCATCTTTCGGATTTTTATTTCATTCTGAACAAATAAAGGATACGAATTGAAACGGAATAGCTCGCAGAGAAGTTTAAAAAGGGACCTAAGTATGAGAAAGGATAAATTCAGATAGTAGTTACTAGATTTGTTCACCACCGAGGGTGGTAAATCAACATCACGGCGGAGACCTTTGCTGCAGCAGATAGAATCTATCTCCTGCAAGTATGTATATGTGTGTGCGGTTAAAGACTTACAACTTCTTCCCCGAACCCCGCAAAAGTAGGACTTGTACTTTCTATTTTTTTGCTGCTGCTCTGCTCTGTGCCGTTTTCTTGCCGCCAGACGATGACTTTTGTGTTATTAGGATAATGCAGAGCAAGGATACAAGGCGGCGAATGAAAAATGAAAAAAAAAACACAACTAAGCACTAAACAGGAGGAAGGGAAAAATTATATAAAAATGGAAACTTTGGCTTCCCTCAAGAGTGGAGATGCATGCAACTTTGCAACAGCCAGTGCCATGTAAAAATTATTCTCGGGTCCAAGGACGTTACGTCCTCGCTTTGCGTTTCACAATTGTAGTACTGTATACCTAGTATAGTAAGGTTTAGTATAGTAAAGTATAGTACTCGTATATTCGGTTGTAGTATAGCGTAGAGAGAAATCTCTTCTTGATTAAATTGGTGTCATTCAGGAGTAGATTTAGGATGGTGATTTAAGGATTTATTTTCAGTTCGTGCATCGTTACCTGCTTCCCATGAAATAAATTGAATTTGTGCCCCGAGTCATTGTATTTGGTAAATAAGAAAATTTTCTTGACTTCATCTTGACTTGAGCTGTGCGGGCGGCGCAGCGGCGGGCGCTGCGACTACAAAAGGCAAACTTTTTAGCGTAATGGAGAGTTTGATTTTTTATTTTTTTTTTACTTGTTAAATGCTCCCGTGGCGTGTGCAGCAGCATCTCTTTATGGCTTTATGGTTATGAAGTGGATTTATTATTTTGAAATGCAAACGATTTGGTGGTGAACGTTTGAGAATTTAGGTTGGTCATGAATGAAAGATGAGAATATTCTATAACATCCATTGCGGAAGAGGTAACCTACCTAACCTACCTACCTACTAACAATTCGTAACAATTTCTAAAGATTCAAAGCGCTACACTTGGTTAGTTTGCACAGTTAAATTGGTTTTGCAAGTGGAGCTTGACATTTGATGAATTTCATCATTTCATGCAAATGAAATCAGTTGGAGCGATTATATTAAAAATATGAACGCAATTGGGGTTGTGGTCCATTACTAGGTCCATTAACGACCTACAAACCGACTGGGATTCGAAGATCCTCTTGGCTGGAGTACTATTGTCTTTTTGCTCGATGAAATCGAACTAAAGATTTTTTTTTTGCTTTTTCGACTGTCAAAAGTCAGAATTGTCAGAATTTCTTACAAGTGGAGATCTATGGAAATGGCTATGCACTTTATTGTAGAGAACAAGTGCAGGGCTCAAAGTATACTTGTCTGTAGTGACGGCCGAGCTGCAATAAAGGCCCTTAACCACTTTTAAGTTAGTGCTTGGTAGGGGGACCAAAGGGACTTAACTTCCTAACAAATCACGCAATGAAATTAGACCTCAAGAATGTCGATTTATGTCGACGATGTGGTGATAAAGAGGTCCATGAGTAAACACCTCACTTGCTCTGTCACTTGGGGAACAAAACACATGGAAGCTACAACTTCCATGACTTAGTTGAACTTTTTGATGTCTTACCTTTTGATCTTAATAAGTTCCTGAGGATATCAGGATGGCTGGACGGCGTCGGGTAAACTTACACAAAGAATAACCTCTCTAACACCAATGGCTAACCCCCCACAAAAGGACATCACAATTGGTCCACGGGGACCTAAGTATGGCATAACAGGACAGACTTGCTCCACCGACCCGTAAACCTAACCTAACCTAATGATGCTTAGTGACCTATCAGATTTCTTGATGCTCCAACTCAAGAACTCTGATAGGTTACCACGCATTTCCCAAAGACCTAAATCTGCTAGGCTAAGGCTATACAACTATTGCAACGCTTGTGGAAAAGACGAAAATGCCGCGGAGCATTTCTTCTTTTTCTGCCTTCAGCCTTTCTGCCTTTACCAGACTCCAGGCTTAAAGTGCTGAAGTGGTGAGTGCTTAACATCTAAGCTTCTTATCACTGAAGTGCCTGCTTGACTTTCTGGTAAAGTCGAGTAAATAATTCAAGTGAAACAAAGTATGTGCCTGAAGGATATTCTGGCGAATGTAGAAAGCTGTCAGCAAAAAATGTCTAAAATCCAAATATATACATACCTATTTATATATAGCTCTTTGGGTTATTATTAATTTTTAATCGTTCGAAATAGCAGAGCAATTTACTTACTTACTAATTTAAAGTTGCCGCTTGAGGCAGCCTTCTTCTGCGGTACCGGGCACGATGCTTCCAGTTATCCAGACCAAGCTCCCTGGCATCTACGATGGCTTCTCGTGTTTTGGCTTTTTGTTTTGGATTTTGGACGTTTATTATCCCTCGGAGAATTTGAACCCATTTGCCAAACCGTAGAAGCAGCGGTTTCCTAGGGTCATTCTTCGTCGGATCTCTACTACGTTGTCATTCGTGGAGTTATTATTGACACTGAGGTAGATGAACTCAATAACTACCTCGATGTTGCTGCAATCAAAAATTCGCTGGACTGATCTGTTTAATATGGCGCTTTCCATGTTAACACCTCCTGATTGAACAAATCATACGACAGCGCATCTCATATGCGGCTTTGAAATCGATAAAAAGATGATGTGTCATGGCTTAAAGTTTAGCTTAGTGTGGTCGATCCGCCTAGCCTAAAACCACACTGTTATGTGCCAATTTTTGTATTGCAGGAGGTTTTGAGACGTTTAAGTTGGATAGGATCAAGTATGCGACATCTAGCAGGGAAAAGCCTTGATAGTTCTTGCAAGGCATAGAATCGACTTTGTTGTTTATGAGGCACATAGAGCTGCCAGTCCATACATCGGGCATGATTTCGTATACTCAAACTTGGTTCCTAACTTGGTTCTAAACAACAACTCCGTATTTGAAGAGCTCTGCAAGTAGACTATCGGAGTCGACGTCATGTGGGTTCTTTTCATGCCCCGTCACTCTATTTGCAAATTGCCCTTTACGCAGCTGCTGGAAATGCTACTTAAATACATCTACTATGTGCTGCCTATCGGTGAATAAGTCTTCTTGCCTTTTTCGAAGAGCCCACATTCCATCCTTAAGGCTAGCAACCAGTCTTAAGGCTATCTAGAAATAAGGCACAAAAATGCGAAGAGTCGACAACTGATGTAGTTAAAGTAAACAATCGCCTTATTGGATATGGCAAGATAAGTGGTATCAAAGCTCTATTTGGTGCGCTCAAGAATGCACCAAGTCTTGTTGCATGTCTGCACCAAGTCATATGACAGTGTGATGTCATGATACCTGTAGTGCATGCTATTGTTTCGTCTGCTTAGAGAGATAAAATGTTTAGAGCCATTCAAATCCAGCTTAGTCTAGATTCGCTTCGTCGCTAGATATGTGGTACCACTTGTCCACTTAAAGTTTGTTTCCTCTATATCAGGCAGCCTTAGCGATAATTTACAAGTAGCGATTCTTTCTCGATCGGATGAAAGAAGTGACGTGGTGGAGAGTTCTCAAAAATGCGCTGTGACCCGACACTTGGCAAAGTTGAATGTTGAAGTGCTCCGACATCTCCTGAAGAGACTGATGCCAAGGACCTTATAGCCGCTTGACTGTCCGAGAAAATGCTGATATCCTTCAAGGATACCACGATCATCTTTAGCCAAGATAAGACTTCTTTAATTGTAATAAACAGTAATTGATTTTTCTAGGGAGATTCCCTATCATGTTTAGGATGAAAGCATGCCCAACAGCGTTTATCGGTCCATTGTCGCGTTGCTTTAAGACGAACGGCTGTGAGGTTGAAGGCTCCATCTGTTCCCAATGGCTTTTTGTACAAGCCATTCTTCCAACTCAACCTTTTATCTATAATCAGACCCAGATATTTAGCTTCTTCAGAGAAAGTTCTTACGCTTTTTATGGAGGGAGGGTCAATATGGGGAATTTTATATTTCCTTGAGAAGAGGACTAGTTCAGTTTTGTGAGGGTTGACCCCTATTCCACACCAAACTGCCCAACTCACTAGCTTGTTGAGTTGGAAAAGATCTTTAATAGTACTGAGATATATGTCATCCACATGCTGAAGGTGTTGAAAAGTCCGCTTCCATGCATGTTAGTGAGTGACGTAATGACTTAGAATTTATTCAACATTAATTATTATACACAAGTGCTACACAAGATTTTTGCCAATGACAGTAATGTCCCATTAATACCAACCGGAAACTGATATGGAAATACTGCAAAGCACAATCAACACCTTCAGCAGTCACAATGAATGCAATCAAAAGACTGAACAAATTCAATAAATTAAGAAGACTTCAAAGAATAAGAATTCAATTTCATGACTTTTATATGTTTTACTACTCCGAGCAACACTATAAACGATGCTGGTCTTTATTGAATTTGCACTAATCATTCAAATGACTGTGACGTCAGCGAATCATTGCTTCTACCACTCTGATTTAGGACGACACATTTGAGAAGCTTTTCATGCGATAATTTATAATATTGGATGCTTGCCAGTCTCGGGGGGTGGCAGTAAAAAAATATTTAATGTGCCCCTAGAGTGGATTTAAAATTTGAACCCTCGGGTAGTAGTAGTAGTTCGACGCACTAACCACTATGTCACTGCACTTGACAAACTTCATAACCACAGAGTCTCCCACTTCGTTAGTCTCTGCGCTTACTATATCCACCCATATAAAGTATGAAATATGAAATATATAAATTATAATAATACTAAAAAGTATGGTAACAATCCTCATATTTTTAATCTACATGCAAATTTGCATCCCTACGTGCAATATTACAACGCAAGGATAAATAAAAAAAAATATGTAAAGAACTCTCTTTCCGTATACCTAGTATGCATACTTTCGCTGTTGCTGTTTTCATAATAAAATTTCTATTGTACAGAAGAACGAACAAAAACTGAAAAAAAAATATACATTTGCTTCTTATGCATGTGATTTACAAGGAACGTGTAACTAACTTAATATTGCATTCCTGGCTACATGCATGGATTATAATAAGTTGAAATTTTGCTGGAAAACAAGGATAAACGAGGAAACGCAGGGATAACAAGTTTATTCTTTCAAACTCACTAATAAATGAAATAAATGGACTAAAGTTCAACACGCCAGTTGTTGATAACAAAATACAATCTTAAAGCAGCATGCTTCTCAGGTTGAGACTCAAATCGGGAGCGCTATTAGAGTATGCGTCTACAATTTTTTTTTCCAATCATCGAGCGTATGCTTGTATGTGTTTAGTCGAATTTTTAAGTATTTATTAGTGCTTATAAAGGGCGATTTTTTGAGAGTTATTTTTTTCAGGTTGGCAGCACCGGTTAGCAATGGCGTCCAAACGTCATCTGTCAAAGTGAAAAGATTTCAGTATACTCTGCCATTTAATCATAGAAAGACTTACAAACGAGCAACAATTGCAAAATATTGTGTTCAGCGATGAGGCTCATTTCTGGCTCAACGGATACGTAAATAAGCAAAAATGTCGCATCTGGAGTGATGAGCAGCCACATGCCGTACAAGAATTACCGATGCATCCCGAAAAAACGACAGTTTGTTGTGGTTTATGTGCTGGTGGCATCATCGGTCCATTTTTCTTCAACGACGAAGGTGAAAGAAACGTTACCGTCAACGTCGAACGATATCGAGCCATGATACGTGATTTTTTTTGACCCAGTTGGCTGAGTTGACATGTGGTTTCATCAAGACGGTGCCACATGCCACACAGCTCGTGAAACAGTTGACATTTTTAAGGATGAATTTGGTGAGCAGCTTATCTTTCGAAATGGCCCTGTGAGTTGGCCGCCAAGATAATGCGATTTATCGCCTCTTGATTATTTCTTATGGGGTTATGTAAAGTCGTTAGCCTATGTGGACGATTGAAGCCTTACAGGATAACATTACACGCGTAATTCGTGGAATACAGGTTGAAATGCTCGAAAAAGTTTGAAACGGAGACGCGGATAACATTTACATGAAGTTGTCTTTAAAACGGAAATGGCAACGGCCTATTTATCGATTACAATAAAAATTTTGAATATTTTATGCAAATTTGAGTGATTTATTCGATTTAAAAAAAAAAACACCCTTTATTTAGTCAGATTTTGTAGTGCTTCTAATAAAAACATCTTTTCTGTTTAAATACTGCAGGTGTTAAAGGTGTTATCGAAAAACAAAAAAATGTATTAAATGGTGTGAAGAATTTATTTATTTTGTGTTATACATTTAAACACCAACGGGTGTCATTGTATTGTGGATGAATTTATTTTAAGAAATTTTTATTTGTTTTTCGCGATTGGATTCAAAAGCCAATGAATGAATTTATTTCCAAATAAATTCCACTGTGTACTTTTAATGAAATAGCAGCGGTTGATGCAATCTATGCATATGAGTTTTTTTTTTTTGTTAAATAAATAAATACTAAAACAAATTGCTTACCACATGTATTGGATTTGGTATTATTTGCTGGAAAAATTCATTAAAATACTTTTTGCATCGTTTCTTATTTACACAATATATTTTATTAATATTAAAAATAATTCCCAATAGTGGCTTTTCAGGTATTTTATTAGCTCGAAATAATAAAAACCATTTTATTGGGAAATCCATAACAAAATTGTTCGGTATGGGGCAATAGGTTTTTTTGAGAAACCGATACCTAAAATAAAAACTGCCAAACACCCTCACGGAGGACGATTTGATGTAATTCTCCTCTTCAAAAGGAAGAAAACCGGGTGGAGCTGAGCCGCTTCCAATTTGCTGTTCCTTTTCGGGCGGTCTTTGGCTTATTGCGTCTAATAGTAAACTTCAAGTTGGTTCAGGTGGCCTTCCATATGTTGCCGACATCAAAGGCGAGTTCTCCCTTTACCGCATCGAAGATTCCGCTGGCTGGAGCATTAGCGTTCATTCGCCCCGCTCCAGCCATCTCAAACATCCAACGCCAAGTTTTTTGATCAGGTCTATTTCGGCGTACAAAGTAGTAAAGTTGTTAATTGAAAAGTTCCTTTCAGAATCCGTCAACGAAAACGGGACCGTATCAATAATAGTTCTCTTGAAATGACAAAGGAAATCATAGTATTTACTTCCCCGATGTTTCGATGTCTGAGATATCCGTAGACATATCTTGGCTGCAACTAGGTAGAGGTCCGAGTCTATATTGGCCGCTCGGAATGTGTGCAAAATAGGTCCATTTCCAATCATGGTGTCGTGAATGCTCACCGATTGTGCTACCGAAAAGCCAAAGAAGTCATCATCCTTAGAACATTGCTCATAAGAACGAACCGGAATCAGTAATCCACTTCGAGGATGTGAGTTTTGCCTTTGTCGTTGGTTCATAAATAAACTCTTTGCCATCACTCTGGCTTTGTGTAAGAGATACATATGGACCTGGAATTCAAAAATGACCTAACTGGAAATGTGAACGCAACCGTTAAAACATAAATAAGTGTTTTAGAAGCAGCCTTTTGAACTTTGAAAAACTTAAGTCTAAAGTAATAAATTCTACGGTATCGCTTAAGCTTGACATATATTTTTGGATTATTGAGTACGCGGAGCGTGAGATAAGCGCTTCTGGAGGCATTTTGAACCCTTAAATTTGTATAACTAAAAGTGGTTCATTTTCTCTATTTATGAAATTAAATGATTCCGAGTATTCTTTTGGTTACAACAGCTGTACAATTTTGGAAACTTCTTGACCCAAATTTGGTAAATTCTTTTCACATTAAAATTTTGCCTGTACGTTTTTCACCACAGAACCAGCATTCAGATTGCAGAGTTCTCATGAGCTACATAGAACCAGAACCGGATCTATGATGAAAAATGTATTGGCAAAATGTGAATGAAAAATAATTAACCAACTTTTTTATCAATTGGTTCATAAAAAATATTTAGAAGTTTCTGTTCCCAAAATTTTCTAATGTAGAGTCACTTTTTCGAGCATATTGGCTGGTATCTCTTTAACAACATTTGTAATGTTGTCTTCTGCGGCTGCAATTGACGCTGGCTTATTGGCATTGAAGAGTGATTTGACGAATATCAGTCAAAAATAGTCTAAAAGCGTCAATATGCAAAATTGTTCACCGAACTCAATCGATGCTTAATTGATCCCTTAACACACGTGCTGTGCGGCATGTAGCGCCTTCTTACTGGAACCATATGTCAACCTGGCTTAGCTCGTGCATTTTGAGCAAAAAATGTTACAAATCTTGTCTTTAAAAAATGATGCTTTTAATGATGCAGTGGCAATGCTAACAGAGCATGCTTGAATTTAATGTGTGAGTTTTCAAAAATAGAACACTGTGAAATCAAACAGCAAGCAAATCACCCTAATGATGTTGGAGTATTTTGTATGTTATGTGGCTCAATTAGACCTCTGTTGAAATATTTTATCAATAGCAATAATACGGTCATTTAATAATCAATTTTGTTGCTTTACACTTAGCCTGAGCTTCACATTTGAAGCACCCAAAGAGTTTAGTTCTAACTTGATGTTGCTGGTCCGCAGGTTGGAAATGGGTTCTGACACTGTAAAAAGATGCTGAGCGCTACCTTGTTTGACCTTTCATTGCCCTCGACGACCCTCATGACCAGAACCCCGTTTGTTAGTAACGCTGTTGTGAGCGATAAGCTGTTTGAGAGAATTCTGAGTATTCCTGAGAAGTTTGAAGTTAAATTTAAAGTAATCAAGTCCTTTTAATGCATACTTTTGACTATTTGAGAAAATGCTTATATTGGATCTTTTGAGGTTTCTTCTTAAAGTCTTATAGCAGGTACTTACTATATTACAATATGAAGTGAAGAGATATTGAGGAGTTTCTTTAAAGCCATGAAAGAATGGCTAGTGCAAGCTAGACTTTGTATTCTTTAAAGGATTTTCTTTTTTGGGCTTGGTAATTTCTAACAACATTAATTAGGACTACGTAATTATTGGCGTGATGATTGATTGGAAATTCCCGGAGATCACTTTAGTGCGAAGGGTACATTTCTTGTCAAATAATCTAGAACAGTTCCAAAGGACAGCACATCTGGTATTTCCAGATGGGAACTGAAAATAAGTTGTGGATCTTACACTAGATATAAGATATGTGACTGTCTACCAGAATTGCATTTGAACGTTCTTTTGGTAAGAATTGAGCACTTTCAATTTCTTCACCTGGTTTTTAGGAATTTATACTTAGCTCTTTAAGGCATTTTGCAACAGAACAGTAAGAGTGCTGCCTCTGATAATAATAATTAGGTCATCGGCTTAGCCTTGGATTGAATCTTGAGCATATTACTGAGCACAGGGGTGCTCTAGCGATTTTTCCTTAACAGCTTCGAATGTGGTAGATGTTAGTACTAACTTGACAGACATGTATATGCTGCTTAGCGTTTAACCTACCATCTTATTGTTAGCTGATCTATTTCTTAGAAACAGCATATACTGTATTGAACGATGTATAAGGAGCATAGAGCATATTGCTATTGACTAGGTGATGGAGATTTTACACTGATTTTGCATTTTGAATTGCTTTTGAAGGGAAATAGCTTAACACTTGACGAAACCTGTGCTAAATTCTTTACGTTTTACCTGATTCTATAATAATCATTGGGGGAAAATAGAGAAGAATGAAAGATTTTTTAGGAAAGTAGTATAAACAGGGTGGGCCATCTAGTGGTTTCTTTTTAAATCATAGATAATTTTGACACTGACAGCTGTCTCCCGCTCGAAATCTTAACAAAAAGTCAGTATATGTCTGCTCGGAACTAAATGAAAAGCTTTACGCTTGAACAACGTTAGGAAATATTGAAAACTTATTTCGAAAGTGAGTGCTGTGTAGCAAAAACAGTGCGTATTTTGAAAAGAAGTTTTGGCCGAAATGAAGCACTCGATACGTCTGCTGTCCGCAAGTTTGTGCAAAAAGTTCGTGAAGACTGGTATGCTAGTAAACAACACTTATGGTCCCCGTCATCGTGCGGTACAAATGCATCCACAGAGAGTGACAGTTTAGTGCGGATTGTGGAATTCTGGCATCATTGGAACATTTGTCTTTGAAAATGAGACTGGAAACAACGTTTTGGTCAACGCAGAGCGTTACAGAGCCATTTTAACCGACTTTTATTTTACTTAAATAAAAAATAATGGATTTGGACGATCTCTGGTTCATGCAGGAGGGCACGCCATGTCGCAGCACGAATTCCCTAATAGTGTAATATCAACTGGCAGCCTAGGAGCTCCGATTGTACCCCTTTGGACTTTTTTTTGGTGGGGAACCCTGAAGGACCGATGTTATGCCAACAATTCGGGAACGATTAAAGCACTTAAGGCCAATATCCTCCAAGCAATCCGTGAGCAACAGCCCGAAACCTGCAACAAGGTCTTGGAAAATTGGAGTGATAGAATGCGAAACTGCGAAGCCAGCCGAGGCAGCCGCTTGAACGACGTTGTGTTTCATAGTTAATGGGATTGTTGACTCTTACTAATAAATCCAGAATACATGGAAAGAATTTAATTTCGTTAAATTTTTTTAAAAATAAACTTTTATTTGGCCTACTCTTTATCATGATTTTTAAAGTGTAGCTTTGCACATGAAAGCGGCATACAAATTGTTTTGAAAATTCAAGAATTCTATGGGTCTTCAATGCGTGGCCTTGGGGTAATAGGTCTGGATCGTTTGATGTAAAATAATTGAACAATAAAAATAAGTTTCGAGGTAAAAAAAAACGTTTATTTTTTTTTTTATTATCCCACTAGTCCGCGGCTTCGCTTGCGCATAATTATATCCTTACCTAGATATTAATCCAGAAGGCGTCACCCTTACAGTACTAGAGCTATCCTCTCCCCTTTACCTTCCTCATAATCAACTCATCCATTAGCTACACTGAAAAGGGGGCTTGGCAGCATTGCCAGAATTTTTAAATTTGGCCAAGTAGTTACAAAAATAGCGTAGCCTCTCGAGTTTTTTCTTCAGTCTCCATTTTGTAATATGTTGCATCAACTAGGTTCTGCAACCATTTAAGTGTGCTAAGCTATATGTATGCTTAAAGAGCTTTACACTTATTTTTAAGGGCAAATAGATACTTATCATAATGGGATATTTTTCATATATTCGTCAGATGTGTAAATAGTTAAAAAAAAATTTATGAAAATATGGAGTACCTGAACCCACTTTACCATGTTGGTGCGCACAAAAATTGTTAATCATTCTCATAGACGACCACCTCTATTCATAGCACTAGCTCCCAATTTTGTCTAAATCAAAAGCATCCCTCATTTATCACAGTACGAGACTGATGATGAAATCTAACATCAATTACAAATATGCCCACTCTTAATCAAAAGTACAATTGCGTGTCGTGCAGATAGAGAACCTGCAACAAATGAGTTTTGCTAATTTTCGTTTGGATAGAGTTTTGCTTTATTTCGCTCATGGCCACGTCATGGCCTGAAAATTGGAAATATCTCTGATTGTAGCATGTAACCGCAGAGTCTGACACCTCTGATACCCTATTCAATCCATTCAACTCCAAATGGTTTCTCTCATCTATTCGAAACGGAAAAGCTGGACCGCACAAATTGAACTACTTACACATCACGTCCTAGCAGAGCATCCTATTTCGTATCAAAAATGCTACAATAATTGCATCCTGAATGTATTCGCATGTGCGCTTCCCTGATCCTGATGATGATGATGCATCCTGTCCTTAGGCAGCTCGCTCGAACTCTCTTTCTCTGTGTATTTTAACATGCAACTACCGTGGAATGATACAAATGGAACACCACCGGCAGTTGGGCCATCTCTCGCCACGTATCTTTCGACCGAATCAAATGACCCAGAAACGCAGTAGTTATTCCCAATTGTCTGCCTTTGTTATTTGTTATTGCAGAGTACATTTTGCCAGGTGCACGTTCTGTCCCCACACCACATGCACTTAGGCACAAGCACCACCAACATGCATATGCAACGCATATCCTGAGCGCCCTTCCTTGACTCAAATGCGCCATTAGCGCGCGATGGGAAACAAAGAGATACATTCAAACCATGAAACACAAACCAAGAAAAACAAGTGAAAAATAAAACCAAATCGAAAACAGCACGCAAATGCTAAGTAGCTATTTCAATTCAAGATGCGATAACAAAACGACAATTAAGATGCATCTTTGCGAAATTATGCGTCTTTGCCGGGGGCGACGACATCCACATCGCCGTCATCGTCCTTGTTCATCGTTTTGCTTGCATTTTCTAGTCGCTGCTTTGCTTTGGTTTTTTTTTTGTGCACCCTCTTTTGCTTTTGCTTTTCCTTAACAGCGAGGACGAGGACTCTTTGAATAATTAGAAGTGGAATAGGAATAGACAACAATAAGGTTGGGGATGAGAACGCTGCGCATGGCGCACCTACAAGAAGAAATGTTTCCACTTTAATCAAACAGCATCGAGATAATGAATTCCAAAGATACGACGACTATCAGTCCTCCACCTTGGCTGCGCTGATGGGATATCTTCTATCTAGCACTCGTATCTTCAGCTGTCTCCGTTCCCCTGTTTCTTTATTAGAGATGCGGTATCCCGCTCAATTAATTTAAACTAAACAAAAATCAATTTTATCGCATAGCATTACACGAATGAAATCATCAATTTGTTGGGTAGCTGCAAATCAAGCAGCCACATTGATGCATCGCTTGCTTGCTGAAACTGAAGCCGAAGCTGGAGCCCTAAAGAATTCCTGTACGCTATACCCAAGTTACTGGAGGGCTATGTTTCTATATACATATATATGTGCGCGTGTGTGTGTGTATTGAAGCATAGCTCGCCCACCACTGTTTCGATTGCACGGGGTCTGATGTTTATCTGGATTACGGAACCGTGAAATTGATAGTACCCACTTGCAGTGCAGCAGTTGTTAGTTACATTGTTCGATTGCAATCGGAATGGACTCCTCATCATCATTATTGAAGTCGTAATAGTCATTGTTGTGTGGTGGAGTCGTTCGTCGTCTTCATCATCATCGGTGGTAGCAGTGGCAGTGGCAGTAAAGTCTGTTAAGTCTATGGCAGTCATTACCGGCGGAATTTTCCTATACCTAAAGCATATACGTATACGTAAAAGATGCATGAATTTAATGCTGTGGCTTTGTGTGGTCAGATTTAGGATTAATGATGCTCCTTCATCGTGATCCTTTCGCATAAATTTCCGCTTTAGATATGGATTGAGCTGTGCGGATGAAGAATTTCACGATAAGACTGCGAGTTCTATTTTACCAAAATTATAACATTTTCGACATTTAATGATGGGAAATTTCTTAAAGAATATAATCTTAAGATGCTTGATGGATTGCTTTTCTTTTGATTATACCAACTTTGCATGTGAATAGAGGAAACTAAATGATTCATGTTCTGCTCTCGTGTTATTGTGAACTTATTCGATTGAAAGGGGAACGGAAAGTCCATGTGAATTACATGCGAAGTGATATCATGGAAAGCGCTTTGGACAACGAGGTGTGGTCTTGACGTAAGTAAGAAAAATTAACAGATGCCAAGACCAAGGTACAAACCTTCGAACCTCCGTCTAAATTACCGTCATTAATCAAAGTATCTAGGTGTCACTTTAGATCCTTAACATAACTGAACACTTAAATATCGAGCTTTTTATGCCTGCAGTTAAACTATTAGGAAACGTGGTTTCATTTATTTACTTATTTAACTATAAACATTTAGTCACAGTTATTCAACAATGACAAAATAAAAATATGTTAGATTTTTCTAAATATTTATTTTACTTTAACTTTTGTAAGGTTAAAATCCAGCAGATGATTATATATATTGAAATCCCTCGTCAGGTTGTTTATGGGTCCGTTGCTACAATAGTTAAATTTAGACGTACTCTGGTGTAAACAATTTTGGGTTCTGTGGTGTTCTCATTCTGGTGTTAATTCTGAGTGATTTAAGAACATAGGTGGAGTTATTGCTACCGGTCAAAACATAAAAATAGCATTAGACACATATTTCTCATCTTTTTTCCAAAGTTTGAAGATTTAGTAACTTAGCTTGTAAGTCACGCAACGCAAAAAGAAGAATCTGCTTCTGCATGTGTCTATCAGAACACTTCAGAGGACTACAGTATTCTAAAAAAAAGGCTGGACCAGAGAACAATTAAGGCTTTTTGTAACATAAGGGTCCTTGATTTCTATTGAAAATCATTTTATGACTCCCTATCGGATTCTTGCCTTGCTTACTATAAAATCTAAATGAAAGTTAGAGTCCAGCTTCCTGTCAAAGATAACTCCAACATCTTTTAAGCGATCAATACTTTCAACTACTTCGCCATCAATTGAATAAGTAGGTTCATTCAGGTTGTGAAATTTCGTGAATGTCATGGATTTACACTTCTTAAGTTTTAGCAACATGTAGTTTTCATTACACCCTTCATATATAACATCAGTCGCAATATGTGTAAAACAGCTTACAGTCATCAAATCGAAGACATAGGTCATTAATAAATAACAGGAACAAAAGAGGGCCAAAGTGACTACCTTGAGGGACACCAATATAAACAACTATATTTTTGACAATGAATTTTTAAACTTCACATTTTGTGTTCGCTTACTTAAAACCCTTTGTTGCCTGGTGGTTTTAACTTGAAACCACCAAATCAATAAATTTTTCCTGCCTTCCTAGTGGTTTCAATGGGAAACCACCGTATCGCGTCTGTTCCTGTTCATTCGTAGAGCAACAGGAACATTTTTCAAGTGCAACATGTTTGCATTTTATGATGAGTGGGGGTCATTGTGAGTTATTCATCAACTATGAAAGGTGTTAGAAGTGTCTTATAAGAATTTTTGTTAGTTTTGTGCTTTGAAATAAAATGAGTGGTAAGTTTGATAATAATCGAATTTATTTGGATATTCTGTAGTGTTTTGTTTACTGTTATGTTTAAAATCTAACTATTTTATGGAAATCGTGTATTATATATGTGTGGTTACTCTAAGAAACCACCGGAACCTAACAGAACGTTATTTTTGTTTTCTTAGCTGGAACGCGGACGGGTTATTCACGCCCATTGACGAATGATGACATTATCGATATCTTGGAGGATATACCATCGGACCCGGAGTCTGATATTGGAGATGTTGCTGAGGAAGATGATCAAGATGAGCCAATATTGCTACAAAATGAGGTAGATATTGTAGCAGATCCTTCTGATGGTGTTCACTCTAATGAATCTGATTGGGAGTCTGAAGACGAAATTCCACTATACCTCATAAGAGCTAGACAACGGGAGTGCTTTACAGTTTGGACACGAGATAATGCCTTTTGTGAGACACTCATAAAAGAGTTTGTAGAGGAGACTGGACCAACCATTCCTGATGATTTAGAGACACCAACCGATATCTTTTTGAGTATGTATCCACAAGAGTTTATTGATGTGATTGTCTTTCTACCAACCTACCAACAGTGAAGAGATCAAAGCTTTTCTGGCCATAAATCTAATGATGGGAGTTAAAAAACTCCCAAGTTATCGTGACTACTGGTCAACCAAGCCCGAATTACGCGACCAATATTTGAGCTCCTTGATGAGCAGGAACAGATTCATATGGCTTCTGGGAACCATTCATTTGAACGACAATACGCAACAACCTTTGAGGGGTAGCGCAAATTTTGACAAGCTTTATAAAATTCGTCCAATGATAGAAACACTGTCTAGAACATATATATCGTCCTATAAGCCGTCAAAAGAACAATCGGTGGATGAGTCAATGATTAAGTTCAAGGGACGTAGCAGTTTCCGCCAGTACATGCCAATGAAGCCCATCAAGCGTGAATATAAAGTGTGGGTCCGTGCCAATGAATCTGGTTACATCTCAGAGTTCCAAATATACACAGGCCGAATCTCTGATACTGCTGAAAAGAATTTGGGTGCGCGAGTAGTCAAAGACCATACTCGAAGCTTACTTTGACAACTATTTCAATTCAGTGCAACTGCAAAAGGATTTGAAAAGACAATTAATCTACGCTTGTGGGACAGTACGCGCCAATAGAAAAGATCTGCCAAGTGACCTATTGGACAAAAAAAATGGTTAGGGGCAAATCGGACTGGCGTGTCAGCAAGGATGGACTGGCGTTTTTGAAGTGGAAGGACACTAAAGCAGTTTATGTTCTTGGGAACTTTCTCGATCCTTCAAAAAACTCCTCAACCTCACGAAAACAAAAAGATGGAACTTCAGCAATTATCACTTGCCCGGAAATGATAATTGAATATAACAAAAATATGGGTTTTGTCGATAAAGCCGATATGCTGAAGTCGTTCTACGAAATTGATCGGAAGTCCAAAAAGTGGTGGCATCGAATAATGTGGCACTTCCTTGATGTTTCCCTCATAAATGCGTTTATTATATTTAAAGCCAGGTCAATTGAAAACGACAAATCTTTGTTGTTCAAAGATTTTCGAATTGCAGTGGTATCAGGCTTAGTTGGAGTAAATATAAATGCCGCCCGTAGAGGTCGTCCTTCAATAGAACAACCGAAGACTAACCACTTCAAGCCGAATGTTTCATTCGAGAGGAGGTATGACCAGTGCGCGCACTGTGCATACTGTAGCACAAAAAGTGAACCCCATTGTTCCCAATAGT
This sequence comes from Ferdinandea cuprea, assembly GCA_963576555.1. Lineage (NCBI taxonomy): Eukaryota > Metazoa > Arthropoda > Insecta > Diptera > Syrphidae > Ferdinandea > Ferdinandea cuprea. The sequence continues at coordinate 143,325,206 of OY754958.1, read as the reverse complement.
GCTGCTCCGTCTGCTAAGTAGCATTATGCTTGTCAGCGGAGAAAAATTGTTTTGCAAAATACCACACTAAATAAATGTGTTAGTTACATACTTTTCTATGAATAATTTCTTCGTTTTATTTTTTTCGGAAAAATTTCAGTGAACGCCTAGTGGTTTCTCAGAGAAACCACCGACAAATGTTAATAATACTACAAAATAAGATAACATAAATTTATTCCTTGGTTAATACAAAATAAACAAGGTTCCATGAATCTATTATTATTGTTTGTTTTTTTTTAAATAAGAAGAAACAATAATTCGGGCAACAAAGGGTTAAATAAGAAGAAATCTGTTTCGAAATCCATTTAGGGAATCCATATAATTCAAGTTTTTTAACAGAATAACATGTTTCACTTGTTTCACTTGCCTAACTAAAGACATTTGTTGTAAAAGGCTTAAAACTTTTACAATTCAATTTAATTTTTCACGGTTGACTTTTTTGGACAAAAATCATACTGTTCATCAGCAAAAATGTTACGACAATGAAATTGCACATAGTTACAAATAATTTTCTCAAAAACTTTACGTAAACCGGATAGTTTATCTATTCCTCTATAATTCTCCAATTGATTTTTGTTTCCACTTTTGTGTAAAGGGACAATAAACGACGATTTTCACAATAACGGAGAGTGTCCACTGAATAGCGACAAGTTAAATAAATAAGTTAACGTTAACAGTTAACAGTTATCATCTAATTTCTTTATATATTGCACGACACAGTTGGGGAGTGTTTCATTCTCACTTATGGGTCCTTGGTATGGTAGAATGCTCTAAACAAAGTCAATAACATCTTTAAATTCAGCAGAGTTCAAAGAACAATTGGAATTGTAATCACGGACAAAGGACATCGGACACCGGAGGAAGATTATAGTAAAGAGATTTTAATTAAATATGTCCAATGTGACTAATAGCGCCAAATCCAAGAAGATGTTTTCGGGATTTGCATCCTTTTTGTGGTAACAAGATGGCGCTTAAGCGCTCATTGTGCTTTCCGATAAAAGCAGTCACATTACCTGCCTTGCTTACTTAGGCGGCGTTATAATCCGGTTGGACCTTGGGCTCAACCAAAAAGCCCATCCAATTAAACTTCGTCAGAAGCAGTTATGGAGCGCGGTACTTTGTTTGATTTTCTGATGTAGCACTCCGAACACAGATAGGCAAGTCCTCTTGGGACCTCAAAGTAAAAGTGACGTTCCGGCCAGTCGATGTTGGGTGTAACTTCTTGACAGCACATATACTTTATTTTGCCCATGTTTAACGCTAGACCCACTTTTTCCGCTCCTCTTTATGTTGCTAAATACCGTGCCTCTTTCAATTCAAAAAAGTCGCATGAAAAGACGTTGCCTTGCCTTAATCCTTTGTTGACATAAAAGGCTTCTGTTAAATCGTTACTTACCTTGATGCAGCAGCGAAGTTTTTCTCTCGCCTCCAACAGACTCGTTGGATTTTAGTTTAGATATTGGTTTTATTAGTTCATGTATGGAATTCTTGGCTTGCATTGTCAATGCCCAATTGACGCCTGCCAGCGGAATTTATGTAGTCTTCGTCGTTAGCTGCCTGATTTTTCTTTATGCCTCTACTACAATTTTTCCTAGTTCATCTCAACTGGTGTTACCTTTTGGAATTTCTGAAGTTTATTCCTAGATAAATAGCGAGATTCTTATGGAATTAAACAGCAATATTGCATTTAAATTCCTATCTCGGCCAGTGCCGTTCACACCCACTAGAAACAGTGCAGTGCAAAAGAAGCTTTTTGGAAAAATGACCCGCCACTATAAAGAAAAAAAAATTAAATAAATTTAAACCATTTATAAAGAAGTACAATTCCAATGTTTAACATTGCATCATATTTATGCTCGGAAGAAGAGATTGAGAACCCTCTTAACGTACGTATATGGGATACGTACCTACCGATTTTCAAGCGTCAAAAGAAAAACTATTATAAAACAATATCAATCATGAATTTTCTTTATCGATATAAATATTCATATTGCTGCTACTTGTCGGACTTCACTGTATAATAAACTTGGGTGCCCACAATGTATGCAGGACGTCTTGAAATAATATTTTTGAATCTTAAATCTCAAGAGAAGATTAAAAAATCAATATGCTACTGGCGTATGAAATCGGTGGGTAAATATTTGACGCGTTTGAATGACAAAATTACTAGTTTTTATATCCATTTTTTAAACGCGCTTGGCAGGCAACCTCCCAGTTGAAGCACCTGCTAATACCGCCATTAGCTAGCGGTTGTATCTTATTGCGCTAGTTCAAATGGGTTTATCCGTGGTAAAATTGTAGCAAACCGAAGTTGCAATAACCACGAAGCACAATCCTTTGCTGCCTGTAAGAAAAGGTTTTAACTCGTCTTCGACGATTAATGGTTTGTAAAATGTTTATGATACTTGTTTTAGTACAACCAAAACCTAATAATTAGCTTAATTTGCGTTCGGAATTTGTAAGGAGTCTATAAAAATGAGTAGAGCATATTAAACGTTTACTCTAGGCTAATATAGTTGTATCATCCGCAAAACTAGCACCAGTTATGCCTTACTCCTGCGGAATATCACCAGTCTATATTAAAAATAGAATCGGAGCCAGAACGCATCCTTGTGGCCATCCTCCTTCCGCGAAATAAATTGATTCCGGATTTATTTTGAAGCCATTTGCCATTATGAATGAAATAATTCATAATTTAAATGGTCGCCTTGGCTTTTCTCGCAGTGCTTTCAACGTTGGGTTCAATTGTATCATGAATGTTGGCCTCGAGCTCGTCCAAAGTGCTAGACTTGTTAGGTGGCAAGTCGCATGATTGCGGGATGACCCAATTACTAAATTTCTCCTTTATAACTTCGAGCTTTGCGTCGCTGGTATGACATATATCGCCATCTTGTTAAGGCTACAGCTCGGATATATCAATAGAATTAGCGAACTTGCGGCGTTTTCTATGGTCTTTCTTTCAAAAGCCGTTAACAACTTATTAGAAACGATTGCTTTGTTGCTGTGTTTACCTATATTCGGATGGCTACTGATAACAAAACGGAGCATTTTTTACTCTTTCTTTCTTTCTCTTTGAAGTAATATGCTTACGCACTTTTACGGATGGTACATTTGGTTGTAAACTCAGTTTTGTATAAAGATCTCAGATTTGACTGAGACACCTAGTGAGAAACGTGAGAAAATATAAGAAAACTGTAACGTTATATGTAATATAAAATGCGTCGACATCTCTCCACTGGAATCGCATACCACGCTTCCTTTACTTGTTTTGCGTACTGACGGCATTTTTAACATCGCTCCAAAGATGTTCGATGAGATTTAATTCGGGACTTTGCGATGGACATTCAAGTACTCGCATGGCGTTTCGTTCAAAAAACTCTTTTGTAAGTTTCGCGGTATGTGTTGGGTCGTTGTCTTGCTGGAAAGACTAAATAACTGGCACGTTTGCTTCGGCCAATGGTAGCATTACATTTTCCAATGTGTCAACGCATTGTTTTTTATTCATAGTTCCCACAATACGATGAATTGGCCCGACGACGCCGTTTCACGAAAAGCATCCCCAAATAAAAATTGATCCGCCGCGCCGCCATGCTTTACTACTGGCGAAGTGTGTTTGTGAATCACGTTCCTTACCTTTTGAGCGCTGGACGTACCTTCTGTCTTCGATTGGTCGTTCCACAATACAATACATGGTTTGTCGTCCAACTACCATGGTTTTTAGCAAACTCGATGCGCCTATCAATTTGTCAATTTGACCAACGGTTTTGTGCGTGCGACTCTTTAATAAACCACCAGCTATTGATGGGATACTTCTAAAGATGCCGGAGAGTGTAGTCGTGCAGTGTGTAGTGCAGAAGCATCTAGATGTAATCCTTGATAGGAAATTTAACTGAAGGTTGAATGTCAATGAACGAGTAAGAAAGGCAGCAAATGCATTTTATGTATGCAACCGCGTCTTCGGCAGAAGGTGAGGACCAAAACCCAAAATAATTCTGTGGATGTACACGGAAATTGTACGACCGATACTCACATATAGAAGTATAGTCCGGTGGCAGACAAATCAACCAATCTTAAGTTATTGACGAAAATACAAACGCTAACATTCCTATACACGACACCAACCGCTGGTTTGGAAGTGATTCTAAATTTGCTACCCTTGGATCTATACTTGCAGGAATCAGCTGCCAAGAGTCGAAATAGTCAGCTGGAACCCAAGTCTCGTGGGGCACGCATAGATTCTGAAAACGTATCGAGCAAATAACGTTAGCTCCGACTAGATGATTTCCTACATGGACTTTGACAGTCCATTCACCTGCTCCTTTCCGAGCAGGGAAGGATGGAAACGAAAAAACGCACGAAAATGAAATCTATATCTGGAACAGGTGCCGGTTTATTCGCAGAGAAACTAAACATACACAACTCCATCAGACTCGCTGATCAAAGTAGTGCTTTCCAGGCTGAGGTTCTGGGAATCGCGGAAGCGGCCTGTACTGTATCAATGTCGCATAGAGCTTAAAGCTCTTGGCTCACAGCACAAGGTATGTCTTTGCTCGGTTACTCACGGACATAACCGGTAATGAGACTGACCGACGAGCTAGCAAAAAAAGGATCCAAAATGGATCGCGACCTGGCACTTCAGTCGATCAAACCACCACTCTAGAGAACGAGTGGAATACAGGATCAGAATGAAAGCCAACAATAGGTGGAAATCTTTTACCACCTGTGAGATATTACGGAAGCTATGGCCAGAATATGATAAAAACTTTTGCTGTACGAAAGAGCGTCGCTGTCCAAGCCCTTGTCCATTTGGAACAATTGTTTATACCTCAGCCTTATTCTAGAGGTGCGTAGTTCTACGCACAGAATCGCAAGCACTTGGATACAGTTTGGAGTTTCAAGTGGAAATGCCTAAATGTGATATTTGTCCAGACTTGCCTTCCACGAGAATACAAAATAAAAACCATTAACATTAAATCTCTTCAATAAACCCACTCGAACCATTCTAAAAAAACACACTTTGGTAACTACCTCCTTCCTTTCAAATCTTTTACATTTTTCTATTTTAAATTCCCATTAATTAGAAAATTGTGTTCCCCCATTAATCGAACCCTCTCTTCTTGCTGCCAATTAGTTCAAACCTAATGAAATTTGAATTATGCCAACCAAAACAAAAAAAAATAAACAAAACTATACAGTTACTCCTTCATGAAGCCGCAGAACCTACACTAGCCTCCATTCTTCTTTACTCTATTCAAAGTTGAAATTCCTGAAATCGGCATTCCATTCCTGGTACTCAACAACCGCAGCTCCAAGTGCAGATTAGTAAAAATCCTTTCACTCGTAGTAATTCCGTAATTCCAGAGTTACGGTAGAAAAATGAAAACAAAAAGATTGTGTGCATTTACGGCACACGGTACTTCATGGTTGGACAAGCTTTTCATCGGTTAATAAGCCGAGGTCAAATAATTGCTTCCTTCCTTACCCACAGGAGGACTATTCACCGAGGACGTACCCTATTGAATCAGGGGGGATGTTCAGCTTTACCCCTTTTTTGTTTTCTGTGTGTGTGTTTTTTTTTTGTTTTATTCGTCTTTCGCCTTTCGTCCTCAATTAGTTGGTTCAGTTACTTGAGGTTACTTGGAAACTTCTGTCCCACTTCGAAGTTCCTTACATCACGCTCCCCTAGGCCGAAAGTCCTGAATGCACCATGCTATATTTATATTCGTGTATATGTGTGAGTGTGCAAAGAGTATAGAAAAGTGTAGGTACTCTACACGTTAAATAAATTGAAATATAATGGGCTTGGTTATGGATAAAATTCGCTTCTTCGCTGCACAAGTGTGGGTATTGCACTGTGGCAATGTGTGTGTGCAATGTCCACTAGGGAGAGGGTGTACCTGACCTTCCCTAAAATTTAGCTTGTTGACTTCTGAAGTGGCTGGCGTAAGTGTATCTGCAACAGGGAGTTCTTTTAGCACTTTTGAGAGTAGGTACTGCAAACATTTTTCCTTCACTTTTTACCAAGCTACATCGTGTTAATGAACTATAAAGTGGCTGCATAACATATTTAGGGACTCTAACGAAGGGTTTGCCAATGGAGTTGCTGTGTGTGGACACACATACATATATGCATGTTATTCTCCTTAATAAACCGTAATTCAATTTCATAATCTTTTGCTAGTGCTAGAACGTATTTGGGGACCTCAATAAAGGAAATCCTTTTGGCATACTTTTGGATGGCTTTTCTATAAAGCACTAAGGGGAACTCATGCAAAGGAAGGAAGTTGGACTTTGTGGGGGTCCTTGCCATTGCAAAGAGAAAATTATTAATATTTTTTTCTTTGCCTTTGAAACCTTGTAAGTCAATGTAGGAGCATAGAATATAATGGAAACGTTAGAACGAAGTCCATGCACCGTAATATCTGTTCAAATAATTCCCTTATAACCCAAAGTCCTCTCAAATATTTATACAAAGGCTGGACGAGTCATTTGAAGTAAATACATATTTTTCTTTTTAGTTCAGGTTTGAATAGGCTGCTCATTGGAGGCTTTAATTTGGTATTCATTTGGATTATGCCGAGACTTGTGCTACACAAGTTTACTTTAAGATGTTGCTTTAATGCATGCTTAGTTGCACGTAGTGCGTTTGCAAAATGTCAAAAGGATTGCATTATGCGCCAATTAAGATCAGACATGTCGATTTGGTATGTACAAATATGGAGAGTGTTCGTTTAGTGACAGATAAAAAGATGAAAGTGCAGAATTAAACTGTAATGTCACGAATGGGGAATTGGTACGGCTTTGAATGTGGTAACTTAAGGTTTGCAACGAAAGGTTGACATCCCTGCCAAACTCGTCTGCTTGTATAGGATGACAATAGAGAACGCACACTGGTCCATCAAGTTTGGTAAAGAACTCACCGAGACCTTGTATGTCAAAAAAGGTTCTTGGAAGACTAGTGCAAAACTCAAATGCTAACACCACAGGCACTAACTTTAAAAAATCCGTCAATCTACTCGCCTACACCGACGATATCGACATAATCGGCAGAACGAAGCGGGAAGTCACTGGTGCGTTCGTGAGTATTGAGACGGAGGCAGCCGAGATGGGTGACAAAGATGGCGGTCAGAATTTTTAGAGGTGGTCAAGGACTTTATCTACCAAGGCTCCGCAATGAACTCAGGCAATGATACCAGCGCTGAGATTAAACGAAGAATAACTCTTGCCAATCGCTGTTTCTTTGGGCTAAGAAAGCAATTAAGTAGCAAACCCCTCTCTCGAAGAACTAAAGTGACCCTTTATAAATCCTTAACAATCTCAGTCCTTCTCTATGGTACAGAGGCATGGATTCTATCAAAAGCGAATGAGACCAAGCTTGGTTGTTTTGAGAGGAAAATTATTCGAGTATAGACGGTGAATGGCGGAGAAGATACAACGACGAATTGTACGGGATTCTTTTGTAAAGCGACATCGACTTAGCCAGAAGAGTGAAGGTCCAACGACGCTGGTGGCTGGGTTATGTAGAGCGAAAGGATGTGAATGCTACGGCCCGGAAGAACTTCGAATCCGCACCCGAGGGACGGCGCAGTAGAGGAAGAACGTGGCTCAAGTGGCGCTCGCAAGTGGAAGGGGACCTTAACCAACTTAGCTTGCGAAACTGGAGACAGCTGACTGGTGACGCTTGTTGGTTGAGGCCCAGGTCTAACCCGGACTGTATCGCTACCTTAAGTACGTAAGTAGATTTTTGACAGAACAAAACTTAGGTGCTTCAATGTTCGATGACAATGAAGGAGTTAAGACAAAATAAAATGTGTTTAGTGGATTTGGGGTAACCGCAAAATAATTCTGTTAGTGTGTACAGTAATCGTTCAGACTTTATATTTTTGCTTGGTTTCTGGATACAAGGACAAATTCGACTACGAGCCAGCTGATGATCTGGCAAGGGACAATATACGAAGAATAAGATTTTCAGACACCACTTTGTTACCGAGGCTAATAATGGGTACAAACCATGTCACCTGTGACATATCAAAGTAGCTGTAGCAAAATAACGATAAAACGCAGATAACTGTGGGAACCCTGGTGTGACAGAATATATCTGTCAAGGTTGTAAGCAAAACAACGATGGTGATATTTGTATATTCGTCATAACGTCATCGCTAAATCTGGCATACCCCGATTAATAAAGGACCTTATCATATCTCAATTTCCAAACATCACACGTTTCTGAGTCCATTGAGTATGAAAGAAACTACAAGTATGGTGAAATACCGGATTATTCCCCGTTGAAGGGTATCAAAATTCAGTTCAGTTCATAACGACCTAAGTGCGGCGAAGAAGAGTTTGATCTGCTAACTTTGGTGTAAGGCAATACAATGTAAGGTTCGCTGGTTCGTCCTCAGTAAATTTTTGGCAGTCCTTCGAGTTTCGGATAAATCATTGATGCCAATCAAATGTTGTTGTGTTTCCAATCTTTCGCGGTTTTACGACACCGATGATCTCCAGTCATGTCAAGCGGCGGACATTTATGCTTTATTTTGTAGTTACTGTAGCCCCCAGTGTAATAATTTATTTATCAGTTGCGTCTTTTAAAAGCAAAAGTAACAGTTCCACTATTCGAATACTTAGTAGCCACCGATTAAGGTCAATATTCAGTTCTTGCAGTCCATACAAATCAGTTTGCTGTGTGATCAAATCAATAGGTCCAAAACGAAAATCTACTGCGCAGTAAAACAAATGTACTCTTCTTTTTGAAATATTTAAGAACTAAAAATTTCTTAATAACTCGAGGAGTTCTTAATCCTAAGTTATTTAGCTCTAAACACATCCATCCAGCATTTAAAACACACTTCTATAGTTTACTCTGAACGCATTGGTGCATCTAAAGAGTTTTAGGAATCTTTTGATATAAAAATCAACAGCATCTTAGGTTTATCTTCCGCACATAGACTCAAGAGAGAAAGAGTTGTTAACCGTCTGTTGCAGCAGCGGGATCCTTTGCAATATTACTTCAATTTAGAAAAAAAACATAAGGAAAGGCTACAGTCCCCTGGGGCGAACAGGATGATACCCTATCCTTATCAGTATATACCCCAAAAAAAAGGGTTAAGAATATGATGGATTGCATTTTATTTCATTCTATAAAATTTATAAAAAAAAAATATTTTTTTAAAAAACTCCCCAAAAAGTGTGCGTGGCCAAAAACTTGGTATGGGCGATATATTGGAAAAAATATTTGCTAAATATCTTGTTAAAAATTTTTTTTCGGTTTCTTTGAAAATTTTGAAATAAAACAGCATTTAAGTGAAAAACGCCCACAAAATGTAGGCGTGGCAAAAAACTTTATATGACAAACTTGTTAAGGTGGGCAGTACCTACATATCTTGTTAAGATTACAACACTTTATTTCTCTAACATTAGCTTTAGCTTTAAACAGATTTTCTAAATTGTGGGCGTGGCAGTGGCCGTATTAATTATAATTTTACACTCTACCATTTCGGGACCCTAGGGAGTATATGTTCCAAATTTCAGCTTTCTAGCTTTAATTTAAAAGCCTTTAATTGGTGACGGACGGACGGACATTGCTAAATAGTCTTAGGTTTTAGTCCTCATAATCATAAATATACATACTTTTGTGGGTCTACGACGAATATTAAGGGGTTTTGTAACACCCCTATGAGTCAAAATTAATATACACTTAGGATAGGGTATAAAAACCGTTTGACTTTATCAATAAAAAATGTTCATTAGGTACTTAAGTTTATAGATTTGAGCCAAATCATAGATGGTACTGTCCTTTCAATTTTACCAATTTTGGATAAGTTCCCGTTTTTAACCGAAAATAAAGAAGTGCTGAATAGCCAATAGAGATTTTTGTTAGGCAATAAAGATATTGTAAGCCATTACCATGATTAAATGGATATAACAAAGTAGTGGTCGGGATTGGGATCCATTAAAAAACGCACAAGGTGAACAAATATTTCAGAAAAAAAACGCTGCACCGGGCGTTTCTCTCATATTTGTAACATTATCTAGGTACTATTGCAGTTTTTCTGCGACCTGCTTATTATATTTGATGTATAAAAGAAAAAAATATTTAAGTTGATTACTTATTAGTGATCTAGACCGCGAAAAGTGCTATTCATTAGTTAAGGAATTTTGCAGTGGTTTTAAGTGAACAAGATAAAGGATGGATTTTCGTCTTAAAGGGTGTAAATTTTTCAATTAAAAAAATCACAGACAGTGTGGGCTGTCACAAAAGCACGGTGAGATGACTTTTAAGGAAATTAAGCTCGACGGGAAGTAAGGATAGGCAACCTTGGAGCGGAAGACCCAAAAAGTCGACAAAACGGCAATTGGAGTGCATGAAAGATCGCTTCGCAAATGCCAAGGAATTGAGGAAAGACTTAAGCGAGAGATGTTGAACGCCGGCTGCATGAATTGGATCTTCCAGCTCGTCGACCTGCAAAAAAAACGCTTCTCACTGCCGCAATGAAGAAAAAACGATTAATGTGGTCCATGGACGTGGAAATGAGTGATATTTTCTGACGAATCCAAATTTGTTTGGAAAGCGGACAGTGCAAAGGACATCTAACCAGCGTTATTCAGACCAATTTTTACTTAGACGGTTAAGCATTCTCCATATGTTATGGTTTGGGGATGCACGCCAAATTGTGGTCTTGGCAGTATTTTGATTTTGCAGGGTTCCGTCAATGCAGCGAAACACAAAGAAATTATTGCTCATGGTGTTGTGCCTACGATAGAGGAGTTATGTTGCTACATCCCAAATCTCATATTTCAAGATGATTCCGCTCCCTGCCAACGCGCTCATTCAGCAAATAAAAACAAATTTTGATCTAAAATTTCAACTCAAAAAAACTTCTTAATATTGTTTTCTTTCAACGGATAACCCAATGCGAAGCTGATATATTCTTTGAGCCTTTAACTTGGCCAGGAAATAGCACTGACCTCAAGATAATAGAGAATTTGTGGTCAATTATGGATCAAAAAGGACGAAAAAATGCACCTAAAACAATTTGAGATCTCAAAACTGTAATAAAGGAAGTGTGGACTAAAGACATAACAATAAAAGAAATTCAAAAACTTTATGAGTCTGTGCCACGAAGGGTCCAAGCGATCATAAAGGCTACGGGCGGTGCTACAAAGTACTAACGCAAAAAAAAAAACACCGACAGTCAGTACTAACGACTATTTAGTTTCGTTCATTATTTTCTTTATTAATTTTAATTAAAGAAAGTGGACAAAAAATAGGCGGCGATATTTTTGGGTTTTAGTGTTTTATGGTACCATAAAAAGTCCTTGTTTACACCATTTTCTGCTAGCGGCTCCCTGTTCTTGAACTTGTGTCGCATTTATGAAAAATGTTGACCATAAAAGGTAGATAGTATTAGAATGAATTAATCCTCATGAATGAATGGCTGCGGGGGTTTTTTTTTGGGACGGGGTGTATATGCTTTCTCTCAGTTCATTGCCTCACAGTAGCGCAAGTGATGAAAGAAAGATCTCATAAGTGAATTTAATTAAAACAGATTTGAGATACACAAAAACGGTTAAAACATATTATGTAAGCTAAAGAGCTAAAAAAATTCAAAGGGATTGTTGGAGGCGCCAGACTCACCAGACATTGTTGAATTCTTTGCCTTCATAAAATGCGAATACAAAATAAAGTAAAGTACCACTTTTTTATGAATTTTTTAACTTTCTCGTATACATTAGTATACTAAAGAGAAAGATATGGCGATCGTGCGGAAATTTCGAACTCAAACTGAGTATGAGGATGATATTACGACTATAGAGAAGTCCAAAAAAGTGGGTCCGGCAATGCCGTCCGTTGGTCTGTCTGTCCGTGCGTCGTATGGCGATACAGTTCGACGGATTTGCTTAAAAGTTCGTATATAAGGTTCTTATGGTTACATCTCGGGGCATCTTTTTAGTTTATGCTTTATCTTTTGAAATAACGGTACCTGGCATACACATTTTTTTTTTAAAATCACTTATCACTATTTTCCTCAAAAGTGGTTTCAAGGATTTCGGTCTTTTTTGTACTAACGATATTTGGAATGGGGTGCAAAATTCTGCATACTCATTTTTTGGAAAAAAACATCGATTAACGGTAATTTTTAAAACCGGCAATATCTCAAAAATTAACAAAGGGAATTTAAAAAAAATTTACTGATTTTTTTATACTATGCAATACTATACAGTCAAACAAATTTACTTTGATTTTTGAAATAATTTTTTGAATTTGTTTTTTCATATAACGATTTTCTTAAATTTAAATTAAATTCGTTTTCTCAGGAATGGCTCTAACGATTTTGATAATTTTTGTATTTCGAACAATTATCTTAAAGGTGTCCAATGTGCGAAATTACATCAAAATCGTATTGCCGTTCTCATGTACCGAGAAAGTTTCGTATGACACAGTCGTGCACTTTATTTAATATACTTTTGCTTTTATTTTTTATTTTCAACGTTTAAACTTATCTATACCTATTTTTGGTTAATTTAGTTTATAAAACTGTTTTAGACGTTATAAATGTTACTTGTTTTTGCTCACATAATAAAGGTTGAGTAGGTTCCCTACTTGTTTAAAGAAAAAAATACAGAAAATTCAAATTTAATGGAGAATGTTTATTATCATTTGAAAGAACATTCTTTGGCATTTATTTTTTGAAGATTATGTCTATCAACTGTTGGCCGTTGCTACGTCGCAGATGGTCTATCCGTTGAGTCCAATTTTCGATCACTCGTTCGAGCATTTCGACTGGTAACTGGCGAATGACACGCGTGATGTTTTCCTCCAAGGCCTGAATCGAAGCGGGTTTGTCGGCATAAGCTTTTGCCTTTACATATCCCCACAGGAAAAAGTCTAACGGTGTGATATCACACGATCTTGGTGGCCAATCGACCGGCCCAAAACGTGAAATTATGTGCTCACCGAAATGTTCTCTCAATAAGCCCATTGATTGATGCGATGTGTGGGAAGTGGCGCCGTCTTGCTGAAACCAAATGTTGCCGAGATCACGAGCTTCAATTTCAGGCATCAAATAGTCGGTTATCATGGCACGATAACGGTCGCCATTGACGGTTACATTCGCACCGGCATACTTTTTAAAGAAATGTGGACCGATGATTCCACCGGCCCTCAAACCACACCAAACCGTTGATTTTTCTGGATGAAGTGGCAGTTCTTCAATCTCTTCAGGTTGCTCTTCGTCCCAAATGCGGCAATTTTGTTTGTTTACATACCTATTGAGCCAGAAATGGGCCTCATCGCTAAACAAAATTTGCCTCGAAAACGTCGGATCTTCTTGGAACTTTTCAAGAGCCCATAGAGCGAAGCGATGTCGCATGGGAAGGTCGAGCGGCTTCAGTTGTTGCACAAGCTGTATTTTGTACGCTTTCAATTTAAGATCTTGACGTAAAATGCGCCAAGTCGTTCCATACGTCAGTCCGAGTTGCTGCGAACGGCGCCGAATCGACTCTCTACGGTCTTCGTGTACACTCTCAGCTACGGCTGCTATATTTTCTTCACAGCGTGCTGGACGTGATCTATTCGGTCGAATATTATCCAATAATGAATGCTGGGTCTCAAAATGGGTGATGGTGTTGTACGCTCAGTAGGCCGATTATGTTGACCATAAGTTGAGCGAAGTGCACAAAACACATTCCTTCCAGAACGTGAATTTTCATAATAAAGTTGAACAATTTCTAAACGTTGTTCACGCGTAAGTCTTTCCATTATGAAATGCCAAACAATACTAAACAAAAATAACATGACAGCATGACACGACTCACACGTGATCTGTCTAAAAATGCTATTGAAAAAAGTATCTCTACTTGGATCACCCAGTATATTTATGTTGTTGAATTTGTTTTTATTTTATTTTGTAATCTTCGAAAGCTAATTTAGAGTGAATTATTTTTTTTAAAGATTTTTAAGCTTAATTATCCGAAAGGTGGCAGCACTGTTCACAATGTCTTACTTACTTTTGCGGGACTCAACTAGAGCGTGGTGCTCCTAGGTCTTGCTCAATATACCCCTCCAGCCGGCTCGATCTCTAGCCTGCCGTCTCCAATTTCACACTCCAAGTTGTCGGAGGTCTCCCTCTACCTGGTCGCTCTATAGAAAATGAGGTCTATCTTGGCTTCTGACTCCCTCTGGTTTGGCGTTGAAGACTTTTCGCGCTGGAGCGTTGATGTCCAATCGGTCTACATGGCCCTTAGCCATCTTAGTCGTTGCATTCGAATTTTTATTTTTCTGGCTAAGCTTATGCCGCTGATCGTCTTTGAATGTTGTTTCCGTTTTTCGGTTGCGAGGGGGTCGTCAACATTGTTGGTTCGGTCATCAGAGGCATAATTTGCATTTTTCATCACAATGAATTTTCCCTTTAATGACCGGCTTGTGATGCCTGTGCATAACATGTAGATCGTGTTGGTGGGTGGATCTTCAGAACGTATCATTTCTTCTGCTCCTAGTTCCTGATAAGAAACGCCAACGCTCGTCGCTACGATGCGATTTTGCTCACCAACAATTTTGTCGATTTTGTCACAACGTCATCAACTGTCATAAGCAACAACTGCCAAATAAAAACGGCCGACTTGTTACGCAAAAACAATCTATGTAAGAGATAATTTGGCTCTTAATTTATATGCATGTTTTTGGTTTCAATATTCAACAATATTTTGTATAAAGAATTTCTTGTGTTTGACGACAGGTGGTAATATCCAACCACTTCTCGAAGTTTTTATAAGAGAAAATTCACTGTCACAATCGTGTTATTTGTCATATTTAGCTACAACCCCACTCTTGCCCATTCCTATCCCATAATATCTGCTTTGAAGGCCTTTTGTCATATATACCAATTATACAAATTTAAATTAAATCATTTAGCACTTATTTTATGTGCGTACGAATTAACTTTTAGCCACTAATTAGCGTCCAGAGTTATAAATTGGAAATCGAATTAAAATTACAATAAAGAAGCACTAATGTTGCTAATTAATTTATTCAGAGAAAATTTAAAACACACGAAAACTATGCCAGTTATTATTATTGTGCTAATGAAAATCTCCATTTCCATTTTAACAAACAACCCAAAGACCAATCACTATCAAAAATGCAATTACTGCAAATATAATGTGTGTGTGTGTGCATAATTAACGTATATGACAGTTTATGTTGAATGAAAATAGGCTTTTGGTTGTTGGAAGTGCGCGAAAAGATATTTGAAAATAAATTCTACAAAAAATTAATTGGCTGCGTTTAAGTTAAAGGTTTTCAAATTTAGTTAAAGAAATAACTGGATGAGAACGGCATTTTTGCTAATGGTAAAGAAAACAAAACTTGTTCTAAAATTTGATTCTCTTGTTATTTTGACATCTGCCAATGTGATCAGCTCAACCTGATCTCTATTAACATGAGTGGAAAAAGAGGGTGAGGAGGGGGTAAACAGGTACTGGGTCACATTTGTTTTAAGCAATTGTAGGTTAAAGCGTCTGTTGCGGCTTATAAAAGACACTTCTCCATATATTCGAGTACGTCTGAAAGATGGCTCTAGGTTTAACATTTGATAATGTTCGAGTATTGATGGAAAAAAATCTAAGGGTTGGAATATGGCTACATGAAATATGGACCCAAACCAAAAATAATAATGTCCCCAAAAATTATATTTATTTTTCAAAACTAAAAATGTCCCCAATTTCAAAACGAAAAATGGCCCCAAAAATGTATATAGAAAACAAAGCGGGATGAAATAAGGTCCACGTACATTATGTCTGCTTCAAATGGACATAAAGTTCATGGAGGAAATCACTTAATTCCGCGTAGCGGTCCACCTAAATACTGTTGCCATAGGCGCCTGCTAAAAAGCACATACCTCGAGTGGATCCACGAAGCTGCGTAAGATGTGCGTAGCACGCCACACAGGTACTGTTGCCATAGGCAACCTGACGAAAAATATGACGTATACCTGGCGCGTGTGCAGTTGCGTGAATTTTACATCCTTTGATTCTGCGCAGCATCCAGAGTGATGAAAAAAAAACTACAACATAAGGTAAGATAGGAAACGTTACGACAATGTTGATGTTAATAAATCTTTGTGGTATATTTCTGTCACCTTTAAGCTTTATTGTTCGTTTTTGTATACTATCAAGTAACACCAAAGTCGTTTCGGATGCGCCTGACCATATGATTTTTATACTGAAGTTTAGGGCGAATGAAGGTCCAAAACTTTTAATGTATCTTCTTGCACTGGACGATAAACCTAGATATTTCGCAGCACTCTTGGTGACATTGAATATGAGATTATTCCAACGAATATTTTTATCAATACACATCTTGACATTAAGGAACTGTTAATGTCTGCTTGGAGAATAATTCTGTCTTCCTGATTCTTTACAGATTCATAAATTTTCATATCATTAGTGTATAATAAAATATTGCTTGTTTTTATTCTTGCTTCAACATCATTAAAAGCAAAGTATAAAAATATAGGCTCAAAATGACTTTCCTGAGGAACTCCGGACTGAGCAACATCTAAATTTGAGACGATAATCCATAATTCTTAAGGTCCTCTGTTTAAATCTGATTTTCTCATTTGACAGATGGTCGAAAACCTTGGAGAATTGAGTGTATATACAATCGACTTTATTATTATTTTCTAAGGTATTTAAGCATACACGCAACAAATTTGTAACAGTGGCCCTGTTGCCATGCTTTTCGCTACAAATGATGTTATGGCGAACTAATTAGGTTTCGCTTTAATGACAAAAGTTTGTCACATACCTTCCCTTTTCGGTGAATTCGAGATAATTCATCAGCCGACTGTTAATAAGATCAACGCTTCTATTAACTTAGGACGCTATTGCAATGCTACGCGTTTTTGGGAAATGCTGTTTACAATCTACTCGGAAAGAGACCAGAAGAGTAGAAGAACAAATCTCAAGAATTATTGGGTAAATACTATCTGCATCAGCAGACTTGTGAATGTGCTAATGCAACTGCGCGAGTGCGGAAATGGAATCGACCCTCTTTCACGGTTAGAGACAGCTTTATATTAGCTTTATAATCACGAAAACTCTACTCTCTCAAGCAATAAGTCTCTTTGCAGCTCAAGTCGCACCATGCATTCTACTTTGATTTGATCACAGATGAGTAATTACACAGATGGTCGACTGAGAGGATTTTTGGCTCTCCCGCCTATCGTTTTTTATTTGCTTCAAAAAGGCACAGTTTTTACATGCAAATCATATTGAGCCAGCTGACGCACACAATAGCAGTTCTGCGCCTAAGAATCCATTTTGGAAAGATCTCACGTTGACATATTAAAAGTCAAAACTGGGCTGTGTCCAATAACATCGATTTATAATGAATTTGCAACAGAATAAAATTTTGGTGAATGTTTTTAATTATTATGTAAACTAAAATAAAAGTTTTACCAGCAGTTTCGTAAACATTTTGGCAGTTGCGCAAGTTAAACATAAAATAAGGGTTATCATAATTTGTTTGCCAGTAGTTAAACTAATTTAGCAGTTTTAAATTGTCAGTAATAATAAAATAATTTTGGTGGTTGACTTATTGAATGTCGAGTAAAATAATTAAAACCAAATAATTTTTAAACGGAAGGTTTAATAAATATTTCAGCAGTGAATTAATAAAATATTCTGTAAACTTACTAAAATTTTAGGTAAAATAAATAAAAGCTCAATGAATGAAATTATTGAGTAACGCGTGATTAGTTAACTGACCATTTCAATAATTTAACATAGTATTTCATAAATTCACTGCTATTTTATTCACCGCTATTCACTATTCCAATTCAAAGATAATAACTTTATTAAATTTGTTAAACATGATGAAATAAATTTAATATTGTTGTTAACTTGAAATTGAAATAGTCAAGTCTACAGTTTGTGATTAAAAATGCATTTAAAGTTATTTTGTCGCAGTTTGTCAATTCGCTCGCTCGCTCTCATATGAACGTTCCGAATATGTAGGTAAACTTTCATATGTTCAATAAAAACATAATAAACAACCAAAGAATTTAATATACATAAAAAACTAATCCAAAACTATTAACTATAAATATTTTGCACCCAAACATTACTAATTTAGTAATATTCATGCAATTATGAAATAATATATACATTTTATCTCACTCTAATAACCAAAATGGAAAAAATATAACAACCCAAGTATGTTTATTTTAAGGCAGATAAAAAATTAAGTACTATTTCTTATAAACACAAAAAATATTCGGATTTAATTGCAATAACTTAATTATTTATTATATACCTAACTATTTTTTTTATAAACTTTTCAATTGAAATATCTATTAAACTTGAACTAAGTTAACTCAATACTTCGCAGCACTTCCCCAACACATCCGCTATAATCAGCTGTTTTTTGTTGCCATTTGGAGTTCTTGCAAAACTGCCCGCGCTAATGACATATTTTTGACACATCAACCCCTCCATACTTTATTTGGCTGGCTCACACGTATTCACAGATAGAACATATGAGAGAGGATTTTTTCTCCAACTTTAAAATTTTTTTGCGGGTTCATAGGGAAAGAGGTATGCTGAGTCGACTATCTGTATAGTTACTCATCTGTGGATTTGATGCTCTTCGCTCTGTTAGGAATGAAGAGTCTCATACCACGAAGAATAATTTGAGGGTATATCAGCAGCAGCAGCATCCGCGTATCTATCGAAAAACAAAAAACCATAGTTACCAGTTAAAATTTCTAAAGAATTTCTTAAGACTGTCCCAATTGGCTTTCTTGTATTACGGTACGATGCGTTTAGGAGTCTTTTCAGAAAATATCTACTATATGGGAGGAGTAAGAAAAATTTGCAATAAGCCGACGGTTCTAGAGGCGATAATATCTCGATAGAGTACTTATCAGAATGAGAAGTGAAAAACAAGTCCAAGGTGTTGGTGTTGGCGTTGGCGGTATGATTTCTGAGCTCAAAGAGTGCTCTCTGAAATTGAAAGCTTTGAATTGAACAAATAAAAATTAAAAAAAAATTCTGAGCTGTGATGGGTCCAGCGACGTTGCGTCATCATTTTAGACACTCCCTACCCAAAAATACAAAATAGGTCGCAAAAATCACGAAAAGACAAGTCATCTGACAGTACAATGCCAACATTCATACCGCTCATGCTTTTGTCCGTAATGTCCGTGGACCTGGTGTCCACGTTTGGGGCCTTTTTTAATATTTTTGGTGCCATTTTTCATTTTGGGATTGCGGAAATTTTTTTATTTATGTTCTAAAATATTGAGGTCATTTTTCACAATGAAATTTCATACTGTGTTATCCGACAGAATATAGCCTCACGAAAACTGGTCCCAAACCAAAAATGATAAATGGCTACAAAAATTCAATTTATTTTTCAAAATGTAAATGATCCCAAAAATATGAAAAAAGGCCCCAAAAATGGCCCAATGAAATATTGCACCAAAAATATAAAAAATAGCTCTAAATCACGGAAATGCTCGTGTTGTTATTTTGGGGGCAGTTTTTCATTTTTGGTTTGGGGACATTTTTCGTGGGGCCGAATAAAAAAAGTGTTGATTTTATATTTGTGTGATATACGTGTTCTTAAAGCTGCCTTGATGCATTAAGAATTTGCATCATTACTAAACAAACTCGTGTTAGCTTCTTTTTTATTTGATTTTTTTGTCGGAATAAACATAAGCATAATGAGATTGTATGTGAACAGATTTTCAAAAATGTTAAAAAAAATTTCCAGAGCTTCTTTCTTTATTGTTAACAGCGATTTTGTTGTCATATTCATTAATTGGGCCTTAAATCTACTGAGCGATTAGGATTCAGAAGGAAAAGGATTCTCACTTTCAACAAGCATCCTATAAAGTTGAGAGGCATATAGGTAGAGTCATTATGTCTACCCTAGAAATGTTGGTGCCACTTGTCACTGATTTTTTTTTTTTTTGTTATAATTTGCAAATGCAAAAGGGATTGTTAGCACCCTTATAATGTTATAGTAACACAGCACGGGCGTTAAAGGAAATGAGGGATTAGAAGAAAGAATGAGAAACCGATGCACATTAATTTTAAATGTTTGTATATTGTAATGGTCAGAAAAAACAGAGTGAGGTAAAGCATTCCACATTCGTGTTGTACGGCAGAGGAACGAATCCTTAAATTTTACGGTTTGACCGAATATAGGCTTTAGGGTGAACTGATGAGCATGGCGAGTATTATGGTTGAAGTGTTGAAGGGGAGGAATGCAACTGGCTATTTCGTTTGAGCACTTGTGATGGTAGTATCGATAGAACCACGATAGGCAGGAGACATTACGACGATGACTAAGAGGGTCAAGTGAATTCGCAATATCTCGGTCGCCAAATAACTTTTATCGCATTATTTTTGAATTCTGTTAAATAGCTCCAAATATGTAATTGGTGCACCGGACCAGATATAAGCGTTGTATCCAAGTTTTGGGCGAATAAACGCCTTGTAGATTCTAGCCAGATCAGAAGGGGTAAAATATTTCTTGCATCGCTTTAGGAAGCCTTGACACTTCGCAGCGTTCTTGGCGACGTCGAATATGTGGTCATTCCAACGAAGGTTGTCATTAACACACATACCGATAATGGAAAGTCTTTCGGATTCAGCGATGCAAGCGCCATTCAAGGATAATGGCAGAGTATTGAGGTTTCGCTTTAATAACAGAAGACAGCATTGTGTTTTGGAAGCATTAAATTCCACTCTATTGGTATTACCCCACTCAAGAATGCTGTCAAGATCGGAATTTAATGAGCTTAACATACGTTGCCATTCCAGTTCAACGCCCGAAGATGAGGGGCGTTGCCCAGGAAACGAATATGTAAAGCTGAGGGTACTGTCATCGGCGAAGGAATGAATAGGATTAGAAGTAACAGAGAGTAGATCATTTATAAAAATGAGAAAGAGAGTCGGAGACAAAACGGAGCTTTGGGGAACACCAGCATTTATTTGGTAGGTTGCAGATTTGAAACCGTCCAAAACAACTTGAATTGTTCCACCACAGTGAATAGATTGGTTCCACTCTTCGGTTAGAAATGTCATCAAATCACAACTGGACCTGTTGCCACGAAATCCATACTGCTGGTCTTTAAGAAGTTTCCGAGATTCAAGATATTTCATAAGCTGACGATTTATCAGTGTTTCCATGACCTTGGAAAGATGTGACGTAAGTGCAATTGGTCGGTAGGAGGAGGGAGAGGAAGATTTGCCTATTGTTGGGACAGGCTGGACAAATACTGTTTTCCATCTTCTCGGAAAGAGCCCTGAAGAATGTGTCGGGGTTAACAGTAAAGTAAGAAAACTAGTTTGACAACCCAGACTCTGTTGTGAACATAAAAGCAATAAACATTGAACTGCACTTCCTATAGTGATTAAGTTAACCGTTTAATACTACGTTCGTTATCGTTATATGGCCAAAGGAAAAGGGAATTCCTACAGCGGAGACAAAACCAAAAACAACAAAAATTGTCTCACCAGAGTAGGCTTTTAAATCGCATTCCCAAGACAATAATGTGATTTAATTTTTATACCTTTTTCCTGCCAACTTATACGTACTAGTGTAAATTGAAATAAATGTATAATAAATCGCCATCCATGCTTTAACGTTTAACTGCAAATTAAAGGAAAAAAAAACATCCTCAAACTTTGACTGCTTGCATGGACCGCTTAAATTCCTTACACAGGTAATATAATTCCAGTGAGAAGCAAATCCTTTGGAATCAAATTCACTTGTTCTCAAAGCATACATTGTACACGTCTGTCTATATGTACCCATCTACATTGATATGTGGATACTTGTAGCAACGTTCGCAGATATTATATTCCTAACTCCCAAAACCAGAGGCAACCGAAAACCTAAGTACATGAAATATTCATAGCTTAAGGACGAGCAAAAAAAAAAAAAATACTCACACACACATACACATACACAAAAAGAAAAAAAAAATAACGTTCTAGAATTGTCATCTTCTAAAATATTAAGCCAATTGAAATATGTCAACTCTGCACATTCTCGAGGATTATACTTGTCAATGAATGATATTTATTCTGTGCTCCTCTTCTGGGGCTGTACTCGAATCGGGGTTCTCGTTCTATGTTAGTATACACATATATATTCGGTATCGGTCCTCATAGGAATTCGCCTTATGTAATATGAGTACCCTTGTTTGGTTCTGTATATTTTTTTTTCTCTTCTATTATTGCCATCGTGTGAATTTTTTAAATTTCCAAAACCAACAATAAGTGCAGTCGTTTGTAATGCAATTTGGGGTTACACGAGAGCAAAGGATTAGCGAAAAGAAAAAAAAATTTGAGATATAGGTCTTATAACCGAATCCGGTTGAGATACGGCGCAACAAAAAAGTGGAAGACAAATGCCACAGACAGATTTGGAAAACTTGCTGGAAAAATCTCCATTATTAGAGATGGATTTTATTTTCGTAGTTTTTGCGTCCCCCCCTTTGGTATATATTTGTTTTTTTTTCTGTCTTTTCTTTTGTTTGATGGGGAATATTTCGCAATATATGCCCTTCTAATGGTTTTTATGCTGTCCCTGTGGTGATACGGACATGTCAATGTGTTTGTCATAGGATTGAGTGTGCAACTTTTGAAATAGAAACGTGTTTTTTTCGTGGATTAGAGATTATCCTGAGATATTATTCTTCTGTTTTGATAAGGACCTGTAGGTTTTGTGAAAACCCAGACTTGTCGTTGAAAGTGAAAGACAAATTAATTTGCATTTTAGAGATTTGGATTATCCTCCGCAATCTCAGCGCTTTGATCGCTACCCGTAGATACATATTTTTCGTTGGAATTTTTTTATTTGTTCGTTATTTGTCTTGAGGCAAATAATCTCACCATAGGTTTGGCTTGGAGTTAGTTATAAATGAAATAGGCCCTTTTAATTCTATCTATCATCAGTCAGCCTCATTCATTAAGCACGTGCGTACATACGGGGTCTATATTTTATCGCTGCTAACAATAATTTTGCTGGTAGCAATGCTTATAGCAGATATGTGACAGATGACAGAAAATAAAATGGATAAATGAGTGACAGGTGACAGCAAATACATTTCGGTTGAGAAGTAACAGATGACATATTACAGGAAATATGTCAGATGAAAGGTGAGCGATGATGGCCGATGGGTCACAAATAGAAGCTGGTATGTGAGATGATATCTAATAGGTGACGAATTTAACTCAAAACCATAGATTAGGTTAGGTTTTAAGGGGCTGTTTATTGTAGGGATATGAGACTATCAAAACCACTTAGTTCAGTTTATAAAGATTTATACTTTTAAGAATCTGAATCTTACTCTATCTTCTAGTTGTTCCAGTGTGAGAGCCGAATTTTTAGTTCGAGCTTGATGCTGAAAAAGTGTAATGAGCCTATAAATGAAAGTATTGAGCTATCAACCATTTATTTTTCTATTAACTGTAACCTAAAAGCCATTGACGGTGTTATGAGAATTTGTAGGAATTAAGAGCTTTCAATGATGCTCGAGTGATTTTCGAAGGTTCTTCCTAATGATGTTTTGGTGCATAATTCAAATGCAAGACCATCGGCATGGATTTTTGTATTATCCAGGAAAATATTCGTTTTAATTGAGGTCCTTTAGCATCTTAAGCCATTTGTGGAGCGGTCATGTTTGACATTTAAAAGCCATCCGTGTACTAATCTAGGCTTAAGCTTTGTAGCATACTCCGCCAGTGTTACACTTCAGGGATAGCTACTTTATATTGCTTGTAAAATTTTATTTTAATTGTCAACGACTAGAGGAGATTTTTGTGCAGTTGGAGTATAGGATCTATATGTGATCCACATGGTGAAGTTTGTAACATTTCCTGCCGCCGCTTTCTTGATTACATATTGCAGTGAAGGAGGTCCACTTTGGTTATAGTTTATCTGGAGCGCATGGATTCTATTAGCCTCTTACTCGTTGAAGTGTCTGCTAAAGCAGAATAATTGTAAGTTCAATTCAACAAATGAGTTAATAAATGAATTAAGGTCTAAAAGCCCGAAGGCTGGTGGTTTTTGATGTATTTATACTATGTCCTTTCGCTTGATACCAGCTCAATATCATATCCATAGTTACGTATGTGTTATAGTGGGCTTATGATACCCTTCTTCACATTAAAACTAGGTGATTGGCATATCCTTGTATACTCCATCCAAAGTTGTTTAGTATGTGAGAGAAATTGTAAGGTAATAGGTTACTATGCCGTAACATAGTTTTGCTTCAAACGACTTGAATCTCTTGGTGAAGTGAGGTGAGAGGGCTTATATCGTGGATTTCTCCGTTTGAAAGCCAAACTGATTTCTGTTACCCGGATATTCTGGGTGTCTGAGTAAGGTCTGCCGTCAGGTTTTTAGATAAAAACAACCCTTTACCTTGCGCAAGTAAAAGGCAAAGTGGCTATGTTCAAGGCTAACTCTGAAGACACGCTTTTTATATAATCTTTAAGGGGAGAGTGGTTAATTTTAACATCGTTAGCAGTGGATAAATTAAGTGTCGTTATCCTCAATGATTTTTTCTTTCCGAAATCTGTTCCAAAAACCAAAACCCTAACCATCTTGACAAGTTCATATGGTTCTTCTAATATGGACAATTGGGTTCCAGGTAAGGTTCAAGACGACAAGGAAAACTTAATCGCCGTTTTGAATATAAAACTAATGCACCAGGTCAGTTGGTCTGGATGATTTGCCGTTGAAAGAGTCTCCTCCAAGTAATCTCCACAGCGGTCTGAAGCACGTAGAGGAAGTAAAGACTCAATAAATAATGATCAAATAAGAGTAGATGGAGATTTTAAAGCGCATGGTTTTGGTGTTTTTAAAGTTTAACTCACTCATTAAACAGTATGGATAATTGGATATGGAGTTCAAATTTGGGGTCCCGTTTTTGTAAAATTTGTATTAAACTCAAGTGAAAGTGATAAAAAATTAAAGCTTTACCTCCATTTTATTAGTAGAAACCTTTGTTTCTAACTCTACCCATTGAATTTACTTTTATGATTTATCAAAGCGAACTGCTCAAATAACAAGCGTCGCACAGTGTGTTATTTTGCCAATCTAGCGGTAATTAAAAATTGAAAGTAGTCCAAATGAAAGAAAATTACTGTCATATGAAAAGTAAAACCTCTATAAAAAAATATTATGCAAAAAAAGAAAAAAAAAATTTACTGTTTAGAAGCATCTAGCTTAGCTTATCACGTTAGCTTATTTCAGGCAACAAAAGAAAAATGTAAAGTTAGTTGCATTTCTTGTGTCAAGTTTATCAGTGGTTGCTAAGGTGACAAACTAGTTTAGCCCTCCTGAATTTATTTCATAATTTCTTTCTTCATATATTTTAAGCTCTCAAGGTAAGTATTTTTTTTGGACGAACTTAATTAATTATAGTAATCGAATTTCGTGTACGATGTTTTTTTGTGAACTTTGTGGAGCCTTTTAAAAATGAATCCGAGTGCACCCGTCTTAAAATCATGCTTAAAACCTCTTTACGTTTTATATCTCAGAATCCATTTACAATTTCTGCTTAATGTGTATCAATGTATTATTTTTCTATTTATTTTAAGCACAAAGAAATATTTGATGTTTGAAAGCTTCTAAAAACGAGGAGCGCAATGTGAAAATATCGACACATGTTATGCGAGTCTTTGGTCGATGTGACCGAGCCAATGTAGTCGACGTTGTTTGGCTTTTTGGACTACATCCACATCTTGGTACAGATCATAGAGTTCGCGTTTGTATCTTCTCCTCCATTCGCCCTTCCCGCAGGACCAAATATCCGTCGAAGGATTTTTCATTCGAAGGATCCCAGTATTAACTCTCCTTTCCTGCTTATCGTCCAGCACTCGGCGCCGTATAGCAGAACTGGCAAGATAATGGTTCTGTAGAGCATGCACTTTGTCCTTCGAGTCAGGAGTTCTGAACCCATTTGTTTTTCCAAACCGAAGAAGCAGCAGTTTCCTAGCCGTAAAAGCCTCTATCACGGCACGCTGGCATCGACCGATGATATCTATATCAGCCGCATACCCCAGCAGTTGGACTGATCTGTTGAAGATAGTGCCTTTCGTGTTGACACCTGCTCTGCGCACTATCTGCTCAAGAACAAAATTGAAGAAATGACACGACAGCGCATCTTTTTGCCGAAATCCGGTGCATGTTTGAAAGAGTTCGGATGAGCTGCTGCCAAACTGCACATTGCATCGCGTATTATCTAGTGTCATGCGACACATCTGGATCAATTTTGACGGGATCCCGAATTCGGCCATCGCCACAAAAAGCTTCTGACGATGAATGCTGTCATATGCGACTTTAAAGTCGATGAAGAGATGGTGTGTCTTGACTTGAAACTCATTGGTCTTTTCCAGGATTTGCCTTAGTGTGAAGATTTGGTCTACAGTTCATCTGCCGGGCCGGAAGCCACACTGTCACGTGCCGATTAGTGTGTTGCAGAAAGGTTTGAGACGTTCACAGAGTACGTTGGATAGGATCTTATATGCGACATTAAGCAGGGATATGCCTCGATAGTTCTTGCAAGACATAGGATCGCCTTTCTTGTAAATGGGACATATGGAGCTGATGGTCCAAACAACCAATAAAAGGCGGATCTAAATATTTGCGGAACATCTTGAAAACGTCTTTTAGCCATACCCCGATGATGATAATTTGTGAGGACGAGAGATCGATTCCAGCAGTAACCTCGAGGGAAACAGCTAAATAAATAAAAGAAAAGATCAACCCCCACAAAAAGCTCCAGGATTTGATCTAATAGCTGGTTAAATTCTTAGAAACCGCCTAAAAAGAGGTATGAAGAAAAGAGCACAGATAAAAAATACAGCGTTTCGACTTAGGTATGTTCCACGTATGTGAAAGGTCGCAGATGTTATTTTAATACCAAAGCCAAGCAAATTGTCCAGTGAAGCAACGTCATATCGGCCGATATCATTACTGCCAATCCTGTCTAAGCTATTCGAAGAAATCCTCCTAAAATGACTCCATACGATTCTAGAAGAAAACATACTGATCCCAAACCATCAGTTTAGATTCAGAAATAAATAGATATTCTCTGCAATCTTCCTTAATGTAAAACAGGCTTTTGATAAGCACAAGGCACAAGTTATAAATAATATTTTCCAAAACAGAACTATGAAATACTAGAGTCGTATATAATGCAATGGATACTTAGAATGAAGTAAGAAGATGAGTACTCCTCATTGAAACACAACAAAACTGGAGTACCACAAGGTATTGTGTTTTGACCCGTGCTGTTTCTTTTTATACGCGAACGACCTATCAAAAAGTGACGAAACTACTGTTGCCACTTTTGCAGCCGATACTGCTGCAGTAGGAAAAACCGTACAGGAAGATACAGAAAAAAAATGCAAAGGACAGTAAATGATATATGTATCTGGATGGACCAACAATTTGAAAATAAAATATAATGAGCTGAAGTCGGTTCATGTTAACTTCATAAATTAAAACGTACAACACATACCGGTGAATATAAATAAAAAAAAACTATATCTGCATTTAGCATTCTGCTAAGTACTTAGGCTTGTCTTGGACTTTAATATCATGCCTGGGTGGTTGAAGTCTCACTTTATCGCAAAGCTCACAAGCGATGTCTTTCAATGATCTCCACGTAGGTTAGGTTAGGTTGAAGTGTTAATCGGCGAGGCCGACTCATTTACACCAAAAAGATGTCCGTTGTGATACCACGTGGGTCTAAACTTTTGCTACACTACTCGTTAAACCATTTGGAGCTCTGATTATAGCGAAAGAGATCTTTAGCGCCAGTGGCTGACAGATCTTCAAGATTGTCATAGAAGAAGGTACCGAGATGGACCTTGCGTATATGGGAGAGAGCAGGACAAGTGCAAAGAAGGTGTAGGATTGTCTCCTCTCCCTCCTCGCCCATGCAGCTTCTGCAGAAATCATTTGAGTACATGCCAAGCCTAGTAGCATGCCTGCCTATAAGACAGTGTCCAGTGATGACACCTTTTTGTAGAGCTGACGTGCAGTCTTTTTGGAGATAACAAACACTTAAAGTGTTTCAGATTCAGCTTATGCCAAATCTGTTTTGTCGCTAGTTAGTTAAGTTTTCTCAATAGCTTCCGATTTCGGCATTAGTTTGCATGCAGCAATTGGAATGCCTAAGGAATCTTTATCAGGTGAAATAACATTGCTAGTTCGTCGGCCTTGCAGTTCCCTAGGATATCCCTTTGCCCCGGCATCCAGCAGGGGTGTAATTTGAAATGCTTCGAGAACTCCTTTAGAGAGGATCGGCATTCTAGAGACTGAGTCTAGTGATTTCAAGGCCGCTTGGCTGTCAGAGAAGATTCGGATATTTCTAGCGGACATCACGCTTTTTTAGCCAAGACAAAGCTTCTCGGGTAGATGAAATGAGAGACAAAGATATACATGTAACGGGTCTTATGGTCATAAAGTAAATGAAAGCCTTAATACAAAAGAAACCAAGTATATACATAATATAGTACGATATCTGAAAAGTGATTATGAATCGGTGGAGATATTAAGCCTTACGTAGCCTAACGTCAAAGTAAAAACATCCGAAACTTTTTTCGAGGACTCATTTATTAAGCTCTGCTGCCTTACAATAAAATGTTTCGAAGGTCAGAAAGTGCTACAGTGCGGGTAGGTACCTACACTTTGTCCATTGTCCTTTATTTCGATTTACCTAATCCCCTTACACAAAGTGTCCTTCCACTCCGCCAGAAGAGACATTCCAACTATTCTTATGCCGCTGCTTTTTTTATGTTCGAACCAATTTGGTGGCAAAAAATTGTAATTGCCTCCGTATTGCTACGTTGAAAAGCATTCTTTGCAAAGGCGGTCCTCCTCCCAATAAAATTACCCTCAAATTACGACTAAATCCCAAACCGCGAACAATGCCCCTTGTAACATTTTTCCCATTGAATCCGTAAATCCGTTGCGGCTTATTTCCACTGAATTCAGCATAAAAAAAAAAATCAAAATAAAACCACAAAAACGAAAAAAAAAAAAAAACAGTTAACAATGCGTACACCAGGAACGATTTTCATTTACTTTATCCTCAAATGGATTTAATGCCTCCCGATATCGTTCTGTATGTCAAAATTGATTGGACTCCTTCGCTGCTCTGCGTCCAATCGATTCACAATTTCTTAACATCCACGTAATTTTGTTGCTCGTGCTGGTCGGATGAGTTGGTGCTGGAACTGCTGCCGGCCGCCACCGCTCCTTGGCCGATGATGGCTGAACTTCTGCATTTGATTTATATCCCGTTGCCACTTCAAGACCTCAACGGCAGCAACAGCAGCAGCAACATTGGTCATCCTCGTCTCAGACGATGACCAATGGAGAAGGAATCCGAAAGGGAACACAACACATATCCACCGAGTGATGCCCGATGCCCGATGATGAGTTAGGGCCCGGGATGCATCAACCAGTCAACGGATATGTGAGAAAGATGCGCCATGCTCCATAGCCTCCCCATCTCAGCATGGCCTGGATTTGCACAAACATATCATCGCAATGAAGAAGAACATGTCAGCGCACTTGGTTGCCTCTTTTTTCCGTTGGATTTTATGCGATCAGCTACTGCTGGTTGTGTTGCAGTAGTAGGTTCCTAAGCTCCTTTCCTTGAGTCATTGCCGAAGTTTTTCCGTCTTCGGGTTTTTATCGCTTTGTTTCCCTTTTATTTCCGTGTCGGTTTTTTTTTTGTTTTTTATGTATGTACGACAACGACTACTCCCGCCCGCCTGCCCGCTCCTACCCTTGCAGTGGTGTTTTCGTCCCGTCAGTGAGAGAGAAAAATCCCCGGCAAAGTGAAAGATTTACGATTTATCGGTTTGATTCGAGCATCACGAGACTGGAATATCGAATTCCCCGAAAGGAAATCATCATCTCTTGGATTTGTTGTCGTGCATTCGAAAGTGTTTGTGTCTTTGCCTTTGCCTTTGCCGTTGGAGAGCAAAGCGAACGAATACTTCTTCTTCGTGTGGGATTCTATCTATTGAGGTTGCAATTGCATTTGCAGCCTTGGCACACCAAGGATTTCTTTCTTTAATGCTGCTTGTTTGCTGCATGGAATGAAGATGGTGCATGTCTTCTTGTCATTGATCCAATGATTTACACTTTCGTAATTGTGCTAGTAATCGAAGGGAATAGTTTGCCTTTGTTGTTGTCTAGTGCGATATGGTATCGAATTTTTGTGTGTCTGTCAATAGGAATGGATACAATTGTGAGAGAATGTACAAATAATGAGGCTACGATAAAAATGCGCGTATCCTTCGAAATTCGTTTCTTTGTAAAGGGATCAGTAGTTCAGTTTTAAATTTTAAATATTTCTCATATTCTGCTTGAAAGTTTATCCGAGTATTCGTTAGTCTATAAGAAAGGAAACACTCTAAGCCAAGCCAACTCTATATGGCATATAAAACGATCTCTGCCGTATTCTGGGAACACTTGAAATCATTTTTTAAAGACCTGAATAACTTGACCCGACCCTATCACTACGGATATGATATAGAGAAGCACTTCACGACTCTATGACAGTGAAGTGCTGCTACGATGCACTGCAATCCTTTGCCAGACTCAACAAGGTTAAACTTGAATGGGTCCTCGGCCACCAGGGAATTTCAGGCAATGATTCGGCGGATGAGCCAGCAAGAGTTGGTTCAGAATGCGCGTTCTTTGGACCAGAACTATATTGCAGAGTCAATTGGACGGCTGCTTTAAGGCAAATAGATGTTTGGGAGCATCAACTTCGTCTAGCCCACTGGGAAAATTTTCCGGTGCTCAGACAATGCAAACGACTAATCAAGCCTTACTCCTACAAGGAATTACTTATCTTAGATAAGAAAAGTATAAAGGTGCCATCAGGCAGTCATCCAAACTTGTCATCCGGATGACACCCTGACGACATTATGACGTAGATATCCTAAAGTGGTTATCCCGTCTGAAAAAACAAGTTTTCTGACATCAGCATGTCATCCGGATGACAAGTTTGGACGACCGTCTGATCGCACCTTGAGAAAGCTAGTTAGCTTTCTCACAGGCCGATCCAAATGGCAGATCCCAAGAAGTTCAGCACGATACTCACCACATTTTTATCGTTTTTAAAGCAGCATATGACAGTAGAGTAAGGGACTTTGTTTACCACGGCTATGCTATCACATTTGAAAACGACATCTGATTCGAAATCAAACGCAGAGTAACGTTTGCCAATACCTGATCTTTTTTTCTGAGAACGCAACTTTTATACTTCCCTCCGAACAACTAAGAAAACTCTATATAAAAGGTCTGCCATCTTACGTTTTTTATACCCTATCCAAAGGGTATATTAATTTTGACACATAGTTTGTAACACCCCTTAATATTCGTCGTAGACCCATAAAAGTATATATATTTATGATCAGGACCAAATCCTAAGACTATTTAGCAATGTCCGTCCGTCCGTCCGTACGCAATTTTTAGGCCTTTAAATTCAAGCTAGAAAGCTGAAATTTGGACCACATACTCCCTAGGGCTCCGAAATGGTTAAGTGTAAAATTTTTTTGAATACGCCCACTGCCACGCCCACAATTTAGAAAAAACCGATTTAAAGCTACAGATGGACAGATAGAGGGTTATAACCTTCACAAGATATGTAGGCACTGCCCTTCTTTATAAGTTTGTCATATAAAGTTTTTTGCCACGCCTACTTTTTGTGGGCGTTTTTCACTAAAATGCTGTTTTCTTCGATAATTTTCATA
Source organism: Ferdinandea cuprea (assembly GCA_963576555.1). Taxonomy (NCBI): domain Eukaryota; kingdom Metazoa; phylum Arthropoda; class Insecta; order Diptera; family Syrphidae; genus Ferdinandea; species Ferdinandea cuprea. Next base: position 143,293,355 of record OY754958.1, on the reverse strand, counting down.
GAAACCGAAAAAAAATGTTTAACAAGATATTTAGCCAATATTTTTTCCAATATATCGCCCATACAAAGTTTTTGGCCATGCCCACTTTTTGGGGGCGTTTTTTCAAAAAATGTTTTTTTTTTTTTCTAAATTTTATAGAATGAAATAAAATACTAGCCATCATCTTCTTAAGGTTTTTTTTGGGGCATATAGGGATAGGGATAGGGTATCATACTGTTCGCTCCAAGCGGACTGTAGCCTTTCCTTATGTTTTTTTTTCAACTAGTGCTTATTTCGCGAATGGTAACACTTAGCTCATATCTGATTTGACAGATAATTAGTTTTATCCTTCCGCTGAACGAATATGGTTGTGTATACGTTTGAACAACGAACAACAACAGCGAACAACAACAAGGAGTGGCCGTTACAGTCCATGGCGGTCGTTGTCGGGCCATGTTGAACGAATTTTTGTTCCCAAAAATTGAAGAAGAGGATATTGGCAATATTTGGTTTCAACAGGACGGCGCTACGTGCCACACAGCCGAAGCTACAGCCGATGGTTTGCGCCCTGTTTCAAAAAAAAAAGTTATTTGGCGGACTTTATTTTTACAGTTATGATCTATGGATCCAATATTCTTAGTCGTTTTGAAACAATTTCATATATCTTTATAAGATATTTGGTTCCGCATACAATCACGGGTTCTAGAGAACAAAATTAAAAGATGAAACTATACAGCGAGACTGCTGGGATATTTAGAGCAAATGTACACCAACGCTGCAGCCGGATTAGGTGGCGCGCACAAGGGGAAGGGACTCCAACCAGCTTGGAGTGCACAACGAGTAATATATTCCAGGGACCAGAGGCCAAAGACCGCACAAATTATTATAATTATTGTTATGCATGCGCCCTCAACCTCGTCCAAACCGCGCGTGGGATGCACCTTTTATTATTTTATTATATCCATAGATATTTAATTAAATGGCCTTAAGTTTTGCCACAGTTTTGTTGGGGTTCAGAACCATTATGTTGCTTATAAATACAAGCCATTATTTCTTAAATTATTTGAAGTAAATCGAGTCTTTTATATGACGTTTTTCACTTCTCTTTTAAATGCATTTAAATTTTCCAGTGACTTAATTCGATTTGCAGGGGCATTAAACAATCTGAAGCGTGTATTTTTGTTTTATTAACGTATTGTACACATTTACTGCTGTTTTCATTGCAATTTTCTGTCTTATTCTGCTGAAAAAGTATATTTTCTTAAATAACTTTTTGCAGACATAATACAAATTTAATCTTTAATTAATTTTAGCATCAATAAAAACACATAAATACTTAAATTTTTTCACAAGCTCTATGTTTTCACCATCTACATTTACATTTATACACATTTATGTATGTATATTTAGTCTTTTTTATATTTAGCTTTAATTTAACAATTTCAGATCTTCATTTATTTTGTTTATGCATTTCTCGTCGGAAAATTCACTAACAAATGTTTAACGTAAATGTATATTCAAAATAGAAATACACCCAAAACTCAACCTTGAGGTACTCCTACAAGGTGGCGCAAAAATAACCTTCCGATGTTTTTTGGCTGTAATTTAAAAAACAAATTAAAAACTTTGATTCTTCTTGTGGATTATTTTTATTTGGTCTTTTAATTTTTTTGACATCAAGTCGAGAATATGATGTCATGTAAATGGCCGCCGCCACAGTTGATTGTCATTTGAGCCCTTTTTATGGCATTTTCCATCACTTTGGCCAAAACTTCCGGCGATAGGTCCTCACATTCTGGACGGATATTGTCTTTAAGAGCTGCAAGAGTCTGAGGCTTGTTGACATAACCCGCGACTTCAAAAAGCCCCACAAAAAGAAGTCTGGAGCGGTCAAATCAGGCGATCTTGCTGGCCAGTGCAAATCGCCAAAACGGGAGATTAGGCGCCCGGGAAATGCATTCTTCAGCATATCGGTTGTGGCACGTGCAGTGTGTGCCGTTGCACCGTCCTGTTGGAACCACATGTTTTCCAATCCCAATTCATCAAGTTGCGGCAAAAAGAACTCGTTGATCATTGCTCTGTAGCGCTCACCATTCACAGTAAACGTTTGGCCGCGACGTCTTTGAAGAAAAAAGGTCCGATGACTCCTCCAGCGAAAACAGCACACCATACAGTGACTTTGAGCGGGTGTAATGGCTCTTCGTGGGTTACACGCGGATTTTCAGTGCCCCAGAAGCGTAAATTTTGCTTATTTACGTACCCGCTAAGATGGAAATGGGCCTCATCACTCATGATTATTTTTGATGAAAAATCATCTTCCTCTTGGTGGTGATTAAGGATGGCTAGAGCGTATGTTAGATGCGATTGGCGGTCAGCAGCTAACAGCTGATGCACCGTCTGGACTTTGTACGGAAACATCTTCAAATCTTGTACCAAAATTCACTGTAAAGACCGTCGACTGATACCCATTTGCGTGGCACGTCGTCTGGTCGATGTTGACGGCGCTTCCATGACATCTTCGGCTACAGCAGCGATATTCCCTGCAGAACGGCTACTCCGGGGTCTGCCACGCCTGGCAGCATCTCGTGTTGTGCCAGTCTCTTCGAGGCGAGCGGCTAAACGTCGCAGTGTTTCACCAGTAGGCGTTGGACGGCTAGGAAATCTGCGACGAAATTCACGTTGTGCCAAAGTCTCCGACCGATTATTGCTCAAACAAATAGTCACCAATATTCCGCGTTCTGGAGCAGTGTAGCGTAACATTGTTTATTAACGTGTATTTCGCATGTGTTTACTACACAAATGTCAAAACAGAACTGACATTAGGGGCCAATCGCAAAATGTATAGCATTTTCTGATAGGAGGATTACTTTTGCGCCACCTTGTATATTAATGTCTATCGCATTAGCTATTGCATTATTAGTCATTGTGCACTAGGGTTACCAACAGGGTAACCTAGTGCACAGCCCCTCCGGGCTGCGGGCCAAGCTCAAATTTCTCCGGTCCGTCAGGTTTTAAATGTTTATAATTTCTTTTGTTTGGTAACAATACATATACAAAAATCAAAATGGCAAGGGACGCATTAGGTCTTACCGAACCTAAGATAATACCCTTTTCGCACGGCATTGAAATCTGCGGTTTCGCAAAAACTCCCATATATTTTTCGGATTTCCAAACCCCTTTGCAGAATCTGATTCCAATGGTGAGGTTACCAAAATGCAGGTGACAAGTGGTTGACAGGTTTACCACTGTGTTAAAAGTCAACTGCAAGTCACCCAAGAGTCAGCTTACGGATTTCTTGAACGATGATCAAGCGAATTATATGAAGATATAAGAATTGTTAGTTTAGCAGTGCACTTGCAACTTGAACGCAATAATTGCTTATTCGCTTCTATATGTCCATGGTTGACTGAAACGTCAAACAAACCCCAGGTAGTGTTCAGTGTGAATTCTTTAACGAGATTTAGAAACCTTCGATTGCAGTGCGATGTGAAGGATGTGAAGGGCATAACCTGAAATGGCAAAAATAATTTTTTTAACATTTCGCAGCGAACTTACGTAGCTATGGTATCCTTAATGTCCACAAACTCCGTGCATTTCAACTAAGTGGCACACATAATGCGCCCAATAGTGTATTGAGCGCATTCCATCTTCCATGTCCCTTTTGCCTACTACAGCAGAATGCTGATTGGTAGAAATACTTGGAAAATTAGGGCGTTTTTTGACGTCTTGGGGAAAAAACTTATACTCCATTCACACCGCACTGCCACCTGAGATTTCGCAAAAACTCCTGAAATCTTGATGGTGAATCAGGAGGTTTCTTATACATTTTTATATTTCAAATTCTCGTTGATGTGTGAGGTTTCGATGAAACCTTCTCAGAATCTGGTTTTGAACATATTCTACAACACATTGAAACCAGTTGACAAAAATCTTTTTTGTACTATTTTAGTATAAGTTGACACAAAAACTTTTCTTAGCAAAAAAAAATCTCCGGGCCGAGCCTTTGTTAGAGTTGGTAACCGTGTAATGTGCACTGTGTACGATTACTTAAATATGATTCGAACCACTTTATTCCGTATTTAGAAAACTTTTGCAAAAGAATTTTACGATCGAGTGTTTCAAAAGCTCTTTTGAAATCAAGGACCACTGACACTACAATCTTTTTTTCGTCTATTTCATTTTTCCAGGTTTCAACCATCTGATTTAAAACGGTTTCGCGTGGAAATCATAGATTCCTTCAATCCTTTAGGAAAACAGCCTGTCGTCATTGACTTGTTATTTATTATTTCAATTCCATCTAAAACATATTAGCTGTACTAAGTAAATACTTGGTACTTGTACACTCGCAATATCCTTAATGCGTATGCATCAAAATTTGAAGACGGTACTCACTTCATTGATATTAAAAATATATGTTACTCTTGGAATTTGTTCAACAATGTTTTCAACACTTTTTACGAAGAACATATTAAACTCCCTCGCAATCGTTTTATTTTCTTGAATTACCTTTCCGTTGAATATGACATTGCAAATCTCCGGTTGCTTATTTCTTATTATTATTAGCATTTTAATGTTTTTCAATGTATCCTGTTGGTTTCGTGATGAATCAATTTGTTTTTGTTCCTTATCACTCGTAGTTCACTTGGGTAGATTTTTCTAGCCTCTTTATATTTGTCCCACTTTGTTACCATATTAGATAACTTAGCCACTTCATAAGCTTTTTATTAAACCACGGACATTTATTTGCACACACACTTTTTTCTATTAATTTGCTAGAAAGGCTTATTGGTTGATACATAAGTAAGCAAGTAAGCCCGGTTTGTTACGCGCGTGATATATCAACGCAATCGGATAGAAGTCCGACTTACTTAGACCTATATAATTGTGATACCACATGGATCCTGCCTACACGTTGAACCATTTTGAGGTGCTTATAAAGGTGCTTATAAAGCATTTTGGGTTGGTTGAGTTTAGATCATTAAGATCATTATAGAAGAAGGCCTCCTCATCCATGCTGCTCCTACAGAAGTCGTTTGAATAGGCGCCAATCCTTGTTGCATGCCTGCCTAACAGATAGTGTCCAGTTATGACACCAATTGTAGCACTAATGTGCGATCGATGAAGGAGAATCAAGCTCCTTGAGCGTCTTAGATCCAGCCTAGGCCAAATCTGCTTCGTTGTCAGACAAGTAGTACCATTTGTCCATCTGTGGTTAGTTTTATTCTATTGCATCCAGTTAAAACAAGAGTTTGCATGTGGAAACTGGTATGCCTAAGGAGCCCTTTTCAGGCAATATTGAGAGGGTAGTTCCAAGTTTGGCGAGTTCGTCAGCCTTGCAGTTACCCGGAATGTCTTTATGCTCCGGCACCCAGCAAAGGTGAATGTTGAACTGCTCAGCCATCTCCTTTAGAGATGATCGGCAATCTAGGGCTTCTAAAGAGTTAATAGAGACAGAGTCCAGACACTTGATGGCGGCCATAATTTCCGCCTGGAAAACACTACAATGATTAGAAAGACGGAAAGAAAGACTAAGATTTAGTCTGTCTGAGAAGTTGATAACCTCCACCCACCCCATCATTTGTTTTTGAACCGTCTGTGTAAAAATGGATTGATTCTTCCTTCGGCAAGGCATCCTCCTAAAAGGATCTAGGCGGGATGGATAGCTGGAAGTTTTTTCCTAGAAGGTATTCTGAGTATGTTCAGAAATTGGCAGAGTGGCCAGGCCAATATCACTATCGGTACATTGAGAAGTTGCTTTGAGACGAGTGGCCGTGGTAGCAGCCGCCTGTCAGTTCACCTTAGGGAGTGGTGCGAAGTGCTCCACTTATGCATAAACATGCTGATCTCTGGACCTTGTCTAGTTTATCGCGATTTTTCGCTTTCCCTAATCAGTCCACCAGACAATCGTTCCATATGTTACTATCGATCTTACAACCGGAGATATATAGCTAGTGAGTAATTCGAGGTTGTAGTCCCCACTTGTTACCAATGGCTTTTTTCCAAGAAAAGAGTGCCACCGTAGCTTTCCGGACTCTTTCTTGTATATTAGATTTCCAGCTGAGCTTCCTATCCAGGATGAGACCTAGGTATTTGGCCCCGTCAGAGAAGACTAAGCTGGAACCCCTGATTGAAGGGGGCTCGACTCGTGGGATTTTGTATTTCCTAGTAAAGAGCAAAGTTCGGTTTTGTGGGGGTTGACGCCTAGACCACAATTGTCAGCCCATCTTATTATCTTGTTAAGAGCATTTTGTAGGAGTTCTTTTAAGGTATTAAGGTGCTTCCCCAACACGGCGATAGCAACGTCATCTACATAGGCAATCACTTTGCAGCCCTCTCCTTCCAGGATAACAAGCAGTTTGTTCACAACAAGATTCCAAAGAAGTGGGGATAGCAGCCTTACTTTTAGCACATGGCCCTTTAAAAGGCCCCCACTTTTTTATTTTCTGGCAACGCTGCCAGATACCGTACGAAATTTACTTCGGCATATTTGGAGAAAGAATTTTAAAAAAGTAATAGCGGCGGATAAGCTTTTTATAGGCCAACGGAGTTTTCACCTCTTTTCATTTTTTGAGATATTTTGCAGATCTCAAAATGTAGAAAGTTGTGTATGTATAAGTTTTCCTCTTCGTTCTTGCACTTTAAACGTTGTTGAAGATTTTACTCGGTTTTATACTGCACACTTCTCGTCTCTCTTCTAAGAAACCGTTCTCCATCGGGAGAATTCATCTCGTGTACCTAGGCCAAATGACCCTATCAAGAAGATGTTTTATGATCTGTTGGCCCCGTCCAGAGCCTTCCCGCTATACAATATTCAAGTTGTGCTCTGGGATAAGTATTTTTAACATGTACACTTCCCAAGGGGCTAATGATATAAGTGCGAACTTGGACGCCTTAGTACCAATTTTTGTGTGTACCAGGAATGGTTGAAAATGTTCATTTAAAAATGTATCTTAAATGCATGCTCTCTGTGTTCACTGCACAGCTGTTCAAGCTCAATACATGATGATGAAAAAAAGAACAATTAAGAAAGAAACAGATAGAGAAACTTCAGAACTAACCGAAACTATTAAACCGAAATATTTAGTCTAGCCATGACCATAGCACACCTGGGATAGCCAGAGACTATCACCTTCTGCAAACGACAGTACTCAAAGGTCCCTTTTTCATTATCAAAGAGGAATGGGAAACTAACTAGAACCCAAATTCTTCTTCCTTTCTTCTTTTCTACTTTCCATTTGACGACGAGATTATGATCAGGATTACAGGGATCATAACCCTCCCACTTCACTGCATTCCTACTGGTCCGCCTGTGGGGTTCGCCGGTTCGACCTCAAAATTCATTGAGGCCAATCATTGAGGCCAATCAAATGCTGATGTTTCTGCATTTGTGTGATCCAGGAGTTTTTAGGCTTGCCTTTCATACGCGATTGTAAAGGAGGGTTGATTGACATTGCCTTTTTGACGGGATTCGTAGGATCCCTCCTTTGAACATGACAATAGCAACTGAGTCGGTCGTGCTCCAATTTTTTCGAGATGGGTTCTTTGGCGTGAAGACTTCCTCGGATTCTGGAAGCTTGCCACCAAATGGTAGTCAATCTGGGTTTCATTTCCGCCACTGCTATAAGTGACCAAATACCGGGTCTGTTTGATGGACATTGTATTAAAAACGATCAGACCGTATGACTTGCACATGCTTAGGATGTCTTCACCAGAAGAATTTCTGGTGCCGTATCCTAGTCCTATATGGCAATCTTCATAGTCTTCGTTAGACTTCCCGACATGTCCATTCAAATCTCCGCCAACAAACAAAAGTTCATCCTTTGGGATATTCTTGATAAGGTTGTGGAAATCAAGCCAGAATGTATCTTTTTCCCTTTGCTCGCACCCGATTTGGGAATATGCACTGACAGTATTCCACACCTCGCCTTGAATTACCAGTTTGAGAGACATCAAACGGTCACTGGACTTTAAAATGGTCAATACGTTGCTTAGCAACTCTGCCGCAAGGATGATACCGATACCATTCTTACCCTGTTCTTTACCGTAGTAGAACATCTTGTATGCTTTTGTCTTGACGTTCAAGAAACGCGCCCGATTTCCGGTGTTTCGCCATTTCGTTTCTTGGACACACAAGATGTCCAATCGCCTTCTTACCATCATCTCTTCCAGCTCGTAGCTGCGACCACTCATACTTCCAACGTTCCAAATCACGACCCTAAGGTTTCGCCTAAGTCTTTGCATTATTTTGCTATCCTTCGGAAACCGAATAGCTCTGACCCGTGCATTTCTGCTTGTCCCAGGATCAAAACCATGCGTAGCATTAGAGGTGCCTGGCGGGGTAGTGTTTCTTTAAACGTAGATTTCCATAATATAGGTTAAGCCACTTTGTTTGTTCAACAAGTCCATGCTCCTGATATAAGTTCTTGAATGATCTAACTTTTATGACACCGGTGATCTCCAGTCGTGTCAACCCACGGATTTGCATGCATACTTGTGGGCAGGTTAAAGGTGTTAAACATGTTTCTAGCCTCACCTGGATGTTTAAATTGCTTAGATGTGATTTCCTCCGCCTTAGTCGCCTTTTACGACAAGCACTGGCGGGCGCTGCAGCGATATTCTTACTTCCCGTCCCTGCACGGGGCATATAGAACCCAAGTTACCCATTTTAAATTTTATATTTAAAAACCAAATGTGCTTAAAATGGTCTGCGTTATTTCCTGACTGGGCACTACCGACACTTATAAAAGTTTTCAAAATTTTCATAGATGAAACAGTCGATACGTTTTGCGAGCACTTTTTAAACAAATACATCAGTTGTTACAGTTGTTACAGTTTAGCGGTCTGTCCTGAATCGTCAATCAGTCATTCAGGCCATTCGATTTTGGTCCACTCTTGAAATGTTGCCTGTTTCGCATAGTTTAAGTAGCCATTTTGCAACCAAACAAATTTCCCAATACAAAATGCAACCCTTAGTATTCTACCATCAGACTACCTACGTAATTCAAAGTAGACCTACGAGTGTCTGCAAAGTATCTCATACTTAATATGAGTTAGGCTTCAATTGAAGACCTCTTAGTTCAGCCTATTTACGAAGGGGTTAGTTTATTTTCTCACTCCACCATAAAACATTCTCAAAATCGCGTAAAACTCTTTCACTAAACGCAGCATTTTAGCACACACTTGACATCGTTTAAGCAAAACTCCTTGACATCCTTAATATTTAACAAAATCCTCTATTTGAAATATTTCTATCCTTCGCCATTCCCCCCCCCCCCCTTCCCACCCACACTTCAGACATAAAGACATAATCACGTTAAAGAAGGATTTTGTGTTTTAATTCCAGATATACCAAAATGACAAGTGTCGTAATTAAGAGTCCATAATTTACCTGTGCACTGCAGGCAGTTAATGTGTCTGTGTAGTGTATGTAAGCAACTTACTTTCGACCAGTAGGTACGTAAAGTACGCTGCTGAGTAATGAAGAGCTTCATGTGCATTCCAGAGTGCAAAGTTTTAATTTCTGAAGTTAAATGCTTGGTCATTCTAAAACCTATTCAACCGCCCAGACATCTACCTTCTTACATAGTTAATCCGCAGCGCTTTCTCTACCACAAAGAACTTATTCTCCTTCCGAAGGAGGGAATGGGAACCACAGCAGCATTGCATGAATGAGAGTGAATCTCTGCAACTCTCAATGGCGCAATTAAACTCTTAAGCCCATTTACCATAGTTGATATTTCTAATGACGCTATTTACATCGTCCTTTCAGACATAGGTACACAGTGCGGAACTTTCGCATAGGAAACTCGATTTTCTGTTAAAAAGTTTTCACACTAAACATCACTTCCGGAGCCATAGAACCACCATCACCACCAAAGTAGCGAATAGATGCAGCAGCAGCAGTGCGAACGGTAATGACATTTATTGGCCAGGACGGAAGCTTATGATATACAAATTAAAGTCGACTATCACCTGAAAGTTTCTTGAAAGGCATAAGGGTGCGGGAGCGCACCGTCGATCCGGCACGGGTAAACCTTTGAGTGGGTAATAGTTGGCACCAAAGTGTAGTAATACAAGTTTCCTGTGCTGCGACAGTGACGCTCCTCAGAGCGGACAGAAACACTAATGAGTAGAACTCCACTTTACCAATTTATTCAAATAAATGAATAAAAGATTGCGCAATGGGATTTGAATTTGAATTTGAATTTGAATTCGCCATTGAGTTGTTTAGCTGCGCCATAAAACTTGGTGTTTTACTGCACTAATTACTGGAGTAGTTGACAAAGGTAGCTGGTACCAACGAAGTTGAGAAAGTTTGCTCTCGAAAACTGATGTTTTAATTTGAGTCCTTTGAATGGACGATGGCAAGAATGAATTGAAACCGGTCTATAATTGGTTGGACAATTAGTGAAGTCTTATGAAAAGAAGATACTTATCATAGTTTGCATACAACAGAGTCTATGTATTTGCATACCTCGCGAGAGTTATTGCCAGATTTTTGACAGGATATTTTAATTATTATAGATCTACTTCACTTCAGCCGTACACCTCGCGTACACAGTGGCATGCATGCAACTTTGTAGGTCATGACAAGTTTGATAAATTTCGATTTGCCCCGCCAATGTGCATGTAGCATCGTGCTGTTGTTGCTTACACCTTCTGCTCCTTGTTATGCAACAATTCACTATTACCAATGTGTCTTCCTGTCCATTAAAGCCATTTCACTTGGGATTGGTATTTATTTGCGCTTGCATAGTAAAACTTGGTAATAACAAAAATCAACACTTATAAATAGTGCTGTGAAGGAATATGACAAAGGGATTAGTGCATTAGTGAAGCGCGCCTGGCAAGCTCTTTTGGAATGTGTTCTTTGGTTAAGAGAAAACAACAACAACAAAGAAAAAATTATCTGACTCAAATTGAGGGCGTAATTTAAGTTGCCTACATGCGAAAAGACAAACTTACTGAGACCTCCAGGTAGTTTAACATAAACGACATGTCACGCCTGAAATTCTTTGCTGTAATTCCCATTGCCACCGACGAGCGGCGACCGACCGTATACCCGTCAAACGTTGCTGTTCGCAACAAACTGCGCGAACATGCAATCACTCTGCACGCGATAATCTGCAATCGAGCAATTCCAGTCCCGCTGCCCGCCATCTTTAGCCGGGACTCTGCACTTTTAATATAGTAAATACCAGTGCACCGAACAAAGTTTATAACTTTTGTGGGCCCATAAACCAACAGAAAGGTATCCTCGCGTCGTGCTCCACCACCATCACCGCCATCACTACCACGAAATGAGCAATAACACTGCATGTAGCCGGGAATCGAATTGCTGTCGGACCAATAAAGTTAACGTTGGTATTTATTGAAAGAAAATTGAGGTGAACAAATGCATCGTGCCTCATAAAGGCCTACATGTTAATAGCTGGGCCGGGGGCTAGCTTGCTGCTCTGGTGGATGAGGTTCCGATTGCGAGGAGCCGTAGCCATTAGGCCGTCAGTACATAAATGAACTGATTCTTAATGAAACCTTTCAAAATTCGAATTTGAATTGCGCTCGGATTGATGTTTGTTTTGCCCGGATGGTGAAGAAAGAAACTCCGAAACCAGAAATGGATAATGAAACCGAAACCACCCGTGGACGTTCCGATGACGAGTGGAAATAAATTGGCATCACCTGAAGAGTACTACATTTCGTAACGGATTATGCGCCATTAGGGCTTATTGCAATAAGAAAAAAAATATCATAATGTCAGAAAAATCGACAGATCGCCCAAAAGTAGGCAAGGAAATGTTTACAAAACCTGGCAAACACCTTTAAGCCGCTTTTGAGGGGAAGTCGTAAATAAAATAAAAGTTTTCTAATAAATTTATTTATTAGACGTACAATTTGGAGAATGCATTTCAAAGTTTTAGCGGACAATGGTGCACATTCCTCAGCAGCTTCGGAAGAATTTCGATTCGATTTTGGATTAGCTACATTTGCTGTTGATACGGTCGTGTATTCCTCGCATGAGTTCGGTTCTAATGTAGAATCTAATCTTCAGAATGCATTGAATGTTCTCACACTACACTTCATAAAATGGAAAATAAAAACTAACCCTTCTAAGATTAATGCCTTTCTTTTCCAAAAAAAGATAGCCGAAAAATTTCTATTCTTAATGTAGAAACAGAATAGACCGATAGTATTTAATATCTTGGCGTTCATTTAGATAAAAAAGATAAGCCTACGGTATACGTTTTTCTTTGATTAACAGAAGTTCAGCGTTAAGTGTTGAAAACAAACTTGTAGTTTTCAAAGTGATTTCTCATGCGATTTTGACATATGCTTCTCCTGTTTGAGTAAATTGTGCCATGTCGCACATTAAAAAAATTACAAGTTTGCTATCCAATCGCTTACACCTATTATTTAAGCTTCCTTGGGACTTCCCTACAGCCAGACTGCACGAAAAATCAAGTGCTGAAAAAATCTTGGCCAAAGTTAAAAAACATAACCCAAATGTCACACAACTCTTTACTTAATATCCTCTGCTGTTTATTTATTGATTGTTAATAGTTGTGTAATATTTACCTTCTACCCTTGTCTTATTGGCGGTCTGCCTTTCTAAAAACTTTGTCATCCTCTAGTTCTAGTCAATAGTTTGTAAGATACTTAATATGTGTTTTTAACTTTCTCGTATACATTAGTATACTAAAGAGAAAGTTATTGCGATCGTGAGGAAATTTCGAAATCAAACTCAGTATGGGGATGATATTACGACTATAGAGAAATCCAAAAAAGTGGGTCCGCCAATGTCATCTGTCAGTCGGTCGGTCCATCTGTCTTTCTGTCTACCTGTCCGGCCGCCATATAGCGATACGGTTCGACGGATTTGCTTCAAAGTTCGTATATAAAGTTTTTGGGATCACATCTCGGGGAAACTTTTTTGCTTTGCTTTATCTTTTGAAATAACTGTACCTGCCATACAATTTTTTTTTGTGAAAATCACTTATCACTATTTTTCTCGAAAGTGGTTACAAGGATTTCTGTCTTTTTTTGTACTAAGGATATCTGGGATGGGGTCAAAAATTCTGCATACTCAGTTTTAGGAAAAAAAAAATCGATTAACGGTAATTTATAAAACCGGCAATATCACGAAAACTAATAAAGGGAACTTCATAACAATTTACAGTTTTTTTTATACTATAAATTTGCAATCGAACAAATTTGCATACTTCGATTTTTGAAATAATTTTTATTTAATTTTTTTTCATATAAAGATTTTCATAAATTTCAATTAAATTCGATTTGTATTTCGAACAATTATGTTAAAAGTCTCCAATGTGAGAAATTATATTAAAATCGTAGGTGCCGTTTTTGAGGAAATCTAATTTTTCAAAACCTAAAAAGTAATTTAAATAAATTTGTCACAATTCATTTTCGATTCATTTTGCGATTAAGAACGCATCTCATGTACCGAGAAAGACTAAAGTCTTCGCGAAATATCCGGCAGGAGTCAGCAATGAATTTCCAATAAAAGTCGGTGTTCACCAGGGAAGTGCCTTAAGTTCTTTGCTCTTTATTACAGTGCTAGATTATCTGCTTAAGGGAAAAGTGACGGACTCTGAAGTGCAGAACTTAGAGCTAATCAAGCAGCAATTTCCATCTTTCGCGGTGCGGGGTCTGGGTAAACCGAGCCTCGAAGAACACGTAATCGAGGTGAATGACGACAAAATTGCCATCATTGAGGAACTCCATAGGATGCTTTCGCTAGTGAGAGTGCCTGGACTAACGGATTTTCGGCTGTCGGTGATGGAGTGTTGATCTCGTTGATAACATTTGGGGCAGCCCTAAACGCACTACAGAAGTCTACACCAAGATATAGTTGTTTTTGCAGATTTGGCACTACATACAATTCGATTTCCTGCGTTTTGTTCCCCCACGAAACTTGCGGCCGAAATCGTCCCTGTATCCGTTGTTGATTTCCGTCTGATGTCCTAATGTCGGTGTCCACTTTTGTCATTGTCATATTGAGTCTCTGGTTAAGTAAGCGAACAGTCCAATGTAAAGCTCTACAGAAACTGCAAGTTCTGCTATAAGATAGTTAATATTGGGCGTTTCTCGAAAGAAAAATAATTCACCGGTCAATTGGTGTTGTGTGCGTGAAAAAGACTTGCAATATAACACTTCGAGCACATTTACTCGGCCACATCGTGTCGTGCCAACAGTGTCCAAAATAATCTTCGAACTTCTAGGTTCTAAACGACAAGAAAGACCGAACCTTGAGTCGAAGGTTCCGAACGAGTCGTGACTAACATTTACATGATACAATTTTTAAAAAGTAAAGGCCATGAATTGTTCTTTAGCCGAGAGATAAAAGCGATTTTCACTAAGCAATAATTGTCAATCAAACACAAACCCGTCCTGTTTTAATAAGCTTAGGGTTGTAAATATACTAGCTGACCCGTTTCGGCCCCGAAATAATTCGGGTAATTCAAATTCTTTATTCAAAAATTCTATTAATCGCCCATCGGAATAAGCGTAGCATTCAGAATGAGAACATATTCGCCTAAAAAGTTGTCAAACTTTACATATCAAAATAGCCGACGCCTTCGCAGGCAAGCGTTCAATTCATCTAACGGTGTGGATCTTGGAATGAGAGGCAGCATTTGACGAAGATCGCCTGAATTCCAAATTATTGCCCCACCGAAATGCTATTGTACACTTGTACCAGATGCTGCACTATTTTGGCTATCGCAGAGTTCTTTTGTAGATTTAATTCAGAATGAGCTTTTCGGCAGCTTTCGAACAACGTAGCCGCTATCCCAGAAAAGGTGAGTGCCAAAGCAATCTCAGATCTCGAACGAATCGTAACCAAAATCAATGAAATTATTTTTACACATTTCATTTCCGGATCTTCCCGGATTTTCAATTTTTATTGAAATTTTCCACGATTTTCTTTCATAGCGCTCTTCCTTGTACCAATACGAATCCATCATGCCCAAATTCATGAAAATTTAACTAACCGTTATGTTATGAATGCACACGGACGGCAGTCCCTTTTTATATATAGACAATTTTTTTTATTTCTTGCCTAAATGGGTGACACTGCGACCTCAAAGTTTCATTGGAACAAAAGGGGTTGTTAACCTAAGACACAAGTGACTTTCCAAGTGAAAGCCACAACACCCTTAGTTGCAGAGTTTCTAAATTCTGCTGATTTACGCAAGTCTTTTTGGAAGATCCGTCGTCTTAACTAATGAAGGGCCGGACATTCACAGAGGATATTCCGAAGTTCCATCACCCTCTAGACAGAACCTACATTCCGTCTCTGGGCATAAGATGATGCCTTAAGACGTAATGGGGCGTGAGGAACCCAACAGCTTACTACTATTTTCCTTGTAGGAGTAAGGCTTAATTATTTTGTTTATTTGTCTTAAATCCGGAACACTTTCCTAGTGGTTAAGACGAAGTTGTTGTTCCCAATTGTTAACTAGCCCTAAAGCAGCAGACCAATTGACTCTGCACTAGGATTCTGGTCTTAAGATTCGTTGCCTGCAATACCTTGGTGACCAAGTATCCATCCAAGTTTGACCTTGTTGTGTTTTACTAGGCTTGCAACGTAGTAGCACTTCACTGTCACAGAATTTACAGTGCTAGATGATAGTGCCTGCAGTGCTGCTTGACTATCCGAAAATATGTGAATTCTGATACCTTTCATTCCTTTTCGAGAAAACAAATTTGCGCAGCTCTCAATGATATGGATTTCCGGCCTAAAATACCGTGAGATGCATTCCTCTGGATATCGAGTCTTTAGTGTTGGGTCCAAAGACACCCGCTCCAACTCCAGATTCCATTTTTGATCCATCGTTGATCAGACTGGGATCTAGTGGCGGAACACCATTGGCCTATTTATAGCGGTCTAGTATTTGGACCTCGAAGAGATTCCCAAACTTGTACTAACCTAAACATAATATCGGGGATGCAGTTAACCATGTCCATGTTTGGGATTTTTTATTTTCGAGTTGCATCTTAATATCGCTTCTAGCTACTGTCTTCTGCATGGGTGAGAGCCCAACAATGGCCTCGAGTGCGCACCGCACTTATAATGCCGAGACATGCAATACACTGCAGCTTATTTGCCGTTGTCATTTAAGGCCCACAGACGAAAGCCGCATACGAGATAATAGGTCTGACCATCATTGTTTACAGCCCTATCATTCTGAGACTAAGACCCCAAGTTCTGCCATGCAAGCGCCTACTGTCCCACATGGCTCTAGTTGCGTGTTCGGTGCCGGAATTTATATGAGAATTTCAGTTAAATTTTTTTATCTAGGATAATACCAAGCTATTTGTCTTCATTAGAGTAACTCATCACGGTCGACATGATTTCGAGACTGAACAATCTTTTTTTTTAATAAAATGCACTAGAATGTTGTTACTAGGATTTATGGAAAGTCCGTTCTGTTCGCACCATTTTAAGACTTGTAGTATTGCTTCCTGTTCACTACTAGAAATGGTTACACTAAGCTTGCCGAGTCTATCTAGGCAAACTAGCAGATTGTCAATGACTAGTGACCAAAGGAGTGGAGAGAGTACCCCTCCTTGGGGGCAATCTTTAAATGCCGTCACAGACACTGACACAGCTCCTGAGGAGGAGTTTATGAGTCGACTTTCCAGCATGGTTCTGATCCGTTAGCTTGTTGATTCTTCGATACCTTTACCACTGACTGACTTGTCAATCGCTTCGTATCCGAAGTTTCGAAAGCACCCTCGACGTCTAAAAAGGCACATAAGGCAATTTCCTTTGATATAAGTGCTTTTTCTATCATTGTTACAAGATAGTGCAGAGACTTAAGTGAAGGGGGTTAGATGCTTCTAACTGCCTTCTGATATGAACATCTATAAGTCTTTCCATTATTTTAAGAACAAAAGATGTTAGACTGATAGGTCTGTATAATTTAGGCAGTTCAATTGGCCTAATGTCATTTTTGGGGATGAAAATCACATTCACTTGTCTCCATGAGAGAGGAATGTAACCATAACCTTTTGGATAAGGGCCAGATAGAAAATCACCACCAGGTACTTTCAATGGTTTAAATGAGACAATTAAAGATTTTATCAGATAAGCTATTAACTCTTCTCGAAGCCGTTAGGGTCAGTCGTATTTGAGTTTTCGTGTGTTTTAAGGATAGACGACCCCGGAAAGTAAACCTGACGTAAGTATAGATAGAAGGATAAGTATTGCTGCCTCATTCTCTAAGGGAAATTTTGTGAATGCCCAGTAACTCAGTGGGTGTTGGCGATAGATCCCATATGATTTGTATAATGAATCAGATGCCGAAATACTGTAATCCCCATCCTGGTATTCTAGAAACAACCAAATATTTTAGGCACCATTATTTTTAGAAGCTTCTTATGACGGTTCCTACACTGGGATGTTTTATTAGGTGGTACGGGTATGATTTGAACCGGGACCCCTTGCACACTTAACCACCAGACCACATTGCCAACCCAAGTTTGGTACTGCAACTTGCCTGCAAAGCAGTCAACACATTTCATAAATTTGTTTCCTCAGAATAAGAACCGATGGAAATCAATTCTTGCGAGGCCATAATCTCAATTAGAGAGGTCATAACCCTTCAACTTAACTACACCGTGTACGGTTCACCTTGGTCATAACCTAACATTAAAAGAGGTCACAAACACTTTAAGAGCAAGTGTAAGCAAATGTGAGTACTCCCCATTCCTACTCCACTTGACCTAAGAACAACCTCTTAATGAAGATTTTACCCACAAGTCCTCGTTTCGATTATTATTCTCCTTCCGCTGGCTAGTTTTTGTTGTGAACAAGTTTCGTAGATAATTACCTACATCTACTTGGCTTTCATTTGAATGATTTGATAATTTGTGTGTGTGTGTGTGTGTGGTAGGAAAAACTACCAACTGCCAATAAGTATCTACAAATCCAAATCAAACGGAATTGGAATTTCATTTACCCAAAGTGAATTTATTGCGACAGCAGTCTCAATACATTGTTGTCGCCGTTTGGCGGTGCGATTCCCTGGTTCCCATCGCGATTTCTTGGCCATTGGTACCATTCGACTGTGTGATACCTGATGAACACCTAACATGAAAATTATTACGTGCGATTCCAATCAGCAAGTGCGACGACATAGTCATTTTGCAGTCACTCCTCCTTCGTGGTGTCGCGTCGGAGTGGTGGACTGTGATGGGTTATGGTTATGGTTATGGTGGAGTGTAGTAAAGACCGCGTTCCTTTTATACACTTTCTTCATCTCCATGTGGAGTTGGCGGGCGCGCGGTGGTTTAGTTCCAGCAAGGACAACTTCTCTCACAAAAAGCGAATTAATCACATCAGGCAAAAATGTCATCAACATTAACTTTTGATACCATCAACAGAGCCATAAAGAAGTTGCTTTTTGTTTTGTTGCGCGCGTCCTCTAGTAATGGTTGGTTAGTCGGTTGGTTGGTTGGTTGGTGCTTTTCTGGTCTCGTTGATGGTGTCCAGTCCAGACCAGCGCGTGTAGTATTTCTCTACTAAGCCATATGTCAAGTAAGCGCAAAAAGGGGCAGCCGATCCAAGTGTGGAACTGATGGTTTTATATAAATAAATGTATTGTGTTTTTTTTGTTTTTGTTTTTGTTTTTAACAATAATGTTGGAATGCATTAGCTTTTGGCAGATTGTGCAGCTGATTGTGTACGTGGCTTAAGAGAAGCGGACACCAGAATATCGGGAAACACACAATTCACGGAATGAGTTGGCATATGGCGGTAAAGTTAATATCTTCTGTGCATGCTTTGCGCCGAGTAATAAACTCACTGGTGTGAACAGCAAACCGAAAGACGTATGTACTTAACCGGAATAAAGATGCGGCTCTATGCGGTGCGGACTATAGGGTTGGGGGAGGGAGGAAAACGGAAGAGGGGTCAGGATGTCCTGTCGAGTGAGAGTGTGCGTTCGGAAAAAAAGTGAATCATCAGATACACATTAAGCAAGAGGAAAGCACAAACCAAACACTCAAGAAGTATACACACACACACACATGTATTTTAGAATTCACGAAACGGATAGTGAATCGGAACAAATGCGAAAATATATCGATCATCATAAATAATGGAAGCATAGAGTCGGAGAGCACAAGCACAAGCACAAGTCATCGTGCGGTGGCTGTTATGCCAGGTCTTCTTGTTTATGGGGATAAGGTGAAGCTGTATGGGGGAGAAGCACTAAGTTAAATGTTGCCGCTGGGGGGCTCATCAGATATCTGTAAATTATTATTTTAGATAGCTATAGGTTGGCAAACGAAACGCAGAGTTCTGCCATCCTTTGTTATGACAAAAATAGGACGAAGGGGTCTATCGTGTTTCTTTCGCATGTGTGTGAAGTAATACTAATGATGCATTCAAAGAGTGGTTTTTCGTGGCAGTTGGTTGTCAGATGACACGATTCCGGAATTTTGCCAAACGCAAGTAAAAGTGATTTTTCTGCTTTGCATTTGCAGAGTTGATATCTACCCCAAAGTGGATTTACTAAGTTTGCTTTTGACCTGCCTACTTGCTGGTCCCGATTTTGACAATCTGACGTATTTTGTCTCACGTTGGTACCTAGTCTATATGATATTGACGATATCTAATTGGTATTTATACCGAAGAAGGTGAGCGGATCTGTTTAAAAAATACAGGAACTTGCCTGATCAAATTACATAAAACTATTTGAGGTAGCCGTGATAGAAATAAAAGAGGTAAGTCACTTGTAAAGCCTTGTATCCAGAAAAGACCGAGCAAGATTCTAAATCAAGCCAATCTCACCAAATCCGTGGTAAACAAATACAGACAAAATTTGTGAGCCTCCTGGCGTGCAAATTGCAAGAAACGACTCCAGAAAGAGCCCAATCCTATTTACCAATCTACTTGCTTCAGATTGGTAAATAATTCACGAGCGACCTTACTCTAAGTCACTTCCCATGGTCTTCAATGTGAACATGTCGTATGAACAGAACTTTTAAGCCTTGAAAAGTTTTAGTGGGGTATTAATAATTTGTAAGCCTACGCGGTAACCAGTAGTAGAGACTCCCTACCAATTTTTTTAAAAAGCTAAGAAAGCACTTCAATGAGATGTTCAGCAATCGTTCGAACAAAGACAGGACATTTAAAAATAAAATATTCCGCGGTGTCTTATCTAACCTCGGTTTCAAGAAGATTCACCCATTTTAAGTTAAACAATCTTCGATCAGGTCTAATGCCGCATGCACTCTCGTACAGCAGAGAGTCGTGTTGTCAAATACAAATAATATCTACGAAAAAGTGCCCATAACGTACTCTCTTCTATCGAGCGTACTTCGATCCTTCCGACAAGCATTTGTGATGTCACTTACATTTCAAAAATTTAGTGGGTCCTTTAATTTTTGTAATAAGATTTACGGAAGAAATATACAGTTATAAGAACCAGCGGTTTTCTGTTGCATTTTATGGGTAGTTGTGGTGAAACGACTGTTGTTTTTTACTATTTTTTATTTGCAACAAATATATCTTTATAAATGATCAGTGCATGCGGTCACTTTTTACTGCAAATAGACGGCTTTATAAAGGCATCAACAAGGCATCAATAAGGCACTGTAAAGGCATCAACAAGGCTGATATTTAATTCTCTATGATGGCTCGGAAAATGAAGAAAAAATACCGAAGTTGGATGAAGTAGCAGATCTTCGATCTGAAAAAGTGGTACGATACCTGAAACCAATGAAACCAGAAATTTCGATTCTCAAGATTTCCATATGCAAGTTTCGGCACGAGTATAAAACCATAAATTGAAAACTGTTTTTGTTAGAGGGGCTAAATACAAGCATTCTTTTGTATGGGTGGTGGTCTACCTTGCGCCGCTTAGACAGGAGAGGCAATGTAAATAAAAGACTTAATATGGAAAACAGTGCATTTAAACACCATGGCAACACTTACAAAAAAATATTTAAGTAAATAGTACACATAACTATTATTTTTAAAAAAAATTTCACAAATAACTTTAGAAAAGTGTTTAAAAAAGTAAATTCGACAATTGTTTTTTTTTAAGTAGGTCTGTTTGAAAATTTCAAGCAGTAGAGGGTTAATAAGTGTCAATCTTTTACTTACTCCGCAGGGTTCCCTGGACTGATTAAACGTCGTCTAGTTACTGATTAGAGTCCGACCGAACAATTGGCTTCGGCAAAACGTTCGGCTTCGGCGAAAAAGGGCCAAAGGTTTAGCTAAAGCAGAATATGGAATTTTTTAACTGTTTTTCCGAGAATTTTTCGCATGAGCGATTTCGAGCAAGTCATTTCGTTTCTATAGTTGCATCTGAATGAACGTACGAATGCATTTGTAGTTATTTACAGGCAGAGTTGCCAAAAAGATACAATTGTATCAATTTGGATACATTTTTGCTTTCCTGCAAACATTTGATACATAGATACTTTATTTTCGTTTTTTCTTCGATTTGATACGTTTTTAAATTTTCACCAAAAATCTGCAAATTCTATCTTTTGCCATATATTTTTAATATTTTCAAAAAAAAATTTTAAATCTGGCAGTATCAATTGTATTGTACTTGTACGACCTGACTGAAGTTGCTCTGTATGTTACTATTACCAAGTTGTCATAGATTGGTGGTGTTTTTTGCTTTGGGGTTTGCAATTTTAAGAATAAGTTGGTATGTTACTATAATTTTTAAAATTTTAAAAAGAACTATTAAATAAAAGTCATATACTTGACCCGGATAATATCCGGATCCGGATTTCAAATCTAACGAAATTGCAATTTCTACAGATGGCCCGAAAACAACAGAGGGAACAGGGGCTGGGATCTTCTCAAAAGGTTCCGCGAGGCGGGTGAGCAAATGCAGATGCCATTGATATCCGGAAGACATTTCTATCTACATCGACAGCCAGGACGCACTTAAGGCAATGAAATCAACAAACATCAATTCTGATATAGTCAGGAAATGCAATCAGAACCCAGTGAGACTGTGCTGGGTGCCAGGAAACTGCGGTATTGAAGGCAGTAAGCAGGCGGATGAGCTTGCAACGATAGGAGGGTTACTCATTGGTAGTGAGGTTGTTGACATAAAGCCTCCCCTCTGCATAATCAGGGGTTTTATTGACAAAATAACCCTCTGGACTGCCAATCTAAGGTGGTCAAGTCTTGGAGGAAACACAGTGTCAAAAGCTCGATGGCTATTTCTCGACTGTAAGAATTCCAGGAAATTTATTAAACTTAGCAGGTGAAAGCTTAAAATATTAGTAGGCATCCTGACAGGGCATTGCCTCTTGCGAAAACATGCAGACTCGGACTGTCAGATACCGACATCTGCAGATCCTGCGGTGATCTGCAGGCTGTTAAGAATATACCGCACGTATTGTTTGAGTGCAAAGCAATTTAAAGTAGTCGTAGAAAATTCTTAGGGAGACACTTCTTCGAATTTTTGGAGGAAATAGACGGTAAAAACTTCAAAGGCCTTAAAAGAGAATGTTTAGCTTTTTGTCTACCATTTAAGTACAAATTTAACCGGTTCCCCATGAATCGCAATAGGTCCGCTTCGGTGCCTAGTATTGTGTGTGATGACCCTTACATCATAACCCTGTGAAGCGTTAGTGCGTTATTATATTTAAAAAAAAATTATTGGATTAAAATGGTGGTTCCGAGAACCCTTTTGTAGTCACTGCAAGAAACTCTAGTAAACCTTAGTATCCATCTTAAGCGCCACGAGAAATCAACCTTGATATTTTTAGTTGATACTTTTAACAATCTGAAATAAAGATACATTTGATACATTTTGCAAACAAAAAAAAGAAACATTTTTCAAAAATTCAGCGGCAACGCTGTTCGCAGGCAATCAAACAGATTCATTTACGGGCTACTTTTGAATTTTGTTTTTTTGTAAAATTCATTTTGTTATGATAATGAGTTATTTTATCTAATAAATTGTATACAGGCCAAATTAATTTAATGTATGATTTATTTCAGACTCCTTGGTATTTCGGATTCTGCCAAAAAATTGACCTTCGGTCGGACACTTTTGCTGATCCGGGAGTAGCGATTGTTCTGTGCTTCTTCAAAAAATCTTCCTCAACAACAACCCCAACAATCTTCGATCGATACCTTACCTTAAACAAGTATGCTACGTTTAAATAATAGTGTACAAAATCTTTTCCACTTAAGCAAAAAGAGCATCAAAACCTCCCTCTACCGCCCCCGGCACACGTTCCTGTAATTCATTTAATCCAATTTGTAATCGTACCAGACCTACCTAAGTGCAGATTTTAAAAATTTCCATGTTAGTTTTTATGTAGGCTAATAAAGATAAACCAAATTAAACCCTCCCCCTTTGTGATGTTTGTTGCCAAACAGAAAATAAATTAAAATTTTGTCTAAGCTACACATTAACAAGACAAATGGTTAAATTTCTATATCGGAGTTAAGTCTTTTGCTTGTAAGCAACCCGTCTTCCCTTTTACCGATACGTAAGAGAAAATTTAATACAACAGAACCGCAATTACGAAATTGACAAAGCTAGTAAAGCCCATTTTATGTGAGTTTTATTATAATAAAATTCGAAGGCAATTCAAAATCGTTATCCATAAAACGCTTCTTGTTTGCAATCTTACGATTATTCATCTCAAGTAGCACAGTATGGTCTCAAGTTCGGTCTATAAAGTATATTTCTTTAGAATTGAAATGTTTGACGAGAGTTGCAATTCGTAGACTTCTTTGGAAAAATTAATGCTAGGTGTTGAGTTCTTAGAAATTCATTGCGAAGCTGAAAGCTTCCATATCTATTGCCTTTTTTTATACAGAACAAACAAAAAATAAAGTGCACGTCTGCGTCATACGAAACTTTCTCGGTACTTGAGATGCGTTTTTGAATCGCCCCAAAATGAATGGTAACAATTTATATTATAACAAATTTATTTAAATCACTTTTTAGGTTTTGAAAACTTTGATTTCCTCAAAAACGGCACCTACGATTTTGTGTCGCACATTGGACACGTTTTACATAATATTTCGGAAATACAATAATTGATCAAAATCGTTAAAAATTATTTCAAAGATTTGTTCAACTTAACATCAATAAAAAAAATAGTAGAATTTTTTTCAGAATTTCCTTTATATGTTTTTCAGATCCACATATCGGTTTTATAAATTACCGTTATTCGAATTTCTTATAATAAGCTGAGTATGCAGTATTTTTGTCCCAATCCCAAATATCCTTGGAACCATTTTCGAGAAAATAAGTGATAAGTGATTTTCAGAAAAAAAAAATTATGACTGGTAGGGGAAGCCGGGGCAGGCACCCGGAGCAAAATGAGCTCCCGCTATATTTCTCCTTTAAGTAAGGTGTCTGTCTGCCATAGATGTCTGTGGAAAGTTGTTTGTCTGCCATGATGCTGTGTTTTGGCTAAGAAAAGCTTTTTCATTTAAAGTTGAAGTTATTTTGAAGCAAAATTAGTGTGTATTTTGCAAAGGTTAATTTTAAATTAAATTTTTACCACTTAATATCACAGTAAGTACAATTTTTTGTACGAATCCATTTATTTCTATTTTACAGATAGGTTGAAAAGTTTTTTTTATTGTAGGATCTAAATAGAATGGCGCAGAATTTTTTTGTATTCATATTTTTTATTTGTTTTAATCTATCAACATTAAATTTAATCTTTTAGATGATTCGCAATTATGTAAGAAAAACTAACCGACAAGCATGGAGCGTAAATAAAATGCGACGAGCTATTGAAGACGTCAAAACAAAATAAATTAGTTGTGAGACAGCTGACCGCAACTATGAAATTCATCGAACAACTTTACAAAGATTCCTAAAATAAGCAAATCTAAACCCCAACCTTTCACTTGCTATTACAAGTGTGGGAGATTTTTGGCATGTGAAACCCGGATATTCCAAATGAGGAGGAACCCCCCCCCCCCCTATTAGATGAAACCCCTTTTGTTGACGCGTATTCACAACCAGAAGTGCTGCAACTAGGCTCATCAACACTCACCGATCCATTGATTTTATCATAAAACCCTGTTTCGAAAATTAATAATTCATTCACAATGTCCCAATACAATCCCGTTAAACTGAGAATAACTGATGGTTTCCACTGATATTATAATACAATAAGTCCAAGCCCCTTACTATAAAAAAGAAAAAAGCCACCACAAAAAAGAAAAATAACAGGAAGGAAGAATCTTTGAAAGCGAGGACGATAAGGACTGTCTATATTGTGGGTATTTATGCTCTCAATCTACAGAAGGATGGGTTTCCGGCAGAGCCTATGATAATTGGCGCATAGTTCTTGTGCTGGGGAGGGTGATGTTGATGATGAAACCAGCCACATATCCTCGCGTTGCAACCCAGTTTAGTCATGTGCCCATCATGCCCCATACAAGTTCATTGAGCCCCAGCACCGGGGTTGCTCATTGTACCCCAATGGGCAATTTATTTTTATCTATAAAAAATGAATAAATATTAATAATTATTTATTTATCTTTCTTTTGTTTAATAATATAAATCCTTTTCCAATAAAACTATTTAGGAGATAAAAAAAACTCGTTTATTAAAAAAATTATAAATAGGCTCTTTATGCCCCCGTTTCCCCTACAATTATTTAAAATGATAAACCAAAAAATAAAAAATCGCCACGAGATGTTACCCCAAAACCTTCTATAAGAACTTTGAAGCAAATTCGTCCAACCGTTTAGCCATACGGACAGACAGACAGACAGACAGATAGACCGACTGACGGCATTGGCGGACACACGTTTTTGGACTTCTCTATAGTCGTAATATCATCCCTCATACACAGTTTGAGTTAGAAATTTCCGCACGTTCGCAATAACTTTCTCTTCAGTATAGTAATGTATACGTGAAAGTTAAAAATTGCATGGTCCGTTGAGTGTACTTAGAAATCGTTATTTATTTCTCTTTCAAAGGACTAACTCTGATAATGAACCATTATCCAGATATCTATACGAGCTGCTAATTTATTAATACTAAGAATTATCACTTATTCATTTTAAAAAAGATTGCTTTAAGGATTTTTTTAATTTCTATAACTTTTGCTGCTGCGGCAGAATTACTAGGCAGCAAAATTGTTGGTAATTTCAAGTCCAATGACCTTTTTATGTTTATACTATGATGATGCAAAGTGAGGTGTAGAATATTGTCTCCCCATGTTGGTTCCGAGCAGAGGGGTAAAGATGAATTCTGGTTTGCTTATACCAACCATATGAAAAATATCCCAATGGAAGAGCTTTTATTTAATGAATTTTAGGAAGTGTAGCTATTCTTCTATTGAAAACATCATTAGCAAGTGCATGTAATACAAATCGTATTAAACACCATTTTTGTCAAACAAAGCCGGCTCCGTGTCACTTTTTGCGGTGACAGTAATGAAGCCTGAATTGCGACTTTCATTTGGTACCAGTTTTAAGTAGCAAGATTGCAAAGTGATATTGCGAGAAGCGATCACCCGACGCAAGCGCCTATTTTTGAGAGAAATGTTTATGGAGAATAAGAATAACATAGGATTCCCTACATTGACCTTTCATAGACACGAGCTTAATCAGTGCTGGAAGCTTTAAAAGGTTACAATAAAATTGGTTTGTAAACGGAAAAAGCTAAGACAGTGAGTGGCATGTGAAAAGAAGCGGAAGGGCTTAAAAGCACGCCTTGAGTTGGAATTCAGAAGTGCCTCCAAATATAAGTAAAGTCTGTGGAGACTATGTATCGTGAGCTGAAAGAAATATGGCTACCCACTAGCTACGACAAAACAACTCGAACAAGGCGCAACCATTTATAAGACAGACGCACAGTGAAGAAGAAATGCTCAGGAAATTTAAGGCCCACTATTTGAGGATGACCAACAATTTTCCTACTTAACTTTTCAGGAGCCACTCCTAACTAGGAAAAAGTAGCCGACGACATTAAAATCGAACAAGTTGAGAAAGAGGGTATGTGTATACTATCGGGTTTTTCAATAAATTTAGCGCTACAAAATTTTTTTTAAATAAAACAAAAACGGTTTTGGATATCAATGAAATTCTGTATTCCTGTGAAAGAACGTTCGATACCATTATGTATGGAACTCGATTTCTTTTGCATGGCCACCACCGGCACGCTTGCAGAAGTCCAGACGCTGAACCCAATTTTTGACGTTTTTCAAGCATAAATCGGCCGATACTGCTGCAATTTCACGTTCGATATTCGTACGAAGTTCATCAATCGTCGCTGGCTTGTTGGCATAGATCATAGACTTGACGTAGCCCCACAGGAAATAGTCTAACGGCGTCAAATTGCACGACCGAGGCGGCCAAGCGATTGGACCATTTCGTGAGATTACACGTTCTCCAAACTTAGTTTCCAATAAATTGATTGTGGCATTCGCTGTGTGGCTTGCGGCGTCGTCCTGTTGGAACCACATGTCCTCCAAATCCATATCATCCAATTGGGGCCAAAAATATTCGGTTATCATTGAACGGTAGCGATTCCCATTCACAGTAACGTGCCGGTCTTTATCATCACGGAAGAAGTACGGCCCAATGACGCCGCCGGCCCATAAACCACATCAAACCGTAATTTTTTCGGGATGCAATGATGACTCATGGAGTACGTGTGGATTGCTGCCTGACCAATACCGCATATTTTGTTTATTGACGAAGCCATTCTGCCAAAAAGGAGCCTCTTCGCTGAAGATGATTTTTCGATGAAAATCCGAATCATTTTTAAGTTGTTGCCCAGCCCAATTCACGAACATACGACGCTTCTGGTGGTCAAGCGGCTTCAGTTCCTGCGTCAATTTAATCTTGTAAGGATGTAGGCCAAGATCTTTTCGCGAAATTCGCCACAACGACGTCACAGAGATGCCCAACACTTAAGAACGACGTGTGAGAGACACATTTGGCCTTTCTTCAACTGAAGCCTCAGCGTGAAGCCTTACTGTGCCTGTGGATTCAAATTTTTTCAATAGACGCTCAATTGTTGATCTGCTAGGACGATTATGACGACCATAAATTGGACGTAGCGCTCTTAACGTTGAGGCCACTGACTCCGAATTTCGGTAGTAAATTTTTATAATTTCGACTCGTTGTTGGCTCGTATATCTTTCCATCATGAAATGGTAAACCTTACTGAAAAGAAATGTCAAAAGAGCGGCAAGAATATGGCGTCGTTTGCTGTCCCTATCGCTCCACTTTTGTAGCGTCCCTGTTGAAAAACCCTATAAAGAAGAAGCCAGTCTGATACCTAAATGCTTAAAGGAAACATATAAGCAAAACTGTAATAAATACCGTTCAAGCTGATGTCACATACCATGACGATAGTTGAACTAGTGTTATATTGTCATAAAAAAAGTAATTTTCAAGTACGAAAAATCGAAATACCAGCATTTGATTGTCCTCAGTGGCGAAAGTATACGAAAACCGGAGGTCTGCAGTTTTTTTTAAGTTCAAACGATTCTAACCACACAAACGGAACAGAAGGGATGCAGTCAAGTGGGAGCGTTATGTTTCCAAATATTTGTGAACGTAACTTCGATAAAAGAAGAAAAGAAATAAATATATAGCGTGAAATATAAAGGGTGAAATATGCTTTTGCTAAGATCCGTAAAGCTGCTAGTGAGCTCCTCAATTTGGATAAGAACAAAAAGAGATTGTTCCAAGAGAAGAATGGAAATTCTTCGTCAGTGATTGAAAAATGTAAGTAATGATGTTATAAAAACAATCTTACAAAATTTTTATTAAAGATAGACACAATGGACACAATTGCTGGTCTACGTGAGCCGTGGCTGAAGTCACAGGGGCATCCAGTATGTTACTAGAATATTTCTTTATTTAACGTGGCAGATGAACAAATCTAATGTGAAACAGCCTTAAAAATTCTTCTGTGTTGTAGGAATATATGCAATTAATAGTTAGTTGATATAGAGCTTAAATTCATCATTTCACGCTCATCATCATCATTATTTGGTCAAGGCATTGCCATATAGAAATTTCAAAAGTTAGGTCAGATTGAGGAAAAGTAATGTTTGTTTTTTGGGCAAATCAGGGTTGTTAAACCACTGCCAAAAAAACATTTAATGCCATAGAAGAAACGAAATACATGGTTATATGTTGAATTAACAAATTAAGTCAAAATTGCTTATGACGACCTTCACTAGGACGAACAAGTTCATAGGTTTCGACTGAGTTAATATCGATATAAACCTATCGCTTTGAGTATCTACTAAAAAAGTATAGTCTTTTACATAGTTTCCGATGCAATATTTATATTTTCTATCCAATCTGTCATTTCAATCCAAGTACAATAAAGTAAGCCGCACTTTATAGGAGTATATATTTTCTGACTTAAAAAAGTAATATTTAGTTCGATAGTAAAACTAATTTCTATTAACACGTCATTCAGCTAGTAATAAATAATAGGCTTAAAAGCCCATACAGGACCTAGAGCCCAGCTTCTCCCACCATTGTACGTGCGAAGATATAATTTTTGACACATACGAAAGAGACGTACAGTAAAATGCCGATATACCCTAAAATAGTACACCCTCGTTGCGTTGGGCGTGGAACAGGTGAAATACAAAAGTTGTGCAATTGTATTTGACCTGAAACTTTTCTTGTGTGGGGGGGGTTCGCCGGTTTTACCTAAAAACGTCTTGGCAGGCCTACGTTTCTACTGGAAACCAATTACCTAGTCTACCTAAAATTCAAAATAAATAAATATTAGGCATAAACGACCTATACAGGACCCAAAGCCTAGCTTCTCAAACCACTGTGTGTATATATATATTTTGTTTTAAAAATATAATGCCGATGACATTTTCTACTCAGACGTTCGCAAGAGGTAGGGCAGCGAATAAAAAACTTTCAAAACTTTTCAGGCGCCTCTCACTTAGTAGTCCAACGCACTTAACCCCCGCTCCCACCTACCCTACCTAGAAATCTTAATAACATTCGAGCAATGGCGGCCTAGATTTTTGTCCGTTAAAATCAGTTTTCTTGCGAAGAGTGTAGTTCGCCCTAACATCCCTAAGCTTATAGTATGGTGCAAAAGGTGATTTTCTTAAGCTTGAGTAATTAGTTGTTTCACTAAGATTTTCTTCTGAACATCTGAGAAACATTCTACGCAGTAAAAATTCTCCAACTCAGTCCTCATTCGAAAAGGCTCCCAACCAATTCTTTACCCTGCTCTGCTGACTGCCGAAACCTGGATATATTCACAGCTTTTGACAAAATATATTTACCTTTAATCTCAGAAGTAGCCTTTTCCTTTCACAACTCTAAACAAAACGGACATTTTTCAATATGTACATGTTTGCATTGTAAAATACAGTTTCACCTTAAATTTGGAATTTTCTCTTTCAATTTTGCGACCCGTATCATCGATGTATGTATGTATATTGCTTATCGCAATAGCAAACTCTTTGCAGCTTTAAACTTTTCCATATTCAATTCATTTGACCTATCATTGTTTTGTTTGTCCTCCTGATGCTACTTGCAAAGTGCATTTGCATAAAATAAAAGCCATTTATCTTAAATTCTATTTCCAACTCAACACACAGACATACAAACATATATATTTCGACAGCTCTTTAAGTGAAATATTGTTTATGCTACTTGGTCGCACATGTCCATGTCCCTGCCCCTGTCCCAGCCCCTGTCACGGTGTATTCCTTAAGTTGATTGATCTATGTTTTTTTTGTTCAAAAAAGGCTGTATTGATTGCTCTAGCATTTCCATAACACTGCGACACACACAATGGGGCATTGTGCACGATTTAACCAATTCACAACACTAGACGCTCGACACTGACTTCGATTGTTAGTCGTGTGTGTGTGTGTGCTGTATGCTGTGTCCTCTATGCAGTTTGCACCACTAAATCCCAACTTCTAATTGAAGTGCAGCCGATACAGAATCAGACATCGATTAAAGCCATTTCCGGAAGGATTTAATCGAACAATCAGGAATGAATGAATTCGGGTGATAAATACCCCGTATGGACCACAGCAGCAGTCAGAGGTCAGTTATCTCTAGAAAATTGGAATGGGAATTTCGAAGCACGACCCCCACAGGCATATGTCAGTCTGTCGCCTCGACCATGTCCAAAGTCTATCCTCCGCCAATGTCCATGTCCGACACAGATGTTTGCTTTAGTATCACGAGCTCTTTATTTTTTATGGGTTTTTTTTTTATATTTTTTTTTTTTTGCTGACCATCATGCCACTGTGTACACACAGTTACTATATCGACTAAAATGGATGGGTGGGTGGTGGGTGGGCATTCTCACAATGGATTCGAGAGTTTATTTGAAGTTCACCCACTCATTCGCCAGCTCCCTTACCTCGGTTGCATATTATTTGTACTACAGTGCACTTTTGTGTCGTTGTCGTTTACGTTGTCGGTGTCGTTATCGTCGTCGTGTCGTCGTCGTGTCGTCGTCGTTGTCATAGACATAGACACACAGGAGCAGTATGTTAACTCCTTGATGGTCCAACCGAACACAAGGTAACCTATGCGGAAGAAGACAGGGAAATCGTTCGGAAACTGATGCATACAATTCCCCGACAAATTTATGACCGGATGCCATAACTTACTGCTCTGTAAAATAATTGCAAAGAGTAAATTAAAGTACTCCTGTGTGCGTAGATATTTACACCATATAAGAACATCACAAACATGAATCCGAATACGAAGCCGAACACACCGAAATGACAATGGTGGTTGGTAGATGGCGATTCAAAACTGTCCCCTTCGGGAGTGAACATAAGTAATGACATTGCTGTGCAATATTTGTGCGGGCAACAGCAGCACTGATACAATTTATCTGCTCTCCGTAAGCAGAGATGGAATGGAGGAGGACAGTAGCAAAAATTTTGGCAAGCCCGAGGCCAAACAAGTGCGAACAAATGCATGAGGGTTGAAAATTTGCAGAGGGAGTTCGAGGAAATATGTTCATTTGGGGGATTCATTATTATGGATGATACTATTAGGATTTGGGAATACATGTTTGCAAATGTGCATAGAAAAGTTTCCATCAGAAATTACGGGTCCTCTAAAAATATTTTGACAAAATGTCAACTGCTTGGAATTTAGGAGTCGCCAATGGATAGGTAAAACAGGGACTTGCGTTATCAAATCTAGCTGCGGATAAGCGCGAATTCCTTCCAGGGGCATTTATTACACGAGCGAAACTTGTTAGCAATTAGACAATCCCCAACGAGGACAACATTTACATCAACCGATCCTTAAAAAGTGTGTTATTGGGCAAACTTATTTGTAGAAAATATAAAATTTGAGAAAAATTAATTTTAAGTGGAATTTAAATAAAAAATACATTTTATGTGCGTACTTACTTATTATGGAGCTACAAGGTATTGTGGACTTTACCTAACATGGCCTTCCAGCCAGCACTTCAATTAGTCGGAGGTCTCCCACTACGTGGTCGATCCGATGAAAATTGGTGCCTCCTTCCTTCTGCTATAGCATTGAAGACTTTACGCGCTGTGACATCGAAGTTAATCGGCTCTACACGGTGTATAGGAAGTTAAAAATTTTGGTGATAATGACTTCGAATGCAATTCGGCCAATTATTTTAATTCCGCTAATACCTAACGCTACGACTATTTCATTGTAAGACCCAGTATCCTGCCCGAGCTAAAATTCATATCCCATACAAAAATGTCTACAAAAAAAAAAATTAGCAAGGTTGGTTAGCAAGGCAGTTTAGCAAAGCAGTATTCTGTTCCACACGTTAAATTCTTAATTTTATAAAGATGGATCATGCAAAATGTCTGCTCGGTTGATGGCAGATCTCCAGCAAAGTTTTAGTGAATAAAGGCGATGGATTTTCAATTTGAGGAATCGAAAACAACATTCTCATGTGAGGAGAAGAAAACAAAATAATTTGGGCTTGTGGAGGAACGACCAGCGATATGGGATTTGCAAGACAAAGGAGATTACAGCATCGAAGCAGTTAACTGCGATTGGCGTAAGAGTGCATTTTGCCGCTGATATCCGTCTGAAAATAGATTAGATGACGTAAACAGCAAACATATATATAAGCTTTCTTTATTACATCAGAAAAAGCCGATGAATCCATAACACAGGGGTAGAGAATACCCACATGTTAATGGATAAAGTGTATGCTAGTGAAGATAAAAAATTAAAACTTCACTAAGCAGCACCTAACTCAGAGTATTAGCTGCGAAAGGTTGTCCTCAATGTGGAGTGAATACTGATGAAAACTATCTCAGATAGCCTCCAGAGAGCTCATAATATCGTTACTGACTGGTGCAAAATAGTCGAACTCAAAGTTAACCCAAAAAAAAAAACCAAAGTAGCTTTTACCAAAGAAGAAAACTGGACCTACAAAAATCTGCTGGGCAGAAAGTGGGGCCTAACCCCAAGTTGACGAAAATCCATACAGGCCAAGCTGCACAAACTGCAACGACAAGCTTGCGTGTATACGTCAGGTGCAATGAGAACAGCGCCAACCCCATCGAAAGAAGGCAAGACAGAAGCCCTATTCGATACAACTTCAAGGTTACGTTCCCAGAACGACAGAACTGGGAACAGAATAAACCTACATTTGCTAGGAACTCACTAGTATGGTACACAGATGATTCCAAGATAAATGACGGAGTTGGAGCGGGAGTCTACGGAGAGACTACAGAATTTTCCCTATATACCAGCATGAAAGAGAATAACTCCGTATTTCAAACGTAAATACATGCAATAGAGCTCTGCATTAGAGAGTATTTAAAATGGAACGTCACTGACAAGCACCATCTGACAGAAGAGCGGTACTACTTGCTATTTGCGCCTTTGAAATCACTTCTAAGCTAGTTTGGGACTGTCTCCAATTACTCACAACACCAATAGAGTCCAATTAATCTAGGTGCCTGAACATGGTGGCTTCGCTGAAAATGAAAAGGCTGATTAACTAGCCAGGAAAGGATCTGCGGCACCATTTACGATGCCTAGAAAAAAATGACTACGTTACTGTGGGGTAACTGAAGGTAACAGACAGGCGAAACTATTTCCCTTCCGAAAAAAAAACTAAGCAACTCCCCCAACTATCCAGAGGGAAAATACAAACAGTTGCCGGATTCCTGACGGGAAACTGCAGAGTAAAAAAATACCTCATGGCTATGGGAATTGCTCAAGACAACACTTGTCGAATGTGCCACGAAGACAAAGAAACAGCAGAGCCAATTCTGTGCCACTGTGATTGCTAAGCAACAACACGTCTTCGGCTTTTAGGTAGTCTCTACCTTGAGGCAACTAATAATAATGCCTCCGGCATCTTATGCGAATTCTTAACGAGGACATCACAAAAGGCCCCCTGTGGTGGCGGTGATATGGATACCAAGTCCCAACCATTTCGTAATCTAAACTAATCAGTAACAGTCGCCAAAGGCTGCAAACAGGAAGAAGTTCTCTCAGCTCTACTATGGTCACTGGTTATTGACAACCTACTCCAAGAACTTAGTAATTTGGGCTTCCACTTAGTTGGATACGCTGATGACCCGGTCATCATAATAAGGGCCAATGAAGCAAACGATGTCGCTACACGTATGCAAAATGCTCTCAAATGGTGCAACAAGGGCTATCTTAAGAGCAAGGCTGCAATAGTCCTTTTTACAAAGAGAAGAAATTTAAATATAACAAAATTTCTATATATAATACTATCATTGAGTATTTCTGGGTGTAATCTGAGATTCAAGTCTAAATTAGAGCTCATACCTAAGCAACAAGATTAAAATAGCAGCGAACGCTTTTTGGGGCTGCCGCTGCATGTATGGAAGAACCTTTTTCACGGATAGTCAAGCAGCTATAAAAGTCCTTAGCTCGCCAATAATTGTCTCCAAATCAAATCATTCAAGCACTCAGAACCAAAATCTGTCTGGTTCCCGGACACTAGGAAAATCTGGGAAATGAAAAAGCTGAGAGGCTCGGAGACTCCCTTTAACATTCTTTTCCAATAAGTTATTAATCTGAAGCTAAGAACCTGGGAACACAAAATGCGCATCTCATATTTTGAAAGTTCTCAGGTGTCTTAGACATACCAAAAAGGTTACACAGCCCTTCTGAAACGATGCAAAGAAGATGGTTAATATACCCAGGCATGATATTGAAAATGTTGTTGGATACCCCAACCGAAGTGCAGACTATTTCTTGAAGAAGACAAAACAGCAGAGCACATCATATGTGCTTGGCCGGCCCTACACGGAATATAAAGAACAACTTCTCTCAGTGAAGAAGTAAGCACTGATGCTATTACCTAAGCAATTTTCAGACATTTGGCACAAAAGTTCTATCAGGTCAAGGTGCTTTTCCTACCGCATCGGAGAGTCAGAAGTTAAAAAAAATATCTTATCAATGCCAAACACGACAAAACGTGATTTTTATTAAAATTTAAATGTAGACTTCAAAAACTATTTAAACCGCATCCAATTTTCCAAACAGAAGACGCTTAAAGCTGCTCATCTTTTAAAATAAAACCTTATTATTTCATTGCAAGTTTTAAGGACAACGAACAAGTTCCCATCTCATCCTTCTCTTGAAATGGCGCCTTAATTAGTATCCACGGTCAAACATAACCGCATAATTATAACAAAAGAACACAAAGCTATCTTCCCACAAGCAAAGTTCCCATTCATCCATAGAAATCAAAAGCACAAAAGAATCGCGTCGCCACCACTTAAACCTCCAAACTATAACTCAGTCAGTTTAACCCAAAAAAAAAGAGCAACTCAACCCAACCCAGCGCGCAACTGACAGCAAACGACAACAACGACTACTACGATGAGGACGAAAACGAAGTAGACGATTACGCGAAAAAGGTGCACAAAGCCCAACTCTTAGCTCCTTCACTTCCATCCCATTAGTTGAATGCTCACTGGCGACAGCTCCAACCAACACCACTATCAGTAGCATCAGCAGCAGCGCCCCAACAACAACAACAATAACAAACAAACAAACAAAAACAAAACTTAACCTAACCTAAAAAAAAAACAAAAAAGACGGCAAACTGCTATCGAAAATATAAAAGGGAAAATTCCTGAATTTCAAAATGCATCCAATGGGACGGACACAAAGACATCCCAGATTCATATTTAATAAATGATATATCCTAAGAGATTTTAGCGCCACACAAAGCGGGACAATAAGTTGCCTCCTGCTTCCCCGCCACGTTACGCCTGCTAATGGCGAATCCGAATGGTGCGATGCAGATGGAGGCCGTGGCCGAGGCAGTATTACGAAGCGAAAGAAAACGGGATTAGTTCACATTTCAAAAAGGGGTTTCATTTTTCACAATTTTATTTATGGAGTTCAGGTCTGGAGGCTACGTGTACAACTCCATCTCTCTTTATCCATTGAATCCTATCCGAGGCCCGAGCGTAGCGTAACTTCGCATCTCTCTGGGGATTATACGTACAGCAGCAGCAGCAGCACCACTTAAAACTGGAGAAGGATGATGACGAAAACGAATTTGTTTCGTAAACTGATATCGATTGCAAGAGTTGTATCACGAGGACGAGTCTTCTTGGTCTCGCTGTCCGCTCCGTATCTGTTGCTGTTTGATTTAAGAGCTGAAAAAGAACGAGCGAACGATGTGATGTGATGCGATGCCAAGATCGACCATCCTATGCACTTGCAGTCGTATTTTGTTCACGCAAGGATTAAGCGAGAGCGGAAAAAAAATTAATAATTAAACGATGCGGCATGATTACGAAAGAGGAAAGGAAGATGCGACGAAGGACCAAAGAAAATATGTGTATTTGAGATCAATTTATTGACATGTGTCACACGGTATCAAGGTTTTGATCAATCAGCCGGGGGGCAGGCATATTTGTGAGCGTTGTGTGTGCCACACAGTGCCGATTTTTGATTCGATTGAGCCTGACTCCTCTGCTCGAATGGATAAATCAATAACCGGATTCGTTGGATTGGTTTGATTGACTTGTGTGTGAGATAATTGAAGGAACGAGCGAAGTGGAATGTATTTTTTTTTTATTTGTTTTTTTTTTTTTTGTTGAGTCCTTAGATGACGTTGGCCTCGTATATAATAATCGAATCGTATATTGAGAAAGGCATCTTTGCTCTATTGAATGTGCTTGTGCATCTAGAAACGGCGCGATAAATTATGGAAGGATTATCTCCGATGATTGGTATTGTGCGGATGCAGTAGCTGCATCCAACAATATCAGTTAAAGATGAGATTGTGCGCAATTATAACGAACTTTGAATGGGTGAGGTTGCTCTCAAATTGGATTGGTGAATAATATTAGCGAAATCTAGTTCTATTATGGAGTTTGACAGAACTTTTAAGGTAGGACATGTTCTTTTGTTGGCTTTAAAGCATTGTTATATCTTATGACAAGGGTAGGTAGGTATGTATATCTATTTTTGATACAAAGTTAGTAGCTTACATGAATATTAGGTTGTAAGACCTCTTCGGCTTTTTCAGAGGCAAAAGAAAGAGTTTCAGAAGCGCACGATCGACGAAATATTTAGCTACTACTCCGGGAGCGGTATTGGGAAAGTAAAAAGGACGTGTCAAAGGAAAAAACATGCAGAATTGAGCAAGGAACCCTATAAGTAGAGTCACCTACCGACTTCTGATGATGCACTGAAGCATTTCCTCGGAAAAAATTAAACGCAAGAAAAAAAAAAAATACGCAAAAAATCCTAATATTTTTATGAAGTGTTTTTGTTTAAAATGCTTTTACCGTTACTTAAAATTTTTTTTAGATCGAAAATCAATTAAATTCGCACCCCAATTGTCTAAACTACGCAATTTAAATTGGTTTATTTTTATGTCAAAAATTTTGGAAAACCAACTTCCTGTTCTTTTGCCGATATTGATATGTCATCAAAGTATCCCAAAAATGTGATGCATGTCCCTTCTGGCTTCACTTTCAGCAGCGAACTGCAAGAGCGGCAAACTGCAACATTGTAAAAGATACATAGACGATTTTTAGGTTACTTTTTGGGGAATAATTAAAGTCGCTACTCTATGCTGACAAACCAACAAAAAGCAGCACCTTTTGGAGCAACATTATACATATTATTTAGGACTTACCGTTAAAATTGTTGAACAGGTAGTCGAAAACTGTATCAATAGTCCCGAATGATCAGTAGTGGGTGATATGCTCAAGAGTTGTATAAAAAAATTAATTGCAGAATGTATTCTCTCAATATATAGCATTTTCTTTCATTAACCACCAAATGGATGGATATAGTAGATTCCAGTTCAGTTGTCATTGTGATGGACTACAGATCAAGGGGTGGGAGGTTCAAATTCTACTTAACGGGCTCCCGACCCGTGAAGTCCTGAAACACGGCAGCCTACCATTATATGCGATCACGGGCACGATGATTCCAGTTATCCAGACGCGCCTTGGCATCCGCGATGGCCTGGTCTTCGGAGGTTCGGTATTCCTTGTCATCTCGATCCCGAGGACTGGAATTCAAATGTCCGAGCTCGGAAAACTCGATGTGTCCTAGCTAACGTAGTCAATGAGATTTGGCTTTTGGGACTACATCCACATCTTGCTACAGATTATAGAGTTCGGTTGTATCGTCTCCTTCATTCGCCCTCCTCGCAAGCAGAACCAGATATCCATCGAAGAATTTTTTCTTTCGAAGGAACCTAGTGTTAGCTCCCCTTTCCTGCTTATCGTCCAGCACTCAGCGCCATAGAGCAGAACTGGCCGCATCAGTGTTTTGTTAGAGCTAACACTTCGTCCTTCGAGTTAGGAGCTTTGAACCCATTTGTTTTGCCAAACCAAAGTAGCAGCGGTTTCCTAGGGAAATTCTTCATCGGATCTCCACTAAGTTATGATTCGTGGAGTTGATATTCACACCGAGGTAGATAAACTCCTTGACTACTTCGAAGTTGCTGATATCAAAAGTGACATTTTGTCCTAGAGGTGGAAAAATTCGAAGAAAATTCTTGGGGAAATACTTTTTAAAAACTTAGAGGAAATAGATGACAAGGACTTTAAGGGTATCTTAGGTCTCTGCAGGTTGCTTTACAAGGAAAATTGTTTAGGTTTTTTCTACGTTTTGAAATTTGAATTCAGATGGTTTCCCCAGGGATCGCGATAGGCCTGTTATTATTATATGTCAAAGTTCAATAAAATCACAAAGAACACCGTAATTCATTAAATAAATCATAACTTTACTTGTGCGCCACCCTGTATTTAGCTTTCTCCTCATTTATTATGTAAAATAGTTGCTTTATATCAAAAACATTACTTGGCTACCTTTAGTTTCAAGTGCGTTTCACCTAGATGTTGTGGATTAGGATCATCAGTGGATTGACCCAAATCGCATAATTAATCCATACGCACTAATCTTCTCGTTTTCTTTGCGAGTATATCAAAATGCACACTTGAAATAAGTGTGAATTATGACCGCTCGCGAAATCTTCACTTCGAAGACAAAACAGTGGAAGCGTTTGCCTTAACGTAATTGTGAATTATTGCCGTACACAATATGTTTACAAAAAAAAAAATATTTGCTAAGTTTGGATATTCTGACACTTTTCTCTCTCATTAAAATAGCGTTGTGGGTTCTGTGACTTCTTCAAATGGAAATGGTTTATTTAAACTCATAAAAAGTTATTATGGAACACAAACCTGGTGGATGGGTCTCGAACATCCTCTATTCCATCAATCAATAATTTTGTTAGTTCTATTTGATATTGCAGTGGGCTTTCTTCTTCCCACGACGTCTTTTATCTCTCCAACATAATCCTTTAGCAATTTATCCTTTCAATGATAAATACTCTTTTCAACACATAAATGTATGAACTTCTCCGGTCTACTCATAAGTTCAATTATACCCTAACCCTATTGCCTTTTTGCTGTCCTTAATATTGATAGATATGTTTTTATCTATTTATAATAATGCTTTTGTATTTTTGTTTTCTAATATCTATCTTCTATGTCAAAACAAAACGAACGAGAACAATGAGCACGTTAAAGTTCCAAGGCAAATGGTTTGTACGCGTTGCTTATCACATTTTTATAGTGCTATTACTTTGATTTGGTTTCTAAACTTTATATACATATGTTGGTGTATAATAATAATATAATCATACTACTGTATAAAATTTAACCCGTTTCCATGATATCTTTTTATTTCCGTTTATAGATATGTTGTAAATTTAGAAGATTTTAAGGGAGAATGGAAGGAGGTGTAACGGGAAAGGCAAGTGGAGATAAACATTGTAATTGTGACTTACTTACTTTACTAAACCGGCTCCTGAACCGTGAAGAGTCGCTGTTTGACCCACGGCAGCCTTCCAGCCTCTGTTATCCCGGTAACTGTGACACCATCCCCATAAAAGTTATTTGGCCGATTTTAAAAATTTTTTCTTTTGCTTAGCTTGTACTTAGAATCGAAAAACGGTCAATATTTTTACAGAAATATTCTCTTTTACCTACTTTAGTAATTAACCCAAAGTTGAGGGTGCCAAGTAGGCAATTTAATGCTGTGGAGTTAGATAAGCACCTAAAACCACACGTATAGTGGGAGGAATGAGGCTGCCTATTTTGTTCGAGCACTTACGATGGAAGTATCGATAAAACAACGCCAGACAGAAGACATTACGACGATGACTCAGAGGGTCGACCGTTTTTGAATTCTGTCAAGTAGCTCCAGATATGTAATTGGTGCACCGGACAAGACATGAGCGTTGTATTCAAGTTTTAGGCGAATAAACCCTTCGTAAATTCTACCCAGGTCAGAAGGGGTAAAATGTTTATGAGTGATATCCATGGATAATGGCAGAGTATTGGAGTTTCGCCTTAAAGAAAGAAGATGGAATTATGTTTTGGATGCATTAAATTCTATTCTGTTGGTTGTAGGTATCCTGCCAAGGTCAGAATTTCATGAGCTTAGCCGTTTCTTCTCCACGCCCGAAGTTGTGGTACGTGAACCTGCAAACGAATATAAGAAGCTGTCATTAGCGAAGAAATGAATTGGATTAGAAGTGACAGCTAGGAGATCATTGATGAAAATGGGAAAGAGTCGGAGACAAAACGGAGCCTAGGGGGACCCAGCATTTATTTGGTGAGTTGCAGAATTGAAACCGTCGAAAATAATTTGAATTGAACGGTCCGAAAGGTAATTTCTAATCCATTGAAGAAGGGTATTATCGCTCCCAAGTGCATTTTCGACAAAAGAGCTTGGTGCCAAACTCTGTCAAATGCCTTTGAAATATCAAGCGCAACGACCTTACTTTCACCACCACGGTGAATAGATTGCTTCCACTTTTCCATTAGATATGTCATCAAATCACCAGTGGACCTTTTGCCGCGAAAACCGTACTGCCGGTCATTAAGAAGTTTTCGGGATTCGAGATATTTCATAAGCCGATGATTTATCAGCGTTTCCATGACCTTGGAGAGAGGGGACGTAAGTGCAATTAGTCGGTAGGAGGATGAAGTGGAAGATTCGACTTTTTTGGGACTCGTTGGACAAATGCTGTTTTCCGTCTTCTCGGAAAGCGCCCTGAAGAAAAGGACAGAAAGAAAAGCTTACCCAGTGGTTTTTGCCAGCGAATTTATGTATGTATGTTGGGATCTTGGCTATATCCAACGATCTAAAAGCTGGAATGTCATTGAAAATGAGTGCCGGGATAGATGAAGAGACCGAATTCTTAATATTCTCTACGAACGACCAAAAGTCTTTACTACCGGTGGGACTTTGTAATATTTGTTGCCTCAACTTTTGGTCGTAGGAGAATTTGACGCTATTTATATGGGCATTGCAGTCATTTCTGGATCTAATCAACCCTCAGTTGGGTTTGCCCTTTAAGACCGAAAGCTCATCTCTTTTGAACTGATAACCTTTTCGCAGCTCAAGTTCAGCTCGTGTTGGACACTTTTAATCGAGGAACACAGCGACATGCCGGCTGGCAGGGTGAATTCTATCAAAAAGTGTGTTTATAAAAGACTATACCACAAAATCCAAACACAGGCTCATTTCCTATGAGCCCTGACGAGAAAATTTACCGGCTATTAAACGGAACCTCACTCAGCGTGTTGAACTTTTCAACATAGTTAGTTCTTAGAACTGTAGACTAATAAAGGCTTCCACTTAGAAGACGAAGTGGTAATACCTGACAAGGATCCCTCCCCCGTGTCATCTCCATCAGGGTCAAACAATTTCATATTTTGCCAAAAGCAGGACCAGTAGATCGATAGTGCTTTACATGATTCGACGTTATTGGTTCAACTATTGACTAGACATAATTCAAACGAAAAACCACCGCATGATTTCTGTACGCAGAAATTCAAAATCTCTGCCAAAACCAACAATCTCGATATCAAGAAAAGAAGTGCACAGCTCGTAAGCGTTTCGTCACCCACACTCTTGATCCTTCCAAGAAGTTACTAGAGCGCAGTTTCATTGGATTTTTTAAGCCAATAGCTCTAATAGCTGTATTTCAAAAAGAGCGAAGCAACTCAACCATTTTTCCAGGGATAATAGGTAGATCAAAATTTAGCGACTTTATAAGCTCCACCTATATTTACATGAGCTTAAGTCACGCTCAAAAATACACTCATAGGAATTGTGATCCGTAGGAAGTAAGTTCGCTGGTTAGCTCTTTTGTTTTTCAAAATTACATCCCATTTGCAAACGGGATTACAGGAATTACACAGCTATACATCCAATCAGTCTTTACTT
Source organism: Ferdinandea cuprea (assembly GCA_963576555.1). NCBI lineage: Eukaryota > Metazoa > Arthropoda > Insecta > Diptera > Syrphidae > Ferdinandea > Ferdinandea cuprea. The sequence continues at coordinate 143,250,640 of OY754958.1, read as the reverse complement.
ATCCTTAGGTTCTAGTCTAATTAATGGATGAATCACCCGACCGCCATTCTAGATTCTATGGAAGGTTTTTTAAACAGGACTAAAGCACTCATTAAAGAACACACCGATATGGTAGGCAAATAAATGTACAAAGGTTATTTTCATTTTTAAATCTTTGACAAGCATAGAATTTTGCCTACTTCACCTGCGTATAATACACTCATGTGTACCTCGAATTTTTCAAATGAGTGCACTTATGTCCTCGCGCATTTTTTGCGACTTTTTTTAGCGATTGGTTTATTCAGTGCATCACCCAATGGAATTTGATTTTTTTTTGTTCGTCTTCGTCATAACCGTCGTCATCGTTGTCAACACCGCGCTGTTGTTGTTGAAGATGACAGCATATATGCATCCATTGAATTCCATCATCAAGAATTTCAAAAGAGATGCACAAATTTTCTACTCGCGTAAACATGAAGCGCCGGTGTTGCTCCGGTTTTTGTTTTTTTTTTTAGCAAATGATAACCACTTCATTTGGTGAGAGGCTCTTCACAGATTAATGCCATCTTGGGAACACGGGTGGGATGGTTATGTGTATGGTAATTCCAGTGACATTAGGGGACATTCATGTATTCAGTGTGTCTCTATGTATATAGGACATAACACAACATACAGATGTTAATCGGCAACATGGCGGAATTTGTGTTTTTCTGTTGTTTTTTCCCTTCACTTTTTGCTCTAAATGCAACAAAGGGGTCGAAGTACTTGAATTCTTGGAGAATAGGGATCCTCAGAGAGCGCACATAGAAATGCATTCAATTTAAAGTGTGGGTTAGGTTCTGCAGAAAAAAATACGAAGGGATCGTCCCTGGTATTCATGTGACGAAACAATGGCGTTTATGTACATGCACGGAAACAAGTATATTATGTACACACTTTGGGGAGGGATCGTATGTAAATATGTAACTAGAGTTATGTATCTGTGTACATATAGCGTTGCTTCTCGTTTGCATGCGGAATTAAGTAAAACGCGTATACAATGCTTGAGGGGGATCCTTTTGACCCCTTTTTTAGCAAATCAGTTGAATAAACTATTTTTAATGGACTTCAGGTTGAAAAATATTATTCTATACTCGTCGGCATTAGGGAAAGAGAATATGGTATAATTAAAACGTGGAAAGCAAACAAACAAAAGAAACTCAGCAATTTTCTATTTTAACATTGGTATGGAGTTTTCAACTGCAGATAAGGGGGAAAAATATCCTTAATGAATATCACTGAAAGACTTCAGCAGCCATTATCGCTAAATGGAAAATCGTAGAGTTGTAAAACTTCGGGGGTTTATTCATTTAACTTTGCTAGGCGAGCACTTAAAAGGAATTTTCGGCTCCCTTGGATTTAGAAGAATTTTGAAAAATATGATCCGTTAGTTAAATTGATTTGATATTTTGTACGTTGATATCAAAAGAATATAATAATAAGTAAACAAATGCCATAAAGGCTTCGTCCAACACAAACCTCTTGGTAAAATCGAGAAAATTAGTGAACCTGTGAATTTTTGCATTTGTGCTTCGGGAAGATGTCATTTTTCTAAGACCTCATGTGCTTAGATTGGTTGGACGTGAAAGCAGTCAAACCGGTCCGGTAGCTAAGTGGCAGTCATCAACGTGTACAACAGTTGCTACATATCTGAATCAAGTTTCTCTTGATGATGATATAAAACGTTTTTGGGAATTGGAAGAGATAAGGGTTCCAAAACCACTCTCGCGTGAGGATCGTTATTGCGAAACTCTTTACTCTCAGTCCACATATCGAGAAGCTGATGACAGATATGTGAACAGCGTTTAAACTATTCAGAACGCGAATAGTTTAAACAAGAATCCTTCACTCGAATCTGAATATAATAGCGTTCTGTCTGAATATATGGAAGTAGGACACATGAAACAGATTCCATCAAAAGAATTAAATCATAATGATAGTGCTACCTTCTTCTACCTCCCAAATCATGCTATAGTAAAGCCGACAGAACCACTACCAAAGTACAAGTTTTCAATGCTTCGAATGCAACCACTAATGGGAACGACTAAGTGATGTCCTATATACAGGACCTAGATTACAACAAGACCTGGTTTCGTTAATGCTACGCTGGCATATGCATAAATATGATTTCATGCTAGCCATACCTAATTTCCTATTTAAGATTCTGATTTTGAGTTACAAACAGTCACCTTTGGGTTGAACTGTGCGCCATATTTGGCTATAGAAACTTTGTTACAATAAGCCGATGATGAGGAGTCTAAGTTCGGTTCGGCTTGGTTCGAAAGAATTTCCTTGAAAAAGCCACAAAGGCTCAGTCCGAAGTCATCGCGATATTAAAAACAGCTGGATTTATTTTACGCAAATGGACTGCCAATAATGTACCTATCTCTTTTAAAAAAAATTGCCAAAAGATCATCTTCCTAACGAAGTTCGATTAGAACACTCGGAGTATTTTGAAATGTAAAACTAGATTAATTTTTCTACAAAACCATTTTCAGATAATTGCACTAAGCGTGAAGTATTTTCTCATATATCTATAATTTTTGATCCAGCCCAGTCAAATCAAAAATACTAATGCAACGGATATGGAAAGACAGAACCGAATGGGATCAAAATCTTACGTATGTTTAGCCAGGTGGATAGGAATACTAACACAAAATTTAACCCAAGTTCATGGGTTTTGTGACTGATCGGAGCGGAATAGAAACCCAAGGTAAAAAAAAAATTAAGGAAAACAGAAGGAAAGGCTACAGTCCGCTTGGGGCGATATCCAATCCATATCCCATATCTTCAACATTCTAAAAAAACGCTCCCAAAAATTGGGCGTGTCCAAAAGCCTTGTATGGGTGATATATTTGAAAAAATATTTTATTTCGGTTTTGATAATAATAATGTTCGAGGAAAACACAATTTAAAACGCCCACAATACATAGGCGTGGCAAAAAACCTTAATGTGACAAACTTATGAGGGAGGACAGTGCCTACATATCTTGTAAAGGTTGTAACACTCTATCTACGACCTTCTAATTCAACAATAGAATATCTACGTATGAACGCACTCATTCTAAATCCTAAAATTGTTTGAAAGAAAAATATGTTAATTGGCTAACACAAAGTGATAAATTCAAAGGCAACATTTGATGTTGTTTTGTCAATTGAATCCTTCGAAGCATAGGCGTATGCAATTTGTATTCCAATTTTTGGTAAGGAATAAGGTGTTAATCTATAAATGTACATTCAAATCAAAAACAACTTTATTAAATAACTAAATCTTTTTCAAACAGATATTAGTTCTTGAATGAGCTTTTTTGTCCGGTGGCTACACTGTTCGTCACTAACAAATTCTCTCTCTTTTGATACCAACAGGTGAGGAATTAACTTAGTTAGGTTATCTGTGCCTAACAGGTTAAGGTTAAGCTAATATGAGAGCCCTGTGGACGCGTTTGAAACGGTATAAGCCTTAATGAAATGATACTACACTCGGAAAAACAGGAGCAAAAACAGTAAATGTTGTTAATGGCTTTCTATTGACACAGGAAACTATGTGAAAGTTACAGTTTCGGCGACAAATTATAGAACACGCCGCCCCATACAAGATGATGACAAAGGAAGAAAATACAAAATACCTCGTGTTCTTGTTTACATTCTACATCGGCATTCAAATGGAGCGTATAGAGTCGAAGTTAAGGAACTGTTCCCATACGACTAATAGTACAACTTCTTGTAGTCAATCAATTGCACAGGAACAAAGTGCAGCTCGCGGTTTAAAGTGTATAGAGCCTATAGAAACAAATTCAACAAACTTGCCGATAAAAATTGTTCTTCGACCGGATTTGCCCCGCAGAAAAACGAACATAATAGTTTGTTCAGCTGGAAAATTGATTTTTCCAAACCCCTATGAGCAAACAAAGTCGAAAGTATACGTCTTATGTGACAGCGAATGATCGATTGACGTACAATGCGCAACCATTTTGAACTTGTCTTTTACCAGTAAGCGACTATTTAGAATTTGAATCGAAAATGGAAATATCGACCCCTGGAAAAAAACACGCTGTTCAAAAGTTCTCACAGCCATCTGGCGTTATGTAGATCTTAAAGTTTTTGGGACTCGCCATCTATTTTATTACCTCTAACCGAAGTTTAATTTTAGAACAAAAGAGGTAGCTACGTTCTAGGATCCTAAAAGGCTTTTGACGACCTCTTCAGTTTATGTGATGCAGAAGCGTCAGGATCGTTGCTTCAAAACGTCAAGAAAACGATGGAGAAAAATAGTTGTTCCAAGAATCGCTGAATTTGACTTCGAGTTAGAACTTCGAAGTGCGGTAAGGATGCATCACGATGATGAATTGATAAGTAATGCGAAAGGTGTCATAAAGGGTGAATTCTTAAACAGAGTTAAAAGAAACAGAACTACAACGATAATATAAAACACTTCTTGATTTTAGTCCTTATGAAAATTTTGGAAATTCTAACTTTTAAGGTACAACATTTCGATGATTCTTGATTATGAAATATGTAATTTTTAAGGTCATTCTTAGCACGTTGATCCTTATATTTAGGGTCCGCTCATGCCTCCTTTATATTTTTTTTTTTTTTTTGCGTTCAAAAATTATCATATTTTATATTTAATATTCCACTTTATCCGATACTTCCACATCTCTAACTCACTCCTGCCTTTCTTTTTGCGCATGCGTTTGTAGACGTCAACAGTACCATACTTTGTCTACATTTTCTCCGTCTACTCTACATTCTACGCGGATTAATTAAAACTTTTTCTCATCACATTTGACGATTGACGATTTTCTACATCTCGCCTAAGTCTTCATGTACATATGTAATTTTTTTTTTTTTATCAAACTCAACAGTACCTTGCCTCACTCTCACTTCTGTTTTTGAATATGCGTTTGTAAACATGCCCCATGAATTTGCCCTTAAAACATGGCATTGTGTGGTAATATTTGGACTTTTCTACAAAACTCCAATTAAATGGACAGCTACTTACTTCTTCCTGTCTAGCGTCTCATGCGCAAAATAAAAAATGATAATTTTTGAACGCAAAAAAAATATGAAAGAGGCATGAGCGCGCCCTAAATAACGGGTGATTTTTTAAGAGGTTTAGAACTTTTTTTAAAAAAAAAACACAAAAAATTCGAAAAAATGAATGAAATATTTATTTGAATCGATAGTTTGAACCTTGCAATTTAATGTTTAAAGATAATTTCATGCAAATGTTGACCGCGGCTGCGTCTCAGGTAGCCCATCCGCTGAGTCCAATTTTGGCATACTCTTTCACACATATCGGCCGGTATCTCACGAATGAATGCATGGATGTTGGCTTCCAGTGCGTCAATCGAAGCGGGCTTGTCCCTATACACATTAGCCTTGGCATACCCCCACAAAAAATAATCTAATGGTGTCAAATCGCACGATCTAGGCGGCCAATTGACCGGCCCGAAACGTGAAATTAACTGTTCACCAAACTCGCCTCGCAATTGCGCCATTGTTTCGCGTGCTGTGTGGCATGTGGCACCGTCTTGTTGAAACCACATATCATGCAAGTCAAGAACTTCCATTTCGGGCAAAAAAAAGTTTGTTATCATCGCTCGGTAGCGTTCACCATTGACAGTAACGCTGCGATTCGCATCATCTTTGAAGAAATAAGCAAGCGTTGTTCATTTGTAAGACGATCCATGGTTAAATTGCAAACCAAACTGAAGCTGTTTGACAGTGACACAAGGTAATAAACACACGTCAGCTGTCAAAACCAGTGTTGCCAAAACCAAACCAGCTAAAAAATCACCCTTTATATATATGTATCAAAGTGCTAAGAATGACCTCAAAAATTACATATTTCAAGGTCATCGGAGAATTGTACCCTAAAAGCTAGAATTACCAAAATTTTGTTTCCGAAAGAGAAGTCATTTAAAAGGAAAACTATGCCGATAAATTTTAAATTTTCACAACGACGTACATTTTACTACAAAGAAGATGGTAATGATGATGATGTAAGGCGAGATTACTTCATCCTTGTATCCCCAAGAAGTTGATAGAAAAAAACTGCATAAATCAACTGGCTCATAAGTTCATGTGCAAACAGTGTAGCAGTACCTATAATCCTATATTTTTCCTATTCGATGCGTTTTCCCAGTTTACGGAGATCACCAATTATAACAAATTCGGGAGACTAATACCCGAAGAAGATGCCCAGTTTGGAACTAAAGCAACATGATCTTGTGCCTACTTTTAATATAGCTCGGAAGTATGTAGGCCCCTATAAAATAAATGAAATTCGGCTTCATTAAACCCTTTAGCACTATCCAAAGTCAGCAAAGTAATAACTAAGTAGTAGATCTTGGAGACAACCTACATTTTCGTTTACCGTTTCAAGATTAAAGTGCTCTGCCTCCAGACTTGTTTCATTAAGTCAGATGTAGCATACATTGTCGTTCACTCGCTGTTACTCAAATATATGTATACTTCCATAATATCATTCTCAGTTTACACCTTGTCTTCGTCCCGAAATAATATATCCGCTCAAGAGTAAAGGAAAAACCTCTGAAAAATCAACACATTGCCACAGCAACAGATGTAATATATTTACTTGAATACATTGCACCGCACTATTCCTAACTAAGTTGCACTGCAAGACAACTGCCTTGTCTTACCACCTCACTCTGCCAGAAGCAATTAATCTTAACATCCACATTTCCTACAAAGTTGTTTGCTCCACTTTATACGTTAAGTGTAAGTGGTTTATTTAAAAACGATTTACAGCCGAAGCACCAGCACAATATACCAACCAGCCATATCGAAGTCGAAGCCAGAAGCATATAGCAACGGCAATGGCAGAGGCAGAGTACCAGCAGCACCAGCAACTCCTCCAGTATCCGACACGCGCCAAACTTAGACTTTATTTAGGTACGAATAGTAATACGTACTCGTACACCATACCACCACACAGCAGAGCATACATATAGTAGATCTATGCTACACTGCGATGGTAATTTATTGAAAGGACTCTGAAAGCATGGGACTTTCCTTCTTATTTTTTTTTTCTTGTTTCCAAGATAAATGGCTTGTTAATTTGTAAGAATTTTCGACTTTATCCGCAATTAATTAAAGCTGTAATCCTGTTGTGGTAGGGGAGAAAATGCGGGCCGAGACAAGGACCAGCGACCGACCGACCGACGAGCTCACAATGAGAGATAGTTACAATAATTACAATTGCATGTGAAACAATTTTTACAAATTGCGAAAATTTGATTTGTACGGAGATTTGATTTTCCTTTGAATGGCTTCATTTGGACGGCTTAAGGAGTGCTGGCTAATTAAGTGGTTGAATAGGTACCTACTTTTTTTTCTCTGTGTAGGTTGAAGAGGCTTTTACAATTTGTTTCCAAAGAAAATCATGAAAACAAGGGGAAACAACTGTTGAGGGTAATTCGAGTGGCCGGCATTGGACCACTTAATTTCTATTGAACCTCAAAAGATACTTTAAGTAATCCTATTAACAAGCTGATTTAATATTTTTCAAAGATGACTTTTAACTGTGTATTCGAGAGAAGCATAACAGCTGTATATTAATTCTTCTTCAGATGTAGGGCAAACAGTTTGTCAATACTCTCAAGGCCTCAAATCTTAAACAGATTCAGCCATCTTCGACAGCACAAAGAATGCTTTAATCGAAGCTTCTACGACAGTTGAGGAACAGGCAAATTCAGTTGGACTAGTGAACAATGGCAAAACCAACTTATGTATATGCTTTCAACAAATAAAAAAATGTATGTCAAAAACGGTACTGTTCTCAAGGAAAACTTCGAGGTGGTAAAGAAAATTCTGCAAATGATACCCTTTTTTATAATGTACGCGCACTAATTTAGGACAGTGCGGACTTAAGGGAAAGATTAGGTAAAAGAAGATACCTATGGACGTTGGTTTTAAATGTCTGTAAACTATAATGTGTAAAAAAAACAGAGCGAATCGAAATACGAAACGAATCCTTGTATTTCACTGTCCGTCTGTATACGGGCTTAAGGGTGAACTGATGTGCATTCCTAGTATGGCAAGTATTGCGGTTGAATTGTTGCAGGGGTGCAATGCAACTGGCCATTTCGTTTAAGCACTTGTGGAAAGTAACGATAAAACAACGATAGGTAGGAGGCATAGCGACGATGACTAAGAGAGTGAAGGGACTTGGCGATATCTCGATTGTTTTTGAATTCTATGAAGTTGCTCCAAATATGTAATTGGTACACTAGACCAGATATGAGCATTTTACTCAAGTTTGGGGTTAATAAATGCCTTATAAATTCCAGCCAGATCAGAAGAGGTGAAATGTCTTGTATCGCTTGAGGAGCGTTCTTGGTGACATCGAATATGTGGTCTTCCAACGAAGGTTGTTATTAACACACATACCTAGGACGGAAAGTCTTTCGGTTCCGACGATGGATAATGGCAGAGTGTTAGGGTTTTGCTTAAGTGACGGCAGATAGCATTGTGTTTTGGAAGGATTAAATTCCATTCGATTCACCCTACTTAAGAATGCTCTCAAGATCGGAGTTTATTGAGCTTAACATACGTTGCCGTTCCTGTTCGATGCCCGAAGATGTGGGGCTATGCCAAGGAAACGAATATGTCAAGCTGAGGGTGCTGAGGCAGGAGATCATAAAAATGATAAAGAGAGTCTGACACAACACGGAGCCTTGGGGAACACCAGCATTTAGTTAGTGAGTTGCACGGTGCGAAAGGTTATTTCTAATCTATTGAAGAAGGGTATCATCGATCCCAAATGCACGCAAGCTTTCGACAAGAGAGTCAAATTCTGTCAAATACTTTAGTTGAGAAAAGCTGCTCCTACTTCCGCTGGCAAGACATTTCAAATTATACACTCGACCCGAAAATTCAAAGCCCAAGCTCTATAAAATACTGGTCCCGTCAATTCTTCCTTATGAAACTGAGTGCTGCATGGTAAGAAGGAAATTTTAGCATGAAGATTTAAAGAATAGCGAACTCTTTTGTGCAAACATGAAAAACTGTTTTGCTTTAGAAAAAACAAAATTCTTCTGTTGCAACGTTAAGGTTCGAGACCATAAGACAGACTTAATCTCAGTTAGCTTTAAAGATGGTTTGTTCTTAGAACTACAAAGCGATATGTCCCAGTGGTCAATGTAAGGTTTTCGTATTAATGGGACAGATGACATACAAATAACCAAAAACACATTTTTAGTCCGCAATTTTAATTGATTTTAGGCATGGACTGTGGGTGCAGTGGCTTAGTGGTTAAGTGCTTTGGACCACTAAGCGAGAGGTCGTGCGTTAAAAATTCAAATCCCGATCTGTACCATCTTAAAGTTTTTAATCGCTGCCCCACCTCTTTCGAACGTCTGACAAACATCCAAGAGTAAGAGAACTGTCATGAGAAGCTTCTCAAAAACTAATTGTAGGTCCCTTCCATTTGTGTCAAAAATATAACTTCCCACACAGTTGGAGAAGCTAGGCTTTAGGTCCTAATATTTATTTTTTAGGCATGAACAATATATATGTATATTAATAATTTTAAACAAAAAAAAACTAAAGTAACATAAAGATTTTTTGAATATCTATATTTTATTTTAATTCTTCGGTTGTCTGTAAATTTAAATTAAATTCGTTTTCTCAACAAGAGATCGTTAATGGGTAAATATGAATTTGGAAGCCAATGATTCCTAGAGTTGTAAGGGATATCCATTTTGTGATATCCGACCCAACGCCGAATAGTCTTTTGGTATCCTTGTTTGTATACAAAAGTTGAGATAAATAGCGCACAAACAAAGAGGAGCGTATAGAGTAACGCTGCAAAAATCGTCAGAGAAACCAGCAAAGAACAGGAGAGAAGAGCAATGATGAAGGCTAACAAGAGAACAGAGTGAAATGAGGAACTTGAAGCACATGAATTCATATAATTAACCGATCGCGAGGTGTGCACAGTTAAATTCACCATTTATTTCGAGAGCTAGGAGAAGGTCACGTCAAGCCTTACCAATATTTTCAAATGAGCACAAGCACCTTCCACTATTTACTTAACAAAATTTAACACAAGTTGATGAAGAAGTGGACACTAACTAACTTTAAGGTTGGTATAAAGACTGAATTACATTACAACGACATTGGAAATTAAAGAGATTAGAGCGGAGAAACCTAACATTCTTGAAATCCCCGACGTACCCTTTCACAGAACATGTTTGATATCAGCGCCTTGCTCACTCTTTGCTCCATACTGTTTAATGAATAAATAAATAAAAATGCTATTCTGCATTAGGTAAGATAATTAACGATAAAGTTTTCTATCGAAAACGATGTTTTTTTTCAAAAATATTCATTCGGATGACAACTTTAGTACAAATTCTATGTCATAGTGACATGTGGATGTCATCCGGATTACAAGTTTGGATGACCGTCGGCACGCACCTTAAGTCATTTTGTTCTTCTGTCACCATGCACTGACGAATTACGTACGTTAAATTCATTTTGCACTGCAAGACATGTATTTATGCACCACAATTTGCATTTCGCTCAGCCAGATATCTAGCTATTTATAACCCGGCCTTAATACACGCCGAATATCCGGTATCCTGCAAAATAACTATCCGTTACATCTCTAATGATTCTACCCAGCTAGTAAACATTTACATGTGCGTACATGTCATTTCTCCCGATTCTAACTGGCTTAAAGAGTAAGCTCTTACTGCATAACATCACTGTAGTCACAATGTGGTCACAGAATTTATTTACAATGCTAATTAACTAGTGTGTACCTTACATTATTGGTTACATATCTATAAAACTGTATCTTAAAAGGTTTACTAAAAATATTTGTACTAATATTATTTAAAAGATTGGGGCATTTATTAAATATAATCAACAAATTATTAAACGGAGAAAACAGTTCATAGTTGATACGATAGTGAGATATGTAAAAAGTATTTAACATATATCTGAACGATCTTTGAGGAACATTGAAAAATAGACGAGACAAAAGATACATCGATTCAATTTGGCCTTCAATTAATTTAAATACAAAGTTAAAACAAAGATATAACCGTCTACTCTCAAGGCTAGGTAAATCAATAAGCTGAAGTCGATTTATTTAAGGGGGAAGGTTGTAGGGGTCTTGCCAACCTAATCCTCTCAACACAAATCTTAAAAATCGGTGCGATCAATGTTGCATTTGTAGTATGGTGACCATACTTGGCATGCATATTCAATTATTGGCCTTGCAAAAGTAGTAAATAATTGCTTTACAACATAAGGGTCGTTAAATTGCTTGGATTCTCTTTTAATCCAACCAAGAATGGAATTAGCTTTATTAAAAATAGAGTTTATATGCATTTTAAACTCGTGCTTACGATCTAATAAAATACCCAGGATGGATACATTGTCAACGTTAGGCAGCAACTCCCTTTTTAAGTTGTAATCATAGGACACTATTGAACTATTTCGTGTAAAAGTTATAATTTTACACTTCCTTCTATTTAAGTACAAATAATTTTTGACACACCACAAATAGAACATATCAAGATCACACTGAAAATTGTAACAATCATCATAGTTGTCAACAGTCTTAAACATAGTAACGTCGTCGACATACATTAGGTAGCTCGAATGTTTTAAAATAGAAACTTAGTCGTTTATAAATAAACTGAATAAGATCGCACCCAAATGACTGCCTTGTGGAACTCCAAAATTGACTGTGAAATAATGCGATGAACAACCATTAAATACGATGGCAATAAGATCTGTTTAATAAATATGACTCAATCCAATATACGAAACTTAACTTAAGACCCATTCTTTTCAACTTTAAAAGTAAGGCGCGATGGGAAAGTTTGTCTGTTAGAACACAATCTGTTTGTTTTGTTTATCTTGAATGAGTCAATACATGATTGTGTAAGTTCAAGCAATAGGGTAGTCGTAAATCGACCCTTGCAAAATCCATGTTGATTTGGAGCGACAATTGATTTTATGTAAAAATTCAATGATTGACATATGATAGCTTCAAATAATTTTGGAATTGTCGAAAGCCTTGCGATTGGATGGTAATTTTCTATATCTTCTTTTTTACCTTTCTTAAAAAGTGAAATAATATAAGACATCTTCCAAGCCTCAGGAAATTTACATGCAGACAGCGAATGGCCAAACAAAATAGATACTGGAAACGACTAGTTATCAACACATTTTTTAAACACAATTGGTGGTATGCCATCTGGTCCTGATACATGATTGTCATCAAGGTTAGATATAAAGCTTGATATAGTTTCGATGCTAACATCCGAATTTATATCAGTCAAGTGAGTAAAATAAATCAAATGATCAAAGAGTTTGTCATTTTCGTCAAGAGTATCACAGTTTGGAGTATCACAGTTCGAATATGCTGCTTGAAAGAAGTATAAATAAAATAAATTGGCTATTACCGATGGGTTATGACTAGAAATACTTTTATATTTCAGAACAGACGGATAACAATTGCGGTCTTTTTTTTTTGCTGCATAAAATTCCAAAATTGTTTTGGATTTATTTTTAGATCTTGTTGTACCTTTTGAATGTAATTCAAGTACTTAAAACCCGAAGTTCTTATAAAATCATTTCTTTTACGAATATAATCAGATAAATCCGATTCGGATCGTGTTTTCCTATAGATCGACCATTTTTTTTGGTTCTTTGGTTTTTTAAACTCCTTAACTCACTGTCCTAACATACTGGATACGAACATTTAAATTTTTTTGAAATAATTAGAACACACTTTAGAAAACAATCAAATAAAATATTATAAAAATTAAATACGTTTAAGTTAATATCAGAATTGTTAAGAATACTAGATCAATCTATGAATGATAAGCAATGGTTTAAATTAACAAAGTTGGTTTTTTTAAAATTAAATTCAAAATCTCTATAATTGTATACATCATTATCTATATCAGAGTTTAGTGAAAAAGAAATCAGCAGCGATGGGTGATACAAATCTTCAGTCACGAGTGGTTCATGTGATTTTTCAACACAGATGTCAAATTCGATTGTAGTCAGCTAAGGAACTAAGTCTCACCTCACAGCTTAATCTTATCTAGGCAGAATTTTAACCTGCGCATTAGCTCCACAACGCACTAACCACTGAGCCACTCACTTACTATCTTACCGTCTACATTACATATCCGAAATGAAGTTTTTTAACTGTTTCCACAATTATTAATGAATATTTCCCTTTCCCGCATTTTCCCTATCGCGATGCAAATGACAACCTACCTCCCTTAAATTCGGCAACGTGTTTGTGGAAGTGGTAGCTTCCTCTTAATTCATTCCCCTATTCAACTTGAGATGCAAAAATAAAACAAACTAAAACCAGTCTCAAACAAGCCAAACCCCAAATGTAATTTAAACTGAAGTCACACATGACCTAAATTCTAAGACAAAAACTTCGACGCTAAATCAGCTTAAAAGCAACAAACTTCATTTTTCCTTTTTTTGTGCAAAAACCACCCGAAGCAGTATCCCTAAAATGAATTTTATTCTCTTTACGGAGAATGCCGCTGAAGCGGCACATAAAACGGAGCCGTCGAATTGTCGGTTTCGTTACAAATTCGGGTCGACGACGACGATGCAAGCCGAATGGGCCATCCACCCCATCACCATCACCACATCCTTGGCATCCTTTATTGGATTGTGTGTAGTTATAGTGCATTGTATAGGCTGCCTCCCTTCCCAATGAATAAAACTGAATAATTACTCGCGGGTTGTATTGTATTTATCGCATACATAAACACCATACAAGAGAAAACGACTAGTGTGTGCATAGAATAAAAGGCGTCTCTGTGCGCTTTATGAACTACTCGTTCTACGCGACAAAGGATACGCTTTCGGCGTTCCGCCATGGAATTGATGCAATTTCAGGATCGCATTGATTCAGCTTCGGGAACGCTAGTAACAAAGCCAACTGCAGTTTTTTTGTTTTTTTTTAATTTTGTCCTAGGTTAAAGGATTATTTTTCACTTTTTATATATGTTGGTTATGTAGGTACATACATAAGCGGTCCTTGGCCGCGTATATCCATTCATTCATTTGCGAGAAGTACCTACAAGCTACAACTGAGAATATTGTCTGATAAGGATCACAGTTGAAAAGTTTTCTATGGCAATCGCATTTTTTGTTTGGCACACTGCGCTCGAGAATTTGGCGAGTATTAGTGCTGAACTGGGTGTAAAATTCCAGCAGAGAAATGGTAAAGGACTTGATTATTTGATAGGCTAGACTAGATAATTTTTGGGACTACTGTTGTTTTTTTTGCATTTTTTGTCGCTTTGGCCCGCATTTCGTATCTCATTTTGATGGTGATGTTTTAGCACAATTAATGAGCCAGCAAATTGTGTAATTTTATTTCGTGTTGGCAAGAGAATTACAAGTTTTTTCTTTTACTTATGAAATTGTGGCGCAAATAGTTTTGTGTAGGTTATTTCCGTTTAAGAGCACTTTTAGAGTACAAAAAAAATGTACACTTTTGGGTCTTGCCTTTGGGAGCCCATAGTGTACTGCCAAATTGATGTAACAAAAAACTATGGGAGGGCTGCTTAACACAGGATTGGCAGGACCTTATTCTATTGAAGGAAAAAGAAAAGTTAAATTTTGAAAATATATTTATTCTAGAAAGGAATGAAGTTGGAGGAAGCGTGCTGCATCTTACAATTATTAGTCACAGGTGTATTGAAGAATACCGACTTTTTAAAATTTGGTATTGAAATGTGGCCTGACAAGAATCTGAAAAAGGTCGATGAGTTTTATTGTGTTCTCGGTCGAACACCATTTCCCACTGGTAGAAATAATTATGGATAAAATAATAAAAAAAAATCCAAAACCTTCGGCTGTCTATGGAAAGAAACTTTCATTACGCACAACAGTGCAAAGATAAATCTTTTACTGATAGAAGTAAAAACTGTCTACTAGAAGGGACAGTCGTAGAAAGGGACAGAACATACAGATTGACAGATGTATCATTGAAGCATTAAGGGGCTTTGTTAAGTCTGTTCTGATATTACATTGAAAAGCAATTTTTAGAAATCAGAAGTGATCATTTCCGGACATCTAAGAAGACTCAATATAAGAACTTCATAATCAAAGTGAATGCAGATATCGTTGGTTGATTCAAGAGAAGCAATTCTTCGTAAGATATTTGGTCCCGATTGCGTTGGCGAGTTCTGAAGAAGACGATTCAACGGCGAACTTCAATTCGCATTGGTCTTATGGGAAAGCTGTGACATGAAGAGAGAATGTAGAGCCCACAATAAAGTCAAGGAATTATTCGCCTTAACTATTGCGCATGCGTGGAAGGGGTTCTCAACCAACTTGGAGGGCGCAACTGAAGTCGGTTAACCAAAACAACGCTGGCTATACAGGCTTACTATTTGAAGCCCAGGTTTATCCCGGACTTTAGTTTCACCTAAGTAAACCAAACATTCAATGTTGCGACAAAGTAAAACAAACAGCCGACCGGCGAAAAAGAAATTTTTAACAAACAGCTTCACCACAGTTCATACCTTTGTGGGTGACGAAAAACTTCTACATCGGCGACGGCAGTATTTAAAAACATGGTGCACGCATGCGTCACTCGTTATACGAGATGCGGTTTTTTGCAATTAATCATACTCGTACAAAAGTACAAAAGTTTTAAAAAAAAATATTTTCTCAAAGACTGCTCTAAAGATTTTTATGTAATTTTGCATTGTGGACACTTAATTGTTCAAAATACACAAAAACATATCTAGCCAATTTTGAGAATTCCAATTTAATATAGATATATTTCAGGAAATTGTTCCTTACATAAAAAGAAGATACCAACATTAGAGAAGTTGGGAAAGCTCTTATATACTCTTAAAAGGCGACAAGCAATTAGGTCGAACACGATATTGAGTTTTCGAAAAATATGTATGACTTCAGATGTCTCATGATTGTTAATCATGAAAAAATTAAGTTCTTCCTTAGCACAAAAGAAAGGCGAAACACGTAATTTGGGTAAAAAAAATTCGTAAAAGTATCAATTATCTGTTGCTTCCGTTGATCTAATTGAATAAAAAGAAAATCGGTGCATTAAATCTATTGCTGAATGATTGGAGTATTTATATGGTTATACTTTGCAAGTTTCCCAATTTTAAGTTGTGAAGGTATATCATTAAAATACCTATGTATGGAGCCCTAATTTTAAGGATTTTGAAAACTTGCCATATATAAAAATATAAATACTATTTGTCAAATTTTTAATAATTACAATACAAATTTGGCGTTCTTTTTTAGATCTCAGTACTCTTTGTGGCTGACTTGTAAGGTTTTCAGATTTCTACTGTATGGAAATTTTGCATAATTTAAATTTCAGGATTTTTGACCAAACGCAACGCCCTTTTATGAGGAAAATACAATTTGCATTATGCAGATCCTTGTTTGCCTTAAAAAGAACTACTGACAAGTAAAGGCTGATCCATTTCGAGGTTCCCTACTTTTTTAAAGAAAAAAAAACCAGAAAATTCAAATTTAATGGAGAATGTTTATTATCATTTGAAAGAACATTCTTTGGCATTTATTTTTTGAAGATTATGTCTATCAAATGTTGGCCGTTGCTACGTCGCAGATGGTCCATCCGTTGAGTCCAATTTTCGATCACTCGTTCGATCATTTCGACTGGTAACTGGCGAATGACACGCGTGATGTTTTCCTCCAAGGCCTGAATCGAAGCGGGTTTGTCGGCATAAGCTTTTGACTTTACATATCCCCACAGGAAAAAGTCTAACGGTGTGATATCACACGATCTTGGTGGCCAATGACCGGCCCAAAACGTGAAATTATGTGCTCACCGAAATGTTCTCTCAATAAGTCCATTGATTGATGCGATGTGTGGAAAGTGGCGCCGTCTTGCTGAAACCAAATGTCGCCGAGATCACGAGCTTCAATTTCAGGCATCAAATAGTCGGTTATCATGGCACGATAACGGTCGCCATTGACTGTTACATTCGCACCGGCATAATTTTTAAAGAAATATGGACCGATGATTCCACCGGCCCACAAATCACACCAAACCGTTGTTTTTTCTGGATGAAGTGGCAGTTCTTCAATCTCTTCAGGTTGCTCTTCGTCCCAAATGCGGCAATTTTGTTTGTTTACATAGCCATTGAGCCAGAAATGGGCCGCATCGCTAAACAAAATTTGCCTCGAAAACGTCGGATCTGATTGGAACTTTTCAAGAGCCCATAGAGCGAAGCGAAACACATTCCTCACAGAACGTGAATTTTCATAATAAAGTTGAACAATTTGTAAACGTTGTTCACGCGTAAGTCTTTCCATTATGAAATGCCACACAATACTAAACAAAAATAAAATGACAGCATGACACGACTCACACGTGATCTGTCAAAAAAGGCTATTGAAAAAAGTATCTCTACTTGGATCACCCGTTACAATTACAGAACTGTAGAATGAGTTCGATATATGGGCGGTTGCACGCCGTTAATTAAGGGGCCTTCCTTAGCACCCCGGGCTCTGCTCTAGATGATTTGATTAATCTTCCCCACCCCCCTCGATTTATATATCATGGGGTGTACGCTAAAACCATCTTTCACTTAAAGAGAGGATGCTTTGGTACCATGCGCACTGGAATTTTGAAAAACTTGCTAGAGAATTATCCTTTGACCCCTGACTTATGGATATGCCGTCTGATGCAATGACACCAAAAATCCTTCTGCGAAAAAACGACCACGTCAACTTTCCACAGGTGACGGAATGGCTTGGTCAGACTCTGAACCATGGATTGAAAGCCATCGTATTTTCACGGATGGCTCCAAACCGGGACAGGGGTCTGGTGCTGGATTCCTTGTGGAACGCGATGACATACGACTTTACCACCCCTTGGGTAAACACGCATCTGTTTTCCAAGCGGAGATTTGTGCCATCCCAATACATATAGATATAGATATAGACATACATATAGATATAGATAGAGGGCTACAGGCATTTGCATCTGCAGTGATAGCCAAGCTGCATTAAAAGCGCTTCTAACCCTCTTACTTCGTCCAAGTTAGTGCTAGAACTCAAGCTTTCTCTGAATTTGGTCGGAGACTGAACACAGTGAATCTTGTCTGGGTACCAGGCCACACTGGCATCCAGGGAAATGAGATCTCGGATGAGCTTGCTAGGCAAAGTTCAGAAGAAGTTTTCTCAGGACCCGAACGTGTGCTGGGTCTGTCTACATCCTTAGTCATGTCTTCCATTGATGCTTGGGTTTCTCGTGAACACAAGATTCGGTGGCGCGATTGCGAGGGACCACTACCTGTCCTGCTTGCGGTGAGGAGGATGACACAGCAGAAAACTTTCTCTGTAGTTGTCCGGCCTATGCTCGCATCATGTGGCGGATTTTCGGGGCGGACGTGGTTAGTGCCGAACATCTAAGCTCTTCATCACTGAAGCTCCTTCTCATATTTCTTCGTCTGAATGGTAGTTCAATGGACTTGTAGTTGTGTCTGAGCGTTCCATCGAATAATAGCAACCTCCGACAAAAAAAAATACAACCAAGACGATGCACATTATTGTTTTGAAACAATATGTCTGTGAAAATTGAATTTAGAAGTAAATATTATTAAAAAAAACTTCTAAATATAGCTTTAATTTCTAAGAAAACATTCGTTCTAGAGCAAAGGCCCATCTCCAATTTTTACCCCACTTACCAAGGATTTAAGGAAAGCTCTACTATAGTGTATTTCAATATTTATAGGTACATATTAAACTACAATATAAACTTAAATATAATAATAGAATAGTAATTGCGAAGCACGTGACGTTATATCTTAATTTAAGATGTTCGGCGACTTCATAAGTAGATAGTATATTTCGATACTTTTTGACATTTAAACTATTATGCATCAAAAGTGTGCATCCTCCGAATAGAAAGTACCTACACAAAATACAAAAACAAAAAAAACCTTTAAAAACGTTTTTGAGAAAATTAGTTTTGAGATTAATTAGTTAAATTCTATTTACGATCTTTGATGGACAAATTTTAACATGCGGCTTCTTAACAGATAGACCGACGGACGGAGGCAAACTCCGACCTGAAATTATTATTTATAGGCGTACGTTATGAAAAACTTATAAATATAGGCTTTATGTGAAATAAAGTAAATTAATAAATACAGCGACAACTCGTCTTCGAATTCGTAATACATCTTTTATTTATATAGTTTTATGGATTTAAATTTAACACTATCTATCACCCTCACCCACCCACTTTTTTTAAATTTAATTACATGAATTACTAAAGGACTTGTTTATGTACACAAAAAAATGCATTGCATCGTAAGAATTCATATTATATACTATATCTCATTTACTTCAGAAAGAAAGTACTTGTCTATGCCAATACTATTACTCTGCTCTAGTCCATTTTACAACCGAACAACTTGACACAATTCATTCTATTGGAAAAGAGAATGGAATTTTCAATGGAAGTAGTTGTAATTTCCACGTTCCACAAATCGGAAACGCTCTCTGATGTAATTTTGTCATTTTATACAAAAATTAACTAACTACGACTTCAAATATGACAATAAAATCTTTAAATTAGTTTTCGAGTTTTTCAATGTCATGCATTGATAAATTGGTTATTTATTGTCATAAAACCTCTTCGACAAGGTGTGACTGAAGAGAATCTGACATTTGAAGAAGATTTTCCCCAATTTATTCCCATAATTGGGGTTGCAATTCCATAAATGAGTTTAACTCGGCGGAGATTTTTCCCGATTCGAAGGAAAACTCTTAAGCAGTTGAAAGGCGATTGAGTGGTTGAAAGGAAATATATCCTGGCGAATAAAAATCGCATGCTACTTTCAGAACTGAGTACATTTTACCATTTACGATATTACAAATGGAGTCTATCTCATTCTGTGTGAACATTTGAGTTGGTCTGCAAAAGTACCTCATAACAGAAGGAGAATGCGAGTGAGCCGAATAGTTCTGCAATTCGAAGAGTTGAGTTGCAGATTAACACTACGTTAACATTATGAGATATTTTATATTATTAAGCTTACAGGTATTTTTCACATTCTCAGAGCAAAGCGAGTGACTGTTACCAAACCTTATAGAAAGACATTCTATTCAGTTCTATTACTACACAGGACATTCGGAAACCGGTAGTATTCTGTAGGTCAGTTACCCTCCATATTTAGTTGGAATGTTTCTAAGCGATATGGTTACAAATCAATTTTGACTACCTACTGCTTGTCAGGAGTTTCGTGTGAACTTTTGTACGGCATTCCTGTGGGATTTTGTATAGACTCAACGGGCGCCGGAAATAGACTACAATATGAGGTTGGACGAAATAAATAGTAATGTGGGTACCTTTAGCTATTTCTAATGCTAATTCTATGACATTGATTAATTTAGGTAGTAAAAATAGATAAAAATAGTTTTTGTTTAAGCCTGATGTAATAATGGAAAAATTGGATTTTTTTTAGATATACAAACCTATTAGTAAAGCTTGTCTTTTCCTTTTAATCGACAAGATTTTTTGATTAATTTATATAAGGCAGATGCCCTGACAGAGCACCAAGGCAGACTTATTATTATTAAAGATTGGGGCTGATTACCAATGCGAAAAAAATTAGATCCCTTGTGCTCCCTAGTTAGTAAGTAATTTGGTCTGTCGATAATCCTTGGTCTTTGATGAACCTTACGATGACGAACAAGGTTGAGGACGATAATTTGGCAATATCCTGAGATTCGCTGAGGTCCTTTGTTAAAGCATGTGAGCCTCTTTTGGATGATTGTAGGGCATTCGCAGAGGATGTGTTCTGCCGTTTCTGTTTGTTCGAGGGTGAGTCTACTAGCGCAGTGACCCGTTAGGAAGTCAGTTACGATCTTAGCATCAGTTCTTAGCATGGCGTAATCCTTGGATGGAGTTCCATTCCATAGTGTGAATTTTGGAGATTTTGGTACTTTATAATTTGAATTTTTTTAGTGCTCATTTTTAATTTCTTTTAGTATAAGATTACATTTTTTAATTTAATTTTTTAAACACGTTACAAAATAGAGGCCTAAGCCTGTTTAATGCTATTTTAAGTAATTTAAGCTATTTTTTTGGATAACAGTTTTCATAATGATACTGTTGGGTGCGGATTTTGGTCCAGAGCCATAATTAGGTCATTTTTCTTCGAAAATGAGCAAGGAGTGGCCGTTACAGTCAATGGAGATCGTTATCGGGCCATGTTGAATGAATTTTTGTTCACAAAAATTGAGGAGGAGGATATTGCCAACATTTGGTTTCAACAGGACGGCGCTACGTGCCACACAGCCGAAGCTACACTCGATGTTTTGCGCCCTGTTTTTGAAGATCGCATTATAGCCGCAGAGCTGATTGTCGTTTGGCGACCGCGGAGATGCGATTTGATACAATTGGACTATTATTTGTGGGGTGCCGTAAAAGATAAGTGTTACGCCGACATACCAGAGACAATTGAAGCTTTAAAGGACAATATTCGTCAAGCCATTAGTGAAATACAGCTGCACACAATCGATAATGTGCTTAAAAATTGGACCGATCGCGTAGGCTACTGCATGGCCAGCCGAGGCAGCCATTTGAATGAAATTATTTTCCATTATTAACCGGAAGGATTGTACTTTCAAATAAAAAAAGAAATTTGAGAAAATATTCAGTAGTTTTTTTTTATAGCATTTTCAAAAAAAAAGTTATTTAGCGGTCCCTCCAGTTGGGAAGCATCTTCTCCACGTGATTTGCGTTCTGCACAAAAATTAAATTATGTCAAACTTAGAAAAATATCAGGGTGTTACTTTCAATTATTAGAAGAAACAATGTCACCTTTCTTATGTGGCTTTAATTCATAGGGCGCTGTAGTCTAACTCTTGAATATATTTTTTTTTTGTTGAAATCCTTCTTTTTATATAATACAAGTTTTTTTTTAATTTTTTTTTTTTTTTTTTTTTTGCAATATCGATAATTAAGTTGCCTAAATTAGTTTAATTTGCATCGGAAAAATAACGTCCCAGTATGTGAATCTCGCTAAAATCCGAAAAGATCTTGTTTTAAAAAGTTCACATTATCGAGATACTACTGTATCACAAAAAAGCGGGGGGTGTAGCCGAATATTTCAATCGAGTTACTAAGAAGACCTAGTCAGCCCTTTATGATACAAATTGAAAGTTTTTAAGCCGCAGGGTACCTGGCCCCCACTTTTACAAAAATTATCAAAATGGGCTCTTTGTCAGTTTAAATAAGATTTTATTCTTTATTGAAGGAAAAATAAAAAAGTATGAAACACCAATTAATATCTACAAAAATGTATAGTTGGTAAACGCACCCGCATTAGGTATACTTATTCCGCAAGTCGATTATTGTCAGACGTATCGTCAAGTTTAAGTCCCCCGGTACAAAGTAAACAATAAAAACATAAGAAAAAGCTTCAGTCCGCTTGGGGCGAACATTATGATACCCTATCCATATCCCTATATTAAGAAAAAGCGTTAAGAATATGGATGGATAGAATTTTATTTCATTCTATGAAATTTATAAAAAAAAATGCCCAATAATAACATTTTTTTGAAAAAACCCCTTCAAAAAGTGGGCGCGGCTAAAATCCTTGTATGGGTGATATAATAAATAAAATGGCTCTGGGAAATAAGGCCCCAAGAAATAGAGCCCCAAAATAAAAATGAAATAAGGCCCCAAAATAAGGGCATTTTATTTAAAGCTTTTTATATCACTAAGATCTTCGATAAATAAAAATTTATTTCTTAACTAAGCAAGTGCGGGAAAGATGCGCAAGTGTATAATGAACCAAAAAGTTACATAAAATAAAGAAAAAGTTCTGCAATAAGTGGTGCAACTTACGTTACTTCCTCGTTTTCTCGAATAGAGAAAGTTTTTATTCACTGCCCCACCTCTTGCGAACGTCTGACAAGCATCCAAGAGTAAGAACTGTCATGAGAAGCTTCTCAAAAATTAATTGCCGTTCGGAATCAGTATTAGACTGTAGGTCCCTTCCATTCGCGTCAAAAAATATATCTTTGCACACACAGTGGCTGGAGAAGCTAGGCTTTGGGCTCTGTATGGACCGTTTACGCCTAATATTAATTTTTTATTGGTAATTTAAACCCTTTATAGTTTATTACTTAGTTAACTTAACTTTCCCAAATTTTTTTTTTATTTTCACTAGTTTTTATAGAAGAAATCCTTTCGCTTGTTCGTCCTTGGCCTATTATGTGTCCTATAAAATCAAATACAATTGTATCGAATAATATTAACAACTTTATAGACCATAGACCTACCTCTAAGCTCAACCCGATTTCCGTCGTCCATTATTAAATTTTCGAAATTCCTCGTATATTTTCTACACTACCACTTGAATATAAATAAAAAATTTTAATTGCTTCGTACTTCTTTACGTGTTTATTTATTAAAATTTAGGGAATGACCGTATAGCCTATCTTAACATTGAGTTCTGAATGGTATTAATTTTTTAAAGAAAACCATTCATTAACTGAATGTATCGTATCGCTTGCTGCTCATTTTGCACCTAGCTCAACGCTCCCAGATTGTGCTTTATCTCCCCCAGTACCCGAGCGCGTAGAACACTCCATGGGAAAAATCCACTTCCGCACTCGTACTATGGCATGAGTACTTCAAGATCTCAACATTCACAAATCCGCTGACCCAGATAGTACTTCCCCTATCGTTCTAAAAAACTGTTCTTCCACGCTGGCAAAACCACTGCGTAAGCATTTCTATCTGTACTATTCTTCAGGGCTCTTTCCAAGAAGGTGGAAAACAGCATTTGTCAAGCGTGTCCTAAAAAAGCGAGTCTTCCTCACCCTCCTCCTACCGACCAATTGCACTTACGTCCCTTCTTTCCAAGGTCATGGGAACGCTGATAAATCGTCAGCTCATGAAATATCTTGAATCCCGAAAACTTGTTAATGACCTGCAGTACGGTTTTCGTAGCAACAGATCCACTGGTGATTTGATGACATATCTAACCGAAAAGTGGAACCAATCTATTCATCTCGGTATTGAAAGCAAGGTCGTTCCGTTTGATATTTCAAAGGCATTTGACAGAGTCAAATCAATCGACTCTTTTGTCGAACATGCATTCACTTACGAGCGATGACACCCTTCTTCAATAGATTAGAAATTACCCTTCGGACCTTTCAACTCAAATTATTTTTGACGGTTTAAATTCTGCCACTCACCAAATAAATGCTTGGTCCCTCAAGGTTCCGTTTTGTCTCCTACTCTCTTTCTCATTTTTATCAATGATCTCCTGTCTGTCACTTCTAATACCATTCACTCCTTTGCTGATGACAGTACCCTCAGCTTTTCATATTTGGGACAGCAACAGCAACGTATGTTGAGCTCATTGAATTCCGATCTTGACAGCACACTTAAAAGGGGTAGAACCAACAGAGTCGAATCTTATGCTTCCAAAACACAATGCTGTCTGCTCCCACTAAAGCGAAACCCCAAGACTTTTCATCCTCGGTATGTGTGTTAATAACAACCTTCGTTGGAAGGATCACATATATAAGGCGATTATTTGCCCCAAACTTAAGTATTTACAATGCTCATATATGGTGCGGCGCTCCAATTACATATTTGGAGCTACTTGACAGAATTCAAAAACGTGCGGTGAAACTTATTGGCGATCGAGACATTACGAAATTACTTGACTCTCTTAGTCATCGTCGTAATGTCTCTTGTCTGTCATTATTTTATCGGCCAAACTCATTTTGAATTATTATTCAAGTAAAATAAAGGAAAAATTAATTATAATTAACACATTCCCCGAGCGGAGCAAAGAAGTGAACGGTACCTGTCTCCTGCGGTAAAAGAGTTGATATCCCTAAACCCTCGTAGCGTGCCACTCATGTGCTGTTGCATATGGTATCTGCTTTTCGTGAGGCTGGCGCCTATGTCACAACAGTAACTGTGACAGTAAAAATGGAAATAAGGCCATATGTGGACCATATGTGGTCTTATTTCATAGGGCGCTAGTTCACGTCACCGTCATAAGCTTGGGTGTTGTGTGTGTGCAGACTTAACTCTGTGTGCTACTTACAAATACTTGAGCGCCGTGATTCTCTGAACAGAACAATAAAGGATGCGTTGTGTTTAGGCCGCACAATCCTATACATAGTTAATACGAAAGTTTGCCTCATGTACAATCCATAAACAGCCGGACTCCGTTCCCGTGTTTTCATTGGGTAATTTAAAATGTTGATCTGAAATTAGATTTTTACGTGGCCAAGAAAACTAATTTCAAATTTTTTTTCCCATTGTATTTAGTATATTGTGAAATATTTTGTCCACGTTGCTATAATGGGTTAGCTGTCAAATTTCCAATTTGAAACGCGGTCAGTTGAGAATAATTTCTACAATTCGAATTTGAATGTTGTGTTTCAAGGTTGATCAGTGATTGTCGGTAGCAAAGGGAAGATAATATTACTATTGAACAAAACTGTGGCCAAAAGTGTGCAATAAGAAGAAGAACAATCCAGTCTCTTCCTGCAATCAGTGGCTTAATAATTACAAAAAAAAATAAAGTGCACGACTGCGTCATACGAAACTTTCTCGCTACATGAGGGGCGTTTTTTAATCGTAAAATAAATCGAAAATGAATAGTGTTGTCACTATTTATATTTATTTAAATCACATTTTTAGGCTTTGAAAATTTTTTTTTCTTAAGAACTTAACCTACGATTTTGATGTAATTTTGCACATTGGAGCTTCTTAAAATAATTGTTTAAAATACAAAAAATTTTCAAAATCGTTGGAGCCGTTTTTGAGAAAACGAATTTAATTTAAATAAAATCGTTATATGAAAAAAAAATTTAAAAAAAAATTATTTCAAAAATCGAGGTATGTGTTCGACTTAATAGTATAAAAAAAACAGTTAATTTTTTGGGAGTTCGTTTTGTTAGTTTTCGAGATATTGACCGTTTTATAAATTACAGTTAATCGATTTTTTTTTTAAATAACTGAGTATGCAGTATTTTTGGCCCCATCCCAAGTATCCATAATACCAGAAAGGACCGAAATCTTTGAAAAAAATTCCAGAAAAATAGTGACAAGGGATTTTCACCAAAAAAATTGTATAGCAGGTACCGTTATTTCAAACGGTAAAGCAAAAAATAAAAACGTGCCCCGAGCTGTAACCCAAAAAACCTTATATACGAACTTTGAAGCAAATCCGTTGTGCCGTTTCGCCATACGGTGCCCGGACAGACAAACAGACCGACGGACGGCATTGGCGACCCACTTTTTTGGACTTATCTATAGTCGTAATATCATCCCTCATACATCAGTTTGAGTTCGAAATTTCCGCACGATCGCAATAACTTTCTCTTTAATATACTAATGTATACGAAAAAGTTAATACCAATCACTTAATAATATAAAACAAAGTTTAAATTCTTTTGTCTAATGCTATATTTCTACATGCTCTAAGAGCTTAGAAATTTTAGTTATATCTTTTCAAAACACTTTTTTTATTAATATGTTAATTAAGTGACGTGCGTTTATCAACTCTAAAATAAATAGGCAGCAGCTCAGTACATTTAATTTTTTGCATATATTTATTAATTTTCATTTTTCGTTCAATGAAGAATGAAATGTGACTCATGGCTACACAATTGCACCATGAGTGGGATGCACAATACTAAACAGTCTATTGCAAGGAAGGGACATCACTACCAAACATGCAAAAATACGTGACAAGTATTTTGGTCGGTTATGTTAATTTGACGCAAAGTGACCCGTAAAGACTCTCGTAGATACTCGGATATCCTTGCGGTTTAGCCCGATCGTGAATTTTGATCTCATTTTGTTGATAGCTGGCCATAGCTCTTGTGTATATCTGCACGTGTCGAGTTGAGTCTAACTTTTCATTCGGTGTCGATTGAACTTAGCGGCGGTATTACTAATTTAAGTGCCAGTGATGCATTCATTTTTGACTCTGATATTGCAAGCTTGTCCGCTTCTTCGTTACCCGGGATATCAGTGTGCAGTGTACAACTAATAGCTCGTATAACGACTCTGCATTGGCTCACTGCGCTTGATTTCACCACATCTGATTTCATGGCTTTTATGGCCGCCTGACTACCGGAGTAGTTGATGATCGTGCTTTTGGCAAGGCAGTGCCTTCTCAGTTCGGCTACAGCGTGAATTATAGCAGCTATTTCCGCCTGAAAGACACTACAGTCATCGTTTATTTTGAAGGATTTCCTTAATCCTAGGTGTTCGCAGAAGATGTCTGCGCCCGTGGCGATATCCATTTTGGAACTGTCGGTGAAGATGGCGATCGCTTCCTTTTTCGTGACTACATTCTCATCCCATTCACTTCTATCCGGTATTCTGGTATTGAATACCTTGCTGAAGGTGAATGTCGAGGGTAGATAGTCTGTAGTTGATGTGCTTGCAGATGCGCACCATTTGAGTTCTACAGAGGCGTGCCCGTAAGGTCTCCGGGACCAGAGTCCACACTCTATAAGTCTGACGGCCGTTTAAGCCGCATTGCTGCTGCAGTAGATGTCCAATTCCGCGAAATCCATTCCAGGGCCTTCCACCACACAACTCCGCCATATGTCAGGATGAGTCTTACAATACAACGGTTTTACCAACAACCAATATACTATGTGTGGTTTAAGTCCCAATTTGTTGACGAATGTTCTGCAATAGGCATATAATGCCACGTACGCCCATTTAACGTGATCGTCTACATTCTCTCTCCAGTTAAGTTTGGAATCTAAAATAACACCCAGGTCTCAAGATCTTCCCCTCCCATTTTTGGTGCCTTGAATATTGGAATGATCCTTTTCCTAGTAAACAGCAGGATTTCCATCTTGGATGGGTTGACGCCCAGCCGGCAGTCCGCGACCCAATTACCGACTATGTGGGGCACGTAGCTGAGTCGCTCGCTGAGTATTGATGGAAATCTACCTGGGACCAGGATAGCTACATCGTCCGCGTATGCATTCACGATGAAGCCTTCCTTCTTCTGTAGCTTTAGAAGCTCATCCATTACCAGGATGAGGATCCATATGAGCGGGGAAAATACACCTCCTTGTGGTGTCTCCTTACTGCCTTTCCTTTCGATGCATGTATCACCTAGGTAACTCTTAATCTTACGTGCGCCTAGCATGATCCCGATCCAGTCGCATTGACTGCTATCCTGTTGAGCATTTCTCAAGCTGTGCATGATTGCATCTGTTTTGATATTGTTAAACGCTTACATATCTAGGAATGCACACAGGGTATACTCCTTTTGTTTTAAGTATTTTATATATTTTATAGTCCTTTGCTGTAGTGCTTTCCCCTCGTTGTTGTCTCGATCGTTTCGCAGAAACTACTCCACGAGTTCCTCTTAGCGTATCTGATCTCTTTTAAGGATTCTTACGCTCTCTGTATGTCGTCCATTCGATAAAACCATATTTTGTAAAGATCCGCCTACATAAAGATGAGCTCCGCGATCGTGGAGTTCCACCAGCGCGGGAATTTTTTCATTTTACTACAGCCAAGTGGACGGGATTTTTCGAAAGCGCCAGAGATCACCCCGGAAAGGTATTCAACTGTGTCGTCGACTTCTTGTTCGGAGGAAAGATCTCTGTTGGGGCAGACTGTGCAGACTGTTTAGCAATGTCCGTCGGTCCATAGGCAATTTTTAGGCTTTTAAAATTAACTCAGGAAGCTCAAATTTGGACCACATATCCCTACAACAAATTTTTTGGCCACACCCACTTTTTGGGGGCATATTTAAAAAAAACAAATATTTTTTTTATTAAATTTTATAGTATGAAATAAAATGCTATCCATCATCTTCTTAATGCTTTTTTCTTTAGGGCATATAGGGATATGGATATAGGTAGGATAGGCGGACTGTAGCTTTTCCTTATGTTTTCAACTTTTCCCAGTTCGCTCTCCTTGGGTTTCTGAAAACTTTCCTGTCCTATTGGATACCCTCCAGTTAGCTACTTGGACAAGACTGTTTTGGGATACAAACGTTACGTCCAGAACCTCCTTTCCTTGACGGCAGCGTTTAACAATATCAATATCAGACTTATAGAGTGTGGACTCTGGTCCCGGTGACCTTACGGGCACGCCTCTGTAGAACTCAAATGGTGCGCATCTGCAAGCAAATCAACTACAGACTATCTACCCTCGACATTCACCTTCTGCAAGGTATTCAATGCCAGAATACCGGATAGAAGGGAATGGGATGGGAATGTAGTCACGGAAAAGGAAGCGATCGCCAGTTCCAAAATGGATATCGGCACAGGCGCAGGCATCTTCTGCGAACACCTAGGATTAAGGAAATCCTTCAGAATAAACGATAACTGTAGTGTCTTTCAGGCGGAAATAGCTGCTATAATTCACGCTGTAGCCGAACTGAGAAGGCACTGCCTTGCCAAAAGCACGATCATCAACTACTCCGATAGTCAGGCGGCCATAAAAGCCATGAAATCAGATGTGGTGAAATCAAGCGCAGTGAGCCAATGCAGAGTCGTTATACGAGCTATAACCTGTCAACACAGTAACCCTCTCTAATCTCGTGCAAAACTGCATGCGTGGCCATTTAAACCCATTTTGATAATATTTGAAAAAGTTGAGACTTAAAAAGGAGCAGAGTAAACGGCAACGCTGGTCGGTATGTCTGCGAAAAGCAGTGACAAGAGTTAAATGTCATTAATTGTCTTATTCCTTAAGCCTCAATTACTGTCCTCAGTTTTTAGCTTGACTTAAAAGTAACGGAGTATATTCGTTATTCTCAACTGAAGATGTAGCGGTAAACGATTGCCAAAATTCCCCGCAACGAGAACTTCATGGAGAGTGGATTAGCCTTAAAAACACGGAGGTTTTCTCAACCACTCCGACCTATTACAGACATTTCTTAAAAAGCCAAAGTGGTTCCCAGGGGCAGAGTGTTTAAAATATCTGGGATCTCTGATAAACATTCCAATCCATTATCGTCCATTATAAGCCGAAGAACCCTACCACTTGAATTATAAAATATTCCATTTAATATAACACATGATTTAGGGTTAACTATTATTCCACGTTTGTTCGTGGCTGCTTTATACGTATGAAATTATAAAAAAAAATCAAATCCCAATTGAATGGAATAAGCCACTTAAAAAATATCAACAAACTAGAAAATTTGCACAATATTGATCACATTGTATTTAGGTAAGCACCAAACTTAATCCTCCAAAAGGATTTTCATAATTCTTCTTTTGTTAAAGTTCCAAAAAGGCTAATTGTATTGCTTATTAATTAAAAGTTATTTGTTAACAACATAACATTAATTAATAATTTCAAAAGCAAATGTCATGCGGCCGTGTGTCATCAAAGCTCTTTCCACTACGGTCCACAGTACTGCTGCTGCTATTCCATAAACTTGCATGTGATTATTAAATAATTAATGATAATATTAAATGAAATTGTTCATAAAAACATATGGAAAGACTACCGTTCATTTGGATTCTACGCTAGTTATGGTTAGATAGAAGTGACTGTCAGCACAAAAAAGATTTACAATTGAAAAATAGGGAATGCCTGTGACGTGAACCAAGGCGAAGGGAATTGAACCACCTAAATGATCCTTAAAAAATTAAAAACAAAATGTTACGATGTACAATTTGTTCACTTTGTTCACAGTGCTCCACGAACGCCCACGATTTGCCCGAAGAATTTAGAAAGCCGAAAGGTGTATTCCCAGCAAAGGTAAAAGCTGTAGTACTACTATAGCCCATGCATCGAAATTCAGCTGATCATTTTGTTTTTTAATAAGACCAAAGGCATAGTAAACATAATAGATAAAATGGGGTGTCCTAATCGAGCACAAAATGGGGGACATTTAGTAGATAAATCATATTACAACTTGCTTGACAACTCAAAGTTTTAAACAGTTTAAAAATTTTAAAACTGAGTCGGAAACGCTATCAGATACAAACTTAAAAAATCTGAAAATATGCAAGGGTCACGGTAGTGCCCAGCTAAGTTCTCTAGCAACTTTGACACTACACCCTTATTTATACGAACCAACTTAGGCCATTTTGACTTCCACTAACTTCGCTTACGATAAAACTAGAAACATCAAATTCTTAGGATTTATTGGGACGCAAAGCAGCAGAATTTCAACTGTTTAACATTAGCAGTTCCTGAGTTACAAGGTCCAAAAATTAGCAAAAACCGTCACCACTGACTCACTGACAGATCATCAAAACTATGGAGCACTTCCAATCATCGTAGAACCTTGAAATTTGACACAGTAATAGGGTTTACGGAGAAACCTTACTTACTTAACGGGCTCCCGACCCGTGAAGAGTCCCTGCCTGAGATACGGCAGCCTTCTACCCTCTGCGATCCCGAGCACGCTGCTTCCAGTTGTCCAGACCAAGCGCTCTGGCATCCGCGATGGCATGGTCTTTAAAACGGAGGTTCGGTCTTCCTAGTCGTCTCGAACCTGGGTGCTGGAATTCGAAGATCCTCTTGGCTGGAGCGTTGTTGTCCATTCGCTCGATGTGTCCGAGCCAATGTAGTCGACGAGTTTTAGCTTTTCGGACTACATCCACATCTTGGTACAGCTCATAGGGTTCGCGGTTGTATTTTCTCCTCTATTCGCCCTCCTCGCACTCAGGACCAAATATCTGTCGAAGGATTTTTCTTTCGAAGGAACCTAGTGTTAGCTCTCCTTTCCTGCTTATCGTCCAGCACTCAGCGCCATAGAGCAGAACTGGCAGCATCAGTGTTTTGTTAGAGCTAACACTTCGTCCTTCGAGTTAGGATCTTTGAACCCATTTGTTTTTCCAAACCGAAGAAGCAGCGGTTTCCTAGGGTAATTCTTCGACGGATCTCCACTAAGATGTCATTTGTGGAGTTGATGTTTACCCCGAGGTAGATGAACTCCTTAACTACCTCGAAGTTGCTGCTATCAACAGTGACATTTTGTCCTAGTCGGTGGACAGATGATTGTTTATTTGTTGATAGCATATATTTAGTCTTGTCCTCATTCACTTCAAGGCCAACTGGTTTCGCCTGTTCTTCAATAGCCGTGTAAGCCTCTAACACGGCACCCTGGCATCGACCGATGGTATCTATATCGTCCGCATACCCCAGCAGTTGGACTGATCTGTTGAAGATAGTGCCTTCAGTGTTGACACCTGCCTTGTCCTGCGCACTATCTCCTTAAGAACAAGAATGAAGAAATCACACGACAGCGCATCTCCTTGCCGAAATCCGGTGCATGTTTAAAAGAATTCAGATGAGCTGCTGCCAAACTGCACATTGCTCGAATCCCGAGTTCAGCCATCGCCACAAA
The DNA here is from genome assembly GCA_963576555.1 of Ferdinandea cuprea. Classification (NCBI taxonomy): domain Eukaryota; kingdom Metazoa; phylum Arthropoda; class Insecta; order Diptera; family Syrphidae; genus Ferdinandea; species Ferdinandea cuprea. Next base: position 143,218,238 of record OY754958.1, on the reverse strand, counting down.
AGCTCCTGACGATGAATGCTGTCATATGCGTCTTTAAAGTCGATGAAGAGATGGTGTGTCTCGACTTGAGAAGTAGGAGTTGATGGTGTTATGCTAAAGTGAGAACGCTTGTGTTCTCATATAATCGGAATCACCATCCTTTTGACCACGGAGAAACAACAGGTTAAAATTTAACATTTGTGATTTTCTATCCAGGAGTCTTGGCAGCCACCCACTTCTCTTAACATATCATTCAAACAATGGAGCACTTCGAATCATCGTAGAACCTTGAAAATTGGCACAGTAATAGGGTTTACGGAGAAACCACAGGTCAAAATTTAACATTTGTGATTTTCCATGCAGGGGGCGTGGTAACCGCCCACTTCTCTTAACGCAGATCCCAAAAGACCTATAATTATTATTTTTTACATGAAGGTTGGATTTTAAGAACAAACTCGGAAAAAAATAAAATATTGTTTATTTTCCATTTAGGGGCGTGCTAGCTGCCCCCTTTTCTTTAACTTTGCACCCAAAAGACTTAGAGCTATGAAATTATACTTGGAGGAAGGATTTGAAGAACAGACAGTAATTATTAAAAATTTCACAAATAGTAGATAAAATATAAAATTTTTAATAATTACAGTACAAACTTGGCGTTCATTTTTAGATCTCAGTACTTTTTGTGGCTGACTTGTAAGGCAAAAGCGATTTTTGTATAAAAGAACTTGGCTATTCTTTAACATTTATGTTTTTGGTGTGATAATGTTTTCTCAAATTAACGTAGTTCAAAAGGCCCCACTTGCTACATTAGTGTGACAAGATGGACTGGTGAGAAGAATAAAAATAATGAAATATTTAACGCTTAATTTAACGATGAAAGTTTTTGGTCCTTCTTGATAAAGATATTTATCCTTAAGATGTGCTATCAGATACATTATGAAGTGATTCTGCCCTGTGCTGGTAAGTTTTATTGATTTAAAAATAATTTTTCAGTTTTTATACTATGCCACTATTTTTATAAATAACTTGTTAACATAAATTAATTAAAATCCTACCTGTTATATAAACGAAATACAGTTCCAATTACCATATGTCTGTTCCATATTCGAGAACGTATTACAAAGGGTCTCCCAATATTCATGCATGCCCATTTCCCAAGTGTTTGCAAACAAAACAAAGAACAGTTTGACAGATGACAGTTTAAGACTAGCAATAATAAAGGAATTATGACATGATAGCCGCGGATGATTTTGTATAGGCTTTAAAAATTAATTTTAAAAATTATATATGGCCGCGATAATGATATAAAATAAGGCCGCGTTATCTATTTAATTTCCCTAAAATATTGTCAAAAACATTTTTTCACAACGTTAGATTAAAAATATAATGTTTGATTATTTACTTTCGTATTGAAATACTGAAACTATTTTTTTTAGTAAATAAAATGGAAATAAAATATTGAATGTCTTTGAACAACCTACCTATGAACGTTAAAATTTCAGGGGTTCAAATCTGAAACAAATATGAATCATTATCTGAAGGTATTTTTAAATTAAAAACGACTTTAAGTGATCGGTCTTATTTCACTTTCACAAGAAAATTTAAAATTCGTGTTTATTTCGCTCGGCGTTTTTTCACAGCACCGGATCACTCTGTCCTATGTCCGATTGTCGACTCTGACAGTCATAGATACGTTGTCAACAATGCGGACGTCGGCAATGCGTAACAGTGGGAAACCAAATGTCTTCGTTTCTTGAGTTTCCCACGGGAGTACCGTTCTTCCGACCCATATTATTTTCATTTTATGCGAACGAACTCCCACAACTTGTTAAGCATTGTACTGCCCATATGTTTGCTGACGACGTCCAAATATATCTGTGCTTGCCCACTGGATATGATTAGTAATGCCATTGGTATGATTAAGTGGGCACTGTGTATTTATTTATATACATGTGTATAGTCTTTACATACATCTACATTTCCGCCAATAAAATCCATAGAATGCGTCAAAACTAAGATGTTACTTGCTAAGTCCGCATTATTACCCTTTGTTTGTCTGCAACACTATACGTAAATTAAATGTTATTTATGACAATTCAGCAAGATACCCTATCGTTCGGAAGAGGTCTTCTTATACGCATGCATGTAAGCTTTTCTACCTGTCCTATTCATCGGGGCTGTTTTCGAGAAAACGGAAAACAGCATTTGTCATATGATTTGAAATATCTTGAATCCCGAAAACTTATTTTTTAACGACCGGCAGTACGGCGAATTGATGACATATCTAACCGAAAAGTGGAACCGATCTTTTTACCGTGGTGGTGAAAGTAAGATCGTTGCGCTTGATATTTCAAATGCATTTGACAGAGTTTGGCACAATTCTTGTCGAAAATACTTGCATTTGGAATATACCCTTTTTTAATGGGTTAGAAATTACCTTTCGGACCATTCAGTTCAAATTGTTTTGGACGGTTTCAAGTCTACAACTCACCAAATAAATGCTCCGTTTTGTCTCCAACTCTCTTTCTGGTTTTCATCAATGATCTCTTGTCTGTCACTTCTAATCCTATGCATATTCTTTTCCTGGGCAACCGCTCCTCATCTTCGGCCGTTGAACAGGAACGGCAACGTATGTTAAGCTCATTAAATTCCGATCATGACAGCATTCTTAAGTGGGGTGAATCGAATAGAGTGGAGTTTAGTGATTCCAAAAAACTATGCTGTCAATGAAGCGAAACCCTAATACTCTGTCATTATCCATGTCTTGCACTTGTATCGCTGAAACCGAAAGGCTTTCCATCCTCCGTATGTGCGTTTGTCTAGGCTTCCTCAAGCGATGCAAGAAATATTTCACCCCTTCTGATCTGTCTAGAATTTAAAAGGCTTTAATTCACCTCAAACTTTAGTATAACGCTTATATCTGGTCTGGTGCACCAGATTTGGAGCAACTGGATAGGATTCAAAAATGTGCGATTAAACTTATTGTACAACGCTCATTTTGGGCGAATAAACGCCTTGTAGATTTTAGCCAGATCAGAAGGGGTGAACAATTTCATGCATCGCTTAGGAAATCCTAGACATTTCGCAGCGTTCTTTGCGACGTCGATAGAAATAAGAAAGAGGGTCGGAGACAGAACGGAGCCTTGGGGGACACCAGCATTTATTTGGTGAGTTGCAGACTTGAAACCGTCCAAAACGACTTGAATTGAACGGTCCGAAAGGTAATATCTAATCCATTGAAGAAAGGTATCATCGATTCCAAATGCACGCATTTTCGACAAAAGAGCCTGATGCCAAACTCTGTCAAATGCCTTTGAAATATCAAGCGCAACGACCTTAATTTCACCACCACGGTGAATAGATTGGTTCCACTTTTCGATTAGATATGTCATCAAATCTGCAGTGGACCTGTTGCTGCGAAAACCGTATTGCCGGTCATTAAGAAGTTTTCGGGATTCGAGATATTTCATAAGCAGGCGGTTTATCATGACCTTGGAAAGAGGGGACATAAGTGCAATTGGTCGGTAGGAGGAGGGAGAGGAAGATTTGCCTTTTTTGGGACGGGCTGGACAAATGCTGTTTGCCATCTTCTCGGTAAGAGCCCTGAAGAATAGGACAGGTAGAAAAGCTTACTAAGTAGTTTTGCCAGCGTGGAAGAACACCTCTTTAGAACGATAGGGGATATACTGTCTGGACCAGCGGATTTATATATGTTGAGATCTTAAAGAACTCTTGCGAGTGCGAAAATGGATCAGCCCCATAGAATATTCTACGCACTCGAGTGCAGGGGGGGATAAAGCACAATCTGGCAGCGTTGAGCTAGCTGCATACTTTTGTATGTTTCCATGTAATCATCCTCTTACCTATTCTTAACGTTGAGTTTGCTTTTGAACCCCTTAGTCTTTGTGAAGCCTCCACAAAATACACGATGAAGAGCAATCTTACTATGAAACGCTTTAAATAAAATGAAGGAACAAAAACCTTGAAAATGAATTAACGAATATTTAATACACTTTTAATCATAATTGTTCACTCTAAATCAAAATTTTTTTTGCGTGTTATGAGGCTCAATTCGTTTTGAGCTGGTTGGCTAGCGGCCTCTATTAGTTGTATAAAATTAAGTACTGCCTATTCAAAGCCATTTGGCAGATAATTGGCTTAATATAAAGTTGATCGGTAAATTAAACGACGTTTAAATGCAATTAAACCGTCATCAATGATTTTTTATATTTATTTCGTTTAATTGCGATTAATTGCCGTTTGCCTAAAATCGATTACATTATAAATAGAAATTAAATCTAAGAAGCGTTTTCGTCATTTGTCTCCAGCTGTCATGAGTTTACTTAAAATAGTCACTCTGTTTTTGACGCTGTCACTTGCTGGTGTATACATTTGTTTTTTAATATATATTTTTATTTCATTTTAAATAATAACAATTCCATTCTAGGGTGAGCTTATGTTGAAACTACAAAAATGTAACTGTATTGCAAATAATGTTGAAATAATTCAAAATATAAGCTGTTGGGTGAAGGCGATCAATCGGACAACTAGTCTATATAACTTGAGATTTAACATTGTTCAACAAATCAACGACTTGAGTGTAAGAATATATTTGCATACGCCTAAAAAAATGTATTAATCAAAAGAATATTTTAGTTTAAGGGACAATTATTCAAGAAAGCCGAAATTATCTACAGACCTTACCTGGTCAATGCAGTAGTAGATTATTGTGCGTTTATGACAAGAAAATTTGCCAGCGCCTATACGCGATTAATTGCTCCGATTTATATGAATTTTTCAAATATTAATCACACGTGTCCTTATTTTGTACGAATTGAGTATTTTTTTGAAAGGAATTGATAATTTGTTAACATTGTTTTTTTTATGGTTTACAGGGTTACACTTACGTTAAGGATTTATTTGTAGATAGCAGTAAAGTACCACAAGTATGGCCAACCGGAAGCTATAAGCTAGAGATGAAGGCATTTCAAAATAAGGAATTACTTTTAACTTTACAGGTTTTTGGAGCTTTAAGGGAAGATCGAGTATTTTAAGAAATAATTACTATAGGTCTGGATCTTAACGTATCAAAAAAAATGTTTGGTTCTTTTTAATAAATCTTAATCTTAAACTTTGATAAAATGAATTTTTGTTTGCTGACGACCTATTTCTTCACTAGCGCTAGTACTGCTATTAAGGATCATTCACATGAGAGCGAACTGCGAACAACCGAATATTCGTAAATTCTGACATTTCTTTCACATGACAACTTTTTTTGGTCGCTGGTACCCGCGAATCTGATCTGATTTGTGATCTGATCTTGCTAGCAGCAAGATGTGTCAATTTTATGGTTATGTTCGAACGAATTTTTCATTCGCGGATTTGTGGATCGCGTCTGGGTTGTGAATAAAGAGTGACAGTTTGCGGCAAGAATTTTTCAATTCGAGAGAAAATTTGTGTAATTGTAAATATTGCTATTTAAGTCAATGTAGACTCAGTTTTTTTTGGATATGATGTTAGATCATTTAAATGTAATGCTTTTGTGGTAGAAGCAATAGAAATTTTCTATTTGTAAATACATTAAAATTGATTTGTTCGCGATTCGCCTATTCGCAATTCGCTCTCATGTGAATAGTCCTTTAGACAAATAGTTGGTACTCCAATTGGTATCAAGTTAATTCTTCACCGGGTATTAAACCGAAGTTGGTACCGAGTATTAGTTGGACCCTCGAAATCGGCAGTCCAGCGTCTTTTGTACCTGAATTATGCCGATTTCATTGCTTCAACTCTTGCTCATTCTTATGAGAAGTAAAAACGTGGTACATTAATCCGATCGTACGCTAGGTGCCCAACCCAGTCCAATTCTTTATGCAACTCAATTATATTTATAGTTTAAACTAGTGTATAAACTTTCGTTGAGTCAAGCTATTCGGTTAACGATAAACCCTGTTTGTGTTCAACACATTACGAGTCCCGTACACATAGTTGATCAACTCATCCAATTGTTGAACAATATCGTTGGTTCAATTTGGCAAGATACTTCGATACTTCGATGTATCTATTGCTAGAGTTACTTATTATATATTAGTCACGTTAATCAATATAAAAATATTCGAATTAAATTGTGACAACTTCGTATTTATTGTTTAACTAATATTTTTTTCATCATAAGCATTTACATTAAATAGCTACATATAAAAGTTGAATAGCGTAAACTCAACACTTCGCAGCACTTCCCATATCTCAACACATCCGCCGTGACCAGCTGTTTTTTGTTGCCATTTGGAAATATTGCAAAACTCCCCACACTTATTTTTGGCGGGTAATCGAGTAAATTAGATCTAACTTCATGTGACTGGCTCACACGTATTCACAGATCGTAAAAATTGAGAGAGGATATGCGGCCATTTTTTAATATATTTTGCGGGTTGAAAGTGATAGGAGTATGCAGAGTTTAGTATCTGGGGTGGAATCGGCTAAGGTGATAGATGATTGTCGCTTTTTTATACCCTATCCTAGGGGTATATTAATTTTGACTCATAGCTTGTAACACCCCTTAATATTCGTCATAGACCCACAAAAGTATATATATTTATGATCAGGACCAAAACCTAAGACTATTTAGCAATGTCCGTCCGTCCGTCACCAATTTATAGGCCTTTAAATTAAAGGTAGAAAGCTGAAATTTAGAACATATGCTCCGTAGGGTCCCGAAATGGTAGAGTGTAAACATTTTTTTGATACGCCCACTACCACGCCCACAATTTAGAAAAAACAGTTTTAAAGCTAAAGTTAGAGAGATAGAGTGTTGTAATCATTACAAGATATGTAGGTACTGCCCACCTTTACAAGTTTGTCATATAAAGTTTTTTGCCACGCCTACTTTTTGTGGGCGTTTTTTCACTAAAATGCTGTTTTCATCGAAAATTTTTATAGAAAGCGGAAAAAAATGTTTTACAAGATATTTAGCCAATATTTCTTCCAATATATCGCCTATACCAAGTTTTTGGCCACGCCCACTTTTTGGGGGGTTTTTTCAAAAAAATATTTTTTTTCTATAAATTTCATAGAATGAAATAAAATGCTATCTATCATCTTCCTTATGAATTTTTTCTTTGGGGTACATAGGGATAAGGATAGTGTATCATACTGTTCGCCTCAAGCGGACTGTAGCCTTTTCTTATGTTTTATTGTCGTTTTTGATTATCAACTATCATTGATTGATTATTGGCAGCACTCAGATTTTTAAACGCTACTTCCTAGCCGACGCTGTCATTCCAAGCAGCTGATAAAATTAAAATCGAAATATAATAATTAATGCTACAAAACAAAAATGAAAATTTATATATATGAATTCTTTTATCGGGTTTGGAAGTTCGAAGATATTTGCTCATTCTTAGTAGTTGGGAGTTTTTGAAATTATTTTCTTCAATTTCATCTCTGTTTGAGCCCTAGAAAAGTTCCAAAGAAGTAAGCAGTGCTTTTCACGAATTTCAAAATTTAACTTAATGTTTTTGTTTTAATTTATTTTATATATTCTTTTTTCGCTAGAATTTATATTATTTAGAGTTGAAGCTAAGGTGCATACCTATGAAAACGATACAAATGTATGAAAGCGACACCTTAATAACTGTCACACGAAATCGATATCAATGTCCGCTTGGGGCGAACAGTATGATACCCTATCCATATCCCTATATGCCCCAAAGAAAAAAGCATTAAGAGGATGATGGCTAGCATTTTATTTCATTCTATTATTTAAAAAAATTTTTTTTTTGAAAAAACGCCCCCAAAAAGTGGGCGTGGTCAAAACCTTTGTATGGGCGATATGTTGGGAAAAATATTGGGTGAATATCTTGTTAAACATTTTTTTTCGCTTTCTATCAAAATTTTCGAAGAAAAAAGCATGGCAAAAAACTTTATATGACAAACTTATAAAGTAGGGCAGTGCCTACATATCTTGTGAAGGTTGTAACACTCTATCTCTCTAACTTTAGCTTTAAAACGGTTTTTTCTAAAATGTGAGCGTGGCAGTGGGCGTATTAAAAACTTTTAACACTTTACCATTTCGGGACCCTAAGGAGTATATGCTCTAAATTTTAGCTTTCTAGCATAAATTTAAAGGCCTCAAAAGTTGATACGGCGTTTTTTGCCACGCCTACTTTTTGTGGAAGGTTTTGACTAAAATGCTGTTTTCTTCGAAAATTTTCATAGAAAGCGAAAAAAAATGTTTAGCAAGATATTTAGCCAATATTTTTTCCAACATATCGTCCATACAAAGTTTTTGGCCACGCCCACTTTTTGGGGGCGTTTTTTCAAAAATATTTTTTTTTTATAAATTAATAAAATGAAATAATTCAGTCTTCCGACCAAATTCAGAAAAAGCTTGAGTTCTCGTACTAACTTTTAATGCAGCTTGGCTATCACTGCATATGCAAATGCCTCTAGCCCTTCACCTGTTGTTCACAATATAGCGCCATTAGGATGGCAAAAATCCCCTGAGTTAGATAAACTCCTTAAGCTAGGTGGATAGATGTGGGACATGGAATTATTACCGCGTGAAATTAGACTGCGGATGATTTTGTATGGACGGATGATTTTTAAAATGATTTATGGCCGCGATAGTGAAATGAAAAAAGACCGCGCAGTATAATTGTATTTTTTGTTCGCGGCTTAGATTCATATTGGTTTCTTCAAAATGCATCTTTATTACCACCATGTTAAAAGAGTTCCGTTGGCAGAAAATCAGAGCCAATTGACTTGATGTTTTACAGCTTTTCAATAGTCGTACTGACCTCTTTTAAACTAGAAGATGGAATTATTTCTTTATTGATAAGAAACCGGGTTTCCTCTTACCCTGATCTTCAATTTGTTGCATTTCGGAAACTACGCATCACTACACGGAAGAGCCTGTGTTTAGAGCCATCCGCCAGTTCCTTAGCTTTCCTGTTAAATGTCTGTCTCATTTTCTAGGGAAGTTGGTAACCCTCGTCAGTCTCTGCTACCTGCTTAATAACGTTGCAATGCTATTTCGACATTCGTTAAAGGTTGAGTGTACATTGGACAGTTTCGGGCTCATTTTCTCTCGGTAGACTCTGGTTAATCCAATCGTACTATGGCATCCAACGTAAAATTTATTTTTCTTTCTTCTGAATCTTTTTGTTAGATACGCGTGCTCTGATTTTAGCTGAAAGCCGTCATCCATTGCGTGACGTGAAGGCTGTGCTTATTAACTAATCCGCCAAAGATGTTTTCCTTGACGATTTTAGCGATTAGCGATCGATTGCATCCTATTTTTATTTAATCGTGCAACCCAACTCAAAATGTTCACATTCATACTTCCGGCATTAAAGGGACGATATTAAATGGAAGCAAAATCGAAACTGTAATTTCTTCTTCTTCGATAAATCAAGACATTGGTATAGAGTTCTTTTCTACTAAAAGCGACGAGATTGACGAACAGACGGACGGACTGAACACTTGATCAGTATCACTTCAACGCTTAGTTTTTGAGGTAAACGACCCCTTAATGTGAGATGTGTTATGTTACAAGCAATGTATCAAATTCACTTTACCCTCACGATAGGATGTAAGCCCAATTGTGTAGTGTTTTTGTGCCCATAAACATTAAACATTTAGCAAAAAACATTTGTTATAGGTTTTATGCTAATTGACGGCATATTGCAATGCGTTTAATGCGATTAAGGATTGCCAAGCTCGTGACAGTGTTCACCGTTTACCCATATAATTCCATTTAAACCACGTTGGCTGGCCTATGGCCCAATTATAATCGCCTTTTTTCCACACTCAGCCCCCGCATCCCACAATGCCTATAAACACAGTTAATTAGTTGATAAATTGGAAAAATTAATGAGCAGTGTGGATTACGTAAAATTCTTAATTATTGCGTATAATCCGAGCGCATTCAGTGCCAGGAAAATATTTTAAATACAATTCCGTTTTCCAACACCGAACGCCCGCCCGCCCCCCGCCATTCACTCGGGCGTATACTTAATGATAACTCACTATGCTCAATGTGTAGCGACGAGAGTACCGACGTCTGGCAGTCTTCCTTCCGTTTCGCGAATTTCAGTTATTTTTAAATAACAAAAAAACAGCAAAGTGACTGCAAAAAATTAAAAAAAAAAAACAAAAAACACCCGCCCTTACCACACAACAAACGTGTTCGCTGCCAGTGCCGGCCAATTTTTAGGAAATAAAAATTAAATTAAACCAGAACGGAAGCCAAAAATAAGTTTTTATCTTGTCTAGCCGATCAAATCGAGAATTTCACGCCGTAAGCAAAAAATGGTGTCCGTTTTTTTTGTTTTTTTTGTCATCAACACAACGCCAGCGGACGCAAAGTGTGATATGCCACATTGATATCACGAATGGATACCTACTAGCAGTAGCAGAGATGTGGTTATTGAGGAATTAATAAAGGATACAGCAATTATCCTTTGTGTGGTAAATCGGTAGCATATGCTTGGAAGTTGTAGAACCTGGGCTTGCTTTAAAGTTGAACACTTTAGAATGCAAACGATTCGATAATGGTTTGTTATTACGAAATTTTCTATACTTAAAATTGAATGAATGCCTGTGCCCACTCAGCACACAATTAGAGCAGACAATAGGAGTGTTTTCTTTTCAAGTTCGCTTCCTGTTTTTTGTGAACGAACAATGTTGTTTTAAGATCAAATTAGCATTAAATTAACTTCAGTTGAACAATTGATGAATTATTTAAGGATTCCGGGAAATGTTTATGTTTAGTTATAATTTCATGAGTATTGTTGTAAGAGATACAAGTGCTTGTTCTGGAATTTTCCTTTATCCTGTTATTGGTAGCGGAAGAGAATAAGATGAATTTGGATACTGGTTGTGATTTTACATCTGACTTAATTTGCAGTTCGCATAAGTAAAAGGTAAATTCGAACTGGTGTATGGGAATAATTTGAAAAGAGATGAAATATATATCGCTGAGTCCATCCACATTCTATCGGGGTGTAAGAACAGAGTACTCCATTTGCGTTTCTATGTTTGTCTAATAGTTTGTTAACGCCTGCTCACTAACAACTTTTGGCAACTTTAGTGCATCATTCTATTAGATTCGTACTGTTATATCGGGATTTTCAATAAGAGCGCTACAAAAGTAGCGTAAATAAAACAAAAACGGTTTTGGATATCAATGAAATTCTTTATTCCTGTGAAAGTACGTTCGATGCCATTATGTATGGAGCTCGATTTCTTTTGCATGGCCACCACGGGCACGCTTGCAGAAGTCCAGACGCTGAACCCAATTTTCGATGGTTTTCAAGCATAAATCGGCCGATACTGCTGCAATTTCACGTTCGATATTCGTACGAAGTTCATCAATCGTCGCTGGCTTGTTGGCATAGACCATATACTTGACGTAGCCCCACAGGAAATAGTCTAACGGCGTCAAGGCGGCCACGACCGAGGCGGCCAAGCGATTGGACCATTTCGTGAGATTACACCTTCTCCAAACTTGGTTTCCAATAAATTGATTGTGGCGTTCGCTGTGTGGCTTGTGGCGCCGTCCTGTTGGAACCACATGTCCTCCAAGTCCATATCATCCAATTGGGGCCAAAAATATTCGGTTATCATTGAACGGTAGCGATTCCCATTCACAGTAACGTGCCGGTCTTGATCATCACGGAAGAAGTACGGCCCAATGACGCCGCCGGCCCATAAACCACACCAAACCGTAATTTTTTCGGGATGCAATGATGACTAATGGAGTACGTGTGGATTGCTGCCTGACCAATTCCGCATATTTTGTTTATTGACGAAGCCATTCAGCCAGAAATGAGCCTCATCGCCACAACGACGCCACAGAGATGCCCAACGAGAACGACGTGTGAGAGACACATTTGGGCTTTCTTCAACTGAAGCCTCAGCGGCAGCAATATTCTCGACACTACGGGCACTTCTTTGTCTCACTGGCACGGGAACATTTTATATCTAATATCTAATAATCTTACTAACTTATTTAACGGGCTACCGACCCCTAAAGAGTCCTTGCCCTAACATGGCAGCCTTCCATCCTCGACGATGCCGGGTATGCTGCTTTCAGTTATTTAGACCAAGCGTTCTGGCATCCGCGATAGCTTGCTCTTCAAAACGGTTGTTCGATCTTCTCGGTCGTATCGAACTTGAGTGCTGGTACAGCTCATAGAGTTCGCGGTTGAATCTTCTCCTATATTCGCCCTCCTCCAGGACCAAATATCCATCGAAGCATTTTGCTTCAGTATTAACTTTCCTTTCCTGCCTATCGGCTAGCACTCAACGCCTTATAGAAGAAATGGCAGGAATAAGGGTTCTACAGATGGTGTACTTTACCCTTCCAGGTAGGAGTAAAGTAGCAGCGGTTTCCTAGGGTGATTCTATTTTGTAATTCGTGGAATTCATGTTACACCGAATAGTGACATTTTGTCCTAGCTGAAGGACAGTTGCTTATTGATAGCACATATTCGGCCTTACTAATAATCAAACACTAATGTCGACCATTTTAAATTAGATTGTCCAGCATATAATTAATAATTTATAATTTAACCTCAAACTTTACTAGTACGAGGACTTTTTTTTTTAAATCTATTACATTTGCTGTCAATCTAATTGTCAACACATCTGAAATTGTTTTCACACAGAAGGTACTTTGACAAAATGTGAAAAAATGAAGTAACTAAAAATGAAATCAAGTCGGGAGGAAGAATTTTTATGGATTTGATGCAAGTTGACGAATCGGCAACCTCTCGAAGAAGAAAAAACCAATCGACCCATTTTTAAAATATGACACTGTCAATGTGACTTGTGTTGCCATAGTGCTTTAAGTGAATTAATTGTTTTCATACGTTTTATTTTCTTCGAAATATATGTAACACTGTGCTTGGTTTTGTATAGAAAACAAATGTTGCAACATATGAGGAGGACCTACCAGAGGTTCTGATGGCATTAAGCATGCTTAGAATTAAGTCGCAATATTGAAATTTTCTGCCAGACTAAATTTGAGTATTGGTATCAGAAGAGCAACTAAGTATATTCTTCAATAGCCGTTAAAGCCTCTATAACAGCATGTTGGGAGCTTCAGATGATGTGAAAATCGTTCGCATATCCCAGAAGCTGAACGATTCTCTTGAAGATAGTGCCTTCCGTATTTGCACATGTCCTGCGAAATATCTGCTTAAGAACGCGTGGTTTCCAGCGTCACGCGACACAGTTGAATAGGTTTTGCGCTGCCCGAATTTAGTCAGTGCAATGAAGAGCTCCTGACCAATATGATGTGTTTCGATTTGAAATTCGTTGGTGTTTTCCAGAATTTATCTTAGTGTGCAGATTTACGATTGATCTGTCGGGCCGGAACTCAAACCAGGACGCTCCGATTAGTTCACCCAGAACGTTGGATAGGATCTAACATGCGATATTTAGCAGTAATATGCCTCGAAAGTTGTTGCAAGATCGCCTTTCTTGTAAATGGGGCATACATGGTTGATGACACCTACACATCATTACCGTTGGCTGTTTTCGCTGGGGTATCTGGTAAACTAGGGTGGTTTCGACTACCTCTTTGATGATGCCACGATATTGGGAACAACGTGTAGTTGGCGTCTGTGGTGAATGCGCATTGTAGAGTTTCTTATAGCTTATCACCGTATTACATATAAACTTGTCGGTAGCCGATATCTGTTGACGTTATGTCGAGGCTGTCCTTACCAACTAACCCGCCAAAAATGTTTTCCTTTCCGACTTTAGCATTATAGTCCCCGAGCAGAATTTTGACAACATACTCTATCTAGGAGGTCGTTAAATTACTCCTTAATAGAATCTTCAGTCTCATCGGTAGGGACATTAGCACATATAAGGTTAATGTTCTGGAATTTAGCTCTTTTTGAAAAAAAAACATGCAATCTTTTTTTGCAGCTGTAATAAATATCGTATTCCGTCTTTTCATTGCTCTATCGGCCTTGCAGACTGGGGTGAAGGGCTCAAGGGAAATTATTATCCCATCTTAATCAAAATCGATCCCTTATAACTAAATGCCCTTGGCGTGGTAGGGAAGTTGCCCCGATGGCACAACCCCCAACCACGAGAGCTAGGTCCTGGTTTTGACCTTAGGAAATCTGCCATTGTCCCCTTTAAGGTCTTATTTGCCGCCAACTCTTTTCCAAATCCCTTATTTAGTTTTTGAGATCCCTAAATATGTCGCAACAGTTCATATAAAGATATCACTAGTTCGACCTTGAGGAAACTGTAAACGCCACCATTGATCCATCCTTGGTATATTGCAACTCGAACAATATTTCTCCGTGTTCTGTTGTTGCTGCAATTTGCTGTGTAACAAGATCTTCGAGATAATCAAGATCGTCTTTATAAGCATGCTCTTATAAAAGTTGCACAACTTATTAGCCCTCCTTAACTTGGCGTAATATAGTTCAACTTTATATTGAAATCTTTTTGAGCATTCATCAAATTGTCATTTTGATTGCAACAAAAGAGTCGCTATATAATCATTGATATGAAGTGACTAGATACTATGACCATGGTACATTGTTTACGATAAATATATAAAAAGTGCTGAATGCACTCACAAATGTTCACAAGGGAGAATCTGCAACTCTACTTATGAATATGGACGAGATTGCAATGAAGAATGACCTTCCATTGGGGTCGCCATTAAAACTCATATAATTGCTGTGCAAGCTTCCCATTTAATTTGCACGTTATGTCCATACCATACCATACCAAAAGTCCAAACCAAAAGTCCATACCAATCGCTTTTGGAATTCCAACTTTTTTTTTGCTTATAAACATTGTGACTCTTACTTCTCTCGGCAAACTGAAGACAGTTAAAATCACGAAAGCCACAAGCCTCGTGCCCAGCAGCTCCAAGGAAATTACACCAAGTTATTTTCGCTTGTCATTGGCTTATCAGGACGTTGTTACGATAAGCTTAGCACTGCTCAACTTGTTCGATATGGTAACTCTGGCTCCAAAGTATCGCGGTATCGCATGGTTGCAAGACCACTCAGGGAACTTAACATACGCAATTTCGCTGGTCCAGATGGTATTTCCTTAATAATTTTAAAGAGGTGTGCTTCCACGCTGGCAAAATTATTGAGCTTTGCATAAGCTTTTCCATCCGTCCTACACTTTTGGACAGTCCGTTTCCAAAAAAAGGCGTGTCAACTTCTCCCTCTAACCACCGACCCATTGCATTTACGTCCTTTCATTCCAAGGTCATGGATAGCAGATAAATGATCAGCTTATAAAATTTCTTCAATTCAAATGACTGGCAGTATGGTTTTTGTAGCAGGAGGTCCACTGGTGATTTAATGATCTCACTGAAAAGTTTAACCAATTATTAAGTTAGTACTAGGTATTATCCGTTTGTTAAAACAGTTTGGCATCATGCTCTTTTGTCGAAATGCTTTCGGGATCGATGTCTCTTTCTGGGCAATCAATAGAAATTGCTACAAGTCTGACATTCATCGTATAAACATAAACTTCGATATCGTCACTTATTTCCTGTCTTATCTTATTTTATTGTTTTTTTGATTCCACCACCAGTGCTCCGATTAAATAGCCAGTTGGATTCCGCCCCTTTAACTTGTTTCCGCAATAATCGTAGCTCATCGAATACTCATCAGTTAACTCATAATCCCTCTTTCGGACGTACTCTTATATATAGAGACTATTTTGTGAATCTCATCGCTTTAGTACCAACGTGCACCAGTACCTGTCTTATTTTCTCCCACTCGTATTGTGGGAGAACTTGCAAGAAATCTCCAAATTTTAAGTGTCCTATATTTTGAGTCCCAGTTGTATGGTAGATGCATTGACAAATAATTTTTTTAAATTTCTTCAAGTTCTGTTTAAGTTTTTAGCATCACTTGTAGTCTTTGTATAGACATTAGGCTATTACATACATTTTACTACTGACATGACAGTTTTTTTTTTTTTTTGTGATGAATCGGATAATAAGCAATAAATTTCGTAATAAATTGTTCGAAGTATAAAAACAAAACTGTACTCCCATAAAGCCATAACAATAACAAGGATAACTTTGTCTGACCAGTGGTAAGTCTCTGAAATGTATCTCTTCGTTCGGTAAGATTATAACGATTTGCAACTTATTCCCTTCGATACATAAAAAAAACCCACAAGACATTAATCTTTTTAACACAAACAGTTTATTTATAAACAGTTAAATCCAAAATGTTATGTCTTTCCATGTGTATCGCTACTTCGATTCGATCCATGGCAGTCGAGTCTCCTCTATCTCTACATCCGTGTGCCTGGCCCTGAGAACTCCCATTTGTCGCAGAACTAAAAATTGACAGCGAAAATAAATTTCAAAAAATATTAAGTGCAGTACTTATAGTCGTATGGGTGGTGTTGCGAAATCCTTTCGTTCGGTTGAAGCGTAAACATGCTATACAAGAGATTGGGATACGCTGCATTCTGCAGCATAACACTGCAAATATCTAAGGTACTTTGAAAGGACATATCCCATGTCATTGTGTGTACGCGTGTATGTGTTTATTGAAACTTCCGGTTATAAATCATTATTTTGTCAATGGAATTATTGCAAGTTGTGTATCAGCAGTGAAAGAATAGCGAAAAAGTAGCAAAACAAGAATAAAAACTATATTTCCACATGTGCCACCATATATTCACCCCTTAAGCTCTTTATCTGCTAACTGAAATTTATAGCTCAGCTGAAGTTTACTTCGTTTTTTTTTATTATTTTTATCCCCCCAAAACAGTATACAAAATGTATATTTTTGAAGTCATGATAAGCGTATACAATTTGTATGGAATTTATTCAGCTAACGAATTAGTTTTATGTCGAATATGGTTTACAATAATAAAATACTGAATTATTTATGGGTGATGATGATGGTAAGACCGATGGAACTTAATCCAGTGTTTATGTTATTCTTTTTTTTTTCCGAAATGGTAAAGTGAATATTTAGGCCATATTTGGATGGAATTAGGTAAGCCAATTGCAGTTATTTGTTTATGAATTTTGAAATGGAAAACATTTACAGCATGAATAGATTATGAACAGGTTTGAGCTGAAAGAGTATCAGTAAGCCTCTTCCAACCCACACTCCGTTGCGTGGCCCGCAATGTAAATGTACATACGAAATTTAGAAATATTGACTATACTTCAATAAAACAGAAAGCCGAAATAAAATCCGTTACTGTTGTTGTAATTTATTCATCTAACTAGTAACTAATGGATCAATTGAATGCTACATAATGCACAAACATGAATATTTCGTACAACACTTTCCTCAACAAAACATTTTAAGCGATATGAAGTTTGGTAAAGAAGGCAAAGAACAAAATTATGATATATTATTTATATACTTTTTCATTTCATCATGTCAGTAGAATATATGGCCAAAAAAATGTTTATTAATGAACAAGAACAAAATATTTTTAAATTATTTATGCAATTGTTTTTTTTTTAATTATAAACTTAATTTTTAGAAAATAGCTCGGAAATAACTCCAAAAAAACAGCCCTAAAAATAAGACCTTACATTCATAATAAACAGCTCAGAACAATAATAAAAGAGCTCTACAAATTTGATAAGCCCCTATGAAATTTAGCCCAATAGAAAAATGACTCAAAACTTTTTCACATTTTTTCATTTTGTTTCAGGATATTTTTCAATTGAAAATGGATTTATTTCTTTAACTAAAGCGAGAGTTATTGCCTTTCTTCCTTTCCCTCCTAGTTTTCATTCTCTCTCTCCATCCTCTCTCATGGGCCGGCAGAAGGTTTTATACGAACCGTGCCGAGCGTCAACCTTGGAGCTGAGGATCCAGTCAAAAAGCTAAGTCGCTAACGGATTGTCCGGATAACTGGCGCCCTCCGGATTTTGCTGGCATTATCCGTATACTGCGAATCTCTGTACAGATCGACCTCATTTCTCCGCCACTCGTGGATTATTGTTGTGAACAAACAAAATCAAAACTCAAAACAAAAAACAAACAACTAAGACCGGTATCCCTTTAAGACTGGGCAGTAGAACGGTGATTAAACGTAGCTCCTGCTACGCCGAGCGGTGGTACGACTTTGGCTACTTGTGGTCCACCCCGTATTGGCAACCGCAACTATTCAGAGCAAAAAGAAGTTCCCAGCAGTGCAAGGGCACACGAACAGATTTCGATTGGGATGCCTACTTTATAAAAAAGAGTTGAAGAAATCCAAAAGAATATCGTGGCGACTCTTCTGCAGCAAAGTAGAAGACACCTCCGAAGCTTCTAGGCTAGGGCAAATTCTCTAAACAAATCCATCGATGTTAAGCTGTCTCAAAAAATTAGATGGCTTTCGCTTAATCTGAAAGTGGTTTTTATACCCGAAACAAGTAAATATTCCCATGTTACTCCGACAGATCTCAGACCCATCAATCGATCATCATTTCTCCTAAAAACTCTAGAAAGATTGATAGATATCCATATACGTATCAAGATTGACAAAAGGCTATTGTCTACGGCCCAACATGCTTATTGCAAAGGCAGATATTTAGAAACAGACCTACACACGTTAGTACGTTTGATTGAATATTCCCTTCACCACAAGGAGTACACAATGGTAACTTTCCTCGATATAGAAGGCGCTTTTAATAACGTCAACACGTCTGCGATCTTAACTGCACTGTCTGATCTGAAGGCAGATCATTAACCGACTACTTAGCAGTAGAATTATTAACTCAAAGCTGGATGTGACCACCACCTGGAGATCTGTCAACAGGGAAAGGAGGATTCCTATCCCCACTTCTTTGGAATCTAGTGGTGAACAAACTGCTTGTTAGCCTGGAAGGAGAGGGCTAGAGAGTGTTTGCCTATGCAGATGACGTTGCTACTGCCGTGTCGGGGCATCTACAATGATCTTAACTCGACCGACCCAAAATGTCTCTCACGCTTTATGAGCAGCTTAAAATGGTTCAACGAGTAGGCATGAACTTCAGATCCACATAGGTCGAAGTCTGTCGGAATTCTATCCGACTACCAATTTTTTTTTTTTTGTGTAAAAATCAAATTTCAATAGTTTTCTCAAAAATGGTTCCAAGCTGGTACTTAGAGTGGGGCCGAGAACACTGCGTACTCAGTATTTTAAAATGGAATAACCGTAATTTAGAAAACCGCCAATATCTCAAAACTCAATAAAGGGAATTGCGAAAAATGCTATTATATTTTATGATGTTTCATTATTTGCGTACTTCGATTTTGTAAAAAAAAAAAATTACTAAACTATCTTTTTATAAAGGGAGTTTTTTTAGAGGTATAGAACTTCGAATTAAAATAAAACACAAGAAAATCGTTTTAATGTCCATCAATTTGGCTTTATTGGAAGGATAATTTTATGCCATTAATTCGGGCATGTGGCCGCCGCGGTTCAAATAAAGACAAGTCTAGAGGTCGAATTTCCAACCACTTTTTCAAGCATTTGGGGCTGTATGCCGGCAATAACGCCACGAATGTTGGCTTCCAAGTCCCCTAACGTTTCTGGTTTGTTGGCGTAGGCGAGCGACTTCACATATCCCCAAAGTAAATAATCCAATGGTGCCAAATCACACGATCTTGGTGGCTAATTGACAGGTCCATTCCGGGAAATTATGCGCTCATCGAATGTTTCCTTCAATAAATCGATTGTGACATGCGCTGTGTGGCATGTAGCGCCGTTTTGTTGGAACCACATCTCATCCACATTTATGCCATCCAATTCTTGAACAAAATAGTCGGTATCATACCGGTCTCCATTAACGGTAACTGACTCTCCAGCATCATTTCGGAAGAAGTATGGCCCAATGACTCCACCAGCCCATAGAGCACATCAAACAGTCAGTTTTTGTGGATGTAATGGCGTTTCAAATGTCTCATGTGGATTCTCTTCAATGCAAATACGGAAATTTTGCTTGATGACGTAGCCATTCAACCCAAAATGAACCTCATCATTGAACAAAATTTTGAAAATTTTGAAAACAAAAAAACAAAGGTTTGTGCCATTATTTTCGAAATAATTTTGCACGATTTGCAAGCGTTGTTCATTTGTCAACCTGTTCATGATGAAATGGCAAACCAAATTGAACATAAATGACATTAGAGTTGCCATATTTGCCCACAAAATGTCAGTTTTATCTCTATTCAAAAAACCAACCTCTAACACCCTTTATATTTAAATCTAAAATTTAAATTAAATTCGTGTCTCAAAAACGGCTCTAACGATTTTGATTATTTTTTTTTGTTTTGAAAAGTTTTGTTACGTAAAAAGTATCCAAAGTGCGAAATAACATTAAAATCGTAGGTTCCGTTTTTGAAAAAATTAGAATTTTCAAAAATTTACATTGATTTGAATTAATTTGGTATATAATGAAATGTTACCATTTTTTATTGGTCCATTGTACTACCATGCAGAGAACTTACATTAGTGTATTTAGAACTTCAGTGATAAAGAGCTTAGATGTTCCGCACTCATCACATCAGATCCGATAATCCACCCCACCTTAAGCTAGCAAACTCAGGACAGCTACAGAGAAAATGTTCCACTATGTCATCCTCCTCACCACAAGCAAGGTAGTGATGTCGCTCAAGCAAAAACAAATAAATTGAATTGTAGACGCGTTACCGAAAAATGTGTTCACGAGAAAGAGAAACCAAAGTATCATACCTCATACTAAGTTTGAGTTCGTAATTTCCCCACGATATTACTTTTCTTCTTATATGTATTTTATGATTAAAGAATTGTGAATTTTTAATGAATAGCTCAAAAACATACCCCGTATTTTTAAACAGTGAACAAACATGAGTTAGCACTAACACATTTCTTAACTTGTTATTTTCATTTCATTCAACAATAACAAGGACGGATAACTTAACTTACCGAATTTGGTGTATCAGGAGCAGATATCTTTTGAAATTGATGTGTGTATATACTAAAATTCTTCGTATTAAATTCACCTCGAACGTGGTGGTTTGTGTATCAACTTGCAATATTTTTCTGTGTAATATCCTTGTATATGAAAGCTATAGTGGAGTCGTTTTTTTAACCATGATATCCGGATGACCACCGTGGCGCTGGCGTTTCTGTAAATTTGTTTACCGAGGACAATTACCAGCAAAGAAAAGCAAAGAAAAGAGGAAAATAAAGATTTCATTTTGAAAATTAACGTTTGAACGGAAATAAAACCAAATGCATTATGTTTTTTGCTTCCCTTCGCATTTCATGTTAGAGGAAAGAGGGCAACAAAATGTATCGTACTTACGACCTACATACAAAAGAACATGTTTAGGTTTTTTTTATTTAATTAACAAAATTTGTGGCATCTGCGGATATACATATATATATATAGGGTCCGCCATCGTTTTTTTTCAACTAGTGCTTATTTCGCGAATGGTAACACTTAGCTCATGTCTGATTTGACAGATAATTAGTTTAATCCTTCCGCTGAACGAATATGGTTGTGTATACGCTTGAACAACGCTGGAAAATATTGCGACATAATTGTGCCATTTTTCATTTTTTTTTTTTAAATGAGCAAGGAGTGGCCGTTACAGTCGATGGCGATCGTTATCGGGCCATGTTGAACGAATTTTTGTTCACAAAAATTGAAGAGGAGGATATTGGCAACATTTGGTTTCAACAGGACGGCGCTGCGTGCCACACAGCCGAAGCTACACTCGATGTTTTGCGCCCTGTTTCAAAAAAAAAAAAGTTATTTGGCGGACCCTATATAAAATAAATTGAGATAGGTCAAAATGATTGGGAAGCAATGAAGATTTTTTTAAATTGTTGACCAATTGTGATACCCGTTGGCAATTGAAAGTTTGTATTTGTTGCAACAGCGTAGGTGTTTGATTTTGATATTCATAACTTGCTTCTTCTCTTAAAATAGAGTTGAAATGAAATCACAGCTTGAGCTAATAAAGCAGATAGGTTTTATTGGTACACAATCTTATTAATATTTATTAAAGTTGGTAATTCGTTAGTATTTTATATTTTTTAAAAAAAAAAAATATATGCTTATAACACACATACAGGTGAAGTATTTATAATGAAACATGTTCCAATTTGTATTATGCAACTATGTACATATCTTTTATTCAAAATAGATAATAACTACATATTAATTTCAATTTGTTTCCGTAACAGATCTTATTTAATTTATTAGTACTTAAGTTTAATAAACGAAACTAGTTGGCCTTGAAGTGAATGAGGACAAGACTAAATATATGCTATCAACAAACAAACAATCATCTGTCCACCGACTAGGACAAAATGTCACTGTTGATAGCAGAAACTTCGAGGTAGTTAAGGAGTTCATCTACCTCGGGGTAAACATCAACTCCACAAATGACATCTTACTCCACTAAGATCCGTCGAAGAATTACCCTAGGAAACTGCTGCTACTTCGGTTTGGCAAAACAAATGGGTTCAAAACTCCTAACTCAAAGGACAAAGTGTATGCTCTACAGAACCCTTATCCTGCCAGTTCTATACGGCGCCGAGTGCTGGAAGATAAGCAGGAAAGGAGTGTTAATACTGGGATCCTTTGAAAGAAAAATCCTCCGACGGATATTTGGTGCTGTGTGCGAGTAGGGCGAATGGAGGAGAAGATACAACCGTGAGCTGTACCAAGATGTGGATGTAGTCCGAAAAGCCAAAACACGACTACATTGGCTCGGCCACATCGAGCGAATGGACAACAACGCTCCAGCCAAGAGGATCTTCGAATCCCAGCCCCCAGGTTCGAGACAACAAGGAAGACCGAACCTCCGTTTTAAAGACCAAGCCATCGCGGATGCCAGAGCGCTTGGTCTGGACAACTGGAAGCAGCGTGTTCGGGATCGCAGAGGGTGGAAGGCTGCCGTATCTCAGGCAGGGACTCTTCACGGGTCGGGAGCCCGTTAAGTAAGTAAGTATGTTTAATAATAAAGTTTAAGTTTTAGTTTTCGACTGAAAAAGTATTATGCACGTTAATACATTTTGGTGAATTTGTTTGGTGGGTGCATGTTTAGATTTACTGTGGGCAGGCATATTGTTTAAAATGTCAATTTTGGGAACTTGTTTTGAAAAAAAAGAGCTTTTGGACTTGTTTGATTTGAAGAAACTATGTATAATTTAAAGGTAAACATAGTTAGATGATCTTAGGAATTGCTTGACGAATAAATTGCAAACATAGTCGAATGAAAGTTCAAGGATATGTAAGTATCTATTTTTTATCCTTTAATTAGGTACCTTCCCAATATTTTCAAACGCTTGAAACGCCAAACGCATGAAATTTCCTTTAAAATTGCATTTATCCGTAAGTGCATATATGTTTATTCATATTTTATGATAAATGCATGTTCTGCCTACTTTTCCATATTTTATTTTTGAATTAAAAAAAAACATCGTTTTCAACGAAATATACACGCATTTTTAAAGGCACCATCTCTCGTGAAAAACATCCGTCAACTCCTCCCCAACCTTATTTTAACAGGGTTAAAAACAATTAAATATACTTATTGCTGTTGGAATTAAATATGCAATAGGTTTG
The DNA here is from genome assembly GCA_963576555.1 of Ferdinandea cuprea. Taxonomy (NCBI): domain Eukaryota; kingdom Metazoa; phylum Arthropoda; class Insecta; order Diptera; family Syrphidae; genus Ferdinandea; species Ferdinandea cuprea. The sequence goes on along the minus strand of OY754958.1, from coordinate 143,194,687 downwards.
CAAAAAATGTACTCAGGTAAGTAATCGCAAATGTCTTAAAAATTGAATATATGAAAACTCGAATGAGATATGGGCATATAATTTACCCCTTCAACTGTAAAAACCGCCATGGCAGGAATGCTCATCACTTCACCCTAAAGCCTTTATGCAGCTGAACTGTGAGATATGAGGATTCATTCCTCTGCCGCACACAGATGAGGAATTAACCAGATAGTCAACTCGAGAGCGAATCTCTCACCTTGACTACAATAATTTGAACTTATATGGGCTTTTACGTGCAAATCAAATGGGAATCACGCACACATTAATCGAATTATATGGGGCTAATGGCCGCCGCCAAGAAATGTAATTTTTTATAGCAAAAACTTGGGAACAGTTGTTGAATTTCAGCAGATTACACCCCATAATTTGGGTGTGTAAAATAAACATGCACAATATGCGGTGAATATGGATTTATAAAAACATACTTAGCACTCGACTAATAACATAATAAAATATTATAAAATTGAGAAAAAAGCAATGTTTTAACCAATTTATTCTAATTTTTAATGAAAAATAATCAAAATAATATTGATTAACGTGACTAATATATAATAAGTAAGTTGATAATACATTTTCGGTTTACAACAAATTTAAGTATAACTTTACAAACACGGATTTTGTTATGGATGGTTATATTGAAGCATTTAAATACTTTTATACTACGTTTCCACCATAAAATAAACTGAGATTAAGCACAAAAAATTTATTACCTAGATTGGTTCTTAATCTTGTGTTTTGCAGATTAAAATTTGTATGGTTAATCTTGAGATTTAAAGTGGATTAAGGGCAGATTAACCTTAATCTCGGTATAGTGCTCAGTGGAAACTTTGTGTTACACAATTGGGCACTGGTTTAAAACGCTTTTTAATATAACGTGATCCAAATCCTTACAAATTTTTTTTTTGGGTACGTGAAAACACTTTTTTAACAACATTTGCAATCACTTACTAGTAGTGTTTTGTTTATTTTCATGAAATTTTTTTTTTTAAATTACAAAACATTATTACATGACAAATAAAGTCGTCTGTTAAAAAGAGTGGCTAATTAATTCAATATATATATGTAACATAATGTGCATGCTTATTTATGAGTTGTATTCAACTACCAAGCATTTTCGATAGAAAAATGCACCAGGAATATATTTATGCAGTACATTCCAGCTACCTTCTGTCCTCCTTCTTCTGTCTATCACTTACTGTACATTTTAAAATAAAATAAAAAACAAAAAGAAACAGCTAAGAAAATTGATTGACTAAACGTACAAATTTTGTAACTCAAAATAATTTAAAAAGGATTAAAAATACTTCTTATCCACTTTTTTTTATCAATGCACGGAACCCGAATATGTACATATATTCATTAAACTTTCATATGTTGAATAAAAACAATCAAATAATAAATAAATAATAAAACAATCAAAGTATTTAATATACATATAAAAAACCATTGCACACTATTTACTACAAATATTTTACACCCAAAAATTACTATTTTAGTAATACTTATGCAATAATACAATAATATACATTTTATCTCATTTTATTAACCAAAATGGAAAAAGTATAACAAACCAAGAAAGTTTATTTTAAGACCAATAAAAAATAGAGAACTATTTCTTATAACCCCAAAAAATATTCCAATTAAATTGTAACACTTTTATTGGGTAACAAATTTTTTGTTTAAATATTTTTTTGTTTTGTTTTTTACGGGTTGAAAGTGATAGGGGATTGCAGAGTTCACTATCTGGTTAATTCCTCATCTGTGCTGCCGCACTGCGCGAATGTGGAATGCTCTAACTCACTCTGTTTTTCCTGCCCACTAAAATTTGCAAACATTTAAAATCAATGTGCATCGGTTCCATCTTTGCGGTGCTAACAATTTCTTTTGCACGTGCAAATTATAAAAAAATCACAAAGATCATTATTTCTTCTTCTAAATGAAGTTTCTAAAAAATAGGAGTTACTTGCATTAATATGGGCCAGAGTGCACCAAAGTAGGGCTTATCATTAATCCTCAGTAACTGGGGTACAAATTTGAGATAAACCATTACTAAAGAGTGATTTATTTTCTTAAAATGTGTCCACGAATCATATTCCAAAGCATTAAGATGGTAAAACATGGAATCCAAAATTTAATTAAGGGCAGTAAAAAAAGAATTTTAGTTTTACTTATTTTATTTAAAAAGCGGCGATCTTTATATGTATTTATAATTTATATTTTATGTTTTTTTCTATAATATTTATAGTTAGATGTTATTATATTTTATTATAAATTACAATTACAGCGACCGAAAAGATTAGTTTTAATTGAAAGAAAAATGGCGAAGCAATGTACAATATGTGGTTTTAAATGCAGTTTTTCGGTGAATATGTTCCATTTTAAGGTTCATATTTAAGGCACATTTTTTGAGTTTTTGAGTGCATAGAAATCCGAGTCCAAATTATAACCACGCTGCTTTATCCACTAGCAATATTCTTTGACCAAAATTCCAATGATGTTTGAAAAAAATTAATTGTAAAAGACCAAATTTAAAGGTGAAATCCTTTTGTAAATATTTTATTAACTATAATTTTAACTAGATCAGAATGGCTATCTACGCCAACTTTAACAACAAGTTTTAAGGCACGTCTTGGCTAAGATATGATCAACAAACGTTAACCGTTTAAAAAGTCTTCTAAAGCTCCTTGAGTACCATCGTTGTCCAGGTCGATTTCTTCCAGCGTTAACATTCTGGCACTCTTTAATTCGATTTCTGTGCAAAGTACAAAGAATTAACTTTAACTTGAAAGTTGTTACCAACTAACACTTACTTGTCACAGCCCCCGTTTGCTTATACTCCTCCATATCAATTCGAAATGCGTCATCAAAAGCAGACTGCCGTTCCTGATGAAGCCGTCGAAGCTTTTCTTCATCCAGACGAATTTTTCTTCTCTGCTCTTCGGCTATTTTCTGTTGCTCTGCTTCCATATCAGCTGCAAAGTAACAATTTTATAACGTTCCGCAATTACTTCAAAAACCTTTTTAATACCCATTGCCTTTCGTTTAGCATCCAATTCCCTCTGTATTATTGCCTCCTGTTTGTCCAGCTTTTGGCATACGTTAACTAAATCAGCTATCTTCTCTTCTGCTGCCAGACCCAATTCTTCGATTTCATTAAATTTATGCAGACTAGCTTTTAAATTTTCTTCAATTGCAGGCAGTCCAGATAGGCAGGCCATCAAATCGTTGATATTTACTTGCCTAGCCAGCATTCGCTGCTGGATTCTATCAATACTGTCTGTAATATTTTTGGCAGCTATGACGTTGGCTTCATTCGCTTTGTAAGTGCTCGTCCAGGCATCTTCATACATTTGCAAGAGTTCTGACCCAGCAGCTACGTTGATATCTGAGGGGACTCCCAGTTCCGCATCGTTGGAAGTGTTAAATGTTGGCGATTGAACACGAGAAAACTGTGTGGAAATGTTTTCGGTTATATGAATTCCTTCCTTGAGTGCGTTGTTAAATTTCTTTTTTATATTTCCCAACATTTTAAAGATAACATTAATTTAAGTACAATAGAAAATAAAATAGATATTAATCACACAACAAAAACACCTCTTTTATTTGTTTTGACTGTCAAAGTGTCAACAAGTGTGGAATGACATTTCTTATCAGATAAGTTCCACAACTACCACATACCTTCCAAAATAAAAAGCGATGTTCAAAGATGTATTTTCTACGACAAGAGTACAAGTTTTTCGTTCGATACATATTTATATTGAGTACATACATTCATTTATATGAGATCAAGTGTTAGTCTTAACTTAAGGTGTTTTAGTAAAATATATTATGAAAAATAAACATATGAAAACGGTTTACTTATCAGCGTAATTTACTATTCACTTTTTAACTCATGTGGTAGAACAACAGCGCACCGCTCAGACCGCTTTTTTTAAAGATATTTTGTACATTTAAACGGCCATTAAACCTCCAAAAAGCCATTATTTAACGTGGTATAGTCGTCTAAATTTATTTTCTATCAAAATCTAAGTTTTGAAGATTTACAAAAAAAATAATTTTTTTTTAACATATATAACACCTTACACCTATCTAATAATTAATTTCACAATGAGTTTGTGAGTAAGCTTATTTGAAGGTTTTTAGTTCTTTTTAATGCAATTCTCGCAATTACGCCAATCTATTTTTACTTAATACGTACATATATCATGTAAAGCTTTTTTTACCAAAACGCCCTACTACTACTTAACAAGCGATATTTTAAAACTTACAACTACAAACTTTTGAAAAAACTTTTGAAAAATACTAACAACTGTCTAAAAGCAAAGTGTTTAAATTTTGTCGATAGTTTCAATAATACAAAATAGCGTAACGACTAAAATGATTGTCATCTCAAATGTTTGACTTAATTGTTGACACCACATCATTCAACAGTGATTTTCTCAGCAACGCTGATTTATGAACTTGAACTTGCATATTTTTCCCACATTTCTGTGTCTTTAAATAGAAGAAATCCCTTTTCGTTTCAAAAATGAGAGTTAAAATATATGTAACAAAAAAAAAATCTTAGAAATTTCAAGGATCTATAGTTTTGTATGCTTACACTAAATCCTTTTATATTTTTTAATGAATCCTTTTTTTATTTAAAATAATAATGCATTAAAAATAGCTTTATAAATAAATATTGTTGAAATAGTTATTGTTTTTTTAATAAAATGGGTGCCAATAATTGGTTCACTTATTGGCTGCCAATAATTGCATTTTCCGACCGTTTTTAGCTGTAGATTTAAAAAATTGCGAAAAAAAACACTCGAATTCATGTACGCCTTTTTTAGGTGCTCATTCCTGACCGCGATGAATGGAATTGTGATGGGTGGATTGTTTGAATTAGGCCGAGCGATTCCGTCGTATACACAGATGGTTCACTCAAGAACAGTCTCTGTGGTGCCGGAGTCTACTGCAATGTCTTTCAGGTTTTTTGCGTGCACAGCTGCTACAAATATCCTTCTAAAGAGAAGAGTAAAGGGCGCTGTCTTAAAATTGCTCAGATAGTCAAGCTGCTATTAAAGCCTGCTCTGCTGCTACGGTTACCTCCAAAATTATAGAGTAGGGTATATGCAATCTGAACAGGCTGGGCAGATGTTATTCTGTAACACTAACCTGGGTACCCGGATACACCGGTATCCAGGGAAATGAAAGAGCTGATGTTCTGGCTATATACTCGTTATCAGCCTTTGTCGGCCCACAACCGAACATATGATGCTGCTCATCTGTTCACAAAAGTCGAATTCGAAACTGTTAGTTGACGGTCCCAAACTGAGCGGATCAAAATATCTGCTTAGACTGAGAAGATGCGACTTAGCCTTAATTGGACTTGACACTGATTTCAGGCTTCTCAACGAGCATTTAAAAAAAATCAGAGTTAGAAACTCGGGCCTATGCGAGTGCTGTCTAGAAGATGATTAAATGACGTCTTGCTTCATCTGAGACTACCCCGCTTTTGCCAGAAACAGACTGGCTGCTCTCGGCAAACACTTCCTGTACGAAGACGATTTAAATAAATTCGAACTAGCCGACCTCCTTCGCTTCTCCAAACCAGTGGGAGCTAAGTACTGCGAATCCCGATTTGTACTAGTTGTTCTGTTGTCATTTTGGGCAGCCTTGCTGGATTACAATGGACCGTTAGGTCTAAATGCTTGGCAGCCTTGATGACATCACTCCAAATATACTACAATACATACAAATAAAATACTCGGATATACCAAAAATTTAAATCAGTCTACAAATAAAAAATGTTTTAGTTAATCAAAGTTGAATTTTTCTTAGGGATTCCAAATATTCCAGTCGTTACGCTAGAATGTTTTAAAAGTTTGTAGAATAAAAATGTTTTTATTGTTATTTTACGAAACATGTTATTATACTTCAATAATTATTATAATAATTATTATATATTAAATATTATTCTGGCGACAGGACGATGAAAGTTAGATGTTATCGCTAGCTAGCTTCACCGTTCTAACCAATGATCAACTCCAATGCTAAAGCTTATTTATTACAAAAGTAAAAGTGCAGGTTTTTAGGCTCCCTAGAGCAGTATTATTAGGTCGTGGGAAATTTACCTTTTTGTGTGAATTTTGGTGGTAAGATACCGTCTCGTGGGAAAAAGAAAAAAGTAGGTCGAAATGGCAATTTTGTGGGAGATTTCGAAAAAGTCAAATATGCCGAAATAAAACTGGCAGAATTTATAGCCAAATATAACCTTGCCTTGGAAACTAGTTCCGGATTCAGAAATGATTGCGAAGTTTTATTTAGGGCGAAAAAAAGTGTCGAAAACTTGAAACGGGCAAGTAAGTAAACGATTTAACAGAAAACAAAAATTCCGTATTAGCACATAGCAGAAAGTCCTTCTCAAATTCAAATTTCGAACCGATAACGAAATTACTTCATATGGTGGAACTCAACGCTGTGGATTGTAACACCGATTCCTTGTTTTACTCATTGCTTAAGTGAATAAAATTCCTATATCAAATATAATCGGTTTTGGTAGTTATTATGCCTTTAGGATAATAGACAAGAAAAATTCTGTTTTAACTGTTTGAACTTCTTTATACGCAGTCAGCTGGATGACAACGCGATTTTTCGCGGCTCTAGTGCTGAGAGTGTGTGATATCTGTGAATAATCCTTTATAGGAAACCCAATTGGAAGCTAAATGTCAATGAAAGGGCGAAGAAAGTAGCTAAAGCCTTCTGCGCATGTAACCGCAGCTTTGGTAGGAGTTGGGGATCAAATCTAAAAATCTAAAATCACTATTGTGTACGACAATAGTGCTGCCAATACTCACATATGGCAGCATAGTCTGGTGTCAAGCCTTGAGCGAAGTGACTAATCTTAAGTCAATGGCAAAAATACAAAGCCTAGCATGTATAGGGACAACTAGTGCGTTGAGACCTACACCAACTTCTGGACTGGAGGCAATTCTTAATTTAACACCTTTTGACCTATGCATGGAGGAATCTGTAACCAAAAGCGCTTTGAGGATTAGCCAAACTAACACAGATTTTAAGCAAATACATTGGAAATATTGTCAATTCTAATTGTATGTCTCCACAACTGGACTTTACTACACAGATGGATCTAAGATGGACTGTGGAACCGTAAGAACTAAAGCTATACTTTTTAATTACGCTTTCAACAACGGCATTTTCATTGACAGTCAGGCAGCTATAAAAGCAGTTTCTGCTATTGAAATAAAATCCAAGCTAGTCCAAGAGGTTAAGGCCCTGCTCCCAGCAAGCCATTTATCTCTTTTGCGTCCCTCGACATGGTGACGAATTAGCGAGGTATGCACATCAGTCGATCAAGCCACAACTCTACGGTCTTAGGAAACGTGTGGATAACAAGATTCTTATGAAATCTAGCAACAGGTGGAAAGAACTAACTACTTGTGAAGTATCATGGAAGCTCTGGCCAGAATATAACAGTGGCCGAACCATCAAATTTCTAAAGTTTGACAGGTCATCACTGTGGTAGGTTGGCCCTAATGGGACACAACTTTCTAAGACATCACGAAATGAAGTTAATCGTTACGAATGACGATATACAGTAGTGGACAATTAAGAGTTACCACCACACTATTTTATCTGCTTAAAATGCAAATCTGTTAAGCTAAGTTTTCATCCCATAACTTTGATAAGAACAAAAAATAATCGAAAAGACTTCCCCAACTTGAACATTTTAGTCTCAGATTATTTGTTGACAATGTCTGAAAATATTTACTGCCAGTACCACTTTCGTAATTTATTAACTATTCGAATCCAGAGTATCAGCGAAGTTTAGTGAAATTTTCTGGTGGTAACTTTTTGTTTGTCCACCGCGGTATGTGGATGATGTGGTGATGAAGAGAACGTTCATTCAGTGACATACCTCACTTCCTTTGTCACTTTCCAAGTCTCGGGCACTTGAGAAACAGTCACGAGTCCATCTGCTCTACCGGCTTTGTGAAAAATTTATGGGAATTTTGGACAAATGGGAGGGAAAAAAATGTTCGTGGGAAAAACCAGTCAAAAGACATACCGACACTGCCCTAGAGTTAAAATATCTGCAAACTAAACAAATATCTTGTCGTTATTTTAAAGGTATTAGTACTTTTTATTGCTTAATTGTTGACTTGTTTGTATGGGACATCTAGGCTCGTTTTTAACATTTGTTATATATGTATGTATAGGGTCCACCAAATAACTTTTTTTTTGAAACAGGGCGCAAAACATCGAGTGTAGCTTCGGCTGTGTGGCGTATCGCATTTTCCTGTTGAAACCAAATGTTGCCAATATCCTCCTCTTCAATTTTTGTGCACAAAAATTCGTTCAACATGGCCCGATAACGATCGCCATTGACTGTAACGGCCACTCCTTGCTCATTTAAAAAAAAATGAAAAATGGCCCAATTATGCCGCAATATTTCCCAGCGTTGTTAAAGCGTATACACAACCATATTCGTTCAGCGGAAGGATAAAACTAATTATCTGTCGAATCAGACATGAGCTAATTGCTACCATTCGCAAAATAAGCACTATTTGAAAAAAAAAACGTTAGATGACAATATAGAGTCCATATTATAATAGATGTAATCGAAGTTGATTCGATGAAGTAAATTATTAAATTCCTTAACATTTCGCCCTTAAAATTTATTTTCTTGCACGAACATGCCAAATTAACAAAATAAAACATTAAATCCTTTTTGGCATATTCAACTTCAGATGTGTCAGTCTACGATATCCCAGATCCCTGGCACCTAAGTTTGAAAATACCATTTTATAGATAAAATAAAGTGCACGACTGCTTCATACGAAACTTTCTCAGTACATAAGATGCGTTTTTGAGTCGCAAAATTAATGGTGAGAAATTTATTTAAATCACTTTTTTAGGTTTTAAAAAATTTTATTTTCTCAAAAACTGCACCTACGATTTTGATGTAATTTCGCACATTCGACACTTTGAACATAATTGTTCGAAATACACAATGTTATCAAAATCGTTAGAGCCGTTTTTGAGAAAACAAATTTAATTTATAATATGAAAAAAAAATTATTTCAGAAATCGAAGTATGCAGATTTGTTTGAGTTTATAGTATAAAAAAAACTGTAATTTTTTTTAAGTTCCCTTTATTAGTTTTCGAGACATTGCCCGTTTTATAAATTACCGTTAATAGATTTTTTTTCCAAAAGAAGAGTATGCAGAATTTTTGACCCCATCCTTAACATCCTTAGTACAAAAAAAGACCGAAATCCTTGGAACCACATTCGAGAAAAATAGTGATAAGTGATTTTCACAAACAAAAATTGTATGGTAGGTACCGTTAATTCAAAAGATAAAGCAAAAAATAAAAAGATGCCATGAGATGTAACCCCAAGAACCTTATATACGAACTTTGAAGCAAATCCGTCGAACCGTTTTGCCATACGGCGCCCGGACAGACAGACAGACCGACGGACGGCATTGGCGGACCCACTTTTTTGGACTTCTCTATAATCGTAATAACATCCCTCATACTCAGTTTGAGTTCGAAATTTCCGCACGATCGCAATAACTTACTCTTTAGTAGACTAGTGTATACGAGAAAGTTAAAAAAATCACTGGGAGATAACAACCTATTGCTCAATTAGCAGATGTTACAAATTTTTTAAAAGAATATAAGCAACCGCTGGCGTTTTAAATTACAAAAATAATCTCAATTAATATTAAACCTATCGTTATAATTGATTTCTACTCTTATTTTAAGTGCATGAGGCTAAAGAAACATTCTAAAAATAGACTCAACACATTTTGTTACCTTCTAGAAATTAAAAAAGAAAAAAACTATTCTTATAACACGTTTATTCGAATATACTCGACTCTGGTGGAGTAGCACAAACTTTGACGTAGGTAAATATGTAGCTGAAAAACAACTTTTTTAATTAAGTGGTTTCCGTAAACATTGTGTTACTGAGAAATGTCAATACGCATGTTTATAACACATATGAATGTATGTTTGTATGTTTAACAAATTTGCATAATAAAAATCGCAAAAGGGAAAGTGAAAATTCCGGTGAGCGTGTCACGATTGTGCGGCAGTTCATTATCATTAATCTTAAGTATTCAATGTCACTATCACATGATAAGACTCTTTTTTGACTTATTGGTTTCACATGGAGATATGTTTTTTTTTTCATTTTTTGTGTATCTGATTTCTGTTGATAATGGGCGAACGTATTTTGATGGCTTTGCTTGGATCACCCTAGAGATCGATAAGAATTGCGCTCCACGTGTATGTATCTATTTGGCCTACACAAATGAGTCATAAATGGCATTAATGAATGAAATTTATCGACCGACAGTGATAGATCTCGTGACTTGATTTCTCCTATTGTAGTAAGTCCGGGATCTTATATAAAAAACTATTAGTAGGTTAAAAAATATCTATAAGCATTTTGTGTGTATATACATACAGGCACACATAGTTGGCATGACCGCAACCTTGTCGCACATGATCGTCGGCATGTTTTGATCCGAGAAGGCTAACACCTTCTTGTTATGGTTTAAAGTGCCTAAGCTAGTGACATATGTCATATGACACATATTTGTAATTGACCGCTTAAAGTAAAATATATTTATGATCAGCATCAAAATCGAAGACGATTAAGCAATGACAGTCCACCTTTAAATTTAAGCTAGGAAGCTGGAATTTGGAGCATATTGGTACTCCCTAGGGTCGAAATGGTAGAGTGTTCCTTTGTTAGATACGTCCACTGCCATGCCCACAATTAAGAAAAAAACTTGTTTAAGGCTTATGTTGATGGAACAAAGCACTAAGACCTTCACAAAATATGTAGACTTTGACCTCCTTCACAAGTTTGTCGCATAAGGTTTTTTTACCACGTTTTCTTTTAGAAGGTGTTTTTCAAAAATGTTGTTTATTATGAATTTATCATAGAAAACGAAATAAAATGTCATTAATCGTGTTTTGAATGCCCTTTTCATGGGAAGGAATAGGAATATGGATAAGGTATCATACTGTAGCCTTGTTCCACATGCTTTTTTATATAACAATGATCCGTACTTGGCCCCATTTACTCTGCGCTTCGAGAATGAAAGGACTCAACGAGAATCTAAAAAATAAACCAAACTGCGCATTATTAATGAACAACCCGATAAACCCAACGTAAACGCAAAGTAATCTATTCTCAATATTCTCTACATTTCGCTATAAATATCAAAAGCATTTTAATTTCAGTAGGAGCAAGATAAGTAAGAATATCACTGCAGCGCATCCCCAATTAATAGCGATTGTTGAAGTGTTGACTAAAGAGGAGATATAACATCTAACGCGACCATGGATTGACACGACGATCACCGGTGTCGTTAAATGAAGATCAAACAAACAAAATAAAGAGCAAAAGTATGTATATTTTGAATAATCTCCTGGATCTTACATGATAACAGCACAAGGATTTGATTGGCCTCAGAGCTTTATCCGACTTGTAGACACTTTTCTAAGATCGAACCGCCGAACCCCACAGGCAGACTTGTTTATGTTTTGATTAGAACAAAGCAAAACTGTGTCGTATACGTTACATTTTTTTTCAATAAACCTCTGTACTGAATGTTTTTCCTACTTCTCACTAATAAAACAGTTTGTAATTAATTCGCCCAACAAAAGCAAATTCGATTCTAGAAATAAACCATTTCTATACTTAACCATACAAAATTTAATTGTTTGCACTTTCGTTGTTATGCCACAAATTAATTTTTTGTTATACTTTTAGAAAACGAAAACAAAATTTTTTGTCAAACTCCATTGAAACCAATGTGTAATAGAACATAACTGTTTAAATTTAAACAAAAGCATTTCTAACTAGAGCAGTCTTTAGGAGAACAGGCTCCAGCCGCGAACTGATTTATGTTGATTTAAGTCCCATCTCTTACTTTAAACCAATTTTTTTTTTCTGGTACCATAGTAGTAACCTTAGTAGATTATGCCTTGGTGATTTTGTAAAATGAGATGGGAAAAATCAAGGCATATACAAACTCAGACACTCCATAGCATGTAAATTGTAAATATCAATCAAAAACTCTTTAACGCCATCTTAGGAACTAGAACTAAAAATAAAGTTCTTTATGTCCCTTTCATTAGCGCCAAAAATATTTGTATATCTTCACACACATGATGGTTGGAGAAGATAAGTCTTAGACTCAATATTAGTTGCCAATGCCATTTTAATTATGTGTTTATGGAATACGTACTTAAGAAAAACAATTCTAAACATACAAATTCCTTTTTGTCCATGTTCTTTATATATGGAAGACTCGAATATTAACCAAACAAATCGAATAAATAAAATAAAATCACGCAAGAAACAAACAAACCAGCAAACATTTTTGACGCCTCTAACGCACTTGATCTACCTCACAATTGTGTGCATACAATATTGCACCAAAGCAGTTGGTAGACGCAGAACACTTTAATTATTTCTTACTGAAAAAGACCACATCTTTTGCAAAAACCCCACCTAAGACAAAATTCACAAACTTAAATACTTGCTTTTAACAAACATTTGTATGTCATATGTATACTTAAACTAAGTTATCTCCTATCTAGTACCTAGTTTTAATTTTCGTTTTTCAATATGCTTTTTCATTGTTAAATAAAGGGTGTTTTGTTTTGAGGTTGGTTTTTCGAATAGAGATAAAACTGACATTTTGTGGTCAAATCTGTCAACTCTGGTCATTTATGTTCAGTTTGGTTTGCCATTTCATCATAAACAGGTTGACAAATGAACAACAATGGTGTATGGGGCGAAACTTAGACTGATATCGATGCTGATTTTCATCGCAAAATTTTGTTCAGTGATGATGCTCATTTTGGGTTGAATGGCTACGTCAACAAGTAAAATTGCCGCATTTGGCTGGTGGAGTCATTGGGCCATACTTCTTCCGAAATGATGCTCGAGAGTCAGTTACCGTTAATGGAGACCGGTATAGAGCCATGATAACCGAATGCTTGAAACAGTGGTTGAAAATTGGACTTCTAGACTTATCGTTATTCGAACCAGCCGCGGCGGCCACATAGCATAAAATTATCCTTCCAATAAAGCCAAATTGATAGACATTAAAACGATTTTCTTATGTTTTATTTCATTTCGATACAACTTCGACTAAAAAAAACAACCTTTATAACTATATTACTATAAAACTAGTCTAATATAGTTTTTACCTTCTTAAAAATACAAACAAAATAGTAGTAGATAAGGAGTTTCACGATGAGATCCCAAGTAAGGCAACGGTTTCATTATTCTCAAGCCCTATTTCCAATTTTTACTTTTCAAATCAATTTTTTTATTTGAAACCCAACTTCCTACTGCAAAAGAATGACTGTAAGTACCTAGTTCCAGGGCAGTAGGGCCCAGATCAAGAAAGATGGCAATAACGTTTAAGCTATAGCTGTCTTTAACGTATCAGTGGAGATAAGTAGATATAGCAATAACAAAAACGATTTTGGTTAGGTTTTACATATGTTATTAATTAATTATTTATTTATTTATTTATATAATGAAGAATTTGCATTGTTGGCATTTGAGTTCATGTTGTTTCATTAAATATGACAGTTGGTTCCCCCCATTTTTGTGGTTTAAAACAATTTGTATTTATCTTTAATTTTTTGCTGCTTTGCTATAAAAATTTTTATTTTTTTTTTATATTTATCTTACTCTCTGTTTTAACTAACAAATAAGTATGGCACTAATACAATAGTTAATTCAAAAGGGTGGTTCAGTTCCAGTAGCTGTTTTTACAAATTTTTAGCTTCTATGAATGCTGAATTGTTTATGCGCATATTACTCACCGCGTTACTTAACGCAAGAAACAAGAAATTTCGAAATGTGGTTTCAAAAATCCTAAATGCTAAATGGTGTAAATACAAAAAAAGGAACTGTTAAAGCGCTACGGGAAAATATGTATTTTGCTGCTTGCTAAAAGGCTAACACCACTTTCAAAAGTGTTTTTATTTTAAATATCGCATTTTTTTTTTGTTGAAATGGAGGAATAACCTTTTTACGGTTCTTATTAATATAAAATTATTTATTTATAATCACTTAACGAGTGTAAACTGTAGTTAAGTATTGTTGACACCCCACTCAAAGTGATGTATTTTTACATTAAACCTCTAGGTACAACACAACGTCTACAGCCTAGACCAGTTTATTCATTTGCTGTGAACCATCAAGTTTTTGAATACTGCGGACATTATAGACTCCACAATAAGAAAAATATTAATACATGTTTATCCGTCACCCAAATATTTGCCTATCACGTTTAAAGGGATATAACACCTAAAAACTACATTTAACATTCGCTCGACCTGAAATTGATCAACCTTAATTGAAAATTTGTGTTCTGCATTACACTTTTATCGATACCGATTTCAATTTTTTCGAAATTTAAACCAAGTGTAACTGCCACGTTCCATAATTCGACCTCATCGATTTGCAAGCGATTTGAAAACGATCGTTTAGAGTGAAATAGTGTCAACAAGCAGACGTGATTTCAAATATGGTTGACTAATCACTATATTTAACCGTTTCAACTTACTTTCATGAAGCTCTATATTTCCCACTTAAGGATTTATAAAAGAAAATTTTGCTCTCACAAAACTACTTTGGATCCCTAAAAATCATTAAAACGAAGTGCTCTACTGCATAGCCAGCATCTCCGAAAAACAATCAAGAGCGCTGGTCACTTCAAGTCCTTCTTTTGTTTACTTATTGCATTCACGGAAAAGTATTCTTTCTCGTTATTAAACGGTCTTGTTTTGGTTTCGTTTAACGAACAAAAAATTGAATTTTGTACAAAAAATCTTGTTTTGATTCGATGTGCCACAGAAAATTGTACAACAGTCAGTTTCCAATTGGTAATCCGAAATACTTCCGAACTCTTCTGAAAGCGTTGATTTCAAATTGACATGTACACTTCAAATTCGAATACATCGATCTCCGATCCGGGAGTTCTTCCGTCGAGATGTGGAACACTCAAAACGAATTCACCCATTTTGCAATTTCGATTTCGACTTCATTTTACTGCGTTTCTGCAACCCACCTGTAAAGATCTAGTTGAAAACATAGTATACTAAAATGAAAATCGACCATCGGTCCCCATAAGTTCGCCATCCCTTCAGAGTTAAAACACCTTCCCAAAAATACCAATTTCCTCTCATTTCTCAAATAAAAATGCCCTTTTCTTTACGTGTACCTAACAAATAGGTTTTTTTTAGTTTTTTTTATTTTGAGATTTTACTCTCGATTTTTTTCTTGGTTTTTATTTTTTTCTTTTGTTTTTTTTCTGTTTGTTTGTTTGTTTGTTTGTTTGTTAATTAAAAATTATCGATAAGTATTTTAATTACAGGATGTTTGTTTTGTTTGTTTGTTTGTTTTGCTTGCTTTCGTGTTTCGAAAATATATATATTTTACTTTTATCAATATATATATATATATGTATATATTTATGTATAATGTATGCAATGTTTTTTTCTGTTTTGTTCAAAAAAAATTTCTCAGAACAATCAATCTAAGAGAAAAAAAAACGAAATATAAATAATCATATTCAAAAAACGACATAATATTGGTTTGTTTCTCTTTGTTTTTGTTTTTTCTTTCTTTATCATCATTTTTCATACAAATTTTTAGTACATAATATCGATTCTGGTTGGGTTTTGTAAGTTTTTGAATAATTCGAGTGAATTGCAAATATAAATGTTTCTGTTGTTTCCAATGAATATATAATAATAATTTACAAACGAGTACTTAAAAAAAAAGAAAAAAAAAATTGTTGAAAAAAAAATTAAAAAAAAATTACATAGATAAAAATTGCAAAGAAAATAATTATTAAATTTTATAGTTCTTGTTTTGGAAATTTCTTGTCAAATGTGGTTTAATTTCGGTTTGGTTTTATAATTCATAATCATTCACTTTTGTTTTGTAAAATTCTCTCTGTTTTGTTTTGTTTTTTCTTTTTCATTTAACTATAAAATTGTTCTCATTTCTAGATATATAATCAAATTTATACTCATGTTTTTTATGGTTTTTGGGGGAAAGGGAGATGTTTGTTTTTAAATAGAAACTTACAAAACTATTAAATTACTATAATTATAATAATAATAATAATTAATATATATATTTTTTTTTCTTGTTGTTGCAAAACTTTCTTTTCTTTTCTTTTTTCTTTCTTTGAAATAATTTCATTTGAACTTAAATGTTAAAGAGACAAATAATAATAGTAATAATAATAATAATAATATGTATGTAATAATAAAATATATAATTAAACATTTAGAAACAAATATAACACTAATAACTAGGTAAAAACTAGGAAAGTTATTATATTTTAATTTAAGGAGACAACGAGAACCGAATGGCAGACATTTTCATTTCTTTCTCAAGTTTTTTTTTGTTTTTGTTTTCGTTTTAGTAAAATTTTTGAAAAATTTTAAAAATTGTTTTTTTTTTGTTTGTTTTATCTTTCTTTTAGATTTGAGTTGCTCTAATTGGCTTCTCTGTTAAGTCCTTTTTAAGGCAGGTGTGTGTATGTGTGTGTTTGTCTAGTGTCCACCATCAACTCCCAATTCCTTCAAAAAAAAATTAATGTTTTTTTTTTTATTTCGTCCTTTTTCTTCTCTCATCACACAGCGTATTTAATTTATATAAAAAAAAAAAAAAAATATCGAAAAAAAAACCGAAAAAATATCATTTTTTTGTACAAACAAAATAATAACGGAAAGCGCTCCTTTCTACTAATCCTAGTCTAGATACGTGTGTTTTTTTTTTGTCTTCATTTATAGCGTAAGTTTTACAGTTAAAAACAGAAAAAGAGAAGAAAAAAAGTTAACAAATTTTGTTTTTTAAGAAAAACTTATGCGACTAAAGAAAATCTGTTTTTGTTTCATCTTTCAAAACGACAGCCTTCTTGATATTATTATTTAATTTAATTTAATTTTTTTTTTTTGTTTTGTTTTTTTTTTTAACTGTTTTATGGGTTTTTTTTGTGGGTTTTTGTTTTTTTTTTTCTTTTTTTTAGTTAAATACGATAGTTCTACGAATTGGGAGAAGGGGAAGGGATGGAGAGGGAAGAAGAGGAAGAATCGGTTAATTCAAGTACAGCTGGTGGTAGT
Source organism: Ferdinandea cuprea (assembly GCA_963576555.1). Classification (NCBI taxonomy): domain Eukaryota; kingdom Metazoa; phylum Arthropoda; class Insecta; order Diptera; family Syrphidae; genus Ferdinandea; species Ferdinandea cuprea. The sequence continues at coordinate 143,177,454 of OY754958.1, read as the reverse complement.
CCAACTTGGCTGTTTGAGGAGACAGGGACAGGGACAAGTGGAAGTGGTGTTGTTGCAGTTGTTGGTGGTTATGATGTGGCTGCTGCTGTTGCTGACTGGAAGGATTGGTAGGAATTGGTTGCTGATGGTGCCGCTGTCGCTGGTGCTGCAGTCATCATGTGTCGCCGCGCGTCGACATCATATTCGTTTCTATGTCGCCTTCTTTGCTGTCTTCGGAGTCGTCGCCGCTTGAGGTACTGCCGCGTCGGCGATAGTCATTGTTTGAGTTATTTCCGCCGCCGCCGCCGCCGCCATTGCCACCGAGCAAATGATGATGCTGCTGCTGAAGCTGATATTGCTTTTGAGTTTGTCCCATTACAACGCCGCCGACGTTACCGGTGACAATCAGACCTGTGTTGGTGCCGCCACCACCGGGCGACATTCTTGTGACTAGCAGATGCTCGTAGTTCTCCTTGATCCATTCGCGATAATCGATTACGTCGTCAGTAATACGAATGATGCGGCCGAGTATGGAGCGCTCGTTGCAATCGCTCGCCCAGTTATTGAGAGGCGACACTGCCTGCGAAAGCATCAAGTAGGCGTATTCGAACGCCTGCTTCACCTGCAGCGCACCGTACGACGAGCGGCCAATGTCATTTCCCGCCGTCAGCGGGTCCTCAATGCAGAGCAGCGACGGCCGATGGCCATCAACCATTTCGCGCTGAAGGTCTTCCTTGGGGATGTAGCGGCCGCCATTCTTGATGCTGATGCCGATCTTCATGTAGTTGAACTTGCGACCGTACAACTCAAAGAACTCGAGCAGCAGCACGCCTAGATTCGCCGTGTCCGATTGTATCTGGCGCGGGTGCAGCTGCAGGAAGCTGATGCACATGAGAATGAGCGAATATGAGGAAATGCCGCCAGTAAAAACCTCGTTCAGGTCACGCTGCAGCAGAAACTGTTTGAGGACGAGCACCAGCTTCGCCAGCAGCGGATACTGTTGCTTGTACTCCTTGATCAGCTCGGCGGACTGCACGCCCGACTGCATGTTGAACGAGATATCGACTTTGACTTGCGACTCACGATCCGTCAACTTAATAATAGGCACCGACGCTTTGTCCAGCACCCGCACCGATGACGGCTCTGCGATACCACGTGCGATTAGCTCTGTTTCGAGCGTGCGCAGCGGTAGCTTCTCCCACATTCCTAGGACAACCAGATCAATGTCTGACGTTGGCAGGAACAATCCCGTCCGGAATGATCCGAATATCTCGACCACGGCTGCTGGCCAAATGGTGTGGACGACGGCTTCGATGCGGAGGACGACCTCGTTGCGGATGGCATGTTCGGCGGGCGTTGGCAGGACATAGTGATAGAACTGTTCGATCTCCTCGTGCAGACCGATGACGCCACGTCCGTACACGTAGCCGGGAATGCGCCAAGGGCAACCTCTGTACTTGCTGATCAGCTTCTCTACATGTCTGTTGAGGTTGTATGTCGATGCCTTGTTGTCGACGATGCGGCCAATTTTCCTGCGCGACGGATTGTAGTAGTTGCCTCTCTCATTTGTCGGACGTTCGCGCTGCTCGTTGCCGGGCGTATTTTGTTGCTGTTGATCCAATATCTGGTGAAAGGCAGCATTGGTTGTATCACGATCGCGTTCTCTGCTCATCATAATCATGTTGCTGTTGTTCGTGTTGTTGCCGTTACCGTTTTTGCTGTTCTGCTGTTGTTGTTGTTGCTGCTGCTGAAACTGCTGCTGCAAGTCGAGCAATTGGCTCATTTCATGGGCATTGGTCTCCCAGATCTTATACCATGTACGCAGTGCTGGACCCTCCTGTTCCTCTTGAAACCAGCCAACAAAAGGATCCATCCACAGGGGACTTGCGATTGTGCTAAATGCACAGGGCAGAGATCTGGAACAAGTGACTGGCACAGGCACTGGAGCGATGCTGTAGGGTATCAGGGTGTTGTTTGTTTGGTTCCATTTGTAAAAAATTACAGTTTCCATTACTTACCCGACAATTCGGTGTAATTATTCCAAATTACCGTCTCCTACACGCTCAACATTTTTATCGCAAAAAAAAAGAATTCTTTTTTTTTTCTTGCTGGTTTGCTCTTCTTCTTGTTCTTCTTTCTTGCTGCTGTACTTCTATCTCTTCTCTTCTACTGCTCTTTGGTGAACTCCCAAAAAAAAATTGAAATGGAATTTCTTTTGAGGTTGAGAAGATTAATTTGAGTTTTTGTAATAGACCGACAATTAAAGCGATTTTTAAAACTTATTGCTGGTATTAATTACGAAGTAAAATTAGTTTTTATTGGGGAGATTTTTATATGAAAAAATAACCACGCTTGAACACTACTTTTTTTTTCTTCGACGATATACAAGAAAATCGGAGAGGTGAATTGATTTCAGCGAGAGGCTGACATTTGTGAAGTGGTGAGTTATTTTCCCAACAGGAACCGTGTGTTAGAGGGAGAAAGTCAGTAGGAACCAGTTTTTTTCGTTGGCTAGAAGCTACCGGTTGTGGGTTTTCCTGTAATTGAGGCATGCGAAATGTTGGTAGTGGTTTTTTTTCAATTTGATTTTGCGTTTTACTTTATTTTCTTAATACTCTTCAAAATAAATTTAAAAATTTAATTTTTATTTCATAAAAGAAAACATTTCTCATGATCTTTATCGAAACAGTGTGTTTAAAGAGGAGGTAATATTTTAAGATGATTTATGTTAAGAAAGTAAGTATTTTAAGTAAAGTATTGATTAATTAATTAAATAATAATTTTTGTCAAATATGAGATATTGTTCATCGAATTGGAGAGACAATTGCTCTCCTTCTTTTTACTTTCTTTTTTGGAACCTTTTAAGTTAACAAGAGGATAGACGTGTATTTTTTTCTTTTATTTTGGCAATGTTATAAAAGTTTACATTTTATGAATTGCTGTTGTGTTTAAAAGTAAAGAAAAGGTGAAAAACTGTAAAAATGTATAAAAGTTAACAAAATGCGTAAAAAATTCTGAAAATAAGCACAAGATGAACACAAACGTGTACATATTTTGATTGAAATCAAACTTGAACGAATATGAAGCAAAAAGTAAAGTTTTTTCAGTAAAAATATGATACTTAGACCAACTAAGCGAGGGGTCGCTAGTTATAATTACGGCCCGTACCGCCTTAAAGTTCTTATTCTCTGTCCCTCCTCTTGCAAACGCCTGACAAACATCCAAGAGTAAGAAATGTCATGAAAAGCTTCTTAAAAATAAAAATGTCGTTCGGAATCGACATTACACTATAGATCCCTCCATTCGTGTCAAAAATATATCTGCGAACACATAATAGTTGGAGAAGGTTGGCTTTATTTAATATATGAGCTCTTTAAGCCTAATATTTTGTTTATTTTAATTCGAACGTTGACTATTGAGTGACTATCTGTTTAATTTCTCATCTGTACTAATTCGCTAATAAAGGGTGATTTTTTAGCTGGTTTGGTTTTGGCAACACTGGTTTTGACAGCTGACGTGTGTTTAGTACCTTGTGTCACTGTCAAACAGCTTCAGTTTGGTTTGCAATTTAACCATGGATCGTCTTACAAATGAACAACGCTTGCAAATTATTGAATTTTACTATCAAAATTCGTGCTCGGTTCGAAATGTTCATCGCGCGCTGCTTCCATTTTATGATCGGCATTCTCGACCTTCTGAGCAGTCTATTCGGAAGATTGTGACCAAATTTCGCACCAAATTTACTTTGTTGGACATTAAACCACCAACACGTTTACGTACTGTGCGTATTGAAGAAAATATTGCGGCCGTATCAGCTAGTGTGACAGAAGACCGCGAAATGTCGATTCGGCGCCGTTCCCAGCAGTTAGGCCTTTGTTACAGCACTACGTGGAAAATTTTGCGGAAGGATTTGGGCGTAAAGCCTTTTAAGATACAGCTGGTGCAAGAACTAAAGCCAGCCGACCTACCACAACGCCGAATTTTTGGTGAATGGGCTCTTGGAAAGCTGGCCGAGGATCCGCTTTTTTATCGAAAAATTGTGTTCAGCGATGAGGCTCATTTTTGGTTGAATGGGTACGTAAATAAGCAAAATTGCCGCATTTGGAGTGAAGATCAGCCAGAAGCATTGCAACAGCTACCAATGCATCCCGAAAAAGCCACTGTTTGGTGCGGTTTATGGGCCGGCGGCATTATTGGGCCATATTTCTTCAAAGATGATGCGAATCGCAGCGTTACTGTCAATGGTGAACGCTACCGAGCGATGATAACAAACTTTTTTTTGCCCGAAATGGAAGTTCTTGACTTGCATGATATGTGGTTTCAACAAGACGGTGCCACATGCCACACAGCACGCGAAACAATGGCGCAATTGCGAGGCGAGTTTGGTGAACAGTTAATTTCACGTTTCGGGCCGGTCAATTGGCCGCCTAGATCGTGCGATTTGACACCATTAGATTATTTTTTGTGGGGGTATGCCAAGGCTAATGTGTATAGGGACAAGCGCGCTTCGATTGACGCACTGGAAGCCAACATCCATGCATTCATTCGTGAGATACCGGCCGATATGTGTGAAAGAGTATGCCAAAATTGGACTCAGCGGATGGGCTACCTGAGACGCAGCCGCGGTCAACATTTGCATGAAATTATCTTTAAACATTAAATTGCAAGGTTCAAACTATCGATTCAAATAAATATTTCATTCATTTTTTCGAATTTTTTGTGTTTTTTTTTAAAAAAAAGTTCTAAACCTCTTAAAAAATCACCCTTTATAACCGCATAAAGATACGGCATTATTTTTGTTGTTTAAAGAATCTCCAACCTCTTCTTTATGGTGAATATTAAGAAAACTAAAACAAAATAAAAGCGCTGACACTGACAGTCTATCTATTTCCATTGCCATTTTTCGCCTAAAAATTTTGCACCCACCACAACTGTTGCCAATTCGCTTCATTTTTGTCAAGCAACAAAAAAGAGCTACCTGTAAAATTAAATAATTAAATTTTAATTCTAAATTTCCAATAAGACGAACATCAATAATGCTCAGCAAAAAACAAACACTATTTTTGAAAAGGTTTCGCTCACTATGCCCAGTCTTTACTTTTTAAATGACAATCGTCAAAACTTTTTTTGTGAAAAGGAAACGTTTCAACAAAACAAAATTAAATGGAAGACTTTGAATTGGAAAGGTAAATCCGAAAACAAACTTATTTATTTAGCAGAATTTTTCTAATCAGCGATAACTTTCAGTTTGGCTATCAAAGAAATAATTGCCGAAATCGAAATGAAAAAACAACTCGAAATAGCCGCGAGTCAGCAAACGGGGGAACGTAAAATTCGTCCAAATAAGCGTTTTCTTGGTCGAACAATAAATTCTGTGCTGCAGCACAATAGGCGGCAGTATGCCGAAGAAAAACGCAATTCGCATAGAAAACTTAAGGAACTTGATAGAAGAAGGCGTCGATCTAGAAGTAGGAGTAGATCAAGAAGTAAAGAGCAAAGAAGAACTCGGAAGAGGTCTCCAGAACAGACTGATGCTGTTCCTAATGAAGTACCTATGGAACTGCCCATATACCTTATGAATTTAAATAAAATGAATCATGTGCTGAGCAAACAAAAAAAAGTTCCTAAGCATAGAAAGAAGAAAACTAAGAAAAATATGCTTACCATAGATTTAACTAAGAAAAAAAAACGAGCTAAGCAGAAGAAGAGCAAAAAGGAACGCAAAGCTCGACAGAAAACAATCAAATCGAAGAAACGAAGACGACGAAAGGATAGCACTGATAGTAGCTCCTCGTCTAGTAGCAATAGCATATCTCCAGTAAGTGATACCGAAACCAGTGACGATAGTGTCCAAAAGTCGACTCTTTTAATTGACTTGACCTAAAACCGACTGATTGTCTTTGTATTTATTTATACATTAAAAATTTGAATTTAAGATTGTGAACGTTTTGTTTGAGTACTTCTTTTAATTCTTTGCGGAGTTTATCTGCGTTTGTCATAATTGACAAGTTTGACAAGACAAGCTGCTCATTGGATGTTAGAACTAAATGGCAGCAAGGTGCGCAACTTGAAGGAAATGGCCTGCCGTACACTTTAACCAAGCACTTGAGTTGCTCAAACTATGCTCTGTATCTGTCCTTGATGAGAAGAGTAGCAAAAATCTGTTGCAGGGAACATATAAACTTACTGATACTATTTTAGAACGCATTCGCTTCCTATAATCTTCTCAGATGAAAGGAACTTAGACGACATAGACAATAGTTTTGAAGTTTTCTACGCCAATACTTTCACACTTTAGTTGCAGGTACAATCAGATCACCTAAACATGGGCACTAATTGCGAATCTTGTTCCACCCAGAACTATTTTTAATTTTGGATCAATTGAAAGGACATCAAGTCGGTTGATAAAACTTCTCTCTACTACGCTGTCCTTCGGGATTCAAACGACGATTTTTCTTGCTTGGACTTAGGTGTTCATTAACTCTACATGTTCTATGCGCAGTGTTTTTACCTGGTCGATGTCACTGCACACCTCGTAAAGTTAAGTTCCTCATTGAATCGTCTCCTCCAAGAAACAACAACACAGACTGAACCAAATATCTTACGAAGGATATCTTCATCCGTTTTAGAAAGAATTTATGCTTAAAATCTATAAAAAAGAACTGGGATTCTGACAATGTCTTACACAGTGTTTCCGCAGTTGTTCGGGAGAGAACCTCATTACATAGTTGGCTTTCAAGTACGATCGCCTTGCCTAAATTTTTGTTGACATACAAATTTCCGGTGATGTCGTTGCCTACATTGATGCAGCTGCGGGCTTTTCCATCCTTATCACTCACAAGCGGACGACTTTGGGAGTAATGCAAAAACTAGAAATGGCTCTATAAATCTTATTCTGCAAATGCTGTCATAAAATCGATAAAAAGATCGGTTCAGTCGTAACCGGAGCTCTTACAATATGGCAGACAAATTCATATACGCGATGTTAAGGTGGCTGATGCCTTTAATGTTTGGCGCAGTTTAGAGAATCCGATGCTGAGGTTACATTCATTTTTTTTTTTTTTGTTGATCAAATCTGGAAAAAAAGGTTTTTGTTGCTCTCTACCAAGTCGTTTTCACTGGCATAAATTGCGCAGCGGGTAGACCGTCCAACCCAGAAGCTGGCATTTGACTTTAGTTTAGAAATTGCTATCCCCAATTCATTTTGGCTGGGTGAATGGCTTGAATGATACGCTCTGCCTGATTTGTGTCGTCTTCTGCCTTTAGTAATCTGCAGAAATGTTTTATCCCTGTCCTGAGCATCGACTGTAACCCAATTATAAAGTGTTCGCATGTTCATCTATCTCCAGAGGAGTCTTTTTTGGGTCTTGTTGTTCTGACACGTAGTTAAACGTTACAGTTCGAATTGATTACTTGAGCGTGTACCTTAATGGGTAATCCTTGTGTACTTCATAGAAAAATGCATGATTATTAATGTTCAATCTGTGTTTAGCATTTAGGTTGTATCCAAATAAATAAATAATTCGCCGCAAATACCCAAGTTGAGCGTGAGCAAGCTGAAACGATGCTTCTCCTATAATGTACAAATACATTTCTTGCATCTAAAAGTAAGTATTGCCAGATGATGCAAGATGTTTGGCAGATGTTTTAGTTTGAACAAAAATGGAGAATTTTCAAGGATTAGAAACAGATTTATTGTACTTTCAGAAAGCCGAGTATTCGCTGAAGGGATGTAATTATATTACACATCAACATCTAAATCATGGAGCCTCGTTCAAGCAAAGACACGTCATTCACAAAGGGAATGCTGTGCGGGGTCTTCACCTTCCGCACAAACGTTCGCAGATAAGTTCAGGTCCTGTGTAAACTTTCTCGGAACTCTTACCAGTCTTCTGTGATTAGTTTTGATAAATGAAGCCAATAATAATGGTCTTATCTTTTGAATGCATACAAAGAGATGCACAACATTTAAACTTATTTTTTATCTCTGGTGCTGGGAAAGTTGGCTTAATTGAAATCTCCGAAGTATTTTAGGAATTATGTGACTTGGCCACATCGAGCGAATGCACAATAATTGTCCAGGCAAGAAGATATTCAAACGCCAGACGCCAGGTTCGGGACTACAAGGAAGGCCGAACCTCCGTTTTGGTTGCTTTAGTGATGATAATGTTTAATGTTCATTAAATTACCACCAGAAGCAATCTTCTGTTTCATCAGTTCATCCTAAATCGTCAGAGGTCTTTGTGTCCAAAAAAAAAAGTGTCTGGTAAGTGTGCTCCATAATGATCTCTTGGCTTCTATTCAGTTAAAGCAGGTGAATTCGGCGAAATTTTTAGATTAACTTGCGTTTTCCAAAAGACCCATTCCACAATCAAAACAGTCCGCAATTTCTGTGACAACATTCCGCCACTAAGTCGTGCATTCTAATTTTATTTTGATCATGCTAATTATTGCGTTATCAAACAAATATTTATTACTTGTCAAGCTAAGGAGTTAACAACCTGTGTGCCGTAACTGCAATTACACCTAGCATTTGTTTATCGTTTTCCTTCGAACTGCGTTCTGATCATGTGAATGTCATATGGAAAAATTACGTGACCTTGAATTCCAACCCAATTCCAATTTTCACTTAGGACAGTAGACCGATGACCAAAAGTAACCCAACAGCCCACAATTTGCCTTCCCTCAATAAAAACCTTTCTTCCTTTGTGAAATATTTTTTACAATTTAATGCGACAATAAGATTGCAATAAAGAACAAGAGAAGCAAATTTATGTTTCAACACACAAAATTATTTTTTTAATTAACAGCAAACAGTAACTACGCAATTAATACTTTTTACAGAATTATTTCTCCATTTATAGTTTTCGATAATTCTTATGCATCTCGGGTTCGATGGAGTAAACGAATTTGAGAATTTCTTTGATGACTGGTTCTTTGCGGGAAGAAATAGCCCGATTCATCTCATCTAACTTAATTCGAGTATCACCATCGATTTTGGCAGCAACTCCCTCCCGTGAACCCATATGCTAAAGAAAAATGCAAAAATGTTAATGGTCGCCCGAAAATAAAAATAAAAAAAACATGCAAATTCTCACCTTAGCTTCGAATTCCTTGAATTGCCTGTCCCGTTCCTGACGGTATTTCTCGATCTCCTCAGTGGCTTCATCCTTAGCCTGCTTCAACCTCCTTGCTTTGCCTGTGTCGAAAAGATAAAAAGGGAAAAATTAGAAACTTAAGAAATTTTCACGTCATGTGACTTCTATCAGGGCCACAAAAAAAAAAAAATTGCAATTTTTTTTTCACTTATTTTTATTTACGTTTTCTTGCTTCGGAGACTTTTTCAGCTGCTTTCTTTTCAGCAGCGAGCAATTGTTGAATTCCCTGAGTTTGGCTGGTCATTTTTAAGGGTTTTTCAATAAATTTGCAGTCTTATTATTGAACCGTTAGTGAGACGATCGAAATTACTGCGAGTAGATAAAACGAAAAACTGGAATGGTTAACGAATCTACCAATCACCACCCAAATGTAATGAAAAATGTCAAATTTTGGATTATGTGGGAAAGCTCTCAAAAGAGGGAGGCAGAAGTCACGCGCAGTGTCACGCGAACAATTTTTTTCTAGTAGACTCTGTTCGTTGGGTCTGCAGCTTGCAGAGCTTTTGCGAGGTTGTCGTTAGACGAAATAACTGGGAATCGAGTGAACAATTATATGTAAAAATAATTAAAGAATGTTGTAGGTACATTCAAACCTTTTTTGTCCAAAGATTTATTGTCATAAGGTTTTGGTTGTTTATTTTTTGCTGTCAAATTTAAATAATCGACAAAGATTTATAAGAGGGAGAAAAACTGGCAACACACTGAACGAAGCAGGTTCGACCCCCAACTCAAGGTATTTTTGTTTGTTTGTTTTCCTTCCGTTTTTACACGAATTTGTTTGTAAAACTATATTGCATGTTTTTAAAGAAAGGTGCCACTTTTGCCGCTTTCCTTCAAATTTAAAACAAATCGAACGAAATTGTTTTGTTATTTTTGTCCATTTATAAAAAAAAATAACCTCCTGAAAACATTTGAAAAGGCTAATGTTAAATTTCCACCATGTACTGAAACCGAGATTAAAACTAAACGGCCTTAAATCTTCCTTAAATCCCGAGATTTATCATACAAATTTTGATCTGAAAAAAAAACTAGGTTTACATGTAAGAATCGGCTTGTGAACACACTCAATACCAATTTGCCATAGCTGTATATGTTAAAAGTGTCGTGGGTTGCTGAGAATTTAGAAATTAAATTTTAAAATTTTTATTGAGACGTTGTTTTTTTACAATAGTAGTAACTTATTTTTTTAATAATAATCATAGAATACATTGCTAAGTTAGAATTGGTCTAGCAAAAACAATTATACATTGGGATTTATTGTACAGAATAACATTATTATATAGAGCGAATTATTGTAAATAAAAGTGCTTGTAACTAATACTAAATAACAAATGGAGGGAGAGAGATGGCAAGCAAGAACGGAACTACAACTTAAGGTTGATATGTCGTCTTGCTACCATTTCTGTTAACAGTGAGTAACTTTTTTCATTTATGAAGAAGTTCTTCGCATTAATAGTGATACAGAGTTCGTTTTATAATTAAGTTTACATTGTGTTTAAAATAATTTAATATTTATTAACATTTATAAGGCCAGGGAAGCCAGCTGGGCAAAATTTTACTTTACCGGAACAATCTCCAATCTGGTAACAGTACCTGAGTGACACGCTAAGCGGGATTAAGGGATTTCAATCCTCTTTTCGTTTGGCGTTATTTCACGTCACCGTTTTTGAATATTAACCTCTATACGTTAAGGAATCCCTTTCCTGGCGCTGTAGGATCGGTTACTGGTTGGAATAAGGAAAAGGAATCAACATTAAGGAGGCTAGTCGGTGAGAGATAGTAATAATATCCCATAGAGCAATTTATATTACTAGTGAAAATGTGTTTGATTATGATGTTTTGGCTTAGATATTCAATTCTTTTTTTTCGCTAGATCACAAGAGTACAAAAGTAGAGGCTTAATTAACGCATCCGATTCGTTTTGTAATATATTCCGCTGTTTCTTCTAAATTTAGATATGCACTGCCGCAGGATGATTCTCTCGAAGATATGAAGTTCCCTGGCTACAGTAGGCGATATTTGAGACCAGATTAGGAACCCGTAATTTATAATTGGTCGAATAAGGGTTTTATGTATTAAAAGTTTTGTTTTTGTTTCTACTTCAGAAGACCCTTGTAGGAATTTAAGTTTCTTAAGTTTTTCTGTATCGCCCGCCATTTTTGTCTTTGTAGACGACGCCGCGCACTGCCATTTCGTTTTTTTTTTCCAAATTTATATCTGCTTGAAGCATCGGCTGCTTCAAGCAGATATAAATTATATATTTTTATATATATATATTTTATATATATATATATATATATATTTTATATATATATATATATATATATTTTTTTTTTGAATTTATTTTAAAAGTTTTTTTGCAAATCACCACAAGAATTCTGCCGATTGTCGACTGTACGCTTTCAAACCCACTAAGAATCTAGAGCGAGGAATCAGTTTGACATCCAGATGTGACATTTTGTGCCCAAATTTGAGAGCCAGAGAGCTAGTTGAGGGATAACCCCTATATTCATCTCCTTTTTTTCGGTGGAAAATTAAAGATTTAATGTTAATCTTATGGCTATAATCTCAGTTTATCTTTGATGGAAATGTAGCATTAATTCCGCTTATAAAATTTATAAAAAAAAAAAATTATAAACTCCCACAAAAAGTGGGCGTGGCCAACAACTTTGTATGGCTGATATACTAGAACAAATTTTAATATCTTTTTATACATATCTTGAATAAAACTTGCTATTACAGACTTGAAACGTGAAGAAAGGCTCAAACACTTTATCTGCTTGTGGGCTTATTAAAAGAAATATATATATACTCAACATTTCCGATTTAAAGGCCAGATTGTTAAATCGTCTAAGGTTTTGATCCTGATCATAAATATATGTATATACTTTTGAGGTCTACGACAAGTGTTACAAATTATGTGTCAAAATTAATATACCCTTAGGATAGTTTATAAAAACTCTGCAGCAGTAAAAAATAGTTATTTTTCCCCAACAAATTATAGAAATCGCATTGTATAATGAGATTAAGGGCGGTTAAATGAAAACAACTTAAACTTCTGGTGGTAAGTTTACCACTACCAGTGGTAAGCGAGCCACTGAATGCATTCATCTTTGCCTCCGCGGAGAGCCAAATACAGAATTGAGAGTCTGTCAAAAGAATTTGTTTTCTGCTTTTTTTGCTGTTTTCAGTTTTCAGGAAAATAGCAATTTGTATTAAAAATGATTATAAAAGAGTTAAGTAAATATATTGTTTTTGACGAGATACGAACAAATGCAAACGTAAATATTAACTTCAAATAGACACATTTACCTCAATTAATTTTTCTGTTTTTTTTAGCCCTTGGAAGTATATTTTTTAAGCCATCTCCTGGACAATGAACCGTTTACAATTCCAGCCAACTGGTCGGGCAAGATTTACACTTCAAATTTTATTTTTGATATATTAAGCAAAAACAAACCGGTAAGTTAGTAAATAGTTGAGTGCTTAAAAAGGTATATTTATGTATTTCCTTGTCTAGGAAGAAAACCAGAAATATTTTAATCTGCTGGTCCCGAATTTCCCCATTAAACTAAAATCAGCTGAGAAAACTATTGTGGTTACAATGTTCGAGACGGAAGAGATCACTAAAAATGTGATGTTCTTTTTTGATGGTGATTTATTAGATTTAATTAGTGCATAATATTACTTCAAAATCTCCTCCCAATAGATGGGGCAGCGACGTTTCTATATACGGGAGTGTTTACTGAAATAGCCGGCCTATATGCAAACGAACTGTTCATGTCGTATGTCGAGAAGGGCATGGACAATGTCTATGTAGACACAACACGCTGCAAGGGTACGTCATACATCTTCACCGAAGAAACGGTTGAGGAAATCAAACAGATCTCGAAGTAAGACTTCTTTGGATCACATCTTTGGTTTGATTTGGTTTTATTGTGGCTATTCCTCAGTTCGCACCCAGACTCAAAATTAGCTGTGATAATACCAGCCCTTGGATATGAAAAGCTTCTTGTTTACTTAGCTAAGGAATTCCCCCAAGAAGTCTATCCGACTAAGCATCAAAGAAGAATACTTTCGAAACTGGGCTACAAAGACTTGCTGTCAAAAAGTCTGTATTCACGAATTATTATACTACTGCCTGGCATAACACCTGAAGTCATAGAATCGTGTAAACTAATGCGATTTCTTGCAGGACGTGACTGTAACAAATTTTTGTATATTTTAGGACTAAAAATGTCGTCACAGTGTACATAATTCCGGGCAAAGCACCAACAACAACAAGTGTATGCGGAATGTATCTTAAACAGTGGTCACCGCTGCCGTCGCTAAAGGACCTGCAGGCATTGCTGGACATTATTCGACCGAAGAACATATTCCCCATAAGAAAGGGGTTTCTCGATGAGAATACCACCTTGCCAGCTAGTTTGAATTGGTTTACGGCGAAAAGAAGAACTGGCGGAGATGATGTACGTTCCAATGCCGACACCAATGAGTCTCATGAATCGGAAACTGATAACGATTCCATATGCAGTCTGGCTTCCTCAACTAGCACTAGATGTGGAGGAGGAACGGACTTTGTGTAAGCTTTACTGTTGGCATAGTTAAATAATGCTTGATTTTAAAATATGAATGTTTTGTTTTCTTTTCAGAAGCGTTTCACAGGCTCCAATCAGGGAGTTTGTACATCCAGGATGTCGGTAAGTGTTTTTATTTTTATATCTTTCCTGTTTGTTTCTGATAGTGAATTGAATAAAAGACATTGCTATAAGGCTGACCCTGAGACTAAGTTATAAGTAGAATGGAAGTACAGAGACAGCCAAGAAAAGGTGTCATTTAAAATGTGGATGAGTGGACTTACAATTTTTGTCCATACAAGATTTATATTCTGCGTTCAGGACCACCCCTACAGCAGCACTGGACATGGACAACCTTTGCACCTCGCTTGATTTACAGATCAAAAAACTTGCTGCTCAAGACTAGTAATTTCAGACATGGTATAGTCCTATCGGAGCTACTGCCAGGCAATCCAATTATAACACATGAGATGCCTTCCTTGGTTGACTTCGACATTCCCTATGATATAACATATCGGGAGAGGAAAGATTGGCAAAGAAATGCAATAATCAGATCGAATGAAATTGCGATTTTCACAGATAGTTCGAAAACGGGATAGAACAGGTTCAGGTATCTTCTCAATAGATCCAAAACTGAGATTGTTTATGTAGTGTTTGTCCAATCTTCCAAGGTTCTTGTTGTCCTTAAGCCCGGCTGAGCTAATGCACATGAGATAGGTATCAGAAAGAGATATCGTCATCTGCATCGATAGCCAGGCCGCACCTAAGGAAATGGAATCAAACAAAATCAAAGACAATGCTTACAGCATTATGGAGTCAGAACCGTATCAAAATGTGCTGGGTGTCAGGACCCTGCGTTTTTGAGTTAGGCTCTGTTGCCACTTTTCAACAGTTAAAGATTTACAGCCGATATTTTACAGACATATTTTAAGGCCAGCGTAACTTTACGCAATACTTAAACTGCCCTTACGCAGCAAAACATCAAGCAACGTTGCTTAAGTGATGCGTAACCTAAACGCCAAAATTTGCGTTTAGAGGCTGCGTAAGGTGTGTGAACATTTTTTTTTGATTGCAAATGTCATTTTTATATTTTCATTAAAACAAAAAAGGTATAGAGATATAAAAATGTCATTTCAAATGCGGCTTTTGTTAAGGATATCGATTTAATTAACTTCTTTAGCAAACAAATTAACCTGAGACAATGCCAATCGTAAAATTGATTATATATATGTGTGCCTCTGTAACATATTTCATAAAAAAATTGTAGTACCTTATCCTTAATTTTTAGAAGTCCATGATGCTAGGCAAAATATTTCAATGTAAATAAACAAAAATCTGCCAAAATTTTGCTGCACCTTTAAAGCAAAATATAGTAGAAACTTATTTTGTTTGTACTAGTTTTTTAAGTGTCCTAACTTATTTAGACACAAACCTACTTAAGTTAAAATACAGAAGAAAATCCTTTATAAATCAGATTTTCAGCAAAGATGCGTAAGGGTTGCGTAATTTAACTAAGCAACCTCTGAGAGGTGTTTTAAGGACATCTAATATATACGGCTGTTAGAGAGTTAGAGTAAATTAAGCCGGGATATTTATCTATATAGTTCTTAACTTTTTGCTGCATTCATCGACGTTCTTTCCGTCAGCGTAAATCAGCGTATCATCAGTGTATAAATTTTATACAGAATTTTACTATCATAGGCATGTCATTTATGTAAAAATAGTAACGCTCCTAGATTAGAGCCTTGCGGAGCTCCTTGTTCAACCTCAAGAAAGTCTGAAACACTATTTTTAACTCTATTCTTTCTATTCTTTTTGTCAAATAGGTTCTAAACCATTCAAGTTCTTTATCTCGAACCCCGTACTTAGACATTTTTTTCAAAAGTATTTCCCTATAAATTTTTTCAAAAGCAAGTTTGAAATCTAAGAAATGTGATAATATTTACTCTTTCGATCCGCCACTTTTCCGCTTTAGATAAATATTTTTTTCTATATCCAGGCTAATATATCGATAGGAATATTATTATATTCAAAATACTTCATCAACTGTTCCTTAACTACCTTCTCGATAATTTTTTCGATCGAAATCCGTCACTTTTGTTGCTATTTGCTACTTTTTCAACTGTCGTACCCATGAAATCTTTCCATGAGCCTGGAAACTTTCCCGTTTAGAGTGAATTATTTACTTTCCTTAGCATTATCTGCGCTAAAGTATTCCAATTGTCTGTTATTACTGTTAAGCTTATTTTATCGAAATCCATTTTGTTTTTTTAGTTTTTAGTTTTTCTGCAAACATTTTTCAATTCAGATGAATTTTTCGGAATCTAAATCTACTCTGCGTTTCATTTCGTACACTCTCGTATTTCACGTATTCGATTGATTTAATGATTTCTATCTAAATATTAATGAAGATTAATTGCAATTTCGTAGTCGTTTTTATATCCTTTGCCATCAAAATATATTTGTTTTATTTCATTTTGTTGCTGCATTTAAACCATTCTTTTAAGTGCACTCCACATCTCTTTCTGGCCATTTGCTCGTTTTATTCTATTATGTAAATTGTTTTTGCACTTTGAAGTACGTTCCCCAATTACAAGTTGTTCCCTTTCAATTGAATAAGAAGAAACCCATTTAATAAGGCCCGAAGAACCCATATGCCTTAAGTTTTCGAAGCAATATATCCACATTAAACTCAGCTGAAAGCTTTTACGAAGTCAGTGTATTCTACATGAACATGTCAGAAATCATTTTGGCATTTGTTAACAAACCCATTGATTACACACCTAGCTTTGCCTTTTACAAACTTATCCAATAGCTTTGGGATAACAGACAATTTTGAGATAGCTCTGCAAATTCATTCTTGGCTTATATTGTACTCAAAACAAATACAAGGAACATTCAGTTTCTAAATTTGTTTAAGCTCATAACAAAGGCGGTAGGTGCCTCTTAAATAATCTGGGGAATATACTAAAACTCTATTTTTCAGTTTTTGTTAATTAATAAAGGGCTTTGGGCAAATGGTTATGGTGTTGACGATTTTTTCAGTTAGTTCCACAATGATGCCTAGTGTTGGCATACATAGCTGGAGGCAAAATTTATTTTAGAAAATATATTTAGTTATTAAAATGCCTTGTGTTTAATCTAGAATTAAATTAAATATAGAATTAAGTGTATTGATTATAAATTTTGGGCTCCTATAGTAGCTCTTTTGACCGTTCATTATGACGACACAAAATTCGTTATTTTTTAGGACCTATAATGCTTAAATAATAAATTTTGTCTTTCAGCTCAAAAGAATCAAACTTAAATTCTGCTAAGGAACACAACGAAAGTCTGGAAAAGGTCGTCAGACCACCAATAACTCATGAACGTACTGAATCGCCGGATAAAAGTCCAACCGTCCCGAAAAGGGTTAATAAAAATAACGACCTTACACAAAAGCGAAGAAGAATTATTCGTCAACGTCATGACATAGAGTTTGCAGACTCCGATGAGGATGAATAAGAATGAATACAAAATAAAAAAAATATTATCCTTAAATAACTTGTTTCTTTTTAAATTCGATTATACAAAAATAGTCATGAAAATTATTCATATATGTAATAATACAACCAAAAAGGAGTTTCGCTCGAGGATACATTAAAAAGCCACACATACGTTACTCAATCTAGTACTTTTTTAAATATACTGAAATAAAATTGCACACCTTTTAAACTAAGGAGTAATATGTAAATGGGCAGGAATGTTCAAGAACATGAAAAACCCTCAGTACAGAGTATCCTGTGTCTGAACATGAATAAACTATCAGCCAGGTTCCAGAAATCGAGTGAAATGAACTCGAAACCGATATTGCAAATCGAGTGAAATCATTTCCAGTGTTCGAATTTTTTTCGAAATTACTTTGCTGATCTCTGTCATTTGACACATTTTTCAATTTGTTTTTGTTTTGGGAAATTGTTTGCTGGTAAATTATTTTGTTGGTCAAGTGTTTTAAGGTATAATTATTGAGTGCTGTGTTAATTGCTGCGAGAATGCAGACTGTAAGGTTAAAATACACACAGTAAAAAATAAAAAAACGACGCCTGATAGATATATCTAATCCCTTTGAAATTGGAAAAGCTGCGTATGTTGTAAAAGCTATGAACGCAAGTTCAATTGATATTAATTGTAAAATTAAATATTTAGATAATAAATAAATGACCATTCACAATGGTTCTGCAAATTGTGGAACCTCACCTTAAACAATCTTCAATTCCTGTCACGTCGCAGTAGCCTCAGTTTTGCGTTTTCTTGGCATAAAAAATATCCAAAGGTCAATTGGGAAACATCCTGACGTCGCTTTGGGGCAGAGCACTGTATCAAAAACGTTGACAAAAATGCTCATGATTTTGGAGAATCGAGGAAGGACTCACGTCCTTCTGTGGTGGACCATGACGATTCACATCTTTTCTCAAATTTTTCCACAAAGCTTCTGTGACACTCGATCTCTTTTCCTAAAACATCTTAGAAGATCTTCAGATCCCTCAGACTTGTTTAAAAATTAATTTCTTACTCTGTTTTCATCATTTCACCTCGAATGACACAGATTGATTTGAAATCACTTTGAAATCGACTAAATCGAATTGTGGAACACAACAATTGCACTTTGGCTCGATTTCGAAAAATTTGGAATCGAAATCGATTAAAGTGAAATGTAGAACACACAAATTAATTTTCGATCGATTTCGATTTCATTTCGAGTGAAAGTGAAATGTGGAACCTAGCTGTATTTGTTTTTAGTTCTAAATGGTGTTCACAAAAGGCATTGTGAATGGGTGTTAATCACGTTTAACGTTTGAATTTTGTTATTACTTATTATTATTATATTATTTTCTTCTTGGTTAGTGTTATTTGTGTATATTCATTTTCCTTTAGTTTGTCAATAAATTCTTTTAGAAAATGTGAGTATTTTGTTCTTTGACGCAGAACAAAGTTGAAATGCAACTGGTGGTATACTTTGATTTTCAAAAATGCGAGATGAAAGTCACTATGCAGTCTTTGAGGCCTACAAAAATTATAACTACCGAATGACTTTGCTAGAAAAACATACATTGGCGCAGGGAACATATTACGAAAGTATTATAAATGTTATAAAAGATGTTCAAACAAACTTGGTTCATGTACAAAAAAGTGTTCGCTCCATTTAGTATATTTTTGTACGTCGTTCTTCCTCCCCTGTGTAGTTGAATTTTATACATTTGAGAACAACCATGTCAATTTTGTAATCGTTTCCAACGCTCGGTTGATAACTTCCTTATATTTAAATATTCGGTATGGATTGCTGTCTTCCCTCTTCAGTTTGTTGTTAACATCGGCTAATAAAGGGTGATTTTTTGAGAGTTAAGTTTTTCAGGTTGGCAGCACTGGTTAGTAATGGCGTCCATTTAATCATGGAAAGACTTACAAACGAGCAACGATGCAATACAAGAATTACCGATGCATCCCGAAAAAACGACAGTTTGATGTGGTTTATGGGGAGGTGGCATCATCGGTCCATTTTTCTTCAAAGACGACCGTGGAAGAAATTCCTTACGATCAACGGCGACCGATATCGAGCCATGATACGCGACTTTTTTTACCCCAGTTGGCTGAGTTGAACTTGGTTGACATGTGGTTTCATCAAGACGGTGGCACATGCCACATAGCTCGTGAAACAATGGATATGTTGAAGGATGAATTTGGTGAGCAGCTTATCTCTCGGATTCTCCCTGTGAATTTCTTATGGGGTTATGTAAAGTCGTTAGTCTATGCGGACAAGCCAACACGATTGAAGCCTTACAGGATAACATAACACGCGTAATTCGTGGAATACAGGCCGAAATGCTCGAAAAAGTTAGTCAAAATAGGACTTTCTGAATGGACCATTTATAACGGAGCCGAGGACAAATTTTACATGAAGCTGTCTTTAAAACGTTAATAGCAAAGGTCTATTTATCGATTACAATAAAAAAAATGAATATTTGATGCAAATTTGAGTGTTTTATACGATTTTTAAAAAAACTACGCCAGTAAGCAGACCCCCCTAAATCGTTAAAAAAATTTAAATTTTTGATTTGACCTAAACACTAAACATTTAATTTTTGTCGTGAAAAAACATGAAAATTTTCAATCAGATGACATAAATATTGATGAATACAATATGGCAACAGAACCTGGCTAGCGCAGGCAGCAAGTACCGCTCCTCCAACTTCGTTGCTCCACCGGGGTATGTGTTTTTTGTCAAGCAGGCGCCTATGGCAACAGTGCATGTGGTAACACTCACCGCAAATAATGAATAAAAAAAGGATTTTCAAAGTTCCTCGAAATTCAACAAAAAAAGAAAAATTTCCTACAAAAATCGAATTATAAAAAAAAAAAAACAGAAGGAAAGGCTACAGTCCGCTTGGGGCGAACAGTATGATACCCTATCCTTATCCCTATGTACCCCAAAGAAAAAATTCATAAGGAAGATGATAGAAAGCATTTTATTTCATTCTATAAAATTTATAGAAAAAAAATATTTTTTTGAAAAAACGCCCCCAAAAAGTGGGCGTGGCCAAAAACTTTGTATGGGCGATATATTGGAAAAAAAATTGGCTAAATATATTGTTAAACATTTTTTTCGATTTCTATGAAAATTTTCAAAGAAAACAGCATTTTAGTGAAAAACGCCCACAAAAAGTAGGCGTGGCAAAAAACTTTATATGACAAATTTATAAAGGTAGGCAGTACCTACATATCTTGTGAAAGTTTTACAACTTTATCTCTCTAACTTAAGCCTTAAAACGGTTTTTTCTAAATTGTGGGCGTGGCAGTGGGCGGATTTAAAAACTTTTAACACTTTACCATTTCGGGACCCTAGGGAGTATATGCTCCAAATTTCAGCCTCCTAGCATAACTTTAAAGGCCTCAAAAGTTGATACGGACGGACGGACATTGCTAAATAGTTTTAGGATTCGGTCCTGATCATAAATATATATACTTTTATGGGTCTACGACGAATATTCAGGGGTGTTACAAACTATGTGTCAAAATTAATATACCCTTAGGATAGGGTATAATAAAAATCCCAAAACAAACCAAAGTAAAAGTAGTTGCATTTTGATGAACGCAACCATACATCCAATTTTCCTGCCATTTCAGTGCAAAAAGTGTACACATTTTAAATCAATAATTTTATTATAAATATCTATTTCCTCACATTCAGACTTTGAATTTATTATTTTGAACAGTTCTTTTATCGAATAAATGTATTCGTAAGTGCTAATTCCTGGGGCAACAAGAAAGCTGAGCCACAATTTTTATCAGCACTAAATTTGTGACTAACTGAGAATACGCTAGTGATCAACATTTCTGACAATCACAATAGACCTTAAAACTTTATACAATTCACAAAAATTATTTTTGATCACTGTAATACTGTGTCAACGAATTTATTAATAATTGTCATCTATCGTGTCGAATTTTAATGACCGTAATAAGGGTGAAAATTAAATAAAATAAAAATACCGATAGCTCAGTTAGAGGCCTTTATAGGAGCACAATGGCATGCCCGTGTCCGAAAAAAGGTCTAAATTCATGTATCACAATCGAAATTCTCTACACAATCATAACATCGTCGGCAAACATCCGAGATTGCACACAGAATGATTAGATACGCTAAATATGATTTAAAGACTAGGTGCAGTGGCTTAGTGGTATGAACCGTCATTGTTTGTTATTTGTCACGAAAGTCCTACATATATCCAAGAGTAAGAACTGTCATTATCAGAACTGTTATTAACTGGTTTACTTACAAATAAATATGTAGGTAACTATATTTTGACAAATGTGTACCTGAAATGAAAAAGCAGAATATTATTAGTTCTTTATTGGAAAACCCTATACCAACCTACTTACATAACTTTCATTACCCGATTCGTAGCATATCCCAGATTGTGGGTTGATGAAACTCCTGGTCAACCCATTGTCCACATTTGGAGTACCTACGTATAAAAGCTACATAGATAGTACATGCATGAGTCCAGTGTGTAATGCATATACCTATTTGAAACTCATTTCGCATTCGACTCCAATCCTCATAAGAATTGTGCCTCTTTATTCATTCACTGCTACAATTACAATTTAGAACAATCAACCCTTGTGCTAACGACGAATACAATAAATTCCTTATCCAAAAAAAGTCAGCACTCAACTATGACGCAGTAGGTACTGTTTTATCAACCCTCAATGTTGATTCTTTTCAAAGAATTCACCCCCATTGCCTAACTACGACATTTTTTGGCGGCAAAATTAAGTAAAAGAATAACGGAAACAACAGTATGACATACATTATGTATGTATCTACAACATTATATAGTATTTAATAGTAAAGAACAACCGTAGTTCGGTAAACAAAACAAAGATGAGATAGATTAAAACCATAAATTAAAAAAAATATCAAACACAACCAGGTATTCGTTTATTTATGTACTTTTACATTGTGCTTATAAAACAATAACATCATTTCATTAGAGAAAAATGTTTTAATGTAGACTCTAATTGCAACCACCCGCATTCTGTTGGGAGATCATATCACTAAACTTTTACAGCTGTTCTAACTCATTATAGCAAATTTAATCTCTAATCTAAATAAAATATAATGAACGAATGTGTAAAGAATTTTTAATAAACAAAAAAAAAACGTAAAAGGATATGAAATGCGCTACTCTTAAAAACAATAGTTTCTTAAGTTTAAATAAATGAATAAGAGACATTTTAGACGAGTGTCTGAGTTTTCTCTTGTGGTCGCCATCTAAAACTCAATTCATACAAGAAACTTAAATGTCCATATAAATTTAAATAATAAAATGTAATAAAAAAATCTAAGAAAGAAAAAAGAAAACAAATATACATTATGTAATTTAAGGGCAAAAAAGTACACTCGTCGAACCCCTAAAACCTAAATAACACAAGCATTGCGTGTACTAAAATATATTTTTGGAACGAATGGAAGAAACCTTAAATTGTATATATTTATAGTGTTAAATGCTTGTCAGACTTTCACAAGGGTGGGACAGTTTTACCTGCGTCACCTTGCTAGTGCAAACTACACACTGAGCTACTGCATGCATCCTCAGGAAGGGTACATATGTTCTTGCAAATTTAAATTTTTGCAGTTTCTGCAGAAGACTGGATCTTCTATTCTCTGCTTTCCCTGGCAGCGTGCTTTAAATTATCTACAGCATCTATAGTGCGCGTCACCAAAGCGAGGCTTTCCTCGGATTAGATTAATGTTCATTCGCAGTTTTTTTTTTCGACCGGGTCAATGTCGCCAAACACCTTGTAGAGTTCATCGCTGAATAGTCTCCTGGAGAAATTTTCGGCAATGCATTCGGTTCCAAATATCTTACGAAGAAATACGAAGAAATTCTCTCAAAACGAACAAGAATATCTTCAACTGCTTCAGAAAGGGCCTAAACTTCGGATACATAGAGCAGGACTGCGATTATAGGGGTCTTATCTAGAGTTTCCTTAGTTGTTCGGGAATGGGCCTTCCTACGGAGTTACCTTTTTAGCACAAAAAAAAAAAAACAGCCAAAACGCAAAATAGAGGGCCAAATGGCCCTATCGAAAACATTTTGGCAATGCTGATGGAGATATTTCGTCTTCTTTGGTCTCATTTCTTCTGCAACTCGACCGCTGATTGGTTAAAATGCCTGCCAGGATAAGTTGCTTTTTTAACGTTTAAACTTAAGATCATAATTAAGAAGTTCTGTAGCAGTCAAAGAGTATACATCCATCAATTTTGAACTTGAAAGGAGTGTCCTTTTTGTTAATTGCATTTTTCAATGTTTTAAGCTTTCTTCTCGCAAACAAAAACTACTACTTTTACCATAAATTGTCTTTATTAAAAAAAACTGGTTGGCGCGAGTTTAGTAGGGTTAAAACTAAAAACAAAAACAATCAAACCATAATAAACAACGCTATAGTTTCTAATTTCGACCTCGCGTAAAACATCATTTGGCTTACCCTATAATAATCATACACAGAACACATACAGACATCACGGACTGTAGTATCTATGTATGAAACACAATTGCGTCATTCTATTGCCGACCGGTGAATTTCAAAAGATGCAACAGCTTTGAGTGGCTTTTTTTCGACTTTCACTCAAGTTTTACCCAGCACAGCCACACGCACACCGCGACGACGATTTATATGTATGGGTGCCGGCGAATTTTCATTCGGTGGCGTGTATGCCGTTTGTCGAATGTCGACGTCGAGTCGCTCCGCTTGCCATCGTTTTCAATCAAAACATTCAGTCATTTTTAACGAATTGTGTCGTTAGCATTCGCGTACATTTGCGCGCTCGTGAATTTAATAAAAAGGTGGTTTTTTTTTTTTTTTTTTGCATTCGTAGTGTTCTGTTTTTGTTTTATTTTTTTTCTTTGAAGTTGAAAGGTAAACAAGTTCGGTTTGCTGGAGTAGTTTAGTTTCTCATTTTGTTTTGTTCTGTTTTTTTTTGTGATTCACGGTCAATTTGTGCGGTTTCCGTTTTTGTCCATGAACATTTAAAAAAAAAGATCAACATTTTCAATTCAAATTCAAAATCAAAGCGGATGATGTCATGTTCTTCGGTTAGTGACGTCATGTGATCTAATTCCCGGAAAATGTAGTGAAATAAAGGGTGAACCTGTAACTCCAATCGATACGAACAAGTGAATGTAATTTGCGCGACGTCAAATCTATATTGATATCTCTTCAGTCGGAATGTTATCAGGTGTTGTAAACCGATAACGCTTCCCCATATTTTCAGTTTTTAAACGTGTTCAAAATATTAAGTCATTTTCCCTCTCTTTATTGTGTGTTTCATCTATTTTTATTTTTGGTTTTAAGATGTCTTTAATTGGTCACAAGATCAATTTATTAAAGTGTCAATTTTGTATTTTCAGTGAATCAATTAGCCAAAGTGTGATCGCATTCTATATTAGCTAAAAGAAATAAAATTGAAAGTTAGCACGTTCGTGAATTGAACAGTTCGGAATCGGAATACAAGCCAGCAAAGCTCCGCACGGCTGCCCTGCAAATACATATAAATATAATTTGCAGTTGAACACACAGGTAAGTGGCGACAAGACGACAGACGAACACAACTGATTAGATACGAAAAGTAACCGACCTTCATTCTCGTCGGTTTGATATTGCGGGTGACTCTTTTACTCTGACAGGCGAACATGTCGTCATTTTCGTTTATATCTAATTGTAGTCAGTCAATTGAATTTAAAATGAAGTACCCAGGTGCGATTTCATTAAAATAATAATGCAAAAAAATTGTAAATAGAACCAAGAGTCCAATGATCCGGGACGCGACATTTTGGTAAAACTAGGTACCCCATCATTTGAACGAATAAACAAAATTCAAATAACGATCGATTTCAGTACACTCGCTGAGTGTTGTCATTGTTTTCTGAAGTTTCTGTGTACTTCACTGGAATAATTTAGCGCGATCATGTGTCGCTGGGATATTTTTGGCGGAGTGAGTCAGCCCAATTAGATGGGGTTTAGACAGAGAAGAGGATGCAAACTTGTAAAATCAGCAAATCAGCGCTTTCTCTTTATGTAGTTTCTGTTGGCGCATTGAAGAGAATGAGGTTTTGGTTGTCTTTTTTTTTTTTTTTTTTTTTTGAATATATTTTCGATTGAAAACTTTCTTCAACGGAAATTGAATGGATTGTTATGGTTTAATGACTTTAATTTCCGATGTGATAGATTTTATCACACAACTAATGGATGTCGAAAAGTCAATGATTGCGAAACAATACCAGGTATAACTTTAGAAATGCATCAATACAGTCCGTTTTTTGAATGTGCAGTGAGGTACCCACTATCGGCCGAACATGCAAATTCGGTGCTTAAAATTTGATACATTTTTGTTGGTGCCATGAAATAAAGGGGTCTAGCCTAGTATCTATAGAAAGCAAAATTGGAATTAAAAAAAAAAAATATCGAAAACAAAAATCTCGAATGACCAAAATATGATGACCCTTTTTTTTCTCATCATGTCCTGATCGCGAAATAAAGTCCAGCGAAATAAGAACCAATACAACATTTTAGATGTTATTGCACTGAAAATAGTGGTTTATTGCATTCATCTTGTAAAAAGGATATCCTATGTAGGTAAGAAGTTAACCCTTCCGGCACTCAGTACCAGAAACAAAACCAAAATCTGGTGGGTTCCCGGACTCAAAGAAATTGAAGGAAATGAAAAAATGGCTAGAAAAGGATCGGGGACCCCTTTTATAGGACCCGAGCCCTTCTGTCCTTAAAAAACAATCAGCTATTAATTTGAAATTAAAAAGCTGGGAACACAAAACGTGCATATCTTGCTGGAAAAGCATCCCAGGTCTTAGACAGACCAAAAAGGCTGTACAGCCCTTCAGTAACGATGCCAAAAAGATACTTAATCTTTCCAGGCATGATATAAAATATCTTATTGGACACCTAACCGGTCATCACAGATTAAGATATCACCTCCATAGCTTAAAAATAGTGGACTCTTCGGAGTGCAGACTATGCCTTGAAGAAGACGAAATAGCAGAGCACATCATATATGAGTGGCCGGGCCTACACGGAATAAGAAGAACAACTTTTCTTAGAGAAGTAATAAGCACTGATGCTGTTAATATTATCTTTTGCTGATATTATCATCAGCTTCTTTAGGAAAGTAGGGGCTCTACTTTTGTAAGCAATCTTCTGACATTTAGCACAAAAGATCATTCCGGTCGATGTGTAGTCCAATCGCATCGGCGAGTCAGAAGCTAAAAAAAAAGGTAAGTAGGTAGGTCGAAGCAAAAAGATCCTTGATGGCTTTCCTATCTTTCCGTAGGTACAGCTCACGCAAACAGGAAAGCGAGAGTCTGCGATTTCGAGGCTTTTTCATGGAATGTTGTAATCTCGATAAAATAAACTACAAATTAATGATAAAAAATAAATATATTTGGCCTAATAAAGGAGGCATCAGGCTTCAAGCTCCCCTTTTTTTGTCTATTGAATCCATTCTTTCATGGCACTTGTACATACCTGACATGTTGTCTCAGTTCCTTGAGCATTTTGTACACCTATTTATTATAAATTTTTTGGAATGACTTAACTTTGCAAATTTCAATATTTTAATGTAACATATTTGCAACTGTTAAGTAATGTCTGTATGGTATGCGAGCGCAATAGGTATTGTTCCTAAGAGGAACCCCGGTGGAACACCAACTCAATCAGTTTTATAAAAAAAAACGCCCCAAAAAGTGGGCATGCTTGAAGACGTTGTATGGCAAACTTGTTAAGGAAGGGAGAATTATTTCTACGGAAAAACTCACATTTTTTCCTGTTTTTGGAAATTTGCCCGTTAACGAGGAGTGTCCGTTGTTAATTCACCTCTTAATACATCGTTAAATAACTTAGTTTTTTAGCAATCATTAAGGGTGGTCCAACGAAAACGTACGATGTTAATTGTAAATAAAACAAAAAGTTTTCAGACAATTATCTTAATATTTTTTATTATAATAGAAAGACCTATGACAATTATGTGTTAAACAAAATATTGGCCAAATGCTCGCAACGGCTTCGGTGGTAAACCTCTATCCGATGGTCAATATTTTTAATGACTCTTAGACATAGGTTCATTATCGTTAATGTGCAGAATTATCTCATCCTTTAGCTCTTGAATTGTTCTTGGCTTGTTGACGTACACTTTTTCTTTTAAATATCCCCAAAGAAAGAAGTTCAACGGTGTCAAATCACATGATCGTGCGGCCAATTAACATCGCCACGACGCGACGTGAGACACGGTCATTGAATTTCTCGTGCAAAAAAAACATGTTTCTTTGGCTGTGTGGCAAGTGGCACCATCCTGTCAAAAGCACATACTGTCCAGGTCAATATGCTCAATTTCTGGCCACAAGAAGTCCGTTATCATCTCGCGATAGCAAACAACATTCACGGTAACTGCTTGGCCGACCTCATTTTCGAAGAAGTACGGTCCAATGACGCCGCCACCCCATTAATCGCACCAAACAGTCATTCTTTGTGGATGGACAGGTGTTTTTACTGTTCCTATAGACCCAGTTTGCTAAAATTTGCGCCCAATTCGATGCACGAAATGCATTTTGATTTGAACGGCCATTTTCGTAAAAGGCTTCAAAAATCCTAACTCCACGTTTGAAATTGTCAAACACTGAATCAAAGAAATGAGAAATTAAATTGGGCAAAAAACTAGACGTTAAGGTGTGGCTCACAATTAACCTCGTGCATTATGGTTGGACCGCTCTTTATTTAGTAATAAAAAGTCATTTGGTTTTATTTGGTTGGTCTATTCAAGTCAATGCTGCCATAAAACTGATTATATAATTTTTGACAAGAATCTTTGGTCGACATGCCTGATATATTTATATGTAAGGCATGAATTCTTACTTTTAAAAGATACAATATTCTTGTATTCTACACTGTCAACATTCTACGTTCATTGCAGGCATAAGCCATTCTTTTGGCGGGTAATCGCCCAGGTCTAGGATGTCTAGAACACGCCTTCAACCGTATTCAAACTTTAAAGCAATAGCCGATTTTCGTGGGTGTTTCCATCTTTAATAGCAAATACAAATCACATCCTCCTATTTAAAACTTGCTTTCATCTTCTCTGCAATTGAAATATGTTCATTCGTTCTTAAAGTGCAAAATTGCAGGGAATCAAAGAATAGGATTCTGAAAAATTGCGGTCAGATGCCACAAAAACTAGCATTTACATTACAAACAGCACTTACCTACATGCTTAAGTTCATATGATTAACTGGCTTTGCTTGTTAAATTATTTCGATCCAATAAACTCTGTAGACAAAAAAAACCCCAATAGCTTCCGAATCATTCACCTCGTTTTATGTTTTATTTCACTCAAACAATCAACATCCAACTAGGTACGTGAAAGTTTTGCTATAGTGTTTGCCCCTTGAGACGATTCAGCCCCATTAAGTCTACGCTGTTCATTTTGTTAAAGTTTCAGTCTCCCTCAGATTTATTTGCAACTCCAATAAAAACGGCATTAATTAGTTTTCGATTCCCTTAAGCGGAATTCAAACTTTAAATTCGTCGTATTCAATTCATACATACATACATACATACAACACCTGTTCGACAACGTCCTGCTTCTGCATACATTATGAATAAGAAGCCAATATGACTTGATCCTTAAAGTAACCTTTTTGCTTCGAAGAAAAGCAACAGTCCCCTTTCGTATATTCTAGACACTTCACCGAAGGTAATGGTACCCCCTTCAACTTAACCCTCATACACATACATATCTATGTTTGCATTTGCTGTCATCCGAATGCGACATATAAAGCGCGCCCTACCACAATTTCATTTGCACTAGTGCGTTTATGCTGGTTGTACCTACTCATCTAATCCGTGTTCGCTTCTTCAAGTCACCGTACCGTACCTTACCTACCCATATTGAATTTCAAAAGAAGATTGAGCTACGTCCATTTCGCATTTGGGATGAACGGAATAAATGGGTTTTGCACAAGATACACAGTGAAGTTGTCTTTCTTTGTCGTGGTAGGCAACTTCCTTTTAGTCAGTTTTTGTATTCCCTTCCCTTATCCCTTCGACTGACATAATCATTGAGTGACGACGACGCATGGTGGTAACGGTAAGCTGTGAAAGCCAAATGTAATTACAAAATAAAAATATTCTAGAAAAGTCGTTGACGTCTGTTGCCTTACAAAAACGTTACCCTTTCATTTTCTCACTGATTCATGTTGGTGGAAGGATTGCCAGATTCTATAATTTTATAATATTAAAACAAGCTAAAACTATTATTATCTGTGCGGGGAGGGGACATGGAACTGCAGGAAATTGGATTGGATAGGTTCAAGTGACAGTCGGCAAGGACAAAAAACTTTTCTTCCTCTTTTCGTTAAACAAGTTGCAGAAATGGATGAAGTCTCCCAAATGGAGTTTTCACTTTTGGTAAATGGCGGAGCAGGTGCAGGGGTAATAGGATTATAAAGATTGTAGTTTGTAGTTATGGCACCTATTGCAGCGCCAATGTGCAGCAGTCTGTATAGCGATGTAGTAAAGTTGGAAAGTATCAGATCTGCAACTCAAGTCAATTAGAGTTTGCTTTTTTGTTTTAAATGCATCTATCTTCAGCATGTAACCATTTGAATACCCAGAGAATCTAAATCGGGAAAAATGGCCAAATTTGGGTTGTTGAAATAGTTGGTTCCCAGCTGACAGGAAAGGGTAAATAGGAGACATAAAACAATCCAGCGGATTTAATGAGCTTACTGGAATTTAAACTCGTAAAACCATCGAAGAACGTCTTACCAATGTTCAATGTCTGGCCTTGGTTAAAGCGGGACATACCAGAAGAAAACACAGGGGACGCAAGCATCATTCTCACTTGTGTCCCCGCAGCGTGGGTCCGTACTGATGGACACCTGCACAGCTGCATTGAATTCTGGAAATGAAGCAGATCCTCAGCTAGCTTCATCCATTAAGGTAAAGTGGAAAAAGATCACTTACCCGTGAAAGATTCGTGACGTCTAGACAGTATCCTGGAACACAGATAATAGTGGTTTTAAAGTGACTACGAGCTAGGCCTGTGTCTTAACAGTCGTCGACAAGCTTGGATGAGGTCGTGGCTAACGTATTCATCACACATTGACTGTAAACAAAGATAGCTATTTACTTACGAGTAATTTAAATGCCGCCTCGCTAAGGCTTCTGTCTGGATGACACTGGAAGATTTGGATAGATTTAGCACTGACAAAAAGGCGCCTGCCTCTACTCCATAGGGTTCATTTGAGAAGCAGTCATAAAGATACACATTTCGTAGCCTTTCATTGCAGAGTTGGACTTCCATTCCTGTATGATTGGGAATCCATAGGCAGTATAGATCTAAGTTTGGCGAAATATACTTGTAATAGAGATACGAATTCTAGAAATTTGAGTTAAACTACTTTTTTTTGCCAGGAGTAAAAGGTAAAAAGTTTTATAACATTTCGGCAAATGAGGTTTTGAAAGAAAGCTCAATTTGTCGGCCTCAAGCAAGAAACCGGCCTTACCAAACAGATTTTGTTCAGAATTTTTATTTATTACTGACTTTTTCTAAAATATTTTGTAGACTTCTGTAACTACATATTCTAATTACGAAGATATGTAGGTACATTCGTATCCGTCTTCATTTTTATGAGAACAATCTTGACTAAGTCGCGCGTCCATTTCGCTTGTTTACAAAAGCGTGTGTTAAAATGAAAATTTTAATTTATTACAAAATAATTAGAAAAAATGTATGGCAATTCTTTTTAGAACGTAAATAAATAAGTGATAATTAAAGGGTACTTAGTTATGTGTATCAAAGAACAGTTAAATCACAGTGTGCAGTAAAATTTCACATTCTATTCCTGATTTTAATTTTAATGAGCGTTTATTTTGATATGAATGGAAATATCTATGAAAATCAACAATTCCTTTATAAAAGAGAGAAGTAAAAATCAACAAAAATTCCATTTTGTTTTGTGAAAAAAGAGCAAACAGGCGATTTTAAATTTATTATTTATATCGCCCACTTGTGTGATCTGAGATGACGTGAGAATAAAATCTAACACAAAAAAAAAAACGCTCTGACGACATATGGGTTAGTAGGAGCAGCAGCACTGGCCCCACTAACTAACACACGGGTGCATATAGATTGTCTGGAATTATATTTAGAATTTATAAACAAAAACTATTAATTTTTAAAAATTCACGTCGGTAAGAAAGTATTTTTGTAAGCTTGAGGCTTAAGGAAACAACAATTGTCTTGACTATTTATTTTTTTGCGTTTGTGTGATCCAGAGGTTTTAAGTATTGCCTGTCCTTTGCGTTACAAATGGGTTCTTAGACGTTAAGCCTTTGAGCTTTTAATTCTCTATTTCTCACGCAGTTTCTGTCAATTTGACCTCAAACGTTTTGTACCTTGTATAACATGGCGAATCGTATGTGAGCGCCCAACGAACAAATGGTTCATAACCTTTTCTTAAGCTTTGAGGATGTTTTTTGGTCACGGAAGATCTTTTCTGCCAGTTCATGTGCCCCTCACGTCACGATGTTGATCAAAGAACACAGATATATGAACCTTACGCACTTTGGAATCGCATTTTCATTCAAATAAATGTTTGGAGTAGGTCGAGGTGGGCCACAGAAAGGGCAGTACATATGCTCTGTCTTTTTTGGCAAAATACGGTACTCATATCCCTCCAAAATATTTACCTAAATATCAAGTGCTCGTTGAAGAAAAGTTTGATCCTCGATTATGAAGGCTTAATTGTCAGAAAAAAATGAAAACTGATGCATTCTAGGGTCCATCAATTCCCCTTCAAGCAGATATATAGTAACGGCCCATACAGAACCCAAAGCCTAGCAGAACCTAATGCCGATTTCGAAAGGTAAATTAGAGAAGGATCTTATGACTGGTCTCATTTTTAGATATATGTCTGACTTTCGCAAGAGATGGGGCAGAAAATAAAACATTTGGTGGTACTGAGGTGGATTTGACCCTGGGACTTGATTAGTAGTCCAATGCACAAACTACCACATCCACATCCTCTCCATTGGATTAAAACTGAACAGTGAACTTTAAGTGACAAAAATGCCTTTAGATAGAACCACCGCTAACTTGAAATCGGTTTTAACGAAGTCAATGATGCATTGTTGATGAACGTCAGTTCTACAAAATCTAACTCGGAATTCGCATTCTGTACGAGCATCAGAGAGTGTTTCTGTAAAGCGAGTTAAACCATTGGCATCATTTAGTTTTCTTGTTGGTCCCTAGTTGTCTTTCGGTCTACTAGTTATGTCGCCTTTCACTTTTTCTAACTGCTAACATGCTTAAGCTCTTAATTTTAATTATTGGGTAAATAGCAAGTGATGTTGCTTAATCACCAAGTTCAATACACTTAAGTGCCTGAAACAACAATTTTTTTATTAATGACGTCCTTGATCTTGCTGTTTTTTTTCTATTAATTTCAACGCGCTTCGATTCAATTTGTAAATTAACCACACGCGTTAATGGCCATTCGCTGACTCTAGTTCTGACCAATTCTGACTTTTTCAATTTCATATAAAAACGCTGTGTTGAGGTCATAAACGAAACAGCATAATGTACTCGATAAACAAATACATTAATGATATACAAACAATAATCAAGAGCAAGTAAATTAATCCCTTCCATTAGCCGCAGATAGAGGCATAGGCATTATCAAAGAGACTTTCTCCAATTGGTTTGTTTACTTGCTCTTGTTCCCTTGAACTTATATGGGATTTGGTATTGGTTTCATGTGAATATGCTGTCAGTTTTGATCGAAGTATTTAAACATACATACATATTATGAACTTCTACATTCCAAAAAAGAATTTAATTTCTTAAAAGCAGACTTGTAATGTGTTTATTTAATTTTTTTATTAACAGTATTTTCATTTTTGAACCATAGGCTTACTTTATATGGACTGCTATATTAAAATTTTGTTTCCATACATTTCTTTGCTCCAAAGTAACAGGGACACCAGCTTTTGCCAGCTGAACAACTAAGGGGATTGTGTGTTAATTTCTGTCCTTCTCTATGGATCTATGTACATCATAGAAGGTTTCTAAAGTCGATGAAGATAACCTTGGTTGTTTGCTTGAAACTTTTGGATGAGACCATTATATTCTTGAGGGCAAGGTGGTCTCGCCTTATGTGCCGTGCGGAAGAAGACCTTAACTATCTTGATGTGCGCAACGGAAGGCAGCTAGGCTGGATCTGATTGGTTGTGATATTTTATTTTACAAGCGGCATTGTTTCCTTCTACACCAAGCGGGGAATGGTTCGCTGCTTCTGCTAAGACTGTCCAACTTTCCGTGGACCTTGCGGAATCCATTCGAAGGACTATTCTCAGTGTGTGACCAATTCAGCGCCAATTACCCTATCTTAACTCGTTTAACGCAACAATTTGCGGAAATGTCGCAAGCAGCTAATAACAAAAGCGTGCAATTTTCTCACGATGTTTGCCGTGACATTCCAAACTACACAGAGGATTCCAAGGCAACTAGAACTTTACTTATTGAATATCAGATGATACAAAATCCGGTGATGTATTCATTGGGATCACAGATGAGGAATTAACCAGATAGTCAACTCGAGAGCGAATCTCTCACGTTGCCTACAAGCTAAGTCGAACTGATAAGCCCCACATAATTTGCACTTATATGGACTTTTACGTGCAAATCAAATGGGAATAACGCACACATAAATCGAATTATATGGGGCTAATGGCCGCGCCCATGAAATGTCATTTTTTATAGCAAGAAGTTGGGAACAGTTGATGAATTTCAGCAGATTACAACTCACAATTTGGGTGTGTAAAATAAACATGTTCATTATGCGGTGAATATGGATTGATAAAAACATACTTACCACACAACTAATAACATAATAAAATATTATAATATTAAGAATAAAGCTGTGTTTTAACTAATTTATTCTAATTTTTAATGAAAAATAATCAAAATAATATTGATTAACGTGACTAATATATAATAAGTAAGTTCATCATACATTTTCGGTTGACAATAAATTTAAGTATAACTATACTAGCAAGGATTTCGTAGATTATGGATGGTTATATTGAAGCAGTTAAGTAACTCTACACAATTGAACACTGGTTTAAATCGCTTTTAATAAAACGTAATCCAAATTCTTACAAATATTATTTTTGGTACATCAAAACACTTTTTTAACAAAATTTGCAATTACTTCCTAGTAGTAGTAAATTGTTTTGTTTATTTTCATATAAAATAAAGTTACAAAACATTATAACTTGACAAATAAAGTCGGCTGTTAAAAAACCTGGCCAAATAATTCAATATATATGTAACATAATGTGCATGCTTATTTATGATATGTACTCAAATACCAAACATTTTCGTGATGTACTCAACTACCAAGCATTTTCGATAAAAAAATGCACCCCCAATATATTTATGCAGTGCATTCCAGCTACCTTTTTTTCTCGTTCTTCCGTCTATCGCTTACTTTAAATTTTAAAATAAAGCATATTAACTTATATAAAAAATTTCAAAACCGCCTTAGAAAAGAAACAGCTAAGAAAATTGATTGACTAAACGTACAAATCTTGTAACACAACATAATTTAAAGAGGATTACAAATACTTCTTTTTCACTTTTTTTTATCCATGCACGGAACCCGAATATGTACATATATTCATTAAACTTTCATATGTTGAATAAAAACAATCAAATAATAAATAAATAATAAAACAATCAAAGTATTTAATATACATATAAAAAACCATTGCACACTATTTACTACAAATATTTTACACCCAAAAATTACTATTTTAGTAATACTTATGCAATAATACAATAATATACATTTTATCTCATTTTATTAACCAAAATGGAAAAAGTATAGCAAACCAAGAAAGTTTATTTTAAGACCAATAAAAAATAGAGAACTATTTCTTATAACCGCAAAAAATATTCCAACTAAATTGTAACAACTTTATTGGGTAACTAATTTTTTGCTTCTTTATAAACATTTATATTAAAATAAAATAAAAAGTTGAATCACATAAACTCAACACTTCGCAGAATTTCCTATTTCCCAACACATCCGCCGTGACCAGCTGTTTTGTTGTTGCGATTTGGATATATTGCAAAACTCCCCACAATTATTTTTGGCGGGTAATCTAGTAAATTAGATCTAACTTCATGTGTCTGGCTCACACGTATTCACAGATGGGAAAATTGAGAGAGGATTTTGAGGCTGTCATTAAATATTTTTTGCGGGTTGAAAGTGATAGGGGATTGCAGAGTTGACTATCTGGTTAATTCCTCATCTGTGATTGGGATACGCTGAATACTAAAGATCGACGTGAAATCGAAAACCCTGTGTTTCAGTATTTTTTGCGCGACAGACGCAATTTTAAATTTTAGATCACTTATTTGGCCCAACTTGAGCTGTTGGGTAACTTGCCATGCTCAACGCCAACCCGCTAAAATATTAACTATTTTAATTTACTTTATTTTACTATCTAAAAGAACTTTAAGGCAGCGCGGTCCCTAGTTAGCAGCAACCTGTTTCGAATATTAAGTAATTTGGGTCGCTTTCTAATTGTTAACTCCATATGAGATATTCAACTGTTGCATTGGAGCCATTTTGTCAACTTCATTGCTCGGCTTAGCTCGTCGAACGGGGGTAGTTCTTGTCCCCCACTATATACCAAGTTTTTGTCAATGTCAAGAGGTAAAATATAAATAATAATTGAAAAAGTTAGGTTAGGTTAGGTTTACGGGTCGGTAGAGTAGGTCTGTCTGCTATGCCACACTTCGGACCCCGTGGACCCATTGTGATGCCCTTTTTTGGGTGGCTAGCCATTGTTGGTGTTGGAGATAGTGTTAGGTGATAGGTGTTAGGCTGGGTGTCCTTTAGCCACCGCCGTCCAGCCATCGTGATATCCTCAGAAACCGATTAAGATTAAAAAGTGAGACATCAGAAAGTTCATGTAAGTCATGGAAGTAGTATTTAGCTTCCAAGTGTTATGTTATGTGACAGAGGAAGTGAGGTGTGTCCTCATGGACCTCTTCATCACCACATCCTCGACATATATCGTCAGCCTTGAGGTCCCTTTATGTCCCTTTATGTCCCGTTAGGACAGTGATGACCTATCAAACTGTACACATTTGATGGTTCGGCCACTGTTGTATTCTGGCCAGAGCTTCCTTGGTACTTCTAAGGTAGTTAGTTCTTTCCACCTGTTGTTAGATTTCATACGAATCTTGTTCTCCACTCGTTTCCTAAGATTGTAGAGTTGTGGCTTGATCGACGGATGTGCATACCTCGCTAATTCATCAGCCCTCTCATTGCCGGTTTTGTCAGTTTGTCCAGGGACCCAACACAAATTTATATGGGGTGCTGCGAGCAGAGAGCCTTAAGCTCTTCACGGCAGCGGTGAACTAGATTGGATTTTACTTCAAAAGCAGAAACTGATTTTGTCAATGAAAATGGTAATACCATTTTGTGGTATTGCCAAAAGTGACATCTTACGGGCCGCTTCCGCGATCGCCAGAACCTCTGCTTGGAAAACACTACTAAGTTATTTTATGTAGACTTGGATGGAAAAAAAAATTGGAAAGTAAAAGTTAGTAAAAAGTATGCAAATAAAAATTAGGCCAATAACCAAGAAAGAGAAGACACCGCGAAACTAACCTAACCAGCTTAAGCTTATACTTAACTAAATTAAATTAAAACTATACCCAATTTTTCTCGATGAATCTTCCTCTTTAGGCAACTGAAGGATCTTTTTAGCTGTTTGTTTTTTACGTGCATGCAAATAAAAAATAAAAGCCAACAATCGAAAGAGAAGACTTATCGGCTGGTTGTAAACGCTCACTGCTTTGTCTTCTACATACCCCGAAGTTTGAGAAAGAACTCAACTTGAGGAAGCAAGTATCTTGTATCTTATTAATAAGATGGCTTGATCGCCAATTAAATTGTTTTTAATTAACTTCTTGAGGGTGGCAAACTGTGTTGTAAAATATTTATTAAATTTTTTATCGAATATAAGCCCTTAGTTACCGACCTTAACCCCAAAAAAACATCGTCTGGTGATAGATCGTATGCCTCACTGAATTAAAACCTCTATTGCTGACTTCAGATTTCATTGGAATCCAACAAAGCGAATCAAATGCTTCGTCTATTAATAACACCATAGACGTGAGTGAGTAATAAATCTAAATTCCACTTCAACTAGACCTACATACAATGAACTAAAGTGCTAAAAATGTTAATATTATCACGACTTCAGATTATTCTTGTAATCGCTAAAGTTACTACATGGCCGATTTTACATTCACCAAGGAAGTGACTCATCAGCTATGAATACAATACGATTTCAATGACGACAGTTTGCATTATCCAAAGTGTTGAAATGCGTACTTATTACAGTAAAATGCAATATTGCATCTACATACTTGTGGTTCATGAGTTGTGTACCTAACCTCCACTCGGAGTTAAGTCATTTACTTATTTCAAAAGGAAAACATAACACAATTTTCTCCTGGAATATTTCCAAATAAAAATATTTGCTTTGCCGATAGTCGGGCCGACTCCACTCGAAACGGTAATATATAAAAAATCTCAAGTGATTTTAGAAAACAACTTGCCAGACCATGATCCAGGGATGGTGCAAGCGAAAACTTTTTTTTTTTGCTCGTTTTTAGTTTCTATCTTTTTAGAGGGAGCCCAGTGGTAGGACAACAGACAACAGAGTATCTGAGTGATAATTTTAGATCTGAACTACTTTTCTTTAATATTGCTATGAAAGTAGAGATATAATTTGGAAATCATATAAATTGTGTGTGTTTATGTGGTTATTTCAAGTGTATCTCGTGCGGAAGCAGAAGAAGTAAGACGCATTGCATACACATTTGAATTGCTGGCACTGGGAATTACAGGTTTTTTATTAGTGTTATTTTTTTTTTTTTTTGGTGGGTAATTTATAGTGCGGATAGAGCTGAGATATGTAAATTATTTAGAAAATTTTTTAATGATTAGAAAATCGCACATCATTCTTAAATCTTTCAAGAGTTGGACGTAGTTCTAATAAAAAAAAATCATAAAGTCATCATTATTTGAACATGATTAATGGGATTCTAAATTTTCTTATGGCATTTAAGATGTTTTTGTTTTTAGTCAAATACAGGCTGCGTTTTATGTTCCAGGTCGGTGTTTTTTTTTCAAATAACTTTTCAATGAAATACAATTTTATAAATTGTGTACAGTCTTTAACATTATGTATAAAATATAATGTCGGTCAAGTGGGCGTCTGTGGCCGTAGCGCAAAGGCGAGCTCTTTTGTATAAAACAAATTGCAGATTTCTGTAGTAATTTCAAACATCGACGTGGTTGAAGTACACCTTTTCCTTCAAATACCCCCAGACGAAGAAATCGGGAGGCGTTAAATAATGGGATTGTGCCTAATTAGTTAATAATTTTCTCCGCGTATTTACAATTGAACAATTATTTAAATAAAATGTTTTCAACACATTGTTGCGGCGTTAGATGCTCATTAGTAAATTGTTATCGACCACCTCTCTACGACTGTCAAATGTCAACTGACACAGTTCATTCATACAAAAAAAGGCAAACAAATAAAATCCAACCTGGAACATAAAACGCACGCTGTACATTTTCGGATATTTTTGGTTGTTTTATTTCTTTTAGAAATAATTGTACTTCACACATCTATGGAAAAACGATCAGCTGTTTTTGACAAGTGGAAATAGGTGCAGTCTTCCTTTTGCGATTTCAATGCCCAAAAATAAATATTTAGGTTACCTACTCTTTTCATAACGTAAACGCAAGGTTCACTACTAAAAAATAAATAAATATTAGACGTAAGGTGACCCATAAACAACACATTGATAATGACGCAGAAAATTATAGCCCAACATTCTACTTTTTCGTACTTTGACGTCATACTTTGACAGTCTGGCGAAAAGCATTCTGATTGGTTGAAAAGCACGAACGAAAGCATTTGTCATAACATATTTATCGTAGCTAATTCTGTGGTAAATTATGTGTGTTTCAATTTAAAATTCATTTTTCAACTAAAACAGAACTTTATTAGTATATTTTTATTATTATGGGTATATTTTTTTGCTTTTACTATATATATTTAAACGATTTATCCTAATTCAACATAAAATTATAAAACTGAAAGTATTACAAAAAAAAAAAATCAGAATATTTTTTTGATATGGCAGTATTGACAGAGATGACAGCCGACAGCTGCAATCGCCGATGAAAAAAAAAACACAACAGTCAAAGTTCCAACGGATTCTATGGGACGGCCCACACATGCACATTTATATTCTATCTGACAGCAAAGCAGCACTACTTGCTATTTTTGCCTTTGAAATCATTTCTATACTAGTTTGGTACTATCTTTAACTACTACCACACTAGCCAGCACCAATAGAGTCCAATTAATCTGGCTGATGAACTAGCCAGGAAAGGATCTGCGGCACCATGACTGGAGGGAAACTGAAGTTAACAGACAAGCAAAACTATTTCTACCATCCCCTTTTCCAAAAAGAACCAAGCAACTCCTCCGACTATTCAGAAGGCAAATACAAAAACACCTCATGGCTATGGGAATTTCTCAAGACAACACTTGTCGAATGTGCCAAGAAGATTAAAACACAGCAGAGCACATTCTGTGCCACTGTGTTTGCTTAGCAACAACACATCTTCGGCTTCTAGGCAACTAATACTACTGTCTCTTCGCCCAAAACCATTTATCCACAAATAGGGGCATATTAGGCAAATTCTAAACGAGGACATCACAATAGGCCAACTGTGGGCGCGTTGATATGGGTACCAACACCAAGTCCCACCTCATTTCATAATTTAATTTAATCGGGTGTTCAGGATCCACAAAACACTAGGTTGCACATATAAATATTTGACATTGAAGACCCATTTGCATCCTTTAGTTTTCTACCCCTTTGGAAACTCGACTAACTCCCATGTGTTGCTGAGAAAGTGCTTCTCTAATTGTTTATGAATTATCAAAGCATTCCCTAATGCCAACGGAATTCGTCTTAGGACTTTCAGGCTTTCTGGTTCTTATAATTTTCGCTCTTATTCTGACAAATTTAGGCGCCACAGTAACATAATCTTCGCTGCTTGTGTCCGATCTTTGCTCGGCCCTCGGCGCTTTTTGAATTTTCATAATCCTCGGCCGACTGCAGCTACTCTTCTTTCACTTCGAACTGGGTGGTCCTTTTTGTCTGGCTGCTGGGTTCAAGAAAATAAAAAAGTTTGTTTCATTGACAACATCTTTGATGTGTGAAATATTTTTGTGTTGCTTTGGAAGTGGTGGACTAACCGATCAAAATAAATTGAGATAATAAATCAAAATAGTTGGAGATCTGTTTCTTAAGTACGCAGCCGTATTGACTGCTTCAGCTCACAAATATTTCTCAAGTCTAGACTGGATTTTATTACACTGCACCTAGTCATTTCAACTATGGACCTATTTGCCTTTCTGCCGCTTTTAATAAAGGCAGGGAAAAACTTCAACGACACCATGAAAGTAAATGCTGTCGAAAAACGTGTTTCATTTACAGTTCTCTAAAATATTCTCTACCCATATGATCTCTATGATCCTTATATTTTTGACTTGCTTTTGGTACTTCCGATTAAAATGCTTGTACGTCATTTTTTTTAAAGTGCATATTTGATGTTTGCTA
Source organism: Ferdinandea cuprea (assembly GCA_963576555.1). Taxonomy (NCBI): domain Eukaryota; kingdom Metazoa; phylum Arthropoda; class Insecta; order Diptera; family Syrphidae; genus Ferdinandea; species Ferdinandea cuprea. Next base: position 143,136,394 of record OY754958.1, on the reverse strand, counting down.
TACATTTATCTTTCCAAAACTTAAGCAATGTTAAACATCTAAAGAAAACAGAAACAATTAGGATTAGTATCTAACGTTAAAACCTTTGTTGAAGTTGATGTGCTAATGCGTTCCTCCCCTATATTATAAATAAATATAAAACGTTCTGCATATTTGTCAAAGTCAATATCGACGTCGCCTTGTTAATCTGTTTGCGATATATGTACATAAGCATTTATCCTATATAAGTTTTTTTTCAAGTTCAACGACCAAATTTACACAAATGTAAAGTGTTCCCTCAATTATTGATTTAACCAAATAAACATATATACATAAATAAATGAGGGCGTTAAGTGTATATAAATAAAGATAAAATATTTAATCCATTAACGCGGTGTGAACAATTTTTTTTTGACAAATCTTAGAAGTTATGTGGCAAATGATTTATAAAAGCCTCGGCTTGGTTTGGAAAGCTCTTATGTGTTTTTTAATAAGTTTCATAGCAATAATCTTTAGGGCGCCATAAAGATCTAAGTGTGAAGGGTGTGCGAATTCGTTCGCCCCGTTAACTATTACCCTGATCTAACCTGAGTGTGAGTTGTAATTTTCCACAAATTATCGTTAAAAAACGGAAATATTGCAAGAACAAATGCTCGGGGTGTCTACGCCTTTTCACAAGCATCGCACATAATTGAGTCAATTAATTCTAGCACATTAAGGCGCTTTGATACAGCTTGGGTGGACGTCGGAATGCCTATAAGGTGCCAGAATTAACTAGAACGCCGCAGACTTTCACAGTAAGTAAAAATTGTCATGTAGCTTTAAACCTCATGCTTGTCAAAGATACCCTTGCAATACCTTAGTTGTCTGTGTTTCGACATGCTTCTTCGAAAGTAGTTTGCCGGAAATTACTCTAAGATACATAGCTTCCCTTGATAGCTGCAATGTGAAACCTCTAAGTACTAGTTGAGACAAATCGCAAAGGTAACATCATGCTTAGTGGTTAAGTGCGTTGGACTACAAATCGAGACTACTAAGTGGACTACTTGCGAACGTCTGACAAACATCCAAGAGTAAGAAATGTCATGAGAAGCTTCTCAAAATTAAATTGCCGTTCGGAACCGGCATTAAACTGTAGGTCCCTTAATTCGTGTCAAAAATATAACTTCCCACACACAATGGTTGGGCTCTTTACTCCTAATATTTATTTTTTTAACATCATGCCTGCGCTTTCCCATAAAGAAACGTAAGGCCTGAAAGAAAAGACTCATCACCACCATAAGTTTGCGCATAGATATCCGAAGCTTGAGCGCGGTCAGCAAAGTCTGATTAGCAGCTGCATAATTTTCGGAATTTGAGTTTCTTCGCTGCATACTGCAAAGATTTCTTCAAATCTAAAGCAGTTCAAACTCCCAGAAGAAGGTGAATTTAAAATTAAAAGTTTTAATGCAAAAAGGTTGCGTAAGGCGTTTTTTTTAAATGGACAATTTCAAAAAATGATATAATTTTTAAATTTTGATTGAAATTATCTACTAATAAGAAATCTTGCTTTCGTCCCTGCCAGCATTTGTAAAATTATCCAGAAGCTAAAGATAATGAATTGGAAAAAAGAAATTGCTGCGCTTGGGAAATAAACCTCATTTAGTACGAGACTATTTGAACGATATCTGATATATTGCAAGTTCATTTCTGTTTTTAGCTAAAATTAATTTCAGGGACATCATATTACAAAGATTTTTTTAAAAAAGCCCAATTAAATCATTGGCTAACAGCATTCCTTCAAAAAAAAAAAAACCCAAATAAATTTCCTTATCGCTTAAATGTCATTCATCGTGGAGCACCCCTAATTTAATTTCTACTCAACATTTATACATAAAATTCCATAAGGAGGAACTAAAACGAAACAAAAAAAACCGCGTGAACTAAGTATGTAACTAGAAACGATTAGATAAGACCACAAACAATTTGCAGAACATTTTGTTACTTCACACGATTTCAGCAAAGCGACAAAAAAAAATGGGGGGCGAACAACATTTATCGACAAAATTTCAACCACACACATTTACTTAAACAATAAGGTGAACCTTGAAGGCATTTGTTGTACTCTATGTAGCTACTTCCTTTTTATTAAATTCGTCACGAAGAATGAAATAAAATTTCTAAGCTCGCTTCGTTAAGAAATAACAACACGACTCCAATTCATAGTGAGAAATATGAAATATCCAAGTGAAGTGACATCATCTTGTTTGGGTATACTTTGTGCCAAATTAGATTTAATGGCATTTTTTTTTTGTTTTTTTTGAGGGGATAATTTAAAACAAAGTATCCAAGTTGACATTGAAGATATTTCTCCAAATTGCAGATATTTATTACGAGTACATATGTACATATTTATTTTTGAATTAAATCGCAAAATTTAAAAAGCTTTTGTTTATTCTATTCAAGTCATCGATCAAAAGGAAGGCTCTAATGCTATTGGGTTTCGCATCGAATATCAAATCGAATGTAAACTTTGGAAGTTTGATTAACCGCACAGCCCGAGTGTGAAGTTACTCATGTTTGATGTGGTCTGGGTCAGTGCCTCCAATTCAGGAGTAGCTACATACATATAGGTATATGAAATATAATTGTGAAGAGAACGAGAAAAGCTTGTTTGGGACTGTTTAGCAGTGATGATTGTGAGGATGATAATTATCTTTGAATTGAACAACATTCAACCTCGCGTGCACTTGTGAAATGATGCGAGTTTGTTTTGTTTTTACAAAAAGCCTGTTTAAACTTTGTCGATATCGAAAATAAAAATAAAACAAAGCTCAAGTTCGTCATGTACTTTACACAACAATACAACACTCTCATGTCGTGAGTAACATATTGACTGGAACCTACATATACAATCACGTCATATGATGAAAATTAGTAACCATCAAGTAGCAACGGTCTGTTATTAAAAAAATTTTCAAATACGATCTAAAAGCAAAAACTATTTAACATGAAGAGGCGTGTTGATGTTGAAGACAAGGTTTAGCTGTCAGTTAAGCCTAAACTGAGGCTTCCTATTCCTTCTACATTTCATTGAGAGTTTCTTGGTTACGTTTTATTTACTGATTCATTTTTTTTTAAATGTGAGCTTCGTTAATATGTAAAGGCCTACGCGGCAGAGCAGCTCTCTGTTTTCTCGTTATTGATTTGGAGACTTCGGTCTCCAAAGTATTATTGTATCTCAATTTACTATATAAAGGGTGATCCATTTCGAGGTTCCCTACTTTTTTAAAGAAAAAAACACAGAAAATTCAAATTTAATGGAGAATGTTTATTATCATTTGAAAGAACATTCTTTGGCATTTATTTTTTGAAGATTATGTCTATCAAATGTTGGCCGTTGCTACGTCGCAGATGGTCCATCCGATGAGTCCAATTTTCGATCACTCGTTCGAGCATTTCGACTGGTAACTGGCGAATGACACGCTTGATGTTTTCCTCCAAGGCCTGAATCGAAGCGGGTTTGTCGGCATAAACTTTTGACTTTACATATCCCCACAGGAAAAAGTCTAACGGTGTGGTATCACACGATCTTGGTGGCCAATCGACCGGCCCAAAACGTGAAATTATGTGCTCACCGAAATGTTCTCTCAATAAGTCCATTGATTGATGCGATGTGTGGGAAGTGGCGCCGTCTTGCTGAAACCAAATGTCGCCGAGATCACGAGCTTCAATTTCAGGCATCAAATAGTCGGTTATCATGGCACGATAACGGTCGCCATTGACGGTTACGTTCGAACCGGCATAATTTTTTAAGAAATATGGACCGATGATTCCACCGGCCCACAAACCATACCAAACCGTTGTTTTTTCTGGTTGATGTGGCAGTTCTTCAATCTCTTCAGGTTGCTCTTCGTCTTAAATGCTGCAATTTTGTTTGTTTACATACCCATTGAGCCAGAAATGGGCCTCATCGCTAAACAAAATTTGCCTCGAAAACGTCGGATCTTCTTGGAACTTTTCAAGAGCCCATAGAGCGAAGCGATGTCGCTTGGGAAGGTCGAGCGGCTTCAGTTGTTGCACAAGCTGTATTTTGTACGCTTTCAATTTAAGATCTCGACGTAAAATACGCCAAGTCGTTCCATACGTCAGTCCGAGTTGCTGCGTTCCATACGGCGCCGAATCGACTCTCTACGGTCTTCGTGTACACACTCAGCTACGGCCGCTATATTTTCTTCACAGCGTGCTGGACGTGGACTATTCGGTCGAATATTATCCAATAATGAATGCTGGGTCTCAAAATGGGTGATGGTGTTGCGAATAGTACGGCCGATTATGTTGACCATAAGTTCAGAGATGATAGAAGCAAAGAGATACCAAACTTTCCAGTGGAAAACACTCTGCCTACAAGCTAAATTCCAGAAAAATTCCAGAAAATTGACGAATTTACCCATACTATCATATTTTTAAACAAGTATGGGTAAATTCGTCAATTCACCACGATTTCTTCGTCAATCCACCACTTTTTCCCCCCGCCGCCTCACCGACCTCGCCCACAAACCAAAAACGAAGATGCCGGAAATAGAATCTAATCCAACACGGAAATGGCCAAAATGAAATTTACACCACAGATAGAATGCATCTAGCAAATGCACTGGAAAGTAGAAACTCGTTCAGCAGATACTAGGTATAAAATAAAGAACTTAAACTGTAAAACAATATTGAAATATTTTGGATTGCTTTGATTTATTAAATAATAAAACAAAACTTAAGAAAACGAGAACTAAATTTGAGTTACACAAATAAAATAACACAATTTCAAAAATTGTTGAGGTACCAGCATTAAAAAAAAATGTATAATGGTTGTTGCCAACAAATAACTAGATATAATAATTGCTGTATTAAAAAATAAAACATATATTTTTAGGCGATATTTAAACAAATAACTGAGGGAATACTTTTTTTCATCCTAAAATAATATGAATCTTCACCGAAAATGTAAAGAAACCAGTTTCATACAATCACTGATGTGAATTCTATAATTGAAGATGGAATAAGCCAGGTCGCAAAGCATTCTTTTTTTTTAGAATATCCGCTTTCTCTTTTCGCCTAAGGAGAAAAAAAAGCCAGAATTTTTACGCCAAGGTGTTTTTTTAAAATGGATTGAAAAATAAATAATAAAATTTTAAAAAGGAAAATTAAAATAATACGAATTATTTCAAAAAGTTTCTGAACGCCTGGGAAAAGTGAAAGCATTAGTTTATGAGCTCTAATTAAATAAAACAACAACTACAATTTTCTCAAAATGTTTTTTGGTTTCATATTTTTGACGCAGAATTTTGATATTTGATATTAATTTATTTAGTTTAAAACATTTACAAAGATAACAATGAAGTATCTATAATGACGTAAATGTTATCATGAATGATTTATTTATTTATTACAATTAAATATTAAATTTTAAAATTTGATTTAGGTTAGCATGAGCGATAAATTTAAATTGAATTTGGTTACAAATGCGTACATTAAAATGATAAAAGAGAAATAGAAAAGTTAACAATTTAGGCAACAACGTTAACAAAACTATAATAGAAATATTAAAAATATAAAGTTATAAAATAAATATATAAAATATGAAATATAATATTATTATAACAATTCTGAAGTGAAAGCGAAGCAAACAGTATTTTTGTACATCTGTGCTGTGTATTTTCGAAGATTAAGTGCATTTACGATCAATAGAACTTTTACTATTTTCAAAGATGAAAATCAGTAAAAGAAAATATTGGTCTGAAGGTCATATTACTAATTTATTTGCAGTATGGGATACGAATTTTCAGAAATTTAGTACCTTTAAATGTATCTATAACCAAATTGAGAAAGTGTATGAATACGCGAAATGGATTAAACTAATAATTTGTATTTGAGTAACAAATGCAAGCCTATGCGAAAAGATATGGTTAATTGTTTTATAATGTTTGTCATGTTTACAAAACACGAATGGTGCAAATTGTGTATTAATTTACTGCAATTACTTATACACTGTAATTTAAATTTTTATTACATTTTAATAACTAAATATTGCATGTGTTTCCACTGGGAACTTTAATTACTGCAAGTAAAGCTGAATGCATTCACTTTATTTCATTTGACATATAAAATACAATTTTACTGACCTTTACTGAATACATCCCTTGTCATAAATGAGGTGAATATTCAAACATGTTTTTAAAATAGGGTTGTTTGCGACAACGTCAGTGTCAACTGAGAGAAAAAAAAAAACAATAAAAGAAGTGACAACTAAAACGTCGGAGGGAAAATATAAGTTGGCAGAATATTCCGGCGGGAAGTATTCATTAATGTAAATCTATTTAAAATTGAGTAAAAGTGTGACGAATTGTTGTTACAGACCAAATTTAATACATATTAAGAAAGTGTTTTAGTGGTAATGTAACCAAATCGAACAATCAGTGCCGCGGATTGTTCTAAGGATATTTAAATAAATGGTAAAATCCAAGGAAACTTTTGAACCACTTTTGAACCACTCATCCGATCAAGAAAAATCTTTCACTCTTAAGTTCTAATTTTCTTCATCTAGACGGTGGTATATTTATATTTTTAATAAGAACAATGTTTTACAATTTGGGTGCTATGTTCAATGTGCACTACATTCACAAAAAAAAAAACACCGATTCAAAAGCTCATTTTACTTAACCGCATTAAATACATTGAATACATTAAATACCACTAAATGGTTTCTTTATATTCACTATAATTACTCAAACAAAACATTCAATAGCCAACTTGCGGCTAAAAATTTTTCCTTGGATTTTACCATTTATTTAAATATCCTTAGAACAATCCGCGGCACTGATTGTTCGATTTGGTTACATTACCACTAAAACACTTTCTTAATATGTATTAAATTTGGTCTGTAACAACAATTCGTAACACTTTATACTAAATTTTAAATAGATTTACATTAATGAATACTTCCCGCCGGAATATTCTTCCAACTTATATTTCCCCTTCGACGTTTTAGTTGTCACTTCTTTTATTGTTTTTTTTTTGCTCTCAGTTGACACTGACGTTGTCGCAAACAACCCTATTGTTTACTTTTATGAAGAGAAATGTCAAAATACTTACCACTGATAAATAGGTGCGTCCAGACCAAAAAAATTCGAGTGCTGAATTGATTCTTTTTGCTTCACATATATTCACCGACACGGTGGTCACTGGAAATCGATTACAACAACAACAATGTAAACAAATGGGTTTCGAGGGGCAAAGGAGGTAAGAGTTTGGCATCTCTTTGCTTCTATCATCTCTGCATAAGTTGAGCGAAGTGCACGAAACACATCCTCACAGAACGTGAATTTTCATAATTAAGTTGAACAATTTTTTAACGTTGTTCACGCGTAAGTCTTTCCATTATGAAATGCCAAACAATACTAAACAAAAATAACATGACAGCATGACACGACTCACACGTGATCTGTCAAAAAAGGCTATTGAAAAAAGTATCTCTACTTGGATCACCCGTTATTATCGCTTTGTTCTCATAGCTCCTGAACAGCGAGTGTCAAGCTCGCCATTTATTGCGTGCAACACCGAATCAGGCAACTGCTTCTGTCTGCGATGAAATATTAGATATATATTTTTTTTAGTTGGGCAAATTATAATTTATTTAACTGAAACACGTGTGGCTCACTAGTGCACAAATTCACGTGGCTAACGAAAATGCAATATTTTTGTGTTGAACGCGTTACGATACAATATACCTAGTATATAGATAGTTATTTTATAATAAAGTTCTGTTAAAAAAATCCGGGTGCAAAAAAATCAGTGCAACGTTTAGCAAAGACCTACCGTCACTTCTTGACTAAACGCGTCCTCCATTCGGAATTGAATTCGTTGACATTGATCAGTTTCGTAGTGACCTTCTAAAGCTATATTAGAGGCTCGAAAAGCCTTGTTATCTCTGCGAAGCGATGATCCCTTAGAAAAAACTCGTCCAGCAGAAAGCTGGGGTGGAACTTAAACTTGGTGGAACTGATCATTAGACAAATCCGCTCTACAGGAAGTGATCGTCAAAGAAGAAAAGAGTTAAAAACACCAACTCAGGTTGGTTTTCTTGATTCCGCTCATAATAACAACAGACATTTGTTTTATTAACAATTTTTTATAAGTTGTAAATGGGTATTATAATATAAAAAGTTTTGAAGATATATGTATAATAATTTGTATAGCGGGCCAATTTGTAGGATTATAAGAACTTCCCAAGTATAAAAGTATACCTAAATACTTTGTGTGAAATTTTTAATAATTGCAATAAAAATTTGGCGTTTTTTTTTAGATCTCAGTACTTTTGGTGGCTGACTTGTAGGGCAAAAGCGAACTTTTCAAAAGTTTTGTTTATTTTGTTTCCTTGCTTGCCTTTAAAAGAATTACCGAAATGTAAGATTTTATAACTATAGAATGAGTTCATGGATTCGTGGTAATAGGTCTTGATATTGCCGTATACATCCATAGTGTCATTTTGGGGTTGAGTCCCCAGTTTTTACCAAGTAGACTTTTGCTGGTCATCAGTGATATCCTGGCTTTGTCGATAGTCTTGGTAATGTAAGAGTTCCATGTAAGTTCTTTATACAGTGTGACTCCTAGGTATTTAACTTCCGATGAGAACTCTATTGATTCGCCGAAGACTCTATCTAGTTTTTTTCTTTTGGTGAATTTCTTTTTTTGAAATTCTACAAGTTCCACAAAGCAGTTGACAGATTTTCAACTGTGTAACAAGTCAACTGCAAGTCACTTAAGAGTCAGCTTATCGATTTCTTTAATATAGGCATTTTTAGCTTATAGCGGCTTAAAGCGCTGTGCACTTGCAACTTGAACGCAATAATTGTTTATTCGCTTTTATTTTTCAATGGCTGACTCAACTCATGTAGTGTTCGTTGTGAATGCTTCAACGAGAATTGGAAATCTTTTTGTGGAAACTTTAGATTTCGGGGCCATTTTCTAAAGGGGTAGCAGGCTTTGAATGTAATTTTTTTTTCAGAGGTAGGTAGTGGCTTCAATAGAACATATTCAAAAAGTAGAAGTGAGGAGACCCCCCTAAATCGTTAAACAAGTTTTTTAACCCCACTTTTTCAAACAAAAAAAAAATTTGTTTGTCGTGCAAAACATAAATATTAAATCAAATGGTATAAATATTGATAAATACAATATGGGAACCCGTTTCGCCGGTTTAAGGTATTTCAACCCTCATTACGCAGGAGGCAAGTACCGCTGACGCAACTTCGTTGCTCCGCTCAGGGTATATGCTTTTCGTCAGGCAGGCGCCTATGGCAACAGTGTGTGTGGCAACATTCACCGCAAAATATTCATTTTAAAAGGAATTTAAAACTTCCTCGAGATTAATCAAAAAATTCCCCAAAATTCAACAAAAAACGAAAAATTCCCTACAAAAATCCAAAAATTAACTTCTATATGGGATAACTGAAACAAAGAGAAGTGTCAAAAATCCCAAAACAAACCAAAGTAAAAGTAGCTGCATTTCGATGAACTCAACCATACATCCATATTTTCCTGTCATTTCAGTGCAAAAAGTGTAAATTTTAATCCAATAATTTTATTACAAATATCCATCTCCTCACATTCAGATTTTGGAATTATTATTTTGAACAGTTTTTCTATCAAATAAATGTATTCGTTTGTGCAAATTCGTGCTACCCCTTTGGAAAGTTGAGCCCAGATTTCAGTGCGGTGTGAATAGGGTATTAGTCATACTTTCGATTTGCGAACCGAGAAGAATGGGCAATATTGAAGCAGGAAGTCGTGTGACAACGGACTATTGGAAATTGAGGCTTAAAGTTTGAAACCCGATAAAAGGTCGCCAGTAAACGGATGCACTCAAAATAAGCTCCCAATCACTTTTCAAAATAATTTTTGTATGAAAACTCAAATATTTTGGCTAAAAACGAAAACAAAAGTCAAATTTTCCTAATTGATAATTTTATTCAACTTGATTTATGGCGCTCTCAGTCTACAACAAGTGTCGTGCCAAGGCGAAAAGCAGACACACCCAACTTTAGTCAAATGTTACTACACAACACCACTCAATCGAAGTAACAATTTCATAATTAAGGTGTTCCAAAACGGAAACAAATTCCCCAATTTGTTAACAATCCCAAAAGTACAAAAGACTATCGAGTCGCGACCCTATATACGTATATACAAATGAGTTCACATAACCAATCCCAGAAGACGAAATCAACCCCAAACGAGAGAGAGACTTATGGGTGAAACCATCCAACTGCAATGAACCATGCGACGTTGGTGAATTGAACTCATTTTCTTTCTTCGGAATAATGACATCAACGGATGTTGTAGCAATTTTACTTTCATGCAGTCAAACCACGAAATAGTAGTTACTTGATCGATAGAAACTATCTGAAAGTTAAAAAAAAAAAAAAACAAAGCAAAATCAAAAGCACATGGAACACGTTCAGGTTTTATTCACCTGATTGCACTTAATGACAGTTCATGTGCACACGATAGTGGTTGGATCGGGAATAACGTTCCTCTATCTAAAAATGCATTAAACATACAAGTCAGAGGAAAGTATGAGTACAAAAAAAAAATGAAGAGTGACAGTTTGGATGTTAAAAAAATGATAACACAGTTCCCTAGTTTGAGTTCATAGATAGTTCCCTATTGGATTTGGCGTAGAGAGCGACAGAAAGTTCGTTCAGATTTGGGTTAAGGGGGCGGATGACACTCGCTAACAATAGCAGCAGCACCGGAAATACAAATTTAATTGAAGGGCCATTAGAACCATGAATGGGCACACTTTAAAAAGCGAAATTTTTTTTTTTTTATTTTTTTACATCCACTACGTGTAATTAGAAATGCATTACTTTTACGAAATGTTAAATGTTAATGTTACTTTGCCTTGGTAAGCATATGTCAGTGAATGGCTAATGAGTCACGTAAACGTATTTTTTGCTTAGAATAGAATTTTTGTTTGGAAATAACATTGACTCGATGAGTCAAGCGCTGTAACGATAACTCAAAGCTTCAAATAGACGGAATGCTTTCCTTTATCACAACGAAATTTGTTCATATGTTAGTGGTATTTTTGTTTATCAAATAAAACAAAAGGAAATATTTGTATAAATATATATGTTATGCAAATATTATGTTAGAAGGTTGTGTTGATAAAAAAAAACTTTGAGGACTATTTGGTTACCCATGCGAATGAATATTTGTCATTGGGTTTGGGATATATATTTTTCATTTATGTTTTAAGAAACTATTTAGCTAATAGGTGCATTTATAAGGGGAAAATACTTACTTACTTGATTAAGGTGGCGATGGAGTCCAACCCGGACTGTTTGTTCATCAACAAATAAGCGTCTCCAACCAGCACGATCTTTAACCAGCTGCCTGCAGTTCCTCACGCTAATTTGATTAAGGTACCCTTCCACTTGCGTGCGCCACCTGAGTCGCGGTCTTTTTCTACTGCGCCGTCCCTCTGATGTGAAATCGAAGAACTTCCGGGGCGGAGCATTAACGTCCATTCGCTCAACATGACCCAGCTACCTCAGTCGTTGGACCTTCACTCTTCTGGCTAAGTCGATGTCACTGTACAGCCCGTACAGTTCTGTTGTATCTCCTCCTCCATTCATCGTCTATGCAGACGGGACCAAAAATTACTCAAAGAATATTCCTCTGAAAACAACCAAGAGTGGCCTCATCCGTTTTAGATAGAGTCCAGGCCTCTGCACCATAGAGAAGGACTGGGATTATTAGGGTCATTAACGTCATCGCAACTGCGGAAGTGGGTGTTATAAGGTATGGCGAGATTGGCAGCGTGGGCGCTTATTGCCCAGTAGGCCGTTATTACGTCCCCCATCCTAGCAATGCCGCACGCTTTCTGTGAATGAGATAAAGGGTCCTAGGTTCGTTGAATTTGGTAAAAATCTTCCTAGAAATGACGCAATTCATCGGGCTCCTCCACATAGACTATGCCCTCGCCGCGAACTGCGAGTATATTACCCTCTTTACAAAATCTATTCCGATTAAGCTCTCTCCACGCACGACTCGGGAAGGGAGGAGCAGTGGCTGGCCATCGCCTCTCTCATTCCCATCTATGTTCGTATGCCCGGGAACACAGATGAAAGGGATTCTAAACCGGCGGCTAGCGCTGGCCACTATCTCCCGGCACTCCTCAACGAGCTTGGACATGGCCTTGGTAGAGATGAGGTCTGGCTGTCGACGAAGATAGCTGTGCTGTTTTGGGTTGACGGGCTGTTTAGCAGTATTTTTCTTGCTTCCCTTATCGCCGGGACCTCCGCCTGGAAGACGCTGGATAAGTTCGGGAGTCGAAAGGATGAGGAAGTGTGTAAATCGTCTAAAAAAACGTGCGCAAGCACTCCACAGTCCATTTTGAAAGATGGTTAGAGCGAACTCTTTGATAACACTGTCTGTGCACCAATTCCGATCTGGACGGGAATACTTCAGAGAAAATTTTCTGGAAGTTAAACGAGGATGTAATGCTGTGAGTAAATATTGACCATACGCTCCTAGGTAGTGAATCAAGGACATTGCAATGCGGACCAAAAGCCGGCTACTCGCAGTCTTGAGTTTACTGTTTCTATTTCTTGTTAAATTTTTTGGACTCTGATGTTCAATATTCAATTTTTCACATTACGTTGTAGTCTATTTATATGCAGTTGAACATATCAAGCTATTCTAAACTTGAAGTCGAAAGAAATGTAAGAAAAATTGGAATTTTGATAAAAATAGCTCTTAGTTTTGTTCAATATATTTTAAGCAAATATGTAATTGATCTATGCTTAACAATAGCTTCAGTTCGAAAAATATACCAAAACGAATTTCTGCACATAGGATCGCAGGTATCCCCGGGCCTCAACCGACAAGCCTTTTTTGTTTCTATACTCACAATAATTTCAATATCGTCGGCATATGCAAGTAATAAAAGATAAGATAAGAAGATAACGACGGTATCGTGCAACTTACGTAGAGATGATCATGGACAAGTACGAGGAAGCAAAGACACGAGTTAAATGATTTTCTGGGGTGAGCGAGGAGTTTTCAATCAAAGTCGGTGTGTACAAGGGACAATGTGTTGCTTTAAGTCTGTTTTAGATTTTCCTTTTTAATAGTAAGTGCAGATCCAAGGACCCATCAGCTATTCTTTACTGATGATGCAGCCATCTTTAGCGGGAATTAAGCTTTCAGGAGACTGGTTATCGTATTTGTCCAAAAAGACAGAGTTCCTATCTATACTATTCCAGACATTTATTTGAATGGAATAGTAATTCCCGGGTAGGAAAATGCTGCCACCTTCTGTGACCGAACAAAGTTTCCTAAGCTGAAAGTTCGGCTCTTCACCGAAGTTGTACATCCGGCGCTAACATACGGGATTACTTATATGTAATGTAATTATACAGGCGGATCAGTAGAGTTGCAGTATAGTATGAGGGCTACGACCTCTATAGCCACTATAGTAAGAAATTTGCCACACAAAAATGCAATTTCCCCAGACGGTAGGTAAAGTTGCTTGTTAATAAAAATGCACTCACAATAATCGTACATATAAACCTTAATGACCTTGAAGAACCTCAACGTGAATGTCTACTTAAGTTCTAGATAAAGTTTAAAACAGGTTTAAGTTGTTCCGGTTTTCAGAAGAAATTCTATCGTTCGTTACATTCCGATGTTGCAATACTAAATTAGTGGAAAATGTTCCAGAGCAAGGTCGCCATCTTTATAATAAAGTTTCAATGCTAATAACTTTTCACACTCAAAACAATTCACGAGTACTGTGTGCGTCATTATTTCATTCACTTTTACTTGCTCTATTTATTCCTGTCAGCATTTTGAAGTTATCATCTGACTTAATTATTTAGTACAAAAAAAAAGCAATCAATATTGCACTGCAATTACTATTCACGGAAGAACTTCGAAATTCCATGCACGATGCTTCACTTAACCCCATTTCGCTTGTAACATGCAACACACCCACTAAGTTCCTCCTGGTTGCTATAGTATGCGGTGGTGTGCCTAGTGACCCAGTGCGGACTGAGACTGATTGTCAGTCACACAACACTGCCATGCGATAATTCCGAATGCAACTTCCAGTTGTTCGATTATAAATAGATTAATTCCACTACACTTGGTGGCGCGTAGCGCCTTTTTATATTTCGAGATAAACGTATCTAAAATGGGAAGACCTAATTTATAATGCGATTTAGAATTCTTTATTGTGTGCTGATTCTGCTCGATGATTGTGTAAGCGTTTTATTAATTGCTAAACATTTCATCGGTTTCCTCAAGAAAGGAAGTTCCCCTCTTCATTCAGTGTGGGAAGTATAAATTGCAGCCCGCTGCTGTTGGTGTAGGTGTAGATAATAATAATAAGCCAGCGATGGGAACGCCATCGAATAAAGGATTAGGAAGGCACATAAACTCCTCTTCACGTAATAGACTCTGATTTATAGTGGTTTTCCACCTACTTATGCATGAGTAAGTTGACACTGTAGGCTCATAAGTACAGAGTTGACATGCAACATGCGAACCCAAATACGGAACTCATTTTTGCGCCAAGCAACGACCCTTAAGTATTATTCATAAAGAAAAAGCAGCTGTAAGCATGAATTCAGTTGTATGGACTAGAATTCTTGGCACGGGTGGTTCGCATTGCAATCTTCCTGGTTTGTGCTGTTGACCTGGAGGTTTAGGCAAATTGTTTGGAAAATGCTACAAGTGACAGACGATAAAGCTGTCTATACATTACGTATACGTGTTGCTGCAAATAAGAAAGATGGAAAATATTTCCGGGTGCAATAGACATTATTTCATGTGAAAGAATATTAGACTCCAGTCGGCAAATAGGTAAATTTTTATTAATCGAAGAACAAAAGATGTCTCCCACATCTAAGACAAAGGAAAGTCACTAACTTTTTACTTTTTACTTTTTACCATAGCCAAACCACAATCGCAACATCAAAAGAGTCTAAAAGTCATGCCAATAAATACGTAGAGTAACACCCCCATGTTGCTTCATTCTATCACAAGAGTGGCAGACACTGGGTGCAGTGGGAAACCAATCTGAACGAACGCCCTCACGTTAGGTTTTTTTCTTCTCTGTTTTTGCAATTTCAATGTGCGTTGTCCCTTTATAGTTGTATAAATGATGGAAAACAATTCCAACCAACGTAAGTACGTCATTCGGGTCGAGGATATTGTATGCGCATACATAATCTGCTTCGTTAAACGATGGTGATAGACGACTCGATATAGTGTAGGGCGAAATTTAAATCCCCGACCGCAATAAATTTGCATTGGTAAGAAAAAGAAAAAAACTGTTATAAATAGCTGGGGGGATTTGTGGTTATGTTTTCACTTTTAATTTAATGCAATTTTTTTTTTTGCATAGGGGGCTGGAGCGTTGCAGTAGAATAGCGGAACAGGTTTCCTGTAATAAAAAATGGAATCGAAGCTGCTTATCTATTTCAATAAAATTTATTCCAATCTAATCTAATCTTGATTGAAATTAAGCTTTTAAATGGTTTCATAAAGTGAGGGTGTGCGCGTCATACAAGATCAATAGAAAGGTTTCTATGATTACGATATTTCCAGTTTATATAGTAGCTACTAAGCATTAAAGATGTTATCACTGGACGATCGAAAAAATATAAATAAGTCCTTCAAATATATAAAGGGCTTTCTCACTTAAAAAATAGGAAAAACAAAACTTTCAAACGATACTAACAAAATAAAACTAACATTTACGTAGGGTTACCAACAGGGGTATTTTGGCCCGGAGACTGCGAGAATTTGGTTCTATCTCCGAGCTCCGGGTCTTGCCGAAATTTCTCCAGGGCGGCAATTGCATAATTTAATTCTTAAGGATTTGGGCACATCTTTCAAAAATATTGACATGGAAAATCACATATTAAAAAAATAAACTACATACAATGAAAGCTTTTCTATTTTGCGGCGTAAGTGTCAATAAAATCCAGGATGCAATGTCCAGTTTCGGATACTTTACTTTAATTGCAAAGGCAACAGGACAGCTTAGACCAAGGAATAATGTTATTTCTTCATAGCATGCCATAAAGAAGATTATTACCATCAATTCGGTCATGATGACATATAATAAGTTTGGGTTCGAGTAATTTATGCTCTAGATTTAAACAAGTTCGGAAACAGTTCGAAAAAGGCGATAAGTGAAATAACAATCGAAGAATAATTGCCAAGAAGCCTTTTTCCAACATGGGTTACTATTTTGTGCGGTCTTAAAACAATCTGCATAACAGCGACTAATTTCTTCAATATTAAAGCTGGTTTGATTGCTCCTATAGATGATTTGTACTATTAGAATAGCTACCTATTTGATATATAGGAATACTTTACCCAAGGGTAAAATCATTTTTAAAACATAGTTTATCACACCCCTTAATATTTGTCGTAGACATTAAAAAGCTTATATATTTGTGATCAGCATCAAATGTTATGAGGAACTCATCGGCTTTAAGGCCTTAACATTTTGATCTACAAAGCAGAAATTCCTTTACAAGTTTGTCATGTTTTAACATCATGGTCAGATGATAATGAAGTTACCATTTGCAAATCAAAAAAAAAAAAAAAACTCGAATGAGTTTTTCTATTCAAGTGAGTTATCTTGAGTCGTCATCGAAAGGTATTATTTCAATTTGCAAATTTTTTCGCTGACTTTTTTAAATCAATTTATTCTGATGTTGACATTATTGTATTCAATCAAAAGTCGATATTGGTAATCTAATAATATTTCAGTTAATAACTGAAGATGATGTTAAATGTGCCCTTGATGGTATTGAAAGTAGCAAATCTGACGGTCCTGATGGAATTGATCCAATACTTCTTAGAATGACTAGTAAGATATTGTCGATCCCTCTTTGTACTCTTTCTGAATGATTGGAAGATATCACATATTATTCCAATTCATAAGTCGGGTTCTAAAAAGAACATCTGCAACTACAGACCAATCTGTAAAATTAAAAATAAATTGTTTGAAAAGATTGTGTATAACAAAATAACATTTCATTTAAAAAAATATGATTTCATTAGAGCAATATGGTTTTATCAACAGCTACTAATATTGCAATTTTGGCTAGATTTTACTTTACTGCCCCACCTCCAAAATCGCTTAAATTTTGTATTCCAGTATTCCAACATTTTGGCGCTCTTCTACCGTTTTTTTTTTGTTTCGAAAATGACATATGAAATGGTACCAAAATTTCGGGAACGGAGTGTCCATTCATTACTGAACATAAGTTCAGGATAAAACACGGGATTTTGTTTGAGCTTTTCCCAGAGCCCATTCACTGAAAACACGACTCATATTGAAGTCGCCTGCTTTCAATTCTTATGAGGATCATAAATGAAATGAAAATCAAACCTCATGATGAATCATCTATTATATAGAGCAATGGTAAGAAAAGAAAAATACCTACGCATTATTGAAATTTAGTAAAATTAAAAAATATTTGCATTAATATTTCAAATTATCTACTAATGTGTAACTCGCATTTTTCTCTGAGAAGACCGTTCATCTTCTTTGTTCCCTTCTACTTCCATAAACTAAAAAAAATTAATTCCTTGACAGCTGACAAAATGGCCGCCTGTTACAATAGTGTTGCCAACTTAAAGTGCTATATCTCTAAAAAAAAAAAAACACCCTTTATTACTATTGCATAACTTTTGACGGTTAAAAAACCAAAAACAATTTACTTCTTTCACCTACAGCCGCATTTTCAATGATGTAACAAGTTAAAAATGAGCATGATCTATCTTATACACATAAAAAGAATTTTCGCAGTATCAACAACTATCTGTTTTCTATTCTTGTTTGAAATTAAAGGCGCCACTTCGTCGGAGTACAATTGACAAAATGATATCATTGTACATTTGTTGATGTTATTTGTTTTACATCATTGTCTTCCAAGTCCTTGATTGTTTGTTTGGTTTTTTTATTAAAAACTATGATCACTGCAATGATTAAAATCAATTTTCTTTCAAAAATACAAACACTCCTCGCATCGTGATTGTCTGCTAAGGTTAATTGAGTTAAAACAATTATCAACGAGAAGACTTAAAAAAAAAACTGTTTGCCTTCGCATATTTGCATTAATTGGCGAAATTGAGTTATTGATCATTGCCACCGGCTTTTACTTTTATGACATTTTACTTAGGCATATGTAACTTGAATGAGAAACATTGCACCGCAAAGTAACAGTTGCATCGTTTTTAAAGCAATTTTTACTTTGTCACATCGAAAGTGTTTTAATTTACAATTTCCGCTTTCATTATTTTGAAGTTTTTTTTTTTTTCTTCCAACTCTTCCTGTGACTGGTGCATACATCATCCTGGACGCTTGTGGGGGCAGACTAATCCAATTAACCAAACGATAAATAACTGTCATGGCTTCGAATATCAAATGTCCTATGTCATAGGGTCGTTGAATGAGCGCACACCTTGCAAAGGACATACGGCCCAACGGAATGGAATACGTCAGGGGTCAATGTCATCTATTCCACTCCACATATGTATGTATGTAAAGGCAGTGCCTCTTGTATTACGGGTGAGGGTGTATGCTATTTATTTCGTCCGAATACGTTTTTAAGCCATTAAACGGAAACATATTTAAGGGGTGACGCGCCGGCTAACAGCGTTAGCATTTTTGTTTTATGGACATATTTTTGGTTGTGCGCGGCAAAAGTCAATTAGACGAGGAAGTCTCTTATGAGTTTGTCACCATTGAATCCCTTTCTAATGACACTAATTTTGTACCTTTACTAGGGTGTGTTTTTTTGTTTTTGTTTTAGATTTACAATTTTGTGGAACCTTAAGATAGGAATGTGCAAATGAGCAATTAATGGATGTCTGATTTGAAATATGAGCTAGTTGGTTTTTAAGGAAACAAGGCGCAGGGTTAATTAAGGTGGTAAATTTACTGTCCAATTGGTCGTAAAATTATTGTGGGTATGAAAATGTACATTATGGGCTAGATAAGGTACTTAGTCAAATTGAGATTTGAAGGACGTAGAACTTATTATTTTATTTTAACAAGCTAATTACATAGCGATTGTAGTGCCTTTATATCCCTTTTAGGGCTTTCACATTCAACCAATTTCAATAAAGTAGGTTTCACCAAAAAAAGTATTTACAGGAGCAGACACAAATAGTGGGAACAGAGAGAGTTTTTTATGGAGCATAACTTTATTATTTTACAACTTTAAGCTGTTAAGATTTTGACCAATATTGTGTTTTTGGCGGGGTTTTTAGAATCTCTACTTTTAAGATGGCATTGATTCTTTAGATTCTTTGACTTGAAGTTTTGCCTTGGTCTTCGAACTCTTACATAATTAGATCAAGCTTCATCAATCCTGCTGTCATAGGAAACATCTTCGTCTCACTTACTTACTAACTTACTCAACGTGTTCCCGTCCTGTGAAAGATCCCTTCCTTCTGCTGCCATCTTCCGCTGATTTCAAATTTTGGTGCTGCTATAGAATTCGCGATGTTTGGTCGTTAAAAATGTGGTTCGGTGTTCCTGCTGATCTCGAACGAAGGGGATGGGGTTATAAGATCCTAGGATAGGAGTTTTGAACCCATTGCTTTCCCAAACCGAAGTAGCAGCTGTTTTCTACGGTAATCCTTCGTCGAATCACAACTAAGTCGTTATTCGTGGAGTTGATTTTTTCACCGAGGTAGAAAAACTCCTAAACTCCTCCTTGCTGCTATCGATAGTGATGTTTTGTTCTAGTCGGTGGACAGATAGTTGTTTGTTCATATGCGCGACTTTAGAAATATCAGATTTGTGGGCAGAAAAATTTCGACCCAGGTCCCCCATACCCTTTGCTAAAATTTGAGTATGTTCCTCTTTATCTTAGTTTGCAAAGTCTATATATTTTTGTTTATGATGCTTTCATTGGAGCTGGAGTCTACTTCAGGGATTGCGTGATCAAATTATTTGAAGTCTAAAGTAAATTTTTTCCAAATACTGGAGTGAGGTAACCTTACGCAGGCTTCTAAAAAACTGGTTGACGGTCCAAAATTAGCACCTCAAAATATCTGTTCGGCATTAATAGAAAAAATTTGCGATTCTTGCAAGAGAGGTTCTTATCACTTACTTACTAACTGGATCGGGGCTTCAACCAATGAGCCTCTCCAATTAGAGCGGCCTTTGGCTAACTGGCTCCAGTTGCGCACTCCAAGTTGGTTGAGGTCTGCTTACACTTATGCGCGAGACCTAAGGCGATGACTTACTCTACTGCCTTGTCTTGCCAGATTAGAGGCGAAGATTCTGCGGGCTGGAGCGTTGTTGTTTATTCGCTCTACATGCCCAATGCGCGTCAAATGTTTTTTTTTTTACCAAGTTGATGTTACTGTACAGGCCGTATAGTTCAACTTTGAAGTGAGGCAAGTAAGAAGCTAATTCCTCGTTTTTCAAATTGAACGGCTTAAGTTAAAGAAAAATGAACCATTAGGAATAAATTGGGGCTCTTAACCAGTGCATATTAATCGCGATAACTGACTGCCAAATGGTTACTGGGCGAAGATTTGCCCCCGTTACGAGCCAGTAGTGGTCCAAGGCTTGTTGTCTTTTGCTGATGCTAAAAGAAAAAAAAGTACTTCTTAATCTCTAATCTCTCACCAAGTGAAACACATAAATTTCCCCATAAATTACTTCCTTACAAGTTGGTATGCATTTGTTCATGACGCCTTCCCATATTAAATATCAGTGGCAATTACCTTTTCAGTAAATTGAGATCTTTCGTGATTGTCAACAAGCCTATAAAGCTTCAACAATGTTAAAAGGTATCAACCAAAAATCATAATCATAAAATCGCAAGGACGACTGTTACTATTCCCATAAATCAAAAACAAAAGAAAACTTTATTTTCGCAAAACTTGCTTGTAATTCAATTGCTTGCGCAAAATAATCTACCTCCATTAGAACTGACGGTACGTGACTTCAGAGACTCGTACCCCGAAAATATTCATAACTCAAAGGAGTTCTAAAAAAATGATTACCCCTCCGATTGTGCCAGGCACTGTGTCACCCGTTCTGTTTCGTTTCGTGCCCCATGACTTTTGTGTTGCATTCCTTTATGTGTACAACTTCCATCAAATAGCATTCAAATGATTAACACGACTCTCAACATGACTAGGACAAGATTCCCCCTATACCAGCAACCAAAAACCGGAAAATATTTTTAGACATCCCTTCACAATTTATATGTAGATACTAATGTTTCGTTCTTATTTATTTTTTTCTCCATTTCCGCAGGTTATCAATTGTTGGTTGATGTTTTCAAGGTCGAATACCTAGGAAACCAGGCCACAGCAGTACACCTCACCAATACAAAATAACAACAACAATAACAATGTCCTCAGTAAATATGCGACCCCCACCTCCTCCACCGAAGCCAAATAAAATGAATGGTAATCGGTCTGTGAACGGCAGCACCAGCAGTCTTAGCGAAATTCAGAACGGCAATGGTCGTAGTTCTTGCCACACGCCGCCACAAACAGACAGAGAACAAGTTGTGATGACACCGAAGGGAAAGACAGCCAATAGCACAGTGATCCTTATCGAAAGGAAACTGGTCGACGAGATCAACGACCGTGTTCATGTCGCTGGAGGGGATCACACCGGAATTATTATCAATAAGGACACATCGAACGGTCAGAAGAGCGCCAGTGTTCCAGCACAAGCCTCTCTCGAATTCCGTGTATTTTTGGTGAGTGCGAATAGTGGCAATCATTCACAGGAATCGAGAACGTTGCGATTTTGGTTCCGTGACTGGTTGAAGGATGGGGAAAAGCAGGCGCATATTGCACAGGATTTCTTCAGAGAGTTGGTCAGTCCGAAGGAATTTCCTCGAGGTGGGTCGTTTTTCCTTAAATGTGGTTGTGGTTGGTTTTTTTTTCTTACACTACTTTTCGTCCTCCAGATTATGTGGGCTTCATCAAGAAGATAATGAAGCTGTTGCAACGTGGCTATGATGAGATACAATCACTTGAGATCGAACTGAGGATACTTGAGGAAACATCAGCTCCTCCATCTAGACCACGTAAGTATTAGATTTATTTTTTTTTCTCTACATATATATGCTGTCTATATTTTTTCTCTATCAGTTGTATCTCTATTTCTATTCATCGTTATCCCTTTGGATGTTTTGCGCGTTTTTAGCTAGAGATGGTTACGTTATCTATTGTTATGGTGATTGCAATAAAAAGTTCGAGGAAGCCCTTTTGGCACAGAAGCAAACAG
The DNA here is from genome assembly GCA_963576555.1 of Ferdinandea cuprea. Classification (NCBI taxonomy): domain Eukaryota; kingdom Metazoa; phylum Arthropoda; class Insecta; order Diptera; family Syrphidae; genus Ferdinandea; species Ferdinandea cuprea. The sequence continues at coordinate 143,114,085 of OY754958.1, read as the reverse complement.
GTGATGGCGATGACCTGATGAAGGCCATTTGGTTGGATATCTATAACGAAAGCACACTAACAAGAAAATAATAATATTTCATTCTTTTGTGATCTGTTTTTGTTGGTTTTGATTATTTTTATTTGTTTCTAAACTCGAATTGGAAGGATATTGCATGCCATGTTACAATTAATAAAACGACGAAAATTGGATTTACCTTTGCGCGAAGGGTTTTCCCTTTGACTTATTTCCATATTTATTAAAATTATCGATATAATAATAAAACTTAGAAAAATAAAAAAATATAAGCGTGTAACATACTAATGAGAGTCTTTATTACTAATTGTTATATTGTTGTCTTATTGTTTGTTTTTTAAAAAATTATATGCATAAGATTTATATTGCTGAGGACATTTAGGTAGTGAGTTAAGATGTGGCATGGAATTTCTAAACTTGGTTGCTACTTTGAAATGTTTTAAAGTTAAATTTAATCGGCTCGGGGAATTCTTTCCTTCAGCTGCTGCATTTGCATCATGCATCAAGCTCTCAGAAGCTGGATGATATTTATGCTATTTGCCTAAGGTCAACATAAGCGGCTAGGGAACATGACCGATTCAGTGCGAACCCGAGTATTCAATTTTACGAAGACCTCTTGGCGCTCTTTTTCGCAAGGAATTTTGTATCGAATATGCAAATGTATCCACTTATAAATATGTCTTCATTCAATTTGCCGACAAATGGGACTTTATCTCAACCCGTGAACGTCAATTTTATCTAATTTCGTATATCTTCGATGTAATTTGGTGGTTAAACTCTGCGGGTATTAACTTACTCGTTTTGAAATGCGATTGAGTCCTTGCAGTCTCTGTGTCTTGTTGCAGATGTGTGTATGAATATTTGTAAGTCGATCGATATTTTGTATGCGACAAAGTGATACCGTTATCAACAACGCCTGCTTACCATCAAGTTCGAAATTCTGCAACACTTTTTATCTCATCTCCAAAGTCCTGGATGTAAACTTTTGTGTCTTTGCCAAGATTGCTTAGGACGACAATTTATTGAAGCCGAGAGTAAGTGAATTTCATATCGAATGGATGAATAAAACAACACAACAACTTGTGTTTCTCACCACGAATAATGAAGAGGCTGGAATTAGAGTTCTTTCACGGCTTTCCACGGCCGATCATCAGATTTCTTTGTGTTAATTTAGCAATGCAGCTATTCCAGCAGTTTGTGTTTTTGTCTCTGTTTGTCTGAGGATGCGTATACAACATCTGCCAAATGCCTGTCTCGGATCATGAAAACGACACTTCTGTTTGTCCAAAATATATAACTTCGCCTTCACTATGGTTGGAGAAGCTTAAGTACAGGTTCTGTAAGTGTTGTTAACGCCACATATTCATTTGTTGTAGTTTGCACTTACTACTTACTTATCCGGCTCCTGACCCGTAAAGGGTCCCTGCCTGGGTTACGGCTGCCTTCCATTCTCTGCGATCCCGGGCACGCTGCTTCCAGTTATCCCGAACAAACGCTCTGGCATCCGCGATGACTTCGTCTTTGAAACGGAGGTTCGGTCTTCCTTGTCGTCTGGGGGCTGGGATTCGAAGATCCTCTTGGCCGAAGCATTGTTGTCCATTCGCTTGATGTGGCCGAGCCAGTGTAGTCGACGGTTTTTGGCTTTTCGGACTACATCCACATCTTGGTACAGCTCACAGGACCAAATATCCGTCAAAGAATTTTCCTTCCGAAGGTGCCTAGTATTAACTCTCCTTTCCTGCTTATCGTTCAGCACTCGGCGCCGTATAGCCGAACTGGCAGAATAAGGGTTCTGTAGAGCATGCACTTCGTCCTTCGAGTTAGGAGTGTTGAACCCATTTGTTTTGCCAAACCGAAGTAGCAGCGCTGTCCTAGTTTAATTCTTCGCCGGATTTCCATCAAGATGTCATTCGTGAAGTCAAACTTCAGTCATGCAAACCGGTTTTCCCTGTCTTCCCTATTCGAACCCACGTTCTGGTATTGGAATATTTTTTATACTGGACCACCATTTTCTATGCTAGCCAAGCCAATCTAACTTTTGCGTTTTGGACGACATCTACATCTCAGTACAGTCCATAGAGTTCGAAATTGTATCTTCTCCTTCCTATCACACAAGTATTTGTTTTGTGTTGTAGAAAGCCGTCTCTTTCAAAGAAAGATTTTCTTTCTTATTTAACGTCCAACACTCGGGTCGTATAGAGTAGAGTAGAACGGGCAGGATAAGAATTCTGTGGTGCATATTTTTTTTAGGAGTTTGAACGCATTTGTTTGGCCAAACCGAAGTAGCAGCGGTTTCCTAGGGTAATGTTGAATTGCAAGTTGTTCTTTTTTGCAGTTAACGCCAGAGGTAGTTTAGCTGCCTATATCTATTGCCTTGCAATACCAAATCATCAATACAAATAGGAGTATAGTGAATGCCCTAAAAAATAAAAATTTTTTAAGCCTAAAATATGCAATACCACATTAAAGTTCGCTTTAAAAGCGTACGTCTTTAATTCTTGCAGAAGGTTTCTTTTCATACCTCATTTTAAGACGCGCATTAACGTTTCACATACAACCGTTCACTCCATGCTTTCAAATTACAGGAAATATTATTGGTCCTCTTTTAGCCTATCTTTCGTAGTCAAATACCCACCTTCAAACACCTGATGTGTGGTTTAACATGACAAATTTTTCTTAGAGCTTTACACATATAACCGTATCGTCGCCTGAGTAAAGTGCATTCAAGTACATAATTGCAAGAGGAAGTTTCATTCCGTATTTTCCCTTAGGTGAGATGATGCCATTCGCTCGCTCATAACGATGTTCATTTCAATTTTCTCTAATGGCAGACAACGTGAGTCATCTTGATGTGCCATCTTTTTTTTTTCAAATTGCAACAAATAAGACAAATATTTACTCTAAAAAACTTATCTAATTTGGTATACAAATACAAACTCTCACCCAACTTTTTTCTCAGTTGCAGTCGCAATTGCAATTTAAAATTGAATTTCACTTCCTTTTTGTTTTTATGTGATGGCTGCAATGCTTCTTAAATATGATAGTCTAATGCATCTGAGTTAACTAACCTGAGTTAAGCTCCCACTCCAAACCAAACCAAACCGCCGCCGCCGCCGTCAACATCACAAACTAATTTAAATCCTCCATCATGCAGGCACAGAGCCCGCAATAATACATCATTGTCTTGTTTTCTTATTTAACTTTCCTCCTCTCATATTTTTTTTTATTTATTTATTTTTGATTGTTTATGTTGTGATGAACTTATTGTTTATTTTAATGGACGGGTTATATGATGATTGGAGACAACGTCGAGCCACCCTTTTGTAGCAAGCAATTATTACTTCAATTTAAATAAAATACAATTTTTTTTTTATATATAAATATTTCTTAGTGTCCATGGAAGAGTCGCAATTTGAATCACCACCACTGACACCGGAAAAGGTGCTTGAACTGATTGAGCAGGCCTATCCAAATCCCATCACGCCGGAGGATTTGGCTAAGTATGTTTGGGTTGGTCTTTTGGAAATATTTTTATTAATTGGTTTTATTTTTTTTTTTTGCAGGGATTATGGCTGGGATGAACAAGACGTTATACAAGTTTTTATTTCACTTAAAAGTCGTGGTTTGATCAAGTCTATGGAATACAATTCATATACAAGGATCCATCATGAGGATAAAGAAATTAAGGTTAGTTGAAGTGTCTTCTGTTGGAGTTACAATTATCAACTATTACTCGTTGATTGTGGATTAATTAAATGTATACAGCGAGGTAATATTAGAAATTTACGTGAGTGAGTATTTTCGCATTAGGTCCCACACGAACAAGAAGCACAACTGAGTTCTAAGGTCTTATTACTTCGATTTTGTCGGAAAATTTGTCCAACGCTACTCTACGAGCAGCTGATAATATCGATATCTGTTGAAAAAAAAGTGCATTTTGTACTTAAGTAGCATAAAAAACAGTTGCTTTTCGGTACCATTGAAGTCTAAAACAAATCGTTTGAAAAACAAAGGTACAACGCTGTGTTTATGTTTATTGTTCTGACTTTTATACTTTTCAAAAGAAAAAATGGATGCTAACCTAACCAGAGATTTAATATATACTCGATAGGTCCTTACTTTTTTTTTGTAAGAATTGTAAAGACTGTCAAAATGGCGATGTTGGGGATAAATTCTCTTACGAAAAGAGAAAGATTTTTGTTTTAATTTAATACCAGCACCCGTATTCCGCTACAGATCGATTAAAATTTTTCCTAAACATTTAATCAATTTAACAATTTTAACAAAGTTGCTATGGATATAGTCTAACTAATGTGGAACTGGTGTCTTTGGAACCAACATCAAGTCTCTAGGAAATGTGTCCCACGGTATTTCAGGTGGAAATCCATGCCATTGATATCTGTGCCAATATGACTTCCCGAATAGGAATTAAAGGTGCCAAAATGCATATCTTCTCAGATGGTCAAGCAGCACTGCAGGCACTATCATCTAACACTATAAATTCTGTGACAGTGAAGTGCCTTGCAAAATCTAGCTAAGCATAACAAGGTCAAACTTGGATGGGTTCCTGGTCACCAAGGTATTGCAGGCAACGAATCTGCCGACGATCTGACTAGAGCTGGGTCAGAATCTGCGTTCGTAGGACAGACAATCCAAAAGATTAATTAAGACCTACTCCTACAAGGAAATTCAACTACTAAGTAAGGAGAATATTAGGAAGCTGGTGGGCTTCCCCACAGGCCATTGCCGGCCTGAGATATCATCTTAACAAAATTAACTTGTGCCCAGAGACTGAATGTAAATTCGGTCTAGAGGGAGATGAGACTTCCGAACATTGCCTCTGTGAGTGTCCGGCCCATCATTGGTTCAGACGACGAATCTTCCATAAAGACACTCGTCTCCACGTTTTGACATTTTTACCATTCTTACTGCAAGAAATTTGTTTTGACCCTCGGTGGCGCTCTCGTTTACGAGTTTTTCGAGTTAAAGAACGGCATTGTAAAATTTGTCAATTGTTTTTAAAATTAAGCTTTTTAAAAACTGTAGACTGCATCGTTGTTTTGAGAGGAAAATTCTGCGAGTAATTTTTGGTCCCGTCTGCATAGAGGGTGAATGAAGGAGGAGATATAACTACGGACTTTACGGGCTGTACAGGGACATCGACTTAGCCAGAAGTCCAACGACTGAAATGGCTGGGTCATGTAGAGCGAATAGACGTGAATCCTCCGGACTGTAGAGAAAGACCGCGACTCAGGTGGGGCACGCAAGTGCAAGGGGACCTTAACTAACTTAATTTATGTTAGTCCTTGTGGGAATCATTGTCATCACAGAATCTACAAAGTTGCTTGCACCTGATCCACAGTTTATCACCGAGTCATCTGCGCATATTGATAAAGGTTTTATTTTGATTACTAGGGTCCGCCAAATAACTTTTTTTTTTTTGAAACAGGGCGCAAAACATAGAGTGTTGCTTCGGCTGTGTGGCACGTAGCGCCGTCCTGTTGAAACCAAATGTTGCCAATATCCTCCTCTTCAATTTTTGTGAACAAAAATTCGTTCAACATGGCCCGATAACGATCGCCATTGACTGTAACGGCCACTCCTTGTTGTTGTTCGTTGTTGTTCGTTGTTCAAGCGTATACACAACCATATTCGTTCAGCGGAAGGATAAAACTAATTATCTGTCAAATCAGACATGAGCTAAGTGTTACCATTCGCGAAATAAGCACTAGTTGAAAAAAAAAAAACGTTAGATGGCGGACTCTATATTTCATTTCATTAAGGGTTACATGCAGTAAAGTGGACATTGTTTCCTACATATGTATATTTTCAAAATCTCTGCTCGTGGATCCTCTTGGTAGTTAATTGATGGAAGTATAGATCCTAGGGGTATAAAATGTAGAGTCGCTTCCATACAAGCTATTAGTGTCGTTCTCATTGCACCGGTTGTTATTTTTAGTATTTGTACTTTTGACATTAGGCTAAGATTGAATCTCCTGTCTGCTGTGAGTTTTGGTCGCACAATTGCCGTGTACATCCACAGAATTATATTTAAGTTTGGTGACCACTTTCTGCCAAAGACACGTAGATTTATATCATTTGAAGCCCCAACTTTATTACGCTCTTTTAAACCTCTTAACTGTATAACCAACTTACATACTTATAAATTCCTTTTCCAGGTGGTTAAGCAAATGCCAACAATTGCATCAAACAAACAACCAACAATCGCCATTATTACCGCTCAATACTGCGAGAAATTGGCCGTTGATTCCATGTTGGAGAACAAAGAAACCTTTGTTCGCTACACGACAGTCGGTAAGTAATTGAGAAACTCTTTTTCAAAATTTTCTAAAACTATGTTTTAATTTACTAATCGTATATTTGAAAAAAAAAACGAATAAAATTTCGTTATTTTACTAATCAATGAAAAACATTTTTCTCTCTTTAATCGCCCCCCATTGATAATATTTATTCAATTATACTTCACGGCCCCTTGATTTAGACCCCTCTGTGAATTCACTTAAGAAAAATAAAAAGAAACGAAGATTTGGTAAGAAGTAATTTTGCAAAAAGCAAAGCGAACACAAATTTCACTAAGTGTGCTCTGGGTGGCAGACACAATTACCTAATTTGTGTGCTTGTGGTGATGGATTTTGGTTTCATTTATTGTTCCTTTTGTGTTTTTGTCCTTTCGCACCCATTTAAATTTAGCACCCAAACATATTCGGTTTTAATATAAGATAATACTAATTGGCATTTTAAATTTGTTTGTTTTGTACCCATTTGAAATTTAATAGATTGATGAAGTGCGATGAAGTTGAAGGTCCTTTGTGAGTCCCCTGCTAGGTGAACAAATCTCAATGATTGGAAAACTCCTTCCTTTAAATCAGACAGACTAACAGAAGACTTTCAACTTTAACGCATCGATTTTTATTCCCACGGACTGCTCTGTGAAATTAAAAAAAATTCTAAATATTTCTGATTTCATGAAGTGGTAGGCTGAATAATTTTGTCAGCCAATTTCTGTGTTTATACAGTTAGCAATTGTTATTTTGTAGAAATCCCTCTTATGTTACAACTTTTTATATTTCAGCGTTCTCTTGCATTGAATTTATTAGTAATATTTAATATTTATCTAGGTATTAATTTAGTTAACTTGGCACTCCTATCGAAAATCACTCCACCAAACATGTAAACCCCTATTTGTATTAAAAAGGTTACATTTATCTAAAGGAATGTTCCGATCACTCGTCTGATTTGTGGAGAATTGGGAAGACACATTTAAATTTTTTGACATATTTGAAGCGCTGATTGAAGATCCTGTTTTAATCGGGATACCTTACAGTTTTCGAACTGTACTACAAAATATAAACATTCTAATTAAACAAGGCAGGTTCTTAATAAGTTGCCTCGAACGGGACTGATCTTATTTTTTGAACATATATAACAAAATGTTGTAAAAAACGAGGACTGTAGCTTAATTCGTAATGGATTCAAAGCTGGGGAAACATACATACGAGAAAAACATTTTAAGCGCCAATATTTGACAAATTTTAATATTGGATCAACAATTTCCATAAGAAATCGTAATGGTAGCTACATTTGTATTTGATATAGTATGTATTAAAAGTGGTTTTTACAATTCTTGTGTAAACTCTTCGAGGCATTACTACACTCTGTTCGACATAAATTGGCAGTACAGGAAAGATAGGGATGTTTGTCTCTCATTCGCACTCTTTTGTTTTTCGTAAGGTGCTATTCAAACAAAAGCTTTTACAGGACGCCTGTAGTAAGCATTTTAAATTAGCAAAAATCTGAAGGAATAGTATGTAGGGTTACCGTCCTTTTTTTAGGTTGAAATTTTCATTCAATTTGTTTTATTTTTTATAAACACCATTTATTTTTTGAACACCATCAAGAGGTAAGATAAAAGGCGCGTTTTTTAAGGGTATCCCCAATAGACATAAAACCTTTTATATAAAAAACAAACAAAAATAAGTATGAATTTTTCTTGTCGCGTTAACAATTTCATCTTTTTTTTTGGCACTTAATGCTTCGGATTATTTTGAAACTATTTCTAACTATTAAGATTAGGCACAAAATACACGACTTAAAAATACAAATTGCACAAAACATAAAAAAAATTTAGAGAAAAACACGTAACATCAAAAAACTGACCGCGCGATTTTAAAACCTACGCAAATAAAATTTTTCCTCTAAGCATTGTAAGCTCAACTTTATTGTTTTTTACACATTAAAAGAAATGCATAGATCAAAACAAGATCTTCACGATAACACTTATTCAGAACTTTTTTCAAAGCTCTAAAATCAAAAGCTCCTCAACAGAAACCCAAGGAAAAAAGACTGAACGAGTAACGAAACGGACACTGGTAACTCTGAATGCACATCAATTTAATAAGAGTTGTTTTGAATAGCAGCAGAAACAGCCAATCAGTGCATACTCGGATGTGTGTTGAATCTACGGCAGATGCAATTTTCATTTACACACTTTTATTTTTTTGAGGGGTTTCATTTAATTTGGTATGTTGCAAAATTATGGCACGCTACTGATTTTGAAAAAGCGTCCCCATAAGACGTGTACTGCCAATTTAAGTTGGACAGAGTATAAACATCAAACTTAGACTTTTTTTACATGTCAAAAGAGGAACCTCAAACAACCCAATTTTTCCACATGATCCATTCTACTCATATATTAATTAATGTATTTTTTTCCAATATAAGCTATAAGCTTCAATTTGAGTAGAACTGTTGTATAGAAAGCATATCACTGTACATTTAAGTATAGAACTTTTTGTTAGATATGTATTTGGTACGTTTTTCATTCCATAATATTTTTTATTTCCATCGGAAATAGTTTACTAAATGTACGCCCCCACGTTTTACTTTTAAAAATAAAAGCAATCTAATTTAAGAGGACCCAAGTTCTAAAAGGACGGTAAACGACTTTGAGGTTGTACCAAATTAATAGATACTAATATTTACCCAACTTTCAAAATAAAGTTCTAGTGGTATCCACAAAGACCTACACTTCCAGATCATTACAATAAAAACACGCCACAAATGTTGAGCGTATAGGCGGCTCTCCAAATAAAACCATGTTTCTGTACAAATTCAATGCTTTAAAGTTAACCGTGTTCTTCGTTATGTCGTACCTTCATGTGACAAATGTAAATATTTTCAAACCCCATTTTCATTTAACATTCATTCATTTGTTGGACAAATTCAATCCCAGTAGTTTGTCTGTTAACCATTTTTTTTTTGTATTTACGACCACAAAACAGAGCACCATCACCATGTTACCACTACTGAAATGTGAATTTAAATAAATTGTTAAAATACTAATACCTATTCCAACTGTGTGTTCCTTTAGGTGAGTCGAACGTCTACACTCTGGGTAATATAGGTGCACATCGTATTGTTAGCACCAAACTGCCATCGGTGGGTAGTACTCGTGAAGCTATGACTGCCACCGGGAATACCACAACCCGACTTTTGGGCACATTCCAGAAAGTTGATTACGTTTTCATTGTTGGCGTCGCTGGCGGTGTTCCACATTATACGGATTACAGAAAGCACGTCCGATTGGGTGATGTTGTAATCTCGTATGTTGACAAAAATAGGGCGCTATTGGGAAGGTAAGTTACGATTACGTAAGATGCGATAAAATTTTCATTTATTTATTTAACAGAGGTGCAAACAACAGATCCGAAAAGCCATACGTTTACGTCTACAGCAGTGGAGAAGATCTAAAAACATACTTCCCACAAAATGATAGCTTACAACAAATTGCCGAAGGTTTGCAGGCAAACATGGAGGGAAAACGTCCTTGGGAGGACTACCTTAAGGATGGTCTAAAGAATCTGTGCATTAAAACTGACACCGATTTTAATAGACCAGCGGCCAACACAGATAAGCTCTTCATGAACATCGGCAACAATGAGGTAATTGAAGTTGCTCATCCAGTAGCGGGTGGTGATGTACTTGATGGTGTGACACCATCTAGGCTACATTTGGGACCGATTGGATCTGGACGTGATTTGGTACGAAACGATGGTCTGCGTACGAATTTCGTTAAAAATCACGGCCTGCTAGCAACAGATGTGGAAATGAGTTCGGTGCTGGACAGTATAATTGGAAATTGTCGAGAGAGTTTCATTCTTGTTAAAGGTGGGTTTGTTGTTTGTAAATCACCTAAAACTTTTGAATTGTTGATTTTCATTGCTGTTATCTTTTAGGTATCTCTGATTACAAAGACGGTATGACGACACGTAAATGGCAGAACTATGCATCGCTGGCTGCTGCTTCTGTGATGAAGTCCATCATCTGTGGCATGGATGCACCCACAAATGTTTAAGTTAATCAAACATTGAGAATAGAATATTTTGTATTATCTTTATAACGCGTAGATTTTGCATTTACAATAATAATTATCGTGAACGTGAATTTATTTACACATCATTTTTTTTTACTATGAGTAACTAAACCAAAAAAGGCTTAATTAATAAAAAATACAATAAACAAAATACATAAATTTAAATTCAAGTAAGAGAGCTTTTTTGTGACATTTGAATGTGTCGAATTCATATAGTGTTTGTTGAGTTTTGTTTTTCGTTTTTTTTTTATTATTCTGTTTCCTGTTTATGTATATAGAAATATTTTTAATGTCATTTTTTTTTATAATACATTTCTTAATTAATATATTATATTATATGAAATTAAACTTAAAGAAATGAGTTTTTTATTTTTTGTAATTTGGGAATTTTATTCAATGTGAGTCGAGCGTAGGGTAGACATAACTGCGGGATAGCCCATAACATTTTTGTAACATATAATGATTTAAAAAAAAAAACCGAGCCTAACAACAATCATATGACCGACTATAGAGCCAACCATAATAGACTTTTAGGGCTCATCCTTAGTCAAATCAAACGAAAAGCTTCCCCAATTTCTTCCAAACGCTCTAGTTGCCCATAGTGAACTTAATAACGTTTTCGATTGGTAATCCGGAAGACTTCCGGACACTTCTGAAACTGAAAACCAGAAGCACTGGTCAAAAACTATAAACGTCAAATATCATATTTATTGCTGATGCATTTAATAATTCTTCAATTTTGACGAAGTTAGCTGAAATTTATTACCAAATTTAACTAAACAAATAATAAAATAATATTGGGTGTTATATAAACATATTACAATGACTAATACTATCTGTCTTCCATCCCATCTATCGTCATCAGATTGGTAGTGAGGCGGTTGGAAATACATAATATACACAAAAGCGAGTATTTAGATACTTCAGCTGGCTTAAGCTTATGAAAGTCTATTATTATTCTAGTTCTATGATTCTAATGCGATAGCAGACATGTTGAAGACTTTTTCGTGGTCATTATGCAGTTGCTAAATTTGTCGGCATATAGTTCTAGAGTATGCATCAAAAGTTTGGATACCGTACTAAATCGCACGTCCTAAAATGGAGTAGAGGTCATCATTACGTGACAGCATACAATTTGTCGTAACATCGCCTACTTCAAACATGGCTCCAAGGGCGCATCCTCTTAACTGTTATTATATAAAATATGATTTATTTGATTGAGCATGTATAGGTGGAAATAATTGACCAAATTGCATTCACAGAACCCTGAGATCGGATCCAATTCGATTATTATTCAATTTGGGAAGACAATGTGAATGTCACCAAATATGTACTGCAAGAAGGCTTGCATAGAGGCTGCAAGGCTTGCATGAAGCCATCATTATGTGTACTAATAAACGCAGGTTGCCGCTAAATATTTACACAATTGATCGAGCTTCTCAGAACTAAACTAGTCAGGAATAGAATAGTTTGGAACAGGTAAAAGTGGGATACCCGTTTCCCTCGAACAGCGACCCAAACATCAAGCACTCGTTGCAGGGAAGTCTGATCTTTACTTATGAACCTTTATTCTACTCGACGTTTATATTAAACGACAGCTGGCGTTTTTTCAGTCGATTCATTGTAAGTATCGTTTTAATGTCGGTATTCTATTCTCTAAAAGGTTTTTCAGTTTGAAATTTTAAATCCAAATTAAACCTAAATTTATTTTGATATTATTTATTTATTTGTTCTAGTTCTTAAAAACCAAAAAAATGCATTGTATCAGGGGCAATGAAAACGACAATAAAATTGCAAAATGAGAGCTGGAGTGTATAAGAAAAATCAAGTCAAACAAATGAAGTTCAAAGTGGGCAGTTGCTTTTAAGTGTCAGTCATTTTAAACATAGTTTCATCTTGAGATATTTCACGCTTCAGAGTTGTAAAGTTGGTATTGCATTCTTAAAAGTCACACTCAATGAAATCAAATAAATGATTTAATTCATAGACTTCACTTTAATATAGTTCATCTTGAAGTTAATGAATTCGCATTCAAAAGAATGAAGTCATATGAGTGCCTTTTTCAATGACCTTTTTCAATGTTCCAGGACCTTCCGGTGAAAATTTAAAAAAAATTTAAAGTGTATTTTGGAAAAAATTGCTTTCTTAAAGATTCAATGACCTTTTTTAACGTTCCAAGAGCCTCCCGATGAAAATTTCTTGCAACAGTAAATTGTCAGATGATTTAATGGATATTCTCGAAAAATGTCCCCTTTCAAGGTTTCAAGGACATTTTGGAAAATGCTATCTTCATCGTTAAAACATGTCCTTCGATTACACTACCCTTCGTAACATATTTTACACCCCTTTCATCCCATATCAAGGCGGCTTACAAGTGCATTTCATCATAAATAGCAATTTCTTCAATGACCTTAAAATTCTAATTCATGTTTACCAGCAAATTTTGTTATCTAATTCCAGTAATCAATTTATTTAATAAATTTTATTCGCGGGCCTTTCTTGTTAGTTTCAATCATGGATATAGCTATTTAAATTGTGAAATCATTAAATAAATGTACAATTTTAACAAAACTGACCTGTTAAATTCAAATTAGCCTCTTAGGCGTTTGAAAATTTTTAATCGACAAATATTGCCGTTTTGCCAGTCGTGTTTTGAAACTAAAACGACTCCTAGAATACGAATACGTATGTGAACCAACATTCCACACAAAGAAAACGCTACGAGGCGTTTAACGACATAAAACGACTTCAAAAGTAGTATTTAAAAATTAATATTGTAATGTTTTCGCTCGGCTAAAGACAAAAATATTACTATCATTTTTTATTACCTATATATATTTCATGTGTTTTGTAAAAACACAAAATTAGTACTTTATTTCTGAAATATAAAAAAAATGAAACATATAGAATCAGCGATCTCTGCGATCCCCGACACCAGTTATCCAGACCAAGCGTTCTTGCATTCACAATGGCTTGGTCTTTGAAACAGAGGTTCGGTTTTCTTGTCGTCGAACGATTCGAAAATGCTCTTAGCTGGAATATTATTGTCCATTCGGTCGATTTGGCCGAGCATCTTGCTACAGCTCATAGAGTTCGTGGTTGTATCTTCTCCTCCATTCGCCCTCCTCGCACACAGTGCCAAATATCCGCCGAAGGATCCTGGTATTAGCTAACTCGGCGCCGTATAGCAGAACTGGCAAAATAAGGGTTGCATACACTTTGTTTTTCGTGTTAGGAGTTTTGAACCCATTTGTTTGGCAAAACCGAAGTAGCAGCGGTTTCCTAGGGTAATTCTTCGTCGTATCTCCACCAGGTTGTTATTCATGGAGTTGCAGAATGGTTTGAGACGTTCATGCAGTACGTTGGATAGAATCTTATATGCAACATTTAGCACGGATATGCCTCGATAGTTCTTGAAAGACATAGTGCATAAAACATTTTGGATGAAATTTAATTGGTGTTTTGTAATAAAATCATAAAAACAGTTTTATTTGAAAAAAACGCCCTCAAAAAGACAACAAAAATACACTCTACTATTTCGGGACCCTAGAGAGTATATGTTCCAAATTTAAGCTCTCTTGCTTTATTTTAAAGGCCTATAAATCGACGGACGGCCGGACATTGCTAAAAACTCTTAAATTTTGATGCTGATCATAAATATATTTAGTTTGCCGAAGAAAAATGGCCCAATTATGTCGCAATATTTCCCAGCGTTGTTCAAGCGTATACACAACCATATTCGTTCAGCGGAAGGATAAAACTAATTATCTGTCAAATCAGACATGAGCTAAGTGTTACCATTCGCGATATAAGCACTAGTTGAAAAAAAAACGTTAGATGGCGGACCCTATATATACTTTTAGGGCTCTAAAACGAATATTAAGAGGTTTTACAAACTATGTGTCAAATTAACATACCACTAGGATAGAGTAAAAAAATGAAGAAAAAGATGTGAGTAACTCAAAGACAAAAAAAATTCAACGTTTTGAATTGTCCAAAAAAATTCATAAAAATTTGTTATACAAAATCAGCTTTAATCACTTATACATAACATATAAAAATAAAATTTGTATAAAAAAATAAAGTATTTTTTAAATACTTTAAATATAAAAAACACAATATCAGTTCCTTCCGAGTACCATTGCCAGCAATGCCATACGAATGTACATTCCGTATTCGGCCTGTCTAAAATAGGCCGCCCTTGGGTCAGAGTCAAAATCTTTGCTGATTTCGAATACTCTTGGCAGTGGATGCATAACAATCATACGCCGGTTAGCCTTAGTCATGAGTTTCGGTGTCACAATAAACTGGCCGCAGCACTGAAACAGAAAAACCAAAAAATAAGTAACCATATTCGAAATGTTTGTCATTCAATTGCAATACTTACATTATTGTATTCCGTTTCCGAAACAAAGCGTTCCTTTTGAATTCTTGTCATGTACAAAACATCTGTGGTGGGCAGCGCCTCCTCAATACTGCTCATTGTGGTCTGGTTGATACCCTTTGAGCTTACAAAGCGGACAATGTGATCTGGCATGCCCAAGTTGTTGGGGCTTACGTATTGCAACGTCACATTGTACAGTGTCAGGAGACGGGCCAGGGAATGAACAGTTCGGCCGTGTTTCAAATCACCAACCATTGTGATGGTGAGACCATTGACAGTACCAATTTCTTCGCGGATAGTAAAAATGTCAAGAAGAGCCTGAGTGGGATGCTCACCGACACCATCCCCTGCGTTAATCATTGCCTTGCGGCAGTGGTGTGATGCTCTCTGTTAAATAAAATAATTATAAGCTTCATTTTAAAGTGATTGAATTTGAAAAAAAAGAACTTACATTAACTGCTCCTGGCTCAGGATGTCTCAACACCACCACATCTGAGTATCCTGCCATAACCGCCACACTGTCTTCCAATGTTTCACCCTTTTTCACGGACGAACTCGTTTGATCCATATAGATCACGCGCCCACCAAGACGCTGCATAGCGGCGGCGAAACTGCAACTTGTCCTTGTGCTGACCTCGTAAAATATAGACGCCATAATCTTGCCTCTCAGAATGTCTTCTAGAGGGCGGTCTTTGGCGACGCGACCCTTAAAAATTTGAGCCAAATTGAAAATGTCATTGAGCTGCTCTTTACTGAACATGTCCACAGTGAGAATGTGTTTGCCGAGTAAGCCATGTGCGGTGGGATTAGACATGGCACTGCTGGTCTTTTGGATGAGCTCCTTGAGCGTGGTGTTCCCGGTAGAATCACAGCGAATACGTGCTATTGGCGATATTGGCCTCAAAAAGTTGGGATTTCCTGCAAAGTGAACTGCAAGTTTGGGCACTGGATCGGCCAATAGCTTCGAAAATGCCTCGTTTGTTTGTAAATCAGTAACGAGGTCTGTGCTTCGATTCAGGGCGTCCACCTTGGCAATTACATCCAGAGCCTCAGTCGAATGGTTATAATCCAATGACTCCATTGATTGATGCAACAGTGACTTCTTGGCGTACTGCGTTCTTACATTTAAACCAAATCCAGGCTGAACCAACACTTCTCCATCGATAAATGCAACTTCCCCTCGCAGGACGACCCTATGAACGCGACCTTTTACCTTCATCCCATCGAAGGGCGTCCACTTTGCCTTGGAATGCATTTTCTCCTTCTTGATTGTCCACTCCTCGTCTAGGTCCACTTCAACATACGTGTTTGGTTGGTCAGGTAGATTGAAGATTCTCTTTGGATTTCGGAAGAATTTGTTCTTGATGTCCTCCATTGTTATGCGGCCTTCGTTCACAGCCTCCAGTAGAAGTGGCAGAATTGTCTCAAGTCCCGGGAAGCCCGGTGGTGGTTTATCCGAATTCTTCTCTTCTACCGTGTGCGGAGCATGGTCTGTAGCAAACACATCGATGTAGTCAATGTTATCCCACAGTGCCTGTTGATCTTCAGGAGAGCACAGAACTGGCCTCACTTCAGCGCGCCCAGCTCCAATTTTGTCAATGTTATTTGTCGATAAGAACAAATGATGCGGACAAACCTCGCACGTAACGCGTATACCCTTCTCTTTGGCCGCCCGAATTATCATGATCTCTTCCTTGCGGGCGATGTGACAGATGTGAATGCAGCGGTCCATCATGTGCGCTAATAAAATAATGGCGGCCATAGTCTGCTTCTCAGCATGACACACAATCGGACTGCGTTTTGGCCAATTCTGTAAATGCTTCTCCCAGACAGTCATGTCGGTCATTTTCAGCGTGCTAAATGTATCGTTAAGGTACATCTTTAGGCCAGCAGCTTGTGAGGCGAGCTCCGAAATTTGTCCCCAATTATTGTCTGACGCACCCACGTACAACGCATAGTCGCAACGTGCTCCAACTCGGGCGAGTTCTTGAAACAGATTGAAAGTAGTTCGATCTGTTATTGAAGGTGTTGTATTTGGCATCGCGCATATAAGTGTGACTCCGCCGGCTAAGGCTGCAGCTGTACCACTGGCAAAGTCTTCTTTGTGCGTTGCACCAGGTTCCCGCAGATGAGTGTGAACGTCGATAAAGCCTGGCAAGGTAACCATTCGTCTGGAAGTCATGCAATCGGTGTGGGTCTTCATCACAGGCGCACGACCAATGCGAGTCATGGCTTCAACAAGGAGTTTTGTGCATTTCACATCTGTGACCAAAGATATGGAATAGTCGACAGCTAAGCGACGCGTTCGATATCCGTGTGTCATGAATGATGAAACACTGTAATTGTATAGTAGAAACAATTGTATCTGGGTTATTTTTCGAAAATGTTTTTCAATAAGCTTACCGTCTCGCTCCGCCACCGCGCATTGGCAAATTGATAATCATGTCGAACTGTTTGTTTGCTAAAAACTCTGCCAAATGACGGAACTCGCTGCTGGCATCTTCTGGGGCCAGTTTGTCAAAGGTCCATTGCACCGATTTAACCTGGAATTAAATTTGAAAAAAGGTTTGAGATACTCGGGAAATAAGTTTGGCAAAAAGTTGTTTATGTTTAATTTGGGTAGAACGCGACGAAAATAGCTTCTTTTATCGTGATTTAGTAGGTCGTCCTTCAACTCTTTTGCCTATCTTTAAAAAAGTGGGAAGACGTTAGGTCTTGGCATGTTCCTTTCACCGACAAGTGGTAAGACTTAACATAAATCACTTTGCATTGTAACGTTTTTATTTTTCTTAGAAAATAGTCAAGTTCGGTTTAATCTTCTTGAGCGCGTTTAATCCGATAAAACCTAGTTTCTTGAGTTTCTATAAATGTTTACACTTAGCTTCAAGAGCGATGAAAAGCGCTCAAGTTTACTTACATCAACACCATGTTCCGCATAGAAGTCTCCAGTACCCATAGATGCGTACAGCTTATAACCCATTTTGGCCAAGTCCCTGATCGATGGAAGCAATTCCATTTTGTGCTAAAACAAAATATAACCAACATTTAGTCAATTAATTCCTTTCAAATTTATCTCTCACTCACCTTAAAGCTTCCAATGGAGAGCAGGATAGCTTTTTTTGGAATGTGGAATCCTGTAGACATCATCGCCTTCAAATAGGCCTCATAACGGTTGTCACCAAAGCATGCAACTTCGCCAGTCGATGCCATTTCAACGCCCAACTGAACATCGGCTCCAGCTAAACGGGAAAAACTGAATTGCGGCACCTTAACTCCCACCTTTCCGACGCCATGCAATACGTCCACAGGATCCACGGTCATTCCAATGATCGCCCTTGTAGCCGTCGCAACGAAATCATGATTCAGTGTCTTGGAGACGAACGGGAAAGATCGCGATACCCTAACATTGCACTCAATCACCTTTAACTCGTTGTTCTTGGCGATCAGTTGCATGTTAAAAGGACCAGTGACATCTAGCAAACTGGCAAGGTCCATTGTAATACGCTTGATATTCGCCAGCGTTTCGGTATTTAAATCTTGTGGGGGAGTGACCAATGTGGCATCACCCGAATGCACACCAGCGTTTTCCACATGCTCGGACACTGCCATGCATAGAATCTCTCCATCGGCTGCAACAGCATCCACATCAATTTCTTTGGCTTCTGTCAAAAATTTTGAAATCACCACCGGGTGTTCCTTGCTGACCAAGGAGGCTGCATTCAGGTAGGTTTCCAAGTCCTTGTTTGAGTATGCCACATTCATAGCGGCCCCCGAGAGTACATACGAAGGTCTCACCAAGCAGGGATAGCCGACTTCCTCGCAAAACTCGATAGCAGATTGGAGATTCGTCAGTTCCTTCCAACGTGGTTGAAGAATCCCCTTTCGATCCAACATGCGGGAGAATTTGAATCGATTCTCGGCACTGTCAATTGATTCGGGGGAAGTGCCCAGGACCTTTGCCTGCTGACGGTGTAGATCCATGGCGATGTTATTAGGAAGCTGTCCACCCATCGACAGAATGATTCCATCGGAGTTCTCCATTTCGTAGACGTCCATAACAACTTCAAAGGATATCTCCTCGAAGTACAATCGATCGCACATGTCGTAGTCAGTGGAAACGGTCTCGGGGTTGTAGTTTATCATGATGGTGGGTTTTCCAAGATTTCGGAGCTCCCTAAGGCAACCAACAGCACACCAATCGAACTCAACAGATGATCCGATGCGGTATACTCCAGATCCAACAACTATCGTAAAGTTTCCAGGGAATTCCAAGTCATGTTCGAACGCATTATATGTAAGGTAGAGATAGTTTGTTGCAGCGGGCCATTCTCCTGCCACAGTATCGATTTGCTTAACAAATGGTGTGATACCCATTTCTTGACGCAATCGCCGCACAGCCAACTCTGTGCTCTTAGTTGAAGCGGCGATCTGTTTGTCCGAACAACCCATCTGCTTTGCTTGCACGATCAACTCATGAGTCAGGTTTGTGCCATTGAGCTCAAGAACGCCTAGGAAGTCGATAATGTTCTTCATCTTACTAAGGAACCATAGATCGATCTTCGTCAACTCGTGCAATTTGTTGATTGAGTAATTTGCTTTGAGAGCGGCTGCCAAAACGAAAGGCCGCTTATCTGTTGGCTCTGTCAGCTCCTCATCCTTAACGGGTTGGAGGTACGGATCAAAACCATTGACCCCTCCATCAACCATTCTTAGTGCCTTCTGGAATGCCTCTTCAAAATTCCTGCCAATGGCCATGACCTCGCCGACACTTTTCATCGAACTTCCAATGTTTTTGCTAACACGAACGAACTTGGCCAAATCCCATCGTGGTATTTTGACGACACAGTAATCCAAACTTGGCTCAAAGCATGCCGTTGTAACTCCTGTTACAGAATTTTTTATCGTTGGCAGAGCAACGCCAAGTGAAAGCTTTGCTGCCACATATGCCAGGGGATAGCCGGTGGCTTTACTAGCTAATGCCGAACTCCTGGAAAGTCTTGCGTTTACCTCAATAATGTAGTACTCCTCGGAGAAGGGATTGAGAGCATATTGAATGTTGCACTCACCAATAACACCAAAATGACGAATCACCTTAATTGCTGTCGTTCGGAGCATGTTGTACTCCTTATTGGAAAGAGTTTGAGATGGCGCCACGACTATGCTCTCGCCGGTATGTATTCCCAGCGGATCCAGGTTCTCCATGTTGCACACAGTAATGCAGTTGTCGAAGGCATCGCGCACTACCTCGTATTCCACTTCCTTCCAGCCCTTGAGCGATTTATCAATAACCAGCTGGCTTGAATGTGCCAAGGCCTGTTGCGCGAGGTTGCACAGTTCCTCCTTGTTGTCAGCGAATCCCGAGCCCAATCCCCCAAGAGAGAATGCTGCACGTGCCATTACTGGATAGCCCAAGCGTTCGGCCGCCAGTAGAGCTTCTTCAACGGAGTAGACAGCTTCAGAAGGTGCTACCTTCTCTCCGATTTCATTCACGCGATCAGCAAAGATCTTTCTATCCTCGGTTTCAATAATCGACTTGATAGGCGTTCCAAGAATCTTTACGTTGTACTTGGAGAACACTCCTGCCTTCTCCAGCTCTACACCACAGTTCAAAGCGGTTTGACCACCAAATGTAAGAAGGACGCCATTGGGTCGCTCAGCCTTGATCACCTGCTCCACATACTCGGGCGTTAGCGGCAAGAAGTAGCACTTGTCAGCCAGACCCTTCGAAGTCTGCACGGTCGCGATGTTCGGATTTATCAGAATAGTTTGAATTTTCTCCTCCTTCATCGCTTTGATTGCTTGCGATCCCGAATAATCAAACTCACCTGCCTGACCAATCGAAAGACCTCCAGAGCCAAGGATCAAAACCTTTCGTGGTCTTTCCTCGGGAATAGAACCTATCACAGGTACATACGACAACTTCTCTATCAACTTCTTACGTAGACTTTTGCCAGAATTGCCACCCTTACGTACCACATCTAGAAAAACATCAAAAAGCAACTCTAGATCCTCGGGTCCTGCCGTATGTTCCGGATGGAACTGCACCGAAAAGTATGGCTTCTCTTTGTGGATTATTCCTTCATTAGTCTGGTCATTGGCATTCGTAAACAATGGCTCCCAATCCGCTGGCAAACTTTTGCTATCTACGGCAAACCCATGATTCTGCGACGTCATAAAGCATCTATCTGTTCCATGATGAATGCACGGGAGATTGTGACCACGATTGCCGTATTTCATTTTATAGGTCTTGCAACCAATCGCGGTTGACAGCAATTGATGGCCCAAGCAAATTCCGAAAATTGGCTTCTTTCCGCCGTCTATGATCCTCTTAACCTGAGCTACGGTTTCCTTGCACACAACTGGATCACCTGGACCATTACTCAGAAATAACCCATCGAATTCATCCGCATTCAGTTCGTGATTCCATGGAACCAAATCAACTCTAGCTCCACGTGCTACAAAGCATCTAATCTGGTTCAGCTTCAATCCACAATCTACAGCACAAATTCTGGGTGATCCGGTTTCATTAAATACCTTGGGGGTTTTCACAGAGCACTCTGCCACGAGATTCCTCGTGTTTGGGTCTTGAAATTCAATTTCGCTTGGATTTGTAGGCTTTTCGTAAACAATGCGTCCCAAAATAGAACCATTCTCACGAATTTTCTTAGTCAGAGCACGCGTATCAATGCCACTTATGCCAGGCACACCTTCACTCTCCATCCACTTGGAAAGAGTTTCTTTTGCACGCCAATGTGAAGGGGTATCGCAAATTTCTCCAACCACCAATGCGGATATAGTAATTCCATCGGTCCATTCGAAATGCTTCAGCATGCCGTGTTCGTCGACTTCATCGGTGCTTGGAACGCCATAGTTGCCCACCAAAGGATATGTAAGAACGAGAATTTGTCCCCGATAGGAACGATCTGTCATTGACTCTGGATAGCCGACCATACCTGTCTGAAAGACAACTTCACCATCTCGTTGTTGTCGGCCGCCAAAGGCATAGCCTGGCAGAACGGTAGAGTCTTCAAGTACTAAGTAGCAGTCGGGCGTCATGGTGTCGGCACGTTACAAATGATAGTGATACTGTGAACGAAAAATAAATTGGTTTGAATTAAAAAAAATATAAGGCATGTCAGCAGCGCTGCTCCAAAGGTCTGTCAGGGGCTGCTCTTGCTATACACATAGGTATATTAGGAATCTACTGACAGGAATCTAATCCTGGAGTTGCGAAGAAAATAAAAATTGATATGGGGGTCTACTTTCACCCCGATTAAGAGAACATTTTACAGTATACAGAATTATACTCAGTTTGTTAAAGTTGTAGCTAGGAAGAAGAGTTTGAAAAAGAGTTTCTAAACATAAACAAGTTTGATAAAATTAAAAACTGCAGCATTTTAAAATGTGGGGAAACTTCCTCCAACTACCGGATTTAATTTTCTATAACCGAGTTACTGTAAAGTTTGTCATAAATATAGGGTGTGATTTTAGAGGTATAGAACTTTGAAGTGAAATAAGACAAAGATACCTTTTTTAAATTGACATGAAATTTACTTTATTCGAAAGATAACCTTCTGACATTAAAATTTAAATATGATTTTTTGGCATATGACCGCCACGGCTGGTTCGGACGTAGTCTAATCTGGAGGTCCAATTTTCGACGAATTTGTTCAACATTTGGGGCCGTATATCGGCAATAACAAGGCGAATGTTGTCAATCGTTTCGGGCTTTTCGGCGTAGACTAGCGACATATCCCCGCAGAAAATAGTCAAGCGGCGTTAAATCGCACGATCTTGGAGGCCATGTGACATGTTTACGGGACATCAAAGCGAAATTATGCGGTTACGAAACGTTTCCTACAATAAATCAATTTTGGCACAAGCTGTATGACATGTTGCGCCGTCTTGTTCAAACCACAGCTCCTGCACATCGAGGTTGTTCAATTGATGAACGAAAAAGTCGGCTCTATAGTGGTCAACATTGACTGTAACGTTCTGCCAGCATCGTTTTTAAAGAAGTACGGACCATTTTTTCCACCAACCCATAAAGCACACCAAACAGTAAGTTTTTGTGGATGTAAAGGTGTCTCAACATACACTTGAGGATTATCATTACTTCAAATACGGCAGATTTGTTTATTGACGTATCCATTCAACCAAAAGTGAGTTTCATTGCTAAACAAAATTTGATTCCGAATATTAGGATCGGCGGCAATCTTGTTTTGGACCCATTCACCGAATGTACGCCTTGTTATCCTGTGGCTTCAATTCTTGCACGAGTTGGATTTTGTAAGCACGCAAACCAAGATCTTTCCGCAAAATCTTCCATAAAGTTGATGGACACATATCCAATTTCTGTGCACGATGGCGGGTAGACTGATTCGGGTCTTTCTCTAAGCTACGCTCTACAGCAGCAATGACTTCTTCTGTACGCAGGCTACGACATCTCTTTGGATGTGCATTATCATTTAAAGTAAACGTGGCGCGAAAACGTTCTACAGTTAATCGAAGAAATTTCAACAATATTTGTTTTTTATTCAAACTTTTTACTGTCTTAAAGATATACATTTCAAAAAGAATTTCTGAAATTTTCAAAGAAAAATATTCAAAACTCCGCCATTGTGACGTCGTATCCGGTGCCCCTCGGAAAAAAGGTGTGTCCGCGTTGACAGTAGAACTCGTGACAGGATCATCAGAAGTAAAAAAAAAATTGTGTTTTAGATAATTGGATTTTTGACAGACATTTTTACAAAAAAAATGCTAATGCTGGTAAAATTAGCTCAACCTTTTTTTTTTTAAATAGTTGTGATTGAAAAAAAAGAAAATCCTTCGTCCAAGTCCTCGTGGATTGTATCTCGAAGACCTTTGTCAAATTTCATCAAGATCGGTTGAGTGGTTTTCGAGAACTTTTGACAACCGACTTTGAAAACACAGTTTCGAGAAAAACGCGTTTAAAGTTTGGATAACCTCAAATAAACCTAGTGATTCAATTGTTTGCGCACCTTCCCGAGGCTGTATCTTCGAAACTTTTAGTCGGAATGACTTGAAAATTTAGGATAATATTCTGGAGATGTTTTAGAAATTTATAAGATAATAAAAATTTTCATGGGTTTTGAAGTTGTGAAACCCATGTAACGCCTTAAGTGCCCTAATGGAAAATTATGGTGACCGTAAAATGGACGTAGTGCGCCACGCTTATTTCGAACAGAACCATGATTTTCAAAATAAATTTGCACACTTTGGAAGCGTTGTTCAGGCGTCAGTCTTGTGTTGTTGGAAATGCCAAACCAAACAAAAAAAATCTCTTGGCAGCTGACAAAATGGCCGCCAGTTAAAATAGTGTTCCCAACTTAAAGTTCTATACCTCTTAAAAAAACACACACCCTCTATATTTGGGTATCATATAGACTGGAAATAAATTTATGCCGTAAACGAAACGACCGACACATTAACTGGTGGTAAAGTGTACAGTATAAAAGACTTAGATAGTAAGGAATACGTTAAATGTAAGCTTAATTGCTAAATATAGGGTCCGCCACATAACTTTTTTTTTTTTGAAACAGGGCGCAAAACATCGAGTGTAGCTTCGGCTGTGCGGCACGTAGCGCCGTCCTGTTGAAACCAAATGTTGCCAATATCCTCCTCTTAAATTTTTGTGAACAAAAATTCGTTCAACAAGTCAATCGCCATTGACTGTAACGGCCACTCCTTGTTTTTGTTCGTTGTTCAAGCGTATACACAACCATATTCGTTCAGCGGAAGGATAAAACTAATTATCTGTCAAATCAGACATGAGCTAAGTGTTACCATTCGCGATATAAGCACTAGTTGAAAAAAAAACGTTAGATGGCGGACCCTATATTTTAAAATACCAAATTCAGCTGCAAGAAATTAAAACAAATGAGCAAGTAATCTACAGCTACTTTTTGAATATTATTTTTTTGTCGACAAAGAATATCACATTTATAGTGTGAACTAAATAATTTGAAGCATCTGTTTATTTGAATTCGCTGTGGATGGAAAGCATTTAGTCGTGCTTGGAAAAACAGATGTTTGTTTTTAATTGAACTTGCACATTTATTTTACGTAATGTAGGTTACTTACTACTGCGTACTTAAAAACAGCATTTAAATAAATAAAGAGTTTTATTTATTAGGATTGTAATATATAATGTAACTAAATGATAATTCTTATGAAAGCAACTAACTACCCGCGAATAACTTTGTTTGGTCGCAAATAAGAGCAAATTCCATAGGAATATACAAAGAAATCACAATGCCATATCAATCGCCCGTTTGTGGACCGCGATCAACGTTACCTCCCTTACACCGCGTCCCCATGAGCCACACATATTTTATATTTTCAACGAGCAATTTGCATAGCATGCCATATTGCCTTCTATAAAATATTGCACGTGGAAGCCCCGGGTGAGGCCCCAGTTATAGCCATACGTAAAAAGTGGAACAGCATGATGATTTCTATTCACTATAGGAATCAATGATTTGTTTCCTTTCTGTGAACTCACTCACTGAATTGAAACAGGAAAAGTTTTCGTACGTAAAAATACATAAATTCCGTTTCTAAAATGTTGCTTAATTTGTCATTTATTTTTATGATTTCGTTTTGCATTTCATAAGCTACATTTAGAGATAAAACATGGGTTAAACTTTTAACTTTATGTATCTCAAAAAAGCAAATGAATTCTTTTTCGTTTTACATATGGCTATAATTGAGGCCTAAGAGGTCGAAAGTCTAGTAGCCATTTTAAAAGAAGAAAAAACAAGAATAATTGCTAAATAAAATTATTGTGAATAATTGAAAACTAAAGCAGGGCGAGAGTTATACCACTCAAAAATTAGAATTCTATAGTTGGAATATTTTAAGCGAAACTGGACATACAATGCTAATAAAATGAACTAGGTTTACAAGTAGAAATAACTTGGTGAAAACAAATCCAACAGTAAACGTTGAGAATGAGTTAATGTTAAGTTCATTAAAAATTGGCAAGTTCCACTACCGAATCCTTCCTAGATCTCCCATGAATTAAATATATAATGTTCCTAGTACAATTTCTGCATGTGAGCAGCACAACTTGTCTGTGACCTGTGCTGTTATCATGGCAAACCCTAACAGTTAAAGCTTAGCCGTTTCTATTTACAAACCCTGCCTTTACTAGTTCTTATATTTATATGTAATTGTAATTGATATTTTTATTATAGTAAAAACTTAGCTTAGCCGGTTATAAAATATAAATATATCTGACAATTTGTCTGCAAATTTTCCAAACGTACTAATTGATAGTTTTTGGCAAATGTCTATCATACTGCAAAACGTATTTCTATTCCTATACCTCCCCACACCTAAAGGCCTCATTGCTACGAAATTTTATTTAATTTCTAGACCAGAATACCCATCATTTAAATATACATAATTTGTTGCCATCCTCTGGTCCAGGTAGACGAGCAAGGCTTAAACCATTTAATTTATGTAAGCTAGTCAGCGGTGGTTTTTGAAGAACTTGTTTGTGTTTAAGATGTTTTAAACCCTGTTAAAGGCGGTGTTGCTTTACCAAAGTTAACGGCTGTTCGTGTCTTTAAAATTTGACATCTTTTCTCTGACGGTTACTTTAGGTGGACGTCCTAATTGCGATTTTGAGCCATTATATTTATTTGCAAAATTTTTTTTTGTGATGGAAAATGCCATAAAAAGGGCTCAAATGACAATCAACTGTGGCGGCGGCCATTAACATGACATCATATTCTCGACTTGATGTAAAAAAAATTAAAAGACCAAATAAAAATAATCCACAAGAAGAATCAAAGTTTTCAATTTTTTTTTTTAAATTACAGCCAAAAAACCTCGGAAGGTTATATTGCGCCACCTTGTATTTAGCACATTTTTTAGACGTTTTTAAAATTTCCGGTACAAAACATCTCTACTCTAAATGCAGTAACAAATCTAAACAATCGAACCGTTACTTTTTCCCACAGAAATAAGCCTTTAAAAAAACACAAACAAAATATCTTCCTTAGGCGAATAGAAAAGAAATATGCAATTTACGGCTTTTGTTAGTGTAAAAACAAAACCAATCAGTTTGTAGAAGAAAATAAATACATATTACACATGTTTCCTTCGTTTTCTTTAAAGTGCTGCAACTTAACCTTATTTTTCTGTTTTTTTAACTTTCTCGTATATATTAGTATACTAAAGAGAAAGTTATTGCGATCGTGCAGAAATTTCGAATTCAAACTGAAGATGAGGGTTGATATTACGACTAAAGAGAAGTCCAAAAAAATGGGTCCACCAATGCCGTCCGTCAGTCTGTCTCTCTGTCCCGGCACCATATGGCGAAGCGAACCGATGGATCTTCTTTAAAGTTCAAAGTGCCATTTATTTTTTTAGTGAAAATCACTTATCACTATTTTTCTACAATGTAGGATTTTAGTCTTTTTTTGTAGCATGGGGCCAAAAATACAGCACACTCAGATTTCGGAAAAAAAAATCGATTAACGGCAAATTTATAAAACCGCCAATATTTCGAAAACTAACCAAAAAATTTCACTGTTTATTTTAATAAATTTGTCCCCATTCATTTTGGAATTCAAAAACGCATCTAATGTACCGAGAAATTTTCGTACGTTGCAGTCGTGCACTTTATTTTAGCTAAGAGAAGGGTACCAGTGACAATTGCAACGAATTGTCATTTTGAGAAATATTGCCACCAAGTTCATTATTCAAATATGTGATTTCGAATAACTCTTAATTTTTTTCTTATATGAAAAACGTGTTGTTATTAATATATAGTATGTCGTACCTACAATTGTAATATAGGTCAACGAACATGTGCCAAAATATAAAGCCACTTGGAAACACCATTGACTATAAAAAGACAATCATATGGCCAATGTGGTGAGGTGACTCCACTGAACACTGATAACAAAATAGTAAACAAAAATACACAACAAAAGAGATACGATTCGTATTCGAGTAGGTATAACATAATTGAAAAATCGTCTGCGCAATTCACTCGGAGACCGGCAAAGTAAAAAATGTGTCTGTATTCAAAGAGAGCTGTATAGTAATAAACGTTTAGTATAGTTATTTCTCAGCAGTGTAGTCAGTAGAATAGCTCAGTTGTCGAAGAGATAATAAATGTTCTCTTGCATTAACCCTTTGAGTCAAGAATGCACTTACTCTGCCTACACGATACGCACATATTGTTTTCATATTATCATTCCTGTAACATGCACTTCATATTAATGTTTAAACGTACAGACAGAATGCAGAACCGGTTATCATAATGTTTTTTTACTTCCATCATACGTACTTCGCCCTGATAAGGGGGGTGAGTTTGAGAGTTGAGTCTCATTGTTTCGTTCTTTCTTCACAATTATTCACTTCACAGCATTATACCGCCTTTATAGGATAAATTCAATCAATTTAAAGTGTTTTCGCGACGAAGTGAAGAAATGTGTTTTAAAAAAAAACAGGTCTGACTTTCTATTACAATTCTAGCAGTCGTATATAAAAATAAATTTATTTTCTTATGGAATAGTAAGGAAATAAAAAAGTATCTACCTACACAGCAACAAGGCTTACCTTTTACAACTAGGTGTAGGTATGTATCTAATCCAAAGATTAATTTAAAAACTGATTAATTTAAGTAAAACTTTTCACTTTTGGAACGCTTAGCACTTTGTTTGTATCGTCTAAGTGTGATTTTCCTTTAGAAAACTACTTCACTTAACCACATTCACCCACGTGGCGGATATGTATTTCCAGTGAAGAACCGCAAACAAAAAACGAACCTCTTCGATTGGTAGTCAGTCAACTACTGAGTTTGACTCAAAATATACGATTGATATTAACATTTGAAGTTAATATGGGATTGGCAAACATGGTTGCCAGGCCATCATGTTACTTCCTCCCTATATATGTATATATTTGTAATCTTCAACTGGTAGCTAAAGATATTTGAAGAGCGTTTTTCTATTTTGGACTGAGACAGGCTTAATATTTCCAACAGAAAACAACAATACCGCACCCTTTCATTGATGAAGATAGATATATGAATTGCACATCTAGAGAATATGATATAAGGCTTTTGTCTGGAATTGGATTTATTGGATTTGAATACGTAATTTTTTTCTTAAAGTTTTAAGAAACAAGCTGTGTTGAAAAAGTATGGCAACCATGTTTGGTTTTGTCGGGGTTCTCGTATAAGAGAATTTGCGAGTGTTGTACGATTTTCTTTTGCATTTTATAATAGGTTGCGGCTGACTGTATGAGTGAGCTTATGGAGTAAATTAAGAGTTAAGCAATAGCACATTTAAATAATAATTGATCAGAACACTTGGCATGGTAATGGGGTGTAATTTTACCCCAACTCAAGTTAGTGATTTGGTTGTTTCGCTTATATTATGAATTCTGTTTGACACGACAATATTGACATATCTTGCGTTGTTTAATTAGGTCTACCAAATTTATTATGTAGCTATTTTTGTAGCTATAACTAATATTTCCGAAGTTATATCATTCAGTTATATCACCAACGTGCAGGTGGCTATCCATTTAGGAAAATTACGTACTTAAAAAGAGCTGTTGCTATTATTTTGACCATAGCTGTATATTGATTTTAGTAACTTTATTTTGCATTTATTTATTTAACGAGAATATGGAAGGGTTGAGGAGGTTCTATCAAAAACTGCTTGGAACAACAGATTTCAAAAACTTGAAAATATATTAGAAAACGTGAAGAATATTTCGGGAGACTATATGTGAATAATATAAGGGGGTGAATTTATAACGTTAAGGAAAAAAACGGTGGTCGATTTTAAGATCAAGTTGGTAGAAATACGATTTAAGTGGCAGATTTTTTGATCCTGTATGCAATAAATGCAAAATAATTTCAGGTTTTAATGTGAACCTTTAAGTCCCCATACTATTAAATATTAACTTCGGTATTGGTCGCGGTAAATGCTGAACTCCGGAAGAACGAAGACTTATTTGCCTTCTTCTAGCTAAAGGAAAAACGTATGCAGAAATCGAAGAAACACCAGGGATTACTGCAAAAATGATTGTAGATGCGACAATCAGATGGAATTTTTAACAAGGCAACGAGCCGAAACACAACAAGTAAAAAGTAATTATTTTGGGACAACAAAACAAAATGTTGTCACCTGACCTTAAACCCAAGGAGAACCTTTGCGCAGATACATATAACAAAAGGGGTTGCTGCTTTAAAACCCAGAAATAATAACGAACTTTGGGCTAGTTTGGGGATTTTAAAAACAAGCTGTGCTGTCAAGATTACCAAAGAATAGTGAGCCTTGTAGACGTTTTTATTTTTATGAAATTAAAACAAAAATTTATTTGTAACTTAAATAAAAAATTTAATTTAAAGTAAATGTTTTATTAAAAATTTATTTTTATTTTATTAAATTGTTTGGGGTTCTGTTTCTCGCTGCTTTCATTTTGACCGCAAATGTGTATATTCGGAAACGTTTTCAAGGTCATGGACTAATTTGACGAAAGCAACCACACAAGATAGAAGATTTATTGCATATCTCAAAGCACTTTCGTTTTGTTTTCAGTAGATAAATCATATCTCTAGCAAGGATTTTATTTTAAATATTGACAAAAATCAGTAGTGAACATTTGTGTAGTGAACATATCTAGGCATAAATATTGCAAGCAATTACATAGTATGTTTCAATAAATCTAAATAATCTTAGTATAAAAACTTACTTTAAAATTATTGTTCAATATGAAAAAGTTGCGAAATTTTTTTTCTTTTTCAAAATATACACTTATTTATTTTTCACTGTAGCACGTTATAGCGATAAGAGCGATCGATGAGAACCGTTTATTAAGGAGAACACATTAGATATGTGGATGAGCTTGTTACCTTCATGACTCGTTACTTTTGTCCCCGCCCTCCTCTGTATTATAAGGTATGAAATATTTGGCTAATGAGTGTATGATATACTATATTATCATGTTCATTGTATAGGTATTTTACCTGCCTACATTGTATTTGATTTTGTGATACCTGCTAAAAACGATTTGCTTGCCGTGTTTCCCGATATTCTCCGAAAATCTGAATTTTCGACGTAGGTATACATAGTTTGCACAGTTTTCGTGTTTTTATAATTCTTTTGTTTTGATTTGTAGAAAAATATGAAGTAAATCTTCAATTGATATGCAACAAAGCTCATAAAAAATTTTAAAACATTCAAAAATTGCTGAAGCAACTGTATGATATTTTTTATTTGCGATTTCAATTTCGAATTTGAAGATGGTCGGTTTTGTAGTAAATGACAGAAGTCAAAGTTGGAAAATAATTTCAAATTTAAATTAAATAATGTCGATTTCCATTCACCCAGTCGAAGTAGTTCTAACCAAATGTCTCCAAAGAACATGCATTACATGTATATGCACTACCACCAAGCCGATTTTACATTTCTCGATCGTCCTGTCATTTTGTTTGTTTTCAGCGTGAACATATGTCAAACGTGTTAGGTGTAGTGAGAACCGGAACAGTAAGTACTCGCACTGACAGCAGATAGAACAGCATTGACAGCACTTAGAACACTACTTGACAACAGTTGGAACAGTTCCAACATGGCGGATTTGGTGAATGGAACACGACATAAGTAAAATCAGTAGCAAAATGGATAGTGTAAGTATATTTGAACATATTTAACAATCAGGCTAAAGTATCCTTCGACAGGAAAAATGCACATTATTAGGAGGAACTGTAGTAGATATAATGGTTCTTCCAGATTCAACGTGAGTTCTGAAACACAATCATAATCTTTTAATATATTTAATTAATCTTCTTAGTTTGCTTGTCAATAGTGCAGGATTTAAATATTTTGAAAACCGAGCCCAATACTAACTAGAAGTCATCTTCACTATCTCTGAAAGCAAATTTAGCTTTTCACTGTCAGATATACGTATATTAAGATCACGGCTTTTTAGAAAATGGATTCTTAATGCAAGTATTCATATTACCTACTTACACGGATTTTGAATAAAAAATCATTAGAATCGACTATTTTCGGTGGCATTTATTTTGTACGGTACAGATGAAGGGGCTTTGAAACCTTAAAAAAGGTCATTGGAGCTTTAAGAAAAATAACATTTTATCCAAACGCTTTTAAAAACAAAAGAAAAGGCTACAGTCCGCTTGAGGGCGATATATTGGAAAAAATATTGGCTAAATATCATGTTAAACATTTTTTTTCGGTTTCTATTAACATTTTCACTGAAAACAGCATTTTAGTGAAAAACGCCCACAAAACGTAGGTATGGCAAAAAATCCTATGTGACAGAATTATAAAGGAGGGCAGTGTCTACATATCTTGTGAAGGTTCTAACACTCTGTCTCTCTAACTTTAGCCTTAAAACGGTTTTTTCTAAATTGTGGGCGTGGCAGTGGGTGGATAGGGTATAATCACTTGACATCCTTAGGTAAAAAATATTTTTTAGCAATAGTTCATTGAAACCTCGAAAAAGACATGGCGCTTTTTAAAAACAGCTGTCCATTCCAGTATAATCGTCTTGCAGTTATGTTGAGTTTTCCTTTTAAGCTCAAATACATTCAAGCTTAGAAACTAGTTAGTTCGTTATTTCTTCTCAGAATAAATTGACTGAGCAGATGTGGAAATAAAGAGAGCAAAATAAATTAAAACTATTTAAATAGCGGGCTATGTTTATTTTTTCAAGCGTAGAGGAGAGGTAATAGAATTTGTTAACATAATTACTTTTTTGCAATTTAGTATAACATTTTGCAACTAAATTATTTAAGTGTTTAACTTCAGTTGAATCTTGTCACCTAGCTAATTCTAACAATCGAAATGTGAGTGCAAAGCTAATGTGAAAATTATAATGAAATGGGATGAGCAATTTGCACTCCAGACATTGAGTCAGCAAGCAACATAAATAACATTTACCTGGAGCGTGGCTTATTTAGTAGTGGGAATATGCTGGAATAAGCGTGATAAGATTCGAAAAATTAACTGGAAGAAGTTGTTTCCAAAATTAAATCAATTTCAGTTTATTGTAAAGGGTGATTTTTTAGCTGGTTTGGTTTTGGCAACACTGGTTTTGACAGCTGACGTGTGTTTAGTACCTTGTGTCACTATCAAACAGCTTCAGTTTGGTTTGCAATTTAACCATGGATCGTCTTACAAATGAACAACGCTTGCAAATTATTGAATTTTACTATCAAAATTCGTGCTCGGTTCGAAATGTTCATCGCGCGCTGCTTCCATTTTATGATCGGCATTCTCGACCTTCTGAGCAGTCTATTCGGAAGATTGTGACCAAATTTCGCACCAAATTTACTTTGTTGGACATTAAACCACCAACACGTTTACGTACTGTGCGTATTGAAGAAAATATTGCGGCCGTATCAGCTAGTGTGACAGAAGACCGCGAAATGTCGATTCGGCGCCGTTCCCAGCAGTTAGGCCTTTGTTACAGCACTACGTGGAAAATTTTGCGGAAGGATTTGGGCGTAAAGCCTTTTAAGATACAGCTGGTGCAAGAACTAAAGCCAGCCGACCTACCACAACGCCGAATTTTTGGTGAATGGGCTCTTGGATCCGCTTTTTTATCGAAAAATTGTGTTCAGCGATGAGGCTCATTTTTGGTTGAATGGGTACGTAAATAAGCAAAATTGCCGCATTTGGAGTGAATATCAGCCAGAAGCATTGCAACAGCTACCAATGCATCCCGAAAAAGCCACTGTTTGGTGCGGTTTATGGGCCGGCGGCATTATTGGGCCATATTTCTTCAAAGATGATGCGAATCGCAGCGTTACTGTCAATGGTGAACGCTACCGAGCGATGATAACAAACTTTTTTTTGCCCGAAATGGAAGTTCTTGACTTGCATGATATGTGGTTTCAACAAGACGGTGCCACATGCCACACAGCACGCGAAACAATGGCGCAATTGCGAGGCGAGTTTGGTGAACAGTTAATTTCACGTTTCGGGCCGGTCAATTGGCCGCCTAGATCGTGCGATTTGACACCATTAGATTATTTTTTGTGGGGGTATGCCAAGGCTAATGTGTATAGGGACAAGCCCGCTTCGATTGACGCACTGGAAGCCAACATCCATGCATTCATTCGTGAGATACCGGCCGATATGTGTGAAAGAGTATGCCAAAATTGGACTCAGCGGATGGGCTACCTGTGACGCAGCCGCGGTCAACATTTGCATGAAATTATCTTTAAACATTAAATTGCAAGGTTCAAACTATCGATTCAAATAAATATTTCATTCATTTTTTCGAATTTTTTGTGTTTTTTTTTTTAAAAAAAGGTCTAAACCTCTTAAAAAATCACCCTTTACCTGCCTTTTGTACCAAGTTTCGCTGTAATATCGATTGTGATTTTCTTCTTCTGCAGAATAAACAAAAACAAAACACAGAGTAAACACAGCACAACTAGTCAGTAATTTTGAGACTCTGTGCTGCTTTGTGCAGACAGATTTTAATTTTTTACGAAACCTACGTCATGCAGCAAACGATGTGTGAACTGAAAGTGATTTAAATGCATTTTCTGTTTAGTTAATTATTTAGCACCTTATTTGCCATATTCATCTTAAGTCGTCAACCTATGCGCACACATATACGTAATATGGTTGAATATGGTTGAAGATATCACCAATTTATAGGCTCGCTACACATCTTTTTTGTCGTTCAAAATTCCCACAATACGTTCTTTTCATGTTTCGTTAACATTCACAATCGAATGAAGCAATTAAAAAAATGGCATACTATGAGGCTCAACGTTGTTCTTTTTTTCGAACCGATTGCATCACAATAGAATGAAACAGAAGAAACATACGTTGCATATTAATAGGCTTCAATTTTTCGTGCGGTTTACGGCTTTGTTTCCAAACCGTGTTTTCGGATTTTAATCTGAAATTTAATTTTTTTCGTGATCAACAGAATATTATTTCAAATTAATGTTTGTTTTTTTAGGGGTGAAATTCTGTGTATATTTCGTAGGAATCGATGTAGCTGTAAAATTTCCAATTTGAAATGGGGTCAATATTTGTTTCTTTTATTCATAACAGATTATTCTTTATTATTTAAACAAAATTTAGCTTTTCGTTAACGAAATAATGCTACCAATAAGAAATTCTACTTAATCTACATGCAATATTTGATCCAAAACATAAAATCCAATTTCAGATTAAAATCCGAAATTACTTAGCGAAAACACCATTGAATAAAATTGTTAAACAAACCATGTAATGTAGCGCAAACAATTTACGATTACGGTCAGACTCGCAGTGTAGTGTAAGTCGTTGTGGTTACGGATAGACACTTCTCGACAATTATTCTTGGATTTTCGTTATTATATTTGTCGATAAAGTTGTCTTTGTTTCTATTTGGCGATGTGCCTCATTGCTTTTTATGTTTTACGAACTTTGACAAATAAATTTGTAGGTAGCGATTAAAAGCAAAAATTTCTTTTTTTTATTTGTCGAAATAAAACGAACAATTAACAACCGAGTTCAGATTATTTAGTTTGTCTTGACTGGATGACTCACTGACTGGGTGAGCAACGCACAGCCGCTAAGGGTATAATCAGCGTTACCTCCAATATATTTGGAAAAAGCTCTAAAATAGCGCTATCAAAAGGGTCCCGTAGAAAATAAAAAAATAAACCCTCTTTTAAGTATAATAAAGTGTAAGATCTGCAGATATAGCATAATAATAAACGTATTTTTCCGATATACATATATAGGGTCCGCCATTTAACGTTTTTTTTTTTTTAACTAGTGCTTATTTCGCGAATGGTAACACTTAGCTCATGTCTGATTTGACAGTTAATTAGTTTTATCCTTCCGCTGAACGAATATGGTTGTGTATACACTTGAACAACGCTGGGAAATATTGCGACATAGCGACATAGAGAAGATGCCGATTTTGCCAAAAAAATCATCTTTTCAGATGAAGCTCATTTTGATCTTGGCGGGTATGTAAACAAGCAAAATTGTCGCATTTGGGCCACAGAAAACCCGCACGCATACATTGAAAAGCCGATATACCCAAAAAGGGGCACTGTTTGGTGCGGATTTTGGTCCAGAGGCATAATTGGGCCATTTTTCTTCGAAAATGACCAAGGAATGGCCGTTACAGTCAATGGCGATCATTATCGGGCCATGTTGAACGAATTTTGTTCACAAAAATTAAAGAGGAGGATATTGGCAACATTTGTTTTCAACAGGACGGCGCTACGTGCCACACAGCCGAAGCTAGACTCGATGTTTTGCATCCTGTTATTGAAGATCGCATTAGCAGCCGCAAAGCTGATGTCGTTTGGCCACCGCGGAGCTGCGATTTGACACCGTTGGACTATTATTTGTGGGGTGCCGTAAAAGTAAAGTGTTACGCCGACATGCCAGAGACAATTGACGCTTTAAAGGACAATATTCGTGAAGCCATTGGTGAAATACAGCTGCACAAAATCGATAATGTTCTTAAAAATTGGACCAATCGTGTAGGCTACTGCATGCCCAGCCGAGGCAGCCATTTCATTGAAATTATTTTCCATTATTAACCGGAAGGATTGTACTTTCAAATAAAAAAATAAATTTGAGAAAATATTGAGTAGTTTTTTTTATAGCATTTAAAAAAAAAAAGTTATTTGGCGGACCCTATATAACACATTTTAAATGATTCAGTACAAAGCCATAAAAACTTCAAATACATACAAAAAGCTTTCAATAAAAATAAAACTGCAGTTCAGACGTTTTCTTAAGCCAATACAAATAATAAATTGCTGAAGGATTGTAATTTAATTTAAAATTAAAGCGTTATTTCTCTGTTGGTATAATGATTATACAACTCTCTCTAGTTGTCAGATGAAGCATCGCATATCAGGAAAAGGCCATCTTTACCGATGTTTAGAGGAGACATTCTTAAAATAAAATCAACAGGAAAGGGACAACCAGCTTAAACACGATAGACCTACTGAAATCATCTCTAGCAACTTCCCCAGCTTACAATTTACATTTGATAAGGTTCAATAGAAGATAACTTTATGTTTTCAAAAGAATACTGTGAAACCGAAACACTTACTGGTGATGCCTCTCAAAAGATTTCTATCGGAACTTTAATAGCTCAATAATAAAAGGCTAATGGATGCTTCCGCTGAAACTTAACTAAGAGCTGATTTTGATACGGGCACTTTATAATTTGTACTTATGTAGTTATCTGCCAAAAATATGAATGTTCAAATATTATAGCGTCGTTTAGCTATCGCCGTTTATCCAGCGTCGATGTTCATCCACTGGTTGAAATGCTTGCATTTGTGATAACCGTTATTAGGCGTATTTTAAGGCGATAATGTTTTCAGGATTTCAAATTCCAAAGAAGGCCATCCTACTGTGAATTCGTAACGAATCAAATCGCCCAAAATAGAACTTATTCTTTCAATCGGGAATTTAGCAAAAATGAGTTACAATTGGTCGTAAGTAGACTCAAACAAGATGTTCTGATTTCGTTTGTTATAAATTTTTTTACAAAATAGCACATAAATTCCGATAGTTGCCAAGTGGCAGAAGTATTTAACTGAATACTAACCTAAAGCACTTTTTATCGCTCTTGAAGATAAGTGCAAAACGAGCCCTTAAATTGTTTATAGAAACTCAATTAACTATTAACGGATTAAAAGTACTCACGAAGATTACGGGGCAACTTGAATTTTTTTAAGAGCAATTAAAATGTGACAGGAAATGCAAAGTGTTATATTTATGTTATGACTAGCATTTACCTCTTGTCGTTGAGGTAATAGGAACTATTGATAACCTATCATAGTCAAATTTTTTGACAGATAGTCATTGAAAGGATTGACTTAAGTTTGCCACTAAGGCGGTTAGAAATAGAGATACACAAAGGTTGGTGAATAAGCCCTTTGCGGTCCAACGGCAGCTCTCACATTCCCGAAATGGTTTTCTTGGGCCTGTTCCTCCAGGTGTATTTTTACCGTCGGACGAAAGTCCTGAAAACGTCAAAAGATGTTTTGAAAGAGAGAGACAGAAATGCGATATTTTTTATAGCTGCCATAAAAGATTGCAATAATTTATTAGGATGTGGCTTTAGTCAATAACTGATTGCCTGGCGTTTATCCTCATAAAATCTACATTCCAAAAAATTAGACTAATATTTGTGTTCGGAGCACGATGCTTAGGTTGTACTCGTGTTTAAATGCTAAAGTCGGACAGTTAAACTTTCTGGGGCGGGTTGGTTGGCAAGCTCAGCCTCCACGAAGAGATAACAGAGAACTGTTATCGACTAATTAATATTGAACCAGCTTGTAATGAGGGATGTGATCCGAAATGGTGCCATTGAAAATAATTTCGGATTATGAAACCTTGTTACGCAATGGTACCAAACCGGTACGAAAGAATGGTTCTTAACCTATGCAGAAGAAAGAGGAAAGAATACGCGGTCTCATAGAAATCGGAGGGTCTCGTGATCGAAACAGCATTCGGAACTTTAAATAGAAGCCGCTAGATCATAACGCAAGCACTTCGAAACCTTAGACATTATCTAGGCACAGCTGCTAACTTGGCATCATGTAATGAGGGAAGAGAACCCACATGTAGTCAGTCAGTCGCCACTTGAGCATAGAAGATGTTGGATTAGCTATAAAAAAGGTTAAGAACAACAAGGCCGCAGCTCTGATGGTCTACCAGCAGTGTCGATGTGACAAGGAGAACCTAACCACCGTTTAAAGACCAAACAATCCCGGGGTCGAAGAGCAGCCGGGCAGGCACTCTTCACTAGTCGGAAACTCTTAACTGGTAAAGAAAGTGTGATCTATGTATGTTTAATTTATATTTATTTATATAAATCGAATGTGTGATTCACAATTACATCATCACAGAACAAAACTATCTATTTTGGATGCCAATAGTCACAGAAGCGTCTGACTCACTTCCGTCCGCTAAGTTATTTACTTTACAAACATAAAAAAAGTGTCCCTAAAATTCACATTTCTATGATTGAGACTGCGACCATTACCAACATTCCGTTCTTTGTCTGATGATGTTTGTATGCGACCGGCAGATAAGATACTTCAAGATCGAGATCGATATCTCACCGCAGCAAAGGCAATCATATTTACTTACAATTAAATTAATTAGTTACATTCCTGTACATACATAGATTGTTCTTTCTATTTATTGATTGTTAATATAATTTATCATTTATTTACAAATATGAGCAATATTTACAAGAATGTCAAAGACTTTACTTCCAGCAGAACTACAATTCCGATATTTCCGAATCAGCGGTACCGTTCACCAGAATAATGCTGGCAGCTTTCTTTTGCAGCATCTGTTTGATAAGGGCCTGTTTCGCTGCGAAAGTTGTTGGGGCTTTTGTCGAGAAAGATGATGATACTGTGCTTGGAAAGCGCGTTGTCAGGTCTTCCTTGACATTGGCCTTGCCGTTCTCTAAATGGAGTATTGTCGATGGAGTATGGGGTGTGGTTTCAATATGGTTCAGCTTTTGGTTGACCAAATCTGAAGGGAATGAACTTTCTTTGGGGTTTTGGGGCTTATGTTTTATACTTTCGCGGAAGTGTATTCCCCTTGAAGGACTTGAACGAATTTCGTATGTATAGATCGCAGATGGACTTTCTCTTTGATTTGGTGACGGCTTTGGGGAGTTCAATTGATGGGTCATCTGAATAGGCTGGGAGCTGTGGAAGTTACCATTCGCGTAGGTATGACTAGTTGGAGAAATGCTCGGCTCATCATAATCTGTTTCCGAGTCTGATGAATTACTGAGGAATCGTGGCTTCTTGTGTGACTTAGCAAGCTTCGGATTTCGCTTGGTATGACCACTTGTCTTGATCTGAGGAGTTTTTATGGTGACCTTTTCAAAGTTTGGTTGGGGCCATGCTTCTTCGTCATCAAATCGAAATATCTGCGTTGGAGTCGGGTCTTCATCAGAGAATTTAATTGATTTTCTAGGATCTCTAGGACTATAAGCTTCATCTTCAGAGTAGCCGTTCCTTAATGAATCTGACTTATGAACATCGGCGGTAACCTGCAACGGAGACTTGGGCTCGAAAGGATTTGCAAATTTTATCGACCGCCTCGGCTCACGGTCCGCTTTTGGTGACTCTGACTTTCCCTGAGATATTTGCCGTACGTAAAGGTTCCCTCTGGGTTCCTTAATTTCAATGTCCTTTGTGTGAAAGGATTTGACTGGCTCCAAGCTTGTACGGATCGGCAGGGCTGGTGGTGGAATGTTACTCTCTGTGTTGCGAAGTATGGCGATCTGCTTTTCGATGGTCTCGATTTGGGAAATAAACTCAATTGCACCCATGTCGCAGCCATAGCTGTTATAGAACTTGCACAGTCTCTTTGCTTGATTGAGATAGATCCGGGATAAATAGATTGAACGATTTTCAGAGTCACCGATGCAAGTCTCACCCATTGCGATAAGAGTTTCTAGGATTATCTCAAGTATGTTGGTCCGACGGAGGTTCTCCACGCCCTGATTGTAGTCCTTTTTCTTTTCAGAATCTTTCAGATTTTTGGCAAACACAAACTGTAAAAGAAAATATGTATCTTTATGCCCAAAAAATAAATAAATAGTTTTAGAGAATTCACCTCTAAGTCAATAGAATCCACCGAACGTCTGCTCTTCTCGTAGTCCAGCTTGCGACGCATTTCCATATTGTGCTTCAACATAAGTGTGCGCCGCCTTAGCTGCCCTTTGCCCTTGTCCTTTTGTTGTGAGAAGCCAATCATTCCTTGTATATCGGCGTCGTCTTCTGGTTGATATAACGGACCGGCATCGTCCACGATCACAATACTTTTGGCGTTTCTCGCGAGAGTCTTAAGCTTTAGGTAGTTATTCTCCACCAAGTTATTGTAGATTTTCTTGAAGTCCATCTTCGGTATAAAATCGTCTACGTAGTGAAGGTTCCGCAAGGCCACTATTAAATGCATAGCCGGGTTTGCCACAATCTCAGCCAAGGCATCGTGCAAACGCATCAGAGAGTACTCTGGAATGCTTTCGAAAAGATTTCGCCCCTGAATGAAAAAATCTGGCAGATTCTTTTTACGAAGTCGCAACATAAAGCTTCTTATAAAGCGCAGTAGGACATCGCCGAGGAATTCTTCGGGCCAGGTCACATAGTTCTCTTCGCATTCCCAGAACAAATGCATGCGCAGATGGTCAATGGTAAACATCAGGGTGTTGTCTTTTTCATATGGTTCAACGAAAGCCTTCACCAACGCCTTGGTAATCATAAACACTTTTATCTGAGTGTTAGTCAAGGTCATCTCCAAGAAACGTTCCGCCTTGGGAAAGATAATCTTCCATTCGATCTCACGGAAGGGATTTTTCTTTCTTTTAGGAGCATATCCCAAAGGTATGACATGAAATCCGAAAGTCTCGATCCGTTTTATCATCTCGGGGGAGGGCCACTGAAATTGCATACGCGTGAGAGGATTAGTGCGAGTCTTGCGTTCACGCCTCTTGAACTGAAATGCACAATCAGGCCAGTTTTGCGCATTATGTGCAACATGAATGGCCGGAACAATCTCATAGTTTTGAGTATGAATAGATGCTCCGCGGTATGTTCCGTTATCAAAGTCTTCCGGCGTTAGGCCAAGCTTTGGCGCAAGCTTTTTTCGCAGTAGGTCAGCAAAGTATCGCATGAATTCTTTTGAGTTTAGGTACTGTATTTGGGGTGGGGCTGAGTGGAGCTTTAAAGGATCATCACCATCGAACTCGTAGCCTTCCTCGTCTTCTTCTTCTTCTTCATCGTCGTCATCGTTATAAACTTCGACAAAGTCTTGTAAATTCGCTATACAAGACTCGGGTAGAACCTTTGTGTCGACTATTTCTTTCTCGTTTATATTGGTCATTGTCAGTTCCGCCAGAGGATGATGCGAATTGAGATGAGTGATGTAGGCGTAATCATACTCAGGTCCTGATGTATATCCGCTGCTGCTCGATTGACGGATATCACTTTTTCTCTGACTTGACGATGAGATTGTACTTCCACTGGCAAAGTAGATGCCTTCCTCGTTATAAATGGGCTTATGTGAACCAACTTTCTTTGAGATGTTATCGGGAGTATCACGTAGCTTAAGCCGAACGTAACCCTTCCATTTGATGTCCTGCAAAGTTGTTGCGTACGAATCATTGCATGGTGTTGTTTTGTAAAAGTCCGTCTCCATGTCTACCTTGCAGATAGGCGATAGAGAGTCGTAGTTGGCCTCATTTGGCCTAGCGATGTCTATATTCTCAAACACCACGAACATTGTTTGTGGCTGAAGAGGTTGCAGTTGATATTTCTCCAAGCCGTGCCTACAATAGGAAAACAATTATATTCACAGCATGTTATGAGTTGGAGTAGCTGAACTTACAAGGGCTTATATTTTACACGTCTTTCCACAGCTGCGTCGAGGGCGTTGGCAATGAGAATTGAATGCTCCTCGAACTTTTGATTGAGTTTGTTCTCTTTTTGATTATAGATGTATTCGTATGCTGCGAAAATTTCCCTAAAATAACACAAATATGAGAATCATGAGTATTGTAAAGCAGGATTTAATCAGTCCAAAACTATAAATCAAAGATTCGTCTGTCTGTATATATATTTATTGCTAGGATTCATCATACATATGAAAATGGAATTTTGTTAGAAATCGAACGAGTTTAATTCCTCCTAATCGCCGAGAACTGTATTGTTCTGTAGAACAATTATATACAATAATCCCAGCCCTGCTCCATGTACATCAGTTGAAGCACTCAGTAACTGGTCCATTCTTCCTTTTACTTTAGTAATTTACCAGACTTCAATTTTAAGGAGCTTATATGTTCAGCACTCACCACGTCAGCACATAAGGCATTGAGTATGGTTTGAGCTAAGGCAGAACATTCACAGAGAAAATGCTCCGCGATATCTTCGCCTTCTCGACAAGCTTCACAGACAGTTGTATTACTTAAGGTGCTTGGTAAAAGCGTTATGGCCCGAATAATCGCAGTTTAGTATACTAAAGAAAAAGTTATTGCGATCGTGGGAAAATTTCGAACTCAAACTGAGTATGAGGGATGATATTACGACTATAGAAAAGTCCAAAAAAGTGGGTCCGCCAATGCCGTCCGTCGGTCTGTCTGTCTGTCCGGGCGCCGTATGGCGAAACGGTTCGACGGATTTGCTTCTAAGTTCGTATATAAGGTTCTTGGGGTTAAATCTCGGGGATTCTTTTTATTTTTTGCTTCACCTTTTGAAATAACGGTACCTGCCATACAAATTTTTTTGTGAAAATCACTTATCACTACTTTACTCGAAAGTGGTTCAAAGGATTTCGATCTTTTTTTGCACTAAGGATGTTTGGGATGAGGTTAA
Source organism: Ferdinandea cuprea (assembly GCA_963576555.1). Classification (NCBI taxonomy): domain Eukaryota; kingdom Metazoa; phylum Arthropoda; class Insecta; order Diptera; family Syrphidae; genus Ferdinandea; species Ferdinandea cuprea. The sequence goes on along the minus strand of OY754958.1, from coordinate 143,070,885 downwards.
ATTTAATTCTGCATACTCAGTTTTTGGAAAAAAAATCGATTAACGGTAATTTTTAAAACCGGCAATATCTCAAAAAATAACAAAGGGAATTTCAAAATATTTAATACTATAAAGTCGAACAAATTTGCATACTTTGATTTTTGAAGTTTAAATTAAATTCGTTTTCTCAAAAACGGATCGAACGATTTTTTTTGTATTTCGAACAATTATGTCAAGTGTCCAATGTGCGAAATTACATCAAAATCGTAGGTGCCGTTTTGGAGAAAATCCAATTTTTTAAAACCTAAAAAGTGATTTAAATAGATTTCTCACCATTAATTTTCGATTCATTTTGCGATTCAAAAACGCATCTCATGTACCGAGAAAGTTTCGTATGACGCAGTGGTGCACTTTATTTTCCTAGTAATAGAAAACATGACTTCCCAGATACATTCGGTCGAACTAGTTTGGTCTGTCTGCAGCCCGAAGAATTATGCCATCGAATATTGTGGTGGCTAAACGAGACCCAGTTATCAAAGGTGGCTAGGGACCATGAGGTTCTGAGAAAACTTCTTTCGAACCTTGACGAGCAATTTCGTCGGAGATCTCATTTCCCGTGATTCTAGTATGATCCGGAACCCAAACAAGACTCAAAGAGTTTAAGCGGCTGACCGAATTCAGAGAATAGGCCTTGTCTGTCACTGCAGATTTGCAGCATTTGTACTTTGACCCCTCCACCTGTTCTTCACAATATAACCCATAGCCATTAGAATAGCAAAGATCTCCGCTTGGAAGACTGATGCATATCAGTGATATATTTGGTCGTTTCGAAGGAGCTTAATTGCTACGATGACCTAGTTTAAAAAAAATACTCAACATTGGGGAATTAAGGTGGCTAAGACATGTAGAGGGAATGAACATAAATACTCTGGGCAGCAGTATCTACCTTTGACTCCAAGCCCGAAGGACAACTAAGTGAAGGTTTTTGCAATCGGAGGCAGATAAATATAGATCGTGTCTTATTGATTTATATCCAGGCACACTCCCACTAAACATTGTTCGCCACATAACTGTATGCTATGCTAATTTGGCTTAAACAATCGAGTTTGTAATTCTATTAAGTCTTCGAGTTCGAAGAACAATTTTAGAAAATACCCCCTGTGTCTTTAATTTTTTGGAAAAACTTCGATGAATCGGTCCGGCTAAACGTTTGGTTATTAAAAAAAAAACCCTCGAAACATTGGTATTTCCATTAATATTTGTAAATTAGAAAAAAAGCTAACAACAAAGTCATATTTGGTAGGTGTGATCGTTTGTTCAGATCACCTAAGCGATCACTGCAATGATTTAATAGAATAATATTCACCCTTGCCCGTAGATCTTCAATAAAACATAATTGACATTTGTCGCTATTTCTTGTTTAGGTTAGGTTTGCACTTAGGTACAATATTAAAATATTTCTATACAAATTTTCTTCGACTACGCAATTTTGCCTTACATTCACACAGCAGTTTGCAGATCTCCGCAAAATCTGCAGATATCTGTATCCGATATACGGGCCTCTTTGCGTGTGCCCGCAGGAGATAGTGCCTTCTCAAAATTCGTATTATTATCCTAAGTTAAATTGTATTAACTCCATAGATCTTTTACTGTCAAAAAGTGGCCATAGAGCTTTAGATACCCAGTTGCTCTCAAGACTCGAGAACTTTTTCCTCAATAGCGTTCCTTAGAGAGTGTTTTGACTGCAGAGCTTCTAACTGTATAAAAATTGATGTTGATTGATTCCATTGCCAATGAAAACCGTTGCTTACAAAAAATCGTCTGCCAAAAGAAATCGAAACTAGAAACCTGGAACTTTAAAATGAGTTTTGGCTGAATTCCAAAACGTCAAAAATATGGGCATTATGAATGCACACTGCTTTTCTGATGCCAGGATATAAATTCTTTTGCGCTGCTTGGCATTTGTTATGCATCATAATCATTCAAGATGCTCTGTTTGCTTTTGTTTGAGCAGTAGATGCGTTCACAATGCGTTTTAGAAAAGTATGCATTGCATCACAGTAAGCAATTTGCATTTTGAAACGCTTGATTAAGCAATAATGCAGAAGTACTGCGTTTTGGAATCCATCTATTTACGGTAAATTTTGACAAACACTCAACTCTTTAAAACACTAATCAAAAAAAGGAATGAAAAGCCTAATTTTGTCAGCCCCTCCCGCCCACTCCTCCTGCCGTACCACAATACGCCCATGCAGCCCGAATGTATACATGAATAGCAATTCGACCGGATCTTTATTACTAGTTGATTGATGTCGATATAAGTACCCGATAGATACCTACTTTTCAATCAAAACACAGTTTAGTTCTTATCAATAATTATTGTGATATCAAATAAAATAGAACAAAACAAAATTTAATGATATCAACAGAGCATTGATAATTGATGTCGTCAAATCATGATTATTAGGAAATAAATAGTTTACATGCTTAAAAAAAACCTACGTCAAACTGTCTATTAATTTACGAGTTCCTACCTACATACTTAAAAATATTTTTATTGCACCTGATACTAAATAAAATTGGTTCATCCATTAAAGAGGCAGTGAAAAAAATTTTTAAATGGGATCCAAAATAAACTGTGTAATTACGGATTCACCAAGTAATTTTCTTTTTCTGATGCGTTGATACTGCAAAATTAAAGCAAAATGATCAACAAATTAAATAATAATGTACCCTAACAAATTGAGCAGTGGATTTTGTTTTTCTAGGCAATAAGTTATAATTGATTGAAATTTAAGCGTATGGTTCTGGAATTGGATGGCGTCACCGGTTTAAGTCCATCACAATTAAAAGCTCACTTAAAAATCTTGGCTGCTGTCAAAAATGTTGTCAAGCTAAATTTTATAATCGCCTTCTTCTACCTATCTAAGACCCAAAACACAATTACCCTTCGATTATGTACAACAGTATTAACTCACATAACACAGAAAGTTACCCCATCGAACACTTAAATCATTCATTACGTTACGATTAAGTTACGGGTCATTTAAATGACGCAGTGACGTCAGTAAAAATGCTTTAAAATGAAATTCAAGTTACGATTCGTCATTGGTCATTGGCGAAAAAATGGCGATCACACGAAATGCCTATCATTGTCATTTTTGTCCCAAAATCAAATGACGGACACTGCGAGTCATGTAGAATTTTTCGTTGGGATGCCATTAAATGACGAGCGAAAAAAAAGACGATCACATGGTAATGACTTGCTTCATCAAAATGACAAATGTCACCTTTCCTATTATTTCGATTTTGCGTCATTTATCTGTTTTGCGATCAAGTGGTAATGACCAATGACGTAAATAGAGTTACTATTATGTGCTGGAAAGCAGTGAAGACGGTCTTGATTAACCGAAATTATTAATTTTGTCGATTGTCATTTCTCAACCCACATGATATGGCCCTCAAATTAAAGGGTTTGACAAGTAGAACTAAATGCACTATGTGATTTTATACACTCGGAGGTCCTTGGAACAGGAAAGGACATTTCTCAAGAATGTAAATATTCCTTGTTCTACTTTTTAAAACCTTTCATTTAATGCCAATATGATGTGTGTGGGGAAGAAAAAGCATTCCACCATTTGAAATTGGTGATGACGTTTCATCACAAACAACACAATCCCAACAATTGTCTCGCCACGAGACAAAAATCCAAATGAAAACACAGACATCGTATTAAATGCTGTGCCACTTGTCATTTGCGTAGAAAAATGGAATGGCTGGAAATTCGTGCCTTGCCATTTTTTTAAAGCTGCCATTTAAATGACGCAACAGCCTAAGAGGTTAGTCATTTGTCCTAGGCGTCATTAAAAAGAGATCACACGGCCATTTTTTTCCGTCTAATGGCACAAAATTCATGTCATTTGGTCCGCCTATTCCTAGTCATTTAAATGACGCCAAAAATGTTATCCCAAAAATGGCGATCACACGGGCGACATTAAAATGGCTGCTTTGTGACGCGATTTTCACGTCACAGCGTTGCTTTTCTTTTTATGAAATGACGATCACTAAAGTGATTTTTTAAACCCTTATAATGAATAAACTCTTTGGGCATTAAGAAAATTTAGGAATTAAATGCAGATGTCTATTTCATTTGAGCACTTTTCGTGAAAATAGCGACAGGCAACAGCGGTTTCGCAATGTCTCGATCGAATCATGTTCATTAGCTCAAAAATTTGGGTTGAATAAATGCCCTATATGTAAATTGTACTCAGATCTGAAGGGGTGAACATTTGAGGGTAACCGGCGATCATTTAAAAAAAAGAGAAATAGAGTCGGAAATAAAATGGAGCCTTGGGGAACTAATGTATTTAGTGGGTTTCAGTCATTAGAAAAATGTTCAAATTGGTATCATCACAAGGCGCGTAACCAAACAAACATCTGTATAGGCCGAACCTTTTCCGTCTGCTTTTGGAAAAATATGTTCAAGGAAGAGGATTAATATTTCCTACTGGTATTAAATAAACTGAAAAAAAATAAAGATTTATTTTTATTTTGTATCGACTTTAAACGAAATTCTTTAAAAATAAAGTTGGTCAACGTCGGTAACAGGCTTTTAAGTTACTTTGAGTGTTATTGATATTGAAAAAAGGTAATAGATTAATATGCTGTAACGCGGCTTGTTATACACTGCGCCTAACTTAACAACAAAACTGGCTGTGATAATATTTGAGGGGTTTAGTTGCCAGGGGACCTGGAAGTTGACTATCTCATTCTACTTCATCTGCGGTCGATATATTTTATAAGCTAACGTTTTCTTGGTAAGATGAGACTTAACTGCTGTAAGTCGGCTAAGAAGGATTAGGGTTTTTTGAGACGGGGTGGGCAAATGATATTTTTCATCATTTCGGAAAAGGCCTCTAATTTTAGATCCTAGAATACGCAGTAGTTTTGTCGTGGAGGCACCCCTCTTTTGCGAGTTTTGGAATAATAATATCTTAAAGTGCTCTTGCAAAACACGAAACATCAAGCTGGCCAGAGTGAGCATTTAAAGAGGAAAATATATTGCGGCGTTCTAAAGGAAATTTCCGCAAGTTCCTTTGATAAGTGAAGAGGTAAATGGACAAACTAAATGACAAACTGAATTTTGTCCAAATGAAGTTGACATTGGCCCTATTGAAGCACAAATTGATAGACTACCTCACTACGTACGTGATGGATAAGATCTTTACCTTTACACCTGAAACAACGCCAAACTGTGTATTATTCTGTTACAAAACAGATCTTAAGTTAAATTTTTAAAACAAATCGCCTTTTATGTTTTTTTGTTGAGTAACTTATTTTCGTTAGCCAAAACAACGAGTTCTCTAGGAACATGGATACTATACCCTTATTAACATGAACCATTTTCACCGCACTCTAAGTTTCCTTACAACTAAGCCAGAAACATCAAAACGGTTTCTGAGTAAAAAGGCCCCGAAATAAGCAAAAATAGTAACTGACTGACTCACTGACAGATCATCAAAACTATGGAGCATTTTCAATACACGGATCATTAACGCAGTCCAAAAAAGACCTGAAAATATGAAATTTTGCATGGAGGTAGTTTTCAACAACCAAAGGGGCATGTTCATAGCATGTGCTATGAACGAGAAAGCTTAAGGGACTGAAACATAAGGAACCAGTTGAATTTTATACACAACATTGCAGGATATACTCAATTTGAAGAACCGGAACGAAAATGAATGGCCAAAATGAATTAAAAATGCAGGTACTGAATGCCGTTGCTAATTTTTGATTTGGACATAAGGTCCATGGAGACTAAACTTGCACTAAAAGCAAACTGGACACTAAAACTATTCATCAAAAACTGGGGATATAATGCTGTAATGCTCCAGTAGGGAAAATATATATCTATTTTCAATAAACGCTGACGGTCAGTCAGATGATTCGTTTAATCATTTTCGAAAAATTCTAAACTTTTTTCGTGCTTGACACTATATTATTGTGCACGTCACGATTGCAAAAAAAGAAACAATAAAAAAAAACTTTTTCTATGCTCCCCTAATGGTCTCCGCTTATCAGATCGATACTTTCCTTCCATAACTACAGAGATATATATCACTTCATCACTTCATTGTTCTTTCCAGCTATTTGTATTTTCTTTTTATTGTGAATCACATCAATTTGAAAAATGAAAAACAAGCAATTACGAAGGTCTGTTTGTTTTCTTATTAATTCATTATCAATAATTGGCATTCCACCTTTATGAGTGTCCATCTCAAGTGTTCATTAACAACTTTCCTTCCGCCAACACCCACAGAATGTATCATATCAACTTACCGTTCAAAGTTTCCAAAAAACTGCAACGTAAACGACGCCTGATTCAGTATAAATCCACACAAGTCATTGTCCAGCTGGTATTTTAAGCTCTGTTCGATTTTTAGATCGTACTCCTGCTGATTAAGTTCAAAATTAGGAGAAGGCGGCTGCTCAATAGCGCCTCGGACATTTGGTTTCTGGTGCTTTTGAAGTTTTTGTTGCTTTTTATAATTTTTCTCCTGAATTTTGCGACGGTTTTTTTGCTCCTTTTCCTTTTTCTTGAGTTTCTGATCTCGAAGCATCTCTTTGAGCTGTAACTCCTGCAGGGGATTATTCGGAGTTATCGGCTTAGATTTGGAGCTTCCCATTGTTGTGAGAGTTTGTTAACGAACGAAACCCGATAAATATCTGTATTCCGAACACCGTATCCGGTCCGCTGTATCAAACTCCCGATACAGTATTAATTAGGACTAAGTTCTAACTTTTGCGTACAAGTCCACGAACCGCTGTTTGAAGACTAAACTCTTTGCTTGTAGTTAGTGTCGGTAAAAAAAAATACCCATTACTAATTGATAAAACGATGACACTCTTGATTACACGTTTGATAAGAAAATGTCATTATCGATGAGCGAACTAGACGAAGGTGATTGCTTGCGAATGCATTTTTATCTCAAAATAGATACGTGTGGTTTGATATTTCTCACTGAGGATGGTCAAATGGAGAAAGAGTCTTCCATACTTTATTGACGGCTGATATGAATGTCTTCTTATCTAGACTACATTGTGGCCTTTTATATGCCACTTTTAATTGCACTTTCATTGTAATTGCTAATTTTTTTTTTTAAAACGATTTATTTAGCTTTATTGTACTATAGTTTTGGAGTGATTGGTAGTGATTAGGGATTAAATAATTTACTATCGGGGACACTTACTTTTATTACGTGAGGAGATACCGAACTAAGGGAAATGGGTAAAGATTTAACAAATAAACTTTAATCTTTATGAAAATAAAGTGCGTAGCGATGGTGTAGAGTTTAGTGTGCTGCCTTGTGACACGGGAGTGGCGATTTCAATATCCAAGGGCGAACAACCATATAAGTGAGAAACGAATGACTTCTAGTTTCTCGAACTACAATACCTAAAAGAATTTTATGTTTTAAACAAATTTTATTATAAACAGTATGTTCTTTCAGTTGAATCAAATTTTAAAACAGTAAGCGTACTTGGATGCAACAAGCCTATCAGCGCGGAAAATCCTGCGAGACTGCGCTTCAAAACCTTGATAGTGCTTTTGACCGGAAGGAGTACGCGTTGGGCATTTTCGTCGATATTGAGGGTGCTTTTAATAATGCGACCTTTGACAGTATGTGTAACTCAGCCAGACAGCATGGTGTAGATGAAACTTTAGTGTTGTGGATTAAAGCAATGCTAATGTACAGGACGTTGGTAGCGGATGCAGATTGTGACATGTGCGTCATAACAGGGGTAAATAGGGGCTGCCATCAAGGTGGTGTTCTGTCTCCCCTCCTATGGTGTATGGTGGTAGACTCTCTGCTTACGGCTCTCAACTTTCCTGGAAACTACACTCAAGCTTATGTGGATGATGTCGCCGTTCTTTCTGTCGGTTCAAATCTAGGGGCTGTCTGCTCTCAAGCGCAGAGATCCCTGGATTTGATCGATGTCTGGTGCACTAGTAGTGCGGTTTCAGTGAATCCTCTTAAAACCACGGTTGTTCTCTTTACGAGAAGGAGAATCGTCACTGGTTTGTCCCATCTCGTGCTTAAAGGTGACACCATCTCTATATCCGATGAAGTCAAATACCTGGGTGTAATCCTTGATAAAAAACTTCTATGGTCCAAACATGTCGAATCGAACACCGATAAAGCGCTGTCAACCTTCTGGCAGTTTAAAGGCGCTTTTGGTAAGACATGGGGCTTGTCTCTGAAACGGGTCCTTTGGATCTATACGGGCATGAGTAGACCGCTACTCTCATACGCATCAGTAGTTTGGTGGAACAGGCTTTCGCGGAAACATGTTACTGCTTCTTTTGCCAAACTCCAAAGAACGGCTTGTCTCGGCTGCACAGGGGCCTTCCCTAGCACCCCGGGCTCTGCTCTTGATGCTTTGATGAATCTTCCCCAACCCCTTCGATTTATATATCATTTGGTGTACGCTAAAAACCATCTTTCACTTAAAGAGAGGATTGGTACCATGCGCACTGGAATTTTGAAGAACTTGCTCGAGAATTATCCTTTGACCCCTGTCTTATGGATATGCCATCTGCCCATGATGCAATGACACAGAAATCCTTCTGCGAAAAAACTACCACGTCAACTTTCCACAGGTAACGGAATGGCTTCGGTCATACTCTGAACCATGGATTGAATGCGGATGGCTCCAAAACCGGGCAGGAGTCTGGTGCTGGTGTCTTTGTGCGATGATATACGACTTTACTACCCCTTGGGTAAACATGCATCTGTTTTCCAAGCGGAGATTTTTGCCATCCTAATGGCTATGCGCTATATGAACACAAGATTCGGTGGCGCGATTGCGGTGGGTGTAGACACACCAAACTGCTGCGCCCGGACATTTGCAAAAGGTCAGCATCTTTTCTCCTATCTCTGAGGATATCCTATCCTATAGAAGATATATCTATCTTCTTTCGGGCCACCAAGCTTTTGCTAAACACTTAAATGTGTTGGGCTTAAGCGACACCACTACCTGTCCTGCTTGCGGTGAGGAGGATGACACAGCAGAACACTTTCTCTGCAAAAGGTCAGCATCTTTTCTCCTATCTCTGAGGATATCCTATCCTATAGAAGATATATCTATCTTCTTTCGGGCCACCAAGCTTTTGCTAAACACTTAAATGTGTTGGGCTTAAGCGACACCACTACCTGTCCTGCTTGCGGTGAGGAGGATGACACAGCAGAACACTTTCTCTGCAGTTGTCCGGTCTATGCTCGCATTTGGTCGCGGGACTTCGGGGCTGACGTGGTGAGTGCCGAATATCTAAGCTCTTTATCACTAAAGCTCCTTCTCGTTTTTCTTCGAAAGACGGGAAAACTAAGTACATTAATGTAAGGTGTCTGAATGGTAGTACAATGGACCTGTAGTTGTGTCTGAGCGCTCCATCGGATAGTAGCAACCTTCGAAAAAAAAAAGCGTTCTTGGATACATATAATGTATCATCTTCCGACCTTTTAACCATTTGTAATATGTTTGCCAACCACTTCCAGTCTGTTTATTCAAGCAATTCTCTCCCACCCATAAATGCAATTGATAATTGAGTGCCAAACAATTTTTTTAAATGTTGGTAACCTATTTGAACTGGATAGAGTACCAGTTCAAATTGCTCTATCTTTATTGAAATTAGATTAAACTTCTGACTTTGAGGGCTTTCTGCCAATTTTACTTCAAAAGTGTTCCTATGCCTTTTCAGTGCCTCTATGTATAGTGTTATTTGTCTCTGCAGACTGGGCAGGTTTTGAAGGTTCGGAAGAACTAATTTTTTTAACACCTATTTTTAAATCCGGTTCGAGGCATGAAATTTCTAATTATTGTCCAATATGCAAATTTTCGACCATACCAAAGCTGTTTGAAAAAAGTTTTTGTGAGTAACTTACTCCTATCTTAAGGAGTTACAACTTCCCGTTTCAACATGGATTTGTGGCTGGTAGATCTACTACTACAAATCTCTCAATATTTTGTCACACTGCCTTGAATGTCCTTGAGAAAGGGTTACAGTAAGAGGTAATTTATACGGATTTTGCTAAGGTTTTAAACAGTGTTAATCACTTTTTAGTTTGGATTTCATTCCAATGTTCTTGAATGGATTCGCTCCTATCTTACGGATCGTATTTAATATGTTCGCATTAATGAAGTTCTGTCATCACCTGTGTATATAACGTCTGGAGTCCCGTAGGGTCCTTTGCTCTTTCTGCTACTGATTAATGAAATTCCTAATTTATTTATGAACTCCCTTTGTTTAATGTTTGCCCATGATTTGAAAGTGTTTCGATCTATTCAGTCTGAGTATGAACATTTCTTTTACAGGAAGATCTTGGAAGACTTTATATGTGGTGTCAGAATAAGAACCTTCGACTCAATGTTTCTAAGTATCAAAGCCTTTCGTTTTATCGCACCCTCTCCCCATTTTCATTTACGTACGTAATCAATATCTCCCCTTTATCCATTATCTCCTCTAAAAAAACCTTTCTTTTTGACAAAAACCTTGATTTCTGCAAGCCTATTGACTTCTCGGTTTCTTCAGGTAATTCAATGTTGTGGAATTCTAAGGACTTTCAGAATCCTCACACTCTTAAATGTCTGTTCCTTGCATTTGTCAGGTCTAATCTTGAATATTGTAGTATTCAAACATTATACTAGAGTTGCCGTTACGAAAACTACACTGAAATATTCAAACGTATGTTACCTATTACTGTCAGTCTTCAAGATCATAATGCTGTTCAAATTTAAAAAAAACTAAGAATCTACTTTCAAAACGTTGGTGGTATGAAATCAAAGCTTATTCGTTTTTATACCAACTGCCTTGAAGAAACTTATCATATAATAATACTGACGGAAACCTGCCTAATTCAGATATAAAAAAACAGTGAGATAATACAAGAGAATCTACGTATATGAACTTTATCGTACTGACCGATCTTCAGCAAATAGTGTTTTTAAAAATGGATGTGTTGTTGCTATTGCGGTGAATAAATGTATTTAGTCTGATTCGTTACTTCCTGAAGAATTTAAGACTTTAGAGCTAACTGCTGATAGCTGATTATTCCTGCGTTTGGGTTGTTGGTGTTTACATTCCCTCTGGGTCATCTGCATTCGTTTATGAAAAATACTCTTGTGCTCTTGTTCAGCTAGCTGATTTTATCAGTTATTACAAATTGTTTATTTTTGGTAATTTTAGCCAACACATATTGGCTTATGGATCCGGAATGTCCCTCATGTTATAATCCGCCACAATTTGGACCCTTACATGGCAAGTTATTTATAGAAAATGTGTTGAAGCAGGGATTAGGTTAGATTAGGTTGAAGTGGCAGTCGGATAGAAGTCCGACTCACTTAGACCTATATAAGGTCCATTGTGATACCACGTGGATCTGAAGTTCCTGCCTACACGTTGAACCATTTTGAGGTGCTTATAAAGCGTGAGAGACATTTTGGGTCGGTTGAGTTTAGATCATTAATTAAGATCATTATAGAAGAAGGCCCCCATATGGAGATTTCGCTTTCGGGAGAGAGCAGGGCATGCGCTAAGAAAGTGTAGAGTAGTCTCCTCCTCCTCATCATCCATACAGCTCCTACAGAAGTCGTTTGAATAGGCGCCAAGCCTTGTTGCATGCCTGCCTAACAGACAGTGTCCAGTTATGACACCAATTGTAGCACTAATGTGCGATCGATTAAGGGTAATCAAGCTCCTTGAGCGTCTTAGATCCAGCCTAGGCCAAATCTGCTTCGTTGTCAGACAAGTAGTACCATTTGTCCATCTGTGGTTAGTTTTTTCTATTGCATCCAGTTTAAACAAGAGCTTGCACTTGGAAACTGATATGCCTAAGGAGCCCTTTTCAGGCAAGATTGAGAGGGTAGTTCCAAGTTTGGCGAGTTCGTCAGCCTTGCAGTTACCCGGAATGTCTCTATTCCCCCGCAGCCAGCAAAGGTGAATGGTGAACTGCTCAGCCATCTCCTTTAGAGATGATCGGCAACCTAGGGCTACTAAAGAGTTAATAGAGACAGAGTCCAGACACTTGATGGCGGCCTGACTGTTCGAAAAGATTCGAATATCCTTTACGGATACCACGTTCTTTTTTAGCCAGGACAAGACTTCCTTTATCGCCATAATTTCCGCCTGGAAAACACTACAAGGATTAGGAAGACGGAAGGAGAGACTGAGATTTAGTCTGTCTGAGATGACACCTCCACCCACCCCATCATTTGTTTTTGAATCGTCCGTGTAAACATGGATTGATTCTTCCTCCGACAAGGCATCCTCCCAAAAGGATCTAGGGGGGATGGATATCTGGAAGTTTTTGTCGAACAGCAGTTGGGGTGTGGTGTAGTCTATATTCCTGGGAGGGATTCTGTGTATGTTCAGAATTGCAGAGTGGCCGATTTCACTATCGGTCCATTGAGAAGTTGCTTTGAGGCGAGTGGCCGTGGTAGCAGCCGTCCGTCTGCTAAAAATGTCAAGGGGTATTAAATGGAACAGAATGTCCAGTGCAGCTGAGGGAGTGGTGCGAAGAGCTCATGCCCATGCATAAACGTGCTAATCTCTGGACCCTGCCTAGATTTATCGCGAGGAAACTGTAGAGGCTAAACTGTACTGTATACCAAAACTCTTTGAGAAAATTATTTGTAACTATGTGTGTGCAATTTCGTTTCTGCTGATGAACAACATGGTTTTTGTCCAAAATTTCAACTGTGACAAATTAAGTTGAATTTACGTCGCAGTGCAATGAGAACATGGTAAAAGACATGGATGTCTTTTATGCGGACTATAGTAAAGCGTTTGATAAAGTGAAACATGTAATTCTGTTAAAAAAAAACTTGAATTATTTGTATACCCTAAATGGATCTTGAAATGGATTTCTTCTTATTTAAGTAATCGGACGTAAAATGGGAAGTTTAAAATTCTTTGTCAAAAAATATAGTTGTTTATTTTGGTGTCCCTCAAGGTAGTCAGTTTGGCTCACTTTGTTTGTTTATTAATGACCTATGTCGTCGTGTTAGTCATGCTAAGATTTTACTTTTTCGGATGACTTTAAGCTGTTTTACTTATATTGGGATCCAAAAGTATTTATCTTCTTGCAGCATGATATTGAAATTATGTGTGAATGTAAAATGAAATACACGCAATATGTTCCTAAATCCTAAGAAATGTAAATCCATGGCATTCACGAGACGTCACAACCTTAATCAACATACATTCTTATTTTATTGATGGCGAAGTAGTTGAAAGTATAGATCGCTTAAAAGATCTTGGAGTTATCTTTGACAGGAAGCTGGACTCTAACTTTCATTTAGATTTTATATAAGTAAGCAAACCAAGAATCCGATTGGGAGTCATAAAATGATTTTCAAAAGAATTCAAAGACCCTTATGTAACAAAAAGCCTTTATTATTCTCTTGTGCAGCCTGTTTTAGAATACTTTAGTCCTGTGTGATATGAATCTGGGAATCCGTTTTTCCGTGGAACCCAGAAATTTGACTTCCATCCTATACAAACCGCTTAAAGTTACTAAATCTTCAAACTTTGGAAAAAAAAGAGATATATGTAACGCTATTTTTGTGCGTTTTGTATGTTCATCAACTGTTTGACTGTTCTTTTAACATTGTATTTTCTTAAGCTTAAGCCAACTCCGCACCGTATTCGATAGTTAACGTTCAGTTAGGTTTAACTAGTAGCGTTGTTATATTGGTTATATTTACAATAGCAACTCGGGAAATACTCCTAATTGATTATATGAATATTTAAAAATGAAACAATTTTAATATTTCTTTGATAACTTTTATTTATTAAATGACATAATCTATGATGAGTGTTTCTTTTATATATATATACAATTTAAAACTAGGATAACTGAATTTTAGCATATAGTATTTTAGCTATAGAAAATTATGTAGCTTTATCTTAATGTAAAATATTACCTATATATTTATTTGTGTGTATTTAAATGACAGAAATAATTTGTACCTATTTATATGTTCCAAAAAAAAATTCACTCAAATTCCATCTCTTAAACACTGGTCAGTCTTACATATTGCCTCTTTTAGGAAAAACATTCTCAATGCAGTCTAAAACTTTTTTACAGCCTTGGCCTTGTCCTTGTCATTGTCTGGTCCAAGTCTCATTTCACTTGCAACAAAAGCTTGGTTTAGATTTGCAAAATTATTTGAAATAACCGATACAGATAGAAGGCGCGGACTAGTATCCTCCATGCTGATACTTTTCGAAAAAAGTGGTAGAATGGATGATCGCTGACTGCTCATTTCTGGAATTTCACTTATTCCCGGTGATGGTGGTGGACCGTTTCGTTGATGTTGTCTAAAAAATAAATAATTAAATAAAGTTTATTTAACAATACGTTCATATTTAAAGTGGATAATATATACCTTTCTTTGTTCTTGCAACCGATAAGCGTTATTAAAATTCCCAATATAACTACAGCCGCAACAAGTCCTGACAGACCAGCTATAAGAGTCATAACTTCGTGGGGTTCGCCATCGGATGTTACTTTGGGAACTGTAAGTATAAAAAGTAGGAGCCGTAATTAGAAAATTATGCACATTTAAAAAAAAAAAAAGCGTAAGTTTGTAGTTGTATTCCAATTTTAAATTGTTTGTGAGATGTCCGGCGGATTCCCTATATGCAGACTGCGGATTAAAGTTAAATTACTGTCGCAGGGCTCCTGTTTTCTAAACTTATGTTTCATTCCACAACATAATCGGTGTCTATGCTTAATTTTATTAAAATTATTTGAGTCGTTAGATCGAGATAAAAGGTCAAACAAACCGTCCCAAGAGTTAACCGTGTTTTAACATTGCGGGAAACATTCTTCTTCAACTTCTTGAACATCGTTCTTGAAAGAATAGTGCAAAACTCAAATGCTAACACCAGAGGAACTATCTTTCAAAAGTCCGTCCATTTACTCGCTAACGACGACGACATCAACATAATCGGCAGAACGCAGCGGGATGTTACTGGCGCGTTCGTGAGTATTGAGCGAAGGCGGCGAAGATGGGTTTGGCGGTCAATGAGAGCAGGACAAAGTATATGCTGACATCAATAAAGAACACCCAAAACCGACGTCTCGGACAGAATGTCACTATCGACATATATAATATTGAGGTGGCCAAGGAATTTGTCTACCTAGGCTCCGCAATGAACTCATGCAATGATACCAGCGCTGAGATTAAACGAAGAATAACTCTTGCCAATCGCTGTTTCCTTGGGATAAGAAAGCAATTGAGTAGCAACAACTATAGCGACCCTAATAATCCCAGCCCTTCCCTATGGTACAGAGGCATGGGCTCTATCTAAAATGGGTGAGTCCACTCTTGGTTGTTTTGGGAGGGAAATTCTTCTAGTAATTTTTGGTCCCATCACCATAGAAGGTGAATGGAGGGGAAGATACAATGTCGAACTTTAAGGGCTGTACAGTAACATCGACTTAGCCAGAAGAGTGAATGTCCAACAACTGAGGTGGCTGGATCATGTAGAGCGAATGGACCTTAATGCTCCGGCCCGGAAGATCTTCGAATTTACGTCCGAGGAACGGCGCAGTAGAGGACGCCCGCGACTCAGGTGGCGCACGCAAGTGGAAGGGGACCTTAACCAACTAAGCGTGCGAAACTGGACACAGCTAGCCAAAGATCGTGCTGGCTGGAGATGGAGACGCTTGTTGGTTGAGGCCCAGGTCCACCCCCGACTGTAGCGCCACGTTAAGTAAGTAAGTAACATTCCGGGCGCATTATGTTTGTTAGGCAAAAGTAGTGCAACTAGTTTGAGTCTTGAATGGAAACAGAAACAAAACTCTGTACATTAGCGCCAGGAAAAGATTTAACCAGAAAATCTTTTAGTGAGGCAACAAAAAAATAATAATAATAATAAAAAAAATTTTAAATTCAATAAGGCTCTGGAAGTCTTAATGTATTTTCACCATAAAAAAAGGAATTCTTCAAAGAATTGATTTTCACCGAAAGAATTGTATGGCAGGTACTGATATTTCAAACGATTAAACAAAAAAATAAAAAGACGCCGGGAGATGTAACCCCAAAAACATTATGTACGAACATTGGAGTAAATCCGTCGAACTGCTTCGCCATACGGATCCCCGACAGACAGACCGACGGACGGCATCGTAATATCATCCCTCATACTCAGTATGGGTTCGAAATTTCCGCACGATCGCAATAACTTTCTGTTTGTTATACAAATGTATACGAGAAAGTTAAAAATAAAGCCAGTGCATGTTATTTTATTTTACTAAATGTTATAATTGCGCGCTAGTAATTTAACTTCAGAGTACAGTCTAGTCTCTAGTGAATTCGCTTGTAAAAATAGGAAAACCCTTTTCTTTAGCTTCCTTGCGTTGTCAGACTACCGAGTACCTATTACGCAAGTCATATTTACATAAGCTGATTGCTATTTAATCTAAAACAAGTCGTGTGCGTGTTTCATTTAAAAGTGCACGCCAATCCCTGATTATAAATATCAACTGCAACATTATTCATATCTTTATTAACTGATTAAAGATACATCAACTGCACGAATGCATGCGATTTAACCGAAGGCGCAGACACCTATTTCCGCATCACAATAGCACCAGTTGATGCATCCAGCCCCAGCGGCGACCACTTCCAACCGTTGCGTTTGGGAGACACTGGCCTTGATTTCCCGTTTAAAGTCAGTATTGCCGGCACTCTTGTACACGTATCCAATCCAATCCAACGTAAAACATGTAATTCGTGTCAAGTTGAAGTTCATAAATGGCACCAGTATTCAGTCAATATGATGTGACGATGGTTGACTTCTTAAAAGTGGTTGTGCTGCGCTGTTGCTGCGCTTTAATTTCGAGATATGTATATACGGAGGCGTGCTACGCACATTGCGTAAAACATCAAGGACATCAGCCTTCGAAATCGGTTACACACGTTCTAGTTTAGGTCTATAAACAAGTTTCCCGCCCCGATATGGGTAATTGGTCCAGGTGCAGCTTTATTCTCTTCCGTTTTGCATTTTACTTCCTGTTGAAAGGAACAAAATAACCTAGGTTCCATGCCGGATATAAAAGACGCACGGTGCGTTCGGCGGGGCACTCGTATATACATATGTACATATATCTGCTTTAATCTAGTTCTTTGTTTCTTGATGTTCTAATTATAGATTTTAAATGTATGTCACTATTTCCTGTCTAGTTTACCAACAAGTCCACTACATGCAGATAATGCACAACTGAAAGTAAAGCTTTTATGAATGGCGACCGGTAGTCTGTTTGGTGTAACTCGTGAGTGAGGTAAAATGCAAAAAAAAGCTTTAGCTGTCAATATTGAACATTTTAATGAATTCGCGAGAAAAATAATGTATTTATTGATGGACATGGAAATAAAATGTTGTTTTTGTTAAGTTACCTTACACTTGTAGGTAATTGACAATGAAGACACTTGGAGTGGTTCTTGACTTAGTTTTTGTACAGGGGCACCAACAACAAACGTCTCATTGACATTGCCCGCCGACAGAGTTTAATTAAACTTGAAGACCCTTGTATGTGAATTTTGAATTTTATATCAGACATATGTGTTGGTTTTTTTATTGTTGCTTTTTAAGGCCTCCAATTGAGGCTAACAATGGGAATTGAGAATCCTATCAATATTTTTGTTTAAACATATAAAAGAAACTGTTCTATATTTAAATTAGATTCCTATTCGATAAGTTTAATCTTTTTTGTATCTATATGATGATGTTTTGGGAACTGATATTGATATATTTTATGACAGCAAAGTGAACGAGAGAGGGATTTATCTTCAAAATGCACTCAAGTTGAAAAATTGTATTTAAAAAAGTTCCTTTATTCAAGTCTATACCTTAATTAATACTGTTTTATTATTATTTTTTATCATTACCATAGTGCGAATACATTTATTTTTCAATGTTTTGGTGCGCCATTATGTTATATTATCCGCACATATCAGTGGGGTTTCCGGCAGATCGACGGTAGGACTCCGAAGTAAATCCTAGAAAAGACCAACAAATTTCAAGTCACGATACATTATTTTTTAATCAATGTTAAAGGCCAATATGATATCGGCAGGATAGTCAACAGATCTGTCCAGTTACTGGGATATGCGGATGATATTGAAATCATCGGTAGCTTCCAAAGTGCGGTAATAATGGCTTTCTCGGATATTGAAGAACAGGCGCAGTTAGTTGGTCTTGATGACGCCATTTGTAGAGGCTGCGGTTGCTCACTATATTTGCCACTGCCGAATCTATGTTACTTAAGGAGCATAACGCTTGAAAGTTTCTTCTTTCAAGACATTATAGAATTGTCAGATGTCTCTATCTCATTTTTAGGTTTCTGAAGACATCGCGGGATGGCTTGACTACATTGGGTTGTAACCAACGTAAGGAAGGAACCACATCAAATACCACAACATTGGCTTGTCATCCCCACTGAAGGGTATTACAAGGTGTCCACAAGGACATAAGTGTGACGATAAGGCGATTGCTCTCTATCGCCCACCCAACTTACCTAACTTAACCTAGTTGGTCTTAAAGTGAGTGATGTCATAATCAAATATGTATTATCGACAAACAAACAAGTTGAGGAGTAAATTTGCCTTGGTATAAACACCAACTCTACGAAAGACATCTAAGATCCATGGAAGAATTAACACACTAAACCGTTCCTTCTTCGATTTGGCAAAACAAATGGTTTCTAAAGTCCTGACTCTATATGCTATACAGAGCCCTTATTCTGCCAGTTCGGCTGTACGTGAAAAGGAAAAAAGGACATTTTGGGCTCTTTCGAAAAAAAATTTCTTCGTCAGTTATTTTGTACTGTGTGTGAGGAGGTCAAATGGAGGAGAAAATATAACCGGAGGATATATGGAGGATACGGAAGCTACACCCACGGCAGCCTTGATGTGCAGCCTAATAACAGAGTACTACTGAACAACATACCAAAATTTCTTGAGCAGTGCAAACATCAACTACGGGTAAATAATTAAGCACAAATTGGGAAGCTATTCTATGTTCAAACTTTCCTTACTAATGAAGATGCACATACACTTCAGAGGATTCAGAGATGGTCCAATATATTCCGAACAACATGAGATTTCTTCCAAATCAATGTCAAATGTGTATGAATTATTGCTAATATATCTAAGGAGCAACTATTATATAATTTAGCATATATATGAGAAGTGGATCTTGTGAGTACATTGATGATAAACATGAACTGAAGGCGGACCTCGCGACTGGCTTCTCACTTAACTGTCAATTCTCGATTGCCATTAAGTTTCGAAGCACTCGCAGATCTGTCTGTTGAAAGGATTTTCGATATTTCCCCTCTATAATTCGAATGCACAAAAAGGAGTAAGAACACATTCCACACTCTCCTTTATTTCTATAATGTAACACACAAAAAGATACAAGGATATTGGCAACCAAACCAGTTGCGCACGAAAAGGAAGAATAACACATTCCAAACTCTTTGATTTGCAAAGCCACACTCCAACATTGATATAAGACCTTAATCCTAAAACCGAACCCTAAGGGCTCCACTAATGGTCGGTGACGATAACAAAAAACCAACCGCTGCGAATGACAACTCAGTTGGTATTAAAGATAGACTCCCTACATATTTTATAACATAAACCACTGTAAATATCTGTACCTCGAACAGGGCCACCCTGTACCAATTAATGTTGGTTAATCTGTTTCTGGTTAATAGAATTTGACTTCGTTTGATCATCATCATCATCATTTCACAGCTCCGGTGGTACAATGACGTAAGTGCAAAAATTAAATTTTCTAAGTTCTAAGTATGCCAACATTTTAAAAAAGGTATTACTTTCCAAACAAACAAAGACTCAATTCAAAATATTCTGTTTGACGCCAGGGCAAAGCCGCCAAACTAGAGTACAATTGTGCCCATTTTGATATATTTTCGAAGCTCAGGGCACCTGGGCATCTTGGCAACAGACGGACATTGCTAAATAGTATATACTTCAAGGGGCCGACGACGAATATCAAAAAGTTTTACAGAACTGTGTTCCAAAACGCCCTTAGGATAGGGTAAACAAATATTAAATTGCATTTTGTGAAGAATCGACCACCGGAGGTGCGATTTAAGAAAATGTTTCTATGCCATCCACTTTCTTGTAACTCGCCACCAGATGGCTCTGCAACTGCACAATAATTATGGTCCCATATTTACCGATTTTCGACTAAATATCCTTTATCGGCTTTTAATATCCACTCCCACTATTGGCTTTGATTTCATTCTGTGACAATGACTGACTTGTTCAAATGCCAAGACCCTGCTCATTAACAAAGAGCTAGAAAAGCGTTTAATGGTAAATAATTTTCAAACGATATTGACCACGATTTGCTTCATGGCAAAAACAGATGAGTTGAAAAGTCAAAAAGCTTGCATATGAGATAAAACTCACTTGACCCCAAGGCGATTTAAGAAAATGTTTCTATGCCATCCACTTTCTTGTAACTCGCCACCAGATGGCTCTGCAACTGCACAATAATTATGGTCCCATATTTACCGATTTTCGACTAAATATCCTTTATCGGCTTTTAATATCCACTCCCACTATTGGCTTTGATTTCATTCTGTGACAATGACTGACTTGTTCAAATGCCAAGACCCTGCTCATTAACAAAGAGCTAGAAAAGCGTTTAATGGTAAATAATTTTCAAACGATATTGACCACGATTTGCTTCATGGCAAAAACAGATGAGTTGAAAAGTCAAAAAGCTTGCATATGAGATAAAACTCACTTGACCCCAAGGCTACAGGGCTACAAATGTTTTGTTTGGATAATAATAAATCATCCACCAAAAAGTTGCTCAGTAACAAACTAATCACCTTACAAGTTCCTTGATATTTTCTAGTTAAAATTATGTTGACACCTAGTTTTTTTTACATTAAAACAGCATAGAAAACCCATGAATCATATTTTAAATTGACATTACGTGTTCTGAAAATTGTTAGACGCAAATATGTAATCATAGATCTGTAGGTACTCACTTGAGTCTTCGATAATGTATCGCTTAGTATATGGTGACTTTAAGTAGTTGTCCATGATTAAACTGTTGCAATATTCGCCAAGGTTGCTGTGATGTTAAGTTTGATTTTTAGTATCTACTAAGTTTCCACAGTTAATAAAAACTGAAATAAAACAAAAAAAAAATAAAATTGCAAATAAGTGTATGGTTTTAAATGGTTTTAAAAAGGCAGGCATCAATTCCGTCACCTAAATTCCTATTTAGATTGAGTGTTAATTTGGTTAGGTTTTTAGAAATAAATTACTTTTGCATTTATTGATAAACAAGTGAACTTGGTTTGATTATATATATGTAGGTCTGGCCTATGGCAACAGAACACTGTGAAGACATAATTTTTTTTGCCCGTAAGAAGGGAAAAAACGTTGAACAATGTAGTCTATGAGTTTTTTTCCACAAGGTCTCAAGGTCAAAAGAAAGGTTCGAGACAGAAGAAAGGATTAGAAAAAGGATCTGCGTACTATCGAAGAGTCCAGCGATCATATGTTCCGGATGTTTCCTAATGTTTTACAAAATAAACCGATAAACTTGGGCGCCCGAAGCGAACTGTGACCGAAGCGGAAAGAACTACAATTGGTGATAGATTTCAATAACCAAAAATATTCATTTGATTAGAAAAATGTAAATGTGGGTGCAGTGGTTAAGTGCGTTGGACCACTAAGGGTCGCTGGTTCACATTCCGACCTGGTCCACCTTAAAAGTTTTTATTTCGGTGCTCCACCTCTTACGAACTTTTGACAGGCATTCAAGAGTAAGAAATGATTCCCAATAAAATAAAATTGTCATTCGGAATCTGCATTAAACTGTAGGAGCCATACGTGTCAAAAATATATCTTCGCACATACAATGTTTGCAGAAGCTGGGCTTTGTGTTCTGTATGTATTAGGTTAACTCCTCATATTTATTTATTTTACTTCTTTTTAGAAAAATGTAAGACTGTAAAACTCGAAAATGAATGCAGTATATCGAGTTTGTAGGTATATAGAGCTGCTTTATCATCATAGTCATTGCGAAAAACCATATCTTGGAACACAAACGACGACAATTAGTAGAACTAGAGCGAAAGTGCAAGATGACTATGTCGTCTGCCGCAAATTCATATAACGAGATGCTTAATAACTGTGAACTTTGGACAAACAAATGTAGGATATATATAGGCACCTGTGAGCACATTAGATGTAATACTTTGTTTCAATCAAACTTTCAACAAACAAATAGGCTATTATATTGCAAGACAGTAGACCAATTAATGAAGTTTCCGAACTCTTTACTATATTTATGCTCAACTGCAAATACATATTTTTTTTTTGCAAATTATTGACAATCCTTCCACAATTTCAAATGTAAAGTTCAAAGTTTATTTGATTCTTAAAACGATATGGAATTCATTTTGCAAATTTGTATTTGGAGAAACCAACCATTTTCAACTTTTAAAAGATTAACTTTCTCTTTGCAAAATTGCTTTAGGTAAAATTAAATTTGAAAATGCAAATTTATAAGTTTTCAAGGTCAAAGTAAAAATTTGTCGATGTCGACATAGGCACCCTGAGGTGGCGAGGAAAAAGAAAAACATAATATATTTCAATTATTTCAATTACCTATTAGTTTTCGAGATAAAAAATGTATACATATAAAAAAGAGGAAAAGCATTAACATTTCATTAAAATCGAGTCAGATTCTATGTTTTAAGCAATATTATCTTTACTAGCTGAATGCGTAGCCTAGCCCGTGCTAACAGATAGTAAACTTTAATTTATTCCAAACTGATATCCCACTAATTTACATTTTTAATTTCTCAAATTCTATGCAAATGTATGAAAATCAATAATAGCCGTTTTTTATTATCAGAAATGACCTTTATGGATCTTGAATTTGTATGCACTACAACAAATACACATGATCTTATGCTACGTCTCCACCGCTTAAGCGCGATTAAGATTAATCTGCCCTTAATCTACATTAAATCTTAAGATCTATCATACAAATTTTAATCTGCTGAACACGACATTAAAAAATAATCTTGAAAGAAACTGGGTTTGCATGTAAGAATTGGTTTGTGAACACACTAAATACCAATTTACCATACCTGAATATGTCAAAAGTGACGTTGGTTGCTGAAAATTGAGAGCGAGGAAGCAATTTTTAAACCAGATATTGGTCATTTTGTGATCTTTTGTGCTTAATCTCGGTTTAGTGTTCGGTGGAGACGAAGCATTACTATTTATCGAGATCACAATTTGTGATCTGGAAACTTGTTTTACTATGTACCACTAGGTGCCTCAAGTGTTAATACGAAAACAATTTTCATTTGCAGTAAAATCAGTGATAATCGCAAAAGAAATGAGACATTTTTAAATCCGAATAAATAAAGATACAGCTTCTATCATTAATTATTAATATGGCCATATATTATTTTGTAGGAATAAGAAGAAGAAGATTAGCAGTCAAAGTGAGTTAATAGAATGCGCTTTTCAGAATTGGTTGTTAATAAAACCCGCAATTATTTTTTTATAGATCATTTCCGATAAAAAAAAACGTCTAATGTCGTGCCGGTTGACAGGCGCCTTTAATCGCGCTACATTTATCCTCGATTTTTCCTACTTGAGTGTAGATGGCGCTAGCGTTTATGTACATATAACTTTGATTTATGTCACATTGATTATGGTTTTTTCGCTGATAGCGCTAGATGGCGCTGTAAAATTATAGGGCCTGAACCCTGAAACTAAGAAAAACTAATATTCCTGCTCTTTTTTAGGCCATGATCTACATACTAAATGTATTTCAAATTTCAGCTTCATATGCCTTATAGTTGCCGAGTAATTTTGGGTCGGGCAGAAACGAGGACAGAAAGTTGAAGACTTGGCTATTATTATATGGAGGATTTATTTTAACAAAATTTTTTGTTTTTAAATAAGCAGAAGGTAGATATCCATAACGATATCGGCCGATTTGAGAAAATTTTTTGTGCATACTACGGAAATCCTGCGAGAGCTTTGATGGTAGACACTCTATTAAGCCATCCAATTTAACCAGACTGACAGGCAAACGTCTAATATTTCCTGTACTGACAATTTTTGTTGAATAATCTATTGTTGTTCTTTTCTATCGTTAATTATTCTACTCGACTCTAAAAAGTTGTTTACAAGAGTTTGCAACAAAATATTACTGTTGTAATATTTATTGTACTTACATAAATAGAATTAATGGAAAGCTGCATTTTATGTAAAATAGTTAGTTATATAGTAAATATTTACATAAATTTTTTACATACATTTATATGTAGTTCAATAACGAAAGATTTCAAAATATTTAATATCACGCTGATTATTTAATAGAGTTGTTGATCAAGTGGCACTCGGATTCTAATTGTATTCTAATTGTGCTTTTATCGCACACTTTGCTAATTATTGCTTCCCAGTTAGTTATTAATTTATTAACCATTGACTATGACTACATATATTAAAAATTAACTCGTTTCCGTTTCCACCACACTAAATTTATTAATTTTATTTAAATAATTCATTTGTGACTAAGATGTTAATCGTAAAAAAAATTAAAAATTAATAGAATCTGTTGGATAATTAGTGAAGTGAATTTTCCGTAGGCACCTTTGGAATATTCTAGATCTGATTTTGCTATTCGTATTAAGGTATTATTTAAAATCATTTTGATTAAGGTGATTAAATCAATTTAGGTAATATAAAATGTGATCTTATAGCATTAGTGTCGATTGAACTTCACAATAAACAGCTTCGCAGTTAGCACTTTGCAATAACCGCTCTAAACTAAAAATGGACATAACAGGGAAAGGAGTTGTTTCATTTCACTTTGCGATTTTTCATTTGAATGAATGTGTAAATCAATTCGAGTCTTAGAATTTGTGTGATTCTTAGGATAAGTACGTACAATTTTCTTTTTAAATTCAATTTCAATAAAACAGTCCAATCAGTGTCAATGTTGGTTCAGTTTAATGAATTATGCGATACCTTCTTGTTTATGGGGGGAATTATTGCTACGTTTTCCATTAAAAGAATAATTTATTTTTACTTTTGAATATGTAAGTAGCTGTGGTAATAATGTTAAGCAACTTTGAATGTAAATTAGAATCTATTAAACTTATTTATAAAGAACTCCTATTTATGATATGATACTCGGCCTGGCAAGAAAGCCTCATAAGGCTTGATTAAAGTCAAATTGATGTTGAACATATCAAAATAATTAGTTTACTAGGTCACTTCGGTCATTCCGGCTGCACTCGATTGTAAGGGTTGTTTTTTTAGAGCTATAGAACTTTGAAGTGGAATAAGACAATATATTTTTTTTTTAAATTGACATGAAATTTACTTTATTCGAAAGAGAATCTTCTGGCATTATAATTTAAATATGATTTCCGGCATAAGACCAATGCGGCTGGCTCGGACGTAGTCTTATCTGGAGGCCCAATTTTCGATGACTTTTTCCAACATTTGTCAATCGTTTCGGGCTTATCGGTATCGGCGTAGACTAGCGACTTCACATATCCCCGCATAAAATAGTCAAGCGGCGTTATATGTCACGATTAAAAGTGAGTTTCATCGCTAAGCAAAATTCAACAACGGCAATCTTGTTTTGGGCCCATTCACCGAATCTACGCCTTGCTCGGTGATCCTGTGGCTTCAATTTTTGCACGAGTTGTATTTTATAAGCACGCAAGCCAAGATCGCAAAATCTTCCATAAAGTGGTCGGACACATATCCCATTCCTGTACACGATGGCGGATAGACTGATTCGGGTCTTCCTCTACGCTACACTCTACAGCAGCAATGACTTCTTCTGTATGCAGTGTACGACGCCTCTGTGGATGCGTATTATCACTAAGAGTAAACGTGGCGCGAAAAGGTTCAATAGTTAATCGAATTAAAATTGGAAAACAAACTGACAAACACGTTATGTCTGTAGCTCCGAACCATAGAATCCGTTGCTGCGTGCGTCCACACGTATACTTATGGAAGGTTACCTAACGCATTGACGTTGACGAGGGCCATTATAGCCCAAATTTCTCCTTTTTCATACTTTGACAGCAAGGCGAAAAGCAGCTGGTTGGTTGAACAATTGGAAGAAAGAAAGCATTTGTCATTGCAGTCAGCCTTGCCATATTAACAGTTTTATCATAGATAAATGTCCGTTTTCTATTTTATTTTGTTTAAACTAATATTCATTTTCCAACTAAAATAGAAAGATATTAGTATTTTTTTTCATTAATATGGGTACGTAACGTATATTAATTTAAACGATTTGTCCTGATTTAACATAAAATTTGAATACTGAACGACTTTAAAAAAAACATCAGTAACAGGTTATTCTTTTGATATTTTACAATCTGCCATCGCCGGTGACAGCTTATAAATTTTTCAAGGTCTTATTCAACACACGTCATTGTACATTCTCTATGCGCGCTCTATGGTGGGTCTACTTACATACGTCATATTTGTTTTTATCAAGAGCTGAGAAGTGCGGAGTTTGAGAGTTAAGTAACTTAATTTACACGTAAGTAGTTAAGGGTTAACCTGTCATTGTGCTGACAGATGGCAATATTTGAAATCTTTGGCAGTAGAGCAGCATATTAAAGTAGAATTATTGCGGTTGCTTCTTATGTCCAAATTTTACTGCCCGCTCTTGGTCTGAAAGGAAATAATTGCAATTAACAATTGCAGCTCTTGCAAATTCGTCCTTCTAAGTTCATTATTCGAGTTTTTTCGCTACGCTCTAATTTTATTTTGTACGAGGATAGTTATAAGGTGTATATATAACTAAATTATTTTGAATACTAAATCAAACGTCAGCTCAAAGTCGTTATCCGAATTAGAATGCTACATTTTGTGAACCCTAAGATTGTCATAGCGTCCATACCCGGTCCAGCGTTGCCAGATTTAGCAGTTTCCTGCGATTTTAGCATGATTTGATTGTAAATTTAACGTGCGGCAGATGTTTAAGCATTTTTGTAAATTTCAGCAGTTCTTAGCAGTTTCAATAATGAATTCATACATTTTTAGTTTCAACGATGCTTTACCAAAATGAAGCACTGTTGTGTTGAGGAATGTCCCAAATCACCTGGTCTGACTTGAAAGTTCTCAGATTCATCGGGTAGGCGTTTAAATTATAATCAGGGTTGTCAGGTTTAAAGAAAACCCGAAATTGCACTAAACTAAATTTAAACATTTTCCAATTCAAATTTAGAAACCATAAAAATCAAGCAACTCGTAATTTTTACGTCAAA
The DNA here is from genome assembly GCA_963576555.1 of Ferdinandea cuprea. Lineage (NCBI taxonomy): Eukaryota > Metazoa > Arthropoda > Insecta > Diptera > Syrphidae > Ferdinandea > Ferdinandea cuprea. Next base: position 143,043,514 of record OY754958.1, on the reverse strand, counting down.
AAAGTTTTTGGAGTGCATTCGAAACTAGGATTTTGATAGCTCAATCCTAATCCTCAATGAAAACAGCAATGAAAATAATTAGAAAATGAAAATTAGAAAAAAAAATGATTAGGATTAAAATTTCAATCGACAAAATCTAAAAATATCGCCTTTTTGGGGGAAATTTAAAAAAAAAATGCTAGCAGCAACTGCAAGTTGGCTTTTAAATGGAAATGAAAAACGAACAATTATACCGCCGGAGTAGGAACAAATACCATAGTTTTCTGCACGGTTAGAAAAGGAAAAACGACAAAAAACAATCATTTTGGAAAGCGCGTGCAGGCAATTAAGTCCCTCGTTTGTCTGTACTTAAAGATAATGCAAAAACTCCAAAACATTGGGTCAACATCTCAAGTCATAGTGGGCAGTCTTCCGTAAGTACCTATAATTATGGAGAGGTTTTGCTCCCTCTTCCAGAGCCCCCCTCACAGCTTAATTCGCCGGGAATTATGTTGGAGTGCTTATGCTCTGGCTTTTGGCCTTGGCAAGGAAACCCCTACTCAGAGCACATTATCCAGTCCAGTTTTCTTTAAGGATCTGAGAATGAGTAGTGGATCCGTGGTTGGTAAATCCTTTTCTTGAAGTTTGTGTTTTCCCAAAAATTTAAACCTTTTTTGGGTCAGTACCCCGCAGTGTTGGGATCCAACATAACATAAAAAAGCTACCAAATATTCCGCAAATTATCATAATTTTCTTTGACTTAATTTCTTCTTTTAAATCCTTATCCGTATATACGTGCGAATTAAAGGGCTTGAAGTTTGATCTGACATCAGATAATATTTAAATACATACAAGGGTTAAAGTGGTCAATAGGCTTGATGGAAATATGTATTTCGACATTCGTTACAGAACTTCTCGATGCGGTTGTTGAACCCATTTTCGATGGTAAGTTGTAGCAGCGGAAAACACAGATACATTTCATTATATATCTCGCTTGATTGCTACAGATATCCAATTTACCAACAGAATTCGAATACGAATTAATAAATAAATACGTCAATTCTGTGATTGATAGAGTTCGTTCGATTTTCACGCTAAGCTCAAGTAGACAATAAGATCGCCACCAGTTAGGTGATTGTTCATGCGAAGCACGTGAAAAACATCAAATAGTTGAGCTGGAATTACATTACGTTATTACCTACCTTTCTGCAACTTTTTCGCAAACTTAAAAATAGAAATGAAAAAAAAAACCGTATCTACAAAAAACTTCAGGCTAACTTCAGGTTTTGCCTACTGATAAATACGTCGTTGAACTCAATTACCATTTATGTTGTGGAAATTGTTTTGATACACTTCGTCTATATATCGCTGGAAGTGTATAATTTAGTTTTTCATTATCTCTTCGAGTGGTGCTTCATGCTAGTAGGTACTTGTAGATTCAATTAGACCGATGAAACGATTGCAGTCAATATTGCCGCATCAAGTTTGCTTGTATAGGTGTGAATATATAATTTGTTCTGAATTTTGTTGAGAAAATTCAATTTATATATAGGAAATATTTGCACACTTATGCTGTAGTCTATATATGCAGATAAAACTGACATTCCAAGGGCAGTATAATCGATAAATAGATAGATTGTATTTAAATTTTAAATCGGGCTGCAAGGTAGAATATCTCATCAAGAGTTACAAAAAAAAAAAATCCAATCTTGCATTTAACTTAATAGGGATTGAAAATAAGCTTTTCTGTAAATTATCTGAAGATAAGGCTTGGGTTAAGTTTTTTTTTTATTTTATTAAGGGTGCTTCCCCAATCAATAACGCAAAAGCGAGCAAGTTAAACATAACAGGTTTTTGGATGTTTTTGTTTTTCAAAAATTTAATGTAGACACACATTTCAATACGTGCACTTCCATAAAATAACGCAAACCGAGGCAAACAAAAGTTGATTTGAGTCACAAAGCTGTTTAATATTTGTTATCAACTATTAGAGTTGTTTTAGGGTAAAAATGCGCACTTTGGACTTTGCCCCCAAATTCTGAAAAAATTACAACAGATACAAACAAAAAGTGTTTATTATTTGGTAGCCAAATATATAAGGAACTAAGTTATACAAAAATAATAATATTTATGTTTTTAATTTTTATTTTTATTTAAAAAAAAAAAAGTTGTTCCAAAGTGTGGGTTAGAGGGCGCTGGTATTTTTATGCAAGATTTTAATAGTTTGCAGCTCTAAATTCACATTCATGTAAAGCTTGATACTTCCGCAAACAATTACAAGAAGAATTTAGTTCATATTTTATGCTCTGGTAATAGAAATGAAACAAATTAAGGTGGGTTTTAAGAAAAAATCAAATAAATAAAATTTGAGTCACATAATTTGCTTTCAAAATATTAATCATATATATTTTTTTAAAGAAAATATTTTAAAAGAAAACAAAACAAAAGAACATAAGGAAAGGCTACAGTCCGCTCTGGCGAACAGTGTGGATAGGATTCATATCCGTATATGCCGTAAAGAAAAAAGCCGTAAGAACATTTTATTTCATTCTATAAAATTTATAAATAAAAAATATTGTTAGAAAAAACGCCCTCTAAAAGTGAAAGTGGCCAAAAACTTTGTCTGGGCGATATATTGGAAAAAATATTAACTAAATATCTTGTTAAACATTTTTTTTGGTTTCTATGACAATTTTTAAAGAAAACAGTATTTTAGTGAAAAACGACGACAAAAAGTAGGCGTGCTTCGTCAGCTCCCTATCTTCAATTTAAAGGCCTAACAATTTGATAGTCTTTGATGATAAATATTTATAGTTTTAGGGGTCTACGACGAATAGTACGGGGTGTTACAAACTATGTGTCAAAATTACTATACCCTTAGGATGGGGTATAATAAACATTATTCATGCGTATACAGTGAACTCTCTTATAAGCGGACACTGATGGCACCGGGAAATTTGTCTACTTATGAGAAACTGAAGTAAATAAATTACATTTAAAAAAGTCATTTATATAATTGAGCCCTCTTTTCGGTTTCTAATCCAACGACGGACCAGTGAATGTTTGTTGGTTTATGTTTTGGTTAAATTTGCTTAACCTTTTGAGGAGCGCAAAATGTAAATCAAAATAACAAAACCATGCTCCTGTTATATTTTGTCCGCTTGAGAAAGGACGAAAATCTTCTGCGGCTATGAAATTTTGTGTACGCGTCCGTTCCCTTACCCTCTCTGGACTTTTACCCCAAATGACTATACAAGTAACTACATGCTTTTAGTATTAATTAAAATAGTTGCTCTGTATCAACAACTAAAGTTAGTTTATTTATCAATTTTTACCATATATCCAGAGAAGTCTACTGTACAAACCCAAATTGTGACTGTAACGTCTAAACGTTTATATATGAGGAAGTGAACTTTACACAATTAACCTAACTAGGTAGTTAAAATATGCTTAGCGTTTAACAAAGAAGACGAAACCGAATGCTCTCAGCAAGTAGGGACACCCAAGACCCAACATTATCAAAACGTGATATAAGACTTTTACGAATTTTTGTTAAGAAGGGACTTTATCAACCTCGGCTCTGCTATCACATCTGAAAATGGCATTTCATCAGGAAATTTAACGTAAATATATCACATACTAGAAATTTCTGTTTTAAAAGCTAAAAAACAAATGTACAGCAATCGCTGTTTAAGCAAGACACTTGCCCATATAGCTAATGAGACGCAACATAACTACTTAATAATTCCAGCCTTTGGCTAGGGATCATGAGAATATCTTGAAGTTATCCTTCAGCAGGGATTAAGGAAAATGGTAATGGAAAAAAGCTTATATCGGGTGGACCATGTGTTAGTGTTCTGCAACACTGACAACTTTCTTAGACCCAAAAAATAGACTAAAATTTAATTTTTCAAAACCGTAATTAATAAAATGCATTTACAAGCTACGACCTAGTGGTTATACACTAGACCCTCCTTTCATAATATTATATGCTCTTTTAAAAAGATGTGGGCTGAATAGCACTGCAATCGAGAAAAGATCTTTTGTCCTCTCTATAAATGCTTATTAAGTGTTTTGGTCTGGCGACAATCCTAAGTCTTTGATGAACCTTACGATTGTAGATGCCGATGTTTTGACAATATCCTGAGGTTTGGTGATTTCTTTGTTGAAGCATTTAAGCCTCTTTCGGATGATTGCATTGCATTCCCATAGGATATATGGTTCTTCGAGGCACACAGCTACAGCTGTAGAGCTTTTTCCCAATTTCATGGTTCATAATGATGATTCAGGGCGCAGTGACCTTTTACGAAGTCAGTTACGATCTAAGCATCACCCCTGTTCATAGAGAGGATCTGAATAGCGCGTGTTTTCGTGGCAATGCTAATCAATTTTATAGCCTGGCGTAATCCTTGGATGGAGTTCCATTGAGGTGCGCGCAATTGCTGTTCCCATATATTGTGTTCAAATTTGATGTTACTGGTGGGTAGTCCACAGAACGGCTCTGGGCCAATTAAAGGGGAAGCAGAGCCCATTCGTGCTAGATCGTCAGCATCTTCATTAGAATTCATTCGTGTCCTGAGACAAGGTAAAGAGTCACTCTGTTATGGGAAGTGAGTTGTCTTAGAATAATTAAACAGTTCCAAACAAGAAGAGACGTACCAGTGTGTCTTCCGGCCCGGCAGATCAACTGTAGACCAAATCTTCACATTAAGGCAAATCCTGGAAAAGACCAACGAGTTTCAAGTCGAGACACACCATCTCTTCATCGACTTTAAAGCCGCATATGACAGCATTCATCGTTAGGAGCTTTTTGTGGCGATGGCCGAATTCGGGATCCCTTCAACACTGATAAAGATGTGTCACAGATTCAGCTCATCTGAACTCTTTCAAACATGCACCGGATTTCGGCAAGGAGATGCACTGTCGTGTGATTTCTTCAACCTTGTTCTTGAGCAGATAGTGCGCATTGCAGGTGTCAACACGGAGGGCACTATCTTCAACAGATCAGTCCAACTGCTGGGGTATGCGGACGATATAGATATCATCGGTCGATCCCAGCGTGCCGTGATAGAGGCTTTCACGGCTATTGAAGAACAGGCGCAACTAGTTGGCCTTGAAGTGAATGAGGACAAGACTAAATATATGCTATCAACAAATAAACAATCATCTATCCACCGACTAGGACAAAATGTCAGTGTTACCCTAGGAAACCGCTACTACTGCGGTTTGTCACAACAAATGGGTTCAAAACTCCTAACTCGAACAACAAATTGCATGCTCTACAGAACCCTTATCCTGCCAGTTCTGCTATATGGAGATCCTTTGAAAGAAAAATCCTTCGACGGATATTTGGTCCTGTGTGCGAGGAGGGCGATCAATAAAATTTAAATGATTTTGAATTCTGTATTGCTATTTACACTATTCGGCTATGCGAAAATGTTTTAAATATGTTGGTTGTTAAAAAATCGTGACAAATCTTTTTCTATTTATACGGTGAAATCCAAACAAGATAAGATTAAATTTCAAGATAATTCCTTACATTTGACTCCGCATAAATAATAATTAAGTTATGTTGTCTCTATTTAAATTTCACTAGTCCAAATATAGCAAAGCCGGATCAGTTTTAACGGTATCGATGAAAAGCTTCTGACGATATAGCATTCATTCTATAAGCGGCTTTGAAGGCTTCGATGAAAAGATGCTGTGTCCTCTCCGTGAACTGATAGGAGAAACAAATATTGTGTCCTTTTGACATTTCCATAAGAACATACAAGCCCGTAAACTAACAAACTCATTCTAAATTAAATTGTTCATCGTTCTTATTTTTTTGTTAAATTGTAAGAAATAATACAAAAAGCCACACATATACACACTAGCATTTTGATCATCTAATAACTTTATATTTAAAATTTTTCGAAAATGTACATTTCTAAATATGTACATCTCCCGAATGATGTTAAGCCGCATGAAACTTAATTTGTTTTCCGTTGTCCATTTCAGGACTACAAGCGGTTACTAGCAGTCCCATACCTTACATTATAATATAAGTCAATAAATTTATTTGTATGGATTGGTTAATTATTCTACAAAATAAATTGAAACCAATAACCCTTTCATTCAACTCGAAAACAAAAACAGTTGGGTTGATAACTGAAGTGCAACTCTAAAGTTCGATTGCATCAGACACCCTATGAACTCTTTGCACCTGCTCGAGTAATGCATTAATAACATCGCTCGAAAGTAGAACTATAAACACGGTTCCATTTATTTATATAAGTCACCCCACCTAGCTAATTAGCCAGCACGTACGCCTTAACACAGTAGTTAATGCTATTGTTTCATTCACCATCGTTTCTAGTTTCCAATTATGAAGTTGCAACTATTTATAATCTCACTTTTCTATCTTAATTTAAAACAACTTCAGTTTTTCTTTTAAGTAAGAAATAAATATTCAGTGCATAAATAGTCCATAATTTTGATAACGTATGGCATACGGGATTGAAACATAAGCTAGAATTAGCCTTTTCCGAGCAAATATATGAGATATTAAGTTCTTATTTAGCGGACAGACGTGCTAAGTACAGAATCTAATATTTTGAATAAAAGAAATCGCGGCAGGAGTTCCACAAGGAAGCGCCCTGGGTCCGATTCTATTTTTAATCTTTAATCGAGGTATTCCGCAGGTAGGATGATACCGCTATATTGGCCGTAAATAACACAGTTGAATCAGCAACGAGTAAGCTTCAAAGACTTGGCGTACTGTCCTTAATGAAACAAAATCTACGCTACCCATTTTCATAGACTCCGTACAAATTCCGTACGCAGGTGAAGTTAAATATTTGGGAATGGAATTATGCGGGAAGAGCTCGTTGTTAAATAAATATAATCAAATACATTGGCCTGGTCGGTATACCAAATTCAGCATGCAAACAAGCTGCTTTTATACAAGCAAGTTCTAAATTCGGTTTGGACATATGGTATACAACTTTGGAGTTGTACCAAAGCAAATAACCCCAATATTTTACAAATTTTTAAAAACAAAGTGCTTAGAAGAATTGTAGGCGAAATGATAATAAAATTTAACCGCGTATTTTTGGCGGTACAAGCAGGTGCCTCCGATGGGAAGCTCTCTGGTAAACCCGAATATAAATTGTTAAATCAAGATTACTTAATACGAAATAACCTGGTTGTAGTATTTATAACGTGATTTGAAGGGTGGTGTTTTTAGTGAGTAAGAATCTCACACTATTATGAGCACTTGCGGTCGGTTTTCATAGTGTCTTATGAAAGATATTCCACATACCCTCAATACAGGGTCTATAACCTAGAGAACCATTATGTAGGGGAGTAACGCTTTCCTTCACACGCATGTTCGTGTCATTTTTGTTCGAGCTTCTTTTTATGACACCTCTATCCACATAAATTCTATGTGAATTGAATTTTGAATGACAAAATTCTCACAAGAATTAAATTTGTGCCTAACACCGTCAACTGTAAAAAGTGTAATTGAAAAAATCCCGAAGACTGAATTGCAATAACAAGCCGTTTAAATGTTAATAAATGAAGAAGGAAGTAAGGTTAGAGTCGAGGAACATCAATTCGGGGTCCCTTCTTGCAGAAAGTTTGTAAATTTCTTCTCTCTGCAGCGTAGATTCAATGCAGATCTGCATCTCCTTGCGATTGTGTGATTTTACACTATAACTACACCTAACAAAGGAATGCATTTAATAACTCATTTTTCTTAAAGGCTTTAATAAATAATAAAAAAGATTTGTCAGCAAAAAGGAAGGGAAGAACATCGTCTTTAGGAGCACGCGATCTAGGAAATAAAAAAATCTTATATGGACTATATTCGCTCCAAATGCGATAATTTTGCTTAAATAAGCCTCATCGCTGAATATAATTTTCCTATTGTAAACGTCTCTTGATTTTAAATTTAAACTTGCATTTATTAAAAAAAACTAACTAAAACTAACTTTGACAACTAATCTCTTACTTCTCTAAGGACAAGTGTTTGGAACCTTGTTATAAATTTTAAAAGAGGTGTTCATAAAGTGATACACCTCTGAGGCATTACCTTTTGGTGGTGCCAAATATACTATACAAATTTCTAAAAGTGGGTAATGTTCTTGAAGTATGTATGTCATCACGATGAAACTGCAATATCTACTGAAGAAAAATGTCACCTTCGCAACATTTTGTAATCTTGGTTTGACAGATATAATTGTCTAAAGTAAGAATTGGGTAAAAAAAAAATCACGATTAACAAAAATTATGAGGGCAAATTGACAGCAGCCGAGATCATGATATGATCTAAATGACAGCTAAATCGAATTAGAAGTTCAAAAATCCGAGAAAGCCCTTACCTGACATAATTCATCTCGAAAAAATTTAAGCACATTTGGCAATGTTGGTATTGCCATGTTACGTTTGGAGAGTCCTTACCATGAAATAATGAAATGAAGACAAATAAGATTAAAACATAATTTTTTTCTGGCAGAAGAAAGATCCCTAGGAATCGCGACAAAAGGGTAATTTAAATTAACGTTCACCAAGCGCAAAAGAGAGGCACGTCTAAATACTCTTGAAGCATTCAGATGTAACAATACCATCATTTGAGTGGGATCACTTACGAAGTTATACGTTTTAGAAAAAAATAGATAGGTTTGGGGTCCAACCGGCAAACTCCGCAGACGGACCAGTAGAGATGCAGTAAATCGAAAGGGTTTTTTTGCCACGAAAAACAAACTATTAAAATCCTACTAAATACTAAAATTAATAAAATTTATATCAATTAAAACGAAATCAATGGAAAATGAACAAAAGTTGTGGCACCACAGAAAGTTATTATAAAAACTTTTATTAAAAGAAAATCTTCCCCCAATTTCACTGTCTGCTAACAGATCATTCACCTATGTATTTGCTTTCATTCACTCATCACATACATGTTCACATATTTCGTAAAAAAATTTAATTACCCCGCACTAGTTTGTCTCCATCCCATACAAATAAATGTTTTGATGAAAAAAATCATAGCTAATTTAACAATAAAAATAATCACCTTCTCCCAAGCTAATTTAATTTCCGTTTTTTCGTGCAAACTAAAGTCACAATCCACTATTTGCATCAATCACGGTGACAATCATAATCAATTTAGTACACACACAAGAAATGATTTAATTTCACCGAGCACAGTTATTAAAATTTTTCTATTCTAAAATTCTTATAAGTATTTAATTATTTTAAATCTTGTTGTTAATTACTTGTACTTATTGAAATAAAAAGTTAATAATAAATTGGTTTCTAGCACTCCCTTGGAAAGTTGACAGATAAACCGCCAACAAGAATAATTCAAATTTAACCGATAACACAATATTTTTACACAGTAGCAGCACAAAAGAGATCGCGATCGATACGACAATAACAAGACACGATACGATACAGTACGATACTCCTTGTTTCGTGGAGGAGGAAGATTATTTCAATGGTGTTACTTTCCATATAACATCAACTTTTATATAAATGAGACAAACAAGAAAAACCGTACCTACTAACCGATAAGATACAGATATGTGTACAAGTATCAGAACGAAATTCACTTGCTTGCTGCGCTGGTGAGTTTAGTAGTAGTAAGTAATCGGTCTAACTCTGGTGATGAACAGTACCGGTACAGTGCCGCTGCACATGTTTATAGTATCTCAATCTGAATTTTAATTTCCAGCTCAACACAGCTGAAAGTCAGAGCCGAGCTGAGCTGGTGGCGATGAGAAAAGCTCAATTGTAGCTTATTAAAAACCAGGCAATGCAATTGAACTGGAGTGGGAGAGGACAGAAGCTTGGCGGGCGGCCTACGGCTACGGCATGATCGAGTGTCAACACTTGAAACTGATGGTCCTGAGAATTTTGCGACGACACGCTGCCGACACTGATGCCGTCGTCGTCGCTACAAATCTATACCATGGTCAAGTGGATACGTATGTGTTGCTGGCTAGACTTCTTCGCCTTTTGAACGTTTTTTTTCATAATCGATTTAATTAAAAATACGCTTTTTATGCGCGATGTGATGATACCTACAACATGATGATTGAATAAAAGGTCGTTTAATGCTTAGCTGACGCGGGCGCGCGCGCTGTCAGTGATAACGTATGATAAATAAATTGTCATTGAGTTTATCTCAACAATAGGAAATTATCGATGTTTTCACAGACACGACAATGATAATCAAATTGGGTAGCACAACTTAACCAGGGTAATAATATAGAGAGTGTAAGACGAATTTGTGTATGGGAACTACAAGAAAGCTACATAGTTGAGAGGAAGTTCGATACAATCGTAACAAAATTCAATTATTATCAAGTGACGCAATTAAAAACAAATTGTGCGAATAATTGAATCGCTGGAAAGCTGGCAATTGGCATCTAGTAAAATCGCACGTTTGGCATAGCTATTCACAAAAAACAACAAAAAAGAATTTGTAAATAATTTTAATCAATTTGAATTTGGTGTGATTTTTTTCTTTTTGTTGTTAAGACCTACAACAACACGTCCCTGATTTTGTATGTGGATGGAGTTTGATGTGAGTTTAATTTTTTGTAAGCGGACTGATTATTTATCTACCTCTGACGTGCTTCTTTTTTTATAGTTCACTTCTTTGAAATTTGTACCCAATTTAGAATGTATTATATGAGAATAAATTCATTTAATGTTATATTTTTTAGATTGAAATAAAATAAAAAGCAGCAGCCTACATATCACTAAATCGGCTCTAAATAGTTGGATAGTTATGCCAGTTATGTCGTATTTATGCAGCCTTAATACAACTTTGGATAAATTTGGAAAACTATGGCGTGCCTAAATGTATATAGGCTATTTTCTGTATTTGTTCTTGTAATTTATCGACAGAGTTGTATTTGTGGCTATATTTATTTTTTTGCATTTTCATTTTAGAGAGCTTTGAGATAGGAGTCTCATTGATAGCTCTTTAAATATACAAAAATAAATCTTAACATATCTTATCCGTTAAAAAGAGAGAAGGTTAACAAGATCATCAAAAATTTGAGAAAATCAATATATGTCCATGACTTTGGTGTATATTCTCTAAGAATCACTTGTCAGAGCAAATTGACAGCTACTAAGCACGGGATCCCAGGTTCAAATCCTTCTTGTATCACCTAAAAAGCTTTTATTCACTGTCTTATAAGCATCCACGAGTAAGAATTATCAGCTGACAGATAACATATGACAAAAAGCAGATAACAAGTGAAAGATGACAGCAGACGTATTGACATTTGACATGTAACTACTAACAGATGAAATATAACAAATGACAGGTGGTAAATGAAAGATGACATAAATTGTTTTGGTGTAGATATCATATGAGTGGAGAGATGAATCATTATTAATAATATATTTCTAAAGTGTTACTGCAACATCCGCCCCGAACCACCTAAAGTTCTTATTCACTGCCCCACCTCTAGCGAAAGTCTGGCAAGCATCCAAGAGTAAAACCTGTCATGAGAAGGTTCTCAAACACAAATTGGAATGAAATCAGAATCGGCATTGTAAGTAGGTCCCTCCATTCGTGTCAAAAAATATATTTTCTCTAGCTCACACAGTGGTTGAGGAAGCTTTAGGTCCTGCATGGGCCGTTTAAGTAATTGACAAACAAAAACGCTCCAAATTCTAGAATGAAGCAACTCTATCAGGATGAACTAAAAATAAAATAACTACTACTTCGACTAATGTTCAATTTTTCACGTTTTGGATTACAGTTCATAAGTTTTCATTTAAAAATTTTATGGTAAAACGTGGCAAACAATTTTAATGATGAAAATTGAAAATGCTCCCATTTTTTGGATAAGTGTTGTTGAAATCAAACGGAAAAAAAGCAACCGTGCTGCAAAATAGCAGCCATCACCTGAACAATCACAGAAATGCGCCCGTCTTTTTTGTTCCAACCATTACTAGGGCAATTAGTTTCAGTATGGTTTTGAGAACGTGATTTTTTTTAAAAATTAGCACTTTCCAAATTTCTTATAGGATTTACTCTTGTTTTATATGTTTTGACTGTTGCAGCACTTAAATTAACGATAATTTGCACAAAATATTTTTGTTTTTCAAATAAATCCTAAAAAATGATTATTAATACGATTAATTGAGTTTAACTAATGAGTTGACAGTTTGTTAGAGTTATCAATCAGTTTAATTGTCATTAGTAACAAGGCTGTTATGGTTTAAATTGATGTTGACGAAAAAGAAATTCGGAGAAAAAACTTAATAAGATTTCATACCCTTTCCTTCTATCCTATTCACATCTTCCAAACATTTTTTATAGATTATCTATAGGTTTTGGGAAAAGTGAAAATTTTATAATTTTTTTTTAAATTTTTATTGGGTAAATAAAATTACCAAATTTTGCACAAATAAAGTCTACAATATAAAGCGTTTTTCAAGCTATATATATCAATAGTTCTCAGGTTTTATCACTTAGAGAAACCTCAAAATGTGAAATATTCACTTTACGTTGATATAACTTGAACACGCAGTGCAAGCGTGTATATGGGGAGTATATACATGCAATTTATTTAGGGTTACCAACAGGGGTACTTCGGCCCGGAGACTCAGGGAATTTGGTTCTATCTCCGGATGCCGGATTTGGTACATCTATAAAAAATATTGGGTGTTTGGAAAAACCTATGCTGCGGCATAAGAGTTAACAAAATCCAGGATGCAATGACTAGTTAACAAAATCCAGGATGCAATGACGAGTTTCGGATACTTTAACTTGAATTGCAAAGGCAACACGATAGCTTAGCCCAAGGAATAACGTTATTTCTTCATAGCATGCCATAACAGAGGATGATAACCATCAAGTCCGTCATGGTAAAAAATAATAAGTTTTGGTTCGAGTAATTTAAGCTCTAGATTTAAACAAGTTCGAAAAAAGCGATGAAGGATATATCGAAAAATTAGAACAATCAAAGAATAATTGCCAAGAAGCCTCTTTCCATAGATGGTTTGTGCTACTATTATTTGATATATTCGAATACGTTTTCTTTAAATATGTTTTATGGTCTCTTTCATACACTAACCCAAGGGTTAAAGCATTCGGGCACATAGTTTGTCATACCCCTTAATATTTGTCAAAGACCTCAAAAAGTTTATGTGTTTGCGACTAGCATCATATGTTATGAGGATTTAGTAATGTCTGTCCGTCCTTCATTAGCTTAAAGGCCTTCACATTTTGAACTAGAAAAAAGAAATTCGGAACAAATACTCTCTAGTGCCCGAAATGTTTAAGTGTAAGCAACAGCCACTCATAGAATTTAGAAAAAAAAAACATGTATTTAGAAAATCTGACCTCCTTTACAAGTTTGTCACGCATAATCTGCGTTTTTGAACAAAATATTTTTTGCTTTGGAAAATTCGTTTTAACATCATGGTCGGATGATGATAAAGTTGCTTATGGTGTTCTTATTTTTGGGGTTAGTACAAAATAATTTTGTAAAATCTGTATGCCTAGCCCATACCTAACCCTAAATTTATTTAAGTGATTGAAGTGATTTCAGAATAAGTTTAAACTATTTGCGGAAGAGGACTTCAAGTATAATTAGTGTTGACAATTATTTATAAATATGTACGTTTAACAGTAGACCTCATGACTTTAACCATTTTTTTTCGTCTAAGTTTTAGGAATATTTATTTATTCGTATGAGTATTCTTTTTAAAAATCAACCAAAATTTGTCAACTGGTTTTAAGGTCTTTGAACTCCGTAAAAATAAGTATTTTTAGAGATGAGTTTGATATAATTATGAATTAGGGTCTGTCGAGATATGTGGACACTGACCATCTCAACGAGTTTGCCATTCAAAAGTTATTGCCACCTCCACACTGCTTGCTTTTTACGTGATTCTTTTTATTTAATTAACTCATTGCTTACGGATCTGTTAACACAAGTTATGTTTTACAAATAACTTAAAAAAATTGTATAAAAAGTAAGTCCGACAATTTTTTTTCTTAAGTGGGTTATAATTCATCCAGGAGAGGGTTAAATTGTTTTCTTTTTATTTAAACTATTTGCAAATCAGTTGACCCATTAAAATATAGAAGTATATTAGAAAAAATATAGATTCAAAACCTCTCCGCAACACACTAATCAGCACGTGCCAGTAAAATTCTGCCCGTCAGATCGACCATATGCAAATCATCTAACGTCCATCCATCTATTTTCATCGACTTTTAAACCGGATACGATAAAATGTATCGCCAACCAGCGATTTGATCGAAAAACAAACAATCCAATATGCAGTTTAACTAATTGCAACTGCTCATCTGCACTTTGTACCAAAAGACTTTAATAAAATTACTAATATCAAACAGAAGCCAACGATTTCCATTTTAAATTGGACTATGTCTGTCTTCTAACACGAACCACATTTCTACAATGTAGCTATAGATATATACATGTATGAATATATCTATAGCCATTAAAAATGTTAAATTGCAAAAAGTCAACTTCAAGTGAGAAAGTGATCTTCTGCTGCTGTTCTACGTCATTAAATCTTCTAACACGCGAATAAACTGTACACACATAAATCTAATTAATAGCAACCGCTAGTCACGCGAATCAAATCAAACACTCCATCAATTTGTCTTCTTGTTAATTACATCAAAGCTAAATATCACGTCTAAGCGGAAGAGTTCTATCAATTTTTTTATTCAGAGCAGTAGCTTTTTTTTTAAATTTTTATTTGTTTTCATGCAAAATTCTAATCAAACAATTTTATGATTCTAGCTACCTTTAGTGGTAAGAGCAGCGCATGAAATTATCATAAGTCAATAGAACTGCTCATAGGAATTAGGCCGTAATCATAGTTCTTCAGATGGTTGCTTTGTAGGTAGAAAAATCCAACCAGATTGGAATTTAATCTCGAAAATCAAGTTTCCGTGCGAAGTTTATTCGCAATCAGTTAAGTGCAGAATCAACACATAAAATGATGTCTGTACCTCAACATTGTACATGAAAGTGTAAACTTGAAAAAAATTGACGAAAGTATTCGTTGAACTAAGAAGCGGATTTATAGCGATAAATTGATAAAATGACGTGCTAAAGTTCTTATACTTACGAATAACGAATGACAGTTAATGACTAAATAAATAATTTGAGCAAACTAAAATGGCAGTTGGGCATTGTTGAGGGTTTTTTAAATGTTTTCCTGAGTGATCCTTGATATTATGAATTTCAAGTTCATTGCTCCATATAACCATGAACCTATGACTATGAAATGAGTCATCCGAACATATACATATCTTAAACTAAAAAAAAATTCCCCCATCTCGTCCTTCTGGAAAACCTACAATTTTATGCATTTTTTATGGGATCACATATTACCCTGCGTACGTTTATTTTGGTTACGCATCTCACGGCATATCGTCAGTATAAACATAAAAACAGCACCTGTTGTCACAAAGACAGTTTATTTGCATCTTGTTTCGAACCAAAATATTAATTTTTCTGATAGTAAATCTTTTGAGGAGTCTCTCAACAACTTTACGTGCGTTTTACAAATAGGAATGGATCTTGTAGCATTGGGGTTGCAATTGCAAGGCCTTTAAGAATGACTCTAGTTCCCGCCAAGTTTGATGACACTCCAGATACAGATGATTAAGCTGTTATTATGAAAGTAATGAGTGTAGGTGATAAGTATTTCCATTTGGTCATCGATGAATAATAATTACGAAAACAACTGCAGTAAGCCCTGCGATCTACTTTTCATCAAGTGATATTGAATTACTTGTACGTGTTTGTTTGTAATCTT
Organism: Ferdinandea cuprea; assembly: GCA_963576555.1. Taxonomy (NCBI): domain Eukaryota; kingdom Metazoa; phylum Arthropoda; class Insecta; order Diptera; family Syrphidae; genus Ferdinandea; species Ferdinandea cuprea. Next base: position 143,027,716 of record OY754958.1, on the reverse strand, counting down.
TCGGTGCACATCAACTTTGAAAGATGACCCAATCAGTATAGAAATTCGCTACTTATAAAATTTGTTCGTTTTATCTCCTCATGTGGAACAACAATTCTTACTGTATTACTATACTATATTATTTCTGCTGTAATGAAAGGATTCACTATTTGATTTGATTTCTTATCGCATATGCAAGTAGAATTTTGATGCTTAAATGCAATCAATGGAGTAGGTATAAAAAATAAGCAGATAACGAGGAAGGCAATCTGGACTAGAACATCTATTTGAAGTTTACCTCCTAAATGAAACTATTCATAAAAATCATTTATAATCAATACAAATATCTGTATGTATATACATCTATAAAATCGTTTGTTTTGACTGAATGACTGACTAAATAAAACTGTCTCTAAACGCCTTAGACTAATAAGTCGATCCTCATTTCTCCTTAAACTATGAAGAAACATATTGAAATATTGTCCGGAAAGCAGGCTCTGCGAAATGTTAATGGAAACCTAGTCACCGAAGCGCAGAGATTTGTAGATGTATTTAAGCAAGATTTCCAGCAGCTGTTTAATGGGCATAATGTTGAGAGCGTGGTAGGGCAAGAAGAGAACTCGCGTTTAGTTAATTTAAAAGAAATTCCACCTCCCAAATCAGAAGAAGTTGCTATGGCTATTGAAAAGCGATAACAAAAGATAACGATTGTCTTTGCTCAAAAATGTGCAGCTTGAATTGTTGAGCCACGCCAAATACCTGAAAATAATTGTTTATAGCAAACTCAGTTGAAAACCAAGATCGCATAAAAATGACTATTATCGCCATATATTCCTGTAAGAAGGCCCTACGCCTCACCGGGGTCTTCAACTCAAAGTAGTAGTTAATTGATTGTACTTGGCGGTCATCAGATCTACTTCACTCTATGGCATCGTGGCTTGGTGGCCGGCATTTCTCAAGAATTTAACGCTAACTTTATGGATCGCGACCACAGATTAGCATCACAGGAACCATAGGAACAACACCTACGTACATATGATCATGGATATGTACGAGGGAGCGAAGACAAAAAACAGATCTCCGATCTGATGAATTCCAATTAAATTCGGTGTTCACCAGAGAAGTGTCTTAAGACATTTTGCTCTTTATTACAGTCGTAGATTATCTACTTGAGGGAAAAGTTACGGACTCTAAAGTGCATCAGTTCTTCTTTGCTGATAATGGAGCCATCATATGTGATGATCAGACTTCCCTGCAACGAGTACTTGATGTTTGGGTAGATGTTTTAGAAGGGAATGGGTATCGTATTAGCCAAAGAAAGACTGAGTATCTGTACTGCCCGTTCTCTGACCCAAGTCAACACAATCCAGACATTTATTTGAATTTGGCGGTGGTTCCCAAGTGTTAAAAATTCAAATATATGGGATCAATGATCAACAGCGAAGCAACCGTTGATGATGACATCAATCATCATGTAAGCGTAGGGTAGATGAAGTTGCAGGAATACTCTGGCATCTGTGACCGAAAAATGTTCCTTAAACTGAAAGAAAGGCTCTACAACCCATTTCGAAAAAATTGGAGCACGACCGACTCAGTTGGTATTGTCATGTTCAAAGGAGGGATCCTACGAACCCCGTCAAAAAGGCAATGGCAATCAACGTTCCCTTATAATCGCATAAGAGAGGCAGGCCTAAAAACTCCTGAATCTCACAAATGCAGAAACACCGGAATTTGATTGGCCTCAATGATGAAGTGATCCAAAATCGGGATGCCTGGAGATATTTTTTGAGGTCGAACCGGTGAACCGCAGTGAAGTGGGAGGGTAATGACTCCTATAATCCTGATCATAATCTCGTCGTTAAATGGAGTAACAGACAGAATAGAGTATTTGATCTTCATTTCCTTTCACTTTCATTTTCTCATGAAAGACGCACGCACGGAGGAGGCGAAATAGCGCATTGATCAAATGGCTTCTGTAATGAGATCGTTGTTGTTGTCGTTAACTTATAGGGTTCTATGTTTTTCATATCATTGACTTTAGTATTAAAAACAAACTAAACTATTTGACGACTTAGATCTCTTGCTGATACTCTTTTGCCATAATTCCCATAATTTTCGAAGTGGAACAACTGCTCTTTATGTCTTAGTATTCCTCCCCCATAAAAATAAGTTAGACTTAGTGTGAAATTAAAGGAATTTAAAATTTCAGTAAGTACAACTTAGTTCTTTATCGGTTACGAGTAATTTGAGCAAACAGGCCTAAATTGAATTACTTAAGGAAAGCAATAAGACATACCTCCTCCGGCTGTTTTCAGTGGTTTAAAGCAGAGATCGCATGAGATGTTGATGATTTCCACGATCTGATTTTCTAAATAAATTTCAATTTTTTTAAATTTAAAGGTTCTTTAAAATGAATATAAAATTGACTTACTTAAAAATCAAACATTGTATTTTAGACACGTGGGATACACACTGCATGCTTTTATTTAAAAAGAAGTAATAAAAATAATAAATAGCGTTCTAATGGTTTATTGATCTTCCGAGCTTTCTTCACCCGAAGAAATGATTCCTAACTGACAGCGGCTAGCTGCAGATGATTGATGGTCTTGAGTAGTTCGTTCCCGATTCAAAGGATGTGAAGAAGTTTCTTTTACTAGAAGTTGCTAAGCAAATGTATTTATCTGCTCCTTCAATAAACAATAATTGTTTGCTGCATACAGGTCTTTGTAGTATCAAACGCTGGAAGTGCCTGTTTCACAAACATCAGAAAACCATATGGGATACGCTTATCCCTATTTGTATCTTCAGAGGTACATTCGATCCACACATTTTTCCATACCTTGTTGATTGTTTTAGCCGAGACCTTTCAGGAATGATTGATTTTTTTTAATTGCTTTGAGAATTTTAAAATCTTTCTAGAACTTCCGAAAGCTATCTGATAACTCAGACTTTCCATTAAATGCTCTAATAAGATCATTAAAAACTCGGCCCTTATAATTAAGGGCAACTTTGGTACTACACCCCTATTTACACGAACAAACTCAGGCCATTTTGACCCCGCCTCTAACTTCCCTTGCAACAAAGCTAGAGACATACAAGTTTCAGGATTTATTGGGAAACACAGCAGGCTCCATACAAAATTTTAATGTGAGCGGTTTTTGAGTTATAAGGCCCCGAAATTATCGAAAATAGTAACCACTGACTCACTGGCTCACTGACAGATCATCAAAACTATGGATCACTTCCAATCATCGTAGAACCTTGAAATAAGGCACAGTAATTGGGTTTCCAGAGAAACCCCGGGGAAAAATCTAACATTTCTGATTATCCATCCAGGGGGCATGGCAGCCGCCCACTTTTCTTAACTCGGTCCCCAAAAGATTTACAATTATGATTCTTTACAGGAGGGTTGGCTTTTAAGAAGAAACACGGGAAAACAATAATTATTGTTTTTTTTCCATTTACGGGACGAGCGAGCCGCCCCTTTTCTTTAACTTGCCCTCAAACGACTTAGAGTTATGAAATGATTATACGTGAAGGTAGGATTTGAAGAACATACACCGAAACAAATAAAACATTGTGTATATTCCAAAAAGAGAGGCGTGGCAACCGCCCTTATATTTTGAACTCATTCTATAGTAATGAAATTTAACATGTCAGTAGTTATTTTAAAGGCAAACAAGGAAAGTTATAAAACAAATTGTATTTTCCTCCCAAAAGGGCGTTTACCTTCGGTCAAAATTTCTACACTTTTAAAATTTTCCAAAATCTCCATGATTCTTTGCAAAAACTACTGAAATCACACCTAAAACATAAATGTTAAGGAATACCGAAGTTCTCTTATACAAAAATCGCTTTTGCCTTACAAGTCAGCCACAAAAAGTACTGAGATCTAAAAATAACGCCAAGTTTGTAATGTAATTATTAAAAATTTTATGAATAGTAGCAATAGCACTTTGGTCCTTAGGTTGTTACTTTGATATTAACATTAATTTTGTCTGGATTAACCGCGTGACCATCGATAAGGAGCAAAGCTTGGTATGCCAAATTATTTTCTTCGCAATTTTTTTTCAGGACAAAAATTTGGTTAAACCATTCAATCATTTTACTCAGCCTTTTTATTGGCTTTCCATATAACTGGGAGCGATTGTTTACAAATATTTTCCGAATTGTATACTAACAATGGCTTTAGCTTAAAATCTCCTGAAGCATTACCCCCAAGAAATGAATTGAAAGAAATGACGACGTAAACCGAGAGAAGGGACGACGTTAAACGAGGCAAGGATCATACTTTTACACAACTCAAATCGAGACAAAATTTTCCATTAAACTTGTTCATAGACAAGTTTTTTTGGGTGCAGAGTAAGAACTACCAAGCAATTGTAATTCTGGCGCATTCCAAGCTTCAAGCTTTCACCATAAACAAAAATACCAAATTCATTGTATGCTTTTGCTTTACGCCAAAATAAATAACAACAAAAGTATGTACAATCAATCTATTATTGCGAACATATGTTCATATATTTATGACGCAAATGGAATTTTTCTTTGCATAGTCATACATAATAATTGCTGTTCAAAAGTTTATAGTCTTATTTACGTCATAAAGAATTTTCCAGTGTTGCCAAAATTAAGTACATGTCTTCTTAAGCAGATGTGTCTTATATTTTGTAATTATGTTTGTACGTTATATATAAATCTTCTAACTGGTGAATACCCACTTTCTGGACTAAAATATAAAGTCTGTTTATTTAATAGAAACATGACTGTTCATATATTACACAAGCTTAGCGTGACGCGAACACGATGCATAGTCAAAACGGCTGATGCGACTTAGAGCGACGACAAAATTTAATCAACATACTTTAAAACAGTTTAGCAAATTACTCATTCGACATGAACACATTTATATATTGAATGTGTGCGCTAAGGAAAATGTTTGTGGAATCTTCGGATTTAAATTAATACACAGAAATTTGTTAGTGCATGTGTAAATATAAAGCGGTTTGCATATAAGGGAAATAAGTGGGATGACTGATGAAATAAAACTCCTGATCAAACGCCAGAGCTATACGACTACCGCTTACAAGCGGTCCAAGGTTCTAGCTGTCCTCAAAGCGGCTGAGAAAATGCCAGTCAGGAACTAAGGCATTATTCAATCAGAACCGAGTGAGACTGTTCTGGGTGCCAGGACACTGTGGTATTGCAATACTGGTGAGGTTGCTGACATAAAACTTCCCCTCTGCATAATAAAGGGTTTGATTGAGGAAATAACCATAAGGACTACCAAGCAAGTCTTGGGGGACATACGGTGTCGAAAGATCTATGGCCACTTCTCGACTGTAAGAGTTCCAAGAAGTTTATAAAACTTAGCAGGGATAAGCTAAGAGTACTAGTAGGAATCCTGTCAAAGAGACTTGGACTGTCAGATACAGATCAGCAAATTATGTGGTGATTTGCAGACTGTTGAAGATATACCGCACATATTGTGTGAATGTGAGGCAATCTCACGTGGTTGTAGGAAATTCTTAGAAAGATAGAAACTTCAAAGGCTTTCTTAGCTCGGGGTATGGTGTGATGACTTTGTATCCCATCCCTGTATTAACCTAACCTGACCTAATCAAACGCCAAACCACTGTCGCAGTTCATTCGACATGATCACGATCACTCAAATCTTCTAAAAAACATTCACCTAATATTTCTTAGTGGTTCCCTCGTTCTTGACGTATCTGAAGCTCTAGCCGAAGTCGTTAGATGGTACTGTCAAGATCGAAATTTAAAAAATTGAGAAAAGAGAGTCGGAAAAAAATGTAGCCTTGGGGAACATCAGAATTTATTTGATGAGTTGCAGACTTAAAACCGTCCAAAACAACTTGAATTGGGCGTTCCGAAAGGAAATTTCTAATCCCTTGAAGAAGGGTAACATCGATCCCAAATGTACGCATTTTCGACAGAGTGCTTGATGCCAAACTCTGTCAAATGCCTTTGAAATATCAAGCGCAACGACCTTACATTCACTACCATGGTGAATAGATTGGTTCCACTTTTCAGATAGATATGTCATCAAATCACCAGTGGACCTGTTGCTGCGAAAATCGTACTGCCGGTCATTAAGAAGTTTTCGGGATTCGAGATATTTCATAAGCTGACGATTTATCTGACTGGCTTTGTCTAAAGGGCTGACAGCTGGAATGCCATTGCAAATGAGTGCCGGGATAGATGTTGAGGCCGAATTCGTAAAATTCTTAACAAACGACCAAAAGTTTTTACTACCGGACGTTGTAGAATTTTTTGCCTTAGCTTTTGGTCGTACGAGAATTTGACACGATTAATGTGCAGACAACACTATTTTATTTACTACTATTTTCCGGAGACGGAAAATAAATCATTGCAAGCAATGCAGGACACTAAATTTTATTATGAATCAGATCTCTAATGAACATAGCCGAGAAATATTTACGACGACATTCGAGAGAACTTAAATTAATTAAGCAGCATCTAGTTTCATATGAAGGTGTCTCAATACGCCAATTCAATTTAAAAACATGAACCTTGTGAAGTTTCTCTGAACTCTTTCGATTCTTGAAGAATATATATTGAAAGAGGGATTCCAGATTATGCAGCAATATTCTAAATGAGGTCTAACCAGAGATATAAATAGAGTTTTTTTTATTGTCAAAACTTTTTAGGTTCTAATTAGTTGGGGAAATTGTTTAAATTTGTTTTACCTGTATTTTTAAAAGCGGACCGAAGTTGAATTGTCAATTCCATCTTGTTATTATTTATTTTTGAATGTTGTTTTGGTTTCCTCCTTTTTTCTTATTTTCTCATTAAATTTGTAAGAGAACAAATAAAGGCATGGAAAATAAAAATGAAAAATATGTTTTAATAATAATTAATAGTCAGACCTAGAGTATTGAATTTGTCTTCATTTAAGTCCCCAACATAATGTTTCCTCCTATATTGCAGATTTTAAATAATATGTGGGTGCGAAATTAACATGATCTTCGCAGGAATTCCTAAACTTGTAAGAGAATCTTGAATCTTGAATCTTTATCGGGTTTATCATGTCATTAAGTAGTCTAATGAATACAACAATAGAATTAAAATTATGCGAAGTTAGTGTGCTTGTAAACATATGTTATAAAATGTTTAATAAAAAAATTTGTTAAGTTGATTTTTCCTTTTTTTGTACGCTACACCCTGTACCACAGTTCGACATAGTTCTAGTCCTCTTGTATCTCTCTTTCACTGCAGAACTTTCTTACTGGTGTCTACTTCTCGTGTATGTGAGACTTCAATTTATGAAAATGTCGAGAGTGTCCCTACTTACTGTAAGTAGATATACTCTGGTAGTGTGGCCAATACTCACATATCTCAGCATATTCTGATGGCAGCCTTAAGCAAGGCGACCAATCTTAAGTCCATGACAAAAATGCAAAGACTAGCATGTATAGGGGCAACCAGTGCATTGAAAACTACACCAACTGGACTAGAGGAAATTCTTAATTTAACACCTTTGGACCTATGCATGGTGGAATCTGCAACCAAAAGTGCTTTAAGGATTAGCTAAACTAACACTTGGAATCCTGGTAATTTTGGTCATACACAGATTTTAAGAAAATATGTAAGAAACATTGTCAATTTTAGTTATATGACTCCACAACTGGACTTTAACAGACCATTCTCCTCCCGAAAAGAAAATCGTTATCCATCTACACAGATGGATCTAAGACGGACTGTGGAACCGGTGCCGGAATGTTCTCGAAAACTACGCTGTTCAATCAAGCTTCCAACTAAACAGCATTTTCATTAACAGTCAAGACAAATCCAAGCTAGTTCACCGCCGTGAAGAGCTTAAGGCTCTGCTCGCAGCACGTCAAAAACATATGTTGGCTCTATGCAATGAGAGGGTATGGGTCTGCAATGGACCTTGATCGGGCAGTTCAGTCGATTTTACATTCATAAATGAGCTTAGAGTGACAACTTCGAAGCTAGCTTAAGCCGTTTCTTTTGCTTAAAAGTTTGAAATAGTTTCCTGACTTTTGTCTAGCTAGAACTTGCATTTTGACCACTGTGGCGGTACTGCGAAGCAAGCCTAGAAAAAATACAACATACAAAATGTTGCTCATTTTATTGCAAATAACACTATTTACTGTTGTAAACATAAATGTGACCTTCCTAAGCCTAATCTGGATTTATTTATACCCCATCTCGACCTACTCCTAGATTATCTCAGTTTTCCATTCCCGACGCTATCTCATCCAATGGAATCTTTGTTTAAACAATAAATAAAAATCATCACTTGTCGGTCTACCGTGAAATGCGTCGTCGCGTCGTATTATGTTCAGATAAAAAAAAACGAACAGTGTCAAAGTAAACATTGTCTAGCAAGACGACAGTTGCAGGGCGCTACTGTGACATACAAAAACGTCATAAAAATTTCCAATTGCAAACAAACGATTAAAGTGCTAATGATGCAGTTTTACATTATTTATCAATATGGAATATTTATGACTTTAAACTGCTTACAATCTTCGGAGCATTAAACTATAAAATTTTATATTCATTCTGGTATTTGTTTTTGTTTTTCTTGACTATTTGAATTTATCACATCACATTACATCGCCGCTAGTGATTATAATCAGTTATTATTTAATTTTATCTATTACTCAATTCTATTGTTTCAATGTGACGATTTAATTTTAACTACATTGCGCGTTTGAATTTTTGTTCTTCTGTAGTAAATAGTCGTCTCACTAATTTGTCTCGGAAAATCTCATTATTTGTGCGAAAATAATCTCCATGCGGTTTGTGTATTTCCCCCAAGTTGTATTTAGATAACATTAATTGCTACATAGTTTATTTGTTCACCTGGAAAAAAAAACAATAGAAATAAAATTCATACATACATCGATCGCGTCAGTTTAATGACAGATGAGAAAAGTTGCGTTGTCACAAATATGATGCATTTATCTAACACATTGTCGCAAAAATCGTGCAGTTAATACCGTTCGAAGTCCCACGCTTCAAACTATATGAAATTTTTTATATATGTATGTAAAAAGTAATTTGTTTTCCTTGTGCTAATGTGCGTGAATGTAATCAATTTAGATGTCGTCGTTAAGAACTTCACTTGTTCGAGTTGATTATCTATGCTTAAAAGCGCGCATAATAAAATAGATGGATGGAATTTAAAGCGCCCTAGCGTAGCGCTCACTTTCACTTGCAACAATAAATTTTTTTTTTATTTATTCCAACGGAAAATCATATACATACATAGTATTTTTTTTATTATTTTCAATTAGCATGTTTAGCACTATGACGCGTCGCGGTCATATAAATTTATTCCGATTGTGGTTTCTGCAATGCATTGCAACATGTAGATTTGTAAATAAAGAAAAAAAAACTTTGTAGGTAAAGTTACTAATATTTTGTGAGGAAAGAAATAATTAATCGTTTTTGCAATAAAAAAATATTTTCGCAACTGATAAATCGATTTTGGTTTTTCTTCTAAGAAGAAATGAGGGTGTCGTAAAGAGATGCTATTTTTAGAAATGCTTTTTTTCGAGAAAAACATTGCCTAGCATGAGAGAAAAAAAGCACAAACTTATACTGTGTCGAGGGTGTTATTGTTTATAACAAATTCAGAATAAGCTCAAGCAAAAATGTAAGGAAAAATGTTGCGCATACGCCTCGGATAATTATATTTAGATTATTTTTGTTTGTTTTGATTTCTTTCGATGTCAGTGCACATGTCCCAAGTTTCCAAGGCAGATGAATAAGTTCATTGGCATTTAATTGAAAGACGACTGTTTTATGTAGTAGCTCAGGTCAATGAAAGGTTTAGCAAGACAAGCCTTGGGTCTGATTGGTTTCTGTAAACTGTGGTCAATGCGCAATATTCGATATAAGAGTATATCAATATTTTCACATAGCTTGTAACACACCTAAATATTCATCGTAGGCTCCTTGGTCAGTATATCCGTCGCTGGATTAGAAGACTTATATTTTGAGCACAGACAGATAACTCAACGATCAACTGATGATGCTACCGCATCATTTGTGCCCGTTATAAAATAGCTGATGCTAGTCCTGAAGAGAATCTTCACGGCTACTCCGGCACATCCAACCATCGTTAGATACATGTGCTAGCTAGAACCTAGCAGCAGCTGTTTTATAACGCGCTCAAATGATGCGAATGGTAAGAGTGGTATTCATACCAAAAGTCGTTAGGGATGACGATAATGGTTGACAAGAATTTGAGGCCTATATCCTTAAAAGCAAGGCAATGTTGGTTGAGCTGCACGTTCGCAAAGTGGCTTTAATGGCCGACACACTTTTTGAAATGTTACATGCCCATCAGCAAGGAAAACTCTGCAAGACAGCGCTTTAGAACCTTGTAGGAATGGTTGAGATTGCGCTCGATAGGCATTTTTATTTATATTGAGGTCGCCTTTGACAATGCGACTTTTTGGAGAGCTGAACGATGGCTTGCAGATGCGAATTGCAGCCGATATGTAATGACAGGGGCTGCCCACAAGTCACTACCTCGACTATTATGGTGCATGGTGGTTGACTACCTTCTGACCACACTTCCTGTTTCTGGTCTGAATGAGGAACATTAATATTTTAATCATATTAGCAATCCAGAAGGCCATTTTTCGGTTAAAGAGAAGTGGTGCTTGGTAACCTGAGTACTTGAGTTTCGATGAAAGAATTATCAATCGACCCCGGTCTAATGTGGTTTCGTGGCAAAAGGCCCAAAACTTTGCTCTCATTATGTCAAAATAGTAATTCAATTTATTATTTGTAATTAGTTTTATATACATATGTAAGTCCATAAACCTTAAACAGTGGCAAGTGTATGGGACGCAGCATACTTAAGATGACTGTTAGATATGGAGTAGGCGCGAGGTTGGGTGCATACAAACTTTGTTTGTCCAAAGTCCGAAGAATCTTGTAACATTTTCTAAGTAGGGTGATTTTTTTTTTTTTGTTTTTTTTTTGCGGCGGCAGGTTGAAATTTTCCATGCGACATTATGAGAACCGACCGCATGTGCTCATAGCAGTTGAGATTCTAACTCACTAAAAACATCTCCTTTCAAAATACTTTTTTACTTCAACTAGATTATATCCTATCTAGCAGTATAAATGTCTGGTTTTATAAACGCTTGGCAAGCAACCTCCGAAAGTTACCAGCGAATAGCGCCAATTGCTCGCGGTTAAATATTATTGCGCTAGTTCAAATGGTTTTATCCGGCGAAGGCGGCGCACATTTGTCTTGGGTATTGCTATGGCAAAAAAGGCAAGTCCGTTACTTACGGGAAATAATTTTATCTCGTTATCGAAAACGAAGTTATACCTAAGTCTCGATGGATATCACTATTTCTGATATACCACGGGGCGTTTCCAATTGTTCATAGCACTTTATTTAAAAAAAATTGTAAACTTTTAACGTTACTTGTTTTGGTACAACCCCAAAGTTGTATACTGTACGTCCAAAAACCAGTCTAAGAACTTTTTTGTATAAAAGCAGCTTGTTTTGCATGGTGAGTTTGGCATGTCAAGCAGCCAATACATTTGATTATAAAGGGTGATTTTTTAGCTGGTTTGGTTTTGGCAACACTGGTTTTGACAGCTGACGTGTGTTTAGTACCTTGTGTCACTGTCAAACAGCTTCAGTTTGGTTTGCAATTTAACCATGGATCGTCTTACAAATGAACAACGCTTGCAAATTATTGAATTTTACTATCAAAATTCGTGCTCGGTTCGAAATGTTCATCGCGCGCTGCTTCCATTTTATGATCGGCATTCTCGACCTTCTGAGCAGTCTATTCGGAAGATTGTGACCAAATTTCGCACCAAATTTACTTTGTTGGACATTAAACCACCAACACGTTTACGTACTGTGCGTATTGAAGAAAATATTGCGGCCGTATCAGCTAGTGTGACAGAAGACTGCGAAATATCGATTCGGCGCCGTTCCCAGCAGTTAGGCCTTTGTTACAGCACTACGTGGAAAATTTTGCGGAAGGATTTGGGCGTAAAGCCTTTTAAAATACAGCTGGTGCAAGAACTAAAGCCAGCCGACCTACCACAACGCCGAATTTTTGGTGAATGGGCTCTTGGAAAGCTGGCCGAGGATCCGCTTTTCCGCCATTCTTGGTTGAATGGGTACGTAAATAAGCAAAATTGCCGCATTTGGAGTGAAGATCAGCCAGAAGCATTGCAACAGCTACCAATGCACCCCGAAAAAGCCACTGTTTGGTGCGGTTTATGGGCCGGCGGCATTATTGGGCCATATTTCTTCAAAGATGATGCGAATCGCAGCGTTACTGTCAATGGTGAACCCTACCGAGCGATGATAACAAACTTTTTTTTGCCCGAAATGGAAGTTCTTGACTTGCATGATATGTGGTTTCAACAAGACGGTGCCACATGCCACACAGCACGCGAAACAATGGCGCAATTGGAGGCGAGTTTGGTGAACAGTTAATTTCACGTTTCGGGCCGGTCAATTGGCCGCCTAGATCGTGCGATTTGACACCATTAGATTATTTTTTGTGGGGGTATGCCAAGGCTAATGTGTATAGGGACAAGCCCGCTTCGATTGACGCACTGGAAGCCAACATCCATGCATTCATTCGTGAGATACCGGCCGATATGTGTGAAAGAGTATGCCAAAATTGGACTCAGCGGATGGGCTACCTGAGACGCAGCCGCGGTCAACATTTGCATGAAATTATCTTTAAACATTAAATTGCAAGGTTCAAACTATCGATTCAAATAAATATTTCATTCATTTTTTCGAATTTTTTGTGTTTTTTTTTTAAAAAAAGTTCTAAACCTCTTAAAAAATCACCCTTTATTTAATAACGAGCTCTTCCCGTTTCTTTTATATTTTAGTTTCGCATCTAATTCCCAATTATTTAGCTTCATTTGCGTACGGAATTTGTACGAAGTCTATGAAAATGGGTAGCATATATTTAAATATCTTTAAGTAAAATTAACGTGTGTAGGTTTTGTTTCACTAAGGACAATACGCCAAGGCTTTTTCCACTCAAAAACACTGTCGCTAGCCCGTTGGAGCTTATTCGTTGCTGATTCAACCGTATTACTCATGGCTAAAAAAGCTGTATCATCCGAAAACGTAGATACAGTAGCTACACCTTCTTCACGCGGAATATTCCGAGTTTTTTTTATATAATTTGCACGTGCAAAAGGGATTTTTAGCACCTTTATAATGCTATAGTGTAAATTAAAAATAGAACCGGACCCAGAACACTTCCTTGTGGAACACCTCCCGCGATTTCTTGAAATTTGGAATATTAATTTCCATGCTTTACACGAAACAGTCTGTCCGCCAAATAAGAATTAGAATAAGAATATCATATATATGCTTGGGAAAGGCTAAATTTAGGTTATGTGTCAATCCCGTGTGCCACACTCTATCCAAAGCCTGGGAGACGCTGCGAAAAACGCTAAAACGTATTATTTTCTTCTCAAGGGCTTTTTCGATTTCATTGGTTATTTGATAAACCTGGTCGCTTGTAGAATGCTTAATTCTGAACCCGAATTGGTGATCAGGTATTTTGACATTATCGGTAAAAGCGATATCGGTCTATAAGATTTTTGGTCACATGGAAGTTTTCCCGGCTTTGGAACCATTATGACCTCAGCTTCTTTCCATTGTCATCATTCATTTTAAAATTGTCGGGTATCCCGGCTAAGGCTATATCTTCAATTAGCTTTTGGCCACCAAAGCGTTTAACCGTTTTTTCTTAGTGCTCGGCAAATATGTCGGCGTTTTCTTTGTTTCCTTTCGCCCATTCGCCGTTATCTTTTCTGAGAATAGGAGCTTGTATTTTGGCTTTTTAATGACTTTCAAAGCTTTCCAGAGCGAGTAGTTCGAACACTTATCCGCAGTTAGACCTTCAATATATGAGGATACTTCGCGATTTTTAAGGTCCTGAATCTGAGTGCTGCATAGATTATTTAATATCGTTTTATGCTGTGGAGCACGAGATTGTTGCCATTTTGTATGCGCTTTTCTTTTCTAATTCGATTCTTTCCCGAGGATATTTTATTTCGCGTTTTACTTTTGTTATCCTTTTAAAAGGAGTATACCTGGCTGAGGTTTGTATGACTTCGATTAACTTGTCGACGTGATACGTTAAGATCGATTTTATTTGCACAGTCTTTTCTAAAAGAGTCCCAGTTATTTAAATACGCAAGTAAATCTGGGTGTGCTCTCCTTTTTTAATATGCTGCCGCTAATTGTCAGAATGACAGGCGAATGGTTAGAAGAAAGATCGAAACATTCTTCAAGTTTAATAAGGCTTTCGAATATCCCTTTTTACGATGTAAAAAACAATAAGTTCCGTTGGGTGATATACAATAAATTTTTTGGGCTATGTGATATTTTCTCCACTTGTTCTGTTTTGGTTAAAGTCGATTTGTCGCGGTACCGTCTAATGGATATGCTATCCAATCATCATATGCAATCATACTGCTGGTGCTATCGTGTTATATAATAAATTTTGGCTTTTCTCCTCATTCAGCGTATATTTATTGGTCTTCCAAGCGAAGATCCTTGCTATTCTAATGGCTTTGTATTAAATATAAAGAACAGGTGGAGGGGTCGAAATATTTGCCTTAATCAGTCGTTTAACCACTTCGTACCACTTTTTGAATTTGGTCGAAAGATTGAACAAAGGCACGATTATTCGGTCAGACAGACTAGTTTGAAAGAATGTATTTGGGAAGTTTGCGAAACCTCGCAGCATTTCCTCTGTGAATGTTTTGCCATTAAGCATCATCATCTAGGCTTTCGGGTGAATTGCAAAAGTTAAGCGAAGTATCTGCCAGAAGGTACAATATGTTCGGCGGATGTACAAAAATTCCGAAAACGAAAAAAAAAAATTGAGTAGCAAAATGGCTAAATTGAATTAAGGACTATTGTTTGCCAAGTGCTATATAAAATTAACTAATTATTGTATGGTCTTGTCTTTGTCATAACATTTTAATACTACCCTTGAAAGTCTCGTTGTGGGTTGACATGATTGGAGATCAATGATTTCCTAAAAGAGAGATCGAACAAAATAACAGGAGTTATTAAGTAAAGATCGCAAAAGAGTGGCACACACACAAGAGTTTACACAATTGTAACAATATTAGCATTTGATTGGTTTTTAATTATTTATTCGAAACTGGAAGGTCTGCCGAAACCTTTTTCAATTCGAACCGGCTAAAGACAGGCGAACCACCAGTAGGGATGCATTAAAAGAAGATATAAATTCAAACAGATATAAATTCATCTTGAAAATCTCATTTAGAAAATCCATTTTAAGCTTTCGGCCTTTTAGGTCGAATTCTAAAATTCTTTGAGCTATGAGAAGCTGTCTTAAGAAGAAGGATATTAACTTGCCTCTGCATATTGTTGATTTAGATAACCAATATTAAGATAAATAGGAATTATACAAAAAATTCTACTCGGAGATTACTCCGACTTACAGTGAGCGTCGAAAGTGAGTAAATGTTTTGCATATATCTATTTGGGTTAAGTAAGCTTATAGCAATTTGACAAGTATTTTTGATTGAATTATGAAAAAAAAATACTCATAAAGATAGTTAACCCTGAGGCTCAATTTGAAGTGAAAATTTCAGGTTGAAAATTTTAAGGTATGAGCAAAACGTTAACTCACTTTTAAAGCTCACTGTATATTAATTAGTCTGAGCGTTGAACGTAATTAGTCTGAAGATTGGAATCTTCATCTATTGATGAAGTATCTTCGAAGAATTCTTTTGTAAATATGTATAGTATATAAGACTCGCTGGGTTAAATTAAACAAGTATAATCAGTTCAGATATATCTGAAAGCAAACATAAGCACAAGTGATCATGCCACCACCATCATGAGACAAGACTACTTTGAATTTTAAATTTGTTTTTAATAAATCTTTTTAAAGTGATCAACAAACATTTTAAAGATATATATTTGGCACGCCGGCCGTAGCGTACGCGGTTAAGCTTTATTTTGGGGATTTTTTTTTATTGTTTTCTTGGAATATTTTGTTGTTTTAAACACAATTTTGCAGCTGCACGATAAATAACAATAAATCAGGAAGATTTTTTTTCCAAAAATTATCTATTCCTCATACAGTTTTTTATTGACAACATTAGTTGAATGTTTAATGCATGCGCAGAATACAAATTTTCATTACACATGTAATAAAGCTGAAATAATGAAATAGAATGTTAACAAACGAAAAAAAAATCAAAACTTCAAAGAAAAGATGCAAGTGCAAAGCAGCATTAATGAGGCGCATACGAACAGCTGTTTTAATAGCACATCACATCGGTCTAGCACATCGTTTAAGCTTTTTTTTAATGGAGCGAACTAAACTCGTATTTTGCATTTTTATTTCCTCATTGATGATAAGACTCAACAAATTATTCAAAGCTGTGGGTCTTTTGGGACGTGATTGGTTTGTCAAAGCGACAATTGTAATTATTAAAATGTCATTGTTTCAGGAAAACAGAGTGTTGGGTGGACGACAATAGAGTTTTGTTAATGACTATAACACATAACAGGGTGTTTTAGCTAGGTTAGTTTACGCGGGAAACTTTTTTGAGTAAATATTCTGAGTTAGATAAGTTCTTGAGATATATTCCAACAACTTCAGGAACCTCGGAAGTTGCTAAATATATTGCACTACTCTCGACCAAACAATACTATCGTCAATTTACTTTATATTACTCTATAGCCATTGTTGCCACAAATTTTAGCTACATCACAGTGGGCCAGCATTCCTTTTTGTTAGGTGCCGAGGCATGTAGACATTCCTGCCTATTGTAACGCTGATGAAGAACTCGATCTCTCTATACAGGTTGAACACAAGGGCTACAATCTATAGGAACACTTTTAGCTGAAGCTGCATAGACGAAAAGGAGGCCTTCTTATTTCAAGATCTAGTGATCTAACTAACATAGACTCAGGAAGTCCTCTTTTCTTCGTTAATTGCCTTTGTCGTATCACAAATTTGTACTTTTACACAACTTTACCTAACTTAGAAGAATTTTTTGAATATAAATGGGCGATATTTGTGGGCGATTTCTTAGTTATCTTGAAAAACACGCTTTGCACGTTGATAGCAACTTTCACAGGGGTTTCCTTTAGGAAGTAATTATTTATGAGTATGTTTTTTTAAGCTACTAAAACTACCAAGCCCTTAGGATTTCAATGAGAAATTTTGCATGTTGATGGGATCCAGAATCTAAAATGTTAACGTTTTTTAATTTTTTTTTTTATGTTCCAATTGCTCGCTTAAGGGCTTAAGGGAGAAGAGGGAGGTACCTCTAAAAGGGGACAAAAATTTGCCTCAACTCTGTAGTAACAGTATGGGCCTTAACTCAGAACCTGACAAGCTAATTTGTTTGCCAAATCTTAAAATGCAAAGTTTTAAGTATAAAGTTGCTAATGAAATACGATATCTGCCAAGGAAAAAAGTCTCATGATCTAAGGAAATATGCAACATGGAA
Organism: Ferdinandea cuprea; assembly: GCA_963576555.1. Taxonomy (NCBI): domain Eukaryota; kingdom Metazoa; phylum Arthropoda; class Insecta; order Diptera; family Syrphidae; genus Ferdinandea; species Ferdinandea cuprea. The sequence goes on along the minus strand of OY754958.1, from coordinate 143,010,193 downwards.
AAATGGCGCAGACGTCACAAATTCTTTTGTCTGGCAGAGCGAATCATTCAAAATTGACGATTACAGCCAAGATTTCCGTTCATCCGAACAAAATGAAGTGATGATAGCAATATATAAACTAAATTCTAGTTAGGCCGGAAGCTCTAGCGGCCGAACTATTTAGGCAGCAGGTCATAGCCTATTTGAAATTACTTCATTCGGATTAAAGGACGCCTGATGAATATAACCTCTGCATCGACCCATTAAACAGGGCCAACTATAGAGGCATCAATCTCCTGCGAGCGTTGTAAACGGTGTACGCAACATAAAACTTACTTACGTCCTAAGTTCTAAGTTCCTACCCATCATCTCGTATGCGGCCGTTTTCTGGTGGCTTGAACGAACAATGGCAAATAAGCTACAGAAACTGCAGCGTATTGCTTGTCTCGGTATAACAGGTGCGATGCGCACCTGCCCAACAACAGCACTTGAGGCCATTGTCGGGCTCTTACTCATGCAGATCTTCATTAAAAAGACAGCTGCCCGAAGCGCTATTAAGCTTATTAAATATATTTATGTTTAATCCGGTAGACCCTGTGGGTCACCTAAAAAAAATAATTAAAAAAACCCAAACATGTTTTTGTGCATCCTTGATATTATGGTTAGGGAGTTTTATGTTTGGGAATTTATTCGTTATTCACATATAAGACAGTTCTATGTCGGCAAATGGTGTTTCGACACTAGATCCGAGAAGTCTGACCTGGTACACAGACGGAGCTGGTGTCTTTGGACCCAACACCAAAGTCTCAATACTAATAGAAATGTGTCCCAAGGTATTTCAGGCGGAAATCCATGCCATTAAGATTTGTGCTAATTTGATTTCCCGAAAAGGAATTTAAGGTACCAGGTATTATATCTTCTCTACAGGTCTATCATCTAACACTTCACGAACTATCATCTAACACTGTAAATTCGGCGACAGTGAAGTGCTGCTAGGTTACCTTGCAAAACCTAGCCAAGCATATCAAGGTCACACTTTGATGGGTTTCTGATCAACACGGTATTGCAGGCAACGAATCTGCAGACGATCTGGCCAGAGCTGGCTCAAAATCTGTCTTCTTAGTCCCAGAACCCTACTGCAGTCCCAGAACCCTACTGCAGTCCCAGAACTGGGCCTTTCTAGGTATACTAAAGATAAAGTTTTTACAATCGTGCGTGAGAATAAAGCATGATATTACGAAGTCCAAAAAAGTAAGTATTAAAGTTTAAAGTGGTTGCTGCCAAATAGGTACAAATATTTTTTCTTCAATAAGCACTCTTAAAGATGCGACCATCGACTCATAATCTCGGCAATAATTTTTATGAATTGCTCGTTCGCGAACATAAATATTTTGACACGTTTTCGAAAATTGTTGGACTTAAGTTTAGATTTTGCTCTTGGCTTGTTGCCGTCAATTTTGGATGGTTCGCTCTGCCTAAGTGCGGAGTTTATGACTTCACCCCATTTAGCAGTCTGCAATCCATATCCGCAGCGCCGATGGTCTGTATGCTATCAGCATTTTTTGCTACTGAAAGTTATAAGCTTTTCTCTTATTCAGTTCGTACAAAAAAAAACTCTAAATTCTGAGATCTCTGAAATACTTTTCAGCTTTTTTGATAATTCAATTAAATTTTTGACGTGACAAAACATTTCGAAATATCAAATTACTAGTTCAATGTCATATCGTTGTCTTAAGCCAGTCAGTTACTTCCCAATGTTAAGTTTTGTATAAGCACATTAACCGTCATTTTTACTTCTATTTATATGAACATATTTTCAGATTTTCGAACTTACAGCTGTATTACTGGTTCTAGGTTATGTTCAACAAAATTGTATTCCATCGCGTAGAACCTCATTTCAGGCAAGCGCATTTGTCTCAGTCATTTGTCAATTTATAGTTCCGGACTTTTTATTTTTTATATTGGTCATCATGGATTCAAAAAATTCAATTCGTCCTTTAGTAGGAAGGATAGACATATTTATACAAACAATTTGATAATATGATTTGTGTGTTTGTTTTTTTCTAGGGATTTGTTTACAATATATATGCAACATTCTCATGCATAGTTGCAGCACTGATCATCTGTACAACTTGGACTTTCTGTGGAAATGGTACTCGAAAAATGTTCTTTGCATCGGGTGCATGTGGAATCTTTGCGGCCGTATCACATTTAGGTAGTGTCTACGAAGTTGGAATGCGAATGCCAAGCACTGAAAAGTTTGCATTGCAAGATGATGCAAAACGGGAATCAAATTGACCAGAGCTACATAAGTGAAGCTACATACTTAAATTCAAAAACACTGTTGTTACTTACTCAATTCAATTTGTGTGTGGAAAATTTCCTTGCATTTTAAATGGAGACGTTGCCGTTAGCTTGTATATAAAGTGGACAATAGAAAAATATCAATCATATGTCAGGTTGACATGTTGCCCACACATAATTCACCCGGCCTTTTAAACTACTGCGGTTTAATGCGCTGCTGGTGGCGTCTCCATTTCAAAAAGCTGTAGAATTTTCCACGCGAACATATCACGGCAAATTAACTTGTCAGATAATCATTTGAAGTGCTTTGCAATTACAGTTAATTGGCTAGTTAAGCCATAGATTTTTCTTTGCTCCGCCGATGAAGTGCCAGAGTGATGTATGAGAAATGAAATAATCTGCCAATCATTGCGGTTGAGAAGTTGCGGGACAAATAAATTTTTCTATGGAAAGGATTAATCAGTTCCACGCAAAACAATTAATTTATATTTATATTTAAATTAAAAACAAAATATCAATTTCCGTAAAGTCATAAAGATGCAATTATGCAGTGTAAATGAAACGAGAAGAAGTTTATTTTAAAAACCGTAAACATTTCGCAAGAATAAAAACTAAAAAATCTGGAATGTTCTGCTTTGCACTTTTAAATTATTCCAATTCAAGTCTCGTTCTATCGGCAATATTTGCTTAGGTGGGAAATGCAACTGATTGCGCAATATTTGTGTCAATAATATCTCAATGAAACATTCATCCATTTGTAAATATTTTGACATTGTGCTGCAAATTAATTTATTACACGTAATCCTAATCGTAAAGGTTCCTGGTTCTGTTTGGCAGGTGTGATTTTTAACTCAACTGCTTCATGCACGCTTTACTTGCGAAGCTTAGAAAAAACTCGTCGTAAATAGAAATATCAAGTCCTTCATGTCTCTTTTTAGAGAGGTTTGGAAAGTGATCGCTTGCGCCAATAACATTGCTATTGCTATCTCAGCTAGACCTCAGTGATTTAAAGGATCTCATTCAATATGCTCTCGAGTTGGGCACTTCGGTGTGAACTGGGTGTCAGCCCGCCCAAACTAAGGAAATATATAATTCCACTTATTGAACCTCCTTCTATTAACGGCATAAGCCAAACTTTCTGTGTGATTCCAGATCAAAACTTAAGCTGGAAATCCAATATCTGGGATAGAATTAAAAAAGCTACAGTATCACTTTTCTTTTGCCACAAAGACATTAAATGTGAATGAACAAACGGGACCTTCAACTTTACACCAGTTAGTGGCTTAACATCTCTTATGATTCTTGCGTATGGTGGATAAAGGGCTAAATCGCGATATACTAAGCAAAGTCCAAAGATCAGCTTGTTTATGCATTGGCAGAGCTCTACGCATGACTCCCTCTATTGGACATTCTGTTTGACCTGTTACTCCTCAATATTTGTACTAGTAGTCAAACATCGAATCAAACATTGAATAAAGCTATTTGACAATCGTAGATGAATTCAATATCCTCCAACATCAATTCGACAAATCCTTCCATGTCACAATCTTATCCCGGCCATTCTGGAATGAAGATGCATTCAAAAAGTGGGTTGTGGCGTCTTCCTTAGTATTGTAGTGTTTTCCGGGCAGAAAAATTGCGATTAAAGGACTCTTATCTTGGCTAAAGAGAAACGCGATATCCTCCAAGACGGACATTATTGGGAATTTATAACGCAGATGGCAGACTCCATACCTCTCTCACTTCAAAAAGGAGAGTTAGGTATACGAATCGCTATACTTATAAACTGTTGTTAAGGCTGGCTGTAAGCAGAATTAGGGTGACAACTGAAGTCACATGTCTAGCGACAGGTCTAAGCAGATGGCACATTAGCACTTACATAGGATTCATTTCCGGACACAGGGGGCTAACTATGCACTTCAGTTCGCTTCGCGGCGAACATTAAAATTATGCAAATCGATTGCTTCTAATGTCGACTTTCCAAGGCATTTCCACATTTCGCTTAATATTTCAAAAAACTTTTGAATGTTTGAATACTTTATTGTAAATATATGTAGCTTTGTCTGAACGTCTCAAACCTTTCTGCAACACACTAATCGGCACGTTCCAGTGTGGCTTCCGGCCCGGCAGATCAACTGTAGACCAAATCTTCACACTAAGGCAAATCCTGGAAAAGACCAACGAGTTTCAAGTCGAGCACACCATCTCTTCATCGACTTTAAAGCCGCATATGACAGCATTCATCGTCAGGAGCTTTTTGTGGCGATGGCCGAATTCGTGATCCCGTCAAAACTGATTCAGATGTGTAGCATGACACTAGATAACACGCGATGCAATGTGCAGTTTGGCAGCAGCTCATCTGAACTCTTTCAAACATGCACCGGATTTCGGCAAGGAGATGCGCTGTCGTGTGATTTCTTCAATCTTGTTCTTCAGCAGATAGTGCGCAGGGCAGGTGTCAACACGGAAGGCACTATCTTCAACAGATCAGTCCAAATGCTGGGGTATGCGGACGATATAGATATCATCGGTCGATCCCAGCGTGCCGTGATAGAGGCTTTCACGGCTATTGAAGAACAGGCGAAACTAGTTGGCCTTGAAGTGAATGAGGACATGACTAAATATATGCTATCAACAAACAAACAATCATCTGTCCACCGACTAGGACAAAATGTCACTTTTGATAACAGCAACTTCGAGGTTGTTTAGGAGTTCATCTACCTCGGGGTAAACATCAACTCCACAAATGATATCTTAGTGGAGATCCGTCGAAGAATTACCCTAGGAAACCGCTGCTACTTCGGTTTGGCAAAACAAATGGGTTCAAAACTTCTTACTCGAAGGACAAAGTGCATGCTCTACAGAACGCTTATCCTGCCAGTTCTGCTATACGGCGCCGAGTGCTGGACGATAAACAGGAAAGGAAAGTTAATACTGGGATCCTTTGAAAGAAACATCCTTCGACGGATATTTGGTCCTGTGTGCGAGGAGGGCGAATGGAGAAGAAGATACAACCGCGAACTCTATGAGCTGTACCAAGATGTGGATGTAGTCCGAAAAGCTAAAACTCGTCGACTACATTAGCTCGGCCACATCGAGCGAATGGACAACAACGCTCCAGCCAAGGGGATCTTCGAATCCCAAGGAAGACCGAACCTCCGTTTTAAATACCAAGCCATCGCGCATGCCAGAGCGCTTGGTCTGGACAACTGGAAGCAGCGTGCTCGGGATCGCAGAGGGTGGAAGGCAGCCGTATCTCAGGCATGGACTCTTCACGGGTCGGGAGCCCGTTAAGTAAAGTAAGTAGTAGTATGTGAAATCGGAAAAAAATGTGTTTCGTGGAGTAGTGCATATTTAGCGCCCTGTTTTATAGGCAATCATGCTGGCTCATTCGAAGAGGAGGAGGAAACGATCCACTAAATACTTTGTACGTGGTCCGGTTTGGAATCAGCTAAAATGATAGTTGACTGTAGCTTTTTTGATTGTTGTTTTTGATAATCAAATTTTCTTTGCTTGGGGTAAAGCGGTAGCAAAACACATTTAAAGTTGTTAGATGAAATTATAAATTTTTATTTCGGATTCTTAAATTTTAGGAATCGTTCAGTAGGTAATTATTTGAATTAATTTCTGTGCATATTGAACAAGTACAGATTACACTTTGTGGATAGTACAAATAATTGGAATAACACACCATAGACATTTTGTTGTGAATATTCAGTGTCAATTTGCACCCCTTCTCTCTCCAAAAAAAAGAAAGCTTCATCTCGGAGCCTTCTTCTACGCTTCTCATTCTCTTACGCTTCATCGAAGCTTCAAATGCTTTAATGAGTAGGAAAGACCTTTTTACTAAACCTGTCCTCTTCACTAGAAAGCATAAAATCCAATGCTTCACGCATTCACGATTGAGAATCCCAAAATAAAAATAAAAAACATAAAAGAACAGGAACATAGGCGAGCATACATATCCGTATATGCTCTAAAGAAAAAAGCGTTAAGATCATGATGGATAACATTTTATTTCATTTATAGAAAATTTATAGAAATTTATAGAAAAAAAAATATTTTTTTAAAAAAATGACCCCAAAAAGTGAGCGTGTCCAAAAACTTTGTATGGGCGATATATTGGAAAAAATATTGACTAAATATCTTGTTAAACATTTTTTTTTGATTTATTTGAAAATTTTCAAAGAAAACATCATTTTAGTGAAAAACGCCCACAAAAAGCAGACGCGGCAAAAAACTTTATATGACAAACTTATACAGGAGGGCAGTGCCTACATATCTCGTGAAGATTCTAACCCTTTATCTCTTTAAGTACAGCTTTAAAATGTTTTTTTTAAATTGTGGGCGTGGCAGTTAACACTTACAATTTCGGGAACCCAGGGAGTATATGTTCAAAATTTCAGCTTCCTATAGCATACATTTAAAGGCCTCAAAAGTTGATACATACGGACATTGCTAAATAGTCTTAGGATTTGGTCCTGATCATAAATTTATATACTTGTAGGGGTCTACGATGAATATTAAGGGGTGTTACAAACTACGAGTCAAAATTAATATACCCATAGGATAGGAAAAGGCTCAATCAGTTGGCATTCCCAGCTTAATAACTGCACTTAAAAACCTCTCTTACAGCGGCGACCGGCACTTCAAACTATGCAACCGTTTATAGGTGTTTCAGTGAATTCTAATATATAAGTCTGGTAATGTATATAAAATGAAGTGGTAGCATAGTGTGGAGTGCCGGTCGATATATATGATCAGGACCAAAACCTAAGACTATTTAGCAATGTCCGTCCGAATCGACTTTTGAGTCCTTTAAATTTTTGCTAAGAAGCTGAAATATGGAATATATGCTCCTTAAGGTCCCACATTTAACATTTTTTAAATAAGCCCACGCACGCAATCTAGAAAAAAATATTTTCAAGCTGTAGTTGATGAGATAAAGAGTAAGAAACTAAATAAAATTTGTAGACACTGAGCACTTTCACAGGTTTCCCGTATAAAGTTTTTGGCCACGCCCACTTTTTGGAGGTGTTTTTTCAAAAATAAATTTATTTTTATAAAAAATTTCGTAGAATGAAATAAAATGCTATACATTATGTCCTTAACGCTTTTTTCTTTGGGGCATATAGGGATATGGATAGAGTATCATACTGTTCGCCCCCAAGCGGACTGTAGCCTTTCCTTATGTTTTGACTATATTTTTGTATTTTTGACGAATAATACAAACCTTGTTTTTTACAAAAAAAAAGGTATGCAACATTTTTAACTAATTTTTGTACAATTGATCCTTTTATAAGGTGTGTGATTATCTTTAATGCAGTTCTTCTATAACAAGTACAACCATAGAAACTTTTAAATGGAGCAAAGTAACCCCTTTTCTTTGACAACTTCGCGCCGCTTTTCAACAAAGTGAAATGACTTTTAAGACTGATTTTAAATTGAGTATACCAACACGAATACAGAATAAAGATTTGTCTCTATTTTTATTGATATTTTTCCAAATAGCTCAAAATAAACGGTGCAAAGTAAGCCCCTGTTAACGGTACCCAATAAGGATAAGGATTAAAACTCTTTAAAACTCTTAATGTAACCAATGGAATTTTCTAATAAACCAAAAGCTACAATTCAAAGCAATAAAAAAAAGTCTTCCAATCACCCTGTATGCGTTTAAAAAGAAAAAATTGAGATCCCCAATAAACCATTACTATACAATGCATGATCTTCAAAATTACCTGTGAACTTGAAAAGCGTCAGCATTAATCACTGTGAAAGCATGGATTTCACGTGCTCGATCATAATACCACATCGAATCGTGTCATAATAACGACTGACGTCGGTTGTCGTGCCTTCAGTATATTGACCGCATCGAAACGGCAGCAATACCTCTATTCCGGTCCCAGCGCCAGCACACTCACGATATTACATCACGATTGCGACGCTATGTTAAGTCAAGACATCACCGGCATCGGCATCGGCATCGGCATAGCATGATACTCAGCCATCACTTACAATAATCGTACAACGTAATATGAGTTTACCGGCAATTTCATTACGATGCAATATGGACCTGCTGCTGTCGTCGTCTGCATCTATAGTATTATTTAATTTCCTGGCGTTTACCATGTTCATTTCGAGATAATTAGCACCCAGTTGAAAATTATTGGCAATTGCTATATTGTTTACAAAATGTTCAAGTTATGGCAGATCGATCGATAGAGAGAGAGATAGAGAATAATAGGGAGGACGTTCCATTGATCTGTGTCGTAAGAAATTCTTAACCCAAGTAAGGTACTCGTACATAGGTAGTGCTCTATGGAATATTGTTTGTTATAAAAGCATTTCTAGATTTCTAGATTGTTTTCGAATCTTTGAATGGGTCTTGGCAGTGGTGAAGGTCAGGAGGAACGACAGTATCATTTTTGTTTTGTTTTACTATCTGCCTTTCATTTGCTAATAATAATGCAGCATCGGACAGCATAATGTTTGAAGTAGATTCGATTTCATTTAATGATGAGAAATTCTAAAGACTTCATTACTTCCGATCGTGATGGAAGATCGTGAAGGTAGTGATTAATTTACGTTATTTCCAAGTCTCATAAATATTGGGGTTAGGCAGAGGATACAAAATGTTGAGAGCTGAATGAAACAAAGTAACATAGCAGAGAAAGCTTTTCCAAGGTTATATGATTACTTACGGAATGGGGGAGAGAAGTTTCAAGCCGGATTATCTTTTGCATAATATTTGAAGAATTCAATACATGTCCAACAAGAAAAGACAGAAATCGTGAGGTTAACAAGGAAAAGGGTGAATGAATACGGAAGATTACAGTCAAGCTCATATATCCTGAACTCTGATCTTCCAAACGTATGGCCATGCATCATTTGTGTAACATTCAAAATGGAATTCCTCGAAATATATTTCGACTACATGTTATCCACCCTCAATCTTCGTATTTAAAAGACTTCACTGACAGAATTTCTAATAAAAGCAAATGAAATTACAAAAGAGGGCGATGTAGCTCCCGCAGGTGTTTCCTGCCGAACTCGGGGCTTTAGGCAATCTTTATATTGACAATTGGGGCATTTTAGAGCCGGAAAATGGGCCATAGCCCATTCTACAGTGGCTACAATGGAAGAATTCCTAGGATAAAATAAATAGTAGCCTTCAAATTTCTACGTATGGGATCCCCAACATTTCAACAACGATGGTAATGGAAAAAAGTTGGTGACGGATGAATGCCTAATAAGCCAACGGCAGCAATCACATTGCCGAATACTGGCTCCGAAATATTTGGCTCGCAGCAGTCCCAGAAAAGACCTGGTACTGGGCTTACTGTCCAACCACGTAAAATGAAACACGTTACGAAGCGAGCGACCCTCGGATAAGGACTATTGACGATCCTGCTGCAAAACAAAAATAACCACTTTAAGATCCAAAAGTAATGCCAGAATAAGCAAGAGCAAAGCCGCCTCTCGAAATGAACTTAGGATAATTGTTTTCGCTGCGGAATGTAACATTACTATAACAAGCACACACAGTCACAAGATCAGCAAACAATTACCTAGACTGATCATGTTGCAACCGATCGTCGTGAGGCACTCCTTCAGTACTTTAGTTGTCCGAATATTCCGAATAGCTAATCACTATCTAGTCGCAGCCAGGGTTAGTATACGGAATCGACTAGAATCACTATCTGACGCCGCAACAACTTAAAAACAATGTGATGGAATTTAACTTTAAACGGTTGCAATCGTAACAACTTAATCTCTTCAAAAGTTCTTTGCAGCCAGCACTAAGTGCATATAGAAAAACAACATTAGACAACAGCAGGTCTAGCGAATATGGCGAAACGTTTTCGATAATATAGACGGTCAAAACAAATCTAAAAAAATAATCGGCTTGCGTTTTTTATACGGACGGATGAAAAACAAATGATGGGGTGGGTTCTCAGACAGACTAAATCTTACTCTCTCCTATCGTCTTCCTAATCATTGCAGTCTTTCCGAGGCGGAAATTATAGCGAAAAGCGGAAGTCCTGGCTTAATAATAACGTGGTATCCGCAAAGGATATCCGAATCTTTTCGGACAGCCAGGCGGCCATTAAGTGTCTGGACTCCGTCTCTATTAAGTAGCCCTAGATTGACGATCATCTCTAAAGGAGATAGCTAAGCAGTTCAACATTCACCTGTGCTGGTCATAGACACATTCCGTGTAACTGCAAGGTTGACGAACTCGGAAAACTTGAAACTACCCTCTCAATCTTGCCTGAAAAAAGCTCCTTAGGCGATACTACCTGTCTGACAGCGAAGCTAATTTGGCCTAGCCTAGATCTGAGACGCTCTCAGAGCTTGATTACCCTCAATAGATCGCACATTAGTACTACTTTTGCACTGGACACTGCCTGTTAGGCAGGCATGCAACAAGGCGTGGTGCTTACTCGAATGACTTTTGTAGGAGCTGTGTAGATGAGGAGGAGGAAGAGTCAACTCTACACCTTCCTTGCGCATGCCCTGCTCTCTCCCGGAAACGAAATCGCCATCTACGAGCTTACTTCTACAATGATCTTAACGATTTAAACTCGACCGACCCAAAACGTCTCTCACGCTTTATAAAAAGCTCAAATTGGTTCAACGAGTAGGCAAGAACTTTAGATCCACGTGGTATCACAATGGACCTTACTTAGGTCTAAATGAGTCGAACTTCTTTCAGACTGCTACTTCAACCTAACCTAACCTATCGGCTTGCTGATCAGAAGCATTCAATATTACATATTTGAGATTCTTCATAAATAAAACAGACATGCGGCATGGGTGGTATCGCAAAGTTATTTTTGGTATAGTGGTTCTTTTTTCTGCTATAATATTTCATAATAAGTAATTCGTGCATTTAACAAAAATAACATCCGTTTTGTTAATGTCTTCTGTCGGTATAAAAGTATAAAACCTCTTAGAGAGATTTTCCAAAACGTCTGCTTTTGTTCAAAAGCTTCATATTTATTTTAGTTCGGAAAACGTGGACATGCAAAACAAGTCATTTGGCCTTGTACCCTTGACACACATGATTACTTTGATTACTTGACGTGTGCAAGCAGGACGATTGTATATTGTGCGTCATAATTTGATGATTAAAATGATGTTTGGAAAATAGATATCGTCTCAAACATTAAGTCATGACTCATATTATTTTATAAATGTTTAATTTTTCGAAGTGCATTTTCTTTGCATCTTTTTTGATAACTGACTTGTCATAGTAATAAAAAATAAAGTCTTAAATACTCAATGACGTCTGTCATGCGCCTGTAACTAGCTATATTGTCAACGTATTTCGTCGTAAAACAGAAGTTTTAGTTTGTACTGCACCATTTAGTTATTCAGGAGATACGAGTGTAGAACTGTCATTAACACTTAAGCATTATTCAATTAAAGGTTTAATTTTTATAAAAAAGAATTTAAAACGCAGTAAATTGATTTACATTGTATTTACATAGTACCTATCTGTCACATTGGTGTCTTTACAACTTGGCATCTTAATTACTCGAAATCATATTAAAATGAATATTAACATGTTAACCATTTTAACTTAAGTTGAGCATTGCAACTTTGTACCTACATATATCCCATTTAGTGTCATTGTCAAGGCTGACAAACGGATGTGATGTGAGTGAATATCGAAATCATTGCATAAACTCATTCTCTGCATCGTGTGTCAGATTAGAGAACTAATGTAATCGACCGAAGCTAATTGGCCCACGTAATATAACACTTTTGTTGCAGTAATATAATGTAATATGATGTAAGAATAATTCGATAATTTTTAAATTACAACAACGAGGAGTCGGAGTCAGTGTTGTTTTGTAAACTTTTGTATACGGAATGTCGGGACTTAATTGCTTCTTTCGTTATGCACTTTAACTTATTTGTTGTTGATAAATTTAATTCAAAGTCAAATTAAGTTAATTGTGTGTATTCCAAAAAGTTCGCAGGGCTAAAGGAAAGAAATAATAGATATCAGAAAAAGGAACGTTAGTATATATTTACATTTAATTATTTAGTTTTGATAAAGCTGATTTGCTAAAGTCACGCTTGTTAAATAAACAAACGTAAATCCGTACAATAGTGATTAGTGTTACGTAGTAAATGTCGCACTGGGTCATATTGCTAATTTTTCTTTTATTGAAGGGAGTTATGATCAAAATTGTAGAGATCCCTACTACTTCACCGCATCCCTACCGGTTAACCTATAGGGTTTCACCGATTAGACCTAAAAATTTGTATGCAGGAAACGGAAATGTTTCATATCACTTCTTCTCTTAAGCCAATCATATGCTGGTGTTGTTATAAAAAACCTAATTTGTATTTTTCACCTTAAGGTTTATTCCCTTTTTGCACGAAATTTCAACATCGTTTTTCCTATATATACTAAAGGGTGTTTTTCTTAGATGTTGGTTTTTCGAATAGAGATAAAACTATGGTCAAATCTGCCAACTCTGACAAATGAACAACGCTTGCAATCGTGCAAATTTATTTCGAAAATAACGGTTCAGTTCGCAAAGTTTCATCGCAAAATTTTGTTCAGTGATGAGGCTCATTTTGGGTTGAATGGCTACGTCAACAAGCAAAATTGCCGCATTTGGAGTGAAGAGAATCCACATGAGACCCTTGAAAAGTCATTACATCCACAAAAACTGACTGTTTGGTGTGCTCTATGGGCTGGTGGAGGCATTGGGCCATACTTCTTCCGATAATGGAGACCGGTATAGAGCCGATAACCGACTATTTTGTTTCCGGATTGGATGGCATGAATGTGGATGAGATGTGGTTCCAACAAGACGGCGCTACATGCCACACAGCGCACGTCGCAATCGATTTATTGAAGGAAATATTCGATGATCGCATAATTTCACGGAATAGACCTGTCAATTGGCCACCAAGATCGTGTGATTTGACACCATTGGATTATTTTCTTTGGGGATATGTGAAGTCGCTCGCCTACGCCAATAAACCAGGAACGTTAGGGGACTTGAAAGCCAACATTCGTGGCCTTATTGCCGACATACAGCCCCAAATGCTTGAAAAAGTGGTTGAAAATTGGACCTCTAGACTTGTCTTTATTCGAACCAGCCGCGGCGGCCACATGTAATCACATTTAAACATTAATGGCATAAAATTATATTTCCAATAAAGCCACATTGATGAACATTAAAATGATTTTCTTGTGTTTTATTTCAATTCCAAGTTCTATACCTCTAAAAAAAACAACCTTTAGTTGTGTTATCAAAATGTACAAACCTGTGTTTGCAGCTGTTACAGCACAGATGCTATAGTATTTTAAGTAGTAATTCAACCAAATCAAAAATCTTCATTTTTCATTTTTCAAAAAATACTTGGGTTGGAGTGAATTTAGACCCCACTAAAATACGTTTTTTTTATCATAACTTTAATCATCTCGACAAGATTAATTTGTAACGTACGTTAACTTGACACATTCTACATGTTGGTTTACTGCAAGAAATATTTCCTGAGCAAACCAAACGACGAATAGTTAATACAACATCTCAGTTGTAGATTTAGTTAGTAACTCCATTGATTTACTCAACTGCACAGGATAGTTTCAAGCTTTACATTTAGTTAGTTAATATTTAGTTAACAAATATAATTCTTCCTTTGCTATTTTATGTTTCTTTGCTATATTAGTACTACATTTCTTGACCAAATTTTATTTCAATGTTAGCAGGGTTGGAAAAACCGTTCAATAAAAACAAAAACCAGCCTGGTCTTCTCTGACAAAACAAAATATCTGGATCTAGTCTTGGATAAAAAAATAAGGAGAAAGAAAGCAATTGATTTCTGGCTCATTTTTGGCTCAACGGATACGTCAAAAAGCAAAACTGTCGCATATGGAATGATGAACAGCCACATGCCATGCAAGAATTACCGATGCATCCTGAAAAAACCACAGTTTGGTGTGGTTTATGGGATGGTGGTATCACCGGTCCATTTTTCTTCAAAGACGACCGTCGAACGATATTAATTATGTAAAGTCGTTAGTCTATGACGAGCCGAACACGATTGAAGCCTTACAGGATAACATGACACGCGTAATTCGTGGAATACAGGCCGAAATGCTCGAAAAAGTGACGTAAAATTGGACTTCCGAATGGACTATTTGAAACGGAGCCGCGGACAACATTTACATGTCTTTAAAACGTAAATGGCAAAGGCCTATTTATCGATTACAATAAAAAAATTAATATTTGATGCAAATTTAAGTGTTTTATTCGATTTTTAAAAAAAACTACGCTTAAAATATCAACCTTTATCTCGGTTGTAAGACGTATATATATATATATATATATATATATATATATATATATATATAATATGTACGGCGTGGTGCTCTGGTGAACTGCCTTAGACATTGCGACAATCGCGAGAAACTCAACAAAGTTCAGCGATTAGCACTTCGGTGCACTTCTTACTACTCTTTCGGCAGCACTCGACATCTTCTTTCATTTAAAACCACTCGACATCCTTAGCAGACAATTAGCTGCTAACTCAGATGTTCGCATTAAAGCAACATGGGCGTGGACATAGAATTCAAAGAAATCGCGGCAGGAGTTTCACAAGGAAGCGTTCTGGATCCGATTCTATTTTAAATCTTTAATCGAGATATTCCGCAGGTAGAAGGCACAACTGTAGCTATATTTGCGGATGATACTGATCACCACACCGTTATGAGTTTTTAAGAGCTTTCTAGAGAGGATCACAACAAATCTCAAAAGAAGCCAACATCACAAGAGCTTGTGACTAGTAAGATAAGAACTTTCATGTGCTTAACTCAAAAATATGCTTATTTTGTTCGCCGCTTTTCTGGGAGCCGCTTTTAAATTTATTTTGGAACCTATAAAGTCGGAATTGCTCCAAATACTCACTGTCACAAGGAAATAAGAGCGAAATGTTATTTAATTTTTTCTATGAGTAGCCGGCATTCACCAAAACTAGTCATCGAGTAATATGCAAACTGTTTCTTATCTTTGATAACGTCGAACATCTCAGTTGTAGATTTAGTTAGTAACTCCATTGATTTACTCAACTGCACAGGATAGTTTCAAGCTTTACATTTAGCAAAGTAGTGGTCTTACGACAGTGAGTTATCTCTAGTTGACAGGTTTAGAGGTTAAGGGGCCACAAGAAATGGAAATATGTTTATCGTTTAAAAAAAAATATGTACCTAATATGCCAGTTCCTTATGGCCCCCAAATTTCGAATTTTGATGAGCTTGAGCTATTTGTGATAGATGTAAGTTTCCGAGTCCATAATCTGACTATCCGCTCTATTTATCTTTATTGAATGACACTGAGAACATTTCAGTCTTAGGCATCTGCCATACCACAGCAGAGCCACAGATTAAATGAATAATTGCAGCTACGATTGCTAAAACAAATGCTAAAAAAAATCTATCTTGAGCTACATTTCCGCAGTAGGTTATTCCGTTGAAGATAAAAATCGCTGCACAGATGCAGATCGTTGCTGAACAGGCATGATACACGACTCCCTGCAATAAAAACGTTGTCTTAATACTTTTATGGAGTTTAACTTACAAAGGGGCGAATCGGGTTCTTTAAATCCAAACCGATCATTAGAGCAAATACAAAGTCAGGCACAATCACCATACTCATGAAGAATAGAAAAATCTTTGTCGCTGAAGAAATCTCGCGAGCTTGAATACAAATACTTTCATGTTGCGATATAATTATTGTGATTGAAACGAATTCAAGAATCTAAGGAAACAAATTTAATACGCAGTCTAGTCTAGTTCTAGTCCTTACACAGCAAACAAAGGGCGCCAAACAGTTAAGGGCAGCTTCTATAATTTCTTCTTTAGTCCAATTCATTGAAGAGCTTATATTTTTTTTTAATAGTATATTATTATTTGAGATCTGACTATCAGAATGACAGCAGTCAAATAGCATATATTGAGCTCAATTTTTTTATGACATCAAAGTTTACAGAGACCAGATAAATTTTAAAATTTTCTTACAACGGATAACAACATTTCAGAGTTTTGTTATTTCCTTTTTAAATCCTGCCGGATTTTACTTTCTATCTGGGACACTTTGATGAACTTACTTTCTAAGAAAGTATCACAATCCGGAGTGGAACTGGGGCTCAACCAATAAGCCTTTACAATGAGCGCCATCTTCTGTTTCAAACTCCAAGTTAGTTAACTTTTATGCGTAGCTATCTAAGGCGAGATGCACCTGTACTAACGAATGAAACATCAACATCAACACCAGCCAGGAGAATCATCGACTATTATCCGAAATGATAAACATTGCTTTTAATTAGTTGAGAAAAAACAGAGCTTCCGAATATAGGCTTCAGGATAGACGGGGGACATTCCAACGATAACTAAACAGTCATGAACTTTCACAGTGTCCGGATCGCAAAAAGGTTCTATCGCACGTTTACTGTACCCAGAATCAGATAAGAGCACTGTACTCGAGTTTATGGCGAATAAATGCCTTAAAAATGCTAACTAAATCAGAAGAGATGAAATATTTCTTGCATCGCTTAAGGAAAAACTCACAGCGTTTTGGGCGACATCAAACATGTGATAATCAAAACGAATGTTGTCATTAACGCACATAACAAAAATGGTATAGAATATTTCGGTGGAGTATTAGTATTAGTAGTTTTAGCAGAAAACGTATGTGAAAAGCTAAGGGTTTTGTCATCAGCGTTGAAATTTGTTGGATAAGAAGATACAGGTACGAGATCACTTTTAACAATAAACAGGAAACGATATTATTTGACTTGCAACCATTAAAAATTGAATTAAACGGTCCAAAAGGCAATTCCTAATCCATTGAAGAAGGGTATCATCGATCCGATATGCACGCTTATTTGAAAAGAACAAGTACTCCAGGTACTTTAGCCACTATACGAGTCGGTCCCATAGAATATCCAACGCGTTTAAGAACAGGAGGATATAAATATTGTGAATCGAGATATATCGGGATAAATAACAAGGCCGAATTCGTAAAACTTTTGATGGAAGACCAAAAGTTTTTACTATGTTTGGGACTATTAGTATTTTTTGCTTAAATTTTTGATCGGCAGAGATTTTGACACAATTAACTCGAATTTGACACGGTAACTTCACGACCATGTCAAAAAAACTAGACCCGTAAGCTTATGTGAAAAAGCAACTTTAGTACGTATTTCGTATTTTCGATAATTTTGGTTTAGCAAAGAGGGAAATGAAACACCGTATGAACCTATACATATAGTGTTGTTAGTGGAGGAACGAAGTTGTTTGAGGGGAACCTACCGCCTGCAAAAGGAGAGTTAAATCCTGTAATCCGTCGCAGCGGTCCACCAAGGAATTTTTGTCATAGGCGCCTGCCTGGCAAAAAACAATTAACATCGAACCAAATAAAAATAAATATTGTATTGACAATGCCTATTTGTATTAGTCTAAAAGCCGGCGCAAAAATCGTAACGTTATTTCATTAAGAAAATATTTGGTATTATTGTACAGTATGAAAATAAATGAACATTATTTGAATTGTCTGACATTTATCCGTATGGTGGGGAAGCTTTCGGCAGGGGGTCAGATTTAACATATCAAACAAGCCGACAGTTTGGGTCGTAGGTACGAAGATAGTGGCACACTGCGAGGAAGGCCGAGAAAATATGAGGTTAATTACGTGATTTCATTAAAGTTGGAATAAATGCTAAAATTTGTAAAATGACATCATTATCCCGTAATCAAAAAGGCAGACAAATATTTCAGGCCGAATACCTTGGCGGACGCAATGTTTTAATGCATTTTTATTAGCTAAAAGAAAATAAAAACAAGTGAGAAAATTGTACTATTCGAAGAAATTATTAACACAATCAAGATTGTCCTAATAGTTTTGCGCCATTGGACTGCCCTCATCGCAATTGCCAAATGGAAATTCAGTAATGCTTTCATCGTCATCATCATCCTCTTCATTATATGACAAATTAATTTAATAAAAATGTGCAATTATTTTTTATAGCAAAAATGAGCTCATATTGTACATAACTGCGACATTTATATTTTCATCCGAATTTTCTGATTGAATTGTGGCGTCGTTAACCAAAGGTGGTGACTGCTCGACTTCAAACCAAAGCAATTAATACCTTCCGTCAATTTCGGTCAATTCAGTTGGGTTTTTCAAATGAGCATTTCTCCATAGGCCGCAAATGTATTGTGATCTTAATAGTTACTGATGTACGTAGTTCCGATTGGCATGGAGATAAATTTGACGCATAAAAATTTATAAATTTTCGACTGAATGCCTCATTACTTTGACTTACATGTTTACCTTGCCTCATTTACAGTATTCACATCTTTTACATTTTTAAATTAGCAGAAGAAATTTTCCAACACCAAATATAATTCATTCCTTTCAGACTCGGACAAATTATAATTGGCGAGTATTGGGAATGACAATCGGTATTATTATTGACATAATTAACCTTTTATTTTCTCGATCAAACTGTCTGTTTTTTTATTTTACATAAAATATTAACCCCTTAGCCCCCTACTGACAGCCTCTCCACCTAGGGTTAAGTGGCAGATAATTTATTTAAGGGGTTACGTGGGTTTCACAGCCATGTCTTATTAATTTCTACAACATCTCGAGAATATTATCCAAAATTTTCAAGTCATTCCGAATAAAAGTTTCGGAGATACAGCCTTGGGAAGGTGCGCACTTAATTGAATAACGAGGTTTATTTGAGGTTATCCAAACTTTAAACGCGTTTTTATCGAAACTGTGTTTTCAAAAGTTCTCGAAAACCACTTAACCGATCTTGATGAAATTTTACAAAGGTCTTCGAGATATTTTTTTTTTATCAATCACATCTATTTAAAAAAATAAAAATGTTGACAAAATTTTAACAACATTTGCATTTATTTGTAAAAAGGTCTGCCAAAAATCCAATTTTAAATTTTTTTTTTCCTTCGTCCAAATTCTAGTTTATGGTATTAACTAAAACACGAATTTTTTTTTTCACTTCTGATGCTCGTGTCACGAGTTCTACTGTCAACCCGGACGCACCTTTTTCCGAGGGATCACCGGAAATGACGTCACAATGACGCAGTTTTAAATATTTTTCTTTGAAAATTTCAGAAATTCTTTTTTTAAGACAGTATTGAATGTTATTTTTTATATAAAAAAAATTGTTGAAAATATTACTTTTTTCCCCGAATAAACCAATGTAACCCCTTCATGTTCATTGTATTCATTTTCTTAGTCAAATAACATTACTATTTTTGTCCCTGACTCTTTGTCTATATGGAGGGGACGTACTGAAGATGCTTTTCCATACACCCGACCCGAAACGTTAAGGACATGCGAATATGTAAATAGTTTTCCGTGACATTGTAGTACCTATTTCTATAAATTAACTCTGTTCCTAAAATTGCTAACAATAAAAAACTATTTACAGATCGGAGCCCATTTTGTTAAAATAAAGAGCAAGATATTCGGAAAAATACCTTGTTCCGATTTATTTTCAGAGATTTCCATCCACAAACAACAGATCAAATCCTGGTTTATTGACCTAGTCTACGAGGGTGCATCCAAATTCTAAAATTAGTTCAGGGTATTCCAAATGTTTTCCTTCAAAACATAGCATATGTTGTATTTTTGTATTACTTATTTTTTTGCATATATAAAAATGCGCTCCGACGAGGGCATTGCATTCAAAAAAAAAGAAAGAAAAAACTCCTTCATCTATTTTTAGTCGACCGCTGGCTGTGAGGGATGCCTTTGCCATCCCGGAGATCAATTATCTTCACTAGAGAATCTCATTCAAAATTAGTTTTCGTTGAAGGAGCATCAGTTTTGTTGTGAAAATCGTACGAAAATATCTTAAATGGCTTCATTCGGCATTCGAGGCCTAAGCCCAAACGGAGGAATCAATATTTGTTGCTGTAGAATTTGTACCTGCATTAATTTTGGATTTCTCACCTCAAAGGCTGGACTTTTAAAGTTGTTAGAACTTTTAATCGCTTCGATATGTGAAGGACTTCTTATTCGATACGGAATACCTGCGGCAGATTCGATCGGTCAAGCATTGACGAGTTTTCTCACTACCACAGCATATTGCTTTACAACAACAGCAATACTGATGGCTTGCTATTGTTTCTCGGATAAGTCATATAATCTTATTCGGCAGTCATTGTTTGTAGGGATAGAGTTTTATTGTGACAATCTCTGGTTATTGAAATCGATGTGTTCTTTCTTTAGGAAACTTTATTCAACGCTGTGGCATGTGGAATGTATTGTAGCTCTGCCAGTTACATGGGATTTGCTTGTGTTGTGTGGTTGCACCCGCAATTTCTTATAAGACCAGGATTTTGGGCATATCCTACCATGACAGCAGCATATGTAAGTAGAAATGAAGGATTTGTTTTTTAATTCTTATAAGTAAATACTTTCTGCCGTTTAGTACTTGGGGTATGCCGCTGCAATGATTCATGCGCTCGATGCATTTCTCGCTTTCAAACATTACAGAGGATACCGATAATGTGTGAGACGTTTATAGAATTGGATATAGAAATTAAGTGAGCGCATGTCTTGTTTTAATTTAATATAATGTTATTTGTAAATTTAGTTAAAATATAAAGTGAAATATGACTAATTAGAGTTGGATTATTCAAGTCCATGCTTTCAAGTAATGACATGGAATGAATCCTGTCTAATAAGCTCTGCTCTTACAAAATATTTACTAGTTTTAAAGTAACTAACTTGTTCGCAGAAGAAATTATATAAAAAAGAACTGCATTATTATTTATTTTGAAAGACGATGCAGATAGACATACCTGTACCGGAATGACCGGAAAACTCAATGTTTTCGTAGAATCGCTTGAATCGCTACAGAAAAATAATGTTTTCTCCACACTTGTGCTGAACGCAATTGAACGAAAGAACGAATACTAACTGATGATAGATCGACCATTTTATAAAAAATAAATAATTATAAGGCATAAACGGTCCATACAGAACCCAAAGCCTAGCTTCTCCAACCACTGTGTGTGCGAAGATATATATTGAATATGTTGTAGCCTCCGCAAATTTTAATGCATCGAAGAAGCGTTTTGATATGGAATCGTCCGATACTGAATTTTTCGATCAATTTACCTTATTGACAAAATATGTCAAATATGAAATATGAAAAAATTCAGTAATGACATGAAAATAGCGTTGCTACTGTCCAAGGATGAGTGGAATGCTTTCGACAATTCGAAAAAAAACATTCCTTGCAACATTTAATACAAATCGCTGTGTACATTCTCTGTTTGTCGGGCACTTAGGCGAAAGAGAGTTCTATTTAATTAATGAAATATGGTCCACTGATAAAACCAGCCTAAGTATTGGAACGTAAAGAGACCTTCCGTACGTCGGGTACAGCATAATAATGTCATGACATGAGTTCTTCGGGTTCTTGCCAGTCAAAAATACTCATAAAAATTGACCCTGACGGAAAGTACGCATTCAAAAAACGCATCAATTAAAATCTAAACACGTAATATTAAGCTACATAAGCTTTTAAATACACCAACAAAAATAATAAAACTATGATATGTAAAGTATTATTTTTGTGTACCGAAACCTCAGGCATACTGCGCAGATCTTATGTGACTTATTAACGTATTACTAACGATTCTGTGATTCACAATAAAATGTATGACGAACAAATTACACCAGTGGAGTCATATTTGATGTACGTTATTTCGGGTCGACGCTGTTAAATAACAGAAGGGATGTTACGGGATAATTAAGTAACTTCAAGAACACTGCAGAAATGATTCAGTCAATGGTATAAGTCTGCCAACTTTATTGAGCTCCAAGAGTTCAAGAAATTACTGCACGAAATAATGAATAAAGGAAAATCTTTTGACTTGTAACACTCCCTAATATTGGTTGTAGACCCCTACATGTATACATATTTATGATCAGGACCAAAACCTAAGACGACTTAACAATGTCCGCCCATCGGTCACAAATTTGTAGGTCCTTAAATTTAAGTTAGGAAGCTGAAATTTGGAACATATACTCCCTAGGGTCCCGTAATGGTAGGTGCGTTGGACTACGAAGGTCGCTGGCGCTGAATGCACGAGCTGAACAGCTGTGTGACATGCGGTTCCAGCAAAATGGAGCTACATGCCACACAGCATACGAATTTGAGATACCAATTGAAAAACGAGGTCGTTAAATCTGAAGATTTTCAGGAATGGCATTTTTTAGGCTTCGGGCACGCTACAAGCCTTAAACGGCTGTAAGTAAGCGGCAGGGTTTGGCAGGAAGTCTTGACCTTTCGACCTCTGAGTGAACATCTGATAACGATGCGTATCAAAGGTAAATTCGTCAACATCAGCCTAACAATTCCGGCCAGCACATACAGCAAAATAACATGCCTACAAAGCGGGACTGCACGAAGGGACAAGAACAGCTCTTGGGCTCTGGGCTCTACGCGTAAAATGGAAGAGAAGATCAACAACAATGTCTGATATGAAATCTTAAAAAGCCGCTGGGCCGAACGGTCTTCCCTCCGAACTATTAAAACTAGAAATAGATACAGACACCAACTCATTTGACTCTTGAACAGCAACAAAACAAGAAACCGAATACGTGTGAAACAAAGATTATTTCCTTCATAGAACGACGTCAGAATTAGACACCCTGCATAATTTATTTAAAAAGTTATGTAAGCAGATAATTCAAAAAAAAAAATGTTGTTTCCGCAAATTAAATGAAAAATGATCCATCCCTCAACCAATGGTCCACCATCCAACCTCACTCAGAGAAGCCAACAGTATGCCAGAAAAAGGTACGATTTTTGTAATTTACCTAACTAGCAAAGGCATTCAGAAGAATTAAATTCAAATTTGTAGAATTCTTGTAAGCTCTTCGGTTCGTATTCTTTCAAAGTGCGAGTGCACGCGTTTGAGATTAACAAAAAAAAGTCCACTACAAAGTGTCAAGTCAATCGTCAAGAAGAATAAATAATTAAAATGTATGAGTCACTTAATTCACAAAGTCAAAACCGCACAATCAAAATAGAAAATTACATATTCACAAATCACAATAAAATGTTCATCTACTATTATTATTTAGCGTACGTGATATTGACTCACCAAGGACGACGATACATACTTGTAAACCGCAAACAAACAATAAATTCATTTTAAATATTGCTTAAAAAGTGCAGTTATTTATTTATTTTAAATATCAAACGGAGCACCACAGGCACTCTGTACAAAGGCACATTGCTTTCATAACATTAATACAAATAGAAGTTAGTCCACAATCACATCAGTCAGGTGTTAGTATCTAGAACGCAAAATTAAATTAAAACTAATCTTGTACTATCTACAAATGATTAATAAATAGACGATGATATATAGAGAAGGACTAGTAAGTAAGTTCGACAAATTCGTATTTTGTTTGGCCCAAATCAGGATTCCATTTTATTCAATCATCCTTTTTGTGATGCCTGAAGGCGGATTTTAGTTTTCTGGAATAGTAATCGATTTAGTAGCTTGTATTAGACAAAATGAAGGAGAAGGGTACCCACCTCAAGTCCTTGTAGGCACAGCTTGACTCGTACTCTGACTTGAGCATCGCAATTCGCACCCACCGAGGTCGTTTATGAATTAATATGTGAATGATAAACTTAAGGCCGAGTAGGAGATGCTCGAAAATTATAAACGACAAATTGGGGATGGTCGGGATCTGATGGGCAACAAATTCTCTACGAGTTAAATAGACATGCATTTAGTAAGCAACAGGTTGGTTTTGTTTTTTTGTTAACTTACCTGACGGTTGGCTGAAGGTATAATAGACCACAATTACTGAGAATTGATAGAACCGCGAGTATTTCAAAAGCTGACTCCCATGCACCGATGTGTTTCGCTCGACGTGCAAATGGCCGTTTGAATATATTCGACAGCTGGAAGGTAAGTTTTTTTTTGTTAAAAGATGACTTGATAAGTGACTATGTTTGATTTTACCTTAAACACATCGATATACAGAGCAAATACGTTATTAAGGAGAGCACCCATCGCTGCAAAAGGTGCCACCGCAGCAAACAGAACAACATAACCAAACTGAATGCACATCTGAAGGTAATCCTCATAAGTAGTTTGGTATTCATCAAGCGCAGCTTCATAGATTGTCTGAAAAGAACACAATTAAGGGTTTACAGTTTCTTGTAGTTGCGCAAAAAGTAACCTGTTCATAACGTCCCCAATCTTTAATGTTGGCTCTGGTGTCATCGTCCATTTCTTTGGAAATATATTTAGCGAATTTCTGTCGAATAACTGCCATTAGGGGAATTCCAATCTCTTGAAGCATACAGAAAACCTAAAAATATTTACGCCCATTCAAATCATACATTTTACAAATGATGAGAGTTCGCAACTCACTTGGAATATAATCAACTGCATCATCAGTTGATACTTTAGTTGTTTTAGATCCTGCAGAACGAACGCGATGTAGAACATTGAGAAGAAATTGTTAACAATTTCGAAGAGCACCAATTTGTTGACACGATGACTGTCGTATTGACTGCGCGTACGATGATTCTCCAAGTCGGTTAAGAACGTTGCAAGCTTCTCATAAGCCCAGGAGAATATTGTTATGAGAATTGATTGAACTATGACTGGGATGTAAAGTAGTAAAGAATCTTCGCCTAGCAGTAGGAAGAAGGAAACTTTTTAGGTGATTTCAATAGATAAATAGAAACTTGTGTTGATCAAAATTAGTTGTTTTGACGTATAAAATGAAAAGAAGCAGTTTGGTGTGCACTACCAAACATCTGGAAATAATAGTTTAGGGTTATGAACAAAGACAAACAAAGGAAAATGTAAGCAAATGACTAGGTACCGGAAAAGTGTTTGGCCTTTTGTATTTCGAGGTTATATATATATATGTTGGTTTAAATGAAATTTCGTTGGAAAGGTAACGCAATGGATCCAGCTCTCGAACAGGAATGCGATGGAGCTAAGCTATGTTGCGGTGTACAAGCAGATCGTCTGAAACTGTTCACAAACAGTTCAGGTTATGCGATACAAGACCTATCAGTAAGAAAAGAACACATAAACTCGATATAAACGTAACAACTTCTTAACAGACAAACAATAAAATTTAACTTCACCAAACTCAATCAAAATTAAAAAAAAATTGGTACGTATATGCATCAAAGGAGTTCTCTGTTCAAGACGTAAGATGCTTTAACAGCCCTTTTTAACCTTTTACCTTTAGACCAATCGGATCAGAGTCTTTAGATAGCTTACCAATCTTCTTCAGAAAACTAAAAAGGCCATTCAGTCAACAGGGTGTTCCCCGGTGCAAAAATGTTGGTGGCCATCAGAATAGCCACAAGTTGCCTGCAATTATAGCAAACATATTTGGTCGAACTGGTTTGGTCTGTCTGCAGCCAGAAAAATAATACCATCGAATATTGACCAGGAGAAACGAAGCTAGATCGAACTATAACTTCACATAAAAGAACTCATCTCGAAAAAAGTGAATATTGCTATGTTCAAATGAGGGTGTCTACGAACCGAACGAAATTTCCAGAGAAATGATGATTTTTTGTATGAAGCAAACAAAAACCTACACGACCAGGCTCGAGCAAGTTCAATGAAGATCTTTCACGTGATGATTCCAGTATGACCCGGAACCCAAGAGTGTCTGAGCTTAAGCAATGACGAGGAAGTGGTTAAGGGATTTAGCAAGGGCTTAAGGGCAGCTATGCTCTCACAAAAGACAAAAATACTTCAACTGATATCCATGACATAATGCATTGCCATTAAGATGGCATAAAACTTTGTTTTGAAAAATCAAAAGCTGAACAATCAAAGCTGAACTCGCCGCTTAACTTTATAGGTTAACGTTAAGTTCAATCTTTAGTTTATATGCTGAGAGTTTACGGCAGCTTTCATAATTTTAGTCATTTCGTTAGAAATTTAATCTTTTCAAGAAGACAGTCATATAAAACAGTCCAACTATCTAAACCATTGTAAAAAAAACACAGGTACAGGGCGTTACACATTAATTCTGTTAATTACAACATTTATCTGGACATCGGACTATGCCAAATCTTATAAACCAAAATGGTTCCATGGTCGATCAGGCGAGTCTCTCTCTAAGCCTTGTTGGCGAATCTATCACAAACATTTTTTCAAGCCGAAATTTCTCAGGGCCACCAGGCTTTAAATGTTTATAATTTCTTTAAACCTAAAAATCGTTTACAGCGATTACAAATTTGTTAGCATTCTTTTACAGTGATAAATAGTTTGGAAAATGTACAAAGAACGAAATGGCAAAGGGCGCATTAGGTCTTATTTAAACTAAGCTAATAACATTTTCACAACGCATTGAAATCTGAATTTTTGGAAAATCTCCTGAAACCTCCATTGAAATCAGGAGGTTTCCACAGAAGCTGGTTTCAATGGTGAGGTTGTCGCACCTTTTAACACATACTACAAGTTCCACAGAGCAGTTGACAAGCGGTTGACGGATTTTCAACTGTGTTACAAGTCAACTGCAAGTCACCTAAGAGTCAGCTTACCGATTTCTTGAACGATGATCACGCGAGCTATATGAGGATATAGGGATTGTTAGCTTATAGTGGATTTGCAGTGCACTTGCAATTTGAACGCAATAATATTTAATTAGTTTTTAGTTTTCGATGGCTGACTGATACGTCAAACAAATCCCTAGTAGTGTTCGAATAAATGTTAGGTTAGGATACACACATACGGACGGAATACGGCAATTTTTGGCAGTTATCAGTGATCTTGTTATTTTGCTGTGGCTGCTGTGCTGTTCTTAATAAATTTCTTTCTATCCCCAAAAATTTTCTATAAAATTTTAACTAGAAAGTCATATGTGGACAGTAAAGGTTTTTTTTTTGAAAAATTAACTTTAAATAAGAAGTTTTAAGCGTCGATTGTTTTATTGGGTAGCCTTGTAGCTTATTAAAATTAATGAAAAAATAATAAATTTAATATCTTTTTGGTAAAAGGGACTCTTTTATATTAAGTATGCATTGTCACAAACAATTGGCAAACGAAAAAAAATTTCCGGGCCGTGCCTTTGATAGAGTTGGTAACCGTGGGCGTCTTTAACACATCAACCTACTTTACATCACAGGGAGCATCAGACTGATTGTCCAGATGCTTGACACAATGGTGTGTAGTCATTTTAGGGGGCTTTTATGACAGATAAAAAAATTAATAAATTCAACGGAAAAATGAATAAACACGGAAGGAACAATGACCAAAAGATGAAAGAGGAGACAACCATATTAGAAACGATTTTTTTTTTAAATTAAATAAATTGATCCGTCAAGAAAAAGAACATTCCCATTCCGATTGGAATACTGCTTGTTCTTGACGAATCAATTACATAGCGTATTTACGCAAACGTTTATTACCTTTTTGGAAAAGCAAAAAGCATTTCTCATTCGCATTATTAGATTTGCAGCCTCACACATTTACAATCTATGGATAAATAGCTTCAGTTAGTAGCTTGCTCACAAAAGAAAAGCAAACAATTTCACACAACTACTTACCGAAATCATGCAACACTTCATCTTCGATTTGAAACTGGTACAAAGCGAAGTACCCAGCACCTACAATGCAAAAGAACACAACGGGATACGAAACACCGTACATTTGCATGTAAGTCAATTGCATCGGATATTGAAGAGTCATTCGCCCAGTAATTGGATCAGGCTTCATTTCACCTCTGTATGCGGTCCGCGGTATATCCAAGCTAGTCATGTTGATCGTACCCCAGCGGTACGATAGGCCTGAACATTTTCTCTTCCATAATTCTAGGAAAACCTACACAATAAAAGATGATATATCAAACAGGAAGTGTGGAGGAGGCAAATACTTACAGTTGTCCAAATGACATAGAATCCACACACTACGGGCAAGTTCAGCTCCCATGCGAATTGCAACAAACCGAGCAGACTTGGGAATATCAAGGCTTTTGTGTAAAATTCAATAAATGCAAAATACAGGCCAATGCTGCTGCCGTAGTAGTCACGAATATCTTCAATCGGCAGCTTCAAGCCAAAATTATAAGAGAATTTATTCAGGAACTCCTGTGTGGGAACAAATAAAAATAGACATTAGGTGCCATTAAGATCGAACCTATCTCGGGTTGGCCAATTAGTAAACTATTATCTGTGATCATTAAAGTCTACTGCATGCACCAACAGACTTCTTAGATAATTAAGAATAATGTCCCTCTACACTTAACAACACTGAGAGAGCGACCATATTAAATTGAAAAATGCATCAAGATTATCCGCCACATGGATGCAATTTTTTGTTTTTCACTCATTCTGACAGATTTCACTTAATTTTACTGTTGGTTTCGCTTCCTGGCCAATAAACAAACCAAGCCAAAACACCCCTATTTCATTAGCAATGCAAGTGTTTTGCAATGTTTACACAATTACCGGGCAGATATAGAGAACGTTTTCAATTAGAAATCAATTTTTGAGATTTCAAATTCCTCTCGCATCATGTAACGCAACGCAACATGTCATGTTTCTCGCGCAAATTTCCTCCGAAAAAATTGAGGTCATCGCTCCGGTGATAATATACGCACACGTAAGAAACGTTTTCGACGCCGACATAGCGACATAGTTGTGTCTGGCGTGCTCTTGTAAAATGGAACCTGTTTGGCCGTTTGCCAAATTCTATTTCATAAAAAAAAAAAAAATTATTACCAAACACGAAACACCACGTCGCTCGTCTTGCCGCCTGATCGAAATAGATTTGTTTGTTATCAGATTTTGGAAGACAAACTACCCCTCCAGACTTGTTAGGGCTTATTCACTTACAATATCATGCAACGGGAAAAAGTGCTCGATGGTTCCATTGCGGATATACGACATCAGATGGGGTTTTATTGCGTCCTTAATCAGCACCGGTGGCTCACAACTACGCAGAAGGTCACGTTTTTGCATATTGCCAACCAGATAGTCGGACAGCGTGTAGTAATTAAACTTCCTCATGCTCCCAGTGACAGTAATCTTGCTGATTTCCGCTGCATCGGCCAGACGAAGGAGTTTATCGTTTGAAGCCGTCAGATAAAGATACTTCTCCGTTTTGCTGTGTTGTAAATATACTTAATTACGTTTTTTCAGTTATACATCATAGGGTTTAACTTACCTAACCACCTCTAGGGTGGTGAGTATCCCAAATTCTTGGATGATCTTCTCCACATCTACGCATCTAGATATTCTTGCTTTTTCCGAAAATATTATCACAAGGAATGTCTGCAAGAAGTTAAAACATACTTTGTTTTCGTGACAAGTCATTTTGCATAATATGTGGATTACCTTTCTGCCATCCTTGACCGGTGGAGTTTTCTTCTCCAGGCGCCTTAGCCTAAGGTTAATAACCAACTTTGAGCGTCTAGAAGGATTCGGCTGATTCATAGGGCATTAGTGTTGGAAGTGAATGAAGAAAATCCGATTCACTTACCTTGTTATTAGAAAAGCTCTTTTGCCTTTGCAGACTGCACGGATTATTGAGACTCCACTGCCGCCGAAATAAACGATTCTCAATTATATTTTTCGGCGGATTTATAAGGGAACAAAGAGCACCTATACGTATAATAAATTACGACATTTTTACAATGAAAATAGATGTAGAAAATTAATTTTATTACCATTGCACTCTTCAGCCATTACAGTCTACAGAAATATTTGTGCTAAAAAAAAACGAATGTATTTCGAAGATGTCACCACAGCAGCTGACTTTTTGACAAGTAAACAAATCGTTTTTTTTTTGGAACAGAAGTGTTATAAGCAGTGTAGACCAATTGGATGCGTTCATTTAATTAAAGGGTATGTCCAAAAAGAAAATTAGTGTTGCTGACTACATAACTAGCTGAACTCAGATTATATTTACATTTGCACTGATATTTTTTGTTTTCTTTTTCGTGGCTAATAAAACACTATTTCAAAGTGGTTTGTTTGTTTGTTTCAAGGTAAACTGCCTTCCGTTCAATCTGAAGGACTATTTTTAAACAAGGTGTAAAAAACATTTATTTACAAAACGACTTGTCGCTAACAATGGAAGAGCTTTCTTTGTGCATATTTATATAAATTTTAAAGTTGCAAACATTTTTTTTAGCCAATGAAATATAATCTTAAGACACGTTCAAAATTTACGGTCCCGAGCCACCGAGCATGTTATGTTGTTTGCAAGGCATCGAGCCAAGTAGTTCTATCTCTTTTAAAAATTGCGCAGCGTTCACTCAAATCAAAGGAAACTGTCAACATTAGTACGACCAAATTCTTAGTCGAAAATTCTAACAGGCGCTTTGCCGAAATTACAATTTTTCAAAACTTCAAAAAAGTGATTTTAACATATTTGATATGTGATAAAATATTCCCATTTAGAAGAAACTATCATACATTTTTATAATACTAAAATATGTTTAAATCAGTGATTGCAAAAGCTTGATACTAATGTTTTAGACCTAGACGCATTTCAAAAGAAATTGGCTCGCTCGTGTATGGCCAGCTTTATGTCCAATAAGATATTCCAGTTATTCTTCATATAATCAGAGGTCTGAAAACCAATCGGACGAATCGGAACCAAACAGACAGCTGTCACTATCTTTAGAAAATGAACATTTTCAAATTGACCAGAAGTCAAGAATGTGCAGAACTTTTTCTGTTTGGTATTAGATTTCATTCTGCTGCTCGCTAGCTTCAGAATTTTTAAATTAGAATTTTGCTATGTCCTTTTTCATTGCTTTTGTTTCATTCCAGAATTCATTCCTTTTTGGTGCCAACGATCAATTCCGTTGGGGAAATGTCCGATGCAAATTAAGTTTTCCTATAATAGATTAGCATACATTAAATTAACACACAGTCACAGTGAACACAAAATATTACTTAAAATATATTTAGCCACTTATATTTTGTATATCGCACAACATAATTTTATTATTCGAGTTCTCCTAATTCCGAACTTCGTTTTCTTGGTAAACGTCCAGTCCAACTGCAGTATGGTAAGGTATTGCTAAAATCGCTTAATTAACTGGTAAGCTCGGTCTCTACAAATTTGATTGAAATGTTGATCTGTTTAGAACGCAAAATCTCGAATGACAAAAATCTAGAAAACAAAATGCACGCCAAATTGGCTTAATTTTGCTTCAAGTCTATATAGATTTTTGTCTCTCCACATTCTAGATTTTGTACCATTCTTTTTAAATGACAAAATAAGATTTCTTACATTTTGCCAATTTACTACACTTCTGACAATTTGGTACTTTCTTTGCATCAGCATCAGCATTTCTTCTTGGAATTTGAACTCACAATGGATGTTATGAAGCGGATATCCGGAAAAAATAAAAACCGGATATGAATAGAAAAACTAAATAACAGCTTCATTATGGCGATTAGCAGTTGTAATTGCAGTAATTATGAAATTTCCTGAAACGAATGATGACTTGCATTTTTCCCATCTTGAACGGTTTTATTCTAAAATTTTGCTTCATTGATCATTGTTTATTTCTCAGTTTTAATTCATTAAATTAGATTCACAACCAATTAACTCAATAACAGTTTAATTTTAACAGATTTCGTAGGTAGCACACTCATTGTACTAGAACTTAAGCACGTTATCAGCACTTGGCCAGCTAGATTTCGATCTGATGCAATTTACCCAAGGCAAACAAAATTTAATAAGAGAGCAGTGTATAATATTTGCTGGTGTAAATGAAACTATATGTAGACATGTCTCCGTCAGGTGTCACTCTTTGTTATAAAAAAACAACAACTCTGTCGAAAATTTGTTGTGGCCCAAATATTGTACAATAAAACGCTCAATTCGTTGAAAACTTCAGTTCAAAAATTGCATATGTATTTATATTATTAATATGTCACACATTTCACTCCAGGCACAGTGTATAAAAGCACTTTAAATTCATTAAAGCATTTAACGTTAGTAACAGCCAGATCAACATCATATAGATGTTAACATCCATAGATTGGTAGAAAAATAAGGACAAACAGTAAAACAATAAGATAGAAAGTCTAGTAGTAGTAGAAGATTCGACAGCAGAATTTCATAGCATAAATATATTTGGCGCAATCGAGAGCGAGTTTCATTCGTCCTTTTTTTGATTTTTAAACGCCGATTTTAGTTTACTGAAAGTCAATAGATTAGGTCAGAGAGAAAGAAACGATTCGACAGTACCCACCGTAAATCCTTGTAGGCCAAACTTGATTCATAGTCGGACTTCAGCATTGCGATTCGCACCCATCGCGGTCGCTTGTGAATCACTTTGTGGATGATAAACTTGAGACCGAGTAGAAGATGCTCGAAAATGATAAACGAGAGATTCGGGGTAGTGGGAAAGAGATTAGCAACAAATCCTCTGCAATATAAATTACAAATAGTTTCATGCAATCGCAATTAGAAGATTAAATGATTAGATGTATGTACTAACCTGACGGACGGTTGAAGGTATAACAGCCCACAGTTGCTCAGTATTGAAAGGACGGAGATTATTTCAAAGGCTGACTGCCAGGCACCGATATTTTTAGCACGTCGTGCAAAGGGACGCTTAAAGATGTTGCACAACTTAAAGTGGAATTTATGTCGTTATTAAAGAAAATCTAAATAGAATGAAATTACCTTAAACAAATCAATGTGCCGGGCAAAGATGTTATTAAGTAAAGCTCCAATCGATGCAAATGGAGCCACCGCAGCGAAAAGAACAACGTAACCAAACTGAATGCACATCTGCAGGTAATCCTCATAGGTACTTTGGTATTGATCTAGGCCAGCTTCATAGAAAGCCTGAAATAGAAAACTATAGTTAGTTGATTGACTGCTCTACAAACACCAACCGCACCTGCTCATAGCGAACAATGTCGATAATGTTCGACTTTTTGGTGTCATCCATTTCATTGGCGATATATTTGGTGAACTTCTGTCTGAGCACAGCCAATAGCGGTATTCCAATTTCCTGAGCCATGCAGACTGCCTGAAAGTACATAAATCAGCTCCATTCCAACTCCAAACTCAACTCACCTGGAAGATAATCAACTGCATCATTAGCTGATAATTTAACTGCTTAAGATCGCGCAACACGAATGCGATATAGAACAGCGAAAAGAAGTTATTAACAATTTCGAAGAGCATTAATTTATTGACCCGATGACGATCGTATTGACTACGCGTGCGATGATTCTCCATGTCTGTAAGAAACGTTGCGAGCTTCTCGTAAGCCCAAGAAAATATGGCAATGAGAATCGACTGAACTATCACGGGTATGTAGAGCAGCAGTGAATCGGGTCCTAGAAGATTAAGAAAACAAATCAAAAACCGATTAGATAGAGCATTTACTTTACATACCAAAATCCTGCAAAACCTCAGCTTCAATTTGAAACTGATATAGAGCAAAATACCCAGCCGCAAGGATGCACAGAAACACCACCGGATACGAAAGACAATACATTTGCAAATATGTAAATCTCATCGGGTATTGCAGGGACATTTTGCCGGTTATAGGATCCGGCCTAAGTTTACCACGGTACGAGGTTCTTGGTTTGTCTAAGCTGGTCATATCGATTGTACCCCAGCAATAGGAAAGGCGTGAACATTTTCTTTGCCACAATTCCAGAAATATCTAAAGTAAAATCGAATGCACTTGAGTTGTTAGTAGAATTTTAGAAAATTATACACTTACCGTTGTCCAAATAACATAGAATCCACAAACTACGGATAAATTCAATTTAAACGCAAACTGCCACATGCCAAACATACTTGGAAAAATCAACGCTTTGGTGTAGAATTCAATAAATGCAAAGTACAGTCCGATGCTGGGGCCATAGTAGTCACGAATGGTTTCAATTGGTTGTTTTGCTCCTAGTTTGTATTGAAATTTATCGAGGTATTCCTTTGTGCGAAAAAACAATGTATTAGGAAAACGAGAATGCAAAAATTGAATTTAAATTAAAAGAGATAAAAATATAGTTCTGCAAAGATGCACATATAGGCGTATGTGAAAGACAATGCGTGCGGGTAAAATAGAGACCCAAGTAAGAAGAGGTAGTAAATTTATCATTTTATCCTGAAATGATGGAAAAATTGTAAACACCCGAAACAGACGCTGAAAGTTTCAATAACCTTATGCTGAAAACTTTTCCCTGGTGTCCCAACTAGGACAACTCTACACCTCCATGTTTCTAAGTTTCGACTAATCTAAGATACTTGCAATTTGTTGGGATAGGCCCTTGAGGGTTAAACTATGGGTAGTGCTGGTTTGATTCTTATTCATTTTTGTATATCGAATTTTGTAGAAAAAGCAAACTATTACTTGTAATTTAAGATCTTGGTCTTTCCGTCTTTCCCAGTCTTTCGCCAGTCAGGAGACGTTTGCATCCTTCACAAAATTAGATCTGACACCGGAAATATTACCAACAGCGTGCAAGGCGATGATTTTCTTGGCGTTCTGAATCAATTAGACCATGACGCACTTCTTAATATCAGAATTCGACGTTTGAGCTTCAACTTCTACCTATTCAAGTGCAATGCCTTCAGCGTGGAAGCACCTCCAAAGGATTGGCTTTCCATCTGGTTTCAAGATGAGTCTTCGTGTAATAATCTTTATCAGCCTACCTTTGATCCCAACGGATATTTATACACCTCTACTGATATTTCGCAAACTTTCTCGGGAAATAAGGGAAATAAAAGGATGATGGCAATAAATCGGAATGCAATAAATAGAAATCAACTTAAGACGCTTCCCTAGTGCAAACAGACTTTGAAACTGTTACAAAACTGATGACTCCGTGTATTATAAGTTCGTCATTCAAGAAGTTGGCCTTGAGCGTTATGAATAGACTTTGTCTTACGAGTCAATTATTCACTGACAAGCTTTTGTTCAAGTAGTTGTCTGTGAGCAGGGTTACACTACAGGGGGAGAATCTTTGTAAACGACATAATGATCAGCCCTGGAGATGAGGGGTGTGTGGTGCAGTCCTATGCAGATTATAATGACATAGCGATTTTGGGGAAAATTGGAAATGGGAACAGAATTCTGGACTCAACGTTAATTGAACGAAATATGAACTAAGTTGTCTGTGGTGGCCGACCAGACGACTTAACTGATTTCTCCATACACAGATGCAGATTCACGCAACACATTAGCTGGGTAAACCCCTAATTCCGATTTTAATTTCCATTCAGTGGAATTATTACACATCGTCTCATTTCCCATACAAAATAATTTTAAAGATGATTTCATCTTATTTAGCCTTAATTTAACAATTAATCTAAGAAATTTACACCACTTTTTACTTACGATATCATGCAACGGAAAGAAATGTTCTATAGTTCCATTGCGAATATACGACATCAGTGAGGGCTTGATTGCGTCCTTAATCAGAACCGGTGGCTCACTATTCAGTAGAATATCATGCTTCGTCATGTTTCCAATCAAATAGTCGCTTATGCTAAAGTAATTGAACTTCCTCATGCTGCCTGTGATTGTCAGTTTGCTAAGTTCGGCTTCATCTGCCAGCCGCAGTAATGTATCAATTGACGCCGACAGATACAAGTATTTCTCTGTTTTGCTGAAATACTTTTTATGTCATCCTACCGCCATGAAGTACATTTTTAAACTCACCTTACTATCTCTAGCGTGGTGATGATACCAAATTCCTGTACGATTTTTTCTACATCCTCGCATCTTGAAACTTTTGCTTTATCAGAGAAAATTATTACCATGTACGTCTGCAATACAAATTCATCTATTAGAGAAGCTTCAGCAAATGATCACACTTCGCTAACCTTTTTGTTGTTGTTGTTGTCCGAGAAACTCTTCAGCCTAACGAGCGTTTTTAGTTTGAGACTCTGCTGCCTACGGAACACACTGTTAGCTATAATATTCTGCGGTCGATTAATTGGAGAAGTTCGTGCGGTTGCTAAAATAATTTTATGGTACAATCATGACGGAGAAAATAAAATCAATTTTCTTACTCTTGTTCGATTCGGCCATTGTTTTCTTTTTAGCTCAATCCAGGCGGGGAGCTGACAAATAAAAAGAAATTTCTATCAATAAGATGGAAAAAGAAATATGTTTGTACATACATTCAGTCAAAAATTGGGTTAAGATTAGCTATTAATGGGTCATTGCACTCCTATTGTCATCGCTTAAGAATAAAACGCTATAAAGTACAAAAATATTTTTCAAAATAAACAAAACAAAATAGATGCCACTTGGAAAAACTGTTAAGTTGATTATGTTTTTTATAGAAATAAAATACAAACATTGAGGAAAATTTAATAAATTAGAACTGACCTTATTCTAGGAAATACGATCTTAAATAGATCTAGCTCGAATCGAACTAGTATGGGCCAACTCACCGGTTTTTAATTAATAAAATAGCGAATTTGTTTGGCAAATTAGGCTAAACAGCTGATTTTTGACGGGTAAACAAACCCAGCTGACTTTAAACAGGCATGAAATGTAATAAGTTTATATCGCTAGAATTGTGGAGGCGTTGGAATAGGTTGGAGTAGATTCCTAATACATACTTTGTAAATATTTGTGAATGAGCTAGTTTCACAGAAAAATGTTAGAACTTTGAAGATAATAAATAAAATAAATTGTGATTTTTATAAAAAATTTTGGCATATATCTGCAGCCATATTTTCTTAGAACAACTAACTAACTAACTAACAACTTTTTTAGAACTAACTAACCAAATAAGTTATGTAATTATGTTTTTTACTTCGACCACAGGAGTGGTTATTGATATCAGAGAATATTTGGGATATTTGTTTACTTATGCTGATTCTGCAGGCTGTTTCAGCGGTGCAAATATAAGTCGATATATATTTTCTTTGTTTACGCGAGAAAAAATTAAATAATTATCTTAGGGATATTTTTACTTAAGTCAAATGTATTAATTACAATCTCAAATACATAATTCTTTATGAATATTCTTTCGTTCTAAGATTTTTCACTTATAGCATTTTTTGAGTTAGTTTTTAACGAAAGAGCCATAAATGTCATATTTTAAAATAACTCTTAAGCAAAGAATGAAGATGTATATTATATATCATTAGGGAAATAAAAGTTGAGACTTATTTTTGAGCTAACTATATTCCACTGTTTTATGGGCTAAACCTGACTAAAAAAAAGCGGGATAGAGGCTTAGAAATTTGAATTTTCAACAACAACTCATTCTATATGGGCTTATATAATTTTCGTCGCGTAACCCACCGCACAGATAAAATCTGTTCTGCCAAACAGGAATTTCTTGTTTGTTGTTGATAGTTTGTCTAGAAACTTAAATAACGGTGGCACCAGGAATAACTATCGTTTATGACCATTTATTGATAAGCTTGAGATTTTCTCAGAAGTTTTTGAAGTTAGTTTTTAACAAC
This sequence comes from Ferdinandea cuprea, assembly GCA_963576555.1. Lineage (NCBI taxonomy): Eukaryota > Metazoa > Arthropoda > Insecta > Diptera > Syrphidae > Ferdinandea > Ferdinandea cuprea. Next base: position 142,972,410 of record OY754958.1, on the reverse strand, counting down.
ATTTTCTCATATTAATTCTTTAAAAAAAAAACATCACTTTCGTGGCAGGATTGCAGGAATATTCATAATATACATTTAAAAGTCACAGTTTGAAATAACAAAAGAATAAACAAAAGTCTAATAGTTCACAATTTATAGCATTTAAGATAGTTTTACCTCCAATTTATGAATTTTTTTTTAAATCCGAAAATTGGGATAGGAATTGAATAGGGATTCGAATAGACCTACATATCATGCTTTATTCATCGCAACTCACTAAATCGCATCCAAAAATATATTTCTTCTTTGACTTATACACATATGACTTGTACAATAAATACGTTAATGAATTTCTTATAAAGTCACTTTTTGAAATACGAACAACAATTCTTACAACTACCATTTTATTTAGAATGGCATCACTTTACTCACAAATCTACTACAATCTAGCTGTCATTTTGAGCACATTCGCCTGATTTCATACCATCAAAAACCATAAATTGTCATACTTAAGTGAGTGAAGTGATGCAAGTGTCGGATTCGTGCCAGAGAAAGTGAATTGATAAGAAATTTTTCCATTCTGTATATCAATAAAAAACACATTAAAAAATGATTTTCCTAATCCACTGTAAATGAAGTTGCATTTTCGCGGCAAAAGGCAAACGTTCGAAACTCTAAAATTGTCGTTTGCAACTTAATCAATAAACCCTGACAAGTCTAAACATAACCTTAAAATTTAAAGTTTAGAAGTGGTACCAGAAATGTTTCTACTAAAACCTCAAAAGCACAAAAAATTCGCATCAATTGGGAATTCTTCATATATATAAAAAATAAAAACCAAACAAATTTCCAATTTCACACATCTCAACATTCAAATAATCATCGAGAAGTCAACAGACAAGCATTAGGCCAAAATATGCTCAAAGCTATTCTTCCTGCTAGATGGGATGGAAGGATCCTTCCATTCAGGATGTCAACTTCACAAAAGGTGCGAAAAAACTATCATCTTATCAGCTAAGAAAAATTATGTCATAGTCATTGGTTCACCAAGAGAAATGAGTTGATAAGGCTAAAGACAGAGGAGCCGTGCCCCCTCTTGAAATTTATTATACAACTCGACCAATTCGTGTGGGGGCTATGCTAGCTGTTATCATTAAAATTTATGACGAGTGTTGACACTGGTGTCTTATTATTTCATTTAATTTTGACGTAGGGTATTTATTTGAATTGTTTCAATCCATTCGTTCTCTATTTACATTTACAGATTGTTGTTGTCTCTCTGACAGCGGGTGTCGCGCTTCTCGGAGTTCTGGCACGTTTTCTGCGCCGACGAAAGTCACCCCGTCCACCTAGGCGACCGCGAAAGCATGGCGGTCGTCGTACACGTAACAGTATGCGAAGCCCTAACGACTTAATGTCGGTAGCCGGTTCAAAGGCGTCTGCTCGATCAGGCAGCCCTGTGGGTTCCACGGTAACCTTTTCCGACCGCCTGTCGATGGCTTCGGGTTCCATTGACTCGGCAGCGGTCGCAAATCAACTTCTCACCGCACAACAGCTTGGAGTCATGGGAATGGAGGCCCTCGACACTGTAATCAATCACTGGGAGGATGCTCTGGCAGCACATTACTCACCCGGTGGCATTCCGGCCGTTCTTACTACAGCCGAGGAATCGGAGTTCTGTCGGGAAATTCAAAATCTCCTCGACATGGCGTACAAGCTGCAGGATGAAAGTGAATTGCTGTTCCTCGATCAAAGATCGGTACTATTTCGCGACGAAGCAGCCATCGAAGAGGAGGATGAAGAGCAAATGGCGTCGGCGCGAAGCCGAAAGTCTACTATGAGCCGTACTGGCTCTGACCCGAACTTTGATTCGGCTGAAAGCTTTGCCTCTGCACTGGATCAAGTAGCAGATTTGAGGGAGTTTGAAGAATTTACCGAAGCATTCGCAGAGTTCGAACAGTACCCTTTGTATCAAAGTGCTCTTAAACAGTCCGAGGAACAGCCGATTCCTTACCGGAATATCCGCACAGAACTGGTGCACTGCGCCACCGATTCGGAGTACTTGGCGAAGCTGCATTGCATACGATTGGCGTTCCAATATTTATTTAAGGTGAGTCAAAGCAGAAGTTGCTTCCAGAATCTGTGTTAACCAATTTCTGTTCGTTGTAGGACCCCAAAGTGGGACAGTGGGTAGCTGATACAGGACGACAGATACTCACGGATCTACTCTGTCTCGGCGACAAGGACACCAAGGATTTCCTTGTCGGCTACGAAGACATGATCAACTACCTGCAAGACGAAAACAATTGGGACTATGTCGAGAAGGAGTTGGAGGCACGCAATGTTAAGGCCATGACGTTCTACGACATTTGCATAGACTACATCATCTTGGACGCATTCCGTGATCTAGACGCACCTCCAGCTAGCGTCACAGCTGTGGTTCAAAACCGTTTTCTATCGAACGGGTTTAAGGAGACCGTAAGTATTTTAACTAACAATACCAATAGTACAAATCGCTAATAAATGCAACCACAATTTGTAGGCTTTGACCACAGCAGTTTGGTCTGTTTTAAAGGCCAAGCGACGGATGCTTAAGTTCCCCAACGGATTCATGTCACACTTTTACATTATTTCGGAGCAACTGTCGCCGCTTCTGGCTTGGGGCTTCTTTGGACCTGACGAGAATCTCCGAAGTATCTGCCATTACTTCCGCGAGGAGATAATGGGCTTCCTAACCGACATCTTTAACTTCCAGCGAAGTCGTTACACCACCGTCGAGGAGCTGGCCGAGGACGTGATGAAACACATGCGGACGAGAGTGGACAATATTGGAGTGAAGTTTTGCCAGTAGGATAATCAGCCTTTTGTTCTGTTTTGCGACACGTGCAAGCGGCGGAGGCTTTAGATTTAGTAGACCAAAGCGAAAGCTAACGCATGGTGTGTGATGTGTGTCGCTCGGTGCTCAATTTCAACTTTTCATTTTCTAAAACCGGGACTCCTACAATTTAACCGATTTTTCATGATGACACCAAACACGTTTTAGTTTTAAATTTGTTGACATTGTTACGGACGTGGTATTTAGATTATATATGAAATATTGGAAGAGTTATTTTTGTTTTTTTTTATTATTCGTACATTTTCCATTACTGAATTACATATAAGTTGTTATGTGGAGGAAGTCTTTTCCTTAAGTTGTAAGATTATTACAAAATAAACGAATAAGTAAAATTATATTCAGTTTGTGATTTTTACTTAATTTAATATAGGTACAAATCTGGATATGAAGATATTGAGTTTATGATAGTGATAACAACTCTCTTATTGTCTTAAATAACCATTCAAAGTATCCTTTCACAGATATTTTCCGTTTTAGTATTTTGTTAGTGGATGAAGCTGTTTATGATGCAAAAATAAATTATAAATCCCAATTAAAGAAATATGATAAAAATAATAAATAAATATTAGGCGTAAACGGCCCATACAGGACCTTAAGCCTAGCTTTTCCAACCATTGTGTGTGTGAAGTTATATTTTTGACACGAATGGAGGGACCTACATGACATTTCTAACTCTTGGTTGTTTGTCAGACGTTCGCAAGAGGTGGGACAGCGAATAAAAACTTTCAGGTGGTACAGGTCCTCTCGCTTAGTGCTCCAAACCCACTTAGCCAGTAAGCACTAATAAGTAAGAATAAAAGCTATAGTACAACGCAGCTTAAGGAGAACAAACAAAAATTAAATAAATACAGTGAAACATCTCTTGAGCGGACAACAAAATTTGTGAAAAAATAAGCTTTACTTTCAGACAGAAGGGACATGTTTCAATTAATCTTATTTCTGTAGCTCATCCTTAAAGTAAGTTCCAAAACATCAGCTTTCTTTCGTTCAACGGAGAATGTAGCATAGTTTTATTTATTTTTTTGATTTGTCAACAAAGTATATACATGACCTTTCTACTACATTTGGATTAAGAATTCAAAATTAAGATAAAAATAAAAAAAGTACAAAAATATTAATCAAATAAGACACAGAAATTATGAAAAAGTTATAGAGAATGCTGTAACAATTAAAATTTAGCAAGCAATTATGACTGGAAATAATTAATCAATATAATATCGTCATATTAAAATTAATTAAAGACACGCAATCATTATACAACAATATTAATCCATTTAAAGAGGCAGATCTGCCGTGATTAGTACGAGAACGGGGAATAAAAAGGCATCTGTTATGATGCAAATTGAGTGATGGAACATTTAGATTAACAAGACTTAAAATATCAGGACAGTCAATAAAAACAACCTTTGACATCTTTCTCCTAACTTCAAGAGACTCGGTCAAGAAAGTTTAAAAAAATCAGACCAAGAATGTTCTTTGCGGGCAAACCTTAGAAATCTTTTTTGAGTTGCATCTAATCTTGCAATATGAACATTGTAGTATGGATACTAAACGACTAATCCATATTCCAATAAAGATCGAACAAACGATATATAAAGTTTTTATCGCATAGGGGTCACTGAATACTCTAGCATAAACCCTCCCCATGCTCTGTTAACTTTGTTGGTGATATATTCAATATGGCAATTGAATATATAACGAAGGCAGTGTGAAGTACAACGGGAAAAAGTAATAACCGAACACTTACTAACATTAAGAGACAAGTAGTCTTTAGAACAAACTTTTGAAGATTTTCATTCAAACGTTGAAAACAGTTAGAATCATTGCATGAAGAGAAGATTTTAAAATCATCGGCAAACATCAAAACAATAAAGTTTGGAACAAATTTTACAACATCATTAACGAATAAAATAAATAGGAGCGGGCCAATGTGACTTCCTTGCGGGACACCGGAAGTTACCATAATTTCGTTGGATAAGTGACCACGAAATATCACATATTGTTAAGTATTAACTGACTTTGGACAGTTCTGTTAAATGCTGGGACCCTAGGTCCTAGGATATTTTGTAAGGAACTAACATTTTTGTTACGTAATACAATGTCAGTGTTTTTTATTTGAAAAGTATTTAATAATATTAGACCTTGTAGCTAATGTTTTTTAAAGTTCTATGCAGTGAGCAATAGCAATAGTATTTATTTATTTTGTATTATATTTAAGCGGTGTATTGCAATACTTCATATTAAGAAGATCTTATGTGCTCTATAAGTCCAAGTTTCGACTGAACCTAAGGGTCTCGAAGAACTTTCCGATTCTTTATGACTTGAGCCGTTTAGGGCTTCTATTAAAATGTTTGAGCCTTCTTTGGGTTCTTGATCTTCGTAGCACATCCTGCATGTGTTTGTGAATCATTTGCAAGTATTGTTGAGAGAGTGTGTTCAATGAGAATATCCGCTGTTATCTTAATATTACGCTTGATCAATTGACGGGACCTGCTTTTGACGCATATAGAATTCACAGTAGTTAAGCTCAGTTATGATGTTACTTGGTAAGCCGTAGAAGCTTATAAAGTATTTTGTTTGCCTCGAATCACTTGTTAATTTCATGACTTACATAAATATAAGTAAAACGACTCTGATGTATATACAAGTCATAACAACTTTAGATAGGGTGATTAATTTTGCGCCACCTTGTATTTGTAATCAGGAAGTTTTAATTTATGTTGTAAGAAAATAAGCTAGTTTTACCAGTTAAGACGAAGTGAGCATGAAAACAGTTGAATACTTTAGCTGCAATTTCACGATACTAGGCTGGTACAGTTGTTTACAACATGTCTTGTCTTTCTAGCAGAAGGATTGCCGAATGCCTTCGGATCCGGACGCTTCTGATTAAGCAATTGAAACGTTAGTTTTTAGTCATTTTTATAAACCACTGGTTCGTTGTTGCTTTGTTCTAAAGTTATTCGATATTTTTTGAAAAATCTTATCAGGCTTTTTTTTTCCACACCCTTAGTGACTCAAAATTGTTTAAATAATAGCTTAAAAATGAAGCTTAAAGCAGCTTCTTCTGGACAAGCAGACTAGGCAGCGAGAAAAAAAATTATTAGACAAACTTTTATGAACCTCTGTTTTAGTCATTTTATCATTCTCATTTACAGTGTAAGTTCAACATCTCGGGACGATTGCAATAACTTTCTCTTTAGTACCAACAAATGTATACAAATCTAAATGAAAAACATAAAAAATTCATTGCTCATTTATTTATTCTGTTTTTATAAAGTATAAACAATAAAAGATTCAAACTGACAAGCATTACAAGACTTGCAACAATTCCAAAAATGAAACTTACTCGATAAAATATAAGCTCAGTATTTTCCCAGAGTTCTAGTTCCGAACCAAATATGGTTTCTCCAAGATAGGCACTACAAAAATTACAAGCAGTTACAAGAAGCGCAGCTCCTAGAATTACTTCTACCAATACATTCTGTTGGAAGAAACATCTTTTGATTAATTTATTTCATTTCTACTTGTCATCTGTCTATGACAACATACGAATATAAGAGCATTGCGAATACCACGTTTTTCTTTTGATGGAAATACAAGCCATTCTAGTCCTAATAATATGCTTATACTTCCTGTTGCCGCACATGCCATTTGAAAATAAAACGTGGTCATATTTTTCGAAAAATGTCCGTAAATAGAAAGAAAAACTAATGTCAGAATGCAAAGAACCTAAAGACAGAAATAAATAATAAGAATAGGTTGTGCAAAATTTGATTCAAGATCTTACTCCTACGAACAGTTGTGGTGCTCCTAGGAGCTTTATCAAATCTAAGCAGCAAATTTTTATTTGGGTATTGTTTTGAAGTTCTTCCATTTCAATTTTGTTTACTCAATTTTAAGTTGCTTGACGTTTAAAAGGAGTACTACGCATTAGCCCAGTCGGTTTGTTTGTACATACAAAGCCGTCTTTAGTAGATGAATGTTAAGTGGAAAATTCTTGTACTGGCGCTCTCTGTAGTCTTTGGCTTGGCTACTCCAGCATTTATATATAGGGCAGTTTTGCAGATTTTCTCGTTTAAAAATCATATTTACAGTTTGACGGTACAATCGAAAGTCTTAAGTGGATTTAGAACGTTTTAAGTAGACTGCTCAATACAGGGTGTTTTAGGTATAGAAATTCGAATGGAAATAAAACACAAGAAAATCGTTTTAATGTCCATCAATTTAGCTTTCTTCAAAGGATAATTTTATGCCATTAATGTTTAAATATGATTTCGGGGATGTGGCCGCCGCGGCTGGTTCGAATAAACACAAGTCTAGAGGTCCAATTTTCAACCACTTTTTCAAGCATTTGGGGCTGTATGTAAGTTTTTGTGGATGTAATGGCGTTTCAAGGGTCTCATGTGGATTCTCTTCACTTCAAATGCGGCAATTTTGCTTGTTGACGTAGCCATTCAACTCAAAATGAGCCTCATAGAGTAAACGTAGTGCGAAAACGATCTATGGTTAACCAAATTAATTGCTCTGATGGACGATGATGTCGACCATAAAATGAACGGAGCTTGCGGTAAATTTCGCGCACTGAACCATTATTTTTGAAATAAATTTGCACGATTTGCAAGCGTTGTTCATTTGTCAACCTGCTCATGATGAAATAGCAAACCAAACTGAACATAAATGACATTAGAGTTGCCAGATTTGACCACAAAATGTTTTATCTCTATTCAAAAAAGGAACTTCTAAAAAAACACCCTTTTAATGTCAAATATAATAGCAAAAAAAAAAGCTATGCCAGCAGAAGGGTTGGCAGTAATTGTTTAACTTATTTCCCAATTAAATATGACTGCTATTAATTAATTTAACTGAACACTGCCAAATAACGATTTCTATAGCCATCTTTTGACATACAGCTATTTGGAGATGCATTCGTTTTTTATACGTCATATTAAAGAAAAAATAATAATGATAGATAGAAATAAATAATAATAAGTTGTTCTTATAAATCATCTAATATTTAAACCTATTTTTAATAGATTGGAAAAATGTTAATGTTAGATGTTTACAAATATGATTATATTTCGTATAGTTTTTTTATAGATGAAAGTTAAACTGTCCCAAATCTCGAGATTATACAAATTTTTATCTTTTATCGATTTATTTATTTTCGGACGCATCCCTTTATAGCTTTTATATTAACCAACATAATTTTATCACATCCGTTTCGAACAAAACCGCGGCGGCCAACCATGAGTTAAACAGCACCTAACTTAACAACAAAAATGGCAATTTTTAAGCACATTATCGATTGTGTGCAGCTGTATTTAACCAATGGCTTCACGAATATTGTCCTCTAAAGCGTCAATTGTCTCTGGCATGTCAGCGTAACACTAATCGTTTACGGCACCCCACAAATAATAGTCCAACGGTGTCAAATCACAGCTCAGCGGTGGCCAAACGACATCAGCTCTGTGGCTGATAATGCGATCTTCAAAAACAGGGCGCAAAACATCGAGTGTAGCTTCGGCTGTGTGGCACGTAGCGCCGTCCTGTTGAAACCAAATGTTGTCAATATCCTCCTCTTCAATTTTTATGAACAAAAATTCGTTCAACATGGCCCGATAACGATCGCCATTGACTGTAACGGCCACTCCTTGCTCATTTTCGAAGAAAAATGTCCCAATTATGCCTCTGGACCAAAATCCGAACCAAACAGTGACTCGTTTTAGGTATATCGGCTTTTCAATGTATGCGTGTGGGTTTTCTGTGCCCCAAATGCGACAATTTTGCTTGTTTACATACCCGCCAAGATCAGAATGAGCTTCATCTGAAAAGATGTTTTTTTTTGCAAAATCGGCATCTTCTCTAAGTCGATCGCAGGCCAGCGTTTGCCAGCGTTGTTCAAGCGTATACACAACCATATTCGTTCAGCGGAAGGATAAAACTTATTATCTGTCAAATCAGATATGAGCTAAGTGTTACCATTCGCGAAATAAGCACTAGTTGAAAAAAAAACGTTATTCGGCGGACCCTATTTTAGCCGTACACTTTTGGGTACAGCATTTAAAAATTGTCAAAGCTTAACCAACATACTTAAAAACCAACATACTTTTTCTTAATGTGTTTTGATCGTATTTTCACCTAAAGAACGTTGTCAACAACAAGTACATCTTCGTTAATTTTGTTGTTTACCACTTTTTCAATATACAGCTGACAGCAAAATTGATTTATCTATATTTTTGGTTGTCTTATTCGAAAAATGTTCATATGGATACATATTACTGAAGATCCTTGGCGAAAAATGTGGGACAGTAGAGGGGTCTATCATCACACTAACTCAAGTTATATCAATATGAAAGTGAATATTTCCAATTTTGAGGTTCAAATACTCTAAATGATATAACTTCAGAAATATTAGATACAGCTAGAAAAACCAGTTAACATAGTTTTTCAGCTTTTCATTTTAAATGCATTTTCCTCAACAAATTTACCCCATCAAAATGTAATTCGTTTTACTAATTATTTCTCTGATAAATTCTCTATGAATTTTTTGAAAAAAAAAATGTGTAGGGCAAATGTTTTGAAAAAAATGCATTCAAAATGAAAAGCATATATGCGTAGTTTTTTAATTTTTACTCAAGGCATCATAACTTTTTACTTAAAACAAATAGATAAATGCAAAACTTTTAGTCACTTTTGACACTCACTGTATATAAAAAAAAAATTCCGGTCTATTTTGTCTACATTTTTGTATAATAAATTACTTTTCTGTTTAAGTAACATATTAAACAGAAATGTAATTAATTTTTGTGGTCAGCTATTAACATTTTTTAGACAAGTGCAATAAGTTTTTTAAGCTGCAACTTGACCCTAGTCAGCATTTGAAGCTAAGAATTTTCGGAGATTCCAACAATAATTATTCCAAAGTTCGAAATCAATTTATGCCATCTCACAGTTATTAAAAACTAAATAACCCCGCTCCAAAACATTACAAAATATTCGCGACTGTCTTAGAAAAAAGTTCGTTTATTTTTAGCGAAAACAATTACAAAAAGTTTTTATATCAATTACATTACAGTAGGTATATTAAATAAAAACATTTTTTCTTTTCTTTTAGAACACTTTAAAATTTCTTACATGTCTAAATAAATAATAAAAAAAAAACAAAATCAAATGAAAATAAAAATAAGAAAAAATTATAATTTATAATTCGTAACATAATATGTTCGGATGTTGGCGTAAGATCCCTCAGAAGACGAATATCTATTATTATTTTTACACTTAGATTCCACGATATGACTTATGTGCCAAGAATGTGCTAATAAAGTAGAGTACACTGTTCACCAGACCCATAATAGATGCAGCGAGATAGGCATCGTATTGCTTGTAGCGCTTGTATCCTGAGTTGCCATTCAATTCGATAAGAAACAATACTGATGATACCAACAGTAAAATACCAGCAACTGTATGGTAAATAAGTTCCTGGAAAAAAGGGTTTAAATTATTTCCTATATGATAATATTTATTTATTTCAACTTACATAGATCGTCTTTGAGATGATACCTCCGGTACTTAATGAGGTTAGACAGGATAATAGAAGGCAAAACGTTGCTATCATAAATGTAGTAACCATCAGAAAGAAGAAAAGGACATTAGTACCCGAGAAGTTGATCATGCTGTTGGCATAGTAAGCGCAAATTCCCACACATACTGCTCCGATGAGCTAGATGATGAATAAATTGGATTAATTAACATGTGAATGAATTTTTATTTCTCAGTTATAATGCAACTTACAAGCTCCAGCAATTTCAAAATTCCTGGAAATGACTTCAAGTACCCGGTGTTAAGTACAATGTATGAGGTATTGGTGGTACTGGTTGTTGTTCTTGTAATCGTTACTGAGTGAGACATTTTGGCGGATTAGAGATTCGACTGAAAACATACAAAAAAGGGAAAACATATAACAAATGATAAAATAGATAAAATTGCCAAATACTATTTTCATTTAGATAGATACCTCAAAAACACGTTCTTCGTGCGTAAAATACTAATGTCTTTCATGAAATAGAATAACTTAAATTAATGCGAGAATTGAATTAATATATACCTAGATCTAGATTACTAATGATTTCGAAGAATCGCAATAGTCAAATTTAAAACATAATATGTATAGGAGAAAAGCTTAATTCGTATGCCAAACGAGTCAATAAATTGACAATAATAATTGTCATACCAAATATTATCATCGATTTTAAGTTATCCGCGCAGGTACGTGTATTCTATCTATTAGTTCGCCAGCGGTTCAAAAGAAGAATCAAAACAAATAACAACAAAATAATGTTTGGTTTCCGCTGAAGTGACATCACTCCCCACTCGAACGTGGAGTTGTTGCTTGATATCAGCTTCCAGCGCGTCCCCTTTCAGAAAACCGGACGCTTATAAAATTCCGAAACAGAATATTATGTTGATCTTGAAATTCACGACATTTCAAAATGATTGCGTAATCAACTTTATTGGGAGTGTGTTTATTCGCAAAACATAAAATAACTTAACATGAATGAAATTTAAATTCAGATTGAATTATTGGAGGTCAACGTCATTCAATGTCGCATCAATATAGAAAAAAAAAACTAAACACCTATAGTGCTGTCTCCCACTTCAATGAATGATTTATGTTAGTATGTATGAGGCTTCTTTTACTCAATTAATTGATACTTTAAAGTATTCGTACATCGCTGAGTACAGGGTGTAGCTATGATGTCATCTTATGAACTCTGAGTCATAAGATCACTCTCACTTGATGAGATTACAGTTTTTGCGATAAGTTCTCTAGTTTGTTATTCTAAGTTATGTGATAAAATTGCAGCAATCAAGGAAATGGTGATAAAAAAAAGTATTTTTCATATCCGTCATTGTTAAGAAATATTTTTTTTCTCAAATTAATATAGAAATGATCTAAATTAAATTGACAGTATGGCGGGTTTATTGATGTTTCTAGTTCAGAATTCAAGACTTACAAAATGACGCATTGTAAAACATGGTGTTTATTAAGATAAGATTGCAAGAGCATTCCATTAAGATAAAATTAAGGAAAACATGCATTAAACTAATCAATTAATGGAGAACATGGTTTTTTGAAAATAATTTATATTGAATATACATACATAGCGAAACCTGTCGTTAGAATGTATTGGTCGTCATTTTTTTGGTGGGTTTGTGCATAGCTTTATATAGTTGTCCGATATTTACGGCTCATGTACTTCGATAAAACAAATTTGAGAGAAAATTGTGGTATCAAAAACGCATGGTTGCGAACATGGGACGAGTATTCTGGCTAAATTGTTAAGAAGTACATCAAGAACATTCCAAAGAAAGAGATTTTCTTTAGTAGCGTTAATTTGAAGAATGCCAAGAAGAGTTTGGATACGGTACCAGGAATACTATATGATTTAATCTGACGGCAACTGACCACTTATAGCGGTGGTGGTAATGAAACACGGATTGATTTCCATTTATTGCCCCGTTACATAAAGCTTAGGATAACCAAGTTATTTTGGGTGAGACTACCACCCGGCAAAAGCGTCTCATCTCAATAGAATTATTAATGGAGAAAAAGAATAAAAAGACATAACACAAAAGCTTTTGGTACAATCTAGAGTAACCCCAGTCTTCTTATGTGACCGAAAAATGTCCCCTAAGCTGAAACGAAGGCTCTACACCGGAATTGAGCTCGTCCGAAATGTAAAGAAAATATGAAGCAAACCCCGAGCAGCTAAGACGAATTGAATATACTTCGCATGAAAGCAGGAGCAACCAAGATATTAGAAGCTAAAAGATTCATGGAATTTAATAAATGACAATTTTAACTTTTTGAATAGGTGGCGTATACGTAACTTTTTTTCTCAACATGAATATATAGGGTCCGCCAAATAGTGAATATATAGGGTTCGGAAAATAATTTCATTCAAACGGCTGCCTCGGCTGGCCATGCAGTAGCTTCATCTGAAAAGATGATTTTTTTGCCAAAATCGGCATCTTCTCTATGTCGCTATGTCGCAATATTTCTCAGCGTTGTTCTAGCGTATACACAACCATATTCGTTCAGCGGAAGAATAAAACTAATTATCTGTCAAATCAGACATGAGCTAAGTGTTACCATTCGCGAAATAAGCACTAGTTGAAAAAAGAAAACGTTAAATGGCGGACCCTATATAGGTATTTTGTATTTGCATTATCAATTCATTTAGGCTGTGCTGAACATTGTTAAACTCTTTAATCAAACTCAGAAATTTTTTTTGGTCGAACTATCGAAATATTTTATATATATTGTCCATACTTTAACCTTTGTGCAAAATCACTTATTTTGCCATTCAGTATCATTTTTAAAATTTCACTAAAAGCTTTAAGCTTCTTCAAGAGTGGGAACTCCCATTTTTAGCTCACATTTATTTTCGAGTACTTTAAGTAATTGTTATTCGCAGATGACTAAAACTCTTTCAGAATTTGAAAAACCCATGACCATTAAGAATTTCGAGAGAACTATGGCATATTTTCCATTGGGTGCAACTTTTTATTCTGTAGTAACACAAAGTGCAAAAGTCTTACCTGCTCAAAAATCAATTTACAGTACCATTATCAAATCTACAGTGTCTAATTGAAGAATCTATGTGTCTTATTGAGTTCACAATTGACTTTTAAGTATCACATCGACTATGTCATTATGAATGACGCACAGTGGTCTACATGACTGTTTTCATTGCCAAAATCATACAATTTTAACGGTTAAGGATTGCGCTACATATTTTTTCAGAAAAAATGGAGCCAATAGAATTTTTTTTATGAAATTGCTTTACAGGGTGTTTTATAATCTAAAATAAGATTTTCTCAGAAAAGGAATTAATATTTCCCTTTAAAATCATACTATTGCGCATCGTGTCAATAGTTTATACCAAAATATGTAAGACTGATCACAACAGTCGATGTTTGAAATGTTTTAAGCAAATATTATTATTTTGTTACTCATCAAAGCATAAGAGTAAAAACTCTTTCTGTGAAACATTTTACAACAGTGTTGGGAAAAAGAAACCATAAAAAATATTTATATAGTATGTATAATATTTTAAGATATCCACTTTCTTTTTTCGTTATCTCTGTCATATTTTATACTCTAATGTCGATTTTCATTCACCCATTCGCCATGTTGGAACTGTACCAACTGCTGTCAAGAACTGTTCCAACTGCTGTCAGTGCTCTTCTAGCTATTGTGTGAGTACTGTTTCAACATTGTGAATTGGGTGAATGAAAATCGACATAAGATGGTTTTTCGTTTCCAAAAGTTCACTTTCTATTATTCTACTATTCCAAAAGTTCACTTTCTATTATTACTCTTCAAGATGATGAAATTTATGATAGCGATGTAAGGCATATCAAGAGGAAGTTTTTATTTTTGCAATGAAAAAGTAATTTTATGTATATGTAAACAAAACAATATTTTCGAAGACTGTTAAGACTTGTATCTAATAAAAAATGTCTTGCCATTTTATTTATTAAAAACGTGCCCGGCACCAGCAGGATGAATTCCATGTCTTTGGCAAAGTTTTGTGTCAATAGGTCCTCTGTCACACCCTTAACGCCACCTATCGTAAAATGCAAAAAATCAATCTATTTTCCGGGATTTTCTTTCTGCCTAAAATTAAAGTGCAGCAATACAAAATGAAAAAAGAATGATGAAATCGGCGGCCCAGCGGCTTACGATATATAACGTCATCGAGTTTCACTCCGAAAGAATTATACATATATATAGAAGATATTAGGAGATTTTTTTTTGTTAATTATAAATATTTTAATAAAATTGTGTGTTTTAGATCACAGAGGGGATAGTTAAATCATGTCAGTTTATTTTTATCCCTACTTTGCCGGAAATTGTAAATTTTTAATTTTTGTTTTTTTACTTGTTAAATGTTAACAAAAACCACTAATAAAAAGACGATTATAAAAATGTGTAAGGGTTTTCTTTATCAATCATAAGCCGTGATGAAAAAAGCACTAAAAATTTAGCCGTCTAGACCATACCATAGGCCATAATTTGCTAAAAGAGGGTAAAGAAAGAAGATTTAATGCAAATGTTTGCAAAGCGTGCTTGAAAAAGAATGTCACATTAAATTGGAGTTTGATGAGTCGTGACTCACTATCTTCAAGACCAAACTATTACAAATGTTACATAGCTTAGACAATTTTTTTTTATTTTTTTTACTATGTGTCGAATGCCAAGTAACAATATATAGGGTAACATTTGAATTGAAAGTTAAGACACTCAACGCTCCTTGGAAAATCTGACAAGTACAACTGAATATTACTTTACCTAAAGATTGTTAAAACATTTCGTACATAGCACAGCTTTGTTACGTGAGGAGAGTTTTAATTTGATTGCATAACAAACTAACCTCCAATAAAATTGTTCAGTTTTTCATTCAAGACACGAAATAAGTTTTCAAAATATTTATTAATTGACATCACGATAAACAAAGCACTAAAAACCAACTAATCATTCGAGTTACTGTATTAACAAAAAAGGACTTGAACACACTTAATAGGAATAATAAATAAAAAGTACCTTCTTATCGCAGTACAAAAAATATTCTCCTTCGCAACAACAAACTTGAAGAACATGCTATCGCAAAGTACAAGCGAGGCCAAACATCCCCAACCTATAATTGCCAAATGAAAACATGATAGCTTCCGTGCTGTCGAAAAAACAAAATCAACGCATTCTTCATGGTATCCTACAACAGCAATGTGAAAAACATTATAACGGACAACAGCGAGAAAAAATACTAATAGTACATGGTAATTATTCAAAAGATAAAATCTAAAAATATCACTCGATTGGAAATCTTTGAGTATACAAAGTAAATCTTATTTTTCCAATTGATCGCCACTTACATTATATTATGGGCGAGTAAATGTTTTGCAGATGATTTTAATTTTTTTTTTTTTTTCATTTAAAATTCAACTCCCCAGGCCCACACCCTACGAAAGCACAAATAAACAAAATGTCAACAAAAATACAACAGAAATAAATTTACTTAAATTTTTTTTTTTGCAAATCGAAACCAAACAACGCGATCGGAATGACGAACGATCAGAATCGAAAACCTGCTATCGTCTGCCTTTGCTGTTGCCTACTCCAGCAACACATTGAATGTATGAACAATTTTTTTTAGGTCATGAGAATCCACTTACACATGCATGCAATCCATTTTCAGTTTCATTATACGAAAAAAGTGGAATCCAGACAATGTTTGTTGCTTCATACAAAAAGAAACTACTCGCACGCTTTTAACGAAAATCAACAAAATATTTAAAAATAACTTCGACGAAATGACGTCACCCCGTTGCTGTAGTCCGTTGCAAAAAAAATAAAGTTTTATTACAAATTCAAATGCATGAACCAGAAGTATATTACTAAGAAAAGAACTATACATTCCCCCATTTTCTCTGTATACTGACGCACTATTCGCTTTGAATCTAAGAATGATGTAATGAAATAGGAGTTTGATGAGGGTGAGGTCTTCTCTTCTCATCGTCGTTATAAGGAAGACCACACACTAAAGGAATCAATGGTAAAATACGACTTTAGTTGACAGCTGACCTTAATCAGAATTAATGGATTTATTTTATAATCTGTTTTAATATGAAAAAAACAAACACAAAGGGAGTTCTATGTTCTTGAAAATAGCCAAATTGTTTGCGTTTTTTTTTATTTTATACCAAGATAAGTAGAGTATCTTTAGCGCAGTTAATTAGTCATTTCGCGAGCTATACATCACTTAACCAATGTATTATTAATTGAAATGACGATGATTAATACTTGATTCAAGTGCACCTTACTGCGCGTTGAACTTGGATTGCGGTAGCAGTAGAAGTGAATAAATTGAGAGCGTAATAGAGTGAATTTGTAAATGGTCGTAGACAGTTGACCCCATTGAACTCTTTAATTACAACGTAAGCCTGCAATAATGTCATGGTATCTTGTAATACAGCAACTAATGTTATGGAGATGATAAGAAGTTATCGTCCCACTGACATCGATATTTTTATAGGCCTCACTGACAGCTTTGTATGATGTCATTATAACGACAAAGGGCTGTTTTGCATATGACGTTTTGAAAGCGTCAGCTTTGTGGTTACTATTATGCACAATTAAGTAGCGAGATAGGACGGTATAGGAGCCACTATTTTACTCCCTTTTCTCTTTTACATAAGTGTAGTACTTAACTTAACATTTTGTCGGCGAGAGTCTGTGTCTTGGACAAGGTCCTACTGTACAATAAAGGAACTAGTGTAGGTAGATCTAGAAGCACTCTCAGGGACATGTGAGTAAAAAGGAAATAAAATTATGTAGTTGAATTCAATGCCTGAAATATCTTCAAAGGAGATGTTGCCAAGCGTTCGAAGCTAGAAAGCTTTAGCTAAAACCGGATACTCACAAAGAACATGAAACGCGGTTTTAGTCTTATAAGTGTCGCATGTTGTTTGTCACCTGTGCGCATAGGCAGATGAACTACGGACGAGTACATCACAAGGTAGTGAAAATAGAAGTATGCTATGTCCATAGAGTTATGCTGGCCGATATCCAGATTCTTTAAGACGTGCAATCAGTAAAAGAATATTAGGGGCTAGTTGTAGCTATCACTAAAATGCATAATTGAAAACTTTATTTTTTTTAAGCGGCATCAAAATAAAGCTAATCACTTAGGAATTTATTTTTAATTTTTTTTTATTTCACTGATTGAAAACGATTTCAATGAACAGATGATATTCGTTTCTACAATTTGGAACACAATCGTTCCACTGATGTGTTCGATTCTCTTTCTATTCTCATCTGTAAAAGTGCGATCAAACGGTCATCCAACCTTGTCATCCGGATGACATGCTGACGTCAGAAAACTTGTTTATTTCGGGCGGGATATATTCTACGTCATAGTGACGTCAGGATGTCATCCGGATGACAAGTTTGGATGACCGTCTGATCGCACCTTTAGTTTTGATTTCAATGATCAACTCTAACCTTAAAACATGTACCAGTTGTCTTTCACTTACAGAAATTTTTCAATGATTGGTATAACTTATTTGTAAAAAAAATTGAAATATCTCTTCCACTGATTTGTTCCAATGATGCATTTGAATGATATCTATAACTAGCCCCTTAAGTGCTTCGGTGGCTCCTCCGTAGTTTCAATTCCAGCTGTTCTTTGAACATTGCTTATTTTGGTAATGGAACCACTGGACCAGTGAGAATGGAACGTAGTACTGCTGTGTACATCCAGAGAGCAATTCTTGATTGAAGTTTCCACTTTTGCCAAAAATTTTACTTATGGCATAAAAATGATTAGCACCTGGTTTTCAGTATTTAAGTTCCAAATAAGTTTAGAGTGTAGAGTAAAATGAAGGTACTTTGCACTAGACGATGAGGATAGATATTGAATAGGACGTTAATAACGAATGAATATATTGGGATGTGCACACACCATTGACGCCCACTTTTCGTCCCCTATTGTGGTCTATTGTATCTTGTTTGCCATTGTTGTTTGTAATGAGAAGTTGCATACGAGCGTACTTCTAAAGCGGTATCACAGCGGTGCCATGCAGTAAAAAACCAATTGTGTGTATCGGCACTTACTTAAACAATTGACAGCTCACTTTTCATTCAGTTATGACAAATGCTTCCGATTACTCCCGACAATTATAAGGTCTGTTGGTCATTTTCAAATGAAATATGCAGCGAAAACCTATAACTCATCATAAGCATTAGCTATGAAACCTCGAAGACCCCAAATCAGTGCATACCACGAATGAGAATCGACAAAATCATTTTTCCTAGTAATGCTGATCTAAACGTTCGAGTTTGCTACATATGTAATAAAATATTGATAATATTTTAAATAAAAATGTAACACAGAGTCCCATCAGTGCTCGCAGATGATAAAATGTATCCTAAACTTAAGGAAAAAAATTGTATAAACCTTGCAAACTAAAAAAATTAGAATAGTAATTAATTGGATGAAAAAATCTAAGTGGGTGTAATGCAAATTTCACGCTAAATGAATTGAATTATTTAATTCTAAGCATGCAACAAGTTTGGGTACATTCACAGCTACCTACTCATATTTTTTGTTTCCTTTTTATGCTTGGCGATGCTTGATTCATGCTTCGATGCTGCATCATGCGAATGCTACAAAACCAATTTAATACAGAGGACGTGTCTGAGAAGGACCATAAAAATATAATTTTGTAAAACACTGCCCACCCTGTCCCTATAAGTTCTTAAAACAAACGCTTAAATAAAAAATAGTCTCTGGTTTCACAAAACAGGAATTGATAAAACCAGTTTTGAAATCATTCCCTATGTAATACGACTCGAAAAACACAACACGTGCTATATGCATTTGCTTCAAATAATATGATTTTACTTAGTAAATTTGTATTTGATTCTCCTTAAAGTTATCTTCAAATTTATTGAAGTGTATAGCGATAATTTTTCAGGTAAGCGATTTCAAGTAAACATTCAGTTAAAGTAGCAATTTTACTCTGCGTTTCTCTTGATATCAGTTTGTTTTGTTCTATGTATTTCCTCGGTTGAGATGCTTTTTTTTTATTAATAGGAAAAGAACTGGTTTTAAATCCGACTCAAGTTCATTTTATGTGAATTAAAATTTCATAACTGATGATACGAACAAATTGCTAACCAACTTTCTGGAATTTAAAATTTGTCATAAATGATACATGGGGTTGGCATTGTAATAAGGACTAAAGTTTAACTTAAGAATGTTGATAATTATGTTGTATAAAGACTTAAATAAATAAGTTCCACTTAAATAGTCGTATTAATGTTTAAGCATTATAATTGTACACAGTGATCGATTGTCTTTCCAATGTTCCGGCCAAAACTGATTCCCAATGATGTCACTAAATGTACCCTACCCCTGCAATTGAGAGGTTAGCTCTGATAACTAAAAGGGCTTGTCCCATCCGTTCCATTGCCCATTAGTTCCTACTACTATTGCACTACGGAACTGTTTGCATACATATACACGTTGAAAACACGTTCTATTGCAGATTGAAAACATTTTCAGCAGCACCTTTTTTATAAAATGCATAATTTTCCAATAAATATACAGCCAACAAATCAATTGCACCCAGACAGTGACATCATTGCAAAAGCATTCAACAACAAAATTACCTTCCACAAAAAAAAAAAAACATTTGCTCCTCAGCGCACGACCATCAAAATAGTAATTCACTTACAACAACAATGTAGCCAGTGTGTAAGCCAACACCATGTGAACTGAATGTAAACAAAATAAAAGCAGCGACCCACAATAAACATAAAAAAGCGTCGCTCTCATTGTAGTCTGGTCATGCCTTGAATACTCATAGGTATGTCCCGATATGGATCGAAAGGGAAAGTTGACCGAACCCCATTTCCGAATCCAAATCAGTATCCCTGTGTGCCAAGTATTCCCTTCCCTCCTTAGTAGGAGGCATGTCATCAAGCTCAAGAAGAAATTGCAAATCATTGCGCACTTGTTGCACACTGTGCACACGAAAGTAATGTTTAATGTCTATTGCCACCAGTCGCCCAACAAAATTGGAATGAGATCATTCAAGTAATTTTAAAAATGGATATTGGAAGAAATCGTATTTTCCGAGAATCAGTGAAACAGCACAAAAAAAAACTAGAAACAACCACACCCACACACATTTTGGTGTTCTCAGCAAATTTTAAAGCAATTTTGCGTTTTTGGAGAGAACAGCGAACTTAAAATAGATATTTTTCTTTTTTTATTACAAAATCGCTAATTGTTGGAGAATTTAAATTTAACATTAAAAAAAAAAATATTGTATATCAAAGTTTAAAACATCATTACCGTTGGGTGTTTTGTTAAGGATCAGCACTATATATTATTAGCGCGGTAATATTTAAAATCAAGTTGTAACGAACAACACAAACTTTAGAGTTGGAATGAGAGACCGCAATACAGTGATTAGCTTATGTGCGCTACCGCGAACGTCGCAAACGAAACTAAACTAAACTCCAATTTGGTATCTATTGCGAGGGAAGTCTATTGACGTAGCTAAACGCGCTGCGATAGCTGTGAGAGCTTTTACCTTAATCTGAGTCAGTGAGCTTTTAGTCGCTGCTTTGATAAGAGATGTGTGTAATCGAGTCTTGACTTAGGATAATTTTTTTTTTAATGCAATGAGTAATGCCCATTGTTATGGTGGAACGATGGAATTTCAATGAAATTGTTGACACGACTTTGGGGTTGTTTCTATAATTTGGTTGCCTCATTGTTGAATTGTTTAGAGTAGACGAAGACAAAACGAAGGTAGTAAATGGAAAATAAATTTCGTCATCGTTTGAACAATCTGGAAGTAGATATTGGTATCATTATCAAATTATTATCAATGCACGGTTTTCCTGATTGCTTTGCAATATGATAGACATAAATATATTAGTAAAAATTGTGCCACATCTATTAATTTAGTGCGAGAAATTTAAATTGTTTTATTTGTGTTTCTTTTTATAGATGGTGTAGATACCTACGGCACACATTAGTTTTGCGAGCGGCTTTTTTTAAAGGAGAAGCGACTTGGTATTTGTAAAGCTTGAGTTAAAATATCTTTCTAGTGTTATTATTGTAAAAACGCGAAAATAAATCTGTTTCCTTAGCTGAATTATTTGATGGTCTTTGTAAATTGCATATTGGAGTTGCACTCACTTTGTTGCCCGCCATCTCCGGGCTGTGAGTATAGCGCTCTTTTGAGGGTAGATGAGAGCGTTGATAAGAAATACATGCTTTCTTATGACAACCGCTTTACGCCTTAGTACATACAAGATTAATAAAAAGGTAAGGGGATAATGAAGCGTCAGTGTAAACTCCCGATCACGTCAACAGCTGTCAGAAAGACACTATGATAGCCTCTGATACTAATTTCCCTCAAACGGGAACAACTCCCTGAATGTCAACGGAAAGCATGACAACCTAATAGCTCACTAATTAAATATTTATAGACGCTTATACCTCCCTTCCACTCAAAGAATTATTAACTCTTTAAGAGAAGGTATGAAGATTTTATGGAAGCGGAAGCTTGTGCAAGCATCCTTGTTTTATTTTATCGTGCAGCCCATAACTTTGTTAAACACAAAATATGAGGCAATTTGAAAACCCCATTGCCAAGCGCCACAATGATTACTGATTTCCGATGCTGGTACTGTTATTTCGTTTTTCTTATGTCGTTTTCGTTTGGTAATCCGGGAGAGCTCTCCGAGCTGGGATGTCAAACGAACAAGTAAACCTATTAAATTTGAATTTGTAGTGTATTTGTTGTTGTGTTTGTGTATATGTATTTCCAACCGCCTCACTGCCAATGTGATGACGATGAAGGGGGTGGTAGGACAACAAAATTAGCTATTGAAATATGTTTATAGTACTCCTAATATTATTTCTTTATTTTTTTGATTAAATTTGGTTATAATTTCCACCTAATCTAAGAATTATTAAATGCATCAGCAACAACGATTACATTTATCGATTTTGACGTTTTCGGTGTATGGTTGTATTAGTGCTTCTGGTTTTGAATCTGAATTTAAAGTCAGGAGAGGAACTGTCATTTTAGTACCAAACGAACAGTTTCAGAAGAGTCCGGAAGTCTTCCGGATTACCAATCGAAAACGACATTAGATCCGATCGGAGGTATTGCTTTTCTTCAACCGCCCCATAATTGCGGCAAACGAAGGATTGTTTCCTAATTTTTTTTTAATCTACCAAACTATATTTCTTATAAAAGATTTCGCTAGTAAAATGATGCAAGCCAAATAACAAATCTTCTATAAAGTTTTTTGTTCAGGTTAACTAATGTGAGCTTAAATAAAAATATTTAATAAGAAAATATAAGTAGGTACACATTTTCGTATACCACACAAAGTCATAAAAAGTTACTCCAGGGTAGTTGCACTGAAACTTCCCTATAATGACAAATAAAAGTCCATAAATTCAACACGATGTTTATTTAATACTTATGTACGAACGAAAATATATTGTATGGAGAAATTCCTCAAGGTTGTTGACCAGACCACACCTTCCCATCAAATCTTATCTTTCTAAGGTATCTTCAGTTATTCACTTATTGTCAACGAAATGCGAACACTTCTAAAGAAACCCAACACGCACATCATCGAAGGACGATGATGTCATCAATGTTGCAACGTCCTGATTTTGATAGTACTAAACACATTTAATGGAACTATTTGCCTTTCCAACTTCAACATTAAAGTTCCATGTCTCCATTAAGTTTCGACACAAAAGCAATAAAATAACGTTCGTCTCGTCTTTGTTCCCTTTTTAAGGAGCAGTTTAGCACAATTTATTATATTACAATAAAAACATTTGTTTGGAATGGGTAGATACGCTTTACCCCTTTTATTGCATTGCAGCTGTAATGTGTGGGTTTAGGGTTAGGTGACGTTGAATAATTTGGAAGCTTGATTTGTTATGTTTTTTTGTCGTACCCTATCTATGTACATATATATTACGGCTCTTAAGAATAATGAAGATAATACAATTTTTTTTTCACTTTTAATGGAAGTGTTATGTACCTTATTCGTAATTAGGAAGATTACTCGTCTGAAAGTGTTCGTTTGGTACTTGAATGGCCTTGAAAATAACAGCAAATTTTTTTTGGATTTGAATTTAGAATCAAAACTCGAATAATTTACACATTCAACTACAACAAACGTCATAACCGATTGACGAGATTAGCTGAAAGTTATTAAAGAATTCAAGAAATAATAGCCGTTTTATATTATTGCAAATAATGTACAGTGAGCCAAAAAAGTATTGGTATACGGATTATTTTTGAAGAAAGTTTCTTTCGGTCGTAAATAAAGAAGAGATTAGAGTTCTCTAAGCTTCACGTTACTAAGGCGAAGACATTTTGGAATAATGTCGTATTCAGCGACGAGTCAAAATTCGACATTTCTGGCTCAGATGGCGCACAAAAATTGGAGCTACAAGAAAACCACATCACTAAAATGTACTGTAAATGTATAATGTGCGGGTGTTTCGCGGCATCTGGAGTGGGCAATTAAGTTTTTATAGCCGACAAAATGAACAAGTTGGCCTACATGAACATTTTAGAAGAAAACTTATTCACAAGTGTTGAGAAGTTGGGATTAAGGGATTCATTCTGATCCAAGAATGGCTTATTTACCATTGCGCATATTTGGCATTTGTTGGGAAAAAAAAGTAAGAAAATACAATATTACCTCCACAGCATTATTAATGGAAGCCTTACGCACATAATGGGAAAATATTACATACCACTCAGGAAGCCTCCAATCTATAAACTATCATAAAAGCCAAAGGAGGCCCGACCAAATATTAGGTGTTCATAATTAATTTTTTTTTTTTAAGTGCCAATATTTTTTTGATATTAATTCGTTAAATTAATATTACCTAACCAAAAATAAAATACTTTTTTTTTTGTTTAAATGAAAAGTAGTGTTCAAATTAACTTTGAAAACAGAAATGTGTCAATACTTTGTTGACTCACTGTATATGGATCAGCCGATGATAATAAAAAACTTTGGATAATCAAACACTGTCAGCATTCTTATAGCTTTGCCCAGCCTAACCTGATACTGAACGACTACACTGCACCCAGAATATCGCACCGTGCAAATATTTTTGTAATCTTAGACATATTAATCATTAGCTTCAGATAGAGAGCATAATAGAGCCGTTTTTTAGTATCAAAAATTATCTATATGGATCTTGACTACATCAAATGCACTACATCAAATACACCGATCTTACTATATATCGAGATCACGATTCCCGATTACCAAACGAAAACGGCATATGTAAGTATGGTCGCATGATTCGTATATACAAATTATTTTCCTATTAACACTTGGGGCACCTTGTGGGAGATAGTATAACAAGTTGATAATAAGATCATGTGTATTTGCCGTAGTGCATACAAATTCAAGATCCATATAGATCATTTCTGATAATAAAAAAAGGCTGTTGTAATGCACACAAGTAACGAAAAAATTTTATTCTTGATTAAAGATGGAAGTTTCTGGCCCTAGTCTAACTTACTTGATTTTTAAGTTTAATATTCAATATTTTGAAAATAATTTTATTTACGTAGGAATAACAAAAAAAATTTAAGCTTAAAATTTGTTATCAATGGGCCTTACCAATAAAAAATTAAATATTAAGACTAAATCCGTGGTCCTGTTTTCTCGAACGGTCAATGCATTTTTGAGCCGGCAACAACCATGTCAAATTAAAATGAACATTTCGACAGGTCATAGGAATGAGACGACAGATTTATTAAAGACCATAAATAGAGAAGAAGGGCTGAGCTGAGGAGGATTCTGAAATACGTCCGATGTTTCAGTCAGACTTTTGTTTGATATATTTTTATACCTTTGGTTGGTTCTGTTATGATATTTATATCAATTCTTTAAAAGTACGGCAGTCTGCAACAAGCATATTGACGTCATGACTTGAATCTTGATTGAAATTATATCCCGGAATTATGGCTTGTAACGGTGGCCAGGAGTAGGAGACCCTACCGTATAATCATAAACACGATGGTCTTAAATCATATCAGTTTGTGATTGCATCTGTTCCCTCATTTACCCGGGTCGCAAGCAGGACCAAATACCTTTGCATGCAATACCAAATATGCTTTCTTTCAAGGGATCACATTGGCATATCACGACTGGATGGATAAGGTTTCTATGGGGCATTCAGTATGTCCTTCGGGTCAGGATTTTTGAACCGATTTGTTTTGATAAACCCAATAATCAGCCGTTTCCTAGGGAAATTCTTCGCCTGATCTCCACTACATTGTCATTCGTAGAGTACCCTGTAGTTTTTCTGTTATAGTAATAGTTGCATTTGGTTGGTGGACAGACGCTTGTTTTGTTTGTTGATAGCATATGTTAAGTCTTGGCCTCATTTACTTCAAGACCCACCAAATTCGCCTGTTCTTCAATAGCCTTGAAAGTCTCTATCAAGGCATGTTGAATTAGGCCGATGATGCTAATATCGTCAACATAATATTTTGGGGATAAATATGCGACTTTATAAGGCTAGGGATACAGTGGATGCGTATTCTGACGAACAACAGCTCCATAAGAACCTACAGTTTTCTTTGTTCTGAAGTGTATGTCAGAGCAGTTGTTCGTCGGAATAAAAATCCTGTCGAACTGACACCTTGCTAGTGCTTAATATCCATATAAAACAATTAAGTTAGTTCTCCAGTTAAGAGTGTCAAGACACAAGGAACAGAACCTCCGTTCGTTGATCAACATCGCAGAACCAAGTGCGATTTATATGTATACCTAAAGATGACTCTTTCCCCGTCGACAACTCGGTATAAGCAAAATCTCCACCTTAACTGGTAAAAATTGTAACTTTAAATGTAGTAAAACAATTTCTCATTGTTCGAGGATGAAAATGAAATTTTATTATGTAGGTACTACAAAACACGTTTGGAACATACAATATTTAAGAAATTATTTTTAAACCAAAAAAAAAAAAAAAAATCGAAAATTAACCAGAAACATGTTTAAGACTTCTAATATTGCTAACAAAGTTTGGAAGTTTATTTGTTTTCAAGGGCAATGTTAAAGCGATTGATTTTGTCATTGGTTCAACCAACTACAAGGTAAAATGCTTCTTTTTAGAATGTTTGCTTTTCGTAGATGTTTTGTTTTTTTTCTTTTAATATTTAAAATTTTATTTTTATAAGTGCGTAACCTAAAAATAAAGTCGCGATTTAGTCTAAACCATCATCTACGAAATCTGGTTTTTGTGATGCAACCTTAGGTGCACTGGGCGGGGCTTCTGGTGGTGGAGTTGGATTTGTTCCAGCACCAGCACCTGGGAAGCCGCCAGGAAAACCGGGCATTCCTCCCATTCCAGGCATACCACCCATACCACCCATTCCGGGAACACCGCCCATTCCCTTCATCACATCGATGAGCTTGGCAATTTTCGGATTGTTCTTGTATTTTTCAATATTTGCCGGATTCGATGAGATGTCAGCTAGAGCAGCAGCAATTTCAGGATCATTCAAAGCGGAGAACACATCCTGGAAATTGAGTCCACCTGGAGCTGAGTCACCTGTACCTGACTTTTTATTTTGATCTCTGGCCTTCTCGTTGGCCTCTTGCGTTCGACGAACTCGTTCTTGTCGCTTTCTGAGTTCCTTTTCTGTCCGCTTGCGTTCCTGCTTAATGCGATGTTGTTCAATTTTCTTCGCATTAGGTGTTACTTCGCGCAGCCACTCGTCGGCGTCCTCATCAAAGTCCAGCTTGCAGGCTTGCCGTAAATCTTTAGCAGCAGCTTCCCAATTACCCAAAAGCCGATGAGCACGTCCACGGAATTTATAGGCGGCGGCTGAGTCACAGTTCAATTCCAGGGCACGGTCGCAATCGCGAATGCACGCGTTTGGCTTGTTAAGCCTAAGGAATGCTTGGCCGCGCTTGGCGTGGAACAATGCATTTCCGGGATTCAATTCGATGGCCTTAGTGTACAAGTCAATGGATTCTTGGTATTCTTTTTCCGAGAAGGCGGCAGCTGCTTGACCACGTAATTCACTCGATTGTTCGACCTCTTCTTCGGTGGGTGTTTTTGACTCATCGCCCATTGGTTGGTTGGGATCGTTGTCAGGTTCAATTACACCTAAAAGCGAGAAAGTAACATTTTAATCATTTTATCTTTGGTAGAGACTTGCGAAACCAAGTGTATAATGCCCGTCACACCTCTTTAAATGCTTTTATAGGCTATCCCACATTTTGGATTCTTAAACTGAAAATGGTCTCCTACTCTGCTTTTTTTTTCCATCAGCAGTAAAACATTTGCCTTTGTTCTAAAAAGTTATTTACCCAACGAAAACATTCCAATCTCTGACTCAACCACAATTATTTTAAATCATCTTATTTAGATCAATTTCAGTTAAAAACAACACACTATGAGCGCCACGTTTTTACGTTTTTTGTTGTAGTTCCCTTAAAAAAAAAATAACTCCCTTTTTTCACTCACCTTCCATATCGAGCTCAAGTTCAGATTCTGATTCCGACTCCATTTCCTCATCGAAAGGTTCATCTCGTCTGGTATCCTCCTGCTTGGGCGCTTCAGCTTGTGCAGCACCACCGAATGGACAAGCTCTAAAAAAGAACAACAAATGCATCAAAATCAACATTATGCATCACATTCAATCGATTGTTCAACCCATAGAAATGTGTAAGAAAAGAAAACGAAAAACACAAAAGTACTTACCCAGGAAATTTGAATTCGCCTTCAGGCACTTTGCCTCCTAATTTCTCTACGAAATCTTTAACAAACTTCAATTGTGGCATATTAAGGATTTCAACATTTGAGGAGCAAAAATCAACGAACGTTTTTAATTTTTTTAAATCATCTGGCGACAATGGCAAACCCATTTTGAAATATTTTTATTTCGATTTTTGTTTGCAATTTCAATCAAATGAAACGCAGTCTTATAATTGCTTTGTAGTTTTAATGAATTAATTCAGATAATTTCAAGGAATTTTTTTTATATATATTTTTGGTGATTATCTTCGAGAAAAAATAAAGCAGTAAAATGCGTGCCGGTTTTTCAGGAATCGCGAAGTTTCTACCTAGCTGTCAAAATTTTATACGTTTGGTTTAATTTTGTTTTATGCTACTGGTGACACTGCGGTGTGAAGCTGTCGTTGGTTTAATGAAGTCGCACATGCAGGGTGTCTAAATATACATTTTTGTTTTTAAAGATAAATAATGATTTCTTTTGTTCTTTTTTTTTTTCAAAATTTTTTCGTGTGAATCTATCTACATTTTTGACCATTTATTACCAAAATGTTTGTGTAAATTAAATTGCTAAATCTTGTACCTACGCAATTAAAATACACAATTTTTAAAGAAAAGTTTTACGTAAAACAAAGATTTTTTTGTTGCACTTCTTAGAATATAAACGAATAATGATGTTGTATCATGTATTGCTTTTAATGTTTTTACTATACCGCTGTAATATTTGTCTAGGGCCTTGCTGTTAGGTACGTAAAACGTGGAACAATAAAAACATGGAGTACGTTCAAGTTTAAATGGGTGACATAAAAACAAATAATTAAAAACCCAAGTGACAGAAAAAAAAAATTGGTATGAAAAAGGAGGCGATTTTCTATGGCGAAAACATACGAAAACAAACAAATTTTTAGAAAGAAATGCAAATGTCGAGAACATTAGATTTTATGGGAATTTTTAAATTGTTTCATGATACAAATTTTCAATTTATGATTTTTTTCTCGAAGTAAACAAACAAAATAAAATGGTTTACTTTCATAACACTAACAAAAATTATAAAGAACGGGTGCAAACCATTAGTTGCAAGTTAGCTTGCGATTTCGACTACCAAATACTAAGAAATAGAACAGAACATTTTGTTCATGCGTAATATATGTATTACAGAAATGATTTTCTGTGTTCTGTCTGTTGTTGTGTAGTTTTTTGAGTTGAACTGTTAAATTTATTTCCCTAAAATATATTCCGAATCAGAGATAAAATAAATAAAATGCAAAAAGAATTTAATAAATGACCTGTTGCTTAATGCTAAGCGAAAACAAAAGTAATTTGTTGTTCGAATTCAAGTTCAATGGTAAGAAACCATCTAATGTTCTCGCAGACCAGAAAAATCATAGAAAGCAGTTGTTTGAAGTTGTCATTTTCTTAGCATTTGGATATAATTACGTCTGTACGCAATATGATACGGCAGCTAACCCGTCAATTTCTTTTTTCGCGTAACGAGAACAGACTTGATTATAAGATGATGGGCCCATGTCTAATACACCAATTGATAATATCCAATGTTGCCTGCACTTTCGCTCAAATATTCGCTAGGCGTGATCTGACAGAAAGAACAGAAAAATCATCAGCATAAGCCTGTTCATAGAGATCAGAAGCGTTAAGAGTGGTCAGCAGAGAGTCGACCACCAATCAGCTCGGCATGTCGTCTAGTGGAGCTGCACATACTGTAAAAAGTCGCATTGTCAAAACTCAATATAGCCTTATATCGAAATTAAGATTATGGTGTCATTCATAGTCGAATAAATACCATAGCAACCATAATTTCTGAAAAATTAAAAGTAATGGCTTTTGTTGTTATTCCTTATCACCACAGATATACATTCGATTTTTCCAAGAAATCATTTCGAACAGGTGGACGACGATTTTCGAAAACTATGTTTATCAGCAGCCGTTCCCAGAAACTGGGGACTTGTTAGTGACTTGTTAGTCACTTTTAAGCAACCTATCCAAAAGATATGTACATACCTACTAATAAATAAGTCAAAAACGTGCTACAAAGTACTTTATTATGTTAAAAATAAATTTTATTCAAATGACTCACATTAATATACATTTACAGAAATAATTAATTTTAAATTGCCTTTAAATAAAAAACGAAATAAAAATTAGACACTTTTTCACATTATTGTTCGACACCAAAACGTGTCGTTCTTGTAACAATTCGGACCCTAAATGTATCTTTTGAAGGCAATTTTCTTTTTCCATGTAACATAAATAAGTTATATGGACATTTGTTTTTTTTTTTGTCAATTCATATTTTGTTATAATAAATAAAAAAATATCAAAACATGCATTTAATTTGTTAAATAAAAAGAAATAATAATTACATTTATCTTATCTTAAACTATGACTACTGTATTGAGCCGCGTCTATGCTCGATGTATAACAAATATGATCCAGCTGCATAGGCTAAGAAATTGAACAAACCAAAAACTCCAGCTGCAAGATTTGATGCACGTCCAGGTTTTTCAGACTCCGTCCATTTGGCCAATTGAACAATGAATGCAATAAAGTAGAGAAGTGTTTCAATACCGGTATTGATCAGTTCCTAATATCAAAACAAAAAAATGTTTTAAAAACATAATGAAAACGCTATTCGGATTTGAAATGTCATTTGAACATGTACTTACTGTTAAAATCCAATTAAAGGGCAGTGTCAAACCTTCTCGCACACCCAACAGATAAGCAAATGACCATAGAATCGTGGCTATAAATGACACCACCACAACAAACAGGAAAAAGGAAGTAGCTCCAATGTACGCAGGTGATGCCAATGCCATGCAAAGTATGCCCAAGATCTAAAAAAATAAAAACAAAAAAATATTACAAAATTTGTTAAATATGGCAAAAAAAAAGGAACAATACAATAAGTTGTCCGCTTTATTTTGTTTGTTGATTTTTGAGTTAATGTATTCCAACAATGCCCAAATAAATCGCACAACCATTAACCAAACCATAAACTGGCAACAAAGTGGGACAATCTTGTTTGGTATGTTCTCCCACGCTGCTCGCTTAGAAACGAAGGCAGTAGTGAAATACTAGTTGTATCGCTAAAATACAATCTGCTTGGTTGGTTGCAGTGCAGAATGTTGGGGGCACATGGGCAACAATAATAATAAACTATTTTCTATTCTGTTTATTTCCATGTCTGTGGGTAATAGAATACAGCACGGTTTACGCTGCTTCCACCTGTTGTGGTGTGATGATATAATCGGGTTTTGCGCAACATGTGTGACGTTATTATTAACTAAATCCGCTGTGGATGCTTGCTGATGATGATGGTTCATTCATGAATTCGATAAGACGCG
Organism: Ferdinandea cuprea; assembly: GCA_963576555.1. Taxonomy (NCBI): domain Eukaryota; kingdom Metazoa; phylum Arthropoda; class Insecta; order Diptera; family Syrphidae; genus Ferdinandea; species Ferdinandea cuprea. The sequence continues at coordinate 142,940,779 of OY754958.1, read as the reverse complement.
AAAGATTAACAGAGAGTAATAGAATAAGACATTAAATTCATCGTTTGTAGCGTGTTAGGTATGCTACTTGTATTTCAACGAAATGAATGAAAAATAATTCAACTCCCCCAGATGTTTGCATCATTTGAGCAGAACGCCCACGCTGCGATGTTCGAATACTAATGAATTGAAATTCCATTTACACAAAAACCAACACTTTACTGGATCATTGCTGGTGTGAGGTTCGTATTATTTATTTTTATTATTATTATTTGGTAAAATAAGCAAAGAATTCATATCGAATGTATAAATAGGTTGGCAAAGCTCTATTCTGCTATTAATTGCACATGACACGCAATAAATAGATTAGATCTATTATTGTGATAAGATTAGGTTAGTGATTGTAGCTCATTATTGTTTAACAACCACAACAAAATAGTGTACTTATATTTTTTTTTTGTTTAAATGACAAGGACTTAATATCAATATCTTAGAGTAGATACCGACCTATGCTTTCATGTACTTAAAAGTTAAGCATTCACCTTGACTGGTTTTTGGGGATAGATGTTCCTCAGAAAGAATTTAGCACCAAATTTTTAGTTATACTACTCTGACAATTTGGAATTTTGTCATTTAAAACCATGTTCTCGTACTGAATACGTCCAAAGTTGGTTCTTGATTAAACAAATCACACGAAAAAATGTACATCCAAACAGAATTTCAACATATATCTGCCATTTTGTGCTGCCAAATGACTAGGTATATATATTTTAATTCATAAGCCTTAGAGCAACATTTTTATACAGGATTAATCCAGTTACCTTTTAAGTACGAAATTTACTTTCTCTTTCTCCTTGGTCATTTTACTTCAATTGTTGAACGAGCTTGATCTCGTTAGCCTTCAGATCAATATCTTTGCATAAAATGTTCCATTCCATGTTCCAAATGGATAGGCAAAAACCAAGCTCTTGTGAACGAGATTGAATCGACATGAATTAACGCTCTCTTTAGAGGATCCAAAAACATATTTCATCATGAAAAAATGGAAAAATTAGAACTTACACTGACAGTTTGCAATATTGCAATTTTGAGAAATATAGCTGACTTTCTGAAAACAACCTTTACATGAATTATTACGGTAGTAGGAGATAGAGCTAGCACACAAGTGTTTATGTCTTGACAATTTGTCACGCTTACTGAACATTTTCCGCAAATACTAAACAAATTTGAAAACTTGTCAATATTTGGGTTCTGACTGTCACTGACTTTGAAGTCTTCAGAGTTACATATTGGAGACTTGTAATATTACACCCGTTTTGGGAATCAGTCAGCCCAATCATGAATACAATTTAAATTCGATTTACATAGCTGACCAGGACAAAATTCCGTCATGGTAGCCCTGGTAATGGAATTTGTTTATTTTTGCTTAATCCGTATTTTCAATCAAATCGTGTAAACTTATATGTCACTGTCGCTGTCACTATGTCTCAACCTATAAGATCAGCCTAATAAAAACTTTCTGTACAGAGGAATATCTTATTAGGAAGATTTTAATGGCATTCTGTAGAAAGCTTGTTCCGAAGCACGTCTCCTTGGTGGAGCGATTACTATGTGCAGAATGCGAAAGATATAAGAAGTCTTCTAAATAGGTCACTAAATACAAACTTAAGGGACGATTGGAAGGACGACGCAGCTGGTACATTGCTTCGATTGTGGCTATGGATGGAGCCTGGCACCGATGTACCAACGCGGTATAAACCATCGGTAAGAATTTTAGACATACATATGTACATAACATTTTTCTGTTAAAAAGTATGTAAAGAGTGGTTGAGCTGCATAAGTGCAAAGGAGGTTTGAGGGCACACCTACTTTCTGATATTTAACATTACTATTAGTGGCAATAATCCTGCGAGACAGCGCTCCAAATCCAAGCAATGAAGATAGTTGCAGGTGCGGATTGCTATATGTAATAATTGGGCTGTCCATAAGGCTGCATTCAGTATCCACTGTAAATGTTTGTGTGAAAGCTAAATATTTCAATACAAAAATGAGTGCATCTGGTGCCATTTCACAATATTCTCTATCATCTGACATTAACTTCATATATAAGTATTAGGTTAAATCAACAATTGATACAGCAAATATGTATCTATTACTGTCATTTGAAATGCAATTATTTCGCCCTCGCTCTATAGGCAAATTTGTGGTTACGCATTGCATTTTCAATTGAATGTGGTTTAACCTCATTTATGAGTCAGTTCTAAAGGTAAAGTCGTTCGGAAGTTTTCTTTGAAGTATTTGCTTCCATATTATGTTTTTGTTAATATCTCACTTATTTGCTTAGAGACAAAAACAATTAACGATTTTGTAGACCTTAAGCTACTTCGTATCTTCCCAACACTAGACGACTAATTCATATGCAAACAGACCCATTTAAACATTCCTAAACATTTTTTTTTATCATAATATCGACTTGAGTATATCCGTACTTATTCGTATGTACATATAAATATAACCGCTAATTTTTGACATTTATTTTGTAAGTGAGTTGGAACAATGCTTGAGGCTTATCTAAAGCATTTTATGAATTTTGGTTGGTGATTTCCAACACTTCGTCATAAGATTGAAATATGTTGAACCTTACAAAATTTGTAGTCATGGGTGAATAAAAAGTCATGTGATCAAAGTTCAAATGAAAGCCGAAATTTGATGAATAATGGTTCGTGACGGGAATTCACCAAAAAACAAACAAACGATAAAACTTACTGAGAGATAAGATTGTATTGTAAGTCAACACCTGCATGGGAATAAGCCAAAAACTAAGGTCGACTAAGATGACTGTGATAAGACTGCGATTACTTTAGATAAGTTTATGAAGTCAAAATGACTAATGTTATGACATTCTCCAATAACAATATAGTCATAGAATTAGCAATAATTTTTGATAATCACGTGCATCGTTGATAGATTAAACTAAGATTAAACTGTGTGATTGATAAACTAGTTAAACTGATTCACCAACTTAAGTAGTTGTTAACTAAATAGAAATCATATTTACGATCGGCATGTTCCAATTAGGGATGACTGAATAAAAGGACGCAACCAAATTTAATACAGAACTGCCATATACACATTTTTTTGTGATAGCCAATTGAGGAATAAATATTCGAATATGAAAAGCCTATCCGATCAAAATTCACGAAAGTTCTCTTCCAACAAGACAACGTACCGCTGCACAATTTTGCAGCCGCAATGCCAAAATCTATGTTTCGATTAAATAGAAACACTTTTTTTTCCAGTATGTAAAATCCCAAAATATAAGGCAGCTTGTATCAGGCTGTCCAAACGAAAATGTAAAGCCGAAAAGTAGGACGATAGTCCTGAGTTTCCGAGGAAACAAAAATGGTATGAAGGGTTGGCCTACATTCACCCGAACCTAATTTATAAAACCTTGATTTTGATGTATAACTACTCCAAATGTTATGCTCAAAACACATGTGCAGAATTTTCCTTGCAGTGGAAATAGAATACACACTTTTTTATGGGAGGGAACACATGTGAATTCAGCAAGCGTTGCAGTACTGCATGTTGTCTCTATTTCTAAATCCACTGCAACCTACAGTGCTGTAGTAGTTTTTTCTTATCACAACAAAAAACATCAGCTGACACAAAGGAGGAAAAATTAATGCAATATGGAAAATGAGGAAAATTATATATCATTATATGTTTGGAAAACAGCAATAAAATAATTTTCCGGATTTTTTCATATTTTGCAATATTCATTTTATAACAAAATTGAAAATCAGAATTTTACAAAGAATCACAACACTTATCAAAGGAATGCCGTTTAGGTATTTGTGACGATCCCACTGCAATTCAAACAAAATTCTGTTCATGTGTCTTGATTGCTGTACTGCAAGCGTCACTGCATCCATAATTTCTGCACATGTGTTTTGGGTATTACTGTTGGCAACGGGATTATATTACCCCATCTAGCTGACAGTTGAAGCATCGGATAGAGGAAAGGCTATCTTGGTCGATGTTTAGAGGAGAGAGTTTTGGGTTGTGGTGGTAGAACTAGGATGTGGACATACACATATCACGCATTTTTGTTAACTATTAGTTTAAAATAAATAATATTGTTAGAAGGAATAAATAATTAAGTCGTTTGATTTGTATATACGAACATGACAGATACAACTTTACAAATTTTAGACATAGCTACAAAACAAGTAATGAAGTAATTAAAATCGAAAGAAAAGTTAAAAATGTCGTCGTCAAATGTCGAATAAATTAAAATTGTCAAATCGACGGCTCAAGAGAGGATATTATCTTTTTAATGAAAACTACAAACAATTAAAAAAATTCCAAAGCTTAGTACCCACCTAAATAACGAGTTTAAAGAAAGCAACCAAACATATATGTAATTATTTGTCTTATATTTTTATAATCTGGTGAATGCACAATTTATTAATTTAATATAATGATTTTTTTTACAATTTACGCACAGAAATTGCGAATAATGAATCTATTTTCGGAAGTGACTAAATTTTAGTGATAAAGGGCTCACACTGTTAACCTCACGGACGGCCATGACAATCTTTATTTACAAACCAGATAAGGCTACCTACGTCCTATCTTATTTCTTCAGGCAACCCCACGATGATAATGACTTGTAATCCCCATGGATTGGAGCTCACTGCGGCCTACCGAGAGTTCATTGCATTCAAGGGTTAATTCATCAACATGATTTAAAGAGAATGGACCAAAAAAAAAAATATTAAACAAATTAGCGCTCCAACTACAAACCATTACACGAAAGTCTAACGAAACATCCAATAAAATAAACTTAAGTACATAATTATGGTCAACAAATTATTCCACTGGAAAAACAAAGAAACTCCAACACAAATTCCCCACATATTTGGTCAAACTATCACCAAGCACTAGCTCAACCAATTTACAACAACTTCAAGATCAATGACCGGAAACCCAGTGTGCGTTACTGTGTGACATACTAAAGAAATATCGTATCGACCCACAACCATCTAAACGCCTTGAAATGCATGATTGTATCAAATCAACCTGTCGAACTGGTATCAATGGACTTTGACTGCAGCACATATGTTTAATAAGGGGAAGAAAATGTGTATGCTGTAAGGAATAACTAAACGTAACCAAGTCTGTCTAAGCCGATTAAAAGAAAAAAAAACTCGTCAATAGGTGATGCGCCACGCATTAACCGTCATTATCAAATGCTCTTTCCCTGCCATATGGTGTGCTTCCAGCCATAAATGGATATCGATGGGGGGACGTCGTTTGGCCATAAATTCTCAGTCAAATGGGTTGTTTATGCATATTGATAGATACAATCTTGAAACGCACTGGACAATGCATAATAATAGAGTTAATTGATTTTGGTATAGACTAGTTGTTGGAAAGAGTTGGTCAAGTGTTACCAAGCATATTGCAATAATCAGAGCAATACGAATTTAAACATATACATATATTATTTGGGGATCCTAAATATTATGCGCTAGATGCTATAATTTTTTTTCCTTGAAAAAAAACAGATGTCAATCTTTCTTTGGTATTTTTTGTTTTGTCATTGTAAATAGAAAATCTACAGTAAACAAATTTTATTGTCAAAGTTGAAGGAATTGAGAATACTGATATTCCACTAAATTTATTAGAACATTTTTCGCGTTAATGGAATGTGTGGGGTAAATTTTCATAGAGTTATTTCCCTGCACCGCCCAAGAGTGGAGATTCCAACTTCGAGTATGCTAATCATTTTTTACGTGTGGCCTGCATCGCTGGCTAATGAACATTAAGCCACTTTCCGCATTTTGTCGACAGCCTCACCAAACCAAAATCTGTCAGGCATTTGCGTATTGCCAACATTTTATTTTATTCAGTCAGCTGGTGTGTTTTATTGCTTTGGCGATTTGCTTCTCCTTTTTTGTTTTGAGAGTTTTTCAGATTTTTGTACTTTCTACAAGAAGTTCTAAAAACTTGTGAACGTCATGATCTACGTCTGTCATGAATAACATCTAACGATTGTCAGATAAAAGCATATGTTAATTGGTGAAGTATAAGGTCCTTGAATCATGACCAACGAGGTCTTACCGCGAGTTTCACTTGCTACAGGTAATGGCATGTTATGGTTTTAGGTGCAGTTTAATATAATTAGTTTCATATCAAGTCAAATTTGGCGTATATACCAACATTACTTTTAGAATATACAAAGATCCCTATTATGGGTCTCAGTCCTAACCAAAACACAATGCTATCTTCTGTCATTGAAGCGAAATCCCAATTATCCTTGGATGACACTTGCATCGCCGAAACCGAAAGACTTTCCATCCTCGGTATGTGTGTTAATGACAAACTCCGTTGGAATGACCACATATTCGACGTCGCCAAGTACGCCGCGAAGTGACAGGCTTCCTAAAGCGATGCAAGAAATAGTTTACCCCTTCTGATCTGGCTAGAATTTACAAGGCGTTTATTCGCCCGAAACTTGAGTACAACCGGTGCACCAGTTACATATTTCGAACTACTTGACAGAATTGAATAACGTGCAATAAAACTTATTGGCGACCGAGATATTACGAATTCACTTGACCCTCTTAGTCATTGTCGTAATGTCTCCTGCCTATCGTTGCTATATCGATACTACCATCACAAGTGCTCAAACGAAATAGCCAGTTGCATTCCTTCCCTTTAACACTTCGACCGCAATACCAGCTATGCCAGGAATGCTCATCAGTTCACCCTAAAGCCTGTATTCGGTCAAACTGTGAAATTTAAAGATTCGTTCCTCTGCCGTACAACACGAATGTGGAATGCTCTACCTCATTCTGTTTTTCCCGAACATTACAATTTATAAACATTTAAAAACAATATGCATCGGTTTTTCATCCTTTCTTTTAATCCCTCATTTTGTTAATGCCCGTGCTGTGTTACTATAACATTATAAGGGTGCTAACATAAAAGGGTGCTTTTATAAAAAAAAAACATTTTCAAGAATTAGAGTATCAAAAGCAGTGAATGCACTAAATTACCAAAAAAAAAGTTTAGTGCTGGAACACTTTAAAACTTATAAAGCTCACAGCTCACAGCTCACTAAATGGCAAATAAGCTATCGCAGATGAAGGCTGAATATATTTTCTCACACAGTAAGAACCGTTCTCTTGCTGACAGTCAGTGTTGGCTGAACTGCCATTTTTAAGAAAAAACTACATAGGTTTCGTTTGCTACGTAATTTATGTAATTTAAAATAGTTAAGTGTAGTTAATGTAGTAGACGTATTTTGAACTGTCAAATGATCTGTCAGCTGTCATTTATGAGTTTGGATTTTAAAATCAAAAGTGCAGTTATTTAATTAATACTTTATTTTAGATAGAAACAAGACGAGAATCTCAGTTGCTTAGTGCTTAGTGTAGTGAAAAAAAAACAAAAGAAAAATTAATAACGAAGGCATTGGTGCATAACGCCGATGATAAGGAAGACTGAAATGGTTGTTCTTGCACTTTATTTTAAAAATTCTTAAATTTCGTTGTTAGTTGGTATAAAGTTTGTATGTACCAAATTTAATAAATTGAAGTAATTAAAGCGTGTAGTTTGTTCAATTAACTACGCGTAGTTAATGATGTAGAAAATGTAGTGTAGTTGATTCGGCCAACACTGCTGACAATCCTGCAACTTATTAGCAAATTGTTATTAATTTTAATCAGACCACATCAATGAAATCTCTCACCGCAGCCTTCATCATTTTTATTACACATTTCCAAAACAAACAGAAGATAGGTTAGCCACTTTCATCTCTATGTCAACAAATCAGATTCTTAATGTTATAATTCGTGTTTTTTATGTTTTATTTAAATTCAAACAAAATATTCTTTATAAACAATAATAAATTCTTTTGGCTAGCGTGCGAATGATGACTAATCGACCGAAATTTGATTGCTTCTCATTTTTAGAAAATACATTAAATTTTAAAATACAATTTTCAACTGTGGCTTTGTTATAATGTTTTTAATAATATCTTTGAAATATTAAATAGAATCTTAACCTCATCACCTCAGTAATTAATCTGGAGCTGATTTAAGAATAAAAAAATATTTTGTCGTGATTCCAGTTGCTCGTTTGGTACAAACTGTATCTGAAGCTGATTTAAGAATAAAAAAATATTTTGTCGTCATTCCAGTTGCTCGTTTGGTACAAACTGTCTAGTCTATCAGCAAATTTGCAATTTGAATTGCGCGCAATTACGCAATACTCGACCATACGCGATCCAGAATGTTTTTTTTTATTGTTGAATATAAATTCTATTTTGAGCGCAGCAGCAGCAACCAGTGTGCTGCATCTGGTTACTGGTTATAATAATCTCATACAAGACCAAATTGCGCTCTCAAGTATCTCACCAAACACAACGTCTGTACGTACATCATGTGCTGAAATGAATGCTATATGTATGTAGTAGGTAGGCAGGTTCAGGTTATATTGCTTCCAGAGATACGATATACGACGTTACTTACATACTTACTCACTATGTACATCCATATATACATATCTGCGACAGAGAGTGAGATAATTTATCTTTTCACATAGAAGATACAGAAAGTAGGTTTGAGTGATTGGCCTTGTGATTGAATTTGCAGATTAATTAAATTGGTTCTATGTATCTGAGGCATTGAATTACCATTTAGCAATACCATTAACAAATAGATGTCTTATTGGCTTACATATTTGTATTTGTTTTTTTTTTTTTTGCATTGTTTTTGCAGACAAGTGCTGAAATATGTATGATTCATGAAGGTGCGTACACCTCCCACCCACATAGCTTTTGGTGCGCTAATGAATGGATGACACAGTATCACGACTACAACGACGCGACGCAACTGAAAGGGTACTAATTAGGTGATGATGAAAGTGAAATGCAGTGATGAGATGAACTCTATATTTTAACGAAGCAATAATGCACTCTGACGCCTGACCATGTGCACGAGAGCTGCAATTTAATGCAGTATCCACAATGTCTTCAACTTAATACACCCATGCACTCATAGCTCCAATTAAGAACACAAGATTAGTAGAAGGATGAATAACAACTTGATTATTGTGTATTATTAATGCGCAATTATTTGCTAGTGGAAAAACGTAGCATGTTAATAATAATATTAAAAAAAAATGAGTAACGCTGGGGAAAAGGTTCTGCGGCGATGGTTGGTTTTTATTATTTTATTTTGCGTAATTCTAGTCTACTTAACACGAACCATAGAGGAAAATTGTCCTATTTTCTCCATTTTTCGAAATTAAAATGTGCACTTCTTATGCTAAACCTATTTAAAAAAAAAACAAGATGTCAAAAGAACTCTTTATTGTGTTACAAGTGACAAGTAGGATCACATTTAGTAAAGAAATAGAGCATAATGTTATTTTCCTAAGTGAGTATTCTCGCGCTTGTACATTTTAATTTCAGAGTTTAAACCTCCTTTGCATCTCTCACATTTAACCAAACCATTAAAATTCAGTGTTAAAAGAAAGAGGGTTTTTCAAAGCAGTGCCCAATATTTATTACTTTAGAAGTGGATGCAGTTTTTAGCTTTCCCCAATCTTGACTAAAGATGTTCCAAAGGCAAAAGAGTGTTTTTTTACTAATTGAACTAGCGTATGCCCTGGACTTCTATAAAACAGATTTCATCGCCATTCAGGAAGTGCGAAGTGATGGGCCGAGCAAAAGAAGAACGAAAGACTTTGATTTTTACCTCAGTAAAAAAAGGAGCATATAGCTAAGTGCGTATTTCTTGTAAACGGCAGACTTATGTAAGAAGTTTTCAACTTTCGACAAACAACTAATTGGAATCCACTTCAAGACTAAATTCGCAAAACTTATAGGCCTTATATACGTTCAAACTTCCTATGTGTGATATTAAAATCGTTTTACGCGCTTCGAATGCCAAAATAATAAATGAGAACATCTTTGGTAGCATAATCCGAGAAAGGAGCATATACCACACCACCTCTGCAAACGAACGTTGGCTAATCGAGGTACGAATGTGACTTTAATATAGTCGTGTATAGTGCGGATTTCTCACCAATATTCATTGGGGAACATCAAACCTCCAACCAAATTTATCATATTGGGTTTGAAGTAAGGCACTCCAATACTATGTCTTACTAATATCTTGGGACATAACAGACGGTATCCCATACTTAATAACAGTTCCTGACGAAAATTGTGTGTTTAAAACAAATACCACGGGAATGAAACCGGAGATAGTGCCATCTAAATGTTGAATTTTAAAGAAATACCTAGATCTCGCTTGCGCTCCATAATTGTTTTGACCCAGCATTACGATAGCGGACTTAAGCATGTAAAATACTTATGGCCACGCCATGTTTTTTTCCGAATAAAATGATGGTAATACATCCAGTTATTAAAACGAATTAATTTTAATTTGTCCCACAATCGATCCATTCCAAGTAAATATAGTGAATTGGATAGAAATACCAATAAGTTGGTTTTTCCCCATCTTAATAGTTGTAATGTTAAGTTATGTTTGAAGTATGTGGTGCTTATATTTGGCTGTATTTATGAGGGTGCTGTAATCATTACAAGTTTTTTGCTTTCAAATGCTACAACAAATGAAACTAGTGAAGATTTCTGAGCCTCTGCTTTTTCTTTTAAAACAAATTTTATTATTATTATTTTTAATTTATAATATACGAAATTAAAGCACCAGATGTCAGAGATTTCAGTTTACAGCAAATAATCAGAATTCAACGCAGTTAAATTTCCAAAACAGGCACTGAGTTTATATGAGAGTGTTCTTTTAGTACATACTAAGCGGTTTTATGAGTATATTTCGCATACGTGTGTGACTAATCGATGTGTGGAAAATCGCAAATAAAGCTGCAGTTGCTGGCACTAATTCTACGTAATGCCATTATTTTGTTTGTAAAAGCAACTGAATTAGTTGATAGCCTTTGCGTGTGGGTTTTTCCCCTATTTTAAGACGCTAAAGTAATAACAGATCTGCTCCGGTAATTGCATTCGTAAGAATTTTGTACTTTTCGAAGGACTTAAGAATTAATCGTCGATTTTTAAACGTTTCATTTAGTCCCGACGAACTATATTGATCTATATTAGACACAACTGTATTGGGATGTACACACACACACTTGTAGTAATGCTGCGTCGGCGCAGGGGTGCTGCACATCATACGTTTAGCAAAAGCATGGCCATTGTGGGCGGCACCGAACGCACGTATGCATTTGGCGTTAATTGGTTTACCAGTTCCACTTAAAAAAAAATATCTTCAGGACTCCAAGTTTCGTATCACTTCGCCGCTGAGCCAAATTCTGCTGCTGTTGCATTTGCGTAATCCAACAGTTTTAAGGTCTTTTGACCTGGCTTTATCGACGGTATTCGTAGGGTACAACTGAGCCGTTGTTCTCCAATTTAAGGAGCCAGTTATAGCTATCATTCAAATGCATCATTGGAACAAATAAGTGGAACTGATATTTCATTTTTTTGACAAGTCGGTTATAGCAATCATTGAAAAATTGCTGTCAATGAAAGTACCTGTTGTGTAGTGTCCCGTGCATGGAGCGACACCTTGTCGTGGTGCGCGGGCTTAAGCCAACTCCAAACCTTTTGTCCGGGTTAACACTGCCAGGAGTATGATGCAACTTAAGCTAACTACTGGCAGGGCTACCCCACACGATTGGATTATGACACGGGCGACAGGAAGTAAACCCGTAGAATAAAATCACACTTTGAAGTCAAGGTTTTGAGGTACCCGTGCTGAGGAATGCATGGCTGGTAGTGTTTAAAGAACCGGTCGCGAGCGGTCGCCCCCGACGCTCAGGCAAGGTCGGTTGTATGAGTGCCTTATTCCGGTAAGTCGGCTCTTCCGTGACGGACTGTGTTTTCGGACATACTCGTGGGACCACAATTTCAGAACTAAGTACCTGTCAGTGAAATGAAACAGATCTAGTTTTTATGGTCGCTGACGGGAGCAAAACGCAAATAAAAATTTGAATGGACCAAGTGAATCTGTGTTACAATATTATTTTGTTGCATTATTAAAAATTTCGAAAGGTATAACAATCAAAACAATAAGAATTGAATACAAAACAAAACAAGTGAGGTTAGAATTGATCACTGAAAGAAAAACTGACAGATGAGAATAGAAAGAGAATCGAACACATCAGTGGAACGACTGTGTTCCAAATTGTAGAAACGATAATCAGCTGTTCGTTGAAATCGATTTCTATCAGTGAAATAATAAAAATAGATTTAAAGAAAAGTTTAAATAATAATTAAGTAATTTTGTTTGTAAAAAATTCTATAAGTGATTAGTTTTATTTTGATACCATTAAAAGACATTATTATTTGCTTAGTCGTCTTAAAATACGAAATCAAAATTTTCAATCATAGCTATAACTGGCCTCTAACTCGGATCTTTGAACTTTTCTAATTCGATCAAAATGCAGCCAAACTTTGCTATCCTTCGGAGCACCTTCATCTCAGCTGCTATCAATATGTCCTCACATTTTTTATACATTATCCAACATTGCGAACCGTATATGAGGGCCTACAAAAAATTGCGGTGTAGAGCCCTACTTACACTTGCACCCGTCATGGTGTTGTCATTCACGGTATCTTCTTTGTTTATCATAGATCAACTTTTATCACTTAGTTATAACTTGTCCATTCAAATAAATATATGTAATGTAATGATTGGTTGACTCTCTCTCTCTATTGGACTTATACGATACCCATTTCCCTCTAACACATCAATCCAAACATCAGGTGCTCTTTGATCATCAGGGAAGTTTGATCCTCGCTTATGATGATCGTCGGAAAACTAATAACTTACTGTTTCATAACAAATAACTGACTGTGTGAGTCCTATATACCTTCAAGCAGATAATCTAGAACTGAAATAAATAGAAAAGGACCTAATTTGACCGATTTCCCAACTTCTTTGGTTGCAATGTCTGTTACTTCTTCATAAAGTTATAAGTGGCTCCCGGAAAGTCCCTTACAATACTCCCACCACGTGTCACGAACTGAACGAATTTTCTGAACTCTTCTCATTCCCTCTTTAAAAAATGTTTGTTCTCCTAGTTAGCAGTAATAAATAAACTAGAATAATGTCCTATAATAATTATTTTTACTCGCTCTACAAATATTCAATTAGAAGTGACGTTATGAACTCTATTTATCTTGACTTCCTGAAGCCTTTTGCTTATGATATGAAAATGTAATGTCCAATTAAAAATAAAGGTAATATAAAAAAGTTCATAACCATCGCAATACCCAAATCTGATTCGAAATCTTTCACATAAGCAAGACATATTCTATAGAATCTTAGAAAGAATGGACATTTCTCTCACTATATTATCGACACTGCATTGTCTTAATCGCAGCAGGGTATTTGCAACTTTCACTTCTTCTAAACCAGAAGCATCGTTTTCCACTGTGCTGTGAGACCTCAAGTTCATATTACTTCTGCAACATTGGCCTTCCAACAATCGACCGCGAGGTAAAATTATGCGCGACATAAAATGTATGTGCAATTGCCATAGACGGAGTGAAGCCCAACAAGCATACGCGGCAGAGGTTTCGCATGCTGCCGCTACTACAGCGTGATAGTGTGGCAGACGCAGGCAGAGCAATGTTTACTGCTTGTATTGGGTTAGGTGAATATGGAACAGGCTGGCGGTATATTTGACCCAATTTTTATCACACAATACGAGTATTGCAGTTTGCAACAATTCGCAGGCTCAGCTCTACTGAAGTTGGGCTTATTTCCGTCATTAAGGTACAGAGTACCATAACAAGATTCATGTACCGTTACGTGGTGAAGTGAGAAGTCAGCAACATCTCTTGGAGATATTTTATAATCGATAAATCTCTGATTGCATTGAGAACGGGTCTTGGGTTTGTCTCCGATGTCGATTTGATTAAAATGAGAAAAGCAGAGAAAGAACAAGAAATCGGAACAACTTTCTAAGTTATGAGTTAATGAAGTAGCTAATAGTTTGTCTACTGAATTTATTCTACGGTTTTTAGATTGATTTTGAACTTTGCTGTGTAGATAATATTGATGTTGAAATTAAAATTTTCCACGACATTTATTGTTTTTTTTTTTTGTTTAAGTATTTGCTGAAAAAAAAATACTATTTAAACAGGTGCTTGCCTTAAAATTAAAGACGAATCGAAAAACGAATCCATTGCAATTACCTAGACTTCATAGTTTATGGCTCTACAAATTACAACTAACTAAAATGATTCGTAATCTCTTTCAATTACGCTCGACTCAATTTTTTTTAATAGAAGCGCGGAAATTTATATACATAAAATAGTAGGTTCTATAGCCTAAAGCTGTAATAATAATAGCTTTCTGTACATGCAGGAGGAATGTTGGAAGAACTTCCAGTCTTAGTCCAAAATTATTATGTTATTTTAAAAGGTGGAAGTAGGGCCAATACTTACTTCAGTAGCAAGCAATGGACAAAGCTATCAGACTCAGACTATAACAAAAATTCAAAGAATACTACATCGGCACTGTCCCAAAGCCCTCTTGGAAGCAATACTCAAATTTGAATATGGAGTGCTCTATCACATGATAGTTTACCGACATGTAAAACTTACGTGCATCGGTTTTTCCCTTTTTTTTCTACTCCCCCTTACTTCATTTTAAGCGCAGGTATCCAAAGTCCGTTTAAACTGCAGAAGAATCAAACTATATTACCAGTAATTTATGGCGACTATACAGCTAACTAAAAGTAGAAAAAAGAGTCCTTTTCCTCTTTTGTAAACTGAGATTAACTACCTACGCCCTGTGCAGAGGATAGGGTGCATCCTTACCTAGCTTAAACTAGTAGTAAATCTACTTTTAACATTAGTAAAAGTGTATGAAGTGTCAACTGCCAACTGGTCTATTCTTTACAGCTAATGTTTATCACTTCTATTTATATTTAAAGATTATTTCCTTAAAGGTCATTCATTATTTCAAAATCAACAGTATGTCAAGTGACAGTTCTCATTAAAAGTTAAGAAGTAAAGTAGCATTCAGTCGAATACTCCCACATTTTTCCTTTTAACATCTTCGTGAGGAAACACTATATTGTATTTTTTGTTTATTTTTTAATGAAACATCGAGTTCGGTGGTCACACTTCGTTACATGTCGGTACGGCGAACACCACCGGCATGACATATTGGCCAAATGCCATTATTTGTTTTTAAAAGACGCGACAAAAAAGAAGGATTAACAAGATTTTGTGTCAGGTTGTTTTTTATTTAATTCATTTTCAAAGTAAATATACGAAGAAGTCTATTTTAGTTAAGTAGACTGTTTTCAGATAATCTAAGCGCGAGAGTGACAAACATTTAACAGACTACGTCATTCCGTCTAAAAGGTGACATGTGAGTATAACAAACTAAAGTATGTAAGTGCTAATTTTGTTTTATTTTCGTTTGGAAATAGCTACATGCATCGTAAATTTAAGATACTTAAAATTTGTCGCCGATTTACTACATGAATATTGGTCTGAGAATTTACTTTTTTTATATGAAAAATTAGGAACAGAAAATTAATTATTACTCGGACGATTTTTTTTCTCCATAGGTGATAAAAGAATATATATAGAAAATATATACACACCATTGTTTGTCTATTTCATGCAATTGTCAGTCAAAGGCACTTCTATTTTTAGTAATAAGTTGCTGATTGTTTTCGACAAATCGTGCATGAAATCAATTTTAGATATTTTTGCAGACCAAATTTAGTCTAAATTTTATTAGAAAATTTAACAAGTCCATATTAACTTTATAAATTGATTTTATGTTATATAAGATTTCTGTCAGAAAAAAGTCCTTATTTTTTAGGTAAAGAATAAATTATGTAAATTAGAAAAAACTTTCCCAGAACCTTCAAGAATAATTAAGTAAAGTTAGATTTGATCACTCTAATGCGTTTTCATGACTCCTAATTGTGTAGTATTTTGTTTAACCATATAACCAATCGATTTGAGACAAATTAATCGACTACTAATAAATATTGAATGAGCAGTGTTCCTTGATATAACCCGTAATCACGCAGACTATTCCTCCGTAAATGGTATTGCTAACAATTTTCATTGAAACAAAAAACCCTAACAACGAGCCACACAACGGCTAGTATACTTATGTTAAATTAGTTGTTTTACTGAAGTCTAATTGATTCGAAGTTAATGGCTGTAATTGGTGGAGCAAGGTCAAAGTAGGTAGCAACTTGAGGTAAGAAATCCATCGAATTAAACTTTCTTTACAGAAGTCAAATAATATTAATGTATTCAACTTTAAGACTTTCTGGTAAACACAATATAAAAAAATGTGTTTTGGTTATGTTGCTTAACACGAATCATTTTTAATATTTTCTGTCAATCCTACCAAATTTCACTAAAATTTATATCTTTATTCGTTTTCAACAGGTTTTTAATTGAGTTCAGAGTCAACTACAGACCCTACAAAAGCAGTTAGCTTTTTTGTTATATCATGTCTTAATCTATCTAAAGATTGTCAAGAAAGAAGTCAATTTGTTCGCCATTTTTCATCATCATTCACTGCAGCAAATGTAACAAATGGTAACCATTTCTTTTTGCAAACTTATTTAACGTTTAAAAACAAAACATAAACAATGAATGATGTTTCCGAATAAGTTACTACCGAGAACTTACAGCAAATCCTCACTGTAGGGAAAATGAATTCAGGCAGAGGTTAGAAGATATAAATCCAGTACCATAAGCCTCCAATAAAATAAAATCAGTAATCAGTGGTTGGAAAACGGAGTTCCAAATATTAGATATGGCAGGATATTTCCACTACCGCAGTCAAAAAGCCGAAGCATTTGAAAGTAGACTTCACTGATCGACCGCCACTAGAAATGCCTGAATTCCTGGAACAGAGGAAGTGGCGATGAAATCTTCACCAACACAGATGTAGTTTTTGACATCATTCACTGCAGCAATTGGAAAAAGTCGTCTAAAACAGACTAAATTTCTGAATTTTTGAGACCACAAGCATTTGCCAGTCTCCAAGATACAAACAAGGACATCGGCGAAATTATTGCGAATCAACTTTAGCGAAATGCTCAAAATTCAAAATTACCCTTAAAAAGTCGGACTTTGCGCAGGTTTTGGTTCACTAATTCCTCAAGAGGCGCACAGGGATACGCAATATGCAATCTGGTTTACCATTTAGCCGTCATTAATGATCATCAAGATCACCCCACAGACGAAGGACGAAGAAAAAAGAATTAACAATCAGTAGCAGCCAACAGCTAAGCAGGGTTAACACGCTATTTTCTTTCTTTCTTTCTTTTCTCAACACGGAAAGCTTATTTGAAGTCATAGATAACGTTTTGTAAAAAAATTGTAAACCTATTTTTATTGAGCTGACGTTACCTATATTACTAATAAGTCTTGATATCATAAGTCAATTAATTAGTGCACATAATATTTTAAAAAACATTTCTTCAGTCTCCGAAATCTAGTTGAAAAGACATGGAAAGAGACTTCATACATTATGTAGTCGATTATTCCTTATATTATATTACATTTTTTTTTTGATTGTGAAATTATGGAGTACACTTGTAAAATACATTTTAAGAAATGTCCATAAAAAAGAGCTTGTTGAAGAGATTTTCTCACAAACAATTTTCTAACGATTAACACTAACCTTCCCTAAATCTTCCTCAATTCTCGAAACACAAGATTAAAAACTGAATTTGCATGTAAAAATCTTCTTGTGATATATGAACACAAAACAAACTCAGCGTATCTGACAGTAGTACAAAACTACTATTGTAGTACAAACGACAGTATTGATCTGAATATATCGAAAGTGACGTCGGTTGCAAAGAATTGAGAGTGAAGACGCAATTTAAACCCCAGCTGTTGGACACTTTGTGCGCAAATTTAAGTATCAAAAAGCTTTTTTATTTTTGGTGGAAACGCTTTAGATTTATTTTTAATCATGTGTCCATTATCTCGTGGAAACATAGCATTAGACCATTCAGTGGAAACGTTGCAGAGAGTAATGTTCCTAATTTAGGCACTCTTCATCAGCACCAACCTTTAGCAGCGACCTTATTTGAGAGTAATGTTAGAATCTAGTATTAAAGCATTTTGCGTTCTTAATTCTTATCAGTAGCTAAAAGAAATATATTTTTTTTGATCTAGTCCTGTCAAAAGACAGAATTTGACAATTCTTATTTTTCATGGCGTGTATTTTTTTTTAAATTAACTGATTGCATCAACACAAATACAAAACTAAAAACATTCCGAAATCATGTTTCAATTGCTGAAAAACCAAATTTTAGTTGATTATGTGAAATTACCAATGGAAAATACAATTAGCCTTCTGTATGATGATCTGACGGGTGACGTAGTTCTAATTTATTGTATGTCTGAGTCAACAACTGAATGATTTATTTATTAACCGGTTGGTTGTTGTATGCATTTTTGGGTTTTCTTGTTGTTATAACAATTTCTTTGTTTAAATAAACTTTGTTTAGAAAGAAGAACCACTTTTTGTATATTTTTTTCCTACAATCACTCAAATAGACGAATTGAATTCATTCTTTGCTTAAACAAAAATAACTTTCAGGAACTATATTGCACTGAACTATGAAAAATAATTATTTATTTAAATTCATATCTCTAAAACAAAAGCCCGATGCTAATAGATTCCAATTGTTTTTGCTTTTTTTATATAATTCAACTTTGCGTGAGTGAATGCAATCATTGTAGAAAGTATAACGTAGGCGACGATCTATACCATCACCCGTTAGAAAGATTTTCCGCAAACTCGCCATAACAAACAACTTCAAGTTCCAGTTTCTATAATAAATATTTATCCTTAGGCGAGAACAAGAACAGCTCTTAATTAAACCTGTATTAGCCCCTTGTTACTTGAAGCAAATTCTTATACAAATACGAAGTGGGCACCATTCTAAGTGACGTTCTAAACGTAAATGTAATCGTCTAAGAATATTTATGCATGCAGACGAACGTTGTACCAATTGCAAGATTTGCAATCAATGAATTGCAAAGCTATGCAAATAATGTAAATACGTAGTTTGTAAATATATACACCGGATTTCCCTCCAAGAGGACGGTATGATGTAGACAAACAATCAAACTGTAGAAGACCGCCGATCTGCAGAAGGCTCTGTTTTAGTCGCAGTCACGCAGCCAATCGGTATCTTTACGATATCTTGTTTTTTACAGATTCTCTTCAATGAAGAAAACCTCAACTACAAATCTGCATAAATATATGCACAAGCTAAAGAAATCTGAGTCTGACCTACATACCTTGCGCAATATTGTGCAATTTGATGATTGTGTGTAAGTCTCGATGCCATTTATTTTGATTTGAGATAATTTTTAGAAGAAATGCGTTCCTTTTTATTGTAAGAATTTTAAAATGCTCGAATGGTGCATTGAATTAATTAATGAACATGTTTCCATTGAGCATTAAGCCTTGTAATATATAATGATAAATATTCTTAAGATCTAAGATTTTGCAATATAAGTTAAGATGTAGTTATGAAGGGCAAAAGGACTCGACAAATTGAGCTGTCATGTGGGTCATAGAACGATGTCCGAATCTTCTCCACATTCTTTTCTTCTAGTTACATCTGCTCCAAAATTGTTAAGACAAAGAAAAGGTTAGTATGCTTCTACTTTGGATATGCAACGGTAAGAACCTACCCATAGGAAACAACATCAAAAGACATCGGTGGAATAGTTTTTGAAGAAGAAAATTAGAGGAAAAAATATGATCGCATTTTCTACTGCCTCATTGAACGTGGAAGATTAAGTTAGGAACATTTTAATTTTTTTAAGCTGTTGATGTTCCCCCTTGACCCGAAGAGATCTGGTACAGTTCATCTGCGAAAGCTTCGAAAATATAATTGAAGCTGAGAATGTGCAAACTTTCATAGCCATTCCTAATTTCATAAAGCTATAAATATTTTTTTCTCAACTATCTAGACTCAATATTAAAAATAAATGAAACTAGTCTTACCTCTTGCGCGTAAATTAAATTGCAATTTGTCATCTCTCGAATCTTATTTGTTAGGATTAACTAGGTATAACCCTATACAAAAATATAAAACATACATTTTATAAAGCCAAAGTTACGCATGAAAATTAATAAACGTCTAGACTATATCTGTATCCTGAAGTTGGCGATTCCTGTTCTGAATTTACTACAGATTCCCCATCTCATAAGAAATTATTTCCAAAATGTTCTAAAAAGTGAAAGAACATATGTCGGTTTGCATTGGGACAACTACAACTCTCCCTGTAAGCTATAAAAGCAGCTCTGACAGAAGTTGGAGCAGCAACGGTACAATGCAAATTATTCAAAAGATTTTTTTATATTTTAAAGACTGAACAGACAAAAAAAAAATAACAAGAGAAGTCACTTCAAATAGGACTCGGTTCACAATTCAATTAAAAATGCAGACCTTTCCCCTGTCTCTTCAAATAACCTAAAATCGATTAATATTTATTGGTAAAAAGTTTACCACTGACTATCAGAACTTTTTAAAGGACCTTCATCCTATTAGTCGATAACTTATATAAATATTTAAAACAAAAGTTCCTTTTTCGTGTGAAACTTCACATCTGGTAAACTAGTGTCGACTAGACGAAACTCGCACACAATAATAAATTACTCAAGTAAAATGTTCGGCTTTTTCACCCAAAAGTATTGAGCATATGACCAGACAGGGACAATCGATAATCGAAATATTTTTATTATCTTTTAAAGATATAGAAATTTGTCACACCTGCAGGTGATTTTCAACATACAAAATCTGCTGGTATCACTAACTGCCACACACATAAATATAATGAAACTTGGACAAAAAAAAAATAATAATAATTAAGAAATATCCAAAAGATACGGAATTCGAATAATACCCCTTGTCCCATTTCTTATCAATTTAAATTTATTTCCAACGATTAAATGGGCTTTGTCGCGGTATTTTCCTGCATAGCTGCTATACTTACAAATTGAACTATTTTAATGATGCCAGGAAGCGATTGGAAATATCCAACATTAATTCGAACCCAATTGAGTGCTCCTCCCGATGGTGGTGGGGCAGAAGTCTGTTGACTGTTGACTGTTACCACTGTTTCCGTCATGATTCTCTGTTTATCACTTAAATGTGTCTGTTTATTTTATAAAATTGAAATTTTATATTGAAAAACAATTCACACAGGTACAAAACGCACTCAACTGCAAATGTATAACGATCGCGACAGCTTCTTTAACGCAACAAGTTTCTGATGGCCGAAGTGTAGACAATGAACGCGCCTTACTAACTGAAATGAATATGCACCTTTGGGGTGGCGGGTCAGAAAGCTTTTTTTTATTTAAAATATTATTTTCTCGTCGAACTTCCTACGTAGAAAAATGAAGTATAGATACCATGCGATTGTGTATCTGTGAACCTGTGACTATGTGAATAGATATGTATGAATGGACAAGTTCTTATCGCACGGCTGATACACCTGCTAAGGTTTTATGAATTGTTCACTCTGTTTTGATCAAGTTAAGATGGAAGTACAACAAAGAGTAGAGAACATTTTTGCACAGCTTGATAAGAGAGAAAAATTAAGCTTTGTTTGAAATTACATTAGTAAAAGCTCATCAGATATAAGGAAACATACTTTTAGGAGCTATTTCACTTGATTTCTGTTTTCATCTTTATAGCCCTGTCAATCATCATAGCCTTATTGCTGATGTGTTCAATATGTCTAATAATTATTATCCAGATCATCATTTATTAATATGTGTGTGTAAATATGTGCTGTTTGTGCAGTTACATTTCATACATACATACATTACAGTTTGAGGCAAATAATAAAAATTTTTAAAACGTTATTTGAAGAGATAATGATTAATGGCTGGTTTACATACCCACAGGCTTGTGTCACGCAGGATAAGTGCGATGCACAATACTAAATGGTCGGTAATGTTAATTTGCATGGTAGCAGCCGAATGTAGGCTGTTTGATCTCTGATCTCACTTTTACATTGCAATTTGTCATCTCTCGAATCTTATTTGTTAGGATTAACTAGGTATAACCCTATACAAAAATATAAAACATACATTTTATAAAGCCAAAGTTACGCATGAAAATTAATAAACGTCTAGACTATATCTGTATCCTGAAGTTGGCGATTCCTGTTCTGAATTTACTACAGATTCCCCATCTCATAAGAAATTATTTCCAAAATGTTCTAAAAAGTGAAAGAACATATGTCGGTTTGCATTGGGACAACTACAACTCTCCCTGTAAGCTATAAAAGCAGCTCTGACAGAAGTTGGAGCAGCAACGGTACAATGCAAATTATTCAAAAGATTTTTTTATATTTTAAAGACTGAACAGACAAAAAAAAAATAACAAGAGAAGTCACTTCAAATAGGACTCGGTTCACAATTCAATTAAAAATGCAGACCTTTCCCCTGTCTCTTCAAATAACCTAAAATCGATTAATATTTATTGGTAAAAAGTTTACCACTGACTATCAGAACTTTTTAAAGGACCTTCATCCTATTAGTCGATAACTTATATAAATATTTAAAACAAAAGTTCCTTTTTCGTGTGAAACTTCACATCTGGTAAACTAGTGTCGACTAGACGAAACTCGCACACAATAATAAATTACTCAAGTAAAATGTTCGGCTTTTTCACCCAAAAGTATTGAGCATATGACCAGACAGGGACAATCGATAATCGAAATATTTTTATTATCTTTTAAAGATATAGAAATTTGTCACACCTGCAGGTGATTTTCAACATACAAAATCTGCTGGTATCACTAACTGCCACACACATAAATATAATGAAACTTGGACAAAAAAAAAATAATAATAATTAAGAAATATCCAAAAGATACGGAATTCGAATAATACCCCTTGTCCCATTTCTTATCAATTTAAATTTATTTCCAACGATTAAATGGGCTTTGTCGCGGTATTTTCCTGCATAGCTGCTATACTTACAAATTGAACTATTTTAATGATGCCAGGAAGCGATTGGAAATATCCAACATTAATTCGAACCCAATTGAGTGCTCCTCCCGATGGTGGTGGGGCAGAAGTCTGTTGACTGTTGACTGTTACCACTGTTTCCGTCATGATTCTCTGTTTATCACTTAAATGTGTCTGTTTATTTTATAAAATTGAAATTTTATATTGAAAAACAATTCACACAGGTACAAAACGCACTCAACTGCAAATGTATAACGATCGCGACAGCTTCTTTAACGCAACAAGTTTCTGATGGCCGAAGTGTAGACAATGAACGCGCCTTACTAACTGAAATGAATATGCACCTTTGGGGTGGCGGGTCAGAAAGCTTTTTTTTATTTAAAATATTATTTTCTCGTCGAACTTCCTACGTAGAAAAATGAAGTATAGATACCATGCGATTGTGTATCTGTGAACCTGTGACTATGTGAATAGATATGTATGAATGGACAAGTTCTTATCGCACGGCTGATACACCTGCTAAGGTTTTATGAATTGTTCACTCTGTTTTGATCAAGTTAAGATGGAAGTACAACAAAGAGTAGAGAACATTTTTGCACAGCTTGATAAGAGAGAAAAATTAAGCTTTGTTTGAAATTACATTAGTAAAAGCTCATCAGATATAAGGAAACATACTTTTAGGAGCTATTTCACTTGATTTCTGTTTTCATCTTTATAGCCCTGTCAATCATCATAGCCTTATTGCTGATGTGTTCAATATGTCTAATAATTATTATCCAGATCATCATTTATTAATATGTGTGTGTAAATATGTGCTGTTTGTGCAGTTACATTTCATACATACATACATTACAGTTTGAGGCAAATAATAAAAATTTTTAAAACGTTATTTGAAGAGATAATGATTAATGGCTGGTTTACATACCCACAGGCTTGTGTCACGCAGGATAAGTGCGATGCACAATACTAAATGGTCGGTAATGTTAATTTGCATGGTAGCAGCCGAATGTAGGCTGTTTGATCTCTGATCTCACTTTTACATCCTTAAAATCATTGACGGCAGAGAAACCGAGCTCTCTCTCTCTTTCTTGTGCAAAATTTGCAGGCGTGGTACATGACCACCAGCCATAAAACAAATAATGGATAAATAATTTCCGGATTAAGTGTATTATTAACACCCCTATCATTTAATCCGGCGGATCGAAGATTCACCTTACACATTCGTTTCGCATTCACTTACTGTCTGCATCATTAAATCCGGCGGATGCACTGTACTGCCGACAACAATTTATATTTATTTGCAATCAACTGCTTTGCAAATTGACATTCCTTATATTTTTTATATGAAAATGGATAGTATAGCTTATTTTTTGTAAGATTGGGAAAAATCGGGTAACAGGAGGACAGAACGTGCATATTTAAAAGCATCTGCTGAAGATATGATGTATCTCTCAGATGCGTCGTAAGACAATTCTATTCTTAGTATCTTTTTATTTTTGTGTAATGAATTTTAATTTCAGTTTTATTAAAAACTTTCGTCTTAATAAATCCGCGTTTATTTATGTGCTAGCAGTGCTTCCCCCATTAAAAGTGTTAAGAAATTTTTATAAAATTACAGAATTACGGTACAGTACAATACAGTGATCAGAAATGTCAACATTTACATGGTGAAATTCGATCCCCTCGTTTTTATTGATCAAGTGAAAATTTAATTTATATTACCGACGTTAACATGTTTACTGCGGATTTTTTTAATCATACAAATGTTCGAATTTCGTGAATATGTTCCCCCGGCGGATTAAATGATAGGGGTGTACGTTTATTTAAAAAGTTCGGCTAAATGGAGCAATTGGAAATAGCTTCGAAAACAAAATCATTTTCAATTTCATCAAAAGTGACTTAAGCACCCTGCCTAAATTTTTACGATAAATGTGGAATCCCCACAGTGACCATGCGTGTTGATGGAACTAACATTGCTATAGTAGTAGATCCTTCTCACGTTGCAGTTTAGATCTCCCAGGTTTTCATTAGTTTCCCCTACAGAGCTCACTGCATCAGCAAACAGTTTCTCCTGAATAATCTCAAATAAATAATGGCTCTGTTTTTGGAAGCAGAAGCACAAGAAGAAGATGAGCGGTCTCTACAGAGAAAAATTGCGTTAGACGTTAAGAAGATCAGTGGATCGTAGCAGCATACCTACGTTTCTTTGCTCTTACCATTGCTCTAAACTGTAGCCTATTTATAGTTCTTTATCCTGTTACTTGTTGTAAACAAATGCAAAATTTTGGTTGCAGCAGCCAAGGCAAGCATATAAAACCCGCAATGATTTTGATGCTAATGGGAATTGTAATTTTATTCGGAAAAAATGTTTAATTTGATTTGAACGTTTTCAACGATACGGTGGAACTCATTCACAATACCGACAAGGGGGATATGTTCACTTTGCGGATTTGACCATATCGAAAAATTTTTCACCATGGCGGATTCTACGAGAGGGGTGATTTTGTTTTTTTTTCAACAGTATCATTGAAAGTATTTCAGAACTCAAAAACAATACTTGTGCTCACTTTTTGTAAACAGTGTTTTGTTATTTTAAGGCCGACATTCACCAACGAATCTTAGACTATAAGTTACGTAAATCTATTTACCAAACTCTATTAGTGTAAGGCCGACATTCACCAACGAATCTTAGACTATAAGTTACGTAAATCTATTTACCAAACTCTATTAGTGTAAATTCACGAGAGCTCATAAAACTTACAAAAAGCCCTAGCCACTCTTAAAATAAAATATCCTTCATTAACTGTTAAAATTCGAACATTATATTTTTTTATAAATACTTTAAAAATGGGCTCATAAAAAAATCCTATATAGGGGTGTAAGTTTAAGCTCAAGAGCTTGCTAAAAGTGCTCCTAATAATTAGGTTCTGTTTTCACGAGTAGTTTCCATCACGTTTCCATCACCAATTTAAACACCATTATGCAAGTGACCTGCCGCTTTAGAGGGGTTATTATGTTAAAATTTATTATGTATCAATCATGTGCAAAACCGACATTTCGGTTTGTTTTTTTTTTTCTTTCAAAACAATATATAAATGCCGCATATAAGTGCCGCGTTATAGCAGTAATCTCTAATTTTATACAACGTGGCGATAAGTCTAACGCAACGATATCTTCTACATTTTATAAGACTCTAGTAACAGCAATAATGAACCGTATTGGTGTTAACTGCCAAATTTTTGAACCTGAACGCCTTTCATTTGGGTCATTAGCAGATAATGCTTCTAATGAAATAGTTCCGCCTTAGAAGGCATGTGACTTCGACTAAAATCAAGTGTTTATTTATCTGCATGACCATGATGTTTGTATCCGTGTGAACAAAATATTATTCAAACGGCCATGCAAGCAACAGGAACTCAGTACTTTTGCAGCAGAAACAGCCTTGACAAACTGAATTTCAGTTGGTCCGAATTATGTACTATTTTTACCTACCTATAGTTTAGCTTATAACTACGAGTTGTTAATGCTGGTATGACACTAAATTGTTTAATTTCTTCGTCAGCTATAAGCAATTAGAGAGGGCTTCACAAATTTATCCTGCAAATTTCCACCACAAATGAACATACACAACCATCACTAGAACGGAAAAACTTTTGGGGGAACGAATAAAAAAGTGTTAAAAATGTGCAACGTTAAAAAAATAGCAACAAATAATTCATTGTTGTCGCATAATAAACAATGCAAAATAAGAAAAATAAACAAGTAAGTTCGTTCGATTTCATAAGAACTGTTTATCAATTGTAAATTATGTAGATTTTCATTCACCCTTTCGCCATGTTGGAACTGTATCAACTGCTGTCAGTGCTGTTGTAGCTACTTTGCTACAAAACTTTGCGGCAAATTGGGTGAATGAAAATCGACATTAGTTTTCGTTTTCGCAACCAAAACAAATACGAAGAAAAAAATTCAGTTCGAATGTTAGATTTCACAGAAATAAGTTCAAAGTTAGCACAATATTATATTACGCATTTCATTTGCGTCCTGACCTGTAAAGAAAGGACTTCATATCAAATTTTAATGTAACATATTTGTAAATTTCACAATTAAGTAAAATCTTTAAGAATATATCAAACATTGAGTAGGTACTCACCATCAAGGAGTTAATTACAACTTCCGCTTTCATCGGTTGCACGTGTTTGTCCAAAGATGGCGCAACGAAATTATTGAAATGTCAAACATAGAAACAAGAAATGCCAACTTTGAAAAAATGAACTTCCTCTTTTTCGATACGTTCTTGTCGGTGTCAATTTGTCAAAAATTTTCACAAAATAAATCCTAGGTAATCTATGCGAAAATCTATGAAAATTTTGCCAAAATCAATTAAATTCGTTAACTAAATGTCTCTCGCAATGAAATATGTATTCATTTCGTGATAATTTCTACCATAAATAGCAAAAATAAGTGTTTTTGTTCTGCGGTGCTACTCGGTTTGACAGTCGGCGTTTAGTTCAGTGTTTTCTAATATATTTGTGCAGTTTTAAATTTGTTAATCTATTTACTGCAGTTGTTGTGCATATGAAAAAGTGTTACTTTGTTGTAAACTAGTATTTGTTCACAGTTGGTGAAACGCACTTTGTTTATATCCCCATCGCCACTGTCAAGCTGTGCTCCACTGCATCTCGCTGTTTCCAAGGTATTTTCTCAAACAACTAACAATTCAATTTCTCTTCTCTTCCAGCCATGGTGCGAATGAACGTATTGGCCGATGCCCTCAAATGTATCAACAACGCCGAGAAGCGCGGTAAGCGTCAGGTTCTCCTGCGCCCCTGCTCCAAAGTCATCGTCAAGTTCCTGACTGTAATGATGAAACATGGCTACATTGGCGAGTTCGAAATTGTCGATGACCACAGATCTGGCAAAATTGTCGTCAACCTAACCGGAAGATTGAACAAGTGCGGAGTTATCTCACCCCGCTTCGATGTGCCCATCAATGACATCGAGAAATGGGCCAACAATCTGTTGCCCTCACGTCAGTTCGGCTATGTTGTGCTTACCACATCTGGTGGTATTATGGACCACGAAGAGGCCAGGCGGAAACACTTGGGAGGAAAGATCCTTGGATTCTTCTTCTAAAATAATTTTAACAAAAAGATAAGTTTTTTTTACAAAACACGAGAAATGTTTTAACTGAGGAGAATAAAAAAAAATGGATAAAACTTGAAAATAGGTAAATCATGTTTTTCATTTTCAATTTGTTTATGCATATTTTAGGTCGTAAAGTGGTCCAAGAGGAGGGACATGGTAGGCGGAAAACATATTATTTTGCTTTCCCGCGTTTTAAGTGGAAATGTAAACAATGAACATATTGCGAAGTATAAGAACGCAGATGTATTTGGGTAAATAGATTCCGATGCATAGGAAGCAGACGTTTACCTGCGAGGGTATTGTGATTTCTATAAAAACCCCCAAGCAGCTCTTGCTAGGCATTTTCTACCTGAAAATGTTTACAGACAGGAGACATTTTGTTTAACGTTTTTTTCTAGGCATTCTAAGTTGTTTTGGACGAATTTAGTTTGATTTAGTGAAATGTGACCCAAAATTTACAGACAAAAGATTTACTCATTTCAAATTGTTTTATTTAGGGTTTGCGAACAACTATTGTTCTCTTTACCTGTGAGATGGAAATTTGTCTAACATCCTTTTTGGGTTCGTCGGTTCGACTTTAAAAATGCCTGAAGGTTTGCCAATTTCGGATCACTACCTAACTGAGGTCAATCAAATTCTGGTGGCATGGCAGCTGTGCGATTTAGACGTTTTAAAAATTCCATTTCTTCATTATTCTAGGGAAAGTTGATTGCTTTTGTGTTTTTTATAGGGGTACGTGTGGGAAACGGGCACCTAGTCGTGGAGAGTTTCTGCCTGAGACGCCTTTCATACTCTGCAGTCCCGGGAATGTTGGTTCCAGTTATCCAGAAAAAGCGTTCTTTAAACCGCGATGGTTTTTTATGTGAATCATCTTCCCTCAAAAGAGTTGAGTATCTGCTCTCATTCCCTGGATTATTGTCCAACACTTAACTTCTAAGAGTGGGACCAGTGTTTTATAGAAGAACTTACAAGTAATTGAAATTCTTGGGTTTTGCAAAACCGGAGTAGCAGCGGTTTCCTAGGGTAATTCTGCGTCTTATTTCCAGCAAGGCGTCTTAAGGAGTTGGTTATCACCTGGGGTATGTACATTGAAACCTATTGTAGGATCTATAAACTCCTTATTCGTTCAAACTTTGTTACTTCAGCGCTGTCATATAGTTTGCTCTGTCCAACATTGTGAAACTTAAAAATGTGTATTTGAGCTCCGGACCGAATGCTTGCTCGTTCAGAAACTTCCTTGCAGATTGTTTTGCATTTCCCCGTCACTATCTAATGCATAACAAATTTAATTGTGAATTATGTTTCTCTTGCGCCCAGGCCAAATAAATGGACTGCTTCAATGTGACGTATCCCGTAGCCATTAGGGAAGTAATAGCTTAGTAATTATTTTCCTTTGTATTGAAAAATTAACAATTTGTGATGAGAAATAAGATGCCTGCGTTTTTAAATATCGAATAGGTATGTAGGAAGTGTTTCTCTAGTCGGATTTAATGATAGGTATGCAAGATGTCTGATGTGATGTGCAGTGCCCTCTATGGGCTGTTTCAGGCATATGAATAAGTTATACTATCCAAATGGTAATTGTGCTCTAGGAAGAATTCTCAAGTATGTCCGGCTCGTTGTTCTTTGCCGCACAGAGCACATCAAGAATACATTGTTAGAGCTGATGTTATCAACATGCGGTTTGGCATGGTGGTAGGAATAGCTGTATCCTTTCATAAAATAAATAAATTAAATAACCTTGTGATTTGAAAGGTGTTTTAATCAGTAAGAATCTAAATGTACATACAACTGCTTCCGACTAATAGACTTAACAGCAGCTTGTAATACGGTTATATGCAGCACTCAGTTTCCGTAAGTGAAAATGTTTGAATCGGCCACGTGTTCATCGATGTTGCGGAAACATTCGTATGGTATCGGGTGATTTTTTAAGAGGTTTAGAACTTTTTTTAAAAAAAAAACACAAAAAATTCGAAAAAATGAATGAAATATTTATTTGAATCGATAGTTTGAACCTTGCAATTTAATGTTTAAAGATAATTTCATGCAAATGTTGACCGCGGCTGCGTCTCAGGTAGCCCATCCGCTGAGTCCAATTTTGACATACTCTTTAACACATATCGGCCGGTATCTCACGAATGAATGCATGGATGTTGGCTTCCAGTGCGTCAATCGAAGCGGGCTTGTCCCTATACACATTAGCCTTGGCATACCCCCACAAAAAATAATCTAATGGTGTCAAATCGCACGATCTAGGCGGCCAATTGACCGGCCCGAAACGTGAAATTAACTGTTCACCAAACTCGCCTCGCAATTGCGCCATTGTTTCGCGTGCTGTGTGGCATGTGGCACCGTCTTGTTGAAACCACATATCATGCAAGTCAAGAACTTCCATTTCGGGCAAGAAAAAGTTTGTTATCATCGCTCGGTAGCGTTCACCATTGACAGTAACGCTGCGATTCGCATCATCTTTGAAGAAATATGGCCCAATAATGCCGCCGGCCCATAAACCGCACCAAACAGTGGCTTTTTCGGGATGCATTGGTAGCTGTTGCAATGCTTCTGGCTGATCTTCACTCCAAATGCGGCAATTTTGCTTATTTACGTACCCATTCAACCAAAAATGAACACAATTTTTCGATAAAAAAGCGGATCCTCGGCCAGCTTTCCAAGAGCCCATTCACCAAAAATTCGGCGTTGTGGTAGGTCGCCTGGCTTTAGTTCTTGCACCAGCTGTATCTTAAAAGGCTTTACGCCCAAATCCTTCCGCAAAATTTTCCACGTAGTGCTGTAACAAAGGCCTAACTGCTGGGAACGGCGCCGAATCGACATTTCGCGGTCTTCTGTCACACTAGCTGATACGGCCGCAATATTTTCTTCAATACGCACAGTACGTAAACGTGTTGGTGGTTTAATGTCCAACAAAGTAAATTTGGTGCGAAATTTGGTCACAATCTTCCGAATAGACTGCTCAGAAGGTCGAGAATGCCGATCATAAAATGGAAGCAGCGCGCGATGAACATTTCGAACCGAGCACGAATTTTGATAGTAAAATTCAATAATTTGCAAGCGTTGTTCATTTGTAAGACGATCCATGGTTAAATTGCAAACCAAACTGAAGCTGTTTGACAGTGACACAAGGTACTAAACACACGTCAGCTGTCAAAACCAGTGTTGCCAAAACCAAACCAGCTAAAAAATCACCCTTTAAAAGATTGACTCTGAAAATGGATTAAATTTGGACGTCTCAGCAGGATCGGAGTAGCCCTTACTAATTACGAAAGCGAACACAATGTGGAACCAGTATCGCAACAGAATTAAGAAGGTTACCGAGGCCACCGTAGGCTACCAACAACCACAGAAAGAGTTTAGCAAAAAACGGCACAAAATACCTACAAACGCTGCAGAGCAGAACTGGATTAGCGACGAAAAAGGATCGAGCCAGAAGAAGGCTTCGATATAGTTATGGAAACGTGAGACGTATTTGAATGTGAGTGGTTCTGGTTTGATTCTGACATTAAGTTGCCACTGGACTGGAAAGTCAGGAAACGAAAAATTGGTTAGGGAATTTCGAAAGCGGTCAAGGAAAATTTTGATTTTTGATTTTTTTCACATTGTGAAATAAATTTAATATGTATTTCGTTGAACTCGGCCCAAACTTTTGCCCCAAAAATAGTCGTTTTAATTATCATATATAATCTATATGGATCTTGAATTTATATGCAGTACAACAAATACACATGATCTAACTCTTTGTGGAGATCACAATTTAAATAGAAAAAATTTGCGTTTACGATCCATGTTGCTATACTTAAATTGTAAAATTATTGATAATCTCAAAAGAAATGAAGCATTTTTATATTAGGAAATATTTTATATACTAAAACTGCTAAAAGCTTTTGTTTTTACAACTCGTAAATATAGTAAGAGTGAGAGCAGGTTAAGTTAGGTTAGGTTGAAGTGGCAAACGGTAAGGCCGACTCATTTAGACCAACAAGTGGTCCGTTGTGATACCACGTGGAACTAAACTTTGACTACACTACTCGTTAAGCCATTTGGAGCTTAGACTATAGCGAAAGATATCTTTAACGGCAGTTGTATGCAGATCTTCAAGATTCTCATGGAAGAAGGCAACTAGATGGACCTTATGGAAGAGAGCAGGACAAGTGCAAAGAAGGTGTAGGAATGTCTCCTCTTCCTACTCGTCCATGCAGCTTCTGCAGAAGTCATTTGAGTACATGCCAAGTCAAGTAGCATGCCTGCCTATAAGACAGTGTACAGTGATGACACCTATTGTAGAGCCTTTCAGATCCAGCTAAGGCCAAATCCGTTTTGTCCCTAAAAAAGTTGTGCCACTATTCCACCTAGGGTTATTTTTCTCAATAGCTTCCGATTTCAGCATTAGTTTGTATGTAGCAAATCATGTGAAATATCAAGCAGTGTGGCCCGTCGTTTGTTAGTTCGTCGGCTTTGCAGTTCCCTAGGATATCTCTATGCTCCGGCACCCAGCAGAGGTGAATGTTGAATCGCTTCGACATCTTCTTAATAGAGGATCGTTATTCTAGGGCCGCTATGGATTTTAGAGAGACGGAGAGGCAACAAGAGGGTACATAACTTTCCCTCAAATGAGAAACTTGTGTTTGTCATTAAAGTTTCTTTTTTAAATAATAATATGTAATGAACTAGAAATAAGTTGAACATTTGGCACCACGAAAGGTAATGCCTCAGAGGTGTATCACTTTCTGAACACCTTTTTTTAAAAATTGTAACAAAGTTCCAAACACTTGTCTTTAAAGAAGTAAGAGATTAGTTGTCAAAGGAACACGTTTTTAATAAATCCAAATTTAAATTTAAAATCAAGAGACGTTTACAAATAATAAATATGCAAAATGGAACAGAAATGGACTCATTAAAATAATGGATGTTCTCCTAGGTATGTATAAAGGCTTTTTCTACGACTACAAACACGTATGATGCTGCATTCGTGTGGTAATACTAATTCAAACACAAGCAACGAGTGAGAAAAAATTGACAAAATCCATCCGTGGTATTTCGGACTACCGCAGGAGTTCTGGTTCTGGAGATCCCAACATTGAACCGACTAGCGACTATTGTTGGCTCTATGTCCGACTCATTCCGCAAACTGAGCATGAGGCTGCTGCTCACTGCACCGCTGCTGAAGGTATGACCCGGAATATCTGTAGAAGGTACTCTACAGGTGGAAGTCGTGGACTCATCCACGAGTATGAGCCGATAACGCACCAATTGCTGTTGCCCGTGCACTTGTAATGAATGATGCAGGTGCTGTAACCGACAGACGCATACAGACAGAGCATTGACGACGCGAACTTCTCCGATAGACGTGTTGAACGCATATCAGCTAAGGTGCGTGTTAAGAACCCTTCTTACAAGTCTCTAAAGATGCAAGCCTAGTGCCCTCCAAACAATGAGTAAAAGTACTTTTTTTATTCTGTCAATCGCTTATTTATTATTATTTTTGTGAAGTAGTATGCTTACTACAACTCACTACAAAAGCTTTCCTTTACTTTTTCGTAACTTGATTTTCTGAGGGAATTTAAATGAAATTCCTCTAAATTTAGGAAGTTACTTGAAAAAGTAAAGGAACAGATCTAATTCTAATCTTCTTTGTAGGAGAAAAATTGCCATGCGAACCCAAAATCTGAAAAGGCACAAGTAATAAGTTCTTGTCGAATAAGTTGATATTTGAAACTTTTTTAATCGAGTTGAGACAAAATAGAAAAAAGCATAATAATTTGTTTCATACATTCTTAACTTAAGTTGTTGACTTCAACTGAAACAGTTTTAATCGTTTTGAAATTCGTTGTCATAAAAGGACTTCGAACAACTACATTTCTCATGATTTCTCTACAAAACAAAAGACGAGTGTCCCTTGAGGGAACCAACAGAAAGCACAGTAAGGGAATTTGATGTACTGACCTACACCTCTCGAGATCCATCTTTTTTGCAAAAGGCCTAGAATTTTACCAAGGAATCACTACATAACTCATGTAATAGTCGACGATTTTCACCGAAGGTACATACAGCTCTATTTTGAAACCATAGTTAATGAAGATCGCCACGTCTTCTTTAAGCTAAGGGTGATGCTCAAACATGTGATGCATGTATTATGGCAGTTCAACGATTTTGTGCTAGAAGAGGAATGCCGATAGATATTTGGAGTGACAATAACACGATTTTCAGAGGAGCAAGCCAAGATCTAAAATATGGTATGGTACAGTTGAAAAGGAACAGTATTGCAGAAAAGTTTATTGTGAACGAATTACGTGGCATTTTATTCCTACAGCGCCACCCCATCCAAAGGATGAGGTTTTGATTACAATAATGGCGGAGGTTGAGTGTGTTATTAATTCGAGGCCTTTGACGGTAGAAGATGTCAGCGACGAAGCTTTTATGCCGAACTATTTTTAGTTGGTTCATCTAACGGCGTGAGGCATAGCGGCCAACTTGATGATGGGTTAACTCTCCAATATATATAGTTAACTTGCGAAAAATATGTTGATATGTTGTGGAAACGGTGGGTCCGGAAATATTTGCCTTCACTAACAAGAAGGACAGAATGGTTTCACCCATATCAGAGGGAGACATAGTCATTATAGTGGATCCAAACAGCCCGAGTCACGATTGGCCTAAAGGAAGGGTTCTACAAGCTCGGGTCAGTAAAGATGAACAAACAAGCAGACCTGGACACTTCCACCTGCACACTTCCACTGGAAATTATACTCGACCCACGAAAAAACGGGCCGTCTTGGATGCATACTGGTTTGGCCGTAATGGTAATTATGGTAGGCAATTAATTCCGTACTGTTTTATGTACAGAAGCCCTAACCACGACAGGCATTTAACTTATAATGAGTTTGATGCACTGTCTGATTCCATCACCAGAATTGTAACCCAATATACTCGTACTGAAATCGTCGTTGCGGGCGATTTCAATATACACAATTCAAGTTGGCTTCGACATTCTGGACAGACAACACCCGAAGGAAGGTATGTCGAGATCTTTGCTGAGGTTAAGAATTTAACCCAGATTGTAAATGAGCCGACACGGATACCGGAAATTAGCGGTCAAAATGACAACACTCTGGACTTGTTTCTTACCTCTCACCCTGTTAAATACACTTTAGATGTATTATCGCCTGGTATACCGTATGGCAATACGAGAAAGCCAATTGGGAAGCTTTTAACGGTTTCTTTAAGAGTTGTACTTCCTCAACAACGACGTGTATGCCGCTGCCGATATGATTACAAATTTAATTCACCTGGGTATGAAACGCTTTATCCCTAACAGGATAAAGTGTATCAGATCTAAGGAAAATACGTGGTGTGACTTCAGCTGTAAAAAAGCTATCAGGGCTAAAGAAGTAACTTTTCGGTCATTTAAGGCCAACCCAACTGAGGAAAACCGAAAAAAGTTCAAACGAACCAGAAATGACTACAATGCCCATATTAATCGTGTCAAATTCTCCCACGACCAAAAGTTGAGGCAAAAAATACTACAAAGTCCCTCCGGTAGTAAAAACTTTTGGTCGTTTGTCAAGAATATTAAAAATTCGGCCTCGTCATCTATCCCGACACTCATTTGCAATGACACTCCAGCTGTCAGCTCTTCGGATAAAGCCAATCTGCTTGCTGCTCATTTTGCAGTTAGCTCAACGCTCCCAGATTGTGCTTTATCTCCCCCAGTACTCGAGCGCGTAGAACACTCCATGGGACAAATGCACTTCCGCACCCGTACTGCGACAAGAGTACTTCAAGATATCAACATTCACAAATCCGCTGGCCCAGATGGTATTTCCCCTATAGTTCTGAAAAGGTGTTCTTCCACGCTGGAAAAACCACTGCGTAAGCTTTTCTATCTGTCCTATTCTTCAGGGCTCTTTCCCAGAAGATGGAAAACAGCATTTGTCCAGCCCGTCCCCAAAAAAGGCGAATCTTCTTCTCCCTCCTCCTACCGGCCAATTGCACTTACGTCCCTTCTTTCCAAGGTCCCTTCAAACCAATCTATTCACCATGGTGGTGAAAGCAAGGTCGTTGCGCTTGATATTTCAAAGGCATTTGACAGAGTTTGGCATCAAGCTCTCTTGTCAAAAATGCGTGCATTTAGGATCGATGTTACCCTTCTTCATTGCATTAACAATTACATTTCGGACCGTTCAATACAAGTTGTTTTGTACGGTTTCATACTCACCAAATAAATGCTGGTGTCCCTCAAGGCTCTGTTTTGTCTCCGACTCTCTTATTTTTATCAATGACCTCCTGTCTGTCAGTTCTAATCCAATCCATTCCTTTGCTGATGATAGTACCCTCAGCTTTACATATTCGTTTCCTGGGCAACGCGAACCCCTAATTACCTGCCATTATCTATGAATGGCACTTCACTCGCTGAAACCGAACGACTTTTCATTCTCGGTATGTGTGTTAATGACAACCTTCGTTGGAATGACCACATATTCGATGTCGCCAAGAACGCTACGAAATGTCTAGCTCGATGCGAGAAATATTTCACCCCTTCTGATCTGGCTAGAATCTACAAGGCGTTTATTCGCCCAAAACTTGAGTAGAACGCTCATATCTGGTCTGGTGCACCAATAACATATTTGGAGCTACTTGACAGGATTCAAAAACGTGTAAAACTTACTTACTTTACTTACTAGCACTTGCATCGCTGAAACCGAACGACTTTCCATTTTCGGGATGTGTGTTAATGACAACCTTCGTTGGAATGACCACATATTTGATGTCGCCAAGAACGCTGCGAAATGTCTAGGCTTCCTAAAGCGATGCAAGAAATATTTCACCCCTTGTGATCTCGATAGAATCTACAAGGCGTTTATTCGCCCAAAACTTGAGTACAACGCTCTTATCTAGTCTGGTGCACCAATAACATATTTGGAGCTACTTGACAGGATTCAAAAACGTGCTGTAAAACTTATTGGCGATCGAGACATCGCTAAATCACTTGACTCTCTTAGTCATCGTCGTAATGTCTCCTGTCTGTCATTGTTTTATCGGTATTTCCACCACAAGTGCTCAAATGAAGTAGCCAGTTGCATTCCACCCCTACAGCATTTCAACCGCAATACTCGCCATGCTAGGAATGCACATCAGTTTACCCTTAGCCTGTTTTCAGACGTACTGTGAAATATAAAGATTTCTTTCTCAACCGTACAATACGAATGTGGAATGCTCTACCACGCTCTGTATTATAGTTTACAAACATTTAAAACCAATGTGCATCGGTTTCTCCCTTTCTCTTATCCTTCATTTCC
Source organism: Ferdinandea cuprea (assembly GCA_963576555.1). NCBI lineage: Eukaryota > Metazoa > Arthropoda > Insecta > Diptera > Syrphidae > Ferdinandea > Ferdinandea cuprea. The sequence continues at coordinate 142,903,269 of OY754958.1, read as the reverse complement.
ACTTTTGGAAGATCTTCGATCGATCGACAAACAAAAATTTACGCATATTCTTGTTTTAATTCATTTTAATTATACACTTTTAGATTGTGCGCAGAAAAGATAGAAAAACAGATTAAAAATTAACCAGTCGCTTCAATCGATCTTCCACAGAGCTAACAATTCCAGCTGAGAATTTCTGCCACAAGTCAGCGGCTACAGTGTCAGCGAACGTCTTCAGTTTATCCTCTATACTATCGTAGCTCAGACCGTAGTCCTTCACCTCAGAAAGATATGTACTTATTATCCCTTTTAAACGATGGTATGTTCTGGAATAATAATCAAATTGAAAACAAAAACATAAACCACTCCCAACGTATAACAAAAACGTACGTTTCCAAATTGTGCTTATTTTTTTGTTGTTCTGAAATAAGCCATTCCAATTTCCCAAAAGTCGTAGACAATTCTTCTTGAAGTTCTTGCATATCCTTTTCGAGTTCGGTTATTGATTTGAGTATAGTTTCAACTGCTTGGTCGATATTGTCGAGAAAGCCTTCCTGATCTAGTTCAAGCTGCTTCAGTCGACGGTCCTTTTCTTTTGTGACCATTTCCATATACTTCGAGATCAATTGAGGATAACCTAGAACCAAATTATTCAGTTTAATAAGTAGAAATACAGTGTGCATACCTCTTAAAGTAACGGGATTATCGTTTAATGGCCTCTTGACCAGTGGATAATCGTCATGTTGCTCTGGGATCATTCTTTTTCTCACGCCGGACAGAATTATTTGATTCTGAATGATTGTAACTTTTTCTTGTTGCGAATTCGTACAATTTTGTTCGTAATTAAGTTCTAAAGAATTTCGTTCTTGATTAATTTCTGATGGTGGCCCGATGGGAGTTGGAGGCCGCAGCTCTGTTAGGAACCTTTCTACGTACCACGTGTCGACTGGTTCATGGTTTTGTTCAGATTGCGTCTGAACATCTCGAGGAATTGTTGTCAGACTCGTGTGCCGAGTGTTTTGTGTGCAATTTGTTTCCGCATTTTCTGACGATCGAGATGAATGTATCGACAAACATTGTAATAGTGATTCGGGGTCAGACAATGCCTTAGTGGCACTAGCGAGAGGAGGTACTTCATTAAAATCCTCATATATTTCCGATACTTGGGAATCACAGTCATTTCTCACAGTAATATTCTGAAAAAAGGACTCTGTATTAAAAGTATAAAAGTATACAGAGTTCTGGGACATACTTTTGAACTAGTATATGCAGGTAACTTCGGTGAATCAATCGAAATCGGATCAGGGATTGATTCTCGACGGCAAATCATATCCACTAAAGTTGCTTCTACATCTGAACTTGCTGCAATCATTTCATCGTCGGAGTCAACGACATGGAAATTGTGATTCGAACTGGAAGACACACTGCTGTTGGTGGTCGGTCTTCTAATACGGCTAACGACCTTCTTGTGTGATGTACTTGGCTCGTCAATTTGTTCACAAATCTTCAGTTGATCAAACGAGCTTAAGGCTGACTCGGGGTTGGTTGAAGGACGACTTGAGACTCTACAAGACGAATCATTTGGTGGAGGGACTTCATTTTTCGTTGACTTTTGTTTTTCCCTTGCCACCGCCGAGTTGATGGTTTGCTTTTCCTTTAGCTTGTTCTTCCAAGCCGAGTAGGGAACAAATTGTGTTCGCTCAACAGCTCTTGTAGAAAGTTTACGTCTTTTACGTGAATTTCTTTTCCGTTCCAGCAAATTACCATCTGAATCGCTTGTTGCTGCTTGTTTGTGAAACGAGCGTCGGGTAGCTTGCTCAATATTATCAGAAATCATTTTCGAATTTTTGAGAATGGTTTGCTTTTGTGTCTCGCTAAAGCAGGACGCGTCCGCATCGTTTTGTAGATAGTGAGAAATATTAAAATAGCCCCCGTTTTCAACGTATTCCTTATTAGCCTGCTCCGGATCGAAGTCTTCTTTGGCCAAATGATTTAGCGGTGTATTAGTGTTGACCTGTTTTCGTTTTGGACTAGACGTAATTGACACTTTTTTACGATAAGCTCTTTTAGTCTTCGTCAGTGCAGGAGTGGCAGAAGTGTTTCCGGCTTTAAAAAAACGTCGAGATGTGTCCCGTGATGACTGTGTCGATTGTGATGATTGGACACTTTGAACAGTTGAAGTAGGCTGCTGCTTTATGTTGTTAGTCGGCTCCTGAGATGGTTTCGCTGGTTTTGATGGCTTCTTGAAAAGGATCGAATCTTGCTTTATAATTGACGCGGCTGTGTTGTAGCCACTCTCCCTAAATCCTTGAGTGTTGTCTGGCTGGGATTGTTGGAAAGATGTTTTCTTTTGTCTTTTAGGATTTTTCAATATCTGCTTGGCACTTGAAACTGCAGTATTCGATTTCGTCTTGGAAAAAGCGCCTTTCTCCAGGTTAAAATGTTCCTTTTGTTGATCTCTGGCCTTCGATTTTTCTTCGGTAATACTGTCTAAGGTAAGCCGTGTAAGTAAAACTCTAGGCAATCTCTGATTTGTCAAATTGATTTCATTTGCCTCTGTGTAGCTAACATTCATGGGACTGCACTCTTCATTAACACTTGGAGTCGGCGGAATATCCGACTCAGTGTACGAATAAGTCGAATAAGTCGATCTATTGTAGAAGTCTAGTAAATCTCTGTTGGCCTTTAGGCGCTCGAGTTCATTTTGCGGCAAAGTGAATACAGCGACGCGGGCATTTCTCAGCTCTGCAGATACTTCGGTTGAGAATATTGCTGGCTCAGTAGAGATGACAGTGCAGTCGCATCGATTGTGGCTGAAATTGTAAAATAGTTTTGTTATTTGTTGCAATTATTTGTGGAAGTACTCACATTCTTAGATCGTCAATTTTGATTTGTATGTTCATCTCCTCTGGATGATTGTTCGTTTGTTCCAATTGACAAAGACACGAGATACTCTTGGATGTGTAGTTGAAATCAATCCAAAATTTGTCAATTTTCTAAAATTAACAAAAAAAAGACCGTGGTCCGCAATGTAATCTGTTCTTTCAAAAAAAATTTGAAGTAAAAGCTCTATTAAACGTACACCAATGGGACGGATTAATGGTATAACCCCTTTATGCTGCTAAAGAAGGAGAATTTTGGGAATTGCAATGTTCAAAGATTCAGGTGGCGTCCATTGCAAGAACAATTTCCGTGCTTTAGATCTGTAACGTATTGTCTACTTCCGTTCAAGAGAGGTGTCCGTAGATGGCATTTGAATTTGCATTTAACTATGTATGTTTATAGGCTACATGCATTTTGGATCCAATGAGCAATGACCCCAAAGCAAAAATGAAAAATGGCCCCAAAAATTCGATTTATTTTTCAAAATGAAAAAAATTTAAACCAAAAAATTACCCAAAAAAAAATGGAATAGGCCCCAACAATGTATATGGGAAACAACAACACGAAAATTTCTGTGATGTGGAGCCATTTTTCATATCTTTGGAGCCATTTTTCATTTTGCAAAAGAATTTTAATTTTTGGGGCATTGTTCTTTTTTGGTTTGAAATTTTCAATATTGAATGAAATGATTTTGACATCATAATTTGTATAAGAAATCAGTCAGTTTAGGTTTTAAATTATAAAATAAAAAAAGAAAAAAATGCTTACCTTAGGCTTATGAAGTTCAAAGCTTCCAAACAATGCGGTCCTACAGTATACAGAGAAAACGCCGCGATTTAGTGAAATGTGCATATTGTATGTATTTAACAATTTTCTTGAGATCTACAAAGAAAAAATGTATTCACCTATCAGTCACCTATAAGACGCATTTGAATAGTTTTAATTGTTTTCTTTTTCTTTAACTTTTAAAATTAAAACATTTATCACAGAAATATTTATAGTTGTCACTTGCATTGATATGAAAAGGCACATCTTATCCTATGGTTTGGAGTAGCAGTATCGTTGACGTTAAGGATTAATTAGTTCTACGAATCTGATTCGGCTGATTCAGTTGAGACCTTAACTTTCAAAATAAACCACTTAGCCTATCAAAACTAGGGAGAGCATACACAAAAACTTTATGTAAAAATGTTGAAGAATATTTAATTTCTTTTATTGTGTAGAAAAAAAATAATATATGAAAACACACAAATCATATTTTGAATTTTATAACAATGAGGCAAAAAGTGTTTTGGTTTAGATTTTACGTTCTCCTGGAAAATTTTCATTTAAGGAGTCTACAAGTTCTCCCTGTAAGGCTATACGATAGGACCTACGGTATACAAACAAATGCCAATATTTTACAATCTTTTCAAAATAAAGTGATTAGAGAAATTCTCCATGGTATACTAGAAACGATGATATCCACAAGGATCTCGGAATTCCTACAATCAAAGATACAAATTTAAGCAGGTTTACACTTTAAGCCGACGATATGCCCTATCATGTCGAAAGAACGATATACGCAATAATTAACCATTAAAATAAGTTCCACTAAGTACAACTTTTAAAATTAATTTTTATTTAAATTAAGGTCTATGAGTCCTATTTTGCATGTGATGTTTAATTATATATTAAACTTACCGTTTCAAAGTTGTTTTCATCCATCGATAGTTTTAAAAGCGCACTTTTTATACAATCGGGGGTTTCTATTTCCGCAATCTTTTCTCGTTTCTCCGAATCATTTAGATATTGAAGAATTTTAACAATTAATCTTAATGACATCTTCTGTGTATTGTAATTTCCCACGAACTCAATTGGTGTCCAAACGAGAGTACTCAAGTGAAGAAAAAAATCATAACCTTTAAAATTACATTTTTTCAAATTATTAATAAAAGTCGAAAACTCACATTAAATCGAAATCCATTTTTACAAAATTCTTCATAGTCTCCGCCGAGGTAGCATTAAACAGCGATAAACACATATCCAAGACTTGTAGGTGGTAGTTTGCAATTTTTGTCTTATATTGCAAGGATGCCAAGATATAAGAAGTGCAAACTGGAAATTTGTTTTCAAATTTGTTGGTAAGCTTTTCATTGCCAGTACTAATTTTATGTTGTATTTTCTGCAACAAAAAAAAATTAGTTCTAGTTAGGATCTCTGTTTTAGAAAGAAAATTAAATAATAGGTTAGGTATGAACGAACAAATTGTTCTCGGGTATTATTTTTAAATGTTATACATAAATTTCTTCTAATACTTATTCCATAATTATATTGATTTAAAGTTTTAAATGTAACAAACCAAAAAAAGTTGTTGCTCACAGAAGCAAAATCAAATATTTATATATTATTTTAGGTGCTTAAAACAAAGTCGTTTGCATATAAATAAACCAAATCCGGTTAAAGTGATTAGTTTTTTCAACTCAAGTATTATTTGACAACAAATAAGAATCAGAGTAAGAAGTAATGTTAAATAGAAGGAAACCTATGGGGTTTTAACGAATAAATGGAGTGGTCTTCTTAGATATATAACTATAAGCTAAAACTAAAGAGAGAGTTTGTTAGGAAAAAAGATTTAGGACCAAAAGATTTATCCAACCACGCTATTATTACCCTAGATGTGAAGGATTCGTTCAATTCGATAAATTGGAACCGTTTAATGGACGTCTTTATCAGATCACAATACTTTCTGATTGCTGTCGAGGTTATGATCAGGAAGGAAGGATGAATAATCATTTTTTCACTTATGAGGCTGGCCGCGCCGTTTCGACTTTAAAAAAAATTGGTAGGACTCACAGAGTCGAATAAACCCACAAATCCAATCCATGTACACTTGCGCGTTTAAATTAGTATTTTAAATGTGTTGCTAGACTAACCTAGATGTTCAGATTGCCTAGATGAGACATCTTCTATTTTTGGATAAGCAAAATTCCAGACATTTCTTATCCTCCTCCTCCTCCTCCTCTATCCTCTAGAGTCCTAGAATCTTCTAAGGTTTGTTTTTTTAAATTTCATACTATTAAACATGAGTTTACATATTGACGCCATTCGTATGCATAGCGAAGCTATATTAGGGAAAATATTAGGCAATGCTTTATACCCATCTTAACATTGGTTAGAGTTGGAAAGAGTTTTTCTTTATGTTTTTGTAATAAGCCAATACAAAGTTGGAATAGAAAAACATATTTTAATTTGACTTAAAATTATTCTACTGATTCACTCCAAAATTCCTATTCATTTGAGGATTCTTCATCTGATTTTGATCGGTTTTATTAAGTGGTAATCGTACTAGTACTGCGACTTGTATCTGTACATCAGTACTCTGATGTATTTTTGTATATACAGGAACGGCAATGTCTGTTCGGTGTTTCAGACCATCCGGAAGAATTCTCCGATCCGGGATGCCAATCGAACAAGCAAACATTCTTCATTTGAATTTTAAGTATACACGTCGTTGTATTGCTATGTATTTCCAACCACTTTACTGCCAACCTAATGAAGGGGATGAAATAAATATATTTATAATATACCTAAAATTATTTCTTTGAAGTATCAAATGAACACTTTCAGGAGAGTCTGGAAGTCTTCCGGATTACCAATCGAAAATGACATAAATGCTTTCACGAAAGGAAGAGCTTAACCCTCCTAGTCATTATCGCTTTATCTCCTGCATACTATTATTTAATCATAATTTCCAAAATACGTGTTCAAAACGATACAGCTGTGCCTATGTTATTCCACCCTTTGAACAATTCAGCCGCAATATTCGCCAGTACCACCTAACATTTTTTTCACTTTCTACCTTTTGCCAAAGGCTATAGCAAACATAACTGTTATGAGAAAATTCTTAAATTTGACATTATGAATCGGCATAATATTGTAGGTCCCTTCCATTTGTCCCAAAAATGTATCTTTTGTCTAGAGAAGCTAGATTTTAGGCTCTTTAAGAGAAAATTTTAAATTGAGAACTTTAAATTGAAATAAAACATAGAAAAATGTTTTTAACATTCATGAAATTTACTTTATTTGATATCAATTTAAAACAGTAAATAAGGCTTATTGCGACAGTAACGCGGCGAATGTTGGTACTGGCTTCCAAGTGTTAATTTTTTTTTAGTTTATCGGCACTGACATCCGACCACCACAGATGAGTAATTCTCCCTCAAACGCTAAGATGGTTTTACCCATGAAAGTCCAATTTTCGATGACTTTTTCCAAACATCTATGGCCATTTATCGGCAAAAACGCGGCGAATATTGTCATCCAAGTGGTCGATCGTTTCGGGCTTATCAGCGTAGACTAGTGACTTGACATATCCCCACAGAAAATAGTCAAGCGGCGTTAAATCGCACGATCTGGGAGGCCAATTCACGAGTCCGTAACGTGAAACTCGTGTGGCATGTGGCGAAAATCTTGAATAAAATTAAGCCGATACCCAGCTTAATTCAAGTAAATTTAGCCGCGCTAGCATTCAGGTAATAGTATCTGGGTAGATAGGTAGGCTGGCTATTAACACGGAAATTGCATGTTTGTGCTGTCGCTTCCTTGCAGATGACTTTTTAGTATTGTGCATCCCACTTATCATGGGTAGACTTATGTAGCCATGTAAGTGCCTGGCAACACTTTCATGGGAATGGCTTTCATGTCGTGGCTACACACACAAAAAAGTCTCATAAGAATGAAAGCAATTTGAATGGCGGGGAACGCTGAAATCTGAAACAAAACTAAATTTCTCTTGGAAAATCGAATACTTTTGTGTTTTGTTCGATAATGTAAATTTACGTGGTAGCAGCGAATTTAGAGTGTATGATCTGTGATCTCATCAACTTTAAAATCATCGGCAGTAAAAAAACCAATCTCTATCTCTCTCTCTCCTGCAAAAATTGCATGCGTGGCATTAGACACTAGATACTCTGACACAAAAAAAAGTCATAGATTTTAATTTTTTTTTCCAAAATGCCATGATGCTTCGTCAGTGATTATTGTAGTAATTTGTCCTACCAATTAAAACCTTAATAGGGAAAGCACTTTACATTATTTTACCTATGACACAAATGGATCTTTTCGAGCAGCAAACTCAATGCCAACGAATAAGGTTAAATTTGATGTTGCTTAAAAATATTAGATTATGTGGTTGGATTTCTGAAGATACGATTGTCATTGGATTGAAAATTACTTCTTAGCAAAATTATTTCTTTAGTTCATCTTCTTTCCTTTTAACGAAGAAGCTATAATCAAAATTTTAAGGATCATGATCCTTCACTGCATCCCAGCTGGTCCGCATGTGGTTCGTGATTCGCTTGTATAGATAATCTGATTAAACATACAAAAGATTTTAAATGTATCTGCTTACATTACTTAGGTATCACGAAAACGAGACATGTCTTTTTTGTTTGATAACTGAGATACTTATCAGTGACTGGTAGCACTGACTATTATATGTTCTGTAGGTATATATTAATATTTAAATTTGTTTTGTTAAAAAGAAACGCAAACCATGCCATGATAGATAAAAATTATGTTTAGATAATCGAATGATAGCTGTTTATTTCACAATAGTATACATTTTATTGTAAAGCGTATGTGTCCATGTTTTAACATTCCATTGATATTGTTACATACTTTACTATGGCCCCAAGAAAACGATCACCATGATCACCAACTAGCTCCTTTCAGAATCGTTAACCAAGTTGGGTTTGGTTTACCCTTTAACTGTTTGCAAAACCCGACGAATGGGTTACTCTGCTGCTTTTTTCTCTCTATGAGATGGAGCTATGTTTCGTAGATCCAAGCACAGCTTCCAGGGTTTTATCAAAAGTTTAGGACGGCAATCGAACCATTGTAAAGGTGAATCTATAGAAACAGCCCTGCATATGCTACCGTCGAATATTGTCTCCATCACAAAGAGTACAATGTTAACACATCTGCGATCACAACTGCACTTTCAGGTTTGAAGGTAGATGCAGCACTTGGTGAGTTGAAAAAACTTTTACTCATAGGCAGGATAATAAACTTAAAACTGGGTGTGGCATCCGCCAGAAGATTTGTCTGTAAAACAACCCCGCAAGGTGGGGTTATTTTTCCTCCTTTTCAAGAACCTAGTGGTAAACGAGCTGCTTATAGGTTTAGAAGGGGAGGACTGTAGAGTAATTGCCTATGCAGATGAGGTTGCTATTGCCGTCTCAGGAAATCATCTCAATACCTGAAACGAACTCCTTCAGAATGCTGTTAACAAGTTTACAAGCTGGACAAACTGTTGCGGGCTGGGGGTTAACTTCCACAAAACCGAACTTGTCCTTTTCACCAGGAAGTACAAAATCCCTACTGTTGTCCCACCCTTTATTAAAGGTACCAGCCCAGTCTTCTCTGATGAGGCCAAATATCTTGGATAAAAACTAAGCTGGAAACCTAATATACAATAAAGAGTTAGGAAAGCAGCAGTTCCTCTTTTTTCTTGCAAGAAAGCTATTGGTAATAGGGGTCTCCAAACCCCGCATTACACATTGGCTGTATATCTCGGTCGTAAGACCTATACTTATGTACGGCGAGGTAGTCTGGTGGACAGTCTTACACATTGCGACAAATTCGCGACAAACTCAGCAAAGTTCGTACTACTTCTTCGGCAGCACACGACATCCTATTTCATTTAAATCCACTCGAACCACATTAAAACCCTCAACATCACAGTAGACCGAAAAGAGCTTTGCCGCTCTGCAATTTTAAAACTAATTAAGACCCTTTCTAGAAACATAAATTACACCATGCCTCAGCATCAGTTTTACAAAAAATTTTGTAGTAACTATTCCATCCAGATCTTTTTGGGACGGAAGTGTTCTCGCGGAAGATGAATCGATCCACTTCTACACCGATGGATTAAAAACTGGTGAAGGGGTTGGCGGTGGCGTTTTCTCTCACAGACTAACTCTTAATGTCTCATTTCATCTACCCAATCACTGTAGTTTGTTTTCAGGCGGAGGGCATGGCGATCAAAGAAGCCTTGTCTTGGCTGAAAAGAAACGTGATATCCGCTAGAGATTCTTCTCTGACAGCCAAGCGGCCTTGAAATCGCTAGACTCAGTCCCTATAAAATCTATAGTGGCCCTAGAATGCCGATCCAATGTCGGAGAATTTCAACATTCACCTCTGCTAGGTGCCGATGCATAGAGATATCCTAGGGAACTGCAAAGCCGACGAACTAGCAAAGCACGGAACAAAACTGCTTGATATTGTATCTGATAAAGGTTCCTTAGGCATTTCAATTGCAACATGCAAACTAATGCTAAAATCGGAAGCTATTGGGAAAACTAACCTTAGGTGCACAAGTGGCACAACTTGTCTAGCCAAAACGGATTTGGTCTAAGCTGGATCTGAAACGCTCTAAGTGTTTTTTCTCTCTAAAAAGACTGCATGTCAGCTCTATGATAGGTGTCATCACTGGACACTGTCTTATAGGCAGGCATGCTACTAGACTTGGCTTGTACTGAAATGACTTCTGCAGCAGCTGCATGGACGAGGAGGAGGAGGAGGAGACAATTCTAGACCTTCTTGTCCTGCTCTCTCCCATAAACGTAAGGTCCATCTAGATGCCTTATTTCATGACAATCTTGAAGATCTGTCAACCACTGGCGTTAATCTCTTTCGCTATTTTCAAAGCTCCAAATGGTTTAACGAGTAGTATAGTAAAAGTTTAGATCCACGTGGTATCACAACGAACCTCTTTTGGTCTAAGTGAGTCGGTCTCGCCGATTTCCACTTCAACCTAACCTATCTTAATGGTACCATCATTTCCAAAATAAAATTCTTTATTGCAGTATAGTTATTAGTGAAGCAATCGATGTTATATTTTGTGGTTTTAAGCAAAACATATGTCACTCTGTATAATATCCCACATTGAACTTTGTTTTTTCTAAATAACTTTTCCGGCTATTAATTCCCTGAACATGTACCTATCGAAATTGCATTGAATAATGACAAAGAATTTTATTGCTTCTTGTAATGAATTGTATTTAATTGGTTTCAACAAAACTGAACAACTCCGCAAAATGTAAACAGCGAAGTGACACATTCGAGACCTACAGGCAGGGATTGAACCGCAGACACTCGCACGCTCATGGGAGTTCTTAAATGGCGCTGTGCAATTGGTAAATATGCGGACTTTGAGGAAATATAATTCATTCGACTGTCTAGTTCTTTAAATCAGACAATGGAAGACTCTCCACAGTTACTTCTTTCATTAACTGACGCACTTGTGAAATGTAGAGTTAGAGAAACTCCCTAGATTCCTACATAAATCTTGGTAGTTCTGATAGTAAGCGAGACTGTTCAAGGACAATAGTACTAGCTGTTTATTTCTTATACCGAAATAAAATTTTACTTTGATTTGGGGCATTAATTCCTGAAGCAGTTTTTAAAACAAAAATATAGTAAGTGTTTTTAATTTGGTTAATTTATTTTAACTCCAAGTTATTTCGAAAGTAACTTAACACCCCACCACTAATGCAAATACACGACGAGATAAGTAATATTGTGGTCGCCCATTTCGATATACGCAAAATTAACTAATTGTAAGCCCTTTTCTTTGCTTAAAAATTCGTACTAAGTAACGTGTTGAATGACAGACAGTATATAAGTTTTACATATAATTACCTCTCTACGTCTACACTTAGTTTTGTCATCTTTCAAAATAATTAGCTTCATGCGGAAGTTATTATAAAATTATTAAGTAAGAGTTTAATTGGCTAACAAGCTAAAAACAAAATATGTACCCCTTTAAAAGATGAAACCACAACAAATTGTTGTACATAAGTATGTTCATTTGATTGTGCAATTAAAAAAACTTCTATTCTAAAGTAACTTTTAAGGTGACCTTAAATTATTACAATCTATTTTCGTCATGATTATATTTGCATTTCAAAACGGTAGCATCGACGCAGGCCTCTTCATTACATAAAAGTTATTTGTTTATTGTTAAGATTATTATCTTTTTTAAAATAAAAATATTATATTTTTTATTTACTGAAGATTTATTATAAAACATTTTGCAAAACAACTTAAAATGTGTTCTTGATCTTTTCATAATAGTTTTTGATAATAAAATGTATAATATATTGAATTACACATTGATAAAATTTCCTTATCATTCTTGAATAGGTGTACGTGTTTTGACTGCTGTGTAGTATTATCTCATCATTAATGACTTTTTACGATTGATTTATTTTATATTTATAAAGGTAAATAAAATATTGACACTTGATAAATACAGTATGGGGCAAAACATTAGCACTTAGGTGTGAAGCAAAGCATTTTATTTTTTATAGGTTTTGATATGCTTAAATCCGGTTTTTGTACTCTATTCGTAAGTTTTTTAAGTAACGATGATTTTAAGCCTCATGTTTTGAATTTCTGTGTAACGTTCACAATATTATGTTGCGATAAATTCCTTTAACGAATAAGACGTAAGGAAATACTTTGGCAATTATTTTTAACAATAAAACTACAAGAGGGGCCATTGACCTTAATTCTAAATTGTTGTTAATTTTGGAAGAAATTGATAACAAAATGGACCAAGTCTGAAATGTATTCAAAGATTATATATAGATTTATTGAAAGCAAATGCTATTATGACAGCTAAGAACAGGACCTAAGCAAGCTTTTCCAACAATTGTGGGTGCGAAGATATATTTTATGATACGAATGAAAGACAGATTCCGAACGGCAATTGAGGAGCTTCTCATGACACTGGATGTTTGTCAGAAGTTCGCAAGAGGTGGGGCAGCAAATAAAAACGTTCGGAGACCTTCGCTTAGTAATATGAAACGTCGTGCAAAATCAGTTCGGTTAGATCAAAATTTATTGATTTAAGACCGACAAGAGATAATATATAAATATGCTGTAATCCGCATACGCAATCAAAGCACGTTTTATAACAACCGCTTAAAATGAACACACGCTTCTGTCGATAAACCTAAAATCATAACTAAGATGGAGTTTTATGATCTTCCGGGCGGAGCTAGTGCAGAAATAAGATGACAAAATTATAATCGTCTTGGTGGCGTTGAAGGCAAGCGCTAGTTGGTGAGCACAGCCTCCACAACACGATAACAGAGAACTGTTTTAAGGAAATAGACTTTGCTGCACATGTAATATGGTAAGCAAGCAGCACTCGATTTACAAGACTATGAATTCACAAACCCATATGGCACTCTTCCAAATCGAGCATGAGCCAATCTATGCTGCGCATGCATCCAACATCTTAAATGTGCACAAACTTCAAGAAGCAAACGTTGACTGTCAACAATTTAACTGTTAAACGAAAAGAAGCTGCAAACTTCCGAGCAAAACTAATTTTATGTTGGATGCCCCGTCCATCGACGAATGCAAACACCATATGGAACCAGAAGCACAACATGGTATGTCGATGTGTGTGTCCTTCGCAAAATGGTGACAGGGGACGTGCATAGTGCTGCATCTAAATATATAGGATGCAAGTTTGTGTGAATAAAACAAATACTCTCTACATGTAATGTTTTTTTGCCTACCGGGACCACACACATCTATAAATTTTGTGAATATGAAGTCAAGTGATTTGACTCTTGGCTGTGATAATGCCTTACAAGAACACATCAAACATGTTAAATATATAACTAGATAGCATCTTTAGCCACCGAATAATTTTTGTATAAGTACAGGCTTAAGTTTATTTTTCAAAAACAAATATGCTTAACATTTAGGGGTGCTAATATTTTGAACCACACTGTATATACAGATGAAGCTGTTGTTTGTGAAAAGTTCACGACTTATTGAAACACGTGACTTCATTAATACAATTAAAAAAGAATACCATATGTAGTCAACGGTCTTCGAGTAGTAAGTCTAAGCGAGAAAGTTATTTGTATATATGTTCTACAATATACTAACTCAGTTCCGAATGACTTCGAGCAAAGTAGGTATCTATAAAAAGCTATCAACTAGACATTTAAATTCACATTACACATTAGTATGTATTGATAATTTCTACACCGTAAGGCAATTCATGAAATTAAAAGAATAAATTTAAAGGAAAACGACTTAAGTGCTTCTTAAGTTGGACATATTTAAGAAATACCATGTCTTTAAAAAGTGGGCCTGTCAGTTGGCATTATATGAAATGAAAGTGTTCACATGGCTATAAAAATGATTAAATACTGGTCACATAGAATAAACTTGCTGTCCCGTGCTTACGGTGCATTGCCTGCCTGCCACATTCACGAGATAGTCGTTGATTTTTTTTTTTTTTTTTTTGCTTTAGTCTTTTATTTTATTTATGTGCTTGACTTTACAGAACATTTTTTTTCGGATTCTAAAAATCCGGTTTTCATCCGGATTCGAATTCGTCTAGTGAACGCAGTCCCAGTGAGAGAGACCGAACTGGCCCTCAAACGCGCAAAATATTTAACACTCAATTTTCTCTCTTAAATCCTTATCCATGAAGAGCTAAATATTTTCAAATATAGTACCGTGGTGCAAGAAGCGCATTTTTAAAGTTAGGCAATTCAGAGTCATCCGAGTTTGACTATATCATCTGTGCAGACTACGGATGAGGTAGAATGAGATAGTAAACTTCTAGGTTTCCTGTCCGATTAACGCCGCAAATTTCCAGCCTTAAATTCCTCTCTTAAATGGGTGTAAATTGCGCTTATGATACTAATTTGACTATTTTTCTAATGATTCTTTTCTAGACTAAAATTAAAATTGAACTGAACCAAATCTCGAGATTGCCCATACAAATTTAAAGCTGGTCTATTTTCGATCGCTACACTTTAATTTCGTTTTATCTTTTGGTGGTAATAAAGCATTTATTTTACCAACCTTAATTCATCACAAATAAGTTGCATTTCTGAATTAAAATAATTATGAAACTTAACAACTGAGCAACTGCACCTAACTTAACAACAAGAGTTGCTTCGCCCATGTTTAGGTGCATTTTAAGCCAACTTATTTCATTTTAACCTAAACACATACAATTGGTTGGGTAATTTAACATATAAATAAAAAAGGAGTTCAAAGAGTGCAAAGATGTTGATGCCTGAAATTAATTTCATTAAATTGGGCGAAGGGAAGTTCAAATTTTTTTTGGTTCAGGGTAATTATTGAATTACTTGATCTTTCAAGTGAAGTGAAGGTGTCAAATGATATAAAGCCAAATATTAAATAAGGTGCCTTTAGCAACAGTACCTGAGTATAGCGCGCTACGCGGGATTAAGGGATTTCATTCCTCTTTCCGCAGGCGGTTCGATTATGGAAGGGAAATAATGTCAAATTTTTAGAATTGGGTTTATTTAGGTTGGCGTTATTTCACGCCACCTCAAGTTAATACCTAATTATCAAAAAAAATTACTAAAATCTGTTCAGCGTCTGTTCATAGGTATATACCGTTCGAAAAGCTGTAATAACCAAGTCCATTGATGTCAAAGCATTCAATCATGTAAACAGGGCTATGCGTTTGAGGTCGATCGTGACATTCTGGCCGATTCAACGACGTAGGGTTTCCCTTTTTGTTGACAGGATATACATACATATGTTCGTATGCTGGAGCCATTTTTTCTGCTTCCGTTCCTGTTTTCGCAGACGTACCAATGACAGCTCGCTGTGTTCTTCCAATAATATCAATACTTGTGTTGGCTTGTGAGTCTTTCACAATCTCTTCAAGTATGATGTTAAAGAAGTCACTTGAAAGCGCTTCGCTTGCCTAAATCCTTTTTTGACATCAAATATATCGGTTAGATCGTTATCGAATTCGGTGCAGCAGAAAACTTTCTCTATCATCATCCTGCTGACTAGTTTATAGCTCGTCTCAATATATGCTGTCATATGCCGCTTTAACATTTATAAGAAGGGTAGTATCGCAACAGAACTTCTTGGGTTTTTACCACGATCTATCGTAGCATGAATATTTGGTCAATTGTAGATTTATCGGGTCTAAAACCGCGCGGAAAGGGCTGCACAATTCGGCAGACAAGATCCTATATGCGATGGTTAGAAAACGGACACCTCTATAGTTCTCGCAGTAAGGAGGGTAATATACTTTGCTCATGGAACACAAACACACAAATACTCTGTGCAGCTCAAGTTTATTGGATAGACATACATATGTATATCAATACGCACCTGGACGCAGGTGCCATCTTGCTATCACGACCATTTTTTTACCAAACAGCCTTGAATGCAAATAAGATTATAAACATATGTATTTAAGTACTTAGATACCATTAAACATTCCGCATGGGCCGTGATAAAACGAAATCATGCACTTAGAATATGATTCTTTGTTTATTTTAATTGGTTACTTCTAGTATCTACTATGATCCCGTTTTATCTGATAAGCCTTATCTAAGCAATTTAATACCTCTCCTAGAATTACGCAAAATCAACTTATCTTAAAAACATTGATAATGTAAACACTATAAGAGAGTTACGAACAATTTGATTATTTCTTGAGGTAACTTCTATTTCGTCTTCTTATCACAATTAAGTTTGAATAATTTGCTGGAAAATTTCTAACCAGAAATAAAAATATGGGTGCTACTATCTAGTAATCGATATATTCTATTGCTACTCACTTATACTTAGATAAGTAAATATTGTTCGTACATGTAAACTATTGCGGATTTGCTATTTCTCATGGGATGCTTCAGCTTCAAGCGCACAACTATATTTATTAGGTATAATGCTTGCATAAATATCACCCACGTGCATGTATGTACTTGCCGACAAATCAGAATTTTTTTCTGCTGTCCCATAGTGGTATAGATTTGTATCTACAGATTGCATGTACGTACGTACGTTATTCCCTCTTGTATTGCATGAGTAAGACGAGAATGTTCATCATGAGAAATTATTTCACAACCAGTTGCTAGGTTTGAAAATGCTTTGCAATAAATTAAATTCTAATAATTTTCTATATCTTCTATACATACCTACGAATGTAGGTGCATTACGTACTAAGGAAGTTGATTTGTTTTACAATTTAACAAGGAAATAGAAATAATTAAACAGTAAGGAAAACGCTTCTGGATTTTTCTAATCTTTCAAAATATTTTTCTAACCTTATCAAAACTCTGGGTTCTGACGTCGCTTTATATAAAATTTTTACGATTAATAAAACAAAATAGTCCATTCATAAATGCAATATTGCGCACGATGTGCTCAGAATCATGTATTAGACATACACTTTCATACATTTTGCTGCTCATGTAAACTGCCATTTTTAAATGGGCCTGACGATTTAATAATATTAAATTCCACTGAATTGGTAAAACTCAATTTAATTGCCCATGGACAGGATGAATTTTATGAGCTGAACCTATTCAAGACTACATAAAATCGAAAGCCGAGCTACATATGTGTAGATAAATATTTGCTTAAATTTAGTTTAGTAGTGTGCGGCAAATTGTAAATTTTTTTTCATTGCTCCGCGAGATGTCTGCAGAAAAGATCCGGCGTATGAGAAATGTCACACTATGTATAGACATTGGATCCCTGTGTGTTTACCGCTTGCGGTGATGAATTCTATCGGCGTAATTAATGATAGAGATGATATTAAAATAGATTCGTATTATTTGATTTCATACCCAGCGCTGATAATCCCAACGCTTCCCAACGTGCAATAATGATAATGAGTTTGATTCAATCATCCGATTTTGCATTTTGTTTGCTTTCGTATTTTCGAGAACTTTAAATTTAAAGACCCCAAATAACCCAATTTTATTGCATAGATCAGAAGGCAACTCCCGGAGCTTACTGAAGATAACAAGCAAACTGTAACCTTTTCGTACGTAAATGAACTTATGGCAGTGTTGATTAAGCATGAATAGGTATAATGAAAAGAAATGTGAATGAATGCACCCTACGCAGAGACATACCAAAGAACGCCTATTCATTCATTTTGAATTACCCATAAGTTGATTTAATTCATTGATTTCACTTAAATAAAAATGCAATCACCATTCAATTTGAAGACAACGAATAAGCATTAAGGTGCGATCAGACGGTCATCCAACCTTGTCATCCGGATGACATGCTGACGTCAGAAAACTTGTCTATTTCAGACGGTTAGACCACTTTAGGTTGAATTGTACGTCATAGTGACGTCAGGATGTCATCTGGATGACAAGTTTGAATGACTGTCTGATCGCACCTTTAGTAGCATTCAAAAGAATGCACTCTACTTTATAACCCCCTTGATGTGGGTATCTAATGAAAGGGGAGTAGAAAATGCATAGAAGGAAATTCCTTTTATTGACGAGGATATGAGTGTAGGAATCATACTATTCATACTATTCTTCCAGTTACGGATAACTTTCTCACTGAGGCCCATCAAATGCTGCAGTTCTTGTACTTGGTTGATACAGTAGTTTTTATTTCTGTCTGTTTCGCCCTTGTATGTGAATGTTGATTGCCCTTTCGACTTGGTTCGTTGATTCGAGTGGGGTTCTTTGACACCAAGGCTTCCTCGGATTTTGGAACTTCTAATTTTTATTCGACAACATAAATTGCACATAACAAAAGTTAATTAACTTCCTTCATAGGTCGAATTAAATGTCCCCCCTAGATGAATGTTTAGAGAGTTTGCAGAGGTTGGGATTGTTGGGAATATGGTGGCCGAGACAAAATATATCTCATGGGGAGACTACTTACTTACTTACTTAACGGGCTCCCGATCCGTGAAGAGTCCCTGCCTGAGATACGGCAGCCTTCCACCCTCTGCGATCCCGAGCACGCTGCTTCCAGTTGTCCAGACCAAGCGCTCTGGCATACGCGATGGCTTGGTCTTTAAAACGGAGGTTCGGTCTTCCTTGTCGTCTCGAACCTGGGGGCTGGGATTCTAAGATCCTCTTGGCTGGAGCGTTGTTGTGACCGAGCCAATGTAGTCGACGAGTTTTGGCTTGTCGGACTACATCCACATCTTGGTACAGCTCATAGAGCTCGCGGTTGTATCTTCTTCTCCATTCGCCCTCCTCGCACACAGGACCAAATATCCGTCGAAGGATTTTACTTTCAAAGGATCCCAGTATTAACTCTCCTTTCGTGCTTATCGTCCAGCGCCGTATAGCAGAACTGGCAGGATAAGGGTTCTGTTGAGCATGCACTTTGTCCTTCGAGTTAGGAGTTTTGAACCCATTTGTTTTGCCAAACCGAAGTAGCAGCGGTTTCCTAGGGTAATTCTTCGACGGATCTCCACTAAGATGTCATTTGTGGAGTTGATGTTTACCCCGAGGTAGATGAACTCCTTAACTACCTCGAAGTTGCTGCTATCAACAGTGACATTTTGTCCTAGTCGGTGGACAGATGATTGTTTGTTTGTTGATACCATATATATAGTCTTGTCCTCATTCACTTCAAGGCCAAGTAGTTTCGTCTGTTTTTCAATAGCCGTGAAAGCCTCTATCACGGCACGCTGGGATCGACCGATGATATCTATATCGTCCGCATGACCCAGCAGTTGGACTGATCTGTTGAAGATAGTGCCTTTCGTGTTGACACATGCCCTGCGCACTATCTGCTCAAGAACAAGATTGAAGAAATCACACGACAGCGCATCTTAATGCCGAAATCCGGAGCATGTTTGAAAGAGTTCAAATGAGCTGCTGGAAAACTGCACATTGCATCGCGTGTTATCTAGTGTCATGCGATACATTTGGATAAGTTTTGACGGGATCCCGAATTCGGCCATCGCCACAAAAAGCTCCTGACGATGAATGCTGTCATATGCCTCTTTAAAGTAGATTAAGAGATGGTGTGTCTCGACTTGAAATTCGTTGGTCTTTTCCAGGATCTGCCTTAGTGTGAAGATTTGGTCTACAGTTGATCTGCCGGGCCGAAAGCCACACTGGTACGTGCTGATTAGTGTGTTGCAGAAAGATTTGAGATGTTCACAAAGTACATTGGATAGGATTTTATATGCGACATTAAGCAGGGATATGCATATACATGGGGAGACTATGCATTACATAAAGTCGTTTTGACTCCACCACAGAGATTAAGCTCGGAATTGCAATACATGATAGCCAAAATCTATCATGGTAATACTGAAAAAAGATGAAATCCGAAGAACTATGCGAAATTTGTAGTCGGTTTTCGAGATAATAAGACGTTCATAAAAGAATATTTTATAACGTAAATCGAGAGAACGTAGGTAAATGAATGATTGTGGTGTAAATGTATATGTACATCCATATGAACTTGCTTAATTAACTGCTGCTTTTTTTAATTTACTTCACGTGCTTATGAATCACATATATACACATCATTCCTGACCTACAGTAAGGTTGAAATTTGCGCGTGAGTAATAAATATGAAAATAACGGGACCGACATTAGATGTATCAATTAATTTTGACAAATGTATACTTATTTCGTTGATCAATTAACAAAATGGGAAGCTTTCAACAACTTATTTCGACCAATTTAAACTTTCTTTACGTACAATAAAAGCAATTTAATTCGCACAAAATAATGATAATCATCACATTTGGTAACAAAATTCAATTTCGTGCCATAATAAAAGTTCAAATAAAGATTGCATCAAAGGAATTTACCACAACACTCTAATCGTAATCGCTGATTATTTATTTGCAGTTTCCAGAACATTCCGATGTAACAATTTCAATACAAAACCATTCCCTGACCTTTGGTCGGCGGAGCAAGCATTCCACACCTCACCACCCAAATTGTTATCTGTTCAAAAATCTTTCGTGTGCAATGGAACTTTTTTTATACTGAATAAAAAAAAAACTTAAGCGAAAACAATTAAAAACAAACGAACATAAAATAAAACTTGAATGTATTGTTGTTGTTTTTTTTTTATATTTCATGAAAAATAGCTCAGCTGGGGTGGCGTTTTACGCTTCTCCTTTGACATTTAATGTATTAAAATAAGTGATATTACGTATAGAATATGTAAGTGTACCGTCGTTACGCGTTTAGTTGACAGCAGAGAAGTATTCTTGAGACTTCTTTGGGTCAGCCACCATGGACTTGCTACCTGGCTTCCAGTTAGCTGGGCAAACTTCACCGTGCTCATCGGTAAATTGGAAGGCTTGCACAAGACGAAGTGTCTCGTCGACATTACGACCGACGGGCAAGTCGTTGACTGTGATTTGGCGCAAATTTTGCTTGCCATCGATGATGAAGAGGCCACGGAATGGAACACCGCTTTCTTCATCCAAGACACCGTAGTCACGGGCAACCTTCATTGACTTGTCGGCAAGCAGAGGAATATCCAATTGTCCAAGACCACCCTGCTTGCGGCTGGTGTTAATCCATGCCAAATGGGTGAAGTGCGAGTCTGTGGAGCAGGCGATCAACTCAGCGCCAATGCTGCGGAATTCCTTTGCGCGATCGGAGAAAGCAATGATCTCGGTTGGGCAGACAAAGGTGAAGTCGAGTGGGTAGAAGAAAAGAACAACGTACTTTCCCTTGTAATCGCTCAGCGAGATTTCCTTGAATGCGCCATTGACGACGGCGGTTCCGGAAAATACGGGTGCTGGTTTTTGGAGTTTTGGCATCTAAACAAACATAAAAAACATAAAAAAAATAAATCTAATATCAAGTAACAGCAATTAACAATACGTCTATTACGCAATTCAAAAGCAAATTATAACAGCGTCATTTTTAATCTTCGCTTTGCCTATGATGTGAAAAAAAAGAATGGAGAATCTCCGCAAAAAAAAACTAGTTTGACTAGGTACCTACATTTGCTTTTGAATGTTACATTTTTTTTTAAACAAATTCCATTAATCATCGCAAACAAATGAATATTTATTTAAAAAAAAATTACAATTAGATAAATGCTGAATCACGATACTTACCTTGTTAATAGATTTATTTAACAGGAAACTTTATAGAATACTTCTCTAACTTCAACGCTTCTGCGACCACAACCGACAACGACTGTGAAAAGAATGACAAGTCAAAGCAAAGCACGCGAAAAAAGCCGACACGGAAGAAACCAATATGGTGTACACGAGAAGAACTAAACAACAAGAACAAACGGGTAAACTGACAAATATAGGGAAAATATTGACTGTCCCATGAGGTAGAGTAGAGCAACTGGTGGCATTGCGCTGCAATTGATATATTTGGCTCACGTCCGCCATTGCCAACTGGACCGTGAAAATGTACCAAAAGGAATTTTGTGATGGCCCACTCTAAGGGGAAGTTTATATTGGCTAGAAACAGTGGTTTTTGAATTTCTTGAATCAAACTGTGACATTCCCTTATTTTGTACCTTTTCGCGACAGTATGAAGGTCAATTTCATTAATTTTAAATGAAAGATCTGAAAAATAATTTATTTTGGGTTTTCAGACACATTTGGTACTGCCCAAAAGGTTATACTATTTAAATAATTTAGTTCTATCGTTTGTTAGGGATCTGGTCGATAATTTGGTAGTGTATTTTCTAAACACCTGTCAATTGTGAATGAACTCTTCGATGTCAGACAATAAAATATTAAGCTAGCTCCAGGTCAGGAATTAAACGATTAAGGATATTCAAAAAAACGGCATTTCGTGAAGCTATCACAACTAACACAAGCTTAAAATCAAGTAAGTAGTAAAACAAAAGGTCCCCTACCTTGCACCATGTACTCTCAAACGGCTAAATTTTGGCGATGTCGTGACGGATCTGACGGATAGACCAGACATTAATGACCATTCTTGGAACAGTTTAATCCAGTCAAATGCCGAAACCAAAGTAAATTTCAAATTCAAAATCACCAAATTCAATACTGAATTGAAAATTATGAACTGCGAGAGCAAGCTTCCTTTAATGTTTATTGTTTTAATTATTTTGAGGTTGCTTAAACTGATTTTATCAACTTTCTTTCTGGGGTTATTGAATTAAGTTGTAATTTCTATGAGATTTTTTGTTCTTTGTTTACAATATAAATGTCAAAGCAAATGTGGAAACGAAATGCAGCCAGGTGTAAATTTACTTAAATTTAAACACCTATTTGGCGTATTGGCAAATGAGCAGTGTAGGTAAAGTTATAACAGCGAATTAAAACTTTCAGGTGGTACAAGTCGGGATTTGTACCATCGACCTCGCTCAGTAGCCCAATGCACTTAACCACTAAGCCACTGCAATCCACATACTTTAAAGGTATATATCTCTATCAAAGAAAAACAAAATCCGATTTATCTCATTTTGTGGAGATATTTAGTAATAACTCTAGGAACGCCTTAAGAAAAAAAGCTTAGATTAGTTTGACATTATCTTATATCTATGACAGTGGAAATTTCCCAGTTTTTTAATTCTTAACGGGTTTAACTACTTAATTGTACCGACATAACATATATATTTTCATTTCATTTGATAAGATATAATTTTATGTATGTATGTATGTATTTATAATGCACTCACCACATACAACTTTAACCATTTCATGAACAGCGGAAATGCGCTCTGCGAACCATTCTCCATCTTGTGTACAATACTCTTGAATCCCAATGCTATGTCGTGAAAAACACTATAATTCTGAAATCAAACAATTTGCAATATTGAATACATTGCCAGTAGATATGGATAAACAATCTTGTCTCACATATTCCTCCGTAGGTAATGCATAAATAACTGTAATGGCCTTCTCAATGTGTTCGACGATTACCCTTGCTGGGATTTTATTCGAAAATAATTTTGAATATGTCATTTTTACGGCAAATTTATATCAAGATCGAAATTATTCGTTGAAAAAACACAGTGGATTTGGGTTAAAGAAATGTACTTAGCACTTAAACGTTTTTAAAATAAGGATAAAATTATGACCATATTAACTTCACACCGGACGGGTTTAAAGTCGTTTATATTCTGAGAAGTGCAAGCAACGCTTTTTTGAAGAGTGCTGCAATTTTTTCGCTGCTCCTAAAAGTATACCCAACAAAAATGAGTTACTTCATTATTACGTGTTAATAAAAATAATTATATTGAATATTGAATAGCTGCTGATATTACGAATACACGTCATAGCTGTGAGGAAAGCGATCGGTAGTATTCTTATTATTCTCTTCTTTTTTTCAAATTTATATGTGTTTTGAGCCATTAATAATTTAATTCGTTTTACCACTTGACGAAAAATAAAGGAGGTACATAGGTACTTTTTATTTTCTTAAATAATTTTTTTTAATTACATTTTCTTAGATGCGCAAACCAGTTTGTTGCGACGAAAAATGTAAAGTAACAGAAACGTATTAAAAAATTAAATATTACAGACAATTCAATTATTCAATTTCAATTAAGTTATTTTCTGCGTTCACAGTTAAAAATTTCAATGTTTAATACGTGAAGAAATTTATTCTCACCTTATATTTTTTTTGTTAAAATACATTTTTGTTCAAAGTAAACTTTTTGAAAACATGAATTTCATATTAGTTTTCAAATTTACCCAGATAATCTTCCATTTTCTCAACTTTTTCTTTACAAATTTGCTTCGAAATTCTACTAATGGAGCAAAGTAAATTTGCGTGGCAGTAGCCTGATGTTTAACCGGTGAACTCAGTTTTAATCATGTATAAAAAGTAAAATGAAATATTCGGTGAAATGTGTTTCTTCCCAATAAAAAATACATAAAAACTTTATAGCATTTTTTAATGTATATAGTAATAAATACTCTTTTTTTTTTGTTGGGCTCAACTTTCCAAAGGGGTAGCACGAATTTGCACATACGAATACATTTATTCGATAGAAAAACTGTTCAAAGTAATAAATCCAAAATCTGAATGTGAGGAGATGGATATTTATAATAAAATTATTGGTTTTAAATTTACACTTTTCGCAGTAAAATATGGATGTATGGTTGCGTTCATCGAAATGCAGCTACTTTTTCTCTTTGTTTTTTACACTTGTCTTGGTTTTAGTGATTAAATATCGAAGTTTATTTTTTTGATTTTTGTAGGCAATTTTTCTTTTTTTGTTGAATTTTTTGATTAAACCCGAGGAAGTTTTAAAATCCTTTTTAAATAAATTTTGTGGTGAGTGTTGCCATAGGTGCCTGCCTGACGAAAAGCAAATACCCCGGGCGGACCAACGAAGTTGCATGAAAAAATTCAAATTTTTTTGTTGAAAAGTGGGGTTAAAAAAAATTTATAAGTTCAAAAAAATTTTAAATTTTTTTTTAACGATTTAGGGATGAATATGTTCTACCGAAGCCACTACCTACCTCTGAAAAAAAAATCACTTTCAAAGCGTGAAAAGCGGCCCCTTTTATTGAACTCGCAGGTAATATTCCATTATTATATTAACAATAAAGCGTTTTAGCGAACTCATAATGATAATCATATGTAAAACTCATAGTGTAGTTAACTACTACATATGTAGCAATAGTGGCGGCTCTGGTTCCACGGAGGCTGTTAAAATAGTTGAATCTTGGAAGTGCAAAGAACTGCTATTCCATTTCTTCGGCTGCAGAGTCCGTTCATATTTCGTATCTTGAATACGTATGAACTATAAATTTGATGTCTGTTTGGTGGGCTTTACGATATTGTAGCTAATGAAAACACCTATATAAGTTCAAATTATATGAGTTACAAGTACAACAGATAAGTTTACTTTCGAGTGCAAATTCAAAGACTTGAAGTTGACTAACTGTACAACTCTTTTTTCTTAATTCAAGGAACTTGTAAAATAAAGGCAATTTGGTCGTAATATAATAACCGAATCCTGTTATTCTTGATCTCTTTTCATTAACTTAAACTTCAACTGCAACAGTTGTAACTCAGCCTCTTTCGTTTCTTGCTCAATTTTTCGTAAAATTGAATTGTGTTCGCTTTGCCTTGTTTTTTCTTGCAAGTCCAATATAGCTACTTGCTTTTGAATATCCAATAGCTCAATCTTCTTTTCATTTAATGCAATGCACGAAGAAGACAGCGTTTTCTTCTGTTGCACCTTTTCTTTGTGTGATGCATTAAGTGTTTCATACAACGAATCTGCGTAAAATAAAGAAGCAAGGAATTTCAAAATACACATTTCAGTCTTTAAGTAATAATTCCTACCATTCAGCCGTTTCCTGTACCCTTGAAATTGAAGTGTTTGTGGACTTTTTCGAGGAACGTGTGTGATACTCGCAACATCATCGCCATCGTTATTTCCTGTTTCGTTTTTAATCTCGTCCAGATAGTCCAAATGGCTATCATCACCCTCTTCCTCTTCCTCCTCTTCTATCTTAATTGTTTCGACAAATGAATCCATAGATTCTACAGATTCTCCAACTATTTTCGAAACATTTTCCCAATCTCCTGTGATGCATTCTTCATAAGAGTTATCCGCATTATATAGACCATTATGCACTAAAATTAAAGTTTATATCACATATTTAGGTAGAGGTAACTATTTATTTATGTATAGAGTTGCATATTAACTTGCCTAGTATTCTCCCATCAGAATATCGTTTTCTATTCTTTTTCCTTTGCGAACGGTAGCACGATAATATACTTTTCACAGTTCGAATATAACTAATCGAATGGGCGTTAAATTCTTGAAGGATATTCATCCAAGCTTTATTCTTCTTCCTGATGGTTGCTCCATCGCTTTTTGTACTGTCAATAATATATTTGTATTTATCTATGAGGGATAGCAGCAGAGTAATTTCTGCTGCCGTAAAATTTGGAGCTCTGGTGCGCTTCGTCTTTTGTGCAATTAATTCAGTCATAATAATATTATTCAGTTAGTGTTGACTCGCGGTTACGTAGTTGCATAGTATTGTTTTGAAATTATTAGTCTCAGATCTTTAATATTGCAAATGAAAATTAATTTTTTTTTATTTATTTACAAATCTAATCAGCAACTGTTTTTGACAGCAGTACTTATTTACTAACTTATCTATGGATAATCATTGGTTAGGCATAAATGTGTTTAGTTATCTATGGATGAGCTTACACTCTTAAGGGGGTGTTTAGTGCTGTGGTTCAACGTCAAACACTAGAATTCATGGAGTTTTTACAGAAAAAAATTTTATTTTTGTTTCTTAACTCAGTTAAATATGTATATGTATGTAGAATTGTAGATATCGGTTGCACCTGTGGTATATTTATAACAAATTTGGCAACGTTACGGTGTGACTTGGCTTGACTTGACTAGCAGTTATTTTTCTTATTGTATTACAAGTGTATCAGTAATTTCTAAAAAAATCCAGTTGGGAGTCGTTTTGTTCTCAAATGGAAACGCACCATAAGACCATCTGCGGTGGAAATTGTTTTACTTAAAAAATGAATCAAAGTCATAATAAGTGAATTAGGTGCAATAGAAGAACCAAGTTTCCTTGTATATGTAGTTAAAATTTGGACGCGACTTTTATTCTCGGTAACAGGCTTTGAAAGATAGGTAGTGGCTTCAATAAAACATATTCATATCGCCCTCATCTTCGGGCGCTGGAACGGGAACGTTTCCTTCCATCGAGACTTTTTATCCTCGGTATGTGCGTTAACGACTAACTTCCTTGGAATGACCACATATTCGATGTCGCCAAGAACGCCTCGAAATGTCTACGCTTCCTGAAGCGATGCAAGAAATATTTCACCCCTTCTGATCTGGCTAGAATCTACAAGGCCCAAAACTTGAATACAACGCTCATATCTGGTCCGGTGCACTAATAACATATTTTGAGCTACTTGACAGGATTCAAAAACGTGCGGTAAAACTTATTGGCGATCGAGACATAGCGAAATCACTTGACTCTCTTAGTCATCATCGTAATGTCACCTGCCTGTCATTATTTTATTGGTATTTCCACCACAAGTGCTCAAATCAAATAGCCAGATGCATTCCTCCCATACAGCAATTCAACTGCAATACTCGCCATGCTAGAAATGCACATCAGTTTACCCTCAAGCTTGCATTCTTTTGTACAGTGAAAGATTCGTTTCTTAACCGTACAACGCAAATGTGGAATGCTCTACCAAGCTCTGTTTCCCTACACATTATAGTTTACAGACATTTAAAACCAACATGCATCGGTTTCTCCTTTTTCCTAATCCATCACTTCGCCAATGCTCACACTGTGTTTCTTCATTATAAGGGCATCCAAAATCCCTTTAGTGCGCGTATATGTTAAGTGCGGA
Organism: Ferdinandea cuprea; assembly: GCA_963576555.1. Classification (NCBI taxonomy): domain Eukaryota; kingdom Metazoa; phylum Arthropoda; class Insecta; order Diptera; family Syrphidae; genus Ferdinandea; species Ferdinandea cuprea. Next base: position 142,875,280 of record OY754958.1, on the reverse strand, counting down.
GGTCGCTGGTTCGAATCCCGACCTGTACCACCTGAAAGATTTTATTCGCTGCCCCACCTCTTGCGAACGTCTGACAAACATCCAAGAGTAAGAAATGTCATGAGAAGCTTCTCAAAAATAAATTGCCGTTTGGAATCTGCATTAAACGGTAGGTCCCTCCATTCGTGTTAAAAATATAACTTCACACACACAATGGTTGAAGAAGCTGGGCTTTAGGTCCTGTATGGGCCGTTTACGCCTAATATTTATTTAATTTTTTTTATTTTGTTCCACTTCGTTAGGAGCTTGAATTGTTCCTGTTCTATTTCTTTTCTTGAAAATCCGATTTCTTTTATTACTGGCATACTTTTTGTAATAATAACAATTAGCTTTAATATTATTACAACAGTAATCTCATTTCATATGGATTGTTTTAGCGTGTTTCTGCCTAATTTGATCTTATTAAATTTATATGCTGCTTGAACAGTAGGATTAACTTCAAGCTGGAGCACTTTCGAAGATGAATCACGATATTTCTGCTTTACTTTAATTTTGTAATCTAAAAATCGCGTCATAACGAAGGTAAGTGTTAAATTCTTTTGTGCTAAAGTTTGAAAAGCTGTTACTATGCCATCATTTCGTTGACCTGAGCTCTTGAAGCCTGTTGTAGTTATTTAATAATTTCATCGAATTAAAAAAAAAAGTTAAATTTTGTGCACTGTCAATTACGTGGCTAAATTTTTCTTTCTTAGATTTCATCGAGTTTCTTAAGTATTTCTAAGTCTTACCATTCCAATCATAGTATCACTTAAATGTTCAATTATGCAGTCTTTTGCTACTGTCTCCATTTTTCGCCAGTCTGCTGAATTCTTTTTTCAATTCGCCATTTCTTCTAGAACCTCCCAGAAACCTTCTTCGGCAATAAGAGTTTTTAAACGAAAACGAAAGGATGTTTTTTAAAGGCATAGAACTTTAAGTTGGCAACACTATTTTAACTGGCGGCCATTTTGTCACCTGTCAGGTGATTTATATTTAGTTTGGTCTGGCATTTCAACATGAATAGACTGGCGCCTGAAAAATATCTCAAAATTGTGCAAATCGTGGTTCTGTTCGCAATACGTATTTGCAAATTTTGTTAAGCGATAACGCTCGCTTCAGGTTGAATGGATACGTCAATAAACAAAACTGCCGTATTTGGAGTGATGATAATCCTCAAGTGTATGTTGAGACACCGTTACATCTACAAAAACTTTATGGGTTGGTGGAATAATTGGTCCCTACTTCCCTAAAAACGGTGCTGACCACAACACTATAGTCAATGGTGACTACTATAGAGACATGATTACTGACTTTTTCGTTCATAAAATTAACAACCATGATCTGCAGGAGCTATGGTTTCAACAAAACTGCGCAACATATCACACAGCTCGTGCAACAATTGATTTATTGAAGGAAACGTTTGCTAACCGCATAGTTTCACGTTACGGACCTGTGAAGTGGCCTCCAAGATCGTGGGACTTTACGCCGCTTTACTATTTGCTGTGGGGATATGTGAAGTCGCTAGTCTACGCCGATAAGCCCGAAACGATTGACCACTTGGAGGACAACATTCGCCCCTTTATTGCCGATATACGGCCACGAATGTTGGAAAAAGTCATCGAAAATTGGATATTAGACTACGTCTAAGACTAATGCACTGGACAACAAGGTGCCCCTTTTTTAAGTGCCGCCTCTGTATATGTAAAAGACCTACTACTGAAAAAAGCTTTCATATTCACAACATAGAATAGACCAATAAAGAAAGCACAGAATATTTCTACTCGAGTTCTAGTACTACCATTCGAAAAGTCTAAACTCAAATTTAGAGGACTTCGCGCATAGTTAAGGGGTAATCTTCCCTACCCGGAATCAGAATTCTCAAGTTCATTGGAGTTTCGTGTCCTATCTCTCATTTTCACTTTCACAAAATATTCGTACGCCTTTAACAGCTGCGGGCTGCCTCCATAGTCCATATTGTCATCAGATCAGACACATAATATACTCATAACAGACTCATTTCCTCGGGGGTAGACTTGTGCTTAAATTTAGTACTACAGTACAGTTTACGGAACAACTCTCTTGCTCTCTGTCCCTATCGGTCGTTTTATCCTTGTCCTACGTCACGAATTTTTTTTTTTTTCACATACAAATCGGGCAATTTTCCTTCAAAGTTCTTCAGGTTCAGATCATCAGCATTTTTTCGCGAAGGACTATGCAGTGAAAGGACTATATAGCGAATATGCAAACAAATCTGTGAATAGTGTTGTTTTGTTTTTTGTGACACAAACAAAAGGGATACATTTTTTTTACGAAATTGGATAAAAAAAAACTCATCGAAAGTATTTAAAAAGGAAAATTTTCCACACAGAAGTAATCCTTGAATATGTTACATACATTCGGTGGTGGGGGTGAGTTTTTATTTTAAGTCAAATTTTCTGGATACACAGCTTTTTCTTTGTGTTGCTCAGTGCTTCCGGATGGGTGTGGGGTATGGTATCATTATGTTTTGGTTGGGATAGGGTTTATCAATTTGACCCTTAATCAAAGTTAGTTGGTTCTTGGGAACTGTTTTGGATAAAAATTGTTTTTTTTTTTTCATTTCCAATTAACTTACAAACAAATCTTGTCTGTTTTCTATGGTTAAAAGCTCTATTAAATTTTTTCTTTTCACAGTTTTTCCGAATGCATTTTGTCTGACATTTGTAAATTACGAATACAAAAACAATGGGGAAAAGCTTTAACTCGCGCGCAAAGTGGGGCTGAGAGAAGCTTTCACTCGAACGCCTCCCCTTGCCAATCCCACTTCCAACAGCCATTCGATACAATTTGCTGCGCATACATATGTTTATTTTGTTATGTTTTTGTCCACCGTTCCGGCGGCCGGAATTCGTATCGTCGTCGTAGCTCGGTTTGTTTATGTAGAGTCGAGTCAGTGTGTACGATACGAGTATTTTGTATACATAATTTCGCATTGTTGTTGTTTGCACTCAAAGTGCTTGTGCTGTTGTAGGAGATGAAGTAAATGAAATATGATAGGAAAGAGCCTTGAACGAAACCTTGCACTGTTAACCTTAAATTCAGTCAACTTGTGGGTTGATGCTTTTGTTTTTTTGTATTGCTTGTTTTTTCTTATTGTAAAAATATTTGCTACGAAGCAAGGAAAAGAGGTTTGGTTCAGTTGACCTTGTTAGTTTGATGGATCGTTTTCGTTTGTTCCTGGAAGTGTAGAGGATTTCCATTAGCTGTTACGGGAACCAATGCATTCTTAAACAAAGCCATTAGGAATTAATAAAAGTTCTACAATTTTTCTAATTGCGGAGTTGGGGTAGATAGGTCTAGGTAGATACTTACCTTAATATATACATACATGAATGATGTAAAAGTGTAGGTACCTAGATATATAATTGTTGACGCAACCTTGAAGTTGATGAAGGTTTGTATTGATTATGTGTGGACAGTTCAGATGAAATTGATGTGATTGCCTCAACCGGATGCTGGCATTTCTTTATTATACAGGGTGTCCGGTGCTGTTGATTAATTGAATTTAATATTTCTCAAAAGTAAGTAGGGTAGTGGTACCAGTTCTCGAAGAATTTACCGAATTTGAAAATGTAATACCGAAGCTGTAAAAAATACTTGCATTGAGGTAGAAATACATTATAAATTAATTCTAATAGAGAAACTCAAATGTTTTTATGCCTCATAGCAGTTGTTTCATTATTATTATCAATTCATAAAAAAAAGTAAAATTGATAAACATAGACATTTTCGTATTCCGGAACACTTGTTTCCCAAACCCGAACATAAAGTTTCCATATTTCGAACATAAACGACCCATATAGGACCTAAAGCCTAAGGTCTCCAACGCGCTTAAATACTTAGCCACTGCACCAATGATGGATAATTAATCAAGCCAATTATTTCTAATCTTTACTAATAAAATGTTTTGGTTCTCTTTCACAGAGTCTCCGAAATACCCACAAGCCAATCGACCTTCATTAAATTTATAATTTTTGAACGTATTTTCTGATATAGAAAAAATAAGCACTGGAGGCAATGTTTCACCACTAGCACTGAAAACCAGGAGAATCGTCAGATTAATTTACTTAGTATAAATTCCGATACCCTTTTGGGCCAATTACGTTCACGGTTTTCAGTGCAAAGATGAATGATGCTACGTCGCTTATTGTTATCTTCTTCTAAATGTTTTGGCCTTTTTTTTTCTTATTGGTCTTGGCCTTAGCGATGGTCTCAGGAGTACTTTCTGACTCGCCGATACGATAGGGATAGTACTTCAAACTAAAATTTCTTTTGAGCTGAAAATCAGAAATATTGCTTAGGAAAGTAACGGCTCTACTTTCTTTATGCAGCTGATAATACGATCAGCAGAAAGTTTCTTAATAGCATCAGTGCTAATTACTTCTCTAATAAAAGCTATCCTTCTTGCTCCGTGTGGGGTAGGGCACTCGCATATGATGTGCTCTGCGGTTTTGTCTACATAGTCGGCACTCCGATGAGTCGACTATTTTTAGTTTGTAAAGGTGATATCTAAGCCTATGGTGGCCGGTTGGGTATCCAATTAAAATTTTTATATCATGCCTAGATAAGGCCTGGGATGCTTTCCCAATGGGAGATGCATATATTGTGTTCCCAGCTTTTTAATTTTAGATTTATAGCTGATTTGCTTATTGGACAAAAAGGCTCGGGTCCAATAAAGTGGGTCTCCGAGCCCCTTCTAGCCAATTCGTTAGCTTTCTCATTTCCCTCAATTCCCTGGGGACCAGGAATCCACCAGATTTTGGTCTTGTTCTTGACACTTAGTGAATGAAGGGTTTGAAAGCAGTGAAGTACTGATTTGGAGTCAATTATTGGCGAGCTAAGGGCTTCTATAGCTGCTTGACTATACGTGAATATATGGATGTTGGCGCCTTTTATACCTAAGGTGTGAATTAGGTTTGCGCATTCTTTAATGGAGAGGAGCTCTGCCTGAAATACACTGGGACTTTTTCTCAAGGGTATTGAGACATTTTTGTTTGGACCGTAGATGCCAGCTCCCACCCCTGAGCCCATTTTTGAACCATCCACATTAGGCCATTTTGGCAATTAGGTGGGTTGTTGCCAACCCATGCTTCCCTGTTTGTGATTTCAGTAGAGAAACCTTTATTTAAGCATAGTGTTTTCGTTGTTCGATCTGTTAACGCTCAGATCATGTCTAGTTTGGGGAGTTTCGACGTGGGAGGTTCTAATAGCACCGGAAATACCAATGCATGCGAGCCGTTGCACCTTGTTTAGTTTGTTTATTACTTTAGGATAGTTCTTTTTGGTGTTTCAGGAAACCGTTGTACAATTTTTTTCCAGACCTTTCGTTTTTAAATGGCTTGTCTCTTCGTTTCTCCTGCAAAATTTTTTGCACTACATCTAGCAACTCATTTGGTTTCTGCAGAAACTCAAATTTCAGTTGCAGGTCCAGGCTTTTGGAGCTTATCAGGCACTCTACCGTTAACCGTATCATGGAGAGGTATGATCGGAACCCCGAATTCTCTACTCGCACTTGTAATACACATCGATTCGGTTCTAATAAAGACTGGTATTTTTTTTTTCGATTCATTTAACTGACCTATGAGATGAAATTAATCTTTTCGAAACCACTGCCCTGTTTGCTAATTTCGAACACCTATTCGTTGGTGTTATAAGGTGTTATGGTTGACATAAATGTTTATGTAATAAGAATACTAATTTTGTTTGCAGTTTTGGTTACACAAAATCCAAGACAGCACATTTTTCTTTAAATTCTTATAGAAAATTTAAAAAACAAAAGCGGTTGCTTATTTCCAAAACGTGTTCAAAAACTGGGGACGTTCAGGAATAGGTACCACTACCCTATTGAGAGCATACAAATTCTCTATAAGTAAAATATGTCAAATAATTTCATCGATTATCCATGTAAGATAAACATAAGTTTTAATAAAAAAACATTTTTTTGTTTGTTAAACAAAATTGAAAATATCTAAGCAGATTCATTACCAGCTAATATTTTAGAAAAAGCTAAAGTAATGACCCATGTTATAGCCCTCCCATTAATATATGATGACCTAAAACTGAAGCACAGTCACTTACTCAGAGTACTACACTTTGGTAATCAGGAAGACTTCCGGACTCTTCTGAAACTGTTCGTTTGGTACTAGAATGACAGTTCCTCTCCTGGAAAGAGGAGTTATTCGCTTCATATTAGTTGATAAACATCATATTAGTTGCAAATTATTCTTCAATTTTGACGAGATTAGCTGAAATAATTTAATAATATTGTGTGTAATATAAACATATTACAATGGCTAATCCTATTTCTCTTCGATTCCCTTCATAGTCGTCAGATTGGCAGCGAGGCGGTTGGAAATATCATACAACGACAAATACACTCAAATTCAAATGAAATATTTTTTCTTGTTCGATTGGCAACCTAGTAGAAAAGGGCACAGTGGCTTAATTGTTAAGTGCGTTGGTCTAATAAGCGACCGGTTCAATTCTCGGCCCGTACCACCTTAAAGTTTTTATTCGCTGCTGCGAACGTCTGTAAAAAAATCCAAACTAACATGAGAAGCTTCTCAAAAATAAATTGACGCTCGGAATCGGCATTAAACTATAGGTCCCTCCATTCGAATAAAAAATATAACTTCGCACACGCAATGGTTGGAGAAGCTGGGATGGGCCGTTTAAGCCCCATTTTTAGAAAAGGTCACTTTTACGCATATATGTACTTACTTTCTTACTTAGGTTACGCAACAGTTCGGAGTGAACCTGGGCCACAATCAACATGCCTCTCCAACTAGCCCGGTCCTTAGCTAGCTGCCCCCAGCTGCGCACTCCAAGTTGATTAAGGTTGTGTTCTACTTGGGCACGGCACCTAAGGCGAGGTCTTCCTTGACTGCGTCGTCCCTTTGGGGTGTAGTCGAAGACTCTGCGGGCTGTAGCGTTGTTGTCAATTTGCTCTACATTTTCTAGCCATCTAAGGCGCCCAATGCGCAGTTTTTTTCACTAGGTCGATTTGCCTGTACAGCTTGTGTAGTCCATCGTTGAATCTACAAATAAATAAATAGTAGGCATAAACGGCCCATACAGGACCTAAAGCCTAGCTTCTCCAACCATTGTGTGTGTGAAGTTATATTTTTGACACGAATGGCGGGGACCTACAATTTAATGCCGATTCCAAACGGCAATTTATTTTTGAGAAGCTTCTCATGACTTGGATAATCTTATCCAAGTTAAGAAATGACGACGAGATGTTGTTGTCAGATCGGAGCGGAGCCGAGGTAGATAAATTCCCTGATTATCTCAAAGTTGTAGCTGTCTATTGTGACGTTTTTTCTCCGATTGGTCGATGTTGTGGGTCCCTTTTTGTCGTCAGCAGGTAATTGGTTTTTGCCTAATTGTCTGCCAATCCTATTTTTGCCGCTTGAGTTTCAATACTAGCAAACGCACCAGTGACAGCTCGCTGCGTGCTGCCAATAATGTTTTTATATTTCTCAAGTAATTTCATTTTGTGATAAATTCCCAAGAGCATTCCCCATTTTTTACTGTGAAAAATATTGTTAATTGAACTCCTTTACATACATAAATACATATATAATGTTTAATTTTTTAAGTTAAAATATTGGCAAAAACGTAACGTCATCGCATATAGATTTCATACTAAAAATTCGAATTTCAAACCTCGATATCTCCTGAACTCGGAAACTATAGTACTGCTAAATTCTGTTCTTTTGTGATGATATCTGATATTTTCTGTACAGCTCAGTTTTATCAAACTAACCTAACTTCATCATATAGTTTTCAATTGTTTGTGATTTTCTGTTGTGATCCAGTTTTCGTTTATTAATCACATTTTAATGAATACTGCTATAAAATATATATGGTCTTGTTATTAGATAGCATTCTTTGTAACTGAGTTAGGTTCTTAACAGAATATTCTTAAAAGATTACATCTCTTTGAGACTTCGAAGGAGTCTAGAAGGATATTATATTCATTTGTACACGGATTCTAAGTCCAGTTAATTTAATGATCCGTTCTACTTATTGATGTCAATTGACATGCTTAAACATTTTTTTGTACAAAATATTCGTTTGTAAAATGAATCAGCTAATCCGCCCTTCTCCGTTCGGCTTTTCTCATATAAATTTTGACAGCGAAATATTATGTTATCGAACCAATAAGCAGCACAACTTATACCTAATATATGTAGATACCTATGTACGCAACATTGGGTGAATAGCAAGCTTGTATCGGAACTGTATTTAAAAACCCAGGACAACGCTGAATACCAAGTTCTTAATGCCATCATCATGGCATACGAGTGGGTACATAATAGATATATCTCAGTTTCCGTGTATATTTACATACATAAAATGCTCGATGCTCGCAATCATTATTGAGAATCATCTATTTCCTCCCCAAAGCGAGTACAAGGACATCATATTTTGGATTTATAAAACCACCCAAATTCAAAGAGAGAAAGATATCTACCCCAAGCAAAATTGAAGTATGCAATCCTGTTGATAGAAAAACTACGTTTACTGTTTGCGGATTTCATTGACTTTTTGTTTGTCTCTACAAGCGCCATTTGAAGGACCAAAAACCAAAGGAAAGACATAAGACACATCTCTCTCTTGCACTTATCGACGTCGCTTTACGTTTGCCATAAAATCGTGATGTCAACATTCCACATAGGGGGAATTATTACAAGGAAATTCTTTCACGTTCGAGGACCACTTTGTGAATTCCGTTTTCGTTTATTAATTAAATTTTTTCACATGTACATATTTATTCCTCAAGTCACCCCGAAAAGATTTTTTCAGTTCATTCGATATCGGTTTTCCAAACAGAAAGGATGCTAACGGCAGAGTTCATTAAATCGTACTTTTCGCATCTTGCAGATAACGAATTCAAGGAACGCCTCATCTCTAATGTGAAAAAAGAGGTCAAGCAGTTGATGGAGGAGGCCGTCACAAAGAAGTACATACATGAGGACAGCAGTTCGGTGACATCTCTATGCGCTGCAGTGGAAGCCTGCCTTAGTCAGGGTCTGAAGCGACGAGCTCTGGGTCTGTTTAAGACATCTTCGACTACTGCGTTGCTGCAAAAGATCGCCAAGAATTGCCCTGAAGCTGATTACATTAGCCAGAAGGTGCAGGACATCGAGAATGTTGAACCTAGCAAACGTTCCTCCTCGAGCAGTGATAGCCTTATTAAGCCACAAATGCTAAAGAAGGGCAGTAGTAATTCAGTGACAACGATTAATACAATTCCTCCAGCACCAATTGTTAAGTGAGTAATCGAATTGAGATCATCAGATCGACGGTCTCTCATGAAATCCAATAATCGGTTTTTTTTTTTTTTTTAGATATCTTTGGATTCGATTGGCTTTGTACGAGAAGCGTCTGGTGAAAATTATCGAACACTTGGTCGGCAATGCAAGCAACTACTACGAACGAGACGCTTTGGTAGCTAATTCGGATTACGGTTCCATTTTAAGTTCACTCTTAGTGGGACCTTGTGCTTTGGAATTTACGCGGGCCAAAACCTCAGATTATTATTGGTCAGATCCACATGCTGATGAATTGGTGAAGAAAAGTCCAGGATTGCAAACACACACTAATGTTATTTGTTTCATTTTCATGTAGGTTCAGCGTCATAGAATAAGTTCAGGTAATCGAACGCCACCAACTTGCCAGAGGCCAATAATAAACTTCAAGAGAAGTCTGCACACCAGTTCCGAAGACGGCAGTTCAGGGTCATTCAAATCGAGTTCATCGGTTAGCGTGGCTAAGGATTATGTGGAATCTTTGCATCAGAACTCAAGGGCAACACTACTCTATGGAAAGAATAATGTTATGGTCCTTCCGGTAAATTATGAGGGCAAACAGTCCACTCGAAAAGTATTAATTGTAATTTAATTTTCAGAAAGAAGTTGATGAACCTATGCCCGGCTATCTTAGCCTGCATCAGAATGTTCAATTTTTGACGATAAAATGGACACCAAACCAGCTAATGAATGGATACAACGAAGCTGAGGGCACTGATAAAAGCTTCTATTGGGCTTATGCTTTAAACATAAACGTCGATGATATCGTCTACGTTCATTGCCATCAAAATCGCGGCGAAGATACTGGAGGGACGATTATTCTTGTTGGCCAAGATGGAGTGCAACGCCCTCCAATACATTTTCCGGAAGGCGGTCATATGCAGGCATTTCTAAGCTGTCTTGAAACCGGTCTCTTACCCCATGGTCAGCTTGATCCACCATTATGGTCGCAGCGGGGAATTGGCAAACTGTTTCCCTGGCCAAAACTTGGACGTCGTCGTATATTGGCATCGGTAATGGAGTCTACCGAGGAGACTCCCATCGATTATGTCTTCCGCATTGTTAGCAAGAGCAACCATCAAGAGTTTTGTATGTGTCGGACATTGTTCCAATGTTTCTACAAATTTAGTCATTAATATTTATTTATTTCGGCAGTGGCTTCCCATCCGATTCTTGAAATAGGGCGAACGAGCCCCAGACGTACCCAACTTGGCAGCTGTTCGACTAATGGAAGCAGCGATTGCTCCAGCAAGAGCATATCCATTGATCAAGCTCTTGGGGATTCCCCGAAGGTTTTTTTTTTCTCGAAAAACTATGTACGTTTGCCTTTTTGTCTATAGTGATTCATTCTAGGTTATTTGCAACCAAACGGCTAGCATAGAGTTGGTGTGCTCCACTATGCGACGTCAAATAATCTCTAGAGCCTTCTATGGCTGGCTAGCGTACTGTAGGCATTTATCTACTGTCCGAACTCATCTTTCTGGATTGGTTAACGGACGAATTACACCTGATTGTGAGTGGTTGCGGGAGACACCACTGCCTTTCTACATAGATATTCGTTCTTAATTTCAGTGGGAGCTGATGAAGAAGGCTTGACCAGAGCCAAATGGGAACAACTGCAGGAAGACGGAGTCATATCCGATGATAATGAGGTGTATCGATTGGTCTACTTTGGCGGAGTTGAGCACGAGATACGGAAGGATGTATGGCCCTACCTTTTGGGGCATTATAGGTAAGCGCGAAACTTGTCAAAATCAAGCTTCCTATATTAAAAATCCTGTTTTATCCAATTAGTTTCGGAACAACACCAGCAGAGCGTCAAAAACTCGATGAAACAACCAAGCACTACTATGAGACTACAATGAGCGAATGGCTGGCAGTGGAAGCTATTGTCCGACAGCGGGACAAAGAGAAGAATGCGCGGGCCAAGGCAAAACTTAGTTCTGAAAGTGCCAGTGGCGATAAGTCTAAAGCAGAACTCGACGCTGATATAGATAACGATGTGTTCGAGGACAACGAGGATATATCTGAAATGTCGGATCCTGATGACTATTCTAAAGGCGATGTAGAGGAGGATGACAATGCACATTCAGAAACGGCGAAAGTTGATGGTATAGATGATGAAGGCCTTACTCTCCAAGAGAATTGCTTTGGAGATGAAGCTACGCAAGACATTAATATTGAAATTGAGATTGAAGAGTCTCAAGACGAGACTGGCCCCAATAATAATCTTTCAATTCCACGATCGCCATCCACCTCTTCATACGAGACGGTCGGCAATGAGTTCACTGACGCCACTGACATCCCCAACAATAGTTCAGCACAAGCTGAGCCACTAAATATACCAGAGTTTCATAGTGTAGACGATATACAGGGTCAACTGACCGATGCCATTGAGGAGCCGTGTTCGCTGCAGAACCAGGTCCTCATTGACGGTGACAACGATGACAACGAACCTTTATCCGCTCATGCGGCTGTGATTATTACAGATGCCTCTATCGATGTGTCGCACTTTGAAAAAGATGACTGTTCGGATCGCAACAAGTCGGGGCTTATGTCCCCGCTGCACGAGGATGGTAATATACAATCGTTGGACGCATTGCATGAGCCAAAATCGGCATGTGTATCACCAGCCAGTTCGAATGGAGGAGTCTATAGTGTAGGTGTTTCATAATGGTTTGGCAATTATTTTCCTTCACTGAATTTCTTCTCTATATATATTTAAGTGCGAGCTATTGGAGAGTTTTGGCTTGAACCTACATCGCATAGAAAAGGACGTTCAAAGATGTGACCGAAATTATTGGTATTTTGCCAACGAGAATTTGGATAAACTACGCAATGTGATTTCGACGTACATATATTTTCATTTGCAGTAAAATTTTTAACAAATAGTATTAATGGATGTCCGTTTTCAGCTATGTGTGGGAGCACCTAGAAGTGGGATACATGCAGGGAATGTGCGACTTGGTGGCCCCACTGCTGGTTATATTCGATGATGAGTCCTTAAGCTACGGGTGCTTCTGCAAACTTATGGAACGAATGGTAGAGAACTTTCCCAATGGTGGTGCTATGGACATGCATTTCGCTAATATGAGGTTTGTCAATGTAATTATTTTACGAATTATTTTATTCAATTCCAATTTCACTTCCACTAGATCTCTTATCCAAATTCTTGATTCGGAAATGTATGATCTCATGGACTCGCATGGTGACTACACACACTTTTACTTTTGTTACCGATGGTTTCTCTTGGATTTCAAACGTGAGTTGGTCTACGATGACGTATTCGCAACATGGGAAGTTATTTGGGCGGCAAAACACGTGGCAAGTGCACATTTTGTCCTATTTTTGGCTTTAGCTTTACTGGAGACCTATCGAGACATTATTTTGTCAAACAGCATGGACTTTACTGATGTCATCAAATTTTTCAACGGTAAGCAATTTAATTATTCATATATTTTCTACAGTCATAACTGTCTGTCTTGATTTTAGAAATGGCTGAACGTCACAATGCAGGATCAATTCTTCAATTGTCACGCAGTTTAGTTCTTCAGCTACAAACAATCATCGAAAACAAATAAGATCCTTATTTTTGGACCTCAAAGTAGTATATATATCATCAAAAGAGATAAAAAAAATCACAACAATTTTACACAAACAAAAAGGAAAAAATGTAGTAGAATGTAGATACGTAGAGACGCAACCTGTAGCGATGTAGTAAACCTTAGCTCGACTTGAGAATGCAACCCTTCTATTGCATACGTTTTATTGAAAACAATCTACTTTAGACAAAAATACACAAACAAATTTATGTAAACAAAGTGGACAGGACCATATGGATCCTACGGCCACACGGACTATAAACACATATCCAACACATATGTGACTGGAGCCAGATAAATCTATCTTAACATAGAATTTGTTGTTGTTATATTTTAACCCCCGCAAAATTTAGGATGTTAGTGAAAAAAATCAATCTGGCTTAAGTTTTTTCAATGGAGTACCTTCGTCGTATACCTGTGTAATTTTTTAGTTAAAAAAAAACCAAAATAACACAAAACCAAATAATGTTCTTAGTTGCTGAAGTTTAAAAAAAAAAAAAAAAAAACAAAACAAAACCAAAACAACAAAATTCTTAAATGACTGTTCTATGAAAATCTTAAAAAGGTTTTCTAAGTTGTTTGCTTTCTTAGTTTCATGTTGAAAATTACAAGAAATAAAAATGTTAAAAAAAAATACACATACATAAGTGATAATGGATAAATATTGTAGTTGTAGAGATTTATACTAAAAAAAATAAAATTAAATGTAAAAAAAACACACAAGTTGTTATACATATACATACATATATTTACATAAAAAACACATGCAATATTGAGATATTTTTTATACTAAGTTTTATTAGTTCTATTTTCTAAAAATATTTATTTTCTTAATGTATACTTGTTGAAAATGTTTACTTTTTTTACAAAAAAAAAAATTATTTAGTTTACGTTTATAACTTACAATTTAATGATTTTATGCAAAGTTAATTTACATAAATGTTGTTTCAGTAAAAATTAAAGACATTGTTACAATGAGAAATAAAACAAATACAATTTATAAAATATTTTAACGAACAATTAAATATACGTTTATAAAGAAGGTTTGTTTTTCTTCTTTGCATATTTCTTATCTAAGGTAGCAATATCTTTGGAAGCTCCTACAAACTTTGCATGTGCGAAGATATATTTTGTTGAAACATATGGAAAGGTCTTATATATCGGTATTAAACCGATTCCAAACTCATGACATTTCTTACACTTGGATATTTGTCAAATTTTCACAAGACGAAAGGCAGCGACTAAAAAAATTTTAGTTGGTCCTCGGTTGGATTTGAACCTGGGACTCCTCGCTAAGTAGTCCAACGTTCATAACCACTAAGCCACTGCACCGACTGTATGTTTATTTACTTTTTTAACATCTTCAAAGAGATTACTTAGACGACATGGCGAATACCATACGTAATCTTTATTAGCACAGTTAACACCGTTGTTAAGAACCATTGCATCTTACTTTTGACCTTTACCTAAGGGGTCATTGGAAGCCAGCATTTTCAAGAAGAATTTTCTTAAAGTTTAATATCTTGAAAATAGTCGCTGAAAATTTAAAGAGAATCAGGGGAATACTTGTCTAGTTATTCGACACTGAACGGTGGGCTCTCTGACGCTCGAGATTGTCGAGTGTAAAACTTCAAACGAGGTTTTCTCAAAACTATGCTTTAAAGGTCGGCGTCATTTAAAAACCGCTCAACCGCAACCGCATTTAAATGAAATTTATGCAACTACTTGAAAACATATTAACCTAGTGCCTGATAAAAGGATTTTTTTTAAAAACTTAGATTTCTTATAAACAAGTTATTGTTGTTTTTTTCTGAAAATTCGACCGGAAATTGGCTGAGGCTGTTATTTTTTTTAAAAAAAATCTTCGACTACCGTAGTGGACAAATAAAAGTTACAACCACACTATTTTACAAACTTGCTTGTATAAAAACAGCTTGTTTTGCATGGTGAGTTTGGAAAACCGACCAAACAGCCAATGCATTTGATTATATTTAATAACGAGCGATATCATAAGTTCGTCTGTTATTTTTTACATGAACCGTTATCATTTGAATATTAACTTGCTCGATTTTTGTGCTTATTGAATGCTATTCATAGTGATATTTATATGCGATGAAGTGAGCCCCGAAGTTTTAACCAGAAACAAATTTTCCCTTTGTTTTATGCTTGCGGGCTGCATTTAATTTTTTGTTCAAGGGCCATTAGTGTTCTGCACCGGTTAAATGAGTGAAGACAGTTACATTGGGATCATAAGGGACCATTTAATGCCTTCAATAGAAATCCTGTTTCCTGTTTTTCAGGATGACTGTGCTCCATGCCATCGGGCAAAAAAAGGAAGTTGAATTTTTTATATGTCTCTCAAATCTTACAAACAAACTGGTATGATTTAAGCCATAATTTGGAATAATGTGTTTGATAGGTAAAGGAGTTTTGTCTCAAATATTGGGTTAAGAACACTGGATTGGCCTGGTGCCCGATTTAATCCCATTGAAAATTGTTGGGCTCTTTTAAAGGCCAAAAGAAGAATTTAAAAAGCAATCCAGGAATGTAGAATACTGCCAAAAACGAGAAACTCTATAACTCGCAGAGTTCAAGCCGTGGTCATACAAAGTATGAATCTTCTTTATTATATTCCTATTAAAGAACTATGAAATGAAGTGAAATGTAAAATAGTCCATCAAATTTAATTATTATTTTTTTTATTGCATCTTTTTTACAACTGTTTAAAATGAAAATCTGTTAAGCTAAGTTTTTATCCCATAACTTTTTTTAGCCATGTTTCCGATGATGCAGTGTCCCGTTAAAAGGTTTTTATTAGCTGCTCCACCTCTTGCGAACGTCCGACAAACATCCAAGACTAAGAACTGTCTTAAAAACTAATTGCCATTCGAAATCGGCATTAAACTGTAGGTCCCTTCCATTCGTGTTCAAAAATATTTCTTCGCACACACAGTGGTTGGAGAAGCTAGACTTTAAGTCCTGAATGGGCCGTTTTTATATAATAATATAAAAATATATAAATATTTATTTTATTTTTGGTGTCCGATTAATACTCCGACGAACATCCGGATTTGACTTCTGTTAAGCGAGACTAGGGACTTTGATCTTTTGGTATCGCCATCAATAAAAATCTTAGCAGTGTTGAAAGGCGGTAGCACCACTCCTTCCGCTAGTAGTGGATTCATATCAGAGCCTTTTGCTTTAAGTTCTGCTTGACTGTGCATAACAATTTATGTTTATTTCCATTGCTGGTTATCCCATCGAAAGGATAGTCATTGCTGTTCTTAACCGCATAGATCTCAGCTTGAAAGACACTGCAGTGATCAGTCAGTTGGATTGGTTAATAGCACGTGTTCCTGAGAAGACGCCAAATGTTGTGCACTACACAAAGCACCAGTTGTTTCGAGAATGTGCCTTAGGTGCAGGTCCAATAACCTTTCTAGTATTTTCAAAAGAAAAGATGAAAGGCTAATTGGCCTGTTTTCTTTGGGTGTAGAGTGGCTGGGTTTCCCAGCTTTTCGAATAAAGACCACCCTACAATTCAACCTACATGTCTTCTTTCCTAAGTCTTAAAAGTGCATCCTATGTGTCAGCTGATTAAGTATCTTGAATTTGGACTTGAACTCGACAGTACTGTTATCGCAACACCATGTCCACTGGCGATTAAATAACATGTTCTGCCAGTAAATCCCTGCGAAATCCCAATATTCTGCCGCTACACAAGAATGCGCTTGGACTGAAATCGAAAGTCTCGTAAGCCTTTGTTTTATCGGTACTTCTACCATATGTATGAACATGAGTTCATCGCTCATATTTGAGCGTACAGTGAAATATAGTAATTCATAACTAAGTCGTAAAACACAAATGTAGAATGCATTGCCATGTTGGCAAATTTTAAACATAAGCAAAGGTATCTTCTCCCTTGTTTCATGTGTCCACGTTTTCTTAACGCCCGAAATATATAACCTAAAAACTTTAATACTTGTTCAAAATCCTTCAGTGCTTTTAGCGAATTTAATTACAAAGTTGGTTGGTTGGATTAGTGAAGCAGTTAGGTTTGGGGGTATAAGTTTACAAAGAACGTTTACAACGATTAGCCATTTATTGCTTGTTAAAGGCCCTTAAGGGACTGGAGATGATTTTAGTGCATGTTAGCCAAACCTCGACTGAATGACGGAGAAGTGAATGATGCAAGGTGGGTAAAAAAATATTCAGTTTCGATATCTTTTTCACCTGCTTATTGAAGAACCCACGGGCTGCAACAAAATAACTCGAACAAGGGTAAGCCATCTTTTACCAAAGAAACTCGTGCATTAACAAAGTTCAAAGCAAACTCCTTGTGAATTACCAACATATTGTCCTCATGTGGCCGCAGTTTTGTGAGTGACCTTAAAATTAACAGTTCCCCGGCTCAGATTTCCAAGAGCTATTTGGAAGTCGGAGAGGTTTTGGAAGAGGCTAGATGATCATGGTCATGATTATTTACCATTTGCACGTTCAAAAAGAGATTGTTAGTTCGCCAAAGGAAGTCTTATGTTGATAGTAACAAAGCAAAATAGGTTAAAGGTTGACCTTTTCCATTCAATTTTTCGTAAAAAAAACGACTGAGTCATATGAAGCTTTCTCTGAACATGGGATGCGGTTTTTAATCGCTTCATTGAAGATTTTAGGAAAACTATTCTGCCGGACACATATCCGAAAATTTCATGTTTTCTAAGCAATAAAGTCCTATATCCCACCAAATTGTATGGATATAGGACAGAAAATATATTTTTGTGCTCGTATTCCTATTAGAAGGAACAGTTAGGTGCTTATTTTGATGATAATCTTCTTTCTCGAAAATGATTCCAAGGATTTTTGTCTTTTTTTGTACTTTGGATACTTGGGATAGAGTCAAAAATACTGCATATTCAATTTATTTTTTAAAAAAAATATCAAATAATGATAATTTATAAAACCGCGAATAATTCGTAAAAATTTTAAATTTTTTTTATGATGTTAAGTTAAACAAGTCTGCGTACTAAGATTTTTGAAATAATTTTTTTAATTTTTTTTTGTTTTGATGAATTTTTGTATTTTGGACAATAATGTTAAAGGTATCCATTGTGTGAATATACATCAAAATCGTGGGTGCCGTTTTTGAAAAAAAATCAAATTTTTTAAAACCTAGAAAGTGATTTAAATAAATTTGACACCATGCATTTTCGATTAATTTTGCGACTCGAAACGCATCTCATGTACCCTGAAAAATTTCGTATGACGCACTTTGTTTTATATAATTGCAAGAAAAAAAATACTCATGCTTTCCATCTCGGTATGTGTGTTAATGACAACCTTTGTTGGAATGACCACATATTCGATGTCGCCAAGAACGCTGCGAAATGTCTAGGCTTCCTTAAGCGATGCAAGAAATAGTTCAGTCCTTCTGATCTGGCAAAAATTTATAAGGCGTTTATTCGCCCCAAACTTGAGTACAACGCTCATATCTGGTCCGGTGCTCCAATTACATATTTGGAGCTACTTGACAGGATCCAAAAACGTGCGGTAAAACTTATTGGCGATCGAGCCATCGCGAAATCACTTGACTCTCTTAGTCATCGTCGTAATGTCTCCTGCTTGTCTTTGTTTTATCGGTATTTCCACCACAAGTGCTCAAATGAAATTGCCAGTTGCATTCCACCCCTACAGCAATTCAACCGCAATACTCGCCATGCTAGGAATTCACATCAGTTTACCCTTAAGCCTGTATTCGGACACACAGTGAAATACAAGAATTCGTTTCTTAACCGTACAACGCGAATGTGGAATGATCTACCATGCTCTCTTTTTCCCTCACATTACAGTTTACAGACATTTAAAATCAACGTGCATCGGTATCTCCCTTTTCCCAATCCTTCACTTTCCTAATGCCCGCACTGTGTTACTTCATTATAAGGGTATCCAAAATCCCTTTAGTGCGCGTATATTATAAAAAAAAAAAAACACATGAATGTCAATTCAAAGCAAAGCACCGTTCTTTTAATATTTTCAAATTTTTCATTCAAGCCACCAACGATGCAAACTTTCTATTAAGCTAAATTTCAATTGTATCCATATCAATCAAATCAGTATAAAATATGTCGATCCCCTTCTCCATCTATGAAAGTCTTTTAAGAACTTTTTAAGTAGTAAGTAGATCCTAATTCCACACCTCATCTAATCGTGGATTACCTAAGCATTTGAAAATTCAGACGTGTCTCATCGCTTACAGCAACGCATTAAATCTTCATTACGCTAGCCTACCATTGTGAATGTACCACTACTACCCCCCACAGAATACAGGCCAACCACCCCCCATCCAAGGGATGGCTCTTTTAAATCTCAATAAACCTACATTTTCTTCAGTCTTCTACCAGTTTTTCCCGAATTCGGACGTGTATACAGAAAATGCGAACCGTTTTTGCTTAGCAACTTACCAAAATTTTCACCTAACAAATGGTGCAATTTTAAGGGCTCTCCAATTGCCCAGTGTACCCTCAAGTGACATAATAGTGTTCAGTTTAAAATTTTAATTGAAAATAAACTAGTCTGTTCCAAAAGAAACCTCAATTAAATCCTTAAAAGTTCTTGTGAAAAAGTTTTTGTAAAGAAATTCCTGTTGTGAATATGGTACAAACAAGCGGTGGAGGTGAGTAGTACAATATGATTGTTGGCCACAATCACTTCTACTCTTCCAACCTATTGCGAAGTGCTTCGCAAGAGAAAATGACAGGACCACTGAACCAATACAGAGAGCGCGTATCAGTGTCCCATTCCCATCGCTCATCTCCCCACCCCCGGCCAACTGTTGCAAGGATTTTTGTTTATAATTAAAAAAAAGGACACAATGACTCCCAAAAAACGGGCCAAATGGCGTTGCTCAAAAATAATGATACTTTGCTTGGGGTTGTTGGTTGTTGCTGGAACAACACAAACTCGGTTTGCAGGAAACGCTTTGGAAAATGCTGGGAAAAATCGATTAAGGTTGAAGGAGGGGGGATGTACGTCAGCAGTAAATACTGGGTGACAAGGTAATCCTACCTCACTGCGAATTGTCTATAGAGAGCCTCCACTGAATGTTGCGGTGGCTCAGGCAAATAATTGTAGAGTTTTGTCTAACAAGTGGTTGTGGTGCGTGCAGGCGCCCCCATCCCCATATGGAATCGATTTTTGTTTGGGCATTTGCTTATCTTCGCGAAATTTTGCCATTGTTTATATTCAATGTTATAGATACGAATACCACACATCGGCGCGCGGAGATGAGCATAGACTCCGAGTGAGAACCGCACCTTTACCAAATCGTACTGAGCTGAGAGTGTGTCAGTGTGGTATCTTTCGCAATCTGTTTGTGCTGGAGCCTGATCTATGGGGGGGTAGCCGGCCGGGACGGGTTGGCATAGTTTTGGTTGTATTTGCTTTTCCAATTAAAATTCTCATTTGTTCTTTATCTGATTTGGATCTCCAACAAAAAGGGGATTGGCGCCATTTCGACGTGGTAGGGCTGATGTAGTTGTTTCGTTAGTAAACAGCGGGGGTGCTGTTGTAGTAAATTTCATTTCCATCTTTATGTTCTTGTAAGTGATGGCGTTGCACTTGAAAGATTCGAGGGGAGTAGCGCAGTGCAGTGCAAGGAAGGATGAAGAGTCCATTAGAGACTTACGTTTCACAGTTCAGTAGCTACGGTATGGAGGGAGGCAACTGTTTTTGATAGCTTTTACTTTAAATGTGTTTTCATATTAAAGGTTTCTCGTATGTGGGAGTAGTTTAGGGAAGTTTCTGCAATATGGATTAAGGGTAAGCAGATCACGTGCAATTGATTGCTATTGCGTACCTACTTTGTTGGAAAATTTATTTAAATATCGTCAACAAGTGGCAATAGACCTTGGAGACATTGCAAAAGTATATTTTCTCCCCTAAATTTATATGAATTTAATTTAGCTCTAAGTAAACCACATGCATTTTCTTGAGTGTTAGTTACGTATTGCACGTTGAATGGGGATCTAGATTGCAGGTACTTTGATGTTATGTTATGAGCGTGGACTACGTTACGAAATCATATTTGCGTTTTTAGGAGATAGCTACCTACATAAAATGTAGATTTAAGAAAAGAACGTTAGATGTAACTGTTGCAAGGACATTAAGTAAGTCCTTTTTTAAATTATGGAACGGACAAATCGATATTATAGGACCATTTATTGAAGATAAATGATCGTATTTAGTAAGTAAATATGAAAATCTATTAGTTTTGAAACCGAAAGCTGCTACACTTAGGTATATTGAGAAGGCTCATAATTTTATTAGAATAATTTCACCGATATATGTAGCTCCTTAGTACAGTTCTTCTTGTCTCTTTGAGATTCTTAACTTATTCTTCTTTGAGATTCTTAAATTTTACAAACTTACGTAAGTCGTAAGTGGAGAGAAAACTGCAACGGTGTAAACACCTCACCAGCGTCTGTGAGTTTTTTGCTTATGAAAAATATAATTTGGGCACGTGTGTTGCTCCATATGCCCCAATACAAAGGCGATCCTATGTCTTGCAAGGATAATCGAGTGTAATCCCTTCTGAAAGACGCCTAGGTATACAAGTCTATAAAATGTAATTTGTGAACATCCTAAACCCATCTGCTATATATCATGATATATTCCAGCCTGGCAAATCGATCGTAGACGAAATCTTCACACTTAGAGAAATCTTGAATCTTGAAATCTTGAGAACAATGAATTTAAAGTCTAAACCATAATTTCTCGACTTAAAGCCGCATATGATAGCATTCATCGCCAGGTGCTCTACATGGCAAAACTTATCCAACTGTGTAGCGATACGCTGGGGAACACGCAGTGCAATGTGCTTCAATCTTGACATGAGAAGATTGGGCGCTTTCAAAGTGCTGCGATAGAGACTTTTACGCATTTTGAAAAACAGTCGTAGTTAGTTGGTCTTCACTTTACCCAAAAACAGGACTGGGACTCACCAAGTACAATCATAAAAGGTATATCCGTCCAGACGGATGGTTCAAAAACAGAAAAAGGTGCAGGAGTGTGCAGTAGTGTCTTCTCAGAAACGATTGCTATTAACTAGTCGTTTTGACTGACTGATCACTGCAAGGTGAGATCTACGCGGTTAAGGGAGCAGCATAGAAAGCAGAGTAACAGAATGCCTCAATGCTATACGTCATCACTCATTTATACTCTGCTGGGTACCTGGGCAAGTGGAGTGGAATGGAACAAAATAGCGGACGAATTGAAAAGATACGGCTCTGATACGAACCACTTACTAGCGGGCGGAGAGGTGCTAACGCCTTCTAACACTTATAGACGGCGTCACCATATAACTGGCTAAGGAACTATGGAGCAACACCAGCGGTTGCGTCATAACCCGAAGTGTGTGGTTTGATGTTGACACCAAAAGATCAATGTCCCTAATCTCTCTTAACGGATGCTCGTCGGGGTATTAAATGGACACTGCATCATCAGAAACATGGCTAAAAGCTGCAGAGACGAAGATGCAATAGAGTCGGTGGAACATCTTCTATGACAGTGCCCAGCTCTACTAGAACGCTTCTCATCCTGCATGGAAGCACGGTTCTCCGAAAGTTTGGAAGACTTGGCTAGGATACCTCTATCCGACATAAAACTATTCCTCAGAAGATGGAATGGATTTTTCTAGCCACGTGTTATTACATGTACGAACAGGGTACTCACAATGAGCCTTCACAGCTTCCGGGTGAAATTTTCATCTGGTGCAAAACTTCCTTCTAACCTCACTTAGTTGGTCTTGAAGTGAATGAGGATAAGACTAAGTATATGAAAAATTCTTCGACGGATATTTGGTCGATGGAACATTGCCCTCGAACTATATACTCTCGATAGCGCAAGCAGTATGCACGGGGTTGCAGAGAATGGAAGGCCTGGTCAAATTTTACTAGTCGGTATGGCGTTTTAGGGATATAATTAATTATTTTAACCCCGCAGATTTGGTCATTTCTAAAAATTAATTAAAGTCGTTATGTGTTATGTTTTATGGTTGTTGACGCAAGATCTTTTCCCAGTTTTTTACTACACATATTTGAAACTATTATGGAAAACGTTTTTGATGAATGAAACATTTTTTTTTAGATATTGAAACAATGAACATTGACAGTTTGATCTGTAAGCAACATTTTGATTTACTTTTATGATGAATTTTCATTGACAAATTGCTTTGATCCAAATTACGCCAATAAATAAATCAATTGGTAATGAAGAAATTAAAGCTGGATACCTAATGCAGCGAATAAGAACATTGATAACGAAAATGTATCAACTGGCTCTAATGATCTATCGAAAATTAATGATATTAAATATTTTTCAAATTTAAATACGAATTGATTTTTAAAATTATTTTTTACACAATTCTATATACGAATTTATCAGCTGTAGAAATATTTTGTGAGAAAATATTTATTGATATGCTGACAATTTGAGAATAACACAATTTTAATTAAAAGCTGGAAAGCATAATTTTTTAATATATCCTTTTTTGAGGCAACACAATTTGTTTCCTTCGTCTAAGGAGTCTCAACTGAATTTAACAATTTTTTGCGGGTCAGTTTTTGGGTCAATTTTATTATTTTATTTTATTAACTAACTAACTAAATTACATATATATTTTTTAAAAGATTAATAATATGAAAATATAACTTTATTATATAATATGTATCAACAATTCAATTACTTGCAGTTGTAATTATTTAAAAGATTATTTATAATAAGGAATAGGAATTGGTACATTTGTTAAATTTCTGTGTTAAATATTAAAGTTAACAAACGATAAAAGGTACAAATAATTAATTATTTCATCAATATGTTTATTTACAAAATTATTACAAAGATACGACCGCATCTTTTGAAGACTGGGCAAGTCTATTAGCATAGGTCTACTTTTATACGGAGGCACAATATAGGCGTAGCCAGCGTAAGCCAGCGTAAGCCAGCGTAAGCCTCTCAGAGCAAATTGAAGAAATCTTTTCTTTACTAATTTAATGTGATCTACATGACATATATTATAGAGTGACTATACTTGGCATGCATATTTAAATATATGGCTCACAAATGTAACATACAACTGTTTAACAACGTAGTACCCAGCCAAGTTCTTTAGCACCTTTGGCACTATACCCTTATTTACACGAACCAACTTAGGCCATATTGACCCCCCCCCCTCTAACTTCACTTAGAACAAAGCTAGAGATATGACTTTCAGGATTTATTGGGACACACAGCAGGCTCCATACCAAATTTCAACTGTTTACCATGAGAAATTCCTGAGTTATAAGGCCCTAAAATTAGGAAAAATAGTAACCACTGACTCACTGACAGATCATCAAAACTATGGACCACTTTAAATCACCGTAGAACCTTGAAATTTGGCACAGTAATAGAGTTTGTGAAAATCACTTACCTTTTTTTTTCTCGAAAGTGGGTTTCGGGATTTCGGTTTTTTTTTTGGTACTAAGGATGTTTGGGATGGGGTAAAAAATTCTGAAGTCAGTTTTAGGAAAAAACATAAGGAAAGGCTACAGTCCGCTTGGAGCGAACAGTATGATACCCTATCCCTATCCCTATATGCCCCAAAAAAAACCTTAAGAAGATGATGGATAGCATTTTATTTCATTCTATAAAATTTAGAAAAAAAAAAAACATTGTTTGAAAAAACGCCCCCAAAAAGTGGGCGTGGCCAAAAACTTTGTATGGGCGATATATTGGAAAAAATATTGGCTAAATATCTTGTTAAACACTTTTTTTCGGTTTCTATGAAAATTATCGAAGAAAACAGCATTTTAGTGAAAAACGCCCACAAAAAGTAGGCGTGGCAAAAAACTTTATATGACAAACTTATAAAGGAGGGCAGTGCCTACATATCTTGTGAAGGTTATAACCCTCTATCTGTCCATCTGTAGCTTTAAATCGGTTTTTTCTAAATTGTGGGCGTGGCAGTGGGCGTATTCCAAAAAAATTTACACTTAACCATTTCGGAGCCCTAGGGAGTATGTGGTCCAAATTTCAGCTTTCTAGCTTGAATTTAAAGGCCTAAAAATTGCGTACGGACGGACGGACGGACGGACGGACGGACGGACGGACGGACGGACGGACATTGCTAGATAGTCTTAGGATTTGGTCCTGATCATAAATATATATACTTTTATGGGTCTACGACGAATATTAAGGGGTGTTACAAACTATGTGTCAAAATTAATATACCCTTAGGATAGGGTATAAAAATCGATTTACGGTAATTTATAAAACGGGCAATATCTCAATATATCAATATAAGGGAACTTATATAAACTAAAAAGTGATTTAAATAAATTTCTCACCATTAATTATACCCTATCCTAAGGGTATATTAATTTTGACACATAGTTTGTAACACCCCTTAATATTCGTCGTAGACCCATAAAAGCATATATATTTATGATCAGGACCAAATCCTAAGACTATCTAGCAATGTCCGTCCGTCCGTCCGTCCGTACGCAATTTTTAGGCCTTTAAATTCAAGCTAGAAAGCTGAAATTTGGACCACATACTCCCTAGGGCTCCGAAATGGTTAAGTGTAAAATTTTTTGGAATACGCCCACTGCCACGCCCACAATTTAGAAAAAACCGATTTAAAGCTACAGATGGGCAGATAGAGGGTTATAACCTTCACAAGATATGTAGGCACTGCCCTCCTTTATAAGTTTGTCATATAAAGTTTTTTGCCACGCCTACTTTTTGTGGGCGTTTTTCACTAAAATGCTGTTTTCTTCGATAATTTTCATAGAAACCGAAAAAAAGTGTTTAACAAGATATTTAGCCAATATTTTTTCCAATATATCGCCCATACAAAGTTTTTGGCCACGCCCACTTTTTGGGGGCGTTTTTTCAAAAAATGTTTTTTTTCTTTCTAAATTTTATAGAATGAAATAAAATGCTGTCCATCATCTTCTTAAGGTTTTTTTTGGGGCATATAGGGATAGGGATAGGGTATCATACTGTTCGCTCCAAGCGGACTGTAGCCTTTCCTTATGTTTTTCGATTAATTTTGCGATTCAAAAACGCATCTCATGTACCGAGGAAGTTTCGTATGACGCAGTCGTGCACTTTATTCATATATACATACATATATCTTCAAAACTTCAAATTGGAAAACTTGCCAAGTATTAAAATATGAATACTTTTTATGAACTCAGTACTTTTTGTGGCTGACTTGTAAGCAATTTTTGTACAAGAGAACTTGGCTATTCTTTAACATTTATGCTTTTTTTGTGATTTGCTTTATTTGCTATTGCATTGATATGCTGCAAAAAAGTCAAGCTTACGATCATACATCACACCTAGTGCAGACAGGATCTAGCATTAGGAAGTGTAACACCAAGTGTAAAGGATAATAAAAATAAAAAGTCCTTCCGCACCACAAATAAAATTCACTTAAGATCGCGCTGCACGTCAATGCTTGAAACTGCCCCTGAAGATATTTACATCAACGGATAATAAGTCATTGATAAACAATATAAATAAAATAGGGCCTCAATGACTTCCTTGGGGTATCACTGAATTAACATTCAAATAGCTGGTAGAACGGCCAGTAAACAAAACAGAGTAAGATCTTTTGAACTTAAGCTACATTAAAAAAAATTATCGTTGAAACCCACTCTTGACAATTTTGAAAGAAGAATCTGGTGCGACAGCTCATCAAAGGCCTTGCTAAAGTCTATCAGAACACAATTTACTTGTTTTTTGCTTCGAAATGAGTAGATACAAAACTGATTATAAGCAATAAGAGACTTAACATAAAAGCGCAATGATTCACTTGGCCTTAAACATTTTGGGTATCACAGAAAACCTTGTTATTGGTCTATAATTTTCTATATCAGTTTTTCTACCCTTCTTACGAAGAGGTATTATAAATGAAATTTTCATACAACAGGAAATTCACAATTAACGATTAAACAAGAAAGTCAATGAATGCGACAAATGATGACTTTTTAAGCACAATAGGTTTCGTTTTTATTACTATACCTTTTGTAAATATTCTAAATATTTTGACCTGAAGACATGATCAAATTATCTCTATTAGCTTCTGTATAATTTAAAAAATTCAATTGATTTCTATAGTTTCTATAGTTTAGCCGGGATGATATTGTTTGAGCATTAAAATCTATGAAATGTTGGTCTAGAATTGAAAATATTTTCCAAGATTTGCCTAAGAACACAACCGTATTTGATGACCTCTGCTGGTAGATCATCAGAGTGAATGCTTTCAACCTTTTTTTTATATCTAAGTCTGTCTCTCCTATATTGGGTTGGCGAGACTATTTTTATATTGGCTAGGTGTGAGTTCTTTTCTAACCTAACTCATGCTACATGATACACGTTAAGCAACTGCTTAAAATGCTGATTCAATACATCTACTTTCCAGAAGAGCCTGCGTTGTAAGGCCAGCAGCAAGTGGCCTGGCCCTCTTCTGATATTGTGTGATAGTAGGACTCTTCGATTTGATTGAGCTGTGGCTCTGCGTATGTCCTCTCCTTTCTATGAAGGACCTTGTTCTCATCCATTCTTTTGGTTCGATAAGAAACCAGTTGTTTGCAACCTACGGAAGTCTCGTTTACATCCTGAATGATGTTGTGATACTGGTTCCACTTAGCATCACAACTCATTCAAGAGCCCTTTGTAGACTCTGGCCACTCCATTCGTGAGGAGTTGGGGTGTCTAAAGTTGAATTTCTTTTCGATAGACAGTCGAGTTCAATAGGCTGCTTAGAAATGGTCAGATTCAACGTTTGCCCCTTCAAAACGTAGTGCAACGAGATGGTCAACGACTCTGCAATCTTAGGAAACGAGACGCGACGCTACAACTTTATGCAATCGCTCAAACCAACCAAAACCCAAATAGAACAAAGAAAACAATTTCGAAAAATTCAATATAGTTATAATTCTTTTTTTTTTACTTTTAGAATCAGAGTTCAAGGAACGTCTGATATCGAGTGTCAAAAGAGAGGTCAAGCAATTGATGGAAGAGGCCGTTACAAAGAAATTCATTCACGAGGACAGTAATGCAGTAACGGCATTATGTGCTGCTGTCGAGGCATGTCTCAGTCAAGGTCTACGTCGTCGGGCATTGGGGCTCTTTAAGACTTCTTCAACAACAGCACTTTTGCATAAGATAGCAAAAAATTGCCCTGAAGCTGAGCTCATAAGTAGAAGAGTGCAGGAAACGGAGAATGCAGATCCGACTAAAAAATCTGCCAGCACCAGTACTGACAGCATTCACAAGGCACCAATGCTCAAGAAAGGAAGCAGCAACTCTGTATGTGCCGCAAATCCTCCTCCAAGTCCCTCAGTTAAGTACGTTTAGAAGCATTTCAGTAGGTTAGATGTGTTATTTCTGTACATCTTCAAAATAGGTTCCTATGGATCCGTTTGGCATTGTATGAGAAGAAGTTGGCTAAAATCATCGAACACTTAGCAGCGAATGCAAGTAACTACTATGACAAGGACGCTCTCGTTTCTGATCCAGATTATGGTTCTATTTTGAGTTCATTGCTGGTTGGGCCATGTGCATTGGAGTTCACTCGAGCAAAGACTGCAGATCATTATTGGACAGATCCGCATGCTGACGAATTGGTAAAGCGGCTGGGAAGACAGAGGCTGATCTGTTTTTATATTACAAAAATGTATCTTCCATCTAGGTACAACGTCATCGAATAAGTTCTGGAACTAGACAACCGTCAACAGCACAGAGACCTATCATTAATTTCAAGCGTTGTCTTCATACTAACTCTGAGGACTCGAGCACTAGTTCCTTTAAGTCGAGCTCATCAGTTAGCGTGGCCAAGGATTATGTAGAATCATTGCATCAGAATTCAAGGGCTACACTTCTGTATGGAAAGAATAATGTCATGGTACTACCGGTAAGTCGATGGAAGATAGAATACATACTTTTCAGAATTGGAATACAATTTGTACCTTCCTCCAACAGAAAGACGTTGATGAATCAATGGCAGGCTACCTAAGCCTACATCAGCATGTCCAATCGCTGACCATTAAATGGACACCAAATCAACTAATGAATGGTTATAACGAGTCGGATGGTGGCGATAAAAGCTCTTACTGGGCTTATGCCCTCAACATAAATGTCAATGAAATAGTCTATGTTCATTGTCATCAGAAGCGCGGCGAAGACAGCGGAGGCACCATTATCCTTGTCGGACAGGACGGAGTGCAACGTCCACCTATACATTTCCCAGAAGGAGGTCATATGCAAGCTTTCCTAAGTTGCTTGGAAACAGGTCTCTTGCCACATGGTCAATTGGATCCGCCATTATGGTCCCAACGGGGAATCGGCAAACTCTTCCCCTGGCCCAAGTTTGGTCGTAGGCGAATTTTATCTTCCGTCATGGAGTCCACTGAGGAGACTCCTATTGATTATGTCTTCCGGATTGTAAGCAAGAGTAACCACGAGGATTTCTGTATGTATTCAGTTCCGCAAGTGAATTAATTAAAAATGAAATCTTCTCTTTCAGTGGCTGCACATCCAATTCTTGAACTGGGTCGTACAAGCCCACGACGCGCCCAGCTCAGTAGCTGTTCCACAAATGGCAGCAGCGACTACTCAAGCAAGAGTATTTCCATCGATCAGGTGTCTATAGATTCACCGCTGATTCAAGCTAGTCAGACAACCAGCATTGAGCTGGTTTGTTCCACAATGCGAAGGCAAATCATTTCGAGGGCTTTCTATGGATGGTTGGCATATTGTAGGCATTTGTCAACCGTTAGGACACATCTGTCAGGGCTGGTTAACGGGCGAATTACTCCAGAGTGTAAGTTGCCTACAGAGCTACAATACAGTTTGTTTCATATATTTTTTGTTTAGTGGGAACTGACGAGAAGGGTTTGACTAAAGAGCGCTGGGCAGCATTGAACGTCAACGGAGTGGTCACAAACGAGCAGGAGGTCTTTCGTTTGGTCTATTTCGGAGGTGCAGATCCCGACATTCGTAAGGAGGTATGGCCATACCTTTTGGGCCACCACAGGTATTTGCAAACACATTTATATAATAATTACCATCCACAAAATTAATCTTTCGGCAGCTTTGGATCGAAGCCCGAAGAGCGTGAAAAGTCAGACGAAGAATTCAAGCATTACTACGAGACAACAATGAGTGAGTGGCTAGCTGTCGAGGCTATAGTACGCCAAAGGGATATGGAAAAAACTGCTAGAGCTGTTGCTAAATTAAGTTCCGGAAGTGGAAGCGTTGAGAAATCACGCATCGATCTAGACGGCGATATGGAGAATGAGGTCTTTGCTGAACAAGATATCTCCGACATATCAGATCCTGTTGAGGTGGAACCCAATCGGTTGGCCTGTCCCATTACCAGAGATATGAAAAATAGTACAGATTCAGGAAATGTCGATGATGTTGATGTTCAGGATGACCTCTCTGCCACGGAGCATAAAGATTCGAATATGAAAAGGTTCCCTGCACTTTCTGTTCCTAATCCGGGTATCAACGGCACCACAATTAAAATCGTATCCATTGAAGAAGATTGCTTGAGCGATGGCGGCGGCCCTGATGACATCAAAGGAGGTATGATAATCCCAAGCGGTCCTTGTTCGCCATCCACCTCCTCATACGAAACGGTTGGCAATGAGTTTGGTGACGCCACTGACAATGATATCCAAAATATTCTAGAACAAGTTGGCGACCGTACCGAGACATTACCAGAATTCCATAGCGTCGATGATATTAAGGGTGAGTTGACAGACGATGATGACTTAACGGCAGAAAAGAACGATCGTCAAGTAGTTAGGTCATCGAAACTTCCTGCTGCGGTGATTGTGACAGATGCTTCAGTTGATTTGGTGAATCATGATTGGGTAGAAGGGTGTCCTGAAGTGAGAGTTGGTGCAATGTCACCCGTCCCAGAGGATACTGCTGGACCGTCAATGGATGTTCTGCAAGAACCAAAGTCGTCGTGTGTCTCGCCTGCCAGCTCAAATGGTGGCGTTTACAGCGTAAGTCATTTATTATAAATATACTGTAAAGAAAAAATGCGGTCAATCGTTAACTCTTTGATTAGTGTGAATTGCTTGAGAACTTTGGATTGAACTTGCACAGGATTGAGAAGGATGTTCAAAGGTGTGATCGGAACTATTGGTACTTTGCCAACGAGAATTTGGATAAACTTCGCAATGTGATTTCCACGTAAGAAGGCATTTAAGATATTCGCTTAAAAAAGCTATTTGTAAATTGATTTCAATTGCAGGTATGTTTGGGAGCACTTGGATGTGGGCTACATGCAAGGAATGTGCGACTTGGTGGCACCACTTTTGGTTATTTTCGATGATGAATCGCTGAGCTATAGTTGCTTCTGCAAGCTGATGGAGAGAATGATTGAAAACTTTCCCAATGGCGGTGCTATGGATATGCATTTTGCAAATATGAGGTAGGCATAAGGAGATTTAAGGATTTCGGATTTGAAATTTTGTGATTGTATGTCTTCATTGCAAATTGGAAAAGACAGTGTTAGGAATAACGACGAACAAATTATAAATCATCATGTCAGCAGAATGAACTTTAATAATTAAACCTTTTCTTCCTAAATATTTATATCGGCATTCCCGGCCTCGATCAGTGAATAGTTTCTTTTGCGATCCAAGGAACGCTGCTTTCAATTATCCATTATCTCTATCTTAGGAGCCTTTTTGATTAGTTCAGTTGTCTCCGGAGCATAAACATCTTCTTGGTTTTAAATCTTTTTAAAATTTTCGAACGATATTTTAAGTCCTTCACTTCGTTTATGCTGGGGTTTCTTTGCGCATCTTTAATTATATCTGGCACTACCTTATAACCAAAGTACATGGTCTGAAATTTCTTATACTGATATTTTGCTTTATATTTATATGATTTTAAACTCAGTAAAACCTCAAAGTTTTTATTCACTGACCCACCTCTTATAAAAGTGTCACAAACAGCCAAGAGAAAGGACTATCATAAAGTTTCCAAATTGCCGTTTGGAACTTTAAGTCCCTTCCATTCGTGTCAAGAAACATATTTTTTTGTCGTAGACCCGTAAAAGTATTTTAAATTTACGATCAGCATCAAAAGTTGTGACAATTTAGTCCTTAAATAATAAGTTTACTTACTTAGGCGGCGCTACAGTCCGCAATGTATGGACGGTGGCTTCAATCAATAAGCCCTTTCCAATTTGGTTGAGGTCCCTTTCCACTTGCGCGCGCTACCTTAGGCGGGGCCTTCAACTATTGTGTTATCCTTCCGGATTGGAGTCGATAAAAATCTCACGAAGAATTTTTTTCTCAAAAACAACCGAGGATATCTCCATCCGTTTTAGAAAGGATCCACGCTTCGAAATCATAGACCAAAAAATAGGATTATAAGTGTCCTACGTAGAGTTGGCTTTGTTATTTGTTGGAGGGCTTTACTACAGCTTTAAAATCGATAAAAAGGTGGTGGGTATATCGATTTCGACTTCTTAGGTTTTCTAACGGATCAGCCGTAATGTGAATATTTGATCCTTTATGGACTTACCGAGCCTAACACTGATAGAGTCATTGACAAATAGTTATCAGGAACTCGCACAATATGCCAGACAAGATCGTAAATGCGATATTTATGAGACTGATACCTCTATCGTAACAGCGATGGAAACCTAGTCACCGACGCGCAGGGAATAGTAGATAGCAAGAACTATCGAGGCATAACAAGGTCGTAAATGCGATATTTATGGGACTGATACCTCTATCGTAACAGCGATGGAAACCTAGTTACCGACGCGCAGGGAATAGTAGATATATTTAAGCAGCATTTTCAGCAGCTGCTAAACGGACAAAATGTAGAGAGAGTGATGGGGCAAGAAGAGAACCCACGTCCAGTCAATGAAGAACCAGTCCCTCCGCCCAGTACAGAAGAGGTTGGCTTAGCTATAAAAAAGCTAAAGAACAACAAGGCCGCCGGCTCTGATGGTGTACCTGCAGAGCTTTTCAAATACGGAGGTGATGTTATGGTAGGGCGCATGCACCAAATCATCAACCAAGTTTGGGTGGAGGAAAGCATGCCAAATGACTGGACCATCAGTTCCATATATCCCATCTACAAAAAAGGCGATCCTATGTCTTGCAAGAACTATCGAGGCATATCCCTGATTAATGTCGCATATAAGATCCTATCCAACGTACTGTGTGAACGTCTCAAACCTTTCTGCAACACACTAATCGGCACGTGTGGCTTACTTACTTAACGGGCTCCCGACCCGTGAAGAGTCTCTGCCTGCGAGAGTGCACCCTTCCATCCTCAACGGTCCCGGGCACGCTGCTTCCAGTTATCCAGATCGGTCTTCCTTCTCGTCTCGAACCTGGGGACTGGGATTCGAAATTCCTCTTGGCTGTAGCATTATTGTCCATTCGCTCGATGTGGCCGAGCCAATTTAGTCGGCGTGTTTTGGTCTTGGTACAGCTCATCGAGTTCGCGGTTGTATCTTCTCCTTCATTCGCCCTCCTCACACACAGGGTAATTCTTCGTCGGATCTCCACTAAGTTCTCATTCGTGGAGTTGTTATTCACACCGAGGTAGATGAACTCCCTTACCAACTCTAAGTTTCTGCTTTCAAAAGTTACGTTTTGTCCTAGCCTTCCTATTTCGTTAGTACTCAAAATTGTTAGGCCAATTTAGAACTGTTCCTTTTTTTTCTTTTACAGATCACTGATTCAAATTCTCGACTCCGAAATGTACGATCTGATGGACTCGCATGGAGATTACACTCACTTTTACTTTTGTTATCGTTGGTTCCTATTGGATTTTAAGCGCGAACTTGTCTACGCGGATGTCTTTTCAACATGGGAAGTAATTTGGGCAGCGAAACACGTAGCAAGTACACACTTTGTCCTTTTTCTGGCTTTGGCTTTGCTAGAAACTTATCGCGATATTATTCTCTCGAATAGTATGGACTTTACAGATGTTATCAAATTCTTTAATGGTAAGTTATTTTCATTTTTTATTTTAATCATTATAAAAAAAACGTTATATCTCATTTAGAAATGGCTGAACGTCACAACGCTCAATCGGTTCTTCAGCTAGCCAGAAGTTTGGCCTTGCAACTTCAAATGATCATTGAAAACAAATGAAAAGCGTCTGTTTGTCTGCAAGATCACTCCACAGTGGCCAATTAAAAATTAATTAACTGATAGAAAATTTTTTAAATTTTATTTTTTCATTTAAATATCTCGACTATTATGGTGTTTTTAAATGTATCTTTGTCTACCCGCCCTTAAAAGAAAAGTGTCACCAGAAATATTCTCGAATTTTTAACATACAAAAATGCAACTATTTATACTTACACACACACATACATACACATACACATATTTACCAAATAGTTTTCCATAATTTTCCATCATCAAAGCTTTCATATCATTAAACAAAGTCTTGTCTTTCGAGAGAAGAATTACATATATAAAAAAAACAAACCTTATTTATATTAAGAGTATCTAACTCAATTATATTTACTGTATCTAGTCAATATGTATACAATATATTTACAACCACAACAATACAATCAAAACAAATTCAATTAAAAAAATAAAAAATAAAACACATTTTTGATACTAATTTATATTTATATGTATGTATTCATATTCTCTTCCGGAATGTAAACACACACAACTCCCTTGTTATTAAAAAGACTGTTTCTATAGCAGAATTTTACTCTAAACTCGATAGAGTCCTTGAGAGGCCAAACATTTGTACCTATACATTTGCTAGTAATCATTTGTTAATAATATATTATTAAATAAATTATATATATATATATATATATATATAAAACAGTAAACTGCATGCCAAAATAGAGAACTATAATAATATTATGTATGAGAGCAGAGCAGTATTATATTGATTTGTTTTAAATAAATAAATTATTATATTTTAAACTAGCGAACGGAATTCTTTTATTATCTGCTTGTTTAGGTGCAATGAACTTTAAAGTGTTGCATACGTTTAGTTTTATTTATTCAAGTGCTTAGACTAAATTTATTTATTTGAATTTAACACCATCACAGAGCAAAACACAAAACACTACGTTCTCTGCGTATAAGCTCTAAGCTTCATATACCGATCTTCATCTTATTGACTATTTCAAATAAATACAAATTTAATTACTTTAAAGTTAATGAATAAATGGCATTTATTGACATTTTAAAATCTGCTCGCGACAAGCAAAAATCAATTTCGTTGCAAAATTCATCAAATGTGCTTATGCACCTCGTAATAGGCTCAATGCTTAATGTCACATATAATATCCTATCCAACTGTACCGGCCCGCCAAATCTACAATTGACCAAATTTTTCTACTAAGACAAATTCTCGAAAAGACCAACGAATTTCAAGTCGAGACACACCATCTCTTCATCGACTTTAAAGCTTTTTGTGGCGATGGACGGATTGGGGATCCCGTTCAATGTGTCGGGTGACACTAGATAACACGCTGTGCAATGTGTAGTTTGGCAGCAACTCATCTTAACTCTTTTAAACATGCACCGGATTTCGGCAAAGAGATGCGCTGTCGTATGATTTATTTAATCTTGTCCTTGAGCAGATAGTGCGCAGGGCATTTGTCAAAACAGAGGGCACTATCTTCAACAGTCCAACTGCTGGGGTATGCGGATGATATCGACATCAACAACCACTCTCGACGAACAGTGATGGAGGCTTTTCGGGCGAAAGTTATGCAACTTCTTCGATGGGCTAACATCAACTGCGCATACGTCACCTCAGTAGAGATTCACCGAAAAGTTCAATAAGGAAACCCATATTACTTCGGTTTGGCCAATATTATACATATTTAAACTTTTGGAACAGATATTTAGGTTACTAGGGGTTACATGGATTTATTCGGGGAAAAAAGGACTATTTACAACAATTTTTTGTTTTTATATAAAAAAAAATATTTTATTCAAACTTTTTACTGTGTTAAAGTTATACACCCTCGGAAAAAGGTGCGTCCGCGTTGACAGTAGAACTCGTGACAGGATCATCAGAAGTGAAAAAACAAAAATTAGTTTTTTAGTTTAGACCATAAATTAGAATTGCGGCGAAGGAAAAAAAAAGAAAATTGGATTTTTGGCAGACCTTTTTACAAAAAAATGCTAATTTTGGTAAAATTTGCTCAAAATTTTTTTTTAAATAGTTGTGATTGAAAAAAAATCCTTTGTCCAGGTACTCGTGAATTGTATCTCGAAAGACCTGTGTAAAATTTCATCAAGATCGGTTAAGTGGTTTTCGAGAACTTTTGACAACCGACTTTGAAAACACAGTTTCGAGAAAAATTCGTTTAAAGTTTGGATAACCTCAAATAAACCTCATGATTCAATTGAGTGCGCACCTTCCCAAGGCTGTAACTCCGAAACTTTTATTCGGAATGACTTGAAAATTTTGGATAATATTCTCGAGATGTTGTATAAATTAATAAGACAATAAAAAAATAGTAAAAAATTCGATTTTTTGAAGCTGTGAAACCCATGTAACCCCTTAAGAGAATATTAATTTCGACACATTATCCGCAACACTCCTTAATATTCCGCGAAGTTTAAATTTGAGTTGGGAAGGCAAAATTTGGAACATATACTCCTTAGGTTCCCGAAATGGTTAAGTGTTAATCCGCCCAGTGCCGTAGAAAAATCCGATTTAAAGCTAAAGTTGAAGAGGTAAAAGGTTAGAAATTTAACAAATATATAGACAAGTTGTTTTTAGTCACCCCTATTTTTTGTGGTCAGATTTCGACAGATTGAGTCTCCGCTATTTTTATTCAACATTCTACAACAAATCAAATCTATTAGAGAGTTCCTTTTTGTAGAAAATCAATTATTTATATGCAGTTTTTATGGTACGACTCGACAAATTAAGTGATACAAGAAATATATCACAAAATATTACAAAAATATTAAAACTTTGAAACAAATATGTATGTCCACCCAAGCGGCATCTGGTCAGACAGACAGCAAAATTAACATACATATCGTTTCCAAAACCATTCACCCCTTCAATAAAATGAAACCAATTTGAATAAACACCATCGTTTGTTAAATTAAAGCAGTTCTTCGGCTAATGGGCCTTTAGATTTATACATGCCCTATACGACCTACCGAATTTGAATTAATTAACAATTCAAATAATTCAAAAACCTCAAATAATTGATTCGAAAAGACAAAATACTTTTTCAAGAATAGCGATAATTTCATTGCCTCTATGAGACAGTGTTCGAGAGAAGTTCGAAATCGGATGTGCTACCTTGATTTCAAATGGCGAACGCTTTGGAAAAATACCTTGGACTAACTCCAGGTATGAAGTTGTGTGGCATTTCAATTGGATTCGAGTTTATCTGCCAAGGATTGGTTAATTTTTGAGTTTTGTGTTCGAAGTGAATGGAAAGCAGTGATATTTTCAAAAGATATAAAAATGATTTTACTGCTTAAATGAAGTGGAAGTCTGTTCTAAGATTGAATGATCTATTCTTAAAGAATTAACAAAACCTTTGACATGTGATTGTTTTTTCTCTAAGTACTTAAATTGGAGGTCAATTTAGATTTGCTTTTTACGATTTTGTGTATAAAGATTCAATTTCAATGTGAACGTGCCGTAAAAGAGTTTATCAAAATATGAAGTTATGTTCGGTTGCACTGAAACCCTTGGCCATTTCGGTGTGTTCTTGTGTAGTGCGGTTTAGAAAGAAAGCATCAATTGGTTATATATTTATCATCTGTCAACTTAGTGCGTACAGTGAAGCATTTTGGTGCTGTCTTTCTGAAGCCTTTTCACTTTTTGGAAAAAAAATGTTGCTGTGATCTATTTGGTGTCAAAAATTAGGTATTCTAAGAACTGTAGGTAAAATACACGACTTTCAACAGGATTTTTATTTCTTCAACATTAATACTAAAAAGTGTTAAGTTAACGTGAACGATACTGATGCTTCAAAAGTGCTATATGTTAAATTTATAATGTGCACCATGATATATTTTTTAGCATGCAAATTCTGGCCCTTGTTAACTTAATCCGGTATGAACTGAGAAATTAGTATTTCTTATAATATTGATCCAAAATTGAACCCCGTAAATTCCACATGATCCTTGGTCAGATAGAAATAATTTTTTAACAAAATTCCCTGGGAAATTAACACAACGTAAAATTTTAATTCACTTCGGTTCAATTTATTTATTCAAAAAAAAATTTCAAAATATATTTATTATTTATCAGTATCTTAGTATCGTTAAATGCTTCCCTAAGTTTATCCTTTAAAGTTGAGTATGAATTGGGATTTCCTGTAGGATATTCTGTAATTTAGAATTCACTGAAGTGCTTTGGCTATCCGTTGTTATGTAACTAGTTTAAGCTAAGTTAAGGTTAACCAGCTTCTTACATACATACATAGTAAGGTCCGTAAGGAGTTTATGTGGTCTATGCAGGAGTATCCAGCTCGAAAGGCTGCCTTTTCGAAGTCGAGAATTGAATTTAGATGTTCACAGTCTTTCCTTTTCCCTTTTTTGAAGCTTACTGATCATAACTTTTTTCCTGCGGGACGTCACGTCACGTATCACACTATGCTGCCCTTCATTCTTTTCCACGCGATATTCCTAGCTCAGTTTTCTTTCCCCCTAAGGCCGCAGCAATATGAACCTTATTTACTGTACGCTCATCGATCCGTCTCCAGGCGTCCGCTGAAAGCCATATGCGGTGACTTTTCTGCCTTTTATCGACGTGAGTGCGTGCCCCAGTTACGAAGACATTTTCTACTGCATTCCAGTGGTCGTCGACGTTCTCTTGGATTGTGCTGCTGAATGTCCCTATTTCTGAGGCAAGATGGTCCATGAACTGTTGACGCACTTGGGTATCCGTAAACCTTTCGGTATTGAATCTGGTGAATGCTTAGCAAATTTTAGCAGTTGCTATTGGCGGATGCAGTACGAAGCTGTATATGAGCTAAAATTAAATGGTGGACGCGTTCTTGTCCAATGTCTGCTCCACGTCTGTTTCAGGCGTCTAGGAGACAATTACTAAAGCGACGGCTAATCGCAATGTGGTTAGATGTTCGCTGCTTAAATACCTCCTCGCTAAATTTTTCAAAAATATTTTCCTTCGGTTCACGATATTATATTCAAATTTTTAAAAAACTCTTATAATTCCATTTATACCTCGATTGAATCAAATGCGACTGCGAATGTACTCTAAATGTTTTTACTTGCTTTAAAATGAACTTCCTTGAAATGAAGGCGATCACTGCGTAAATGTAAAACATAGATAAGAAAAATATTTGAAGCATAAACATGATATTCTGTTCTCTTGCATTACATCTGTATGATTTATCAGCGAAAAACGTTCTCAAATATGCATGTTACTTTAACAGTTTGCATCATGTAAAGGAAATCATGTAAATAGCTACATTTTTAGTCACACTATATGGAATAGCACAACTTGTAAATTTAACAAAAGTCTTGTAAAATTTTCTCTCAGTGCACGGACATGTTACGCTTTATCATTTTGCATTTAAAAATATATTCAGGGATTTATCGCATGTAAAGCGCTTCTCGCGTCGTTCCGCTTTGTGGTTGAAACGTTAGCGAATGGACTATCCTACCATGTTCAATATATTCCCATATTCGGAACTAATGTAGGATCCAGATTAAACAATTTTTTTTTAATAAAAAGACATTCCTGCAAGCCACAAAAAGGGCGAAGCTATTGGTTTCTCGTGATATATTAAATATATATATAAATGTTCTTTAAATTACATGGTATAAGAAAAATAATTTAGCGGAAACTGCGAATAAATTGTCACAAAGCAGGTTGCCTTCTTCGTTTTGAAATTTCTCATTATTCTATTATTTTTGAATGTCAAAATTTCATTTGTCAAATTTGTCAGAAAGCATGTCTCGCAATTCAGTTAAAATGTTCTCATTACGCCTGAAACAGATGTGCAGCTAAACCAATGCAGTAAACTTATTTTGTATGGAATATGACACATTGCTGACTTCACATCAAATCCTGCTGTTTCTAAATTCTCTGCACCAACCTGCCTACAAAAACGGCTGTGCGAATAATCGTCCAAGTTACAATCGCCTGAACAAAAAAAAGAGTTGGGCGATTGTTCCTTTTAACTTTGGATGATTATTCACGGTGCAATTTTGGGCAATTGTTCATAATGAAAAATTACCCCAAAAGTAATAAATAAATATATGACAAAAATTTGTTCATACATATATATTAAACTATCAATATGGACCGAAGTTTGAAGCTTCGAATCACCTGAATGCATAACAATGAGATATGTGTCGGGGGCCATGCTGCCATTTCTTTTCCTATGCTTTGTGGACTAACTTATATAAAACTAACTCAAAAATGACTGTTTGTTGCCAAGGGCCCCTCCGAATTTGCCAGCAGCTTGCAGAAAGAAAGTTGAAAATCCCCAGAAAATGGTTTTGGCTATTATTCATTTTCAATTTAGGCAATTGTTCATTTCAATTTTGAGGTAAACCATCATAATTTTTGGGCTTTGGATTATTCGTATTTTTTGGGCGATTTTAAAGGCTTAACTACATTCGGAAAAAAGTGAAGTACATACACGAAAATGTTTTTTCTCCTTCCACACCGTTTGTAATTTGTATTTTTCTCTCAACTTTTCACAAAGGGACGTTTTTGAAAGTAAGACATACCTCTAACTTCCAAGTGGCACACTTTGGGAAAGTTAGAAAAAAACTAATACAAAAAAGCTGTCACTAGCTACTGATCTTAAGCTTAGATGACTCTGATGCAAATGTTTCTCTCTTTCGTTGGAAAATTCTTCCTGTTTTTGTTTATTCTTTTTTAGAGCCAAAATAGATTATTAGTTCAGTTTCTGAATACGAGGAGACAGTAGCGTGTGTATGTAAGCTTTGAAAAAGTCAATTTTTGCCGAATGTAGTTAAGCCTTAACTTGGGCGATTATTCGCACAGTCTACAAAAGCAACCCTATATAGATCCAATTAAATTCGTGCACTATTCCCAAACATAGTGGCGCTGTTCCCAATAAGAATCCAATTGAATTTATAAATAGTTCCCAAAAACAGAGGCGCTGTTATCAATAACTTTATTTGATGGAAACTGAATTTATTTGCAATTTAAATTTGTTTTTAGACATATATGTCAATCGTCTTGATTTTATTATACAAGTTTTTACTTTTGAAATCAATTTTCCCTTTAACTATTCGCCCACTGTGAGCGAGAGAGTGTGCGGAGATGCTTTTGATGAAATTTTAGGACTTTGCTGCACATATGTCTCACGTACGAGTCTGTACATCTGTTGAATTATTCAATTATTTTTGAGTGTCAAAGTTCGGTTGCTAGGGTACTTTACGTAGGTTTAACGAAACGGAAAATGCGAATGCAGGGTTATTCATATTATGGTTTATAAAACGGAATATTAGCCGTTTTTTATTATCAGAAATGATCCATATGGATTTTGAGTTTGCATGCACTACAACAAATATACTTGATCTTACTAAGTATCGAGATCACGATTTGGGATCTGGAAACTTGTTTTACTATTTAAATTGTAAAATCATTGATAAGATAAGATAATAAGATTTGGTTGTTAATAAAACCCGCAATTAATTTTATTTTTAGGTGCAAGTGCAAGATGCACTGCAAATGATCACGATATTTTATTTATGAAGGCAAGACAACTGTTGGTTGCAATTATGAATCCTATGCATCAGTCAGACTTGCGCAACCATACATTTATGGAAGCGCCCTTTCTTTATAATTGCTTGACGAATGATAATCCTATGCAGAAAGATGTTTACAAAAAAATGGGATATGTGTTTATTCCCGCATTTTAGTCGCTTGTTCCTATTTCTTTCAGAATGGGTGTGGCTGTTACAGCGAAAAAATTGTGCAACTTTTTTTCCTAAGGAAAATAAGAGGCTTATAACAAAGCCCCATTTTCAGTTCAACATCAGAGGTCGCAGTAGTTATTTTCTAATGTTTTTTCTATTTCATGTAAAAAAAATGTTATAACAAAGAAACTTCTTATTGGAAAAAAGTCAGTGATACTTAAACTCGTCGACCTTAGACTTTAGAGCCGACGATCGCAAGGGCTGTTATAGTTGATGTATAAAGGTATTCTGCTCTGAAGGATAGCAATTGAAATTTCGGTTGTACTTGTGGCACATGTGCAAGAAAGCCTAACAAAACAAATGTCACTTCACTTTTCACTTGTAAAATATCCGTCAGTTTTGGCAGAATCGTGGTGTACTTAACAATACTGAATCAAAAAATTTCTAATTCTGATTTTCATTTTTTATTTTTTGTAATTCCCGACCTTGAATTGTTATTGTTATGGCATCACCGAAAATTATGATGTTAATAA
This sequence comes from Ferdinandea cuprea, assembly GCA_963576555.1. Classification (NCBI taxonomy): domain Eukaryota; kingdom Metazoa; phylum Arthropoda; class Insecta; order Diptera; family Syrphidae; genus Ferdinandea; species Ferdinandea cuprea. The sequence continues at coordinate 142,832,849 of OY754958.1, read as the reverse complement.
ATAGAAGTATGTTACGCGGAGTGCCTGAGTAGATTTCGTTTTAAACCGAAGTCGATCTATTCCGATATTAGCAGACATTGTAACAGAAAAAAAAGTAATCTGGAACAGCATAAATATAAAGGGTGATTCATCTTGAGGTTTGATTTGGTACTCTTCGGGTTGCTCATCAACCTAAATATGACAATTTTGTTTATTAACGTATCCATTGAGCCTTATTTCTGAACAAAATTTCACTATAAAACACTTCATTGAGTTTTTCCAGAGCCCATTCACTGAAAATACGACGCAAATTGAAGTATGAAGAATGGCTTCAATTCTGGCACAAGTTGAATTTTAAGACGCTGTTGTACTGCTATGTGAGCCATGATGGCTTGCCAAATGATACTGAAATGACAAAGCAGTTTAATAGGAGTCACGCGTGATCTGTCAAAAAAAGCGTATTGAAAATCAAACCTCACGATGAATCACCCTATTTCTACTTTACCAATGCTCATACACCACAAAAATAATCCTTCTTTGCAATTCTCAGTGGTACTCGTATATTTAAAAATATATAAATATTTTGATTTTTATTACAGATCAAGACGTCGAAAAATCTGTTGTCACGCAATCGTACTACTTTGTCAGCATACTTCTATTGGTGTATTTAGTTGTTGTTAAAAAAATCGGACCTGCTCTTATGAAAAAACGTCAACCTTACGTGCTTAAGGAAGTTCTAATTGTATACAATGCTCTTCAAATAGTCATCAACGCGTATATTGTTTATTTGGTAATTAAAAAAAAATAAAATCATTATTTTTCTCTTAAAAAAGTGTATTCATCTCTCTGTTTCTTTCACAGTGTGTTTCAATTATATTATATCAAACTGAGTGGAATGGAAGGTGCTATCGAATAAACACAAGTAAAATTGAATACAAGAAGAATTTTTTTGCTGCCAGTAATTTATACTGCTTGTTAAAAATATTAGACCTACTTGATACTGTATTTTTTATACTACGAAAACGCTACAATCAAGTGACCTTGTTGCATGTCTATCATCACATGTTCACTTGTTCAATAGCTTTTGTAATCTTTAGATATGCGCCACTCGGTCCTGTCTCTCTTATTGGCTTTATCAATAGTGGTGTTCATGTTATCATGTACTTGTATTACCTATTATCCGTAATTAATTCGAAAGTGAAAGAATCAATTTGGTGGAAAAAGTATATAACTCTGATACAAATTGTGCAACTATTATTTTATTTTGGTTGGACGTTATACCCGATATCCAATGGGGAAGATTGTGGCTATCCATTTAAATTTTTACCATTTATTTTAGTTCAAGATTTAATAATGCTTATATTGTTTAGTAATTTTTACATAAGGACATATGTGTTCAAATCTAAAAATAAGTAGGTACTTATCTACTTTTATTTAACTGATAGTTTTCTAAGCTGATGAATAATTTAAGGAAAATTTTCGTGAAAAGTTTTTTTTATATATAACTGCAATAAAATATTTTGTTTTTTATGTCAAAATTTATGTTTTTTTAGTGGTATAGAACTTGAAGTTGGCAACACTATTGTTACTGGCCGCCAGTTACAATAGTGTTGCCAATAGCTGACCATTGACCATTGTCAGCTGTCAAGTGATTGATTTTTAGATTGGTTTTGGTTTGTTGGTTTCAACATGAATAGACTGACGCCTGAACAACGCTTCCAAATTGTGCAAATTTATTTTTAAAATCATGGATGTAGTCGTCTACCAGAGCAATTAATTCAATTAATTATGGAACGTTTTCGCACCATATTTACTTTAACTGATAACTAGCATTGCGTACAGAAGAAGTCGTGTGAGTTCATAATTGTAAATCATGTTGCCCATGCCATGCAACAAATATTCATTGAATACATTTATGAAGGAAGGCAAATGCAGCTGCATGAATTGACAAAAATGCGTTCATAATTGTTTATTATAAACAAATGTCAAATATGACAGATTTGAAAACAATTTTGACTTTAGTTTTATTAAAATTTTTTTAATATTTTCCTGAATCGCCATAATGGCTAGTTTACATGATTCCACATGTCTAACACGCTGTATAAGTGGGCTGCACAATACTAAAAAGTCTACTGCAAGGAAGGGACAGCACTATCAAACATGCAAAAATATGTGACACGTATTTTGGTCGGTATTCGGTAATGTTTATTTCCGTGGTAGCAGCCGAATGTAGACTGTTTGATCTCTAATCTCACTCTTACATCTTTTAAATCATTGACGGCAGCGATCTCTCTCTCTAATCGCGTACAAAAATGCATGCATGGCCATGTAAACCAGCCATTAGACCGCCTCTTTTGTTTTGATTACTCCTATGTAAAAAAGAATATGAATTTCACATTTCAAATGCAAAATGAATATTTATTTACAAAAATTGTTCTTACATTATCTCTCCTGCCATTTTACTGCAGCGCGGCAACAAAACAAAACAAAAACACACAGAATGTTGACTGTCAATTTTCTTTTATGAATAGGAATTGGATATGTGTCCATCCCTATATGGAAGATTTTGCGGAAAGATCTTGGTGTGCGTGCTTACAAAATCCAACTCGTGCAAGAATTGAAGATTCGGTGAATGGGCCCAAAACAACATTGCCGTTGATCCCACTTTTTATAAGCGATGAAGCTCACTTTTGATTGAATGGATACATATATAAACAAAACTGCTGTATTTGGAGTAAAGATAATCCTCAAGTGTATGTTGAGACACCGTTACATCCACAAAAACTGACTGTTTGGTGTGCTTTGTTGGTTTGGTGGAATAATTGGTCCGTACTTCCTTAAACACGATGCTGGCCACAACACTACAGTCAATGGTGACTACTATAGAGACCCGATTACTAACTTTTTCGTTCATAAAATTAACAACCATGATGTGCAGGGGCTGTGGTTTCAACAAAACGGCGCAATATGTTGCACAATACGTGCCACAATTGATTTATTGAAGAAAACTTTTGGTAACCGCATTGTTTCACGTTACGGGCCCGTGAATTGGCCTTCAAGATCGTGCTATTTAACGCCGCTTGACTTTATATCAAGGATATGTGAAGTCTAGTCTACGCCGATAAGCCCGAAACGATTGACAACATTCGAAGCGTTTTTTTTTATAATAAACGCGCACTAACTAAAGGGACTTTGTATACCCTTATAATGAAGTGACACAGTGCGGGCATTAGGGAAATAGAGGATTAGAGAAAGGGAGGAACCGATTTACGGCCACAAATGTTGGAAAAAGTTATCGATAATTGGACCTCCAGATTAGACTACGTCCGAGCCAGCCGTAGCGGTCATATGCCAGAAATCATATTTAAGTTATCATGAAAACAGATTATCCTTCGAATGAAGTCAATTTAATATCAATTTAAAAAAATCATCTCTGTTTTATTCCATTTCAATTTTCTAGACATCTTTTATTATATTTTATATGTGCTTTCCAGACTTTTGCCATCATTGATAGAGAAGCTCGATTGAAAAGAACCCTTTGACACAAAAATTCTGATACTACAAATTTAAATGTGGTTCTTTTCTAAAGATTTAGAATGCTTCAGATCTCAGATATTAAAAAGTATATGAAAAATGTCTATCACTTTCTGGTGCAATATAACTCAAACTCAAAGTTTGCTAAGCCTTTCGATATGAGTGATGGGGATGGTGAATATACTATTCGTACTTTCGGGACTTTCGTTAAACCCGAAATTATTTATTTCGAAATCAGATGTATAATTGCGTACTTTTTATAATTTTTTAGACTCTGTCCATTTCAGGGATAAAGGGTAATATTTTAAAATAATCATTACTATGCAAATGGTATGCGGAAACGTTTTCAAAGAATGTTACTGTTCCAATTTTAAAGCAAAATGGCGAGCAGAAAAAGTAAAGACCTTACAGAGCCCAGCGTGCAATGAAATATTTTTTCTGACGCACATGCTTAAATGCCGATTCCGTAAGTCAAATTACTCTTGGATATATGTTACTGTTAGACTTTTGCAAGAGATGGGGCAACGAATAAAAAAAATTAGGTGGTACAGGGTCGGATTTAAACCGCGGACCCCTCGCTTGGTAGTCCAACGCACTTAACCACTAAAGTCCCCGACGCATAGAATCCATCGATTAAATTTCACGCAGAACTTTGTCAGTTGCGTTTTGTTTTTTTATAATTCGGCTGTCAGATTGCCATATTTAAAACATAAGGAAAGGCTACAGTCCGCTTGGAGCGAACAGTATGATACCCTCCCTATCCCTATATGCCACAAAAAAACATTAAGAAGATGATGGATAGCATTTTATTTCATTCTATAAAATTTAGAAAAAAAAAAAACATTTTTTAAAAAACGCCCCCAAAAAGTGGGCGTGGCCAAAAACTTTGTATGGGCGATATATTGGAAAAAATATTGGCTAAATATCTTGTTAAACATTTTTTTTCGGTTTCTAAGAAAATTATCGAAGAAAACAGCATTTTAGTGAAAAACGCCCACAAAAAGTAGGCGTGGCAAAAAACTTTATATGACAAACTTATAAAGGAGAGCAGTGCCTACATATCTTGTGAAGGTTATAACCCTCTATCTGTCCATCTGTAGCTTTAAATCGGTTTTTTCTAAATTGTGGGCGTGGCAGCTTTTTTCTAGCTTGAATTTAAAAGCCTAAAAATTGCGTACGGACGGACGGACGGACGGACGGACATTGCTAAATAGTCTTAGGATTTGGTCCTGATCATAAATATATATACTTTTATGGGTCTACGACGAATATTAAGGGGTGTTACAAACTATGTGTCAAAATTAATATACCCTTAGGATAGGGTATAAAAATAATCTTGTTTTTTCTGTAACTTCTTTAATTACGACAAAGCTTTCTCGTTCACGGTTAATTTTGTCCACGGTCTGACATTATGTTCTGCTTTTTATGGCTAGTTCAAGCTCTAGGGTTTGTGTCGAAAATTAACAGAATCATTCTGACGAAGAATAAGGCAACATTGCTGACAAAATTTCTTTAGCAGCATGTGTCCATTCATTGCTGCATATTGTGTCAGTCTACCTATAAAATGCTATAACCAACTTCGGTTCATGTACCTGCTTTGCCAATAATGTTGCCCACAATTTTATCTGAAACATTCCCTAAGATACAAATAAACAACTTTTCTATTCTCCCCAATCTCTATCGTCCCCAATTCCGAAATAAAAGCCCACCATGATGGTGGTGGTGAAATGGTGAATATCCTTATCACAAAATCTTGCCAAATCTTGTTGTTAAATTTATTTTGCAGTTAGTCCTTCAACTGACTCTAAGGATTGCGGGAGTTCATTGAATACGCCGGAATTTTCTCTCGAAATATTTATTCGCGAATAATTCGCCGAATTGTTTTGTTTTCATTTGATTTTTTTTGAAGCGAAATGTCGTCGACCGGTTTTCTTAATAACATCACACTCGTTTCGGGTCTTCTGGATTACAGTGGTAAATTGGAGAATTATACAAATCTAACGGGCAACTTTGATGATGATGTTTTTGGTAACATTGTCGACTTCAAACATAACCTCAGTGCGGGTAATAGTGCCGCGAAAATGTCATGGTTAAGTGCCGGAAAAATTCGAATACCATTCTACACCATTATCCTTTTGCTTTCGGTTGTGGGTAATTTACTTGTGATCTCGACCCTGGTGCAGAACCGCCGAATGCGTACAATAACCAATCTTTTCCTGCTCAATCTGGCAATTTCGGATATATTACTTGGTGTCCTTTGTATGCCAGTTACATTGGCTGGCACCCTTCTCAGAGATTTTGTTTTTGGAGCATTCCTATGCAAACTGATACCATTCTTGCAGGGTAAGTGCTTGATAGTGGTGCCCAAGCAGGCAGTATATTTGATTTTCCATTTCGATGGCGGATTATTACCCCCTTAAGGATACGTGGGTGAAAGAGTGAATTTATTGCTTGAATGCCATCACCGTCTGTGCAAAATGTGTTTGAAGTGGAAATATTGTCCTTGCGGTTATGTTATTTTCTATGAAATAGTTCGCTGTTCATTTGAAGATAAATCTTTTTGTGTACTGCTGTGAGTAGCCTCCCCTGGAACGATGTCGTGTTCTGCTGGGCCCCGCACGCAACAAATGTCCTTGTGGTGATCATTCCATCTGTTATAATAGAATTTTATATTAGCTTAACATTACATATGTAGATAGGTGGGTATGTGTTTTGCATACTTATTCAGTGGTTGGGAATGTGTTTGACGGTAATATAAATAAATTTTGAGTTTCGCACGGAGAGTGGCATTTTGCGGTTCATACTCTGTGCTCTGTGGTCAGGATGATATTTGTTTTGACATTTATTATTAGAGTATTTAAATGCATTTACTTGGCTATTTGTATGGGGAGTGTGGGGCGGTTCATGGTTTTGTGGCTTTGTTCATACTAATGGTTGTGGCATTTTAATTATCACTTTGCTTTATTACATGATTATAGTTCAAAGACCCAGTGATGTGGAAATATTTAATCCTATACAGGCTGTTGTGTTATTTGGAATAACCATCAAAATACAGAGATTTGATGAGGCTTCTATTTTATCTACTTTTGTGGTACACAATAGTCCTTATAGCTGCGCGAAAATCGAATGTACCGAACTAGTTTTGTACTCAATTATTAGTCGTTGAGCATTCTAGTTAAATCAGGTTCTTTTTTGAACCAAATTCAGTTGAAACAAAAAAATAAGAAGGATTTTTTTTTTAAGAAATGTCCGCCTGTTGTAACCGATGGAATGTTCTCTCATAGTAGCCACATGTTACCAAACGAAATATATTTTTCAGATCTAAACACAAAAAAAGTCATAGGTCAACTTTAAAACTTTTGAAGGGGTTACCCGGAAAGTATTGAAAGCAAAAAAAAAAAAAAAAAACTCAACGGAGTAAAGTTGCAAAATTTCAAAACACTCAATGAAATTTCGTGTAAATAAAAATAAAGATTTTCGGCCGCTTCTCCATCAATAATATATATATCGAATGTATAAAACAATTCGATTGCGGTTGCGATTGCCACCACGAATTAGTTACGGCTGATCATCAGATTTGGTTCTGTTGGTTCTGGTTTGTTTTGTTGGACCGTTAATTCGAAAAACATTTTCCTCCATCAGGAATTGAACCTACACTTACACCAGCGGTCTCGTCAAAAAAACGCTCACACTATGAATAGCGCCATCAAAATCATAAGTTCATCTCGGTCTGATTGTGAGTAGGTTTTTGTTGTTTATCGGTTTATATGGACAGATCAGTATTTTTCTAAGCGCCCACAAGTACATTGCGTGAAGTTCGGTCGTTTTCTTGTCCTTAGAATTTGTACTAAAGTTGTCATCCAATGCAAATTCTACGTCATAATGACGTCCGGATGTGATCTGGATGACAAGTTTGGATGACCGTCTGATCGCACCTTTAGACTCATTTGCCTTCCGCACGCGAGACTAATTCTGCCGGCATAAAACCGGTTTCATATTATACTCCGAGCGCAGACAGGATGATATCTCCCGGCAGAACAAAATGTATACATGAACCTCCATTGTGGTAGTATTTCTTGTTAATTGAAGTTACAGGTCGTGAAAATTACTTGTTGACAAATGTAAGGCAAGCTATGTACATATTTTAAAATGCTACTTATTCGCCTCACAAAACGAAGTTGCGTGAGCGGTACCCGCCGCCTGCGGAAAGAGGGTTGTAATCCCCTAATACCGCAGGTACCGCCCAAGGAACTTCCTTGCTCCGCTCAGGGTATGTGATTTTCGTCAGCCAGGTGCCTAAGGCAACAGTGCCCGGGTAGTACTTTTTCCGCAGGCGGCAGGTACCGCTCACGCAACTTCGTTGCTCCGATTTTGATGTCATTTTTCATTTTTGGTTTGCGGCCATATTTAATGTCGCCGTTGAAAGGTTGCTTTTGATTAAATCTGGCGTAGGGGGCGAATTTAAAGTGAGGGGTCTCAGCTTTAAATCCATCTCCTGTAAAAAGACTGACAAACATCCAAGCATGAAGATCTGACTATCTTGTTAAAAGAGACACTGCAGTATTTTATTTTATTTTATTTCCATGGATTTGAGGGATTTGAACCAGGAACAAGTTTCCTTGTGAATCACTTATAATATTAAACAAAGTTGAAATTCCTTTGAGTGGACCTACGAAGCGAACGGATTTAAATTTTTTTTAGGTATTCACAGGGAGCTGGTTCGTGTATTTGAAAATAGGGATCATAACCCTCTCACATCAGTGCATTCCTACTGGTTCGCTTGTAGGGTTAACCGGTTCGACCACAAAATAAATATCTGCAGATCTCCCGATTTTGAATCACATCATTATTGAGGCCAATCAAATGCTGGCGTTTCTGCATTTGTGTGATCCAGCAGTTTTAAGGCCTGCCTATCTGACACGATTATAAGGGAACGTTGTGTGTCATTGCCTTTTTGACGGGGTTCGTAGAATCCCTTCTTTGAACATGTCAATACCAACTGAGTCGTTCGCGCTCCAATATGTACGAGATGGGTTCCTTGACGTTGATTGCAATTGTCTTTTTGACGGGGTTCGTAGGATCCCTCCTTTGAACATGACAATACCAAATAAGTCGGTAGCGCTCCAATTTTTTCGAGATGGGATCCTAGACGTGAAGGCTTCCTTGGATTTTGGAACTTGTAATTCGATCACGCTTTGTTACTCCTGCTGTCATACGAAGCATCTTTATTTCAGCTGCTGTCAATTTGCCCTCATACTTTTTGTACGTTGTCCAGCATTGTAAACCGTATGTGAGCGCCGGACACACAACTGCAATGTGAACTTCTCCTTCGCATAATTTAATGAAATTAATTTCAGTCTTTAGAGCTTTGAAATACTCATATATCAAGTCCAACATTATATTTCTACATGCTCTTAATGCTTGTAAAGCAATTTTAGTAAGATCTTTGCAAAACTCCTTGACTAATTTTATAGTGGGTGTTTCTAGAGGTTGGTTTTTCGAATAGAGATAAAACTGACATTTTGTGGTCAAATCAGGAAACTCTAATGTCATTTATGTTTAGTTTGGTTTGCCATTTCATCATGAACAGGTTGACAAATAAACAACACTTGCAAATCGTGCAAATTTATTTCGAAAATAATGGTTCAGTTCGCGAAGTTTACCGCAAAGTTTTGTTCAGTAATGAGGCTAATTTTGGGTTGAATGGCTACGTTAACAAGCAAAATTGCCGCATTTGGAGTGAAGAGAATCCACACGTCACAATCGATTTATTGAAGGAAACATTCTATGGGCACATAATTTCGTGGAATGGACCTGTCAATTGGCCACCAAGATCGTGTGATTTGGCACCATTGGATTATTTTCTTTGGGGATATGTGAAGTCGCTCGCCTACGCCAACAAACCAGAAATGTTAGGGGACTTGGAAGCCAACATTCGTGTCGTTATTTCCGACATACAGCCCCAAATGTTTGAAAAAGTGGTTGAAAATTGGACCTCTAGAACCAGCCGCGGCGGCCACATGCCCGAAATCATATTTAAACATTAATGGCATAAAATTATCGTTCCAATAAAGCCAAATTGATGGACAGTGAGTTAAGTGAGCCTAAAAGTTATATACCAAACAAACTTTGTTGATACAAGGCCTCATCAAAAAGAGATTATATTTAAATGAAAAATTTAAACAGCCGCAGAAGTGCAGGGAGGCGTGCACAGATGAGATGAGGTGTAATGAGATAGTCAAACTCGGATGACTGTGAATCTGACGCTGGATTGGCTTCACTTTGAAAATGCGCCTATTGCACCACCTAACTTTATGTGCAAATGTTAGTTTTGTAAAATAATTTGCGCGTTTAAGGGGCCAGTTCAGTGCCATGGGACTTGGAATTGTAATAGATGTTGAGTCTCTATCTCATTGTAAGCAGATAGGTGAAGCAAGGTATGCACAGGCCAGATAGTACTTAATAAGCAAACATAAACTTCTTATATCCTTTCAGGTGTTCTCTGTGTATGTCCTTGCAAAGGAATTTGAACTTTTCACTATATTGTTAGGTATAATTTTCTTTAGAGTTTGATAAGACCATGCCATACCTACTTTTGGGGTTAGGAAAATAGGGAACTATTACCCAAAGAAGATGAAATTACTTTAACTCTCATATACTGCACGGTACTGCCGATGAAACTTGTGCTGGTTCATGAAACTGATTATAAGCTCAAAACCTCTTGAAGATTTTTAAGTTGATTAACAAAATTGCCCTTACAAAGGAACAACTGATCTGTGGATAATCCAGCAGATATATTTAAATCTACAGAAGTAGGGAGGAACGTTATTTTATACCAAGATTATCGATGCAGTAAAAGGATTCGCAAGGCTTGAAATGTAATCACTTGCCGGGTAGTTATCAACGGGATGCACTTAAAATGGTGTGCTTACCTTCATGTGAAATATTCAGTAAGTGGTTTTAAATTGCAGTCGCAATACTCCCTTGTGCGTTATAGTACTGGTTACAGTTGCTGCCCTACTTTGCATAACGAGATAGAGAAAAGTTAACAGCCGTTTAAATATTCCTTATTTGGTGTGTTGTCAGAACGATGGCTTTTTATGCATGGTAAGATAAAGATCGTGATACTTTTACTTCAGCCAACACAAAGGTACTAACATTTCGAAAACATAACAACAATTTGCTTTAATTTATATTAAAATTATTAAAATTCACTGTGTGGGTAGCGAATTGTCGCTGTCGTTTATAGTATTGACCTTGTAAGACATTTTGTGGTTGGTTTGAAAGCTGCAATTTAGGTATGTATTTGAAACTGCACCAACGCAAGACTTATTATAGTAAGCTGTGTCCTTTGTATGGAAGGAATGGTTTATTATTTAAGTATAAATATCTGCCATTCTATATCTCTGAAGTTTTATCAAAATTTTAAATATTCACTTGATGTAACTTGAGTCGGTTTGATGGTAGCCCCCACTACTCTAATGTCTATCTTCTTGAGTATTTTTGTGTCTACTCCTGACGTATACATAGGTAGTCTTATATATATTTAGGAATATTACATACTGAAAGAAAAGTTGTCGTTTTTATATTGGCCTCCACGTTTTAGTGCTGGTTGAAGTACTTAGGCACCTGGGTAAAAGGTTAGATTAGAAGGTCTGCTTTACCCCAAGTGCAATTTTATTTCGAAACCATGAAAGCCGTCCTTCCACTCCAACGGTTCCAGGAACCCATCAGAGAAGTACTGAGTGTTGACGAATAGCCCTGAGTGCCAAAAGGCAATCTTTGACGCTTTTCGCGCTTACAATGTTGGAGGTACTTGGTATGGAGCTCTATTTGTAGAGCGCTTTTTGTTGCTTTCTTAACCGTACGGAAATCAGTTTGAAAGATACTGCGGTGATCAGATAGGTTGCTTTTAAATTCCCCTGAGAAGACACCAGGTCCTGCACCTTTCTCAGTCTATCCGAGCTGATGGTATACACAGATTGATAATAACGGGTGATTTTTTAAGAGTTAAGTTTTTCAGGTTGGCAAAACAGGTTAGTAATGGCGTCCAAACATCATATGTAAAAAGTTAAAAGTTTTCAGTATACTCTTTAATCATGGAAAGACTTACAAATGAGCAACGATTGCAAATTATTAAAATTTATTATCAAAATTCATGTCTGTAAAAAATTAGAAAAACCGCTGTTATATCGAGGCTCATTTCTGGCTCAACGAATACGTAAAAAAGCAAAACTGCCGCATCTGGAGTGATGAACTGCCACGTGCCTTACAAGAATTATCGATGCATCCTGAAAAAACTGCAGTTTGGCGTGGTTTATGGGCTGGTGGCATTATCTGTCCATTTTTCTTCAAAGACGACCGTGGAAGAAACGTTACCTTTAACGGCGAACGATATTGAGTCATAATACGCGACTTTTTTTTGCTCCAGTTGGCTGAGTTGAACTTGTTTGACATGTAGTTTCTCAAGACGGTGCCACGTGCCACACAGCTCGTGAAACAATGAAACAATGTTGAAGGATGCATTTGGTGAGCGGCTTATCTTTCGAAATGGCCCTGTGAGTTGGCCGCTAAGAACATGCGATTTAACACCTCTTGATTATTTCTCGTAGGGTTATGTAAAGTCGTTAGTCTATGGCGACAGCCGAACACGATTGAAGCCTTACAGGGTAACATAGCACGTGTAATTCTTGGAATACAGTCCGAAATGCTCAAAAAAATGACGCAAAATTTTATTTTTTTTTTATAAAAAAACGCCCCAAGAAGTGGGCGTGGCCAAAAACTTTGTATGCGCGATATATTGGAAAAAATATTTTCTAAATATCGTGTAAAACATTTTCTATCAGTTTATTTGAAAATTTTCGCTGAAAACAGCATTTCAGTGAAAAAATCTAACACAAATTAGGCGTGGCAAACAATTTTATATGACAGACTTATAAAGGAGGGCCGTGCCTACATATCTTGTGAAGGTTCTAACACTCTATCATTCTAACTTTAGCCCAAAAACGTATTTTTCTATTTGTGTCTTATAACTTTACCATTTCGGGACCCTAGGGAGTAGATGCTCTAAATTTCAGCTTTCTAGCTTAAATTTAAAGGGCTCTTAAGTTGATACGGACAGACGGACGGACGGACATTGCTAAATAGTCTTAGGATTTGGTCCTGATCATAAATATATATACTTTTATGATAGTAGGGGATGTTACAAACTATGAGTCAAAATTAATATACCCTTAGGCTAGGTAGATCACACAGTAACGGTAGAATTCATATTGGGAGGCGTTTTTTTAAATAAAATGCACTATAGGTTATTATCAAAGTGCAATCGGAACTTCTATATATGGAGTTCGATGTCGTTCGGGCACGGTTCCAGCGGTCGATTTGTTGAAACTAACAAGTAGTCCCCATCAAAATAGTCCAGAGGCGTTCGATTACACGAGCTAGGTGTCCAAACAACAGAACCATTTCTCAATATCACACATTTTTTCGAGTTGAGTTTTTAATAAAAGTTTCCATATTACACCCGCTGTACGGTCTGTGGCAGCGTCTTGTTGAAACCACTTATTATTAATGTCTAGTCCATGCAATTGACGAAAGAATTAACACTGCAACATGTCTCTGTAGCATTGACTGTAGGTAAGGGTAAGGTTTTAAGTCAGATAAAGGTACCCTAGCCAAGTCGTCCAAACTTTGGAATGCAGGATGAGCGGCGTTCCTGTTGAGTGATGATTCCGATGATGCAGTGTCCGGTTAATACCCCGATGAGAATCCGGATTTGTCTTTTCTGAAGAGAGACTAGGGATTTTGATCTTTAGGTATCTATATCAGTCCACAGACTTCGGATTATGATGCAACCGCTGGTGTTGCTCCATTGTTCCTTAGCCAGTTCTGTGGTGACGCCATCAATAAAAGTCTTAGTAGTCATTGCTGCTTTCTTAACCGCATAAATCTGTGCTTGAAAGACAGTTGTGAACATTGATTGTAAAGTGACGGCCATTTTCATCAACGAAAATAAAAACCGGCCCAATTACACCACAACTGTCATGAAAAACACACCATACAATTATTTTTAGTGGATGAAATTGTGTTCCTTAAAGCGCATCAGGGTTTTCAGCTTTGTTTCGTTTCGCAAATTTGCTTTTGAAATTGCCGTCACTGGTTCGAAATTTTAGTAAAATTTTATGATTATTTGTACACGTTCTTTGTTCATAAACTTCCCCATGATGAAAATGCTATTTTAACTGAATGTGTTCACATTGATAGTTTGATCATTGACTGAAGGATGCTTTCACTATAAAAGTTCAAAAATGTCAATTCCCATGTAGAAATCTCTTGATATAAATGTGGGTGGGTGCAGAGTCTTAGTGATTAAGTGCGTTGGAATACTAAGGGAGTGGTCACAAGTTCAAATCCATCCCTACGTACCTAAACGTTTTTATTCACAGACCCACATCTTGCGAAAGTTTAACAACCATTCAAGAGTAAGACAACGGTCTTCATGAGAAGCTTTTTAAATTAACCAGACGTTATCGGCAACCCAAAGGTCAATGCAGCCTTCACACCCAAAATGGTTAGAGGCGTAAGCCTTATGGCGTAGTATTTATTTATTTTATTCATAATCTTAGAAAATCACACATTCCGAATGTTTTTTTTTTTCATTCCTTTTGTTAAAAAGTAATAATTGTAAGGAATTTTATTTCTTTCACTTTCATTCTCCGAATCACAGTAAGCAAAGTGTTCGCTTGGAGGCATTCTTCAAAAGCAAAGAATGGAGGAATGAATTTATATAGTTTTCTTTCCTGAAGAATTTTCCAAGAAAAAATATGTCTACGCTGCCTGGCTCAACAATTGCAGTTGCAGCTAATTTCGAAAAGTACAAAAGAATTACCAGGTAATATTTTAAAAATCATATTCAATGTTTTTGACGAAGTTAAAACATTACAAATATAATTTGAATAAAGTGCACGACAGCTTCATACAAAACATTCTCGGTGCATGAGATGCGTTTTCGAATCGCAAAATGAATTGTGACAAAATTTATTTAAATCAATATTTTTAGGATTTAAAGAGTTAGATTTTCTCAAAAATGGCACATTCGATTTTGATGTAGTTTTGCACATTGGACCCTTTTAATATAGTTGTTCAAAATATAAACAATTGTCAAAATCCTTAGATCAGTTTTTGAGAAAACTAATTTAATTTAAATTAAAGAAAATCGTTGTATGAAGAAAAAATTTGAAATTTTATTTTCAAAAATCGATGTGTGCAAATTTTTTCGAAAAAAGGAAAATTATTTGGAGTTAGTTAGTTATGGTAGTTTTGGAGATATTGGCGGTTTTTTAAATTTCCGTTAATCAATTTTTTTTCCAAAAACTGAGTATGCAGTATTCTTGGCCCCATCCTAGTATTTTTAGTACAAAATAAGACCAAAATCCTTGTAATCACTTTCTAGAAAAATAGTGATAAGTGATTTTTACAAAAAATATTTGGCAAATATTTTTACAAAATTGTATGGCAAACATGAAACTTGATAAAGCAAAAAATAAAAAGATGCCCCGAGATGTAAACCCAAAAACCTTATATACGAATATTTTGAAGCAAATCCGTTGAACCGTTTCGCCATACGGCGCCCGGACAGACAGACAGACGGACGAAATATTGTCAAGAGCCGCTGTAAGGGTGGCGTGCTATATCCTTCGTATCTTCTATGGTACCTATCGATATACTTGCTGAAGAAATGATTAGATTAAAAAGCGAGCGAGTCCGTAATGGTCAGGTACAACAGGCAGCGAATTCATTAAGGGAAGATTGCCTCACAGTCTCATACCAGTGATCGATTTATGGATTAAATGGAAGCACGGCGAAATAAACTTTTATTTGACACAGTTCTAAACAGGTCAAGGCTGTTACAGAGAATATTTCTTTAATCGCGGTTATGAAATCAGCCCAAAACTGTCCAAAACTGTACACATTGCGAAATTGTGTCTGAAAACGTGTTTTTTTTCCATTGCCCACGATATGAAGCCGAGAGAATCGCCCTACGGAACCAATTCGGAGAGCGGTCCACTTCGGATAATGTCGTAAGCTGCTTCAGAACGAAGATAACTGGACTATTGTAAGTAACACGGCGGTGCATATACTCAACGATTTTAGACGCTTAGAACGCCAAAGGAAAGCAAATAGTTTCATGAATAGAGTAAGATAAGTCTTTATACCGACCCCGCGAAGTAATACCTTACCCGCCAAGGATACAAATCGGCGCGTTCGGGAATGCGGTTGGTTTTAGCCGGTAAGAGTATGGCACTACCAATGGACGTCGGACCATTGGTATCTATACTAGGTTTCCATCTTCCAATGCAAACAAAAAAACAGACAGACGGACGGTATTGGCGGACCTACTTTTTTGGACTTCTCCATAGTAGTAATATTCTCTGTATACGAGAAAGTTAAAAAACATTACAAAAAGGCTGTAGTTTGCTTGGTAAGATACTCTTACCCTATTTCTATCAACAAAAGTAGGTTAAATATTGGGTCAATGTTTTTCAATACTTTAGAATTTAATCAACTAAAATCAAATCATCATCAAATCAAAACAAAAAAAAAAACATTTCGTTAAATAATGGTTTCAAGTGGTCATTCCATAACAATTATTTAAGGGACAAAGTCGACTTTTAAATTGCGTTATCTGAGTTTACAAAATCTTTGCACTTTGTAAAAATTTGTAAAAGTATGTTTCCTGTTAGAAATATAGGCTTTCTATCTAAAAGTTAAAGCTACTAATGTGTGACTAAAATACATGTCAATATTAAAATTAAATCAATTCAAAAAAGAAATGCTTTACTGGCTTTAAGAATCCACATTGGTTTTGCTTCACGCGTCAATATAAATATATCGATTTTATATGGTCGAATTCAGATCACTGGTCTAAGGGTTTAAATTATTTCAGCTTAGCTTTAGCTTAGCTTTTAGGGTGAGTGAAGTTTATGGCGGGATGATTTTGGTAATCGTTTGTTTTGATTTTGCATGCGCGCCGAGAAAAGGTATTTATAATATATCTATTCAAGGTTCAATAAGCGTCAAAATAGGTCAAATTAAAGTAGATACTAAATCGTCACGCGGTCATATTAACGGTGCGCATCCATTGCAGAGAGACTTATATGGAGTAAAAGTAAAATGTAAACTGTGTCCTTTACGAGTCTGATTTCAGAGGTGGTCTCAGTCGATTTTGACTCTCAAGTGCACACGCAGTGATGAAGGTGTTATTTGATTATAAAGAAACTGGTTGTAAAGAAGCATCTAGATTGTTAAAATAGAGGGTTTGTTTCTTTAATGGGAATGTGAACTGAAAGTGACCACATCAACTTTGAAGTTTACCGTTCGAGAGTACCACTTGGGATAGTGTGGTTTAAAGGTGTCCCTTAAGCCGGAGCTCAGATTTAAGATTTTGCTTTATAATTTCTTGGAACTGACGATCGGACAATGTTAATCGGTCAGCTATTGATACAATTGCAGCGATAAAATCATCGAATGACTCTCGTTCCCTCTGCTTCGTTTTCGGCAAAAAAAGGCCGAAAGTTTAGCTAGTTTAGATATTGAATTTATCAACCATTTTTCCGAGGATTTTCGCTTGAGGGAGCAAGTCATTTCTTGTTTGTTTCCTTTCTGTTGTGGAAGTTGCATCTAAATGAATGTTAGTATGCATTTGCAGTTATTCACAGGCAAACGTACTCCAGATTAATATTGTTGACATTTTATTCGTTCAAGTTCGATTAATTTGTGTTAAAATCTAGACCGATCAAATATAGGTTTGTATAAATTCAAGATATTTATTTGTATTGAATGGTTTTAGGTTAAATATCGATTGATAATGGCAACGAAAAATCCTATTTGGGCCTATTTCGATAAGAATGAAGGCAAAGCAATTTTCAAAACCTGTTTAAAAGTGGTATCACTTGGTAGTTTAATACCGAAGAAACAAACAATAACAAACATAAAAAATCACTTGGCAAAATATCGGCAAATAATTGAACGAAACATATGTACCTACAGTTTAGCCTGATGATCATCTTATCTCTTTGCGTATCGACAAGAGCATCATGGATCTTATAATTGTCGACATGCTGCTTTTCGAAAGCTTAATATGGCCGACGCTAATAGCCAATCAGGGTACAGAAAAAAAAAACGAAAAATTCTATAGAAGAAATTAAAGCAAAAAGTACTCAGTCATGTATCCAGACCTAAATGGGTAAGTTTCACGACCGACATTTGGACTAATACTACAAAAGCCTGTTCGCTATTGAGTTTTACTGCTCATTTTATTGATGAAATGACCAAAAAGGATATAAGGAGACACGGATCTGAATGACAAAATTCATATGGATATACGGGACAACGCAAGTAATATGGAAGCGGCTATTCATTTGAGAAATTTTTCAACTTTAGGATGCGTAGCCCACACATTGAAGCTGGTCTTCAAACGAGAAATAATCGAGCATTAAATAAAAAAAATGTCGCAAAATAGTAGGCCACTTCAGAAAAAGGTAACAAGCAAATCAATATCTCCATCAATTTCAAGAAACGTGTGGTGTGGAACAGTACTTATTTAATGATGGAACGACTGTATGAGCTAAAAGTTGCATTCAATCTCTACATGGCAGAACGTGCTGGAATTCATGTCCCGACTGTCGAAGAGTGGATGCTGATAAAGAATCTACTTACAGTATTAAAATGTTTCTATCAAGCTACCTTAGATATTTCAGCAGATTCCGCAAGCATCTCACTCATTATACCACTAATAGCTAGGCTAAATACAACCTTTCAGTAAAGCCAACAGAGTCCGAAGAAATACAAATTTTCAAAAGCCGCTTAAGTGAGTTTGTCCAAAAATATTTTCCTACTAACATTTTTTTAACTGAATTAGCCATTGCCACGATTATTGGTCGACGATTCAAAATCAAATACTTAACCAATGATGAAATAAGAAGCTGCAAAATGAAAATTTTTAATTTTGTACGACAGGAATTTTTAAGTTTATCTAGAAATTGCACAATTGAAACAGGTGTTGCCCCCTCAACTTCTTCAGTTACCGAAACTAAAAAAAAAAACGAAATTAGACGTCAGTAGACCTTCCGCCCTTCGAAGAATATCTAAATTATTATATAAAAGAACCTCTTGTGACATATTTAATTACTGGGCTTCAAGTCCTTAGACCTACTTGAAAAAAGTAGCCAACAAATATTTATCAACTCCTCCTACCACTGTAGTGAGTGAGCAATTTGAAAAGCGGAGAAAATGTCGATAAACTTTTGTTTCTGGCGTATAAGCTATTTAATTTTGATTGTTAATGTCACTATCCTGACCTGACTATCTTTCGAATATTTGCTTCACAGTTTGCTTCACAGACAGCATGAATTTGCAGTGCAGTTAAACGAGAGTTGTCGTGCCGACGTTCTGGGATTGCACGTCTATTGCAAAGATGCCTTTTCGGAAAATGGGACAAGAGTCCGAACTTGTAAGCCAGTGGCTGAGATATGCTTTGTGAAATAAATGACCACAGACTCTCTTGGCCGCTTCCTTTTCTAGAGGTAATTCCTCTTCCTATGATCTCTTTCTCCCGAGTTTTTACGACCTATCTATTCTCCTTTATCCTCATTAATTCCACCTCCATTACAAATTTAAGACAAGAAATTGCTATATGTGACCGGTAATCCTCGTCAAATAAAGTCATCCACTTCAGTTTGAAGTAAGTTTCGTAGCGTCACTTGATTTTACTAAATTTATGCCCTTTTAAATTGAAAAGGAATCATAGCCTGACTGCTTGCTGTTGGATTCAATTGAGTGACTAATTTATTCATAACCATTGGTGGTGTGGAATATTCATTTGAATTCTCCAAGCATACCTTTTACATTAATCTTGACCTTAATCCCTACAAATGGAAAAAGTTTTTCAACAATTCAATTCAGTTAGCATTGAGTATTTTTTTCTACCTACATAAAATTTCTAAATTAACTTGAATAACTTTTATCACTGATTTTAGGAATTAATGAAATTTTCAGTCAAACAATTACCAATTTTAATAAAAAAAAAACATGATAGAAGGGTGAATATTTATGTTCCTCCTTTAATATCTCAGTGTTCTTTCTATACATTAAACTAGTTAACCCCCGAAGCATTTTCTGTGGTATTTTTGATATGCCATACCTAATTAATTTGGTATTTTTAGCTCATTACCTAATTAGGTATTTCCTTTATACAAAAGCAAACAGATTTCTATTTGATAGTTTTATTTATGGAATGAGCTTGGCAAAATTGTTTTTTTTAATATACAAATTACGGATGTGCGGTAAGCAAAACTTAACCATAATGTTGCGTAGGATTAAAGCACACATGGGAATTAAACTTGCGAAGTTTTCACTTTTACTTATGAAATCTTTTACGTGTTATTTGCACATACAAAACAGAAATTCTTAAATTGTATAAATTAAATGAATTTAAATTTTGTTTTCTAACTTCGTGTATCTGCAAGCATTTGTGCAGTCATGTATAAGTCATGTATAAGACTCTTGAAAGGCGTTTGTGAGTGGATGGGAATTAGTTTATTCGAATTCTTACGGGAATTCAAAGTTAGTTAGAGTTAAAGGGGTCTTTGAGAACAATTTTTCAGTTAGAGCAATATTGTACTAAAAGAAAATATATGCACGGGTAAAGGAATATAATTAATTAAATAAATGTATGAATTGAAGTAGGTTTCAATGAAATGAAGTACAAACATTGACTGCTGTGAAATTTGAAATTATTCTAGGGTTAAACATTTTTATACTAAAGTAAATCGTGGAAAAGACGATTTGAGTTACAAGTCGAGACACACCATCTTTTCGTCGACTTTAGAGCGAATTCACCGTTAAAACTGAACCAGCGAAGGTACTTCTTTAATAGATTAGTCGTGATACGGGGTTTCGGTCAGTAGGTCAGAAGAAACTCTGCTCGAGTGGATAGTAGAAATCGAAGGAGAATGGCTTTCGCCCTCTGTGCCTTTCTCGAAATGGTTGGTGCCTTTTATGGGTCTACAGCAGTGCTTGAAATTCAAGCTAACTTCAGTATCAGTATCAATTGCAATGGGCTGCCTAGAGGGAAGAGTACTTTCACCCCTCATGTGATTAAGAGTCAAGAAACTTAGTCTACAATTAAATTCAAAATATCTACCAATTAACCTCGCCATCATTATAAGGAGCAAAGAGGCTAACAAAGTCACTATTGTCACTAAAGTCACACTCTTTCCATAAACCCAAGTAAGGTTGTCATAGTTCCCTAACATAGTCGTATGTTAGACCTGGACAAAGTGTTGTTTTAATAATTTCTTTCAGCTTGGGAGACATTTTTGGGTCGCAGAAGTTAGTAGAATTTGACTGACACTATTGCAGCGATTAAGAAACTTTTGGTTACAAATAAATCTCAGAAAAATGTCGGAATAAGTAGCAGAATGTTCTGTACACATAATTTGGTTTTTTTGTTTGGCTTATGCAATACGCATTGTCCTCCAAAACATTCGCCCACATATCACATGCCTTTATACCCATAAAATAGTACTTTCTACTTACTACTTATGTAATAAAATTATTATTCATACAAAATATTTCATTATATTTCTGACACAGATACAACATTTTTGTTTTTGTTGTGCCACAGAAAAATGCGTTTACATTACATTTATATCGAATCAAGGTAAATAGCAGGAATCGTAGAATAAGTAAAAGTTATATATCTCGTCTACTGTCGTCGGTGGGCCGTGATGGATTTCTTGTGTCGAATCGATCCTCATTTTCATTATATGCCCATAAGCATTAATTTTTTACTGTTATGCTCGAGAAAAGGACACAAAAGTAGTCACTTAACCTCATAGCAATTATGCATGTCACTTTAACCATAAAATTAAGAAAATAAAATAAATATTTAATTCCTTTTTTGGATGTAGCTAAGGAGAAGAACCTCAGAAATAAAATATTTAAAAATAAATAAAAAATAAATGGAATGGAGCAAGCTGTGCTACAAAATGAATGTAAATATTTATCTATAAATCAAAATAAACCTATCTATCTACAAAATCTAAATGGAATAGGATGGTAAAGATGCCATCAGACCTTGTAAGGAAAGCGCTCACAGCAGACGTTCCAAGAATTCAAATTTTGAAATGCCCTTGCAAGTGTTTGCAGTGAGCATTCACACCGGCATGGTGCAAACGACATTTCTCTTACAAGCAAGCAAAGTTTCTGCAAGTGCTTATTGCAAGTAATTGCTGCTTAGGGGGTTGCATGGATTTATTCGGGTTATATATGTATACAAAATAAAATATTTTATTCAAACCTTTTACTGTCTTAAAGAAATACAGAAATTTCTGAAATTTCTGAAATTTTTAAAGGAAAATATTCAAAGCTCCACCATTGTGACGTCATTTCCGCTGACCCCTCGGAAAAATCGTATTTTAGTTAAAACCATAAACCAGAACTTGGACGAAGGAAAAAAAAATGAAAATTGGATTTTTGGCGGACCTTTTTACAAAAATTTACCAGAAAAGAAATCCTTCGTCCAAGTCCTCGTGAATTGTATTTTGAAGACCTGTAAAAAACTTCATCAAGATCGGTTGAGTAGTTTTCGAGAACTTTTGACAACCGACTTTGGAAACACAGTTTCGAGAAAAACGCGTTTAAAGTTTGGTTAACCTCATCAAATAAACCTCGTGATTCAATTGAGTGCGCACCTTCCCAAGACTGTATCTCCGAAACTTTTATTCGGAATGACTGGAAAATTTAGGATAATATTCTCGAGATGTTGTAGAAATTAATTAGACAATAAAAAAAATAATTTTTTTGAAGCTGTGAAACCCATGTAACCCCTTAATGCATATAAAAAAATATTATATCTTTTTTTTTGCTATTGCAACTACATTTTACAGCACAGCTGGGATGATGTTATTAAATAAATAAATGGAGAAGAAATGAAGCGAACAGTCAAACCGATTTACGATTCATCCTCTCGGATGAAAATCATACGTGCGCTTGCAAACAAGGCCGTGCAAGAGGCAAGTGCTTGCTGCAATTTTATTTTCTTGCAAGTAAACGTTTTTACAATATTTAACATCAAACGCACTTTGCTGGAATGGTGCGACGGCGCCTTCAGTGGTAGCACAAAAATCTTACAGGAGTATTATCGAAAACTAGCCTTAGCGATTTTTGTATTGCTTCGTATTTGTGGAGGTAATGAGAACACATACGATACGAAGTCTAAATAAAGTGCATACTAAACTTTCTCGGTAGATAAGATGCGTTTTTTTTAACTTTTTAAGTTTGGGAAAATTAGATATAATGAAAACAACTGTAAATTTTTTTGAAGTTACCTTTATTAGTTTTCGAGATATTTCTAGTTTTATAAATTACTGTTAATCTATTTTTTTTTTCAAAAACTGAGTATGCAGAATTTTAGACCCCATCCCAAATATCCTTAGTACAAAAAAAGACTGAAATCGTTGAAACCGCTTTCGAAAAAATAGTGCTAACTGATTTTCACAAAGAAAATTGTATGACAGGTACCGTTATTTCGAACGATAAAGCAAAAACTGAAAAGATGCCCCGAGATGTAACCCCAAAAACCTTATATACGAACTTTGAAGCAAATCCGTCAAACCATTTCGCCATACGGCGCCCGGACAGACAGACAGACCGACGGACGGCATTGGGGGATCCACTTTTTTGGACTTCTCTAGAGTCGTAATATCATCCCTCATACTCAGTTTGAGTTCGAAATTTCCGCACGATCGCAATTACTTTCTCTTTTTAGTATTCTAATGTATATGAGAAAGTTAAAAATTAATCTTTGCACCCCCTTTCCCACCCCTCAGAGTACGAAGATTCCAAGATTCCTTCGTAACTAGAAAACAACAATCTCATATGCCAACTCTTAAGTATAAGTGATTTTAAGATTTATTTCGAAGGCATTTCACCCAGAAGTGGTGGTTTAGAATCATCAGTGGATTGCCACAAACACATCTAATCTATACGCGGTTTTCTTTTCGGTGTCTTACCGTTCACTTCGAAGATATTAACAATGAGAGCTTGGCTACGATTTAATAAAAAAAACTGTTTCATACTCGTCATCAACTATTACTAGTTCAAACATTTGATTTATATCATTTAAATGATTTAGTGACGGTGCCGTGACATAAGGCCAAGCGACAAGTTTAGCATTTGACATTGTGTCACTTTGATAAAGCATAACGGATCGCTAGTCTATAGGAGAAAAATGGTTATATCTTAACTTTCATAAAATAAATACAGTATAACAGCAACATAAAGAGTACCTCGCAAAATTTTAAATAGAAGTCCTTAACAAGGTTTGCAATTGACAGGAAACAGTAAATTATAAATCCGCACCAAAACATTATTTAGGTTGTGAAAGAAATTCCGAAAAATTCTGCGAAATTCATTCGAAATCAAATATGGAAAAGAAATTTGATTTCATTCCAGTTTCACATTACAACGGGATTAAATAAAATTATTTAACATTATAATAATTCATGATTTCCGGTGAAAATCAAATAGAAAGATGCAAACGAACAAAATTCAAAGCATAATCCCATTAACAAAAAAAATTCACATT
Organism: Ferdinandea cuprea; assembly: GCA_963576555.1. NCBI lineage: Eukaryota > Metazoa > Arthropoda > Insecta > Diptera > Syrphidae > Ferdinandea > Ferdinandea cuprea. The sequence continues at coordinate 142,808,686 of OY754958.1, read as the reverse complement.
ATATGCATACAATTTACCCCTAGAGGAACCGAAATTTCTATAACCAAATTTCTATATATAGAAAATATGTAAAATATTCTTGGCACATGATATATTTTCCAAAATGTGGGAGGACAATCGATTGATTGGATATGTATGACTCAGCGTTAACTCGAGGTATTTCAATATCAATGTTACAAATATAAAATTGTTATAGTCATTTCAATGTCGTTCATTCATTACCTTCATATTACATTCCAGTTCAAATATAATATTTCATTTTTCAGATAATACTGTGTAGTTGTGAAAACTACGCGTTCATGATTTTATGAACTCAGTTATTGAAGTATGGGAATAAATTGGTAGTGAAAAGTTTCGACATAAATGAAACTTTTCCAAATGGGCACATTTATTAATGGAATAGAGATTTCAGGTTCTACTCTTTCTTCGTCGTACCATTGGGGAATTTGACTCACTGAACTGTATAAAATACGAACGTTAGATTCGTACATTTTTAGATGGTATATATGTTTAAATGCTGTTGCCGTTGTATTCCTTAGTAATTTCTTAGAAATCCAGTAAGTGATGATTTCATCATGGGAAGTGGATGTTTATACCCTATCCTAAGGGTATATTCATTTTGACACATAGTTTGTAACACCCCTTAATATTCATCGTAGACCCCTAAAAGTATGTATATATTTATGATCAGGACCAAAACCTAAGACTGTTTAGGAATGTCCTTCCGTCCGTATCAATTTATGCTAGAAAGCTGAAATTCATAGATATACTCCTTAGGGTCCTGAAATGGTAAAGTGTTAATAGTCTTTAAATACTCCGACTGACAGGCCCAAAATTTAGAAAAAATCATTTTAAAGCCGAAGAGATAATGTTATAGAAGCTTAACAAAATATGAAGATACTGAACTCCTTTACAAGTTTGCCACATAAAGGTTTTTGTCGCGCTTACTTTTTGAAGGTATTTTTTTAACAATATGTGGTTTTCATCGAAAATTACTATAGAAAACGAAAAAAATTATAAAGGGTGTTCTTTAAGAGGTATAGAATAAAAAAATCGTTTTAATGTCCATCAATTTGGCTTTATTGGAAGGATAATTTTATGCCATTAATGTTTAAATATGATTTCGGTCGCCGGATTATGTGGTTCGAATAAAGACAAGTCCAGAGGTCCAATTTTCAACCACTTTTTCAAGCATTCGGGGCTGTATGTCGGCAATAACGCCACGAATGTTGGCTTCCAAGTCCCCTAACGTTTCTGGTTTGTTGGCGTAGGCGAGCGACTTCACATATCCCCGAAGAAAATAATCCAATAGTGTCAAATCACACGATCTTGGTGGCCAATTGAAAGGTCCATTCTGCGAAATTATGCGCTCATCGAATGTTTCGTTCAATAAATCGATTGTGACGTGCGCTGTGTGGCATGGTCTTGTTAGAACTACATCTCATCCACATTCATGTCATCCAATTCGGGAACAAAATAGTCGGTTATCATGGCTCTACACCGGTCTACATTAAGGGGAAATGACTCTCCAGCATCATTTCGGAAGAAGTATGGTTCAATGACTCCACCAGCCCATAGAGCACACCAAACAGTCAGTTTTTGTGGATGTAATGGCGTTTCAAGGGCCTCATGTGAATTCTTTTCACTCCAAATGTAGCAATTTAGTTTGTTGACGTAGCATGAGCCTCATCGCTGAACAAAATTTTGCGGTAAACTTCGCGAACTGAACCATTATTTTCGAAATAAATTTGCACGATTTGCAAGCGTTGTTCATTCGTCAACCTGTTCATGATTAAATGGCAAACCAAACTGAATATAAATGACATTAGAGTTGCCAGATTTGACCACAAAATGTCAGTTTTAACTCTATTCGAAAAACCAACCTTAAAAAAACACCTATTTAGCCAATATTTTTTTTAGTTTAACAACCATACAAAGTTTTTTGGCCACGCCAAATTTATAAATGTTATAGAATGAAATATTATGCTTTCCATTGTGTTCTCAACGCTTTTTTCTTTGGGGCATATATGAATAGGGTATCATACCGTTCGAACCAAGCGGACTGGAGCCTTTCCTTATGCTTTTAGTTTGCTCCCACACTACACTTCTTTCCGGAAATATTGTTATCAAACTTTATATTTTAGTGGGGGAGAAACTTTTATTTATTCGGCTTATTAAGAGTTGGTAATGACTTAAAATAACTTCATAGTTATGGCTTAGAGCTTAACGCTGAACAATAATTATTGGAAGCAATCTAAAGTTCATGACACAATTTTCGGAAAAATTAATGTGGCTTTCCATTGGACCCAAAAAATTGTTTGTTTTAAATATGTGAATCTCAACCCAAACGCAAGATTCACACGTACTCGCACTACCCAAACTGTTTCTTTGATGTCTATTTATTATAATTCAAATTAAAATAGTTATTAGTGAGTTAATCTTTTTTTTTTTTCATTATTCAATGCAATTTCGATGCATTTTCAAAAGAAAAATACTTACTTGTGTTTAGTAGGAAAGTTATTTGGAAGAAACAAAGTGAAATTAATTTTAACAAATAATGTCTAGAATTTTACATACGACGAAGTAAGTGGTTTATATTTTGCGTAATTGTAAACCGCATAATACGAATACAAGAAGATTAATTCACTGATAAATATTTAAGATTGTTATAAAGAATTTCATCAAAGCCAAACAAAAACATAAGGAAAGGCTACTGTCCGCTGGGGTAGTATGATACCATATCTGTAACCCTATATGCCCTAAAAATAATTTATTTTTTTTGAAAAAACCCCAAATACAACGTGGCCAAAAATTTGGCATCAATTTATCACTTTGTATGGGTGATATATAGAAAAAATGGCTCTAGGAAATAAGACCACAAGAAATAAAAAAATAAAGGCCCCAAAATTAAGTCTTTATTTCATTATGAAATCAAATTCCAATATAAAACTGAGAGAAAGGCCCCAAAGTTGGGCTTTATTTCATAATGACATAAAATTATTTATATTATTTCAATTATTTGGAACGGTCGAACTGCTTGCTTTCACTGTTAGATTTGGAGTAGGTGCGAGGTTGGGTATTTGCAAAGATTTATTGGATATAAACAAAGTTTGCATATAGTCAACCTCGCGCGTACTACAAATGTAACAGCGAAACTAAGCAGGGGGGTTGAAGGGGGGCAGCATGCCGCCCATTTTCCGTAACCATTAAGTCCACCACGAAATCATTAAGCATTTTGAAAACGATATATAGCCCGACGACCCTTATTTCGCAATAGTCATTGAACTGACAGATATGTTGTGACAGTATTACATGGAAATTAACTCAAATACAAAAATGAAATAAGACCCAGAAAGAACGAAATAAGTCCCCAAAAAAAATCAAACAAGACTCCAATTTTAAGAAAAAAGTTGTTGTTAATTCGCGTTTAGATTTTGGGGCCTTGTTTCACTATTATTTTGGGGCTTTATTTCTTGGGGCCTTATTTCCTAGAGCCGAAAAAAATATTGGGTAAATATCTTGTTAAACATTTTTTTTCGGTTTCTATGAAAATTTTCGAAGAAAAAAGGATTTTAGTGAAAATCGCCCACAAAATGTAGGCGGGGCAAAAGACTATATATTTTAAACTTATAAAGGAGGGTAAAGCCTTACATATCTTGTGACAGTGGGCGTATTGAAAAAACCTAACTTACACCTAACCATTTCCGAGCCATATGGAATATGTGGTCCAAATTTCAGCTTCCTAGCTAAATTTTAAAGGCCTAAAAATTGCGTACGAACGGACTGCTGAATTGTCTTAGGTTTTGGTCCTAATCATAAATATATACATACTTTTAGGGGTCTACGATGAGTATTAAGGAGTGTTACAAACTAAATATACCCTTAGGATAGGGTATAAACACTTCGTAATTCAAGCTAAAATATGGGAGAAATGTCAGTCGCTTTAGTAAATCTTGCAATAGCTATCGATTAGTGTTGGAATATATTAATTTTCAGACCAGTTTCGCCAAAGTCAAATAGAAAGCTACGTAGAAAACACAATCAAACTTCAAATTTACGTACGAGAAGTGCGTATACCTTTCGGCAGTACAAGACGGAGCAAACTGTCATTATTGTCATATCTCTTAAACTCTCAATCGATGTCAAATTTCTGAGTGTAATATTTAACACCAAACGAAATTAATATAGAAATACGAAAGAAATAATGAAGACCGGACCGAATGTATTGTATGCCTAGAGAATAGCCATCGGAGAGAAGCGGCCTACAACCGAACAAGGTAATCTTCATTGTAAACCATGAGTCCTTCGGTGAGAGGCAATTAACACCAAATCCTAAGTTTATTAGTTTATAAAGGTTACAAAATATTGCTTGTCTGGGTATAATAGGTTCGATAAAATTAACAGCTCAACTTCGGTTGGAAGTTTCATTGCGATATTTACGAAGAATTTGACAGCAAAATGTAATCTCAGACTGAGAGAGAACAAAATTTGTAAGCCAGACTCGGGCATATTTTACATCTTTAATCAGATGGGACTTGTGCTACTTACCGATTATATAAATCTACGTATGACTTTGTAAAAACCCTAAAAGCTTTTTCACATCACAGACATGGCTGGAATTTATCAATATAGGAATAGTAGGAGTATTCGCAGAAGCACTGAGTATTAATGAGTCCTACTGACTGCGCCCATCAGATATGTATGAGTTTATCGCTTTGATTGGTATAAATGGTCAATTCCATATGCTGACCAAAGCTTAGATAAGATAGAACTTACGCACTGTAAGAGCCTTATTGAACATTAAGGAACATAGTGCTACACTACACTTTCCACCATATATATAGCCCCCTATTAATAGCAAGATCTTGCAATGACCCTTTCACAGGAACTAAATCGGGGTGCTCCTCGTTGAAGTTTTTACTATACACTGCATCATTGGAGACTTGGCTAGGATTTTGACATCTGCAAGCATGAATTGGAAATTGAATGAGTGGATCGATTTCAATATCCCTACCATGCACAAAGATTATCCTGAATGGGAGCAAAGTTCTTTGACAGCATGGGCGACTAGCAAGAAAGCTACTAGAGTTCAACAAATTCATTAACAGATCGAATGCTGGTCTTGTATCCTATCAAGTACTAGGGGTGTTTTTTTTAGAGGTTGGTTTTTCGAATAGAGACCAAACTGGCATTTTGTGGTCAAATCTGGCAACTCTAATGTCATTTAAGTACAGTTTGGTTTGCCATTTCATCATGAACAGGTTGACGAATGAACAATGCTTGCAAATCGTGCAAATTTATTTTGAAAATAATGGTTCAGTTCGCGAAGTTAACCGCAAAATTTTGTTCAGTGATGAGGCTCATGCTACGTCAACAAGCTAAATTGCCGCATTTGGAGTGAAGATAATCCACATAAGACCTTGAAACGCCATTACATCCACAAAAACTGACTGTTTGGTATGCTCTATGGGCTGGTGGAGCCATTGGGCCTTACTTCTTCCGAAATGATGCTTGAGAGTCAGTTACCGTTAATGGAGACCGATATAGAGCCATGATAACCGACTATTTTGTTCCCGAATTGGATGGCATGAATGTGGATGAGATGTGGTTCCAACAAGACGGCGCTACATGCCACACAGCGCACGTCACAATCGATTTATTGAGGGAAACATTCGATGAGCGCATAATTTCGCGGAATGGACCAAGATCGTGTGATTTGACACCATTGGATTATTTTCTTTGAGGATATGTGAAGTCGCTCGCCTACGCCAATAAACCAGAAACGTTAGGGGACTTGGAAGCCAACATTCGCGGCGTTTTATTGCCGACATACAGTCCCAAATGCTTGAAAAAGTGGTTGAAAATTGGATCTCTAGACTTGTCTTTATTCAAACCAGCCGCGGCGGCCACATGTCCGAAATCATATTTAAACATTAATTGCATAAAATTATCGTTCTAACAAAGCCAAACTGATGGACATTGAAATGATTTTCTTGTGTTTTATTTCAATTCGAAGTTCTAAACCTCTAAAAAACACCCTTCATTAGCGTATTACCAATTGGCTAATGAGTGATATTGCTATTGAGTTAGCGGCTTTTAATTTTATAATCGTAGAATTTGAAACACTAACACAAGGACTTTTTCTGAGCTGTTTAATTGTATCTTTAAAAGGCATCTAACTTTGTTGGTGGCTACGGTAGTTCAATAGTTTTAATTTTTTAAGCAGTTAAACAAGATTCGAACTTCATGGATATAAACTCAAATGGGGAGAAAATTTAAACCATAGTTTAAAATAAGTGGAGTTGTCTATTTGTCTGGAACACACCTACTAAAAATTACTTGATGCAATAACAGAAGCCACCACTGTACTTAGGTGCATGTAATATCAAACCAATCAGAGCAACCCTATGTAAATAAATTGCAAAACCTCAAAGCAAAAAACAAACATTGAAATAGGTTCTTTCTAATGAATCTTGATTTCTAAACTATAAAATAAAATAGAGAGAGACTTTCCCCATGAAATTAAATGGCTTCTCATGAATGCAATCGATTCTGAAAACATGAACTCGATAATAAAGGGTCCATGCTTGACTGACGTACTTAAGGATAGATCGAACAAAGGTTATATAGGGAACTGGTTACGTAATAAGAATTCTTTAGACCACCGATCAATATAACCGAGTGAGTAGTTTGTTTTGAAAGTAAGAAAACATGCATTTTATTTATATATGTAGGTACAAAGCCAAAGACGAAAAATATTTTGAAGCAATGACATTGCCGTGCCTTAGACTGATAAGTTGACGAAGTTCTATAAAACACAATATACAAGTGTCCAAAATACAAAACGGACTCAAATCGTTGGATTCGTTTTTGAGAAAATCGATTTAAATTAAAAATCAATTATTAATTGAGTTTTGCCCAACATTGGTACGTCTACGTACCAGATAGTTGGAGTAATAAGAAATATAATAACTTCGAGTGTAAAATTATTGTAAGAAGGGCATGCAGATGATAATTACAGGACGAGAATATAATACATACATGCTGCTGTAGCAAAAATAATGAATATAAACCGCCAAACGCAAAGGAAATCCAGTTGAAATATGCACTATTTTGCGGAAATTTGCTATATAAAAGTTGTAGGAAAGTGCTGCACTGCGAAAAGGAAAGTTTTAGTAAAAGTTAAAAATAGTTCAAACTGAGGAGTTGATTGGAACTGTGGTGAGAATACCATCCAATTGTCTCCTATGTAGTCAGAGACATCACAGCTTAATCTGAAGGACTTGAGACCTTGCTGTCTAAAGCAGAAGAAGTAAGCTATTAAACGGATTTATGAATAAATTGAAGTCAGAATCAGAAACACAGACGAGAGAAGGCTCCCGGAAGGCTCCCGGAAGGCTCCCGGATGGGCTTTCTTTTGCCGGAGAGAGCAGGGCATGTACGTAAGATCTTCTTTCCTCCTCTCTTCATCGATAAAATTTCTACAAAAGTCTGTTCAGAAATCACCAAGAATTGCAGTGCTCATGTGCCGTGCGCTTAGAAAGATTAAATCTTTAAAGCGTTTCAGGTCCAGTTTAGGCCACTAAATCCACTTATCTACGTAATTATTGGTTTTCTCAGTAACAGCAAACTAACAGTTTACAAGCAAAGTACATATGTAGGTAACTGTTTATTTTCAGGGGAGAGGGTAAATTGGTTGTTTCTAATTTAGCTAGCTCAGCAGGCTTACAATTCAAAGGAAAGAAACATTCTATACTTGGATTTCAGAGAGAATGATTCCAATGACTTGATTGCAGTTTGACTTTTCGAGATTATCCTTGTTTGATTTCACGTTTTTTGTAAAACTGGATCGATCGATGTGTCCTCTATGGATGAGATGGTGACATGGAGGCGGTCGTAAGTAGAGCTCTGCTAATGCATAGGCAAGCTGATCTTAAACTTTGATAAGCTTATGGCTATTATTCGCTTCATCAAAAACCGTCCACCAGACAATACGTAAGTATTGGTCCTATGACCGAAATGTATAGCCGCCAATTAGTAATGTAATATTGCGAGTGAAAAGTCCTATACTGTAGTTTTTCTTATTCTTGATATAGGATTTCTAGCTATACTTTTTATCCTATATGTCAGTAATGGGAGGAGATGACTCTCCTGTCTCTATGTTCAATTTTATATTTTTTTGGGAATTGGACTGGGTTATATCACCCTCCGACCTGGAACTGGTTAGCCAAGGTCCATAGAAGGGGAAGAAAATGCCAACTTGCCACAAAAAACTTATAGAAAGGCAACAGTCCGCTTGGGGCGAAAAGTACGTTAGATGACATTTTATTTGGTTTTCGGTAATAAAATCATAAAAACAGGTTTCTCCAAAAAAAAAAAACTTTCAAAAAGTGGGCATGGCTAAAAGCGTTTTAATGGCTAAATGTTGAGTATAATATTCAATATAATATATTAATATTCAATATAAAATATAAACAATATTTTTAATTTAAAATAAAACGCCCCCAAAAAATGGGAGTGGTTTAAAAATTTGTGTGGCAAATTTGTTAAGGAGACCAGAGTCTACATATTTTGTGAAAGTCTTAATTCTTTATTCCACAAACTTGAGGCTAAAAACTGTTTTTTTTTATTTGTGGGCGTGGCAGTGAGCGTATAAAAAATTGTTTACAATTTCGGGTCCCTAGCTTTAATTTAAGCCCTAAAAATTTGGCGACGGACAGACATTGCTAAATAGATTAGATTTTCATGCTAATCATAAATCGTGTTACAAACTATGTGTCAACATTAATATAAATATGAAACTGATTTAACGAAAAATTATACAGAAAATATTTTATTGATAAATAAAACTAACTTGTATGGTCCACATGATTTCAGTTTTTAATTAGCCAAATAATGTTTTCTCTAGATCACAAGTTAATTTTTGTTAAATTTTTAGTTTTAGTTTTTTGTGTTTTTTAATCTAATGGATTAAAATAAAAGATTTGTGACCAAACTAAGCCTCTTGACTCAATTCGAAACAGTAATGTTTGAATCCTTGGTGCACTTTTTGTTGGAATAAAACAAAATATTTGGAATAATTATTATCATAATATTATATTGATTTCGTGTGGGTGCTGTACATATATTTTTTCTTAACTAACAGTTCGAATCAAAAATTAGTTTTCATTCAATATATTTTTTGTAGCTTATGTCCTTGTTGCAAAATGTTTACCGAAAATCAATTTCAAAGTTTTCGAATTCCAATTCAATTTACCCAGAACTATTTTGAACAAAAAGCTGGTATATTTTGGTATACAATCGATTCTAGTTTCTAGAACACTGGAAAAATATCCGTTTCGAGAAATCCCAATATTTACTTTTATATCCTGCCTATAGTCTAGTACTCTACACCGTATAGCATAATAGGCAGAATAATCGATTTACAGAGCATACATTTCGTCGTTCTATTCAGTTATTTGAAATCCGTTTATTTGGTAAAACTCGTTGTTTATTTTTCGAGTCTACAATAACTTGTCTTTCGTTGAGTTGACGTTTACACGAAAGTAGGCTCAAGAACAAGTTTGAAGAAGTCACATGCCAGCGCATCACCTTTTCGATAAAAAGGTGGTCGTGACCTGAAATTTCAGAATAGGCCTTAGTACGAAAATTTGATCTACGGTCCATTTACTAAGTTTACAGCCAGACGGGTACGTGCAGCTTAGTGTATTGCAGAAGGGTTAGATGTTTTTTGATATGATTTAGCGATATTTAGCAGGAGTATTCTCCTACAGTTCCTGCAAGACAAAGGATTGGTTTACTTGTGAAAGGGACCATAACGTAGTTATACATAGTATATAGTATATTTTTCTACTCATACTTGGTTGATGATTTGGTGCATATGCGCCGTACAAAAAAAACACCTCCGTATATGAAGAGCTTTGCTGATACAACATCAGATTCGACGGCCTTGTTTATACCCTATCCTAAGGGTATATTAATTTTGACACATAATTTGTAACACTCCTTAATATTCGTCCTAGACCCCTAAAAGTATATGTATATATGATCAGGACCAAAACCTAAGACTATTTAGTAATGTCCGTCCGTCCGTCCGTATCAACTTTTGAGGCCTTTACATTTACGCTTAGGGTCCCGAAATGGTAAAGTGTTAACATTTTTTAAATACGCCCACTACCACACCCACAATTTAGAATAAACTTTTTTAAAATTGTAGTTAAAGAGATAAAGGGTTAGCGCGCTTACAAAATATATAGAGTTTCCCATATAATTTGCAACGCCTTTTTGAGGGCGTTTTTTACAATATATTTTTTCATCGTGCTTTTTTCTATAAATTTCATAGAATGAAATAAAATGCTATCCATCATCTTTGGGGAATATAGGGATATGGATAGGGTATCATACTGTTAGCCTCAAGCGCACTATAGCCTTTCCTTATGATTTTTAAGCTTTTTAAAGCTAATCTATACCTCTGCTATAATTCATGCCTAGGTTTCCTTCGTAGGTTTGAAGAGCCTGCTTCTGGTCTTAAATCTAGCAGCCAATTGCTTTACTTTCTTCTTCGATCTTCTACCTTTTAAAACTGCGTACTTCCTTTTCTATCCACTTATGTAGAACCATACCATCACCTACTTCCTTCTCCCGGATCGGTATTGTTCGCTTGTTTTTCGCTGTAACGTTCTCATTTTTCCTTCGCATCTGCTGTCACCTTTTTTCGCATACATTACAATACCACGAGCATGTTCTCTGGAATAGCTGGTTGTATCAGCTACCTCTTTGAAAGGTCGCAATAATTTCTGGTTTTTGTTGGCCTTTGTGTTAGGTTTCATAGTCAGTCGTTTTCTGTAGGCTTTAGCTACTCCAACCATCCGACGTAGAGTATCTTCTTTTTCTGAAGTTCACAGCTTATACTCGTTGGGCAGTCGAGATATGTATATAACCGCAGTATTAATAAGTGTCCAAAGCTGGCGTTTCCCCTCGGAAGGTGTAGAATCTAGTAATATAAAATAGCTAATTCGAAGAAAATGCGTGCTCAGATTGCATTGGAGCCTGAGGTTCATAGACTGATAGACAAAACTTCCCAACAAACATAACTTGATTTTGATTTCTTGGCATGATTGCAACAAATTTCTCTCTAGCATAATCGCATATACAAATTTCTTGCATTTAAAACAATAAAAGAAAAGAAAAAGAGTTGAAATGAACTATTTTCCTCATTCATTTTGTTTACATGTAACTAATGGGACTCATCTGCCTTCTAGTATCTACCTTTCTTATTTTACCTATCCATTTATCCTTTCATGTAAATATATATAAATCCCTCGAGCACACACGCATTAGAACAAAAAAAGGAAACATCTTTTAACAAAAGAAATCCTGGCGGAAAGCACGTCCGTCACAACCTTAGGAAGTGTTGCTTTACTCTTGGTTTTTTAATGAGATTCTTTCCTTATGGCTGAAAAGAAGTATGTATATTCGTGGAAGTAGATAAGATATTCATATTTTTTTTTTATTAAATTTCGTTAAAAAAAAACACACACCTTTTTCAAAACTATTGTATTTCACATTAAATTTTCCGAATTATACCCTTTTCTTACCGTATTGAGTCTTTTGCTTTAATAGCATATTCTGGCGTATAATGGGAAAGGAAATTGAATTTGTAACAATGTATACTTTTGGCACGGTTCAATAGGGTAGGTGCTTCAAAAAAAAAAAAAAAAGAACCTCGATAGCAAATATCGAATTATTGACTCACAGGCATTTTGAAAGCAGAATAGCCAATAATGTTGTTCAGTTGATTAATTCTGGAATACATTTCCCCCCCCCCCCCCCCAAAAAAAAAGAGGGCGTCTGTGTTATTGTTTGACTTTTCGTGAACATAAATGTAACAATTATCCATTAGCCGCATGAAATGACCCAATTACAGTTGTGTCAGGATAAAAAAAAATGTAGTCTCGTAATGTTGAAAGGTACTTACGGCGTAGACATGGGAAAATCCATAGTAACTTGACATTTTAAACGTTTTACGAATTTCAAAATCAAAGCAACCAAAGTAAAAGCCTTTTGGAATAATGATTATTGTTTATTCACTCGATGTGTAGAAGACGCGTCTTATCTTTGTGAATCAAATCCACCATTCACATCTTCTGTCGGTTTATAGCGTTTGCGGTTTTACCTTGTCCGCCATTCGTACATAAGCCTAAACAAAGTCCGTAGAAAAATGTTTCCTTCAATAAAGGCCAATATAAGCTCTATCTATCTATTGGATGCAGTAGAGCCAAAATGGCAGGATAATGGTTGGTAAAGGAGTCTGTTCTTTTAGTCAGGCGTTATGAGTTTATTAATAGACCAGAAAACGGCAAAGCTTTGTTTGATGAGTTTCTGCCTTGTCAAAGTTATAAAAGAATGGAAAAATGTACATGGAACTGTATTGTGCAACGTACTGACTTTTAAGTCTTGTGAAATGTTCATTTTTGTGGGAGTTCAAATTGTGTTGTGGGGAAAATAATAATTCGGTATTGCATGCTTGTGAGGTTTTTTTTTTTAAATGGTAAATTTTATTACAAATTTAATGTTATCCAAGCATGTCATGAGAGTGACATTTTATAAAATAAACATAAAGGCAACGTAACATTATTGAAATTAATTTAATGTTTGAAAAGTACAATAAGTGCAATATAAGTATATAAATGGAAGAAAAGAAACGAAAGAATATGGCAAACAGTAGTTACAATGATGCAGTTTTAAGTTGATAAAGGGTGATTTTTTAAAAGTTAAGTTTTTCAGGGTGGCAGCACTGGTTAGTAATGGCGTCCAAACAACTTCTGTTAAACTTTCTTAAAAGACGACCGTGGAAGAAACGTTACCGTTTCTCATATTTTTCTGTATACATATTTTTACACAGTAAGTTCCCCATCACGCAGCTATAAAAACAGTTTCTGCTATTAAAATAAAAACACCTTAAATCTCTGTTTAATCCCTGGACATAGTGACAAAGCAGGCAATGAGAGGACTGATGAATTAGCGAGGTATGGGTCTGCAATGAATAATGATCAAGCACTTCAGTCGATCAACCCGATTTAAGGAGACGAGTGGAGAACAATATTCGTATGAACTAACTAAGTTCCTGTGAAGTATCAAGGAATCTCAGAATACAACGGTGGCCGATACGATCAGTTTAACAGTTCGTCACAGTCTAATCTGGTAGGGGCCCTAACGGGTCACGGGTCACAAATTCCTTCTAAATTAAAATTAAACCACAAGGATGACAATATATGTCGAGGATGTGGTGATGAAGAGGTCCATGACGACATACATCACTTCCTCTGTCACTGTCCGATTCTCAGTCATTTGAGTAACAGAACACTTGGAAGCTACTACTTCCTTGACTTACATGAACTTGTAACAAATATTATTTTAAGATAAGAATATGATCACACCAGCTAAGATTTTTGTCAATAACAACACCTAAGTACTTACAGTTTTTAACTATTTCAATAGTAAATTGGAACTACCGCCTTGTATATTATACTGATTCCAAAATTCAGCAAGCTAAAACTGTGACTAGGTGCATGAAACACAATATTCCTTGCCATTAAGACTGAATCAAATGAGCTTTGTCTTAATGCTTACCTATGTTGCTCAAACTATAGTCTTAATAGATGCACATCATAGTTAATATCAGCAAGTAAATTACAGCCATTCGCGAACTCGAAATTTTTAGAAAAATCCGTAAGACTACCTATAATAGGAAGACTGAAGACTAAAGACTGAGTTTAGTATTTTAGAGACAATAAGGGACCATTAACATAGGCGAGGTTAATTATCTTAGTGCCGTTTACAATGTTCCCAATTATTCCGTTTTGCGTCCTGTTTTCAAGGTGATCAAGCATTTTTGTCATCAAGACCCTTGTAAATATACTAATAGAAATCTAGAAGCCCTTCTTCTAGGAGGTTATTTTAGCTAAAAAAGTTATTGTTAGTGCGAAATTTTAAAAACTCTACATTTTATCAATTCTCTCAAAAGTTTTAGATATTGCTGAGAGTAGGGGAATCGATCTGTAATTCAATTTATCTTTTCTATATATTACCCTTTTTGAAGGAATTAATTCCTTAAACAATTAAGCTAAAATATTAACAGTTAATAGAATCGTCACCACAAGAATAGGATTTTTGTTTAGAGGGTTGATCATTCCCAAAAATTTGAAGCCCGAAATGGGACTAAAAACGAAGCTTTTACTGGAACATGTGGGATCAAAGAGTTGAGACGCTTAACAAATCCCACAAGAAAATAAAAGTCAGAAGATGAAATGCGCAAATAGTGATAAGTGATTTTCACAAAAAAAAAATTGTATAAGAGGTACCGTTATTTCAAAAGATAAAGCAAAAACTAAAAAGATGCCCCGATATGTAACCCCAAGAACCTTATATACGAATTTTGAAGCAAATCCGTCGAAGCGTTTCGCCATACGGTGCCCGGACAGACAGACAGACCCACTTTCTTGGACTTCTCTAAAGACTAAGGACTAAAGACTGAGTTTAGTATTTTAGAGACAATAAGGGACCATTAACATAGGCGAGGTTAATTATCTTAGTGCCGTTTACAATGTTCCCAATTATTCCGTTTTGCGTCCTGTTTTCAAGGTGATCAAGCATTTTTGTCATCAAGACCCTTGTAAATATACTAATAGAAATCTAGAAGCCCTTCTTCTAGGAGGTTATTTTAGCTAAAAAAGTTATTGTTAGTGCGAAATTTTAAAAACTCTACATTTTATCAATTCTCTCAAAAGTTTTAGATATTGCTGAGAGTAGGGGAATCGATCTGTAATTCAATTTATCTTTTCTATATATTACCCTTTTTGAAGGAATTAATTCCTTAAACAATTAAGCTAAAATATTAACAGTTAATAGAATCGTCACCACAAGAATAGGATTTTTGTTTAGAGGGTTGATCATTCCCAAAAATTTGAAGCCCGAAATGGGACTAAAAACGAAGCTTTTACTGGAACATGTGGGATCAAAGAGTTGAGACGCTTAACAAATCCCACAAGAAAATAAAAGTCAGAAGATGAAATGCGCAAATAGTGATAAGTGATTTTCACAAAAAAAAAATTGTATAAGAGGTACCGTTATTTCAAAAGATAAAGCAAAAACTAAAAAGATGCCCCGATATGTAACCCCAAGAACCTTATATACGAATTTTGAAGCAAATCCGTCGAAGCGTTTCGCCATACGGTGCCCGGACAGACAGACAGACCCACTTTCTTGGACTTCTCTATAGGCCCTCATCCCTCATACTTAGTTTGAGTTCGAAATAATACCAATGTATACGAGAGAGTTAAAAATCGGCCGAATAGTTCCAGAGACATAAATATAAATCGCGAAAGAAAAGCAAGAAAAACCTGTTCAATTGGAGTCTCACTTAGTGATTTACCAGAGACCCGCAGAACCTTATTTAACATCGACCCGACAACTACAGCTACAGCCACAGCCATGCCAGTAAAACTGGAATAATTATAATCCCTCATTTCTAATCATAGCCTCGTCGACAATGGAAACGAGGGAAGTCATTTTCGCCAGGCAGGCGTCTATGACAACAGTTTTCATAACTTTACTTCGAAGTTAAAATAATTGTTTGTTATTGGAAAATCCAATTAGTAAATGAACGTTACGTCGTTTTAAAAATGCACATTTTATCTACAATGGATTTCGGATGGCAAGTCCAATTTTTTTCACGGACATTCGGTCCATGACTGATGAAAAACACCTACCCCGAGTCGTGCCGCGAAATTGCAGTTGAAATTTATTTGGACGTTGTGTCTAATTTAAAATATACTAATTGCAATTTTTTTGATTAAAACTAGGACCACATATAATCCCGCCAATGCAAAGCCGTAGATGCAGCTAATCATAATCCGTATATGTCCACATTCAGAAGTTTTATCTGTTGTTTGAACTATATTGTTTTCCACTTTTATTTGGGGAGAAACAACGAAAAAAAAGAAGAAAATAATTTAAATGCGTTTATGCACCGATGATGGTTGCAAATCGACGGTGTAGAGAAATGTCAAAACAGATTCGCAGCAATGATAAAAACAAGTGCAATAATTTGTTTGTTTGATGCTATCTTCCTGGCTGCTGCTGGGGGTGGGTTCGAAGAAAAGATTATCATAAATGTTAATTTTAAAAGAAGAAAAATTATAACACAAGGGCACCAATGGGCACCACACTATCTTTGTTTTAAAGACCAAGCAATTGAAACTTATAAATGGCTATACCACTTATGCGACAGCGTGTGTTTCGCTTAACATGCTCTTTTTGTTATTTTTGTTGATGATGTTATATTTATGTGTCCACCTGCCCTTATTAAGGAATTTGTAGTGTTGTTTCGCTCAAGTGATTTTGTGCGTATTCTTGGCTTTGTGGGTTCTTCGCCTTCCATCCTCTACGATCCCGGGCACGCAACTTGCAGCTGTTCAGACCAAGCGCTCGGGCATTCTCGATAGCTTGGTCTTTAAAACGGAAAATCGGTCTTTGTTGTCGTCTCGAACCTGGGGACTGAGATTCGAAGACCTTCTTGGCTGGAGCGTTGTTCTGCATTCGCTTGATGTGGCCGGCCCAATGTAGTCGAGCTCCTTTCAAAGGATCCCAGCATTAACTCTCCTTTCCTGCTTATCGTCCAGCACTCGGCGCCGTATAGCAGAAAAGGCAGGATAAGGGTTTTGTAGAGCATGCACTTCGTCCTTAGAGTCAGGAGTTTTGAACCTATTTGTTTTGCCAAACCGAAGTAGCAGCGCTTTCCTAGGGTAATTCTTTGACGGATCTCCACTAAGATGTCATTTGTGCAGTTGATGTTTACCCAGAGGTAGATGAACTCCTTAACTACCTCGAAGTTGCTGCTATCAACAGTGACATTTTGTCCTAGTCGGTGGACAGATGATTGTTTGTTTGTTGGTAGCATATATTTAGTCTTGTCCTCATTCACTTTAAAGCCTCTATCACGGCACACGGGATCGACCGATAATTTCGCTTTGGGGGTGTGCCAAAGGATCATTCTCTCCCATCGTTGTCAAGGTGCCAACTGTCCATTTGGCTTCTACGGGTTCATCTTACATTAGCCCATTCGCAATCACTTTGCGTCGCCTCATCCATCGTTGTCTATTCGCCAACCGTTTGTTGAGCTTCATACCTGGTTTCGTCATTCCCAGGGTCTTAATCAGATAGCTTGATTGGGACCAAAGGCCAATTAGAGGCAGCATCTTAACTAATCTCTCGACAGAAAACCAGAGATAAACATATTTATAAACATAAGGAAAGGCTACAGTCCGCTTGGGGCGAACAGTATGATACCCTATCCTTATCCCTATGTACCCCAAAGAAAAAAAGCATTAGGAAGATGATGGATAGCATTTTATTTCATTCTATGAAATTTATAGAAAAAAATTTTTTTTTTTCAAAAAACGCCCCCAAAAAGTGGGCGTGGCCAAAAACTTTGTATGGGCGATATATTGGAAAAAATATTGGCTAAATATATTGTTTAACATTTTTTTTCGATTTCTATGAAAATTTTCGAAGAAAACAGCATTTTAGTGAAAAACGCCCACAAAAAGTAGGCGTGGCAAAAAACTTTATATGACAGACTTATAAAGGGGGGCAGAGCCTACATATCTTGTGAAGGTTCTTACACTCTATCTCTCTAACTTTAGCCCTAAAACGGTTTTTTCTAAATTGTGGGCGTGGCAGTGGGCGGATTCAAGAACTTTTAACACTTTACCATTTCGGAACCCTAGGGAGTATATGTTCCAAATTTCAGCTTCCTAGCATAATTTTAAAGGCCTCAAAAGTTGATACGGACGGACGGACGGACGGACGGACATTGCTAAATAGTCTTAGATTTTGGTCCTGATCATAAATATATATACTTTTAGGGGTCTGTGACGAATATTAAGGGGTGTTACAAACTATGTGTCAAAATTAATATACCCTTAGGATAGGGTATAAAAATGAAAAGATAGAGTACAAGAGAAAGTGTGGAATTTATTTATTTATAATGGAAGTGTCGACTCTTCAGAGTGACGATAGAACTTGAACTCATTAACAAAAATATTTTAATCTAGAGCTACTTTAAAATAAACTAAGAAGTTGTCCCGCCATCACAAATTTCCACCTTTGCTTCTCACGGTGAAACCGAGATGAGACTTTAGAGGTATTGCGAATAAGCCAAATCAGATAAGCATGTCAGCATTTTTATGTGGAAGGCTGTTGGAATTCATAGATAAGAAAACAGTCGTAAATAATCTTTTTCTTTAAAGAAACAGCTTATAATTTCGTAACTCCAATTTTACTTACAATTAAGAGTAAAATTAATTAATGTAAAAAGAATTAATTCTTTCTGCCTAAAAGACTTAATATCACCACTTATTTTTTCAACCATTTTGTCGTCAAATATTTTAATGACATTTCAAATATTGAAAAAAAAACACGATTGATCAACAAACAACTCATCATAGCTTATTGTTTTGCTTGACTGCTGAGATCGTACTTTATGTGTATATTTTATTTTGTATTCCCCCAAGTTGAAGTTCAAGAGTTCTTTTCATGGCAATTATTTCCATAAATAGCTGCCACAATGAAGAGCGGTGGTACAATAAAATCAACTGAAGATACGACACATAAAAAAGCCTGTTAAATTGATTATGCTAACATTTTCTTTTGGTCATAATTTCCCTTCGAAAGGCAAACTTTTTCTTTGTCAGACTCGGTTGGTGACAAGAGTTAAATATTGTTTATTGCTTATTTTTTAACTCATGAACTTTACGAAAACTTTTCCAAAGCTTATTCATTCATTTGAATAGAGAAATCTGGAGTGGAAAAACTCTTGGGTGTATTTAAAATTTCGTTTGAAATATTTTTAATCTTAGAAGTTGAATTTTGTAAGCTAACTGATTTTTTTTTTATACCAACCTTGACACAAATTTGATACCGTGTCTGTGAAAATCAAGTGCTTATAAAATTATGATAAATCACACCACCTAGAGAACTAAGACTCGAAAACCGATAACCTTGTAGGATTTTGTTCTTTTCTGTAGAGATAAGATCTGCACGGCCAAGTTTAAAAGCCTGTCGCCAATCCGTTCATGTATTTTTGTAAAAAAAAGAAGACAATTTGCAACTGGCCAACGGTAAGAGGAGAAATACAAAAGTTCAAAGTATTGTTGTACGTATTTGTGGCAAGCAACCAACAACTAACAATTGTCTCTTCGCAGATAAAAAAATGGTATGGCTCTTTCGTAGTTGTAATTGATTTGTTGTTCCTCTCAGCCAAGGATATATTTTTAACCCTCTCGTATCCATTACAATACGAAAGAGAAAGCTATTGCGATCGTGCGGAAATTCCGACCTCAAACTGAGTATGATTACGACTTTAGAGAAGTCCAAAAGAGTGGGTCCACCAATGCTGTCGATCGTCTGTCTGTCGGTCCGCGTGCCGTATGTCGAAACGTTTCCACGGATTTGCTTCAAAGATGGTATATGGGGTTTCTGGGGTTACATCTCGCGGGTTTTTATTTATTTTTTTATTTATCGTTTTAAATAACGGCATTTTTTTTTTGTTTTGGTAAAAATCACTTATCACTATTTTTCGAGAAAATTGTAGCAATGATTTTGGTCTTTTTTTGTACTTAGGATATTTGGGATGGTGCCAAAAATACTGCATACTACAGTATTGGAAAAAAAAATCGAATAAGGATAATTTATAAAACCACCGATATCTTAATGTCGAAAAATTTCACTATTTTTTTTGTGATGTTAAGTTGAACAAATCTGCGTATTTCGATTTTTCAAATAATTTTCTTAAATTTAAATAAAATTTCTAAAACGGCTTTAACGATTTTAAAAATTTTGAACAATTATGTAAAATGTGTATAATGCGCGAAATTACATCAAAATCGTAGGTGCTGTTTTTGAGAAAATCAAATTTTTAAAAACCTTAAAGGTGTAAATCACGTTGGTATGTTTCGTATGACGCAGTCGTGCACTTTAGTTGATATATTATATACATAGATGGGTGCCATTTGGACTCTGAAAATTGTAGGAAAAGTTTCAGATCGACCAAAAAAGTTTTAGATGGCTCACAACACCCTCAAAAATTATATTAATGCTCTAAAAGTTAAGACTTACATTTTATGATGATATTGTTTTTTTTTAATTCATATTGCTCAAAGTTATAAAAAAAATATAGCATAATATCTTTTTATGCTTCTAAGAGCAAGAATCGCTTCAAAAAGAATAACGCCTGAGTTTACCGCTAAAAAGAGCTTTGGCCATTGCCACGGTAATTATGTAAATGAGCACTCGAAAGGTTGGTTAATTGGGTAGGGTGTTGGGTGGAACTAAAAAGCAGCTACCTCCAAGTGGTGAGCTGTGTTGTCTATGCACACTCGTATAAACTTTTAATGCGTTGTCAACCCTTAAGGTATTTTTTTTTCGAGCTCAAATTTGGTGTGGTCTTGTTTGATGCAACAATCCCCACTATGGATAAGTTAGAAAAAAAATAGTTTCACTCCATCCGAGTGTATGAGGATGGTTGCTCTTTATGTACCACAAACCTTAGGAAAATAAGCAATTGTCTCTCAAGTTGACATCCTTGCGATCGCCATAACAACGAATATCCTTTTAAGCAGAAGAGTAAAAGGTCATAGTCATGATCAAACATTTTCTGGTGCAAATCACAAGTGTACATCTTACCTCACTTTGAGCAATCATATCTAAGCCGCACATTAAAATGGTAGAAAATGTTTACACAAGCGAAAATTCGCAATCAATAGATGCAAAAGGCAAGAACAGTTGTAATTAAATTCATTGCTACATGTAAGCAGGTTCACATCTATATCACTTTCAGCGTTGTTACTAATGTTTTACAAGGTGCGGCAAATGTCAAAAACTTACATACGCTGCATAATTAAAAAGAAATAAGTTTCGAACTTCTACATCTTGAATAACATCACAAAAACGAACTTTTCTTCATTTTGATAAAACTACTTTTAGGAGCATGACAACGTCGAAGCAATAAAATGTAATGTTTTCATTTTATGTTCGTCTTGCGGCACAACCGTGTGTGCAATTGTTGACAAGGCACAGCTACACTGTACAAAACTTCGGTTCGTAATATCAATACAGAACGTTGCAAGAGAACAAGACCAAAAAAAAAAAAAAGACGAGCAAGAGGAAGTAAAGATACAGTCGATGATGAAATGAAACTAAAGATATCGCAAAATCATTTTCGCAGTTAGTACTAAGGTAAATAATAATTATGTGAAATGCTCACAAACTGGGTTTAGTTCTGAGATCAGTTATAAGGAGACGAAGGAGTAGAGAATAGTGAATAGCTTCACCTTGAGGAATTGGATGAAAAAAGGATTTTTGCGGAGCAGGACTTGCTAATGGTTGTTTTTTTTATGTTTTTTTAAGCAAACTATTGTGGTCTTGTGACGCGAGAATTTAGGGAATTTATTGAGTAAAAAAAACTTCTTTATTGGTACTCGTTAGTGGTACTTATTTTTTGATACAAAATTTGATAAAATTTGCCAGAAATAAGACATATTTACTCAGAAACCTAGAGAAAATTGTTGAGTATATGCGAACACACCAATTATCCTTCTACTGACACCAACGCACTCTCGAGAGATTTTTGATAATTATCACCCTCCTGTTAAAATCACCTTATTGATCACAAAATTCTCTAGTTTTAATATTAGCTTCAGAAAATGAAATTAAGAAATGAATTGTTTTGGACAGAAAGGATTGGCTTCTTATTACACAAATTCTAGCGATACATAATAAATAAAGTGCACGACTGCGTCATACGAAACTTTCTCGGTTTATGAGATGCGTTTTTCAATCGCAAAATGAATTGAAAATGAATGGTGGCAAATTAATTTAAATCACTTTTCAGCTTTTGAAAAATTAGATATTCTCAAAAACGGCACATACGATTTTGATGTAATTTCACACATTGGACACTTTTAACATAATTGTTCGAAATTATCAAAATCGTAGGAGCCGTTTTCGAGAAATCGAATTTAATTTAAATTCAAGAAAAAAGTTATATGAAAAAAAAAATTATTTAAAAAATCGAAGTATGCAAATTTGTTCGTCTTTATAGTATAAAAAAAATATAACTTTTTTTTAAGTTCCCTTTATTATTTTTCGAGATATAGCCGGTTTTAAAAATTAGCGTTGATCGATTTTTTTTCCAAAAACTGAGTATGCAGAATTTTTGGCCCCATCCCAAATATCCTTAGTACAAACAAAGATAGAAATCCTTCAAACCACTTTCGAGAAAAATAGTGTTAAGGAATTTTCACAAAAGAAAAATGTATGGCAGGTACCGTTATTTCAAAAGATAAAGCAAAAAAAAAGATTCTCGGGGCATCATGTGACTCCAAAAACCTTATATACGCCCACGAACTTTGAAGCAAATCCGTCGAATCGTTTCGCCATACGGCGCCCAGACAGACCGACGGACGGCATTGGCGGACCCACTTTTTCGGACTTTTCTATAGTCGTAATATGATCCCTCATAATCAGTTCGAGTTCGAAATTTCCGCACGGTCGCAATAACTTTCCCTTTAGTACTAATGTATACGAGAAAGTTAAAAATATATTCTACTTTTCTTAGTAATTCGTCGGGAATAAGGTTATTACCAAGAGCTAAGTTGATTTTACCGAACCTTATTTACCTTAGCGATTTAAGGTAAATTACCTTCAAAACTGCTAAAGTGGCTTATACCGCGTAATTTCTCTGACTTATAAAGTGGCTTAGACCTTTACTTTTCAACTCGGATAAGCAATAGAACAATTTTTTTTAATATATACGCATCATGGCTTTAAATCCGTTTATAGTGTCTTGACCTTAGGGTACGTACTAAGTGCACCAGCTTCTTGCTTTATCGGGTACACTCTACCAAAAAGGTACATAATAACAAAGAAAAAGTCGGCCCATGAATATGTTATTTGAAACAAACAATCATGTGTTCATTAAGTAATAAATCTTGTTCATAAATCTATATACCTCATTCTTTGAATTAAACAACTTTGGTCATTAGTTCATGAATTTAATTATATGAATCTTCGAAGTATTCGAAATATTTGTTCTTTAAAACCCAGAAATTCCATTTTTTTCTTAGTTAAAAAACAGTTTTTCAGTTGCTGTCTAATTATCTGTAATTTAAATTATTGAAAAAAAAATCCCAGAAACAAAAATGTTAAAGAAGAGGCAAGTTCCCTTAAACAAAAATCGCTTTTGTCTTAAAAGTTAGCCACAAAAAGTACTGAGATCTAAAAAATAACATCAAGTTATTATTGTAAATATTTAAAAGTTTAAAATAGTTTTCATATTTTCATACCTGCAAGTTTTCAAAATCTTGAAAATTGGGGCACATAGTTTTGATGACCTGTCAGTGAGTGAGTCAGTGTGTTCCTATTTTGATAATTTTACGGCCTTGTAAGTCAGAAACTGCTCATGTTAAACAATTGAAATTTACCTTCTTTTGTTTTGTACTAATATATGAGAACGGCAACTGTGCTCTCTGGAATAAAAATACACAAAACTTTGCCTTAATCGTTTCTAATAACACTTAATTAATTGAACAATGGACTATGAAGTTATATACCTACATAACGTTGTTTCTATAATCTAAGATCAACAACTTACAGGATCTTATGTGAGTCAGAATGAAGAAGGTAGAATGTCCTTATCTTTCTGATTCACATAAAATATGCCTGTCTCGTGCGATATGACTTTCTTTCCCATGAACGTGTAGCCAGGAACTAAGGACGTATACGTAGCAGTGCTGTCGTTTTTCAATATTAAAGAGGAGACCATTTGAAGATTTTAGGGAGCCATTTCCGTGAAAGAGGAGCCACCGAAAAAGTATCAAATATTTTGTGTGTGGATTAATTCATGAAGATGATGGTTTCGGATCTTCTATGGTATTTTTATTGATCTTTTTCTTGGATTGCGAGTATGGCGGCGGTGGTGGTCTTATTTCTATCTGCGCGGAATCGTCCGGTATTCTTATTAAAAATCTTATCGCTCTACGAAGAAATAAAAATTGTTAATCAACTTAATTATCTAAACAATTTGTTCTTTTAAAAACTGCAACGTCATGATCAGTGTCTGAAATTGTATTAGGGAATTGAATTTTATGCTCAAAATAGAGATGTGCAATTTAAAATGTATTAATATTTCGACGATTCAAAGTTAAAACTCATTATGAACAAAAAAAGTGATTGATAATACACAAGATTTGACAGATCCAATCGAAAACAAATCTACAAAATTATGAATGATGAGTCCTAAACAATAATGACTACTCGTTGGATCAACCAATTTTTTAACTTTCTCGTATACATTAGTACTAAAGAGAAAGTTATTGCGATTGTGCGGGAATTTCGAACTTAAACTGAGTATGAGAGATTACGACTATAGAGAAGTTAAAAAAAGTATGGCGAAACGGTTCGACGGATTTGCTTCAAAGTTACATCTCGGGACATCTTTTTATTTTCTGCTTTATCTTTTGAAATAACGGTACCTGCCATACAAATTTGTTTGTGAAAATCAATTATCACTATTTTTTATCGAAAATGGTTCCAAGGATTTTGGTCTTTTTTTGTACTAAGGATGTACTAACATTTTTTACGTACCGTTTTCGATTCAGTGTAGGTTATACAAAAAATAACGTGTGAATGTTTTCATCATTTCCCTATTTGATTTCATTCTGACATCTGACATTCAATGTTAGGCTTGTAAACCGACTACTGTGTGCTCTCCCGCACATTTAATCTTTTTACGGAATCAAGGCACACACATGAAAATTGTTTCAAATGGAGAATTAATTAAATGTTTCTCTCACTGCCAATGTCTAAGAGTACACCAGTTCACCGTACCTGATTGGAATTACAGCCTGACATGCAATTAAACAGGGAATACTCGCAATACAGCCGGGTAGAGCTTTATAATATTGTGGTGGTACTGTCCATCGTTTGCTGGCAAAAGACTAGCATCATCTCAGTAGGATTCACAATTTACGACCCAACCTATTTGTGAACACAGCACATACATACATGCTGATACACAAATTGAATTTAAAATTCACCAACAAGCACACCTTGAACGTGAGCTGTATGTTATTTATCCTTGCCGTAACGTGTCTGAATAAAGTAATTTCATCAAGATAAATTTTATTGTATAAGGTGTATTAGAATAAGGACTTAAGTGACTGAGATTAATGAGCTAGGGTATCCAAAAATTCGTGGTATAATTTGAAAATTTAATTTTGATTAACTGTTGCTACAATCATTGAATTCAATTTTACAGTCTCTTTAATAAAGGATATTTGTGTTCTTCAAATTGTTTTTTAATTATGAGTCATTTATTTCTCGTAATGACCGTGCTCAACAAACTTATACAGTTCTGAAAATGACCTAGAAAGTAACTCGTTTTATGCTTACATATATAAGAGGTTACAGGTACAAGGACATAGAGTTTGTGGTACATAGTGAGGAGAAGTTAAGTGCCTGGCAGTGACCCACATCAAAGTCACATATTCGCAAAGTGTCTACATTATCAGGAAGATTTATGTGTTGTTTGTTAAGTAATTTCTTAGTATCTAATCTATGTGAAAATACCAAAGAAATGGATACTTAACTACAATCCGTGTTCGAAGTTGATATGTCTCTCCAACTAACAAGCTACTTATTTTTTTTTGTATATCAACGTTCCACACTGCTGTGTTGCATCGCTCCTCTGGAACATTTTCACCGCTATAGGTACACGCCTTGCCAGAAATGTACAGTTTCATTCCTTTTATTTTATATATAAAGTGTACGCGCACTAAAGGGATTTTGGATACCCTTATAATGAAGTAACACAGTGCGGGCATTAGGGAAGTGAAGGATTAGGAAAAGGAAGATACCGATGCATGTGGGTTTTAAATGTCTGTAAACTGTAATGTGTAGGAAAAACAGAGCATGGTAGAACATTCCACATTCGTATTGTACGGTTCAGAAACTAATCACTGTCCGTCCGCATATAGAGTTAAGGGTGCACTGATGTGCATTCCTGGCATGGCGAGTATTGCGGGTTGAACTGCTGTGGGTGAAATGAAAGTGGCTATTTTGTTTGAGCACTTATGGTGGAAGTAGCGGTAAAACAACGATAGGTAGGAGACATTGTGACGATGACTAAGGGAGTCAGGTGATCTCGCAATGTCTCTATCACCAATAAGTTTAATCGCACGTTTTCTAATCCTGTCCAGTAGCTCCAAAGCATACTATACTTAAGTTTTTATAGTCCGTTACATGTCCATTGTCAATAATATGTTGTGACAGTGCTGTAGCTGTTTTTCTTTTTTTATTTACGTCAGCTTTTGGTTCTGCTACTCTTGTTCCCAGTGATCTCTTCGTTGTTCCTACGCACGCTTGGTTGTCATTGCCTTTACAGCTGATTTGGTAAACAACATTATTTTAAAGTAATATCGCCAAATTCTAAGAAACTGCAGATAGTCGAGTCGACCACAAAATTCAATACCTATATTTTAACCCCAAATAAAGACAACTTCGGTTACGTCTATAGAAACTAAATCAACGCTGAATATTTGATGTCTTGATAAAAACATTAGAAAAACCATTTAGCTATTTTTTTTTGAAAATATTCGTTCCTGGTGATGTAAACCATTTACGTGATACTAAAGTAAATAAAAAAAACTTCGACAAACTTTATTTTTTCTTCAGCAGTTGAAGAAAGTCATGTTTTTTGTCATGTTCCCTTCAATAATTCGTATTTGTTTTGAAGCAGATGTTATGTACAGGCAGTGTAGCTAATATTTTAATAAAATTGTTAATAATTTTTGCACTTGATTTTCATTTCATGTTTTCACTTCGACGAGAACGAAGGATTTGGCACGACAGTTTTGATGAATTTATTAGTTTCTCTGTCAATTCGAATGAATTAAAGAGCACCAAAAATCCTTCTAAAATATTTTTTATGATTATATTTTGTACGCTGTACTATAATGATGTGAAATTTGTTTTGTATTATTTTCTGCCTAATTGTTGTTTGCATGAGAGAGATTAATCCCCTTACTCTCCGTCCTCCCTGCAATTTAAAGCCGAAATTTTAAATTTTACAGTTTCTCTAAAAGACCCGCAAAATAAAAATTAAGTGCACATGATTTAAAGAGAAGTTGCAAACAATTGTGCCACAGATAGCTAATGGGCAAAAATGTGTTCGAACTTAACCAAAAATTTTATAACAATTTTAGCATCTTTCGGTCAATTTCACTGTCGACAATTATAGATGAACAGATATTAGTCACCCTAGATTGGATGGTAGCACAAGCACATATAAATCCCGAAAGCAATGTCATTTTGAAGAAGAAGAAGAAAGTAGTGCTTTGTTTGCAAACAAGCAATGTAGTGACGTCGAGGAAAATGTTTAAAATCCGAATGACAGAAAAACATGTAGATGTGAGCTCGAATGGGTTTCGAGCAGATGCGTTTTGTTTGTGAAGCGAGGGCTCTCACCCGGAGAGAGTGACCATAAGACTAGAAGGAGAGAATGGTTAATAAATTGTTGAGAATTACTCAGCCAACAATAGTAAGATAAGAGGATACAAATTTTATAGATGCGATGGTAGAGGAGACATAAATGTTTTGTCTTGTCAGCTGAAAAGAAATCAATTTGGCCGATTTGCAATATGTTTCGGACATTCGATTGAATTCATTTTACTTAAACTGTGCACCAAATAAAAATTCTCAAACTGTCTTGAGATGAAACGAAAAGCAAGATATACAAAAAAAATGTTGCAAGTACGTGAAGGAAAATTGTTAAAACTAATTTCAAAAGTGAAAAATAATTTGGGAGATGTTGATTCATGTGCATATGTAGCAAAGGAAAAGAAAGCTACTTCCTTAAAAAGCATAACAGACTTGGATATCAAATCAAGTTCAAATGTCATGAGTATTTCTTTTGCAGATGAATTACATTTTTCTTGTAAGTCACTTTTATATGGGAGAAAATGAATAACGAGTTCTATTGAACTTATTTTAGAGAGCTTGTTTGTAGCCCATCGTCTATTGCAACATATAGATACATATATCAGGTATCGACATACTTCATGCTGTTTAGAGATGTGATTTCGCATTTCAGTTGAATGGTAAAATGTAGAATACATGAATCATCGCAAAGTAAATAGCATCCATACAAATTGAAAACTAAAATTGATGCAAGTCTAAAAGTTCTTCGTTCAAACTACATTTTCGGGTACCCAAATAAGACTAATGGTTCCTAACATGCCGCCGATGTAAAATAGACGTGTAGAGCGTATACAGAGCAAACTATTATCGAAGCATCAAGGACCATGATTGATGGAATAAATTTGAACATAAATTAGCTAGTTATTCCTAATCAAACTGGTAGCGCTCTTATAAAAGATAAAATTTTCGTCTAGTCGACAGCCGGATATTAATTTTCGACTTATTGAGATTGAAACTTTCGTTGATATACCACAAGAGAAGAGAGGATAATGGGACCGGAAATCAAAACAGGATTTTGCTGGCTATGAGGACAGTGTGAAAGGTTATAGGGTATATATTTCGATCGTAAAATAGCAGCTATTTCCTGAAAAAATCGGTTGCCAGGGTAATGATATAGTTTTGTAAATGCTGATGCTGTTGCTGTGCGTAAGTGCAATAGTGATGAAGATTTTGGCCGTCGTATGTTTGTAGTGATAGAAATGCATTGCAAGTATGCTATTGTTAGAAGAGCTTTCCAGCCATGTTGAAAGCAAGGGGGGAAAAAGTGAATAGTAATTAAACTCTAAGAGATAGTGTTGTTTCGCTTGGGCTGGTTTTTGTTAATAATTCTCAGCCCAGCATTTTTTTTACCAAGTCGAAGACGATCTGTAATCGATATTGGGCTAGTGAACAAATACTCTTGTTTAAATTTTACAGCCAGTTGTCCGAACGCTGCTGTAACTCGAATGCCACAGAATTCTATTCCTATCGAAATTTAAGATCTTGTATCGCATCCCAACGAAGCAAATGGCTACGACTGGATTCCCATTTGTTGGACTTAATACCATCGACGTTCAAATAGGAACATTTTGAATTCACTCATTAGCCCCTTATTCGAAAAAATTTGTCCCGTTGAAACATAAGAAGGTCAAAACTGATATTCCTGCCTGGCTAACTGACTATGGCTGATGAATAAAAGAGACATCGTGTTTAAAAACTGGAAGCACTACAAAACAATTGAAAATTCAAAACGTCAATACTACGCTGAAAAGTTTTGTAACATATCATCAGGAACAAAAAACTGTCGTCCGATGTAAGGAGTATGGAACTAAAAAAAAAAACTTACTTATTACACGTAAATGCCTTGGACTTAACAGTTTTAGCTAAGTTTTCATCTATTACTTCTTCAGTCGCAGTCCCTGTTTCCAATTGTGCTCTACCTGATAACATGAGCTTTTATTTTCCAATTGTAGATGTTTTTGATGTCGGAAATGCAATTTTCTCCATCAAATTCAAAGATGAAATCAACCCTGCCTTTATAAACATTTTACTCCCCGTTATTTTACCTCACATATTTTTATGCTATTCTTACGACTTCCAGCTTCCCGTTGATTTGAAAAAAAATCGATGGTCATTCTAGTTCTGAAACCCAGCTCACCATCTGACAAAGGCCCGGAAAATAGACCTATATAAATTGTAATGGCTGCTGAGCAGATGAAGAATTGTATTGAAAATAAATGAACTCTTTCACTTTCAGCCTGGCCTTAGGGCTGGCCATAGCTGTTCAAGTCACAAATTATATTCATTTTGCAATTTAAAATGATAAAGTAGATAATTATATTGACACCTTTTGATAGACTTTAAAAGATTAGATAAGAAAGTTTCTTTAATTTTTCTAAAACCGCAAAAAAAATTTTTTTTTTTATCTCAAACAGCGCTCTCAAGCTATTCCTGACAACAACAAATCATCAGAGTGCTTTAATGTGTGCCCCAAGGCTCTGTCCTCGGTCCCTTGCTTTTATTTTATTTATAAATGATACAGACAACATACAGCTTTATTTACATATTCTTTGGCTTGGGTCTTACTGGAAAATGCCTAAAGTACCTTATGAAACGTTATCTTGATGGGATTGCTCAATGGGTTGATTCAAGTTGATTATTAATCCAGTGAAGCGACAAGGCATACCGACAAATGTTATATACACATATGATCCTGGCACCTCATGTTAATGTACTGTTAATAATCTTGCGTTAATATTTAATAAGTCACGTAAGTCTTGATCAAAACATTCGGATATTAAAAGCGTCGTAGGCAAATATAATGGCGCTCTGCGTGGTCTTTCCGTAAAAATAAATTTTCTTCGCAAAATGTTAAAAATGCTTTTGATGGAGTAATTGGTTTTATCAATTATTTTAAATAGCTGTCAATAGTTTTGTAGCCTGGCCTCTTGCTCACACAGAAAACTGAAAGTGGCTTTTAATAATCGTGCTTCCAATATTTTTTGTTTGCCCGTCTCGTTTGGCCATATTTCGGACTACAGAACAACAATTTTAAGTTGTACTCTGGAAGCCAATTTAAATCATAGAAGACTTAAAATTTTCCGTGTTTTAATAGAAAGAAACTCATTAATTTTAGTCGCTCAAAGATTTCTTTGGCTGTGGTACAATAATCATGCTACATGTTGTTCAAAGCAGCAATTTTTTGTGCATGCAGCTAGCCTTTGGAACTCCTTTCCCTTTGAAATATGATGGGTGAAGAATAGCAAAAGGTTTAAAATAAAGGGTGTGTTTTTTAGAGGTATAGAACTTCAGATTGAAATAAAACACAAGAAAATCGTTTTAATGTCCATCAATTTAGCTTTATTGGAAGGATAATTTGATGCCATTAATGTTGCATTTCGGGCATGTGGCCTCCGCGGCTGGTTCGAATAAAGACAAGTCTAGAGGTCCAATTTTCAACCACTTTTTCAAGCATTTGGGGCTGTATGTCGGAAATAACGCCACGAATGTTGGCTTCCAAGTCCCCTAACATTTCTGGTTTATCGGCGTAGGCGAGCGACTTCACATATCCCCAAAGAAAATAATCCAATGGTGTCAATTCACACGAGCACACGTAACTGAGTCTCCAGCATCATTTCGGAAGAAGTAAGACCCAATGACTCCACCAGCCCATAGAGCACACCAAACAGTCAGTTTTTGTGGATGAAATGGCGTTTCAAGGGTCTCATGTGGATTTTCTTCACTCCAAATGCGGCAATTTTGCTTGTTGACGTAGCCATTCAACCCAAAATGAGCCCCATCACTGAACAAAATTTTGCGATGAAACTTCACAAATCCATTTCCCATTATTTTCGAAATAAATTATCACGATTTGCAAGCGTTGTTCATTTGTCAACCTGTTCATGATGAAATGGCAAACCAAACTGTACATAAATGGAATCAGATTTGACCACAAAATGTCAGTTTTATCTCTTTTCGAAAAACCAACCTCTTAAAAAAACACTCTTAAGATGTTCTTCTTTTCATTCATGGATAGGTTTAGAGACTATTTTCGTTTTGTTTTTGCTTCTTTTAATTTCTTAAAATTTCTAAACTAAAAAAATTTTTAAATATTCAATTTTAAATTTATAAATCTTACATTTCATGCTCAATTTTAAAAATGTTGGTTCGTATCCATGTAGTCTGTTAATTTCGATTCCATTCCTAAAATTCTATCTAATAAAATCCTCAATGTTAGACAACAGAAACTTAAAATATCTCCCTTCAAGTCAGCTTAAATTTGTGCGAACGTGATTATACTTTATATAATTTTCTGTTTGGAATTAATAAATAACCAAACAAAACCAAATTTGAAAAGAGAATTAACTAGCGAATCTAATAAAGAACATTAGATGTTATCACTTTACTTTTCTTCGAACACCTTATTCCATGCAGTTGGTCGTTTTGTATTAAAAAGCATAAAAAAAGAAATTCATGTCGAACTCTCTCATTGCGAAAGGATTATATATTTAGATGACTGTGTATTAAGGACTATTAAGAAAATTAAAAACAAACGACTGTTTGTGAATAGGGACTGGATAAATAGATCCCTAAATATTTGAAACGTTGCCTACAGGCTGTAGACAAATTGTAGGTATAAAAAGATAAAAAAAAATGTAAAATTTTCGACAGATACAATTTCCATTCAGAGAAGGACTTTCATTGAAAATTATAAAAAGGGTAGCGTAGGATTATTCACACAATCGATTTTAGAAATTTTTAGGGACAAATTCAATTCGTTTATGACATTTAATTTACCTTTGCTCTACCACCTGATACCTATGGTAGATATTTCAATATAAAATGAAAATAAACATTTTAAGTATTTAGTTTAAAAGTAATTAGGATGAAAGCAGACTCGGCCTTTTTAACTTACATTTGGAAATTGTGTCTATATTGACTACGAACCTTCCGATAACCTACCTTTACCTTGCGATATTTTATATTTAGAGTTACTCTTAGTAGGATATATTATATATCAATCACTTCTATGACGAACAAGATATGAAATTCGAAATTCGTAGAATTTGGTATCACCACCCCAGAAAAAAAAACGAATTATGTTGTCCTTCTCTACGACAAGTTTGACTAACAGTAACAATTATTTCAACAGAATGTATTTTTTTTTTTTTAATAATTTTATTCATCATAACTCGGAGAGTTTCGTGCAAATGTTACATGCGTCCCTTAGCCACCTTCTTTAAATTTTATTTTATTTGTTTTGCTATAGAAGCGATTCTTTATGAATTGCAGCGATAGCAATTGCAATTGATTCCATTAATAATGAATTATTGTTTTCACTTAAAAAACCAAAATATTATTTCACTGGTTTTGGCTAAGCGAAGAAGGTCAGCTATTTCCATTTTTTTTAGATTGTCTTCGTAAAGAAAGTGTTTACCGGGAGTAGCCAGTCTGGTACTGGCAAAAGCGGGGCAGATGGAGTGAGACGTCGTTTCATCATCATACCCTTGTGTCCGGGTATCCAGGTTAGGGTTACAGAGTTACAACTTCCCAATATATGCCTGTTCAAATTGCATATATCATCATCTACAATTTTGGAGGTAACCGTAGCAGAAGAGCAGGCTTTAATGGCAGCTTGGCTACCTAAGGACTTAGATAATTGGATCTGACAATCATTGGAGTAGACTCCGGCAGATAACGTTCATGAGTGAAACATATATGTGTACACGAAGGTACCGCTCAGCCTAAAACAGATCCACATATCACCCAAAAGCGGTGTTCCTTCGTCGATGCTGATCTGCCGTCAAATGAGCACATACATGCGGTACGTGGCTTTTCGGGCTTCACTTACAGCAAAGAACTGCAAGGGAGCTAAGCAGAGCAAAACTTGCATTGCAGCGGTTGGAGTTCCTCTCATTGCACGCGTAATGCATAAACACGTAAGGTGTTGTAGCTTAGTTAGATGTATTTTAAGAGAGAGTAAGAGCTAACACCAAACAACAGCATCATATAATGCAGACATCGTCAGCGTATCCGATTGCAGGTTGGCCCTGCCTGTCAAGTCTTCTCAATAAGGAGTCGACAAGAACTCCGCCCTGCGCAAAGCTTTTGACAGCTCGCACAGTTCTGACGCAGCTGCCGAAAGCAGTTGTTGTTTCTCTACTTATGAGCATCTCTAGGATCCATTCCACACAAGATTCCTTTTTCTCTGGAGAAAGATGGAAAGCCTGAAATGGTGAAAAACATCGGAAGTCCTGGATTTTTTAATTTTGTTATGGTTAACTTACGTGAAGTTTACTTCCCTGTTTCATACTACTATATCTTGTATGAGCGTATGCGTCCATCTTCCCTTAAGTGTTGTGTTCTATATGTTGTTGCATTTCTGAAGTAAAAACTGGAAACTACCTCTAAGGACTAGCACTTGGCATGCTTGCATATGCACAGCTAGGTAGGATCGGATGGGGTAAGGTTCTTGTCCTAAGGAAGCCAGACGCAGCAAAAAAAAAATTTAATTCATGCCAAGATTTAATAAAAAAAAGAATAATACCCTGAACGGACGGACTCTGCTGTTCCCCTAGCAATTATGTTCGCGTGGCAACAGATGTTACGTTGCCTTGAGTACATTGAGTTCCCTCCCTACTCACGAACTACGCGAACGCCATGACAGTTCTCGTACTCTGAACATCTATGAACTGTCCCTAAATTAACAGGAAATCACATCTACTCTAAATGACATCTACTCTAAAGTCTCGAACACAACCACACATAACCCCGTCAAATTAGGAAATCAGATCATTTTCAAGTATACATATAATATATTTCAATTCAATTTAAGTCTAAATGTATCCATATTTATATTTTATCTCAAAGAATTCATAGTCTTACGTTTATGTAATTTTAAGATCTACTATTACAAAAAAAAATAGTTTAGGGGGGGCGGATAAACTTATTGCTAGGAAATCAGTACAAAATAAAAAAAAATTAATTTAAAATCATATTAGGATAGCGCTAGCTTGGCGTAATTCATTATTAAGAAAAAAAAATAAAAAAAATAAACTCACCACTTATCCAGAGATTGTGCACAATTCCTGACTGCTGCAGATCAATTTAGCTGCGGGGGATTACTATAGGTATATATAAGACTCATATAAAACACAACCAAACTATCACCACTTTGTCACTTTTATATTATATGTATATAAGAAAAAATTAGGCAAAAAAAATCAAATTAATTAGATCATACTTGATTACACAATTTATATTTTAAACTAAGTTAAGATAGGATAGAGATCTATTTAGAATTAATCATTTTGTTTTCTTTTGTTTTTGTCTTTAAATGTTTGCACTTGGCACTTAGGTTAAGCCACTGGTGGGGATACTAATCATATATATTACAGCTTCGTATAAAAAAAAGAAACCACTAAAGCTCACAACGATTTTTCCGCACGTCTAACACTTGAGCAAATTCCGGTACCACTATCGCTTACCACACTGCCGGCAGGGAACCGCTTTCCGTAATCAGCACGAAAAGAACCGTGTTTTAATTCCCCGATTGATTTGCTCCTTAACTGGGCTATCGGGTGCGATTTCACTTTTATTACGATCGGTGGGTTGAATTGTGGAGCGCAGTGAGTGTGACGTGGCGGAAACTCTCCACTAGTTGTGTCGCGAAGAAGGTGGTAACGATTAAAGATGCTGGTGTGAACTTAATGGGCGACGTTTGTGAGTGCTCTGAGAAAGCAAATATAACTTTCGCTCGTTGCCACTTCGGGAGCAGCGCTGAGTAGGGAGGGTGGACACTGTTTCTTGTAGCGTTTGGTTTTTTTTTTTTTTTTTGTTTGGTGATTTGGTGTGAGGCCAATTCTCTACACACCGCGCTGTTGACGAAGAATCGATACTATCGCTTCCAACTTGATGGATCGAGCATTGGTTCGATCTTATTGTAATCACCTTGGTCGGTTGAGTGCGGGTGGGAGGGAACGAAAAGTCTCCACAGAATTGCTGCGCCATGCAAAAGAGAACTACGTTCAGCACTCCCTCTCCTCCACCAATCAGGGCCTCAAAGGGGGATGCGCTAACAATTAGCCTACTGACCTACGTATGTAATCAATATAATTGAATTGATCTACTTTAACTACAATTCATACCTCTTTTTTTTTTTTTCTTTATTTTTTTAATCGATGGTTTGGTGCTGATTAAGATTTAAGATTTAAATCTCCAAATTTTTTTTTGTTTCTTCTTTTATTATTAAGATGTGGATTGGACTATTCAAAATTAAAAAAAAATTGTTAGAGCGAATAGCTACGATATAGGTACATACGTAGTTTAATATTACCTCTTAAAGTTTATGGGAAGATAAGCAGAATAAGTCCTTCTTGAAAGAAAGCCCACGAGCAAAAGAAAGAGTTTGGATTCCACGATTTTAAGCTAGCCTCAAATTGAGTGGTAAGGTTGGCATTACTTCCATTACTTAGCGAAGGAAGTTAACTATGCTTCGTTGAGTTTTACACTCAGAATTCCGCGCATGAAGTTGCAGGGATGGTAAAGAAATAGTTTAAAAATAAAAACATTCGTAACAATGTGCTGCCATTTTGCGGTGCAATAGTGCTGCCATTCTTTTGGCTAGTTTCCAATGATCGCACCGGACTTTTTAATGTCGAGGTCAATTGGCATTCGAACTGATATTACACTAATCCACTAATTAGCATTCGAAAAGCGGCTACACTTAAGTACCGTTCTCTAGGCTTTTCACACCTTTTTTTTGTTCGCAGCCGAGCTCTGAATTTAGCCGCTAGAAGGAAGTGGTTAGAGTCAGCGTTTTGTCCTCGGTATGAGTGCACATTAAAGATGTTCGAATATCGCGTAGCCAATGGGTTGGCAGTTTGACCACATGGAGCAAAGTCGATTTGCCAGAAACTTCTGTTGATTGTCATTTCTTGCGGACTGTGCTAACCTATTAAATAGCCAAAGGTGTTGAAGCCATTTTATTGTTCAAGTTCTCCGGGACGATTTATACATCATACTCCGGATAAGCTGCATGAGCACCATCTAGCAGGTCGTAAAACCCCTTCTTGAGTCTTCTGCTTCATCAGCTGGGGAGTGTACACATTTGAGATTCTAAGACTTACTTTGAACGCAGATAATGACCTGGCAGACACTCATTGGTTTACAATTAATGGCGCAAATTTATACGCCATTAAACTGCACTTTAAAATTATACTAGCAAGTGACAAAGTCAAAATTTGAGTTTTCATAGTCAACATAAAGTCTACTTTGTTGTTATCATCAAGTTAAAGTCACCCGAACCTGGTTTTAAATATTTATTATGGAGTAATAATAAATTCGCAAAAATATCTTTTGATTGCAGATGATTTCTCCCGACGAATTCGCAGAATATTTTCGCCAAAGAAATACCCAAATATGTATATAAAGTAGATTCAAATATTGGTTACATTTTTTGGACTTTATTCAATTAAATACATTTTTTATTGGATAAATTAAATAGTAGTCTTTCATTTCGTATTTACTCAACATTGTAAAAAATATAAAACTGTCACTTCTATAAATTGAGATATTTCTCTCAAATATTTATCAGAAAATATGAAAAAATATGAATAAATGTAATTAAATGAGTGCATTTGAAATACAATAAATGCACAGTGAATGGCCGAATGAAAAAAATAGTTGAATGCGAATTCGTGGCGGACAGCACAATGAAATTCAACATACAAAAAACAGAAAATAACTCAATCGTTCAGTGGGCAATCACAGTGAAAGCCAAAAAATACAGAAAAAAAATATTTGTAGTTGAACTATTGTTGTATACCTCGGAGGTATAGAAAACTATATGAAAAATCAATTGGGTTGATGTTTATTTTGTATGAACTTTTAGTGCGAGTGAACAAGTGACTACCTATTTGTACAATACGGATTGCTCATTAGCTTGATTAATTTTGAAAAACAATAGCAAATTTCCTCAAAAATGGATCCAGGGATTTTGGTCTGCATTTGTACTTTGAGTACTTGAGGTGGGGCTGAGAATACTGCATACTTAATTTGGCAAAAAAAAAAAACCTCGTTTATGCTATCTAGCTATCTGCTATATTCTCTTTTTGCTTAACGAGCTCCCGACCCGTAAAAAGTTATTGGCTCGCAATCTTCTGCAATCCCAGGCACGTCTTTCCAGTTTCCCAGACCCAGCGCTCTGACATCCCCGACAACT
This sequence comes from Ferdinandea cuprea, assembly GCA_963576555.1. Taxonomy (NCBI): domain Eukaryota; kingdom Metazoa; phylum Arthropoda; class Insecta; order Diptera; family Syrphidae; genus Ferdinandea; species Ferdinandea cuprea. The sequence continues at coordinate 142,770,888 of OY754958.1, read as the reverse complement.
TGATTTTTGAAATTTTTGAAAGCTGAGATTTGGTCTTTTTTGGTCTCTCGAACCTGGAGCTCTATTGCCAATTCACTCAAATTGGGCGAGATTTTGAAGTGTACGTGCTTTATATTTTTTGTTTCGTACAGCTCGTAGAAACAAAGTCAGATTTAATATTAAATATATCTAATTATATGAGCAGGGCGTTTCAGCAAAGTAGTAAACATCAGTAAGTTGATAGTCGTAGAGTTATGGCGAAAATATTATACTATTTTAACCGAACTCAAGTTAAAGTCATCAAAGTGAAAATGAGGAATAACTACACTTAATGCTCTAAACTTTGGAACTTCTATAGATTAAAAACAAGTTTGGAGTCCTAATTTAACAAGAAAAATAAAATAAATATAAGATGGTTTTATTCAATAAGTCTCTCTCCAGAGTCTTAAGGAAAAACGAGAATAGACTACGAAAAAGAGTCGCACTTCGGTATAAAAACCACTTTAACCTTCGAAGAGTAAGGAATCCTCCAGAATCCAGGTATTTATAAGTTCAAGTCCCTTCTGCATCTCTATCAGTGTCGTTTTAAGCTATCTTTGTAGTTGTCATATTCCGCCGGGGCTCTAGAAGACTTCGGATTTTTACAGCACTGTACAAAGTACAGTACTTTTTGTACAGCATTTCGATGGACGACTTTGACTTCTTCTATCAAAGTATCGACATCTGATACTGAGCTAGCCGAGATGCTACGCTAAATACGAACTTCAAAGCAAATCCATTGAACTATTTTGCAATACCCCCATTGACAAACATGTGAACGGACGGGATTGAGGCAAACCCTTTTTCCCCCTTTTTTATCTTTCAGCCTCCAACCTTTATTATATATTACATTGTGTGGCAGCGCTATCAAAATAATACTTGTCAGTTCCAGTCGAAAAAAATTGCAAATGATGCAAATATCATAGCAGGTTTACACTGTTCGACAAATTGACATTACTTTTTTATCCCAGTCGATGTGGACGCTTGTCATAAACAAATTTTGCGATTACAGTGCTTGGTGCAGTTGACTCGGACATTTTGCCAAACAATCGAATGGCAGCTAAAGAATGACGAGACACGTAAGCTTTTCGAAATACATAGTTTAAAAACGATTCTTTATCGTTATCGAATGTTAACAAAGTCTCATCGTATCAGTAGGTATAAGAGCATACAGTTTGATGCGGAGACAAATTGAAAATTTATTACAATAGATCCTTATTGACTAGAATGTAGGATATAACATATGCCACTAATCTTAGTCTATTGTTATTTAAATTGCAAATGAACATTTCTCAAAAGTGGCATTTGCATAAGACACACGAGATCTGTGATAGCAAACTACATACCCACATGGCATGCAATAACTTGACAGACAAATGTTTTGCCATTGTTGGTATGCACTAAAACAATGTCCCATTGTTATCCATTTGTGAATTGAATTTTTACAGCAATCAATCGGAATCTGTCGCACAAAATTGGATTCACAATGAAAAATGACAGACCGAATCCATTGATTGTATCCCTTTACAATCTAAATAATGAATAAGGCACATTTTAACATTGAATGTGACCGCTTATCAGTCTGCTTCAAAAGACTTAATAAAAAATTCCAATTTACAAAGAACCTCAACCCAATTAATCCCTAAAATGACAAAAATCAAAGCAAAAAAAAAAAGTAATGAAAATATTTCAGCACTTTAGATACCCTCATCATCTGTTTTTCTTCTTCAGACCGGACCACATCCCAATGTTAATTCAAAATCACCTCTAATTTCCATTAAAAGGAAACCTAATTTCCGAAACACGAAGTGTCTCATTATTCATCAGGCTCGCCCCCTGCCCTGAGTTAGGGACAGCGTTTTCGCACCATTGGATTTTATTTTCTTGCATATTTCAATAATCCGGCAAACTTTCTCGCCACACTTTTACATTTTATTTATCCATTCATCCGTTGGAGCCAACAAAAAAAAAAACGTAAAAATAATATGGGGAAATTAAATTTTCCCTAATCCACAAAACCGTGAAAATACTTTTAACGATAACTTTTTGTTTGGGCTTAATTGCGTCTGCTGTGGGACTTTTCCATATTCCTAAGAGTTGTTCCTAAGCAAATAGATTTCAAAGTTAAAAGCAATCTGGAATGCCAGATTCTTTATTAGTATAATTTAGATCAGAAGAAGTATTAAAAAATGAAGTCCTGCTTTTGACAGTGATTAAACTTTGTTCTGAAATTTCAATGTAATTATCCCAAATGGGTTGGACAAGTAAGTTGAGGGAAGTTTCCATACTCATATGCCATTTATTGGTGGACCATCATCAGGTCATGAGTTATTTTTTCCTAGTTCACTGAAACTATTTTCTATATAATAGTGATATCCGCACTCATGTTAACGTAAAGTGGATAGCTTACATCCAATGCCAACCATCGGGAAGTATTTTTTTCCATTCTGCACCTTTACGGTCGTTTATTGACTACCTGACATGAAATGAACCCGAAACATCCCCAAAGTGATTCGCTCCCCCAGAGCAATTGCTGCTGCCACCACCATTCACCCACTCAACAAAAATAACACGTCTGTTGAACGCCTAATGACTCACAAAATTAAGTTAATAATATTTCCATTTCCAGCAAAGAAACCACTGTTTCGCAAAATTGAATATTTTTCTACATCAGTGCTAAGCCAACACTACTACTGGTTGTCAGCCAGCCCAGCACATGGAGCCCATCGCTTGCGACAGACCAAGTGGAAAAGTATCAAATTCATTACAGCACAACAGCAGGGAGTGCCTTCCTTATCATCAGAAAATAATAAACTTGTGCGTTGTTTTTTTTTTTTTTGGTTTTTGCTCCGTTCTTAATGGGATTTGGATGTAGCGTGAATATCATCCGCGCAAACAATTTTGAGATACATTTACTCCCGAAAAGTGGCATTAAGGACAAATTGTGCCTAATATGAAAACGAAAACTGTGGCACGCAATATTATTCAGAAAACATTATTTCCGTATATTATCCTTAGAACTATGTTAATTCAGTCATTCTGTGTTCATAAATCTCTGGGAGATTTAATTAAAATGTTGTCGGCCAGCTTTAAATTGCTGTCTGCGGAGAAAGAATATTTTGTTTTAAATATTTATGCGCTAAAAATATCGACATTCTAAGCAGAATGACTACAGGCAGCGATACTACTCTGTAAACGTTTTATCTTCAATCTATCAGAATAATGATATCCATCTTGATGGTGTAACCTGCCTTGGGCCGTAGGCATACCACAACGATGAATTCAAATTGATTTAAGTGCCATTTGTTTAAAGGTTGAACATTTTAAAGCCCACAACCTTTTAGGAGTATTTTAAGTTTGTAGTAGGGAGGTACAATTTGGTACAAGCGAAAAAATGCGTTTGTTTCAGAATTCGGATTTTTTTTTGGTTTCCGATTGACACGAGGGCATTTATTTTTTATCAATTAACATTCATCGTTCGAAATTAAAGTAAGAATTCGAAATATTATTAACAAAGAACAAATATTTTATATACGAAATTAAGCAGGCACATACGTAATAAAACACATGGACGCGCCCACTATGGATGTTCATAGTTGATTGCTTATAAAGAAAAATAAATCTGCAGATGAAAAATATGGCCTCTGTAGCTTAATTAATCAATAGAATGTTTTAATTAGCTTGCTTTAGCATGGGCAACGGTATTTATTTCATCATTAATTAATGCAGGATGGATGGCCACGAGAAAATTAATTTATTCTTGTTGCTGATCTACAAATTATAGTTCCTCATCATTTCAACAAGTAGAAAGTTGTCTGTATTTTTACCTACATATTTATTTAATAAAAATAAGTGTATGTAAAATCGCCAAAAAGATAACCGAGCACTTTGATACCGAAAAAGATTGGAGACAAGGCGACGCGCTATTGTGTAGCTTCTTTAGCATCATCCTTGAAACAATTTTGTAAAAGTCTTCTCAACTGCTGACGATATTGACGTTATCGAAAGATCGCATCGTGCTGTCAGTGATGCATTTGCAAGTATTGAAACGGGCTGTCAACGAGGAAGGCATCGAATTGACGACTAAAAAAAACGTCATGATGGACATGACATGTTGATGTTAAAGACATGTTAAAGACTTTGTCTTGCTTGGCTTTATAATCACTGCGCAAAGTTGCATCGGCGCAGAAATCAAACGAAGAATCACTTTTGCCAATCGCTGTTTCTGCCGGCTAAGAAAGATTTTAAATAAGTCCCTAATTATCCCGGTTTTGCTGTATGGTGTTGTAGCATGGACTCTGCCGAAATCTGATTAAAACATCATGTCACTGTTGATAGAAGCAACTACGAGGTGTTAAGGGAGTTTATCTACCTCGGTGTGAATATCCACGAAAGACAACTTAGTGGAGATCCGTAGACGTTACCCTAAGAAACCGCTGCTACTTCGGTTTGGCGAAACGGAGGGCTTGAAAACTCCTAAATGGAAGGACAAAGTGTATGCTCTATGGAACCCTTATTCTGTCAGATATGTAATACTGAGCCGAGTGCTGGATGGTATGCAGGAAAGGAAATCTTTTACTGGGCTGCTTTGAAAGAAAAATTTTTCTACGGATATTTGGTCCTGTGTGCTGAGAGGATCTTTAAATCCCAGCCATGGTCTGGATAAATGGAATCAGCGTGCCCGGGATAGCAGAGGATGGAAGGCTGCCGAGTCTCAAACAGGGACTCTTCACGGGTAGTACATAAAGCAGTTAAGTACATAAAGTAGTAAATAAGTATGCGTAACTGAAGTCAGCTGGCTGGGGACTGCGCTAGTTTTTATGCACAGTGTACAGTGTAAGATGTTCGAATGCAGGATACGCATTTAACATATTAAAGGTGCACATATTTTGAGGGATAAAGTTTGGTTTTGATCACTTTCTTTGTCTTTGAATGCGAACACCATGCGAACAGTATACGAAACAAGTATCGCAAAATCATTAAGGATGTAGCCGGAACACCGTGGGTTCAAACATCCCAGAGAGAAAAGTGTGGTATCACCTGAAAAGCAAGGAATGAAGAGGGCAATTAAAGCTCAAGGGCCCCGCAATCGAAACAGTATCCAAATGTTTAACAAGAAAGATAAGTAACTATCGGCTGTGGAAACCCAGAAACCGAAGCAAGGGAATTGAAGAAGTTTCAAGCAGAATTTCTAGATGCTAAAGAGAGAGTGGTGTGACAAAAAGAAAACTCTTGTCCAGTCATTGCAGAAAATTAAAGCTACTTTTCTTATGTCGTTTTCGATTGGTTATCGGGAAATAATTTTCGATGGGGGATGGATTTCATTTGAATTTGAAGTGTGCACGTCGTTCATTTGTGTTGTTCCATCCGCTCCATGGCCAATCTAATGTCGATCAAGGGGATAGAAAAAAATAATGTTGGGCACTTACAGCCGTATTTATTAGATTTCCTTAAAACACTTCTCAGAGGTTGCTTAGTTAAATAACGCGAACGCGAAAGTATTTACGCAACCTTTACGGATATTTGCTGAAATTCTGATTTATAAACGATTTTCCTCTGTGTTTTAACTAAACGAGGTTTGTGTCTAAATACGTAAGAACACTTAGAAAACTTAGAAAACTAGTACCAAAAACATAAGATTCTACTACATTCACTACAGAAACTCAGCTGCATTTGGCATATTTTTGTATATTTAAATTGAAATATTTTGCGCAGCATGATGAACCATCAAAATAAAAGAAAACGATTTGTTTATGTAATATGTTACAAAGGCACACATATATATACTCAATTATACGATTTGTCTCGGGTTACTTTGTTGGCTGAAAAAGTTAATTAAATCGATATCCTTCACAAAAGCCTCGAAATCAAATGTCATTTTGATATCTTTTTATACCTTTTTACAACTTTTTTGTTTTAATGAAAATATAAAAATGAAATTTGCAATCAAAAACAAATTTTACACATACCTTACGCAGCCTCTAAACACAAATTTTGTTGTTTAGGTTACGCATCGCTTAAACAACGTTGCTTAAGTTTTATAAATACTGTTGTGCTGCGTAAGGCAGTTTAAGTCTTGGTTAAAGTTACGCTGGCCTTAAAATAAGTTTATAAGTGGAGATTGTTAATTTTTTTTTTTAATAATAATTTAGTCTAATCTCGTGTGACTGTTGCACGAAAGCAATAAAATTGGTTGTTGTTAATATATAACCAACTGTCGTATCCCACTGCAGATCCCTTACAATTGTTTCTATTTATTAATAAAACATAGAACGAAACAATATACTCATACAATGCAGTCTAATTTTACCAAAGTTGATTATAAACCAACAAAGGCTCCTGTATAAATAATGTGGATATTTTTATATTGACCGAGAAACAAGCATGCGAAAATAGAAAACACAATATTTATCCGCGTAAGAAAATTTCAATTTCAATTCAACTGCCAACGGCCACGTTTTGACAGTTTTGCCATTCTTATGTTGTTTTCGTTTGGTAATCCGGAAGAGCTCTCCGATCCGTGATGCTAATCGAACAAGCAGACACATTATATTTGAATTTGAAGTGTATTCGTCGTTGGATTGGTGTGTATGTATTTCCAACTGACTCACTGCCAATCTGTCGATCATGAAGGGGATGGAAGAGAAATAGTACTAGCCGTTTTAATACGTCCAATATTAGTTCATTATTTGTTTAGTTAAATTTGGTTTAACTTCCAGCTAATCTCGTCAAATTGATTAATGAGGAATTATTAAATACATCAGCAGCAATTATGACATTTATCGATTATGACGTTTATGGTGTTTGAATGGCTTAATGCTTCCGGTTTTGATTCTGAATTCAAATGGCGTTTTCGTTTGGAAATCCGAAAGACTTCCGGACTCTTCTGAAACTGTTCGTTTGGTACTAAAATGAGAGTTCCTCTCCTAGAAAGAAGAGAAATTCGCTTCTGACGCCAAAATCGATAAATTTAATTTTTGTTGCTGATGCATTTCCACTTGATAGTTCTTCAATATCGTCGATATTTGAAAAAATATTTAGTATAATATAAACATATTACTATCGCTAATATTATTTTTCTTCCATCATCGTCATCAGATTGGTAGTGAAACGGTTAGAAATATATATACACAAATGCAACGACAAATACACTTCAAATTCAAATGTAATGTGTTTGCTTGTTCGATTGGCATCCCGTATCGGAGAGCTCTTCCGGATTACCAATCAAAACCGACATGGGACAGTCGCTAACTCCTCTATAGATATAGTATAGGACTAGATCTTGAAAAATCTTATCTTCGAACGAACTTCCAGGGATAAGATTACGTAATACCACAATCGTCTAGCGATATCGTTTATACAGCAGTCTATCTATTTTTTTGATATGATTTTATAAACCTAGTCAGGACATTTCCTCTAACTTTCGTTACAGACTTTTTTACAGTTTATTAAAGGAAAACTTTGAAGAAGCAATAAATGTTGAATTCTTTGGCAGTCTTGATATTCTTTGTTAAGATACTCATAATGAGTTCTTTGCTGGCACCCTACCCGCAGAGGAAGGAGAAGGATTTCAAAATTGCCAATACGTTGGCAAGGAATACGACCGCAAGGAATATCCCATTTCCGTTCTAACCCATTTCCTGTGTTTCTCCATTTCATTTTATGAACACACAAGATGAATTCGACCACTATACTAGCGTAGCTATATCACGAGAACTGAATAGACCTATCCCGAATTTTGTTCCGACACGTTTTTGGAAGTAACTGGATATTTAATATAAGTGGTTTTGATAAATAGCATAAACTCCTTTTCTTGAAAATTCATAAAAAAACACCCCCCAGCTCATTTGTTAAAATGTACTAAGCCCATTCATGGTTCCCATCCCTCGTTGTTCTCGAAACTGCGCACACATTTGAATGCGTGCATACATAGTTCTTTATGAGTTGAACAACTTTTAACGTTTGCATTTCCATCTCTATTTGACTGAAAAGCAAAGAAAAAAAACCAATGCTGCCACCATTTTACACACTCGACTTGAACTGCCAGCACCAGCATTTTCATTTCAATAGCGAGCATGTGAAAACTCCCCAATGTTGTGAAGGCTTTCTCGTTGGAACAAAAGTTCCTTTCTCAAGCAAAAGTTCTCAAACTGGAAAACTATTTCATTTTAAATACTACCACTCTCGTTTGCATCACTCCATGCATTAATTGAATGTACTAACCAAGTATACCCTGTGAGAAGGAAGTTGGTAGCTCCGTTCCGATGATTTTCTTTTAACAAATTGTTTTATAAATTATTTGAAATGTTTGCTTTTGAGAGCGCTGGCGAATGACACGAAGATATACACACGTCGGTTCTTTGATGCCTTCCAAATTCATCTTATTTAGTGCTAAAAATCTGCGAAGACAGTTTTCTATTCTCCTTGACACTCCATTTAAATTTAAAAACCAATTTCAGACTTGTTGTGAAAACCCCATTTATTCTTCTGACAGTAGATTAGGAAATACCATTCTTGACATACCCTTTGTAGCTGGAAGTGTTTTTCCTATCTGGGTAAGTATGTTTGTACCTCCTACAAAAGTGTTTCCTTTTTTTAACAAATAGCAAGCCAATATGAAGCTGTGTGCAACATCGTTTTCTCGAAACTATTCACATCGTTTTAACAAATGATGTAAATGATGTGTCTATGTCAACCACACCTTTCACTTTCATTGTGTATTCTTCTCTCCTTTCGAAAAGTAGGTACACCCAATCTATGGATCTCTACATGCGTCATTCGTTGTATCATTTGGGCCAAAAACGACAAGTGGTATGATCCAATAATTTGATTGAAAGAACAAACTCATTGTTCGTCGAGTACGGGACAGATTCGTTATCCTGGTAGATGTAACCGTTGAGAGGTTCATGAGGTATCATGACATACTTAGGTATTTCAACTGTTTGAATATAATACTGTCCTCGGGTATACGCCTACACTTCCAATTACATAACCATATGGTAGCAGAGTACATACAGAAATATAACGAATTAAATTAAACCCAATGTTGTCCATCAATTACTCCCACATCAAGCATGAAATGTGTACTGTTCGTTCCTTGTCAGCTTTAAGGACCCACAACACATCATAGATACCAGGCTTTCAAAGTAAGATGGATTCTCAGTAGTGCCCGACTTTCAAGTAAAGCCAAGTCGCGCCAGACTCTTTCCAAAAAATAAATTCAACAGAAATTTTCAGTTAATACTTTGCTACAGACATACATTTATATTTAAAGATAAGCTTCATTCAGAGTTCAAAAAGGCATTCATTTTCTTTTCGCTAAATTGGCGAATACGTTTCTTTAAATTATTTCCAACTTTATTCAGATGGCTTTTGATAACGCTCCCAAAGAGATCAAGAAACTCATCGACCTGAAAGGAGACAAACAACAGAATAACAAATAAGCTCTGAACAATGACGATTTTCCACTTAACTTACTGTGTAATCCTTTTCTGGTTGTGCAAATTTAACAAACATACATTGTGGGGCATGTTTTGTGTGCTCTGTCCAGGGGTCATCTGTTGCTTCCCATCCATCCAGTATTTTATCGCAAACAAAGCATGCAACAGTGTCAATCTCTCGCTCGTTGCCGCACCAATAGAATCCTGCCTCAGCCATCTGTGTGTGATTGTGATACAAAAATAATTGAAATTAAATGGATTCTCTATGGATTCATGCATTTACCTTTTGGATACTACACGATTTATCATCTGAAAATGGCCATGCCTTGAAGGTTTCAAGTCGATGCTTTTCCAAAAGGTGCAATTTCTCAGCTCCTTCGATATTAAATTCACCAGCTAATATACTTAAAACCATTTTTCTTTCACAAATAACGTACGTTCGTAAGAAACAAGAAGTGATACAAATGAATTTACCCGCGAATGTGACGAAGAAAATTGAATAAAACGACGCTACTTTTGAATATGACAGCAGCTGACAGCTGATATAGGAAATTGTAGTAGATTGGTAAGCGATATTTATAGGGTAAGTTATACTCGAATCGATTGTCATAATAAAAATTAACTAATAAAAATTTACATAAGAAGTAAATTATCTTTTTTTTATCAAAACTAAGCTGTGAATGAGAAAAAATCCTTCGCGGTTTATTTATAAAACCAAAGAATTTTATACTGATGCGTAACGATACACGCACACCCAAAAGAATTGCGTCATAACTTCGAGTGACTTTAACTTTTCAATGTTAAATATATATTTCATGTATGTTGCGTAACCCTCTTTTAACATGAAGAGAACGCTTTATATACGAAGTTACGATAGTATACTTTGGAAAAAATAATGGACTTAAAAATCCAAAACCGTTGATTTAGTATTTACGAGACTATTCCGCTGGGGTGTAATTTATGTCCACCCCACCACATGACAAATATGTAATTTAGAGCGTTTATTGATATATTTATTAATCCCCGCATGCTTTCGAGTGCACGAGCTAGGAATGTGGAATCCAAGGCTGTAATAAACAATAAAATTAGGCCACCATAACTTAATCACGAAATTCTTGTAAGCTTGTAAGGCTTCAACGCTCGGCTCAGGGAAATACTATATAAATGGCTTTAATCGTACTTAATCGGGAAGGAAAAAAGTGTGTTGGATTGGATTTTTAGTTAATGTATTTGTTGCAGATTGTACCGAATAAGAAGCGAAAATCTGATTGACTTAACAACGATAAGAAATTGATTGAGGAATATCAAAAGATAAGAATTTATATTTAATAAATTCTAGTGATTTATAAATTACATAAGTACTGTTCTTCGCGCTGTGACAAAAATTCAAGTGAAAGAGATTACATTTACTTAAACGCAGCAGAAGCAGTGTTCTTAAGTCGTGGGAAATTTATTTTTTTGTGCGAATTTTGATGGTCAAAAACTGTCTCGTGGGGAAAGGGCAATTTTGTGGGAAATTCCATAAAGGTTTACACCTTTTGGTTTTATAAATATACCGATATAAAGCTGGTAGCATTTATGGCTGAACATAACCTTGCATTATATACAAGGGTACGATTGATTCCTATATTAAGAAAACTTAATTCGAAAATTATGCGAATTTGTGTTTAGGGTGAAAAAAAGTGTCCAAAAATAATTTCGATTGTCATAGCAAAAGTTGAAATAGACAAGCTAGTAAACGATTTAACAGAAAACTAATTTTCCGTATTAGTAGATGAAAGTACGCGCTTCTAAAAATATCTGCATCGAGGTCAAATACATAAATTCAAATTTCGAGCCGATAACGATATTACTGCATATGGTGGAACATAACGCTGTGGATTGTATTAGTACCGATTCGTTGTTAAACTCATTGAAAAATTGCTTAAGTGAAGTTATAATGCAGCTGCGATAATAGACAAGAAAAATTTTGTTTTCATTTACATTGTTTTCGGACAAATGGAAAGGAAAAAAAAGAAGGAAACAAAAATGTTCGCGGGGAAAATCCAGTCCAAAGACATACTAACACTAAGCAGAAGCACAACGAATGCAAGCACAACCAAGGGAAAGAAACAAAACAAAAAAGTAGTTAAACGGCACGCACAATAGAATTATGTGCAAGCAAAAAAAGATGATTTTATTATTGGCTAGGTACAGTGAGGCAAACAAAACTAAATTTAACATGAATAGAATTTCACTAATTTAAATTTGAGCAAAATGAAAAATTACGTCAGAAAAAGCTTTTATTTTTGGCACAGCTTACAAAATTTGGTATACAAATTTAGTCCAAAACAAGTTAAAAACGGCCAGTCAACAATCTTTCCTCTGGGGGCAAGTACCGCTCACGCAACTTCGTTGTACTGCTCGGGGTAGGTGCTTTCGTCGTTTGCGCAGAGGACTAAGTCAAAAGTACCTGGGTGGTTCGCTGCGCTGGATTTAAGGATTTCGACTTTCTTTTTTCGGGCGGCGGGTCCCGCTCACTATTTTTCCTTTTCGATTTGATACTAAAAATACTTTTTTGGTGTTTTCTCAGCTTGGTTATATGGAAAAAATGCCGATATTTGATCGGTTTTTCCTAGGAAATAATGCCACAAGTTTGTATCACCAAGCAAATTTATGTAAGAATGTGAAAGAAAATTGCCACAATAATTTTAAACCCACCTTAGATATGCTGCAAGCCTTCAACTCCAGCGTTAACGAAAAATACTACTAGAATGTACTTTTTTTTTGTTGCAATACCGTAATTTAATTTATAAAATTAAATTAATTTAATTTATGTACATATTTATGTATATTGTTTTCTATTTCGTTATTGTGTAAGCTTAAAGGTCAAAATTACTCTGAAATTTTATGCAGTTAATTTTTTAAAACTTTGCGGTTTTTTGCCAAAAAAATATGAAAATGTGTCTTACAAAAATCTGGCAAGCCTGCCTATGACTAAAACTATTGCTTTACCTTTGGTAGAAAAATAAATTCTTAAATAATATCAATACCTCCCGAACTGACATAGAATGAGTTATAAAGTAAATATTTAAAATATGTAGTTCTTTTTTTAATAACATTTCTTCTTACTAATACCGCTTCTTTGTAATTTATAAAAATAAATATTAGGCGTAAACGGCCCATGCAGGACATAAAGCCCTAGCTTCTCCGACCATTGTCTGTGCGAAGTTATATTATTGACACGAATGGCGGTACCTACAGTTTGATGTCGATTCCGAATGGCAATTTATTTTTGAGAAGCTTCTGACATTTCTTACTCTTGGATGTTTGTCAGACGTTCGCAAGAGGTGGGGCAGCGAATAAAAACTTTCAGGTGGTACAGGTCGGGATTTGAACCGGCGAAATCGCTTTTTAAATATAATTTTTTATATATTTTTATATATAATTTAAATATTAAAATAACATTATTTTCCAATTAACTTCAATTAACTTCACAAAAATTTAACTAAACAAAGGGGAAACAAAAATTACGAATAAATATGATGTAGTATGGATGAACAAGGATCAATAATATAAACAATTGTTCGGAAAAATCAGCATTTCTACGCTGCAGTGCGGTCAAGTGTTTTTAACAGCTTCCTACGTAAATTTACTTTGAAGTCAATATAAAAAAAATTTCAGCAAAAAAAATCAAACAATTTAGCAAAGTAATTTGTTGAACTCTAATGCTTGTCTTTCCGCCCACGAATGTTTTTATCGTCTATTCAACTTCTTATTCTTAACAAGAAATTCGGAAATCAACTGTACCAACAAAACTTTACAAGACACAGCGGTCCGTCTCGAAACGGTGTAGCTATCCGTGAAATTTGTGTGTGTAATTAAAAAAAAAAAGAGATATAAAACTTTCACAACTTGGGTGTTGCGATTTCTAGAACGTATCGATATTTCCCGAGAACTTGAATCGATTCTCATGCATATTCCAGAAATAATAATAAAAATTGTAGACAACGAAGTTATACGAAAATTATTTAGAAGTGCGCCATCAAAGGCCTTCTACTCGGGCAACTATGCATCCAAAATTCAACCAGCATTAATAAAGAATATTAATCGAACAAGAATCCTTCATTATGGGTGGCTGGAACTACTATAAACATTTACATATCTTTTCAGATCGATTTCAGTATTTAATTAAGGGATTTTCTTTGAATCGTGATTTTCTTTGAAGTTGTTTAATAGAAAAACTGAATTTTCGAGTCGATACTGCAGAAATCCTTATAATGTTTTTGAGTTTTACTGCGTATTGAGTTACAGTAACGAAACTAAACAGGCACCGCCCCAAATATAATCTAAATTTCTGGTTATTTAAAGTTTGTTTACAACAACATTAAAGTCTGATCTTGTTTTTCGTTCATTGGAATTGGATAATGGATTTGTAAAAGAAAAAAAAAACTATTGTAGGAAAAAGGAGAATCGTGTTGGTGTTTCCTGCCGACCCAAATCTCCTGCGATAAATAGGTGAGGGAAGTGGTAGCAGAGTAGTGGTATTAATTTCTTCTTAACTTAATTAAGATTACACGGCCACTTTTGCGAGTCATTTGACGCTGTGACAAAAGCTGTCATTTTAATGTCGCTCGTGTGATCGCCATTTTTGGGATAACATTTTCGGCGTCATTTAAATGACTACGAAAATGGCAGACCAAATGAAATGAATTTTGGAGCATTCGAATGACGGACAAAATTTGATCGCCCTCTAATGACGTCTTGGACAAATGACTAAACTTTTTGGCTGTTGCGTCATTTAAATGGCAGCGTCCAAACGAAATTCTTGCCATACCATTTTTCTTCGCAAACAACAAATGACGCAGCATATAATTATAATATAAATAGATATCTGTGCTTTCATTTCGATTTTTGTCTCCTGGGGAAAGAACGTAATACTTAACACACTGTTTTCTTTTCGTCGTGTTTGTGTTGTTTGGTACCTATTGAAAGAACTGAAATACGAACCGTCGCCTTTAATTTGGACTATTCAGTTGTGAATGTATGTTTTGTAAATTTAAACAGTGCACGCGGTGCAACGAAGTCGAAGTCATTACCATGTGATCGCCATTTTTTCGCTCGTCATTTAATGGGGGAACAGAAAATTCTAAATGACTCACAGTGTCCTTCAATTGATTTTGGGAACAAATTACGATGATAGTCATTTCGTGTGATCGCCATTTTTTCGCAAATGACCAATGACGAATCGTAGCTTGAATGTCACTCTAATGCTCCATTTTTCCCTGACGTCACAGCGTCATTTAAATGACCGTGCAATCGTACCTTTACATTACTTAATAGGCTCCCGACTTCCGGGGAGTTTCTGCCTGAGACACGGCAGCCTTCTATCCTCTCACGGCCAAGCAGTATTTAGTTATACAGACTAAGCGCTCTGGCATCCGCGATGGCTTGGTGTTTGAAACGTGGATTTGGTTTTCCCTGTCGTCTTGAACTAGGAGAAGAACTGGCAGGCTTAGTTTCATACAGCTTACACTTCGTCTTTCGAGTTAAGCGCTTTGAACCCATTTGTGTTGCCAAACCGATGTGACTCCTTGACCACCTCGAAGTTTCGGCTTTCAACAGCAGTTTGTTTGTTGCTTGTTTGTTTGTTGAAAGCATGTATTTGGTTTTATGCTCGTTAACTTTAAGACCAACTGCCAACTACCGACTAGTTATTTTTTTTTTAAACGAGCAATTTTGATTTCGGATTAGTATTACCGTTTACCTTTTCCATTTTGAATTTCCAGTTGAAATTATTAGTATTTATTGTCTTGGAAATATTATGAAATCTTGCAGTAACACACTCCGGTAGTAGTGTGTTAATCCAACGAAGGCAAAGATGATACAAAGCTATCGCAAAATGTAAACAAGAGGAAGTGCGCTCAATATATAAAACGAAAACATGAAAACGCCGCCGCAATGTTTGTAGTACTTGCACATATACATTGGATTTTTGATTTAGCTCTAAAGTTGAAGTTGAAGTGGATGTTGAAGTAGTTGTCTTCTTCATTAAGAACCACTGATTCTAAAACAAGCGGTGTAGCTGTCAAAGTCGATGTTGATATTGTCGCTGTGTTTATTTCTTTCTACCATAAGGAGTGTAGGCAAAGGTAAGATTAGACTACATGCCAAGTGGTCAAATACTGGCCAAAACTGTCATTTGGTCATTATTTGACAGAATGGTATGCAGTATTATCTTAACTTACTTCATGGCTCTAGTTTCGTTTTCGCCTTGTGGCCAGAGATTTTTGCGAATCGTTTTTGTCTACCGCAAAAGAAAACCCCACTTCAAGTCAAAATATATTTCACCATTCCCACTATCCTTGGTTTGTGCTCAAGTTCAAATAACGAAATAACCTCATTAGCATTTCATTTTTCTCATTGTTCCCTTAATATTTATACGAGTATTCACGACATACTTACAGATATTAATACATAAAGATAACGCATTTTCTTTGGAAAAACCAACAAATGGTTTTGACAAGAAATATGTCTAATTCAAACACAATTAAATGTTGACAGCAATACCACACTGTAGCTTTTTGCTTTCACACAGCAGACATGATGTGAGAATTCTTTGTTATTTTTTGTATTATCAAAAACAAAGCCGAAGAACAATAGAACAGTTCCACCGACGAAATTGTATTAAATTTATTCAAATAGCTAGAACATACATACTCTCTGCTGAAAAAATTAATATTGATTTAAGGACTTAAAGTGTTGCCATTTCTGTTTTTAAAAATTCTCAACAATATAAATTGAGAGTAAGTATTGACTCGGAAATAACACAACCGTCAATCTAATATCTTTAAAATGATATAAAATGATATAAAGTGAAAAAATTAAAAAAAAAATTCCCAGGAAAAATCTCCCAAATATTTTGGCATAAATGATGTGAATTTTTGAATTTTTTCAAAATTCTTTTAGACAATTTATCTATTTAAGGAAACTGAGGAAACGCAAAAAAAAGTTTTGTAAATTATACCAAATTAAAAAGGAAAAACGTTTTAAAAGACAAGATGATAGGGCCAGAAAGTTGCAAAAAAACATAACTTTACATGTTTTTACTTAATTTCAATAGCATTGTCTTGCAAAGCAAATCGAACCTTTAACTATTACTCCGCAGGCGGCAGTTACCGCTCCCGCAACTTCACTACTCCGCTCGGAGTACTTTTCGCCAGGCAGAAATTAATTTGAAAATTAAGGCAAAAGCAACAGTTTCCTCTGATCTTATTTTTAAACCAAATTTGGATATTTACTTCTGACTTTTTTTCCAAAACACTTTTTGGCGTAATTTCAGAAAGTTGCAGATTTTGATAAAACTTGCACTGGAGTTTCAATAATAATGCGACTCCTTCTAATGGATGTGACAATGATACTGACACCGATGCAATGATACGGTTACGTACAAATTTCACGCCAGGATCTGAGAAATGCCATTTTCATGGTTAGTTTCGAAAACTCAGTCAGATTTCAGCTGCTGATGCTTCCTGTGTGAAGTAGTTAGTAGTGAGCTTCCGTTGAAGACAGGGTCGCCTATAGATACAGTATTCGATTGGAAAATTCTACGGTCTGCGGCTTGTTTATTAACACTAGCACTAGTAGGCTGTAGGCGACTTATAGGCAGATTGGCAAGCCATCACGCTTTTGCAAAACAATTAAATGTGATCTAAATATAACCGACGCTTGTGGAGAAGGCGAAAATGCTGACATAAAGAATGAAAGCCTCCTGTCTTGATGTACTTTGAAGATATAGAGAAACAGGAACTTCGAACCAAAATCGCGAAAATCGTAAAAATAGCCGTTTAAAGGAAATTGTTTTTCTGAATATTTATTTTAAGCCCAAAGAATGTAATTTTTAACATTTTTATTGAGTGAACATAATATTTAGGCCTAACCTTGCAGAACAACTGTCTTTATCACATTATTCTGTGAGCAGAAGCATCTTTAAAATGAAAGCTGCAGCTCGGAGCGTTGATGCCCTACTTATCTTAAATGTCCACCGTACAGTTCTTTGAACTGTATGCTGTACCAATTTTATATATCGAATGTTTGTATAGATGTTTTTCTTTCCAAAATTGTCAATACAAAAGAAAGTAAATATCTTATGAAACAATTCTTGTTCGTAATGATCACGGATATCTTTATATGTGTTTGAAGGACTCCATGCATTCATGATTTATAGAGTATGGCTGGGATTATTAACCCTTTATCGCCTAAACGACGCAATTCCGACATCTGAGTTTTAATTGTTACCATATGATGAATTGAAAAAGAAAAATTCGGAACCAACTATTTCCTCTGTTTTCGAGGGTGAAAGACCACCCTCAGAAAAAATTAAAAAAAAGTACCTGGAGAAAACAAATTGATTTTTCTTTCCCTTTAAATTTTTTGACGAATTGACGAATTTCTTTCTCGAAAAAACTATAGAGATGTACTATAAAATCTGATTTGAATTTAAATCTGTTTAATTACCAAATACAGAAACTAAACTTAAGATTACTGTGTAAGCATCTCAAACATTTCTGCAAATTTTAGAAAACTTCATGGATCTACAAATCTGTTGAAAATTGGGTTTAGTCTGTAATTTTTTCTTTTCCCTCTACCATGCAATATCTACCTTAAACATCAAATAAGATCTTACTTTAAATTAAAAGAAAATAGGCAACACTGACTGGACCATGTTGAATTTATGTAGCTACCTCCTAGAATTAAATAAAGACTTTTTCCTTTATAGACCTTGAATTGAAATTAAACTATTTCTGTACCCATATTGTTAATATGTATCTGTATTTCAAGTATCACTTTTGACCTTTATTCAAATATTTCAAAGACTGAAGAGACTATAGTATAATTTGGAATGAAATGGTGGTTTAATTTGCCAGACTTTACTTTGTGTTCAAATTGAATATGTCTTATGAGGTTGTTGGATGGAAATGAAATGAATATGTCTGCAATTTAATTCTCCGTAAACGTAATTTTTTTTTATTGCATTGAATGCATAATGTGAAATGAAAATCCAATTAATTGGTTTCCACTCATTTAATGTATTCAGAACTATTGAATTAAATTTTACAAATTTAATCATGAAAAAAATGAAGGAAAATAAATTCTATATAGGTACCGGTTTTATTGATAAAATGAAAAGACGAGACGGACATTGGATATACAAAAGAACAGAATAAGTAGGGTTTACTAAGAGAAGTGTGCAAGATGAGAAGTGAGGAAGGATCATACGTTAAAAATGAAGCATTGAGGCATTTTAGACAACTTTAATGTTGGAGGGAAATAAATTCCATAATTTAAAATTGTGAATGAGAAACAAGAGTGAGAAAATAAGATAGCGATGAAGCAGCAAAATTTAGTTTGCGATACAAGTATGTTGGGGATTCATGATTAATTATCTAATTCTAATGTTAAAACATGCAATTTCTTGCGTTAAAGTAGTTTTGCAATGTTCCCAGCCTAGCAAGCCTTGAAAATAAATCGATATAAGTATAATAAAGTGCCTTAAAATAATTTCTTAAAGACGCTGTTAAGTAAAAACTATAGAGTTTTGTTATATTGTTGGAAGTCTTAAAAATTCCACCTCAATAGATAGAAATAATAACTAATGCTTTGGTATCCGCTGATAAAACGGCGATTGCTTGTAGTGGATGTATTATCCAACTGATTGAAAGAAAGTGAGTATAGATAAAGTTCGGGTTGTTAGCTAAGTCGAAAACAGTTCTCCAAATTAGATGAAAGAAGATCTCAGGGAGGCAATACGAAAGGTTTGATTTCATATTAGTCCTTTCAGAATGTAAATTTGTTTAGAGAAAATACATTATACAAATACATTGCATTACTGAATATTTGTAGAAGGACAAATTATGTTCTGCTATGTTCTGAGATTATTTTATTAAGAGACAAATGAAGCATGCAACGACTCAAGGGCATTGTGGGCGCTACTAGTAGTAGTAATAAAGTGATCTAGTAAAGTGTAGTAGTATAGTGTTATTGTCATGTGCAATTGACACTGACATATTTGCAGATTTTCGCAGCTTAACTTCCTTTATACTGACGACCGACTTGATAAATCTGGCAGAAAGTCCTTTTACTCTTTAAATATAAATCAATAAATTAGAGCAGTATTTACGACATAAAAATGAACACAAGGGAATTCAAAGCATTTGACTTTTTAAGATCCCCTTGTGAAAATTGCCCCTAGGAAATGAGCTTATTTAAGTTGTCAAGTAATTCAATTATTTGGTGTCTCTGCTGGGTTCTTACCTTGCAAAATTCACATAGTATTGTTCTCACTTTAACTAAAACGAATGTACCAATTTGGGTAGATAAACTGAATGAGGTTATCCAAAAGATAGGTGACATCATAGTGCCCTTGCTCAAATAATATCAAATAATAGTGTCAAAGAGGACTCGCAGTCTGATAACCAATTGATATTTAGTCAATAGAAGCATGTGTTAACAGAATTAATGTTTAGTTATTACGGGTGTAGAACCGAGTAAGCAATACATTTAACGAGAATCCGACTACCGTTGAAGTAGTTTTGCAATGTGCGCCCTGCCTAACAAGCTTTAAAACAATTTAAATTAACTTTAAGACGGTTAATTTGCGGATGAATTGTCAAGAAAATATAGATACTAAGGAGTTAATATAAAACCTCAAGGATGGTGGTCAAAAGATACTGCAAAGTGTAACGAAACTGGGTATTTACTCAATCTCAAATTTATTAGACAACTGAAGAAGGCACTTCAAAAACTGCACACATTGCGTGAATGCCTTCGATCACTCTTTCAATAAAATTCAGTTAGATTTTAAGAGACAAGATATTCAATTTTAAAAATGTGTGCCTCAAATTAAGGAGTCAACGTTTCGGTGGATACAAGCCAGCCTTCAACCAAGTTTAAAAAAAAAATGCACAGATACGACTGATAAAAATTTGCCAAACAAGTTACGATATTACTTTTCATTAACAAGCCAAGGATAGGTTTACAGTGTCACCAAGGCATCAACAAGTATTCCCTTGATGACGACCAATGACAAACAAATATTTCGTCGGAGATAGAAAATACATAAGAAATAGTCCAATTAAATGCACTCGGTAGATAATTGCTTAGTTTCGAGGAATTCTAAATATTGTTCAAGTGCGGAAGAAGAAGAAGAAATCACTTTACAAACGCTACAAACGTTTTTCATTATGAATCTTGTCGAATACCTTTAAGCACTCGGTTAAGCCACAAAAGCGTTATATTACCAAGCAATCTCTTTTTGTTCCTCTCTTTCTCTTAACTAAGATGACGTCAATAAATTACCATATTTCTTCTTAGGCTGTTTGTGGCGAAGCGTATTTGAATAGCGTGATCTTTATAAACGAATTGGAAAGGGATTCAGTGCTTGTGATAGAGCGATTTCGTATAGTTTCGTTCGTGCTTAAACAACATGCATGCGTAAACTATGCCCTTGTTTCTGTGAGAAAGCAAATATTTTCTGCGTAAAAAAATATTTGTTCAAATAAAAAAAGAAGAGATCTCAGAGTCATCCGATAGCCAAAGAGCGGAGGCCATATTGAGAATTCCATCAACACGCCAATATCCTTAATAGTAAAATTTTCCCTTGCGCCCAAGAATGTTGTATTAATTTTTAATTGTTGTAATCATATTTCGAAGATTCCAATAACATTGCTTTCAGCACACACAAGTTCAATAACAAGTGTTTGTGTCGAACGGGCAATTGATTCTCTGAAGAAATTCAAAATATTTTGATTGCATTATTGTTCGTTGCCCTCAATGCGTATACGTGATGAATTACTACGAAGCAAAACCGTTTTTCATCTTGACCTGAAGCGTAAACGGTATGAATAAAATGTATTCATGAACTTCAATGGCTTGCATTTTGCAGATCTCAAATGTAGAAAGTTGCGTATGTATTAGTTTTTCACCTCGTTCTTCCACTTTAAACTTGGTGGAACTTTTTACTCCGTTTCATACCGCACACTTTCGTCCCTCTTCTAAAAACCGGTTTTCATCCGAAGGAATGCAACTCGTATACGTAGGCCCAATCGGTTCCAGTCACTTGAACGTCCAGTCCTTAAATTAATTTTCTGTGCATGGAATTCAGTGCTTGAGTTTTCCACTGTATGAAATAGGAACGAAACCCCTTTTGCCACAAACAACAATAATTTTTTTAAATAATATATAAAGTAATGAACCGAAAAAAAACATTGGGTTTGTATATACATGTGGATATCCTAGTCAAATATATCAAAAGTTTTAATAAAAAAGAAGAACTTGTGAACACATGAAATGGAGGCTTAAAAAACAGCTCTATTTACGTTCCTCTGTAATTCCTTATTGTCATTCTGCTATTTTGTTTCATTATTCTCGAAAAATACTTTAATATTTCTATGCTTTATTTCAGCTTCACTTTTGCACACTTTTAAGTCATTTAGTCACTTCGACTCCGAACAGACAATTTGATAAGCTTCTTATGACAGTTTCTTTACCTTGGTCGTTTGTAAGTTTGCAAGATCTTTGAGAGTAAATATACTTAATGTGGTACTTGGGTATTCGAGCATAAGACTTTCGCTTACCAGTCCAACTCACTAGCCACTGAGCAATCGCCCCGTTAAAACATCGAGATGACCAATTTCTGACCCTGAACCATTTTCTGTTCCTTCTGCATTAAGTCGAATTGATACATGTCATCGAAACTTGAACCAAGTGTTCAAGTATAAGTAAGCACCTTACTAATTCTGATTTCTGCCACGAATATTTTAATGTTATTAAACTATCTTCCCTTTCTGAAGTAAGCGTGTTGTCTCGCTACTGAAAATCAGTGGCTACAAAGAGAAATTGACTGTCATTGACACTAAGGGAGTCACGAAGGGCCATATCCACATTTTTAGCTTTGCTAAACTGATTCTCAATGTTGGGACAAAATGCATAGCAACAGCTCTATTGTCCTACAGCCCTGCATTCCAGTTCGATGATCAACAATAGAGTAACCGTTAGGAAAGAATTTCAATAAGTTTTCTGATAGTTTGACCAAAAGGTATTTTTTTACCCCGAAATAAGTTTGCTAATATCGCGTGACTTTGACATCTTTTATTTTTTTCCTTCAGTGCTACATTAAGTGGCTGACCTACTCGAATATTGACAATTATTTCAAACAAAACACTGTCCCGCATAAAGCATCTGGAAGCTTTAAATTGCCCAACTAAAGCAAATGATGTATAAAACTAAGTATCTTTATAATTTTAGAAATGTCAATAACCTGCTCAGAAAAGGGTAGGATTTTGAAAATATTATATTTGATTTATGCTTTTCCTTATAAATATATATAGGTCAACCCATTTCAACGAATAATAATAAAAAAGAAAATACATTTATTTATCGATTTACTAAAATGTAAGTGTCATTGATTCATATTGACAAGTCAAGTGGTTTCCCTATTAAGAAAAATGCTGATAACATTCTTAAATTATCTAAAGCCCCTCTGTCAATATATGCATGTGTGGTTACGAAGTTAAACAAAAACCCTTTGAATGTTAACTTCTCGAATATAGCCCACTTTAAAACTACACTTTACCTTCATCACTACAGCGAGAGAGGGATGGACTTCGATTGTATCAGTGACCTCCCTTTGCTTTTTGTTGAATGTTTACTGAATAGTCTGTGATTTAATTCTTCATTTAATCCCAACGAGTTGACAGAAACAAATTCGACATCAAGTGGTCCATCCTAAACAAATTACTGGAATCCACAATGCCACTGCCTTTCATGAATTTAAAGACAGACATCCTCCGTAGGCAAAATATACACTTTGGCATTCCCCCGCTTCATTGTAATACAAAGGACGAGTGTCAATAATCTTAGTTGGCCTTGGACATCTGTGAAGGCATTTACACTACTTATGTAGTCATGTAGTTTTCCATTGACACTCGAATGACAGCTCATCTTTTGAAAAGAAGACTGATTTGCTCCTTGATGGGAATTTTCAATCAGAAGCAATCAGTCACTCACTGCGAACGTCAAATACGAACACTTTTTCAATTCTGCCAGAAGATAAGCTGAAAATAATTAACCAATATTGCATTCAAAACAAGCAATGGATATTCGCATGGCTGACAGATATTTCCTCTATTATTCTCTTCATCGTAATCAACTGATAATCGGTAATGACGCCGATACGGTTACAAATTCTGTTTAACGTCACATTGCACATAATATGGAATTAATCGATTGCAAATCGATTACGGCTTACATTAATATGTAAAAAAATTCACATCCAAGAAACACGAGCGTGAGCATGTTTGACTACAGCCATAACGTCAAATTGTTTTAATAATATTTCTGCTTAAAATTCCTTTCGTATTGCTCCAAGGATAATGAAATTAAAACATTTGACAAAGACTTTATCTTAATTTTATGCTTTCAATAAATAATGTTATTATTCATTTCCTGCTGTGTGGCTTATAAGTACAGTTTCAGATGGGTTCTGTTTAATTTGGAAAACATTTCCTTGTGTACGATCAAAATTAAATCCTTTTCTTGGAATGGAAAATAAATATGTTTCTATGAATTTGATAAGATTGTAACTATTACATAAACACCTCGAAGGAGTTAAATCACTTTATTGAGAGATAAATAAAGCAGCAAAAAGGAGAGGAAAATAATGTTAAGAAAATATTAATTTTGAGAGATAAATTTGAGGAATATTGAGGAAAATTCTCATTTCAATATGTATCTAGAAAGATAGTTCCCTGCTGAAACGAAAGGGAGAAGTTAAATAGATATCATAATAAATTTATAGCTTTGAAATAGTCATGATAGATAGAATAGATAAATTGAAATATTTCCAGTCAACGCTAGCTTTTAGTACCCATACCTGTTTTTACTGTGAATACTGCTTAACGTGTTGATACAATTAGGCTGGGATTCGAAATGTTAAATGGTTTTTTGCTATTCAGCTTAACACAAACTATGAATATCTGAAACTAGGTAGAAAATAGTTTGTCCTGACTGACTGACTCAGCGCGCACATCCCAAGACGGTAAGGTTATGAAACTTGGAGGGAAACTAACTCTAGAGACGTAATTTAAGAATTAATTGTTTTGTTAAATACCAAAATGGACGACCCGTCAGAGAAATTCATTAAACCGAACTTACAAGCTTTTACAGAACGAGACAGCATATTTCTGGTCTAAGCTGGTAGGTGCTCTATCTTACCATAATTTCCTACAAAAACCACATGATAAAAGTTAAAAAATCAAAAAAAGAGCGGTTGATTTGATATCTTCTCTTAAAGAAGTAGGCTGGTAACCCTGATGACTTAATCGGATGTGATTCCAAAATCTCGGAATAGGTAAACTATTCAAGTGAAAAATTGATTTGGCAGTAGACGTTGATATCGAGAGTGTAGTTAATTTTCTTAAAGATCTAATATGTCTTCTACGTTTTTAACTCGACGAGAACAGCAGATGGTTTCAGAAAAATTTCTAAAATTTGTAAGAACTTATCAGCTGCTTTATTTATTACGAATCAAGAGTGCTTGAAGGGTACTGTATGTCCAAACATGGATTAAATATCGTAAACAAAAGTAATCTTGTGTACTTTGAGCGATTCTATTCTTTTGTTTTTGGTCTGAATGTCAACAGTTTAAACAATTTTTTTTTTAAATTTTTCAATTAGAAAAAACTTTTAATCTCATCGTAAAAGTCTTTGAGAGGCCAAATCTAAATTTGCGACCGAAATGACCGAAATGAAAAGCAGGTGGTAGACCAGATTTATAACCTGTAAAAGAATTAAAAAAATAGAAATCCATGGGGTTTTTAAAAATTTTCACGTGACGTGACTGTGACATTTAAATATCGTGGATAAATGTAAATGGGAGTGATCCACAAAAAATCGACTGGACATTTATATTTTGACACCCATTTTAAGCAAAGTTTTTGTTCTTGGAAGTTTTATCAAATGTATAACTCTTTTGCTTTCTTTTTATGCTCAACTTGTAGACTTGTGGAAGAGATAAAAATCACTGCTAAGCCGATTTTTAAATGTTTGACAGATTTTGCATGTTCTTCAATTTCAGATTGAGTTTAGAAAAAGCTAAATATGAGTGGGTTTTTCGTTTGGTTTGGCAGAACCTTAGTCCGCAATGAAATCCATTATGGTTGACTTGGCTTTATAAAGAATGTCTTGACAAAATATCTGAACTATTTTTCTGTATGAGTTTTTAGGGATAATTTTTCTACCTATATATACATAGGTACTTCATAACCAGAGAAAAAATGTGAAAATGCTCTATTGATGGTAATTCAATTTTAAAATCTAAATATCGAATATGAAATATCACTTATGTAGGCAATACATTTTCTGTGCATATTCTGTGTGGAGAAAATATTTTCTATTGCCGCGCTGAATTAAGTGTGGAAAATTGGAAGTTTTAAATAGAAAATATTATTCCAAATGGTTGATAGGCAGTGTGCATGGATATTCATGAAACAAGAAAACTTCTTGCAATCAAAATGCTCTAAATAATATCATCGGTCACTAAAAATGCGGGTATTTCCTCCATCATAGTTCGTGTCTATTGCATATATTCACGGTTGCCATACTTTTGAGGGTATAGTTCAAAGTTCGTATCGCTTATAGAAAGTAACTATTTACGCTCTCGAGATTTATCAAGGGGCACGGTAGTGCCCAGCCAAGTTCTTTAGCAACTTTGGCACTATACCCTTATTTACACGAACCAACTCAGGCCATTTTGACCCCGCCTCTAACTTTGCTTACAACAAAGCTAGAGACATAAAATTTTCAGGATTTATTGGGACGCACAGCAGCAGGCAGGCTTTTTACCCATTACCCGTAACCACTGACTCACTGACAGATCATGAAAACTATGGATCACTTCCAATCATCGTAGAACCTTGAAATTTGGTACAGTAATAGGGTTTGCAGAGAAATCACAGGGAAAAGTCTAACATTTGTGATTTTCCATCCAGGGGGCGTGGCAGCCGCCCACTTTTCGTAACTCATCGTCATAATCAAACCAATGGAGCACTTCCAATCATCGTAGAACCTTGAAATTTGGTACAGTAATAGGGTTTGCGGAGAAACCACAGGGAAAAATCTAACTTTTGTGATTTTCCATCCAGGGCGCGTGGCGGCCGCGCACTTCTCTTAACATATCATCAAAACAATGCAGCACTTGTAATCATCGTAGAACCTTGAAATTTGGAACAGTAATAGGGTTTGCGGAGAAACCACAGGGAAAAATCTAACATTTGTGATTTTCCATCCAGGGGGCGTGGCAGCCGCCCACTTTTCATAACTCATCGTCATAATCAAACCAATGGAGCACTTCCAATCATCGTAGAACCTTGAAATTTGCTACAGTAATAGGGTTTGCGGAGAAACCACAGGGAAAAATCTAACATTTGTGATTTTCCATCCAGGGGGCGTGGCAGCCGCCCACTTTTCATAACTCATCGTCATAATCAAACCAATAGAGCACTTCCAATCATCGTAGAACCTTGAAATTTGGTACAGTAATAGGGTTTGCGGAGAAACCACAGGAAAAAATCTAACATTTGTGATTTGCCATCCAGGGGGCGTGGCAGCACTTGTAATCATCGTAGAACCTTGAAATTTGGCACAGTAATACGGTTTGCGGAAAAACTCCAGGGAAAAATGTTCGTGATTTTCCATCCAGGAGGAGTGGCAACCGCCCAGTTCTCTAAGCGCAGCTCCCAAAAGACCTATAATTATTATTTTATTATGAGGGTTGGATTCTAAGAACAAACTCGGAAAAAATAAAATATTGTTTATTTTCCATTCAGGGACTACCCGCTCCTTTTCTTTAACTTTGCATCCAAACGACTTAGAGCTATGAAATTATACTTGGAGGAAGGATTTGAAGAACAGAGACAAACTTTGTATATATTCCAAAAAAGAGGCGTGGCAACCACCCTTATATCGAACTCATTCTATAGTTATGAAGTTGTATAATGTCAGTAATTCTTTTAAAGGCAAACAAGGAAAGTTATAAAACAAATTGTATTTTCCTCGAAAGAGGGCGTTTAAATTTTACAAAATTTCCATGCATAAAAAAATCTTTGCAAATAGTATTAAAACCACACCAAAAACATAAATGTTAAAGAATAGCCAAGTTCTTTTATACAAAAATTGCTTTTGCCTTACAAGTCAGCCACAAAAAGTACTGAGATCTAAAAAAGAACGCCAAGTTTGTATATACACATGTGTTTTACATATGTATGTATATATCTTCAAAACTTCAAATTGGAAATCTTGCCAAGTATAAAAATGTACCTAAATACTATTTGTAAAATTTTTAATAATTACAATACAAACTTGGCGTTCTTTTTTAGATTCCAGTACTTTTTGTGGCTGACTTGTAATAAAATAAAAGAACTTGGCTATTCTTTAACATTTATGTTTTTGGTGTGATATTATTTTTCAATAAATGTAACAAATATTTAAAATTGTAGTCAACGTCCTCAAAAGATAGATAAGCTGCTTTTTATTTCAAATAAAAGTGATTTCAGAGCTACTACTTTGAAAATAATTTAAAAACTTAACAAAAGGCTACAGTCACGTGCGAGATTTCTTAAATCTTAGTGACAAGTTTGTGGTCTCAGTGAATACCAGTGCTGTGTTCGATTAAATCCATATTTCCATGTGAACGTTGGCTCAGGTTTTAAATCATCTGATTTCGAAGGTTTCTGAAAACGCTAGTCCTGGGGTCCGTGTCTCTAAGAAAGTATAAACATACCTCCAATTTCATAATACTAAACATTTCATAAATTTATGTTTTGAATTGGTTTATTATAGCTTGATCTGGCAACCTTGCCCATATTGCAATATATAACAATGAAGCATTTGCGTAGAATGTGACATCAGAAAAAGCTGTTACCATTTCACTATCCTATTCCCACACCGAATGCATGTACACATGATAATTGAATAAAACATCGAGTCCGTATTTCTCACGTGCTATCGACGATAGTAAGTCGAACCGCAATTCGATTTGTTTGACAAACAGCCATGTTACGTGAGGATATAATACGATATGGGGATATACCTATCTTTACGGCATAAGAAGCTTTAAAACATCAGAATAACATGTCAAAGCTGCAATAACACAATACAAATATTATTCTGCATTTTATGTATTTTAGTTACGCAACAGATATGTTCTCAAAGTTTTCGTGATAGAAACGTGTACCTGTATTGAAAAACATAATTTTTCAACATTTCGTTCAAAATCAAATTATAATATATTTAAAAAATAATAAAAGCCATATAAAATAGAGACAACCCTTTTTTAGTACATACTATTTCTAAATATAAAACCTTAAATACTTAAAAAGATAGATATTCCTAAAGCATAGATGAACAAGAAGTTGTATAGTATAGGCTGATTCATCGTGAGGTTTGATTTTCAATAGGCTTTTTTTGACAGATCACGCGTGACTTCTATTAAACTGCTTTGTTATTTTGTTCTGTATCATTTGCAAGTCATCATGGAAAGACTCACATCACAACAGCGTATTTAATTGGTTCAGCTGGCTCTAAAAAAACTTAATGAAAATCCGATATTTTATCGTGAAATTTTATTCAGTGATGAAACCTATTTCTGGCTCAAAGGATAAGTTAATAAACAAAATTGTCATATTTGGGCTGATAAGTACCTAGAGCTACCATTACACACACTAAAAACAACGGTATGGTGTGGTTTATTGGCTAGCGGAATCATTGGTCCATATTTCTTCAAAAAAAAGAGGAAAATCAGAATGTTAACGCCAATGATAACCGTTATCGCGCCATGTTAACGGACTATGTACCGTGAGCTCTGGTTTCAACAAGACGATGCTATACAGCGCGTGAAACAATGAACATGTTGAGAAATCATTGTGGTGAGCGCTTAATTTCACATTTTGCTACGCCGCCTAGATAGTGCGATATCCCTTTTTTTGGATTTTTTTCTCTGGAGATATGTAATGTTTCAGGCCTTCGGAAATAAGCCAGCTCACGATGAATCACCCTTTAGTTGGGTTTACCAACGCCTTCCATTTTTTTTTCGTCCAAAGTGTATTGTGTAAATGAAAAATGAATCATATCGACACGCTACCAACTTTTGATGAAAGAGTCTTTCATCGATCCGATCCATCCAAAGAGGAAGCACAGTTAAAGCTCAGTCCATATCAGAATCATTTACTATTTATTTCACATTCGCCACCTCACAAACAATAGACAGTGATGGTGTGGATGAAATGTGAAACCACATAACTGGATGAAATTAAGTAAACGGAGATAATTATTAACTTTGCGTACTTCACTTTGGGTGAACATCAAAAGTGATACTATGTAAATCCTTCTTTACATTCGCCTGTTTATTGGTTCAAACTTGTCTGCGATAACCGAAAGCAAACTAAATTCTAGTCGTTTCGAAAGGAACCGCTCAATTGTGAAAGATAGATTAGTAACTTAACAAACTTGAGTCCTTGTGTAGTTTTCCGTTTCGTAGTTTGTATCCGATTCAAACTAGAAAAGTAAAAATAAGTTCTTCTAGACTTTGTCACCGGTAGTGTGGAAAATATCCGCCAAATAATAACATTGGGCATCTAAAATGCCACGTGGAGATCATAATAATTTAAACGCCGCACCGCGTTAAAAACGTGCACTGTTTTATGAGACCTTTAATGTGCGTGGCTTTTTTTCAACGGACACATCAAACTAAGAATTTGTGGCGTTGTCTGTAGTTTTAAAAGTAGAAAGCGAAGTTGAGAGAGAACGCAATAAAAAGCGCAAATGGGTCCATGAAATTAACCTGAAAATACAGGAATATGGATGAGATTTCATCATCTCTTCCCAGAACTTTTAGTAGACGAGCAAAAATTTTGCAAGTAATTCCGAATGTAAAGACCTTTTGTTTTTGATTTTATTTCGTATACGAAATAAACATACGTCTCTCGTCCTCTAAATATTCCAATAAATAGTGCCAGGGCTGCAGACAAATTCGCTCTCTGAGTAATCAAGCAATTCCGCTCAGTTCTATTATAGTTTGTGGTTATTGAATTTCGTGTGTGACTTCATACGAGACCTATTAATGACAATCGTTTTAATGGTCGAATATATATAATATAAATAACTCTTCTTGTATATTGTATTCTGTCAGCTATCATCTGTCATCTCCTGACAAGTCCGGATAACTTTGTTTTGTTTTTTTATCACGAGCAGAAATTTGCCGGCACAAAAAGCGATCGCACAGGCTCATCATTTAGTGCAAGGATTAGTACACACATATTATATAAAACATACAAAGTATAACTAAAAATAAGAATACATACATTTTGACATCAGCTCCAGATTTGTCGAAGTCGTAAGGTTTCTGCCTTCATGACTGTACGTCACGTCCTTTGAGGTGCTCATATTGACGTCACAGGCTGAAGCAGCAAGGCATCTTAGACAGAGCATTATAGAATATATTACTATTGTGTTCTTCACTTGTCCATATAAGTTTTACAACACATGCCCTTATAAGTTTAGCAAGTGAAGTCTGGTAGAACTTAAAAATTATAATTAAAGGAAACCGCTGTCTCGGCTGCACAGGGGCTCTCTCTGAATTTGGTCGGAAGACTGAACACAGTGAATCTTGTCTGGGTCCCAGGTCACACTGGCATCTAGGGAAATGAGATCTCGGATGAGCTTGCTAGACAAGGTTCAGAAGAAATTTTCTGCCTACATCTTTAGTCATGTCTTCCATTGATGCTTGCATTACTCGTGAACAAGATTCGGTGGCGTGATATGTTGTAGAATTTGATTTCTACACTAAACCAAGTACAGTGTCACATATATTTCGAGGAAAATAAAAATTATAAAAGGTATGGAAAAAATGAATTCACTTAAAGCACAATGGCAACACAAGTCACATTGACAGAGCTAAAATCTGACCCACCGAACCGGTTTGTTATAATTTTTTCTTCTTCGAGAGGTTGCTTATTCGTCAACTGGCATCAGATCCATAAAAATATCTTCGTCCCGACTTGAATTCATTTTTAATTACATAATTTGTTCACAATTTTTCAAAGTACCTTCTTGACAGCAAATGTAATAGATTCAATAAAAGTTAAAAAAGTTCTCGTACTAGTAACGTTGGATATTAAATTATATATTGGTATGGTACCATTTAAAATATGGTATACATTTTAATTTTAACTGGCAGTCAACTTATAGTCGACATTATTGTTTGAGAAAATAAATAAATTTACTCCTAAAAAGTGGGTCTCTTAATGCAGAATTTTAAGCCACGTTCCTCAGATACAGATACAAAGATACAGGAAGCTTATACAAAATACAATATGATTTAAATCTCTTCAATCCTGTGTATGGACACGCAAATTATTTCACAAATTTTCTCTTCCTTGCAGCTACGTCGGTTGCTGTGTCATCGTGGACTTTGGTGGCAATATCTTGTGAGCGGTATTATGCAATATGTCATCCATTAAGATCACGTACATGGCAGACCATTAGTCACGCATACAAGATTATTGGCTTCATTTGGATGGGCAGCTTCGTTTGTATGTCACCAATAGCAGGATTTAGTGAGCTACAGCCGACAAGCCAAGGTAAGTGTAGACGCAAAACAGGATTAAGTTCTCAATTTTCATAAATTTATTTCATCATCGTAGACACCTTCAATTTAATCCTAATTAAATTGACTTTTTTTTTTTAATTTTTTACACATAAAGGTCTTCGCAAGTGTCGTGAGTTCTGGCCAGAGGATGCCGTACTTTATGAGCGAACATACAATATTTTACTAGATTTAATACTGCTGGTATTGCCGCTGATGGTGTTGTGTGCGGCGTATATCCTTATCACACGGACTCTATACATGGGCATGAAAAACGAGAAAATCATTAAAAACTCAAACTCAAACCTAAACATTAGCATCACTGTGTCCTTTCATCGGGATGGGTTAGATCAAGAAGAATTTCAGGTCCAGCAGTATGGTGAGTTCTTTAAATGTGCATTATCTAGGTGTATTTGTTGGTGTGCGTGTGTGTGTATTTTGGGAGTCTCTGCGTTAACCTTGGTAATAATAAATTTGAAAAGGAATAAGATGAAGCTGTATAGGGTCGTGTGAGAAATTACTTTTGCTCTTTTGGTGCATGGAGAGGGGTCGGGTAGGTTAGAGGCCACATTCTCGCTGTCACATTAAACAAGAAAATATATGATAGCCTCTCGGATACATTAGGCCTTTGCCTTAAGCTGTAAATGGCGATTTGGTGTTTCTTGTTATTGTTTTAGGGATGAACTTGATGGGTCTGTGGATAGTTAGTTGAGCTTATGTTAACCGGAGGGAGCATTTGTATTCACATATTTGACATTTGGTTTTATGGTTAATTTTCGGTGTACGCATTCATTTTGCTTTCGGTTTGTGGCTCTATTGTGAAGAGGATGGGAATTGAAATATGTTTCTTTGTACGCACAACTACCAAAGGACTTAATTGAGTTATATACTTATCGTTATCTTTAATTGCTCTGGAATTGTAAATTGATGACTCCTACAAGGGGTATTGTGATATCTTCGGATATAGATATTATATTTTTGGGAAAAAATGCGGACCACATGATCCGTCATGTTGTGTTTCTCAAATTTTGTTTTATATATATGTTTAACACCAAGTGGACCTCATTTAATATCCCTTTTCAAAAGTACATACAAGAATACAAGTTGTGGGCAAAAGGCTTATATTTTGTGTGGGGTGGTTGTGTCATAGCTAATCTAAGTGTAGAAATTTTTAATCAATTTCTTATATAGTTTGTAATTTTGAAATACTAGCAGATTACCTGGCATAGCACGTGACATATAAGATTTCTTTTATTATTTTAAACATTAGTATAATCGCACGTAGAGACTTCTTTCATGGTACCTGCTTAGATTGAAAGCGTATAGTTTACTTGTTGGAATATAAGTATACTATGTGATTAATTGGGGCAGGAATACAATTCATTTTCTTAATTCCATGTCAAGAGGTACTGAAAAAGACAAAGTTTTACAATATCAAACCATAGTTATAACATAAAACCCATAATAGTTGCGACATAAATAAAAATTATAGATGAAAAATAGCGCCATCTAGACTCAAGTAGAATTATAAAGAATCGAGGCTAAATTTTCGCGAGTAAAGGCGCCTGAAAACCGCCACGACATTTTTGATTTTCATACAATTTGTAATAGCTTGGAGATAAATAAGAGAATAAAACTACAAATAAGTGGGAAATCGGATTGTAATAACTAAAAGTTTAAATGTGAATTATTTTGCATAAATAATGACAACCAAATTAGTGTTACGTTACAAGCAAATAGTTACAATACTCGAAAGGAAAATTAAGCCAAATTAATAAATAAATATAAGTTCAAGAGAAAAAACTTTTTATTATTAGAAACACGAATAGAGTTCTCCTTACAAAAATAAGGAGATTTCATTATAAAAGTATTGGAACTGTAAAAGTAATTCTCTGATTGATCCAAATTTATTTTTTATTTAACGTGGTACAAGAACAAACATAAAACTATACTTACTGTGTTGTACGAATATAGTTAATAGTTAGTAAGGTAATGGTAATAGAACATTTCGAATGTAATAAGTTTAAAATATACTTCTACGATAGAAGAAATAATAGTTGGTTTTTATTTGGTCAAATCATTGCCATATAGAAATTGCAAAATGTTGTACAGATTCGAGAAGAGGAACAAATTCCAGAAAAGGAATAGAAAACGTATGTCAAATTTTCATTTGACTGGAATTCAGTCATTTGGTATATACGACCAAGTTCGTAGGTCTCGACTGAGCTAATATCGATTAGAGTATATACTAAAATATAGTTTCCCATAAAACATTTAGATTTTCTATGCAATGCAAGCAATGTGTCATTTGAATTCGAGTACAATAATGTAAGCCACTGTATAGGAATATATATTTTCTGACTTAAAATAGTTAATATTTAATTGGATAGTAAAACTAATTTCTACAAACACGGGCTAAGCCGGGCATTGAGCTTGTATTGTAATCGCAAACAATAGTTTTAGTAAACAATATGTTATGTTGAAAAAAGACTGCTACTCCTGCCCATCCTCAATTAAAACTTTCACTTTTCACTTGTATTTAGTTATACAGTTAGCGTTATTCATAAAACATAATCAACGACAAATGAACTCTGATTTGCCTTTAATTATCCTTTAGTACACTATTTCTTATTCGTTCGATTTTTTTCACTAAACAACGTTGATCAACCCTTCATTAACTTTAATGCCGAATTTGGCATTCAAGGCATAATCAAAGTGTGATCAAATATTTGTCAACTGCAACATGGATAGTTTCCTAAGTTTAATTAATCATTTGGACATGTTTAAGGAGTTTTATAACACAGAACGCCCACAAATTTATAGAATAAGGGGAAATCCTCTTCAAGACCTTCTTTATCATGATTTCCGTAGCAAATATAGATTTTCGAAAGCAAATATGCGAACATTGATTGATCTGGTTAGAAATGATTTGGAAGGCGATATTAGATGTGGATGTATCCCTATTGGATTGGTGGTAATGGCAGCTATTCGATGCTGGGGTAGGAATGAAGTAAGTTAACTATATTTGTTTACAGATTAATTCAGCATCAGAAAATTGCTTTGAAGATTCAAGATGATGTTGCCGAAATGCATGGTTTCAGTCAACCTACCATGAGCAGAATATGTACAAGAGTAGCAAAGGCTCATGTATGCGAATATGCCAACGCTAGTTGAGGAACAATTAGGTGTGGTTTCTAAATTCGGTGGCATAAGTACTTTTCCCGAAATGATTGCTGCAATCGACTGCACCCACATTTGTATCCAAAGAATAGGAGCTGTAACGAGTCAATATTACATAAACAGGAAGGGATTGTATTCTATAAATACTCAGGTATAGACTATTGTTTCAAATTAGAATATGCCTAATACTATTTTATACCCGGTCGTTTGTGATGCTCGCCTAAAAAACTAGATATTGTGCGCCACTGGCGTGGCAGTACTCATGACTATAGGATATTTAGAAAGAGTAGAATAAAAAAGTCGCTTAGAAAGGGGAGAGTTCAGAAGACGATTGTTTGGAGTGATTGCTCTAGCACTCTTGCATAATTTAACCATTGATTTCAATGATACGACGTCGTACATAAGCAAATATTTAGTTCCCAGTACCTACTTTCTTTTTTAGAAGAGCTGCACGACTTCGAATAACATTATTTTGCTACTTAATACTTTTTATTAAAAAATGTCATTTTCCTATAATGTTCTTCCTGCATAAGCGAAGATCCTGCTCTCTTTTCATTTCAAAACAAATACCATTTACCTATATTCATATATTATTATTATTGTTATTATTATTATCTACCGAGCTTAACTCTGACAGATATTTAAATTCATACAAATTCTATACGATAGTTGTTTAATACTAGAACATCTTTATTTTTGCATCTGTGACAGAATGTTCATATTCATACTGGAAGGGTCAGCACTAGAAATTGGTGGTTTAAGTACACAGAAGTGCGGAAGAAGAAGTATTTTTAATAATATTTTTTATCAGTTATTTTATTTATTTCATAAAAGTAAAAATACTACATAATTTCACTAAAAAAAAAAAAGATTTAATTATATAGTTAGCTATCGGTGATCGAATCCCTTTTTTTGAAAATGGCGGTGTCAGAGATTTTACTCTCGAGTTTAAAAAAAAAATAGAAACAATAAATTGTTTATAAAATATTAGAGTTTTGAAAATAAGAAACCTTTCATCAGGCACTAGTTTAATATGTTTTAAAAAAGTTGTATAAATTTCATTCAAATCCCCCGAGCGGGATTTTCAATGACTGTGGTCACCAATTTTGAAAAATATAGTTTTGAGAAAAACGCGTTTAAACGCTCTTAAGCGTCACAGAGCCCGCCGTTCATTGTTGAATAGCTTTAAAAGTATTCGTCTGATTCTCTTGAAAATTTCAGAGAACATCGATTTTGATCGAATTTTTAAAAATTGGGACTGCCGCTAACCCCTTAACCCAGTCAAGCTACCAGTATTTTTTCCCCTTTAACCGTTTAAGTTATATTAGGGCAATACCTCAAGTCAGCAATCCCATCGCCCGATTCGAAAGGCTGATTCTTTTATAAGTTTTTTGCTATGCAGCATAATATAATATTATGGGCACGTTCGTTTAGTCAAATAGATAACTAACTATGGTATGGTTCCACACTCCAAAGTATTTCCGAAATACTCAGAAATTATATAAAATAATCGCAGCAACAAAAAATCTCACAAATATTATTATTTATCTTGGCAAGCCTTCCAATTGTGAAGGTATATGCAAAAGTCTCATGTGTTTAGAGCCCCAAATTAAATCCTAAATTTTATGACTTTTCGGCGGAGGAAAAGTTAGTGGGGGGGGGGGTGTAAAAACGGCCTGAGGTAGTTACGGTAAATAAGGATGTAGTACCAAAGTTGCTAGAGAACTTGGCAGGGCACTTCACTGCCCCTAAATATTCTAAAACACCACAAAGTTCTGATAGCAAAAGTTAAGGACTTATTTAAAGTTTAGAATCATAGACGTAAACTCATAGTCATGTGAATTCGATACTTAAGTAAAGTCGATGTTGCTATAGTTTATATATCAAAGTTTTGAAATGTATGAGACTTCTTTTTGTATCGAGTACAGTTGGCTATAAATTTGCACTTAGCTTTTATGGTAACGATAGACCCAATACAGACTTTGCTCATTAAAGCGGATTCTTGCCTTATAATTTATTTGTTTTTAACTAACGTTGAAGGTTTCCAATCAATACGAT
This sequence comes from Ferdinandea cuprea, assembly GCA_963576555.1. Lineage (NCBI taxonomy): Eukaryota > Metazoa > Arthropoda > Insecta > Diptera > Syrphidae > Ferdinandea > Ferdinandea cuprea. The sequence continues at coordinate 142,733,514 of OY754958.1, read as the reverse complement.
TTATGGCTTCTGAGTTATCGTGATTAGCCCACTCAATGGGGCGGAAAGGGTCATTTTCAACATACCTATCTATAAGCACTTAAAATATTCAATTCTACACGAGATGAGATACGTTTGTCTAGAATTTCAGTAGGCAAAGTTGAATGCCTTTGATATTAGGACATGAAAAGTTTCCGGTAAGATTTTATCAAAATCCTATGTTTCCCTTTTTGTTCCTTCCTGCAGTCATGCATCCATTGTTACTGACTATTAATACTACTTATATTGTATAGGTATATGTATGTGGATAATAGAAGCAAAGGAATTTAAGGAAGTTGTAGAGGAAAGTATTTCATTTGGAGGTAATATGTATGTACGAGTGCTATCTCGAAAACTCTGTACATTCACGAGAATGTTTCCATTGCATGAATTAAGGAAATGATGTGAAAATATTTTATTTTATTTGATGTGCTTTGCCAGGATAAAGTTTTACATATTGAAATGAAATCTTCTTTTATTGAGCAACAACAGCAATTGTTGGGCATTAAAACTTAATTTATTATCTACCCTGCACGCATCGGAACGGTTCGCATTCAATATGAATCAAAATGTATACAGAAAGCGCGAAAATACTGGGTATTAACTAATCCACAATAAACTTATTGCCTTATGCTCCGTTCGCTTCACAATGCAATCAAAATGAAAGCTGGTAATGACCGATCTGCGAAAGGCAAACCAATTGAGTTGAGGAATTTATTTTATCAAGCTAAACAAGTATGTACAAATAAATGCATATAAATTAGGCATTCGAAGTTTTGAGTATATTATTTCCGGCGAAATTCATTTTGAATTTGGATATTTAAAGCGAACAAGAATCATAGATATGTACCATCGCGGAATATTTTAATTGGTTTTGAAAATTGAAATTGAATAATATTTGGAAACATTTCAGAGGGTCAGTATCTGAAATATAGATAATGCCTAAAACTTTCGTATAGAAGGGAGGAATTTACGAAGCAATAATTGAAAACGATGATATGAGTTGAGTACGTCCCTACAGTGATGTGCAAAGTAATAAAGACACCCATGGGAATTTTTGAAAATAAACTCGGAACCTTTTCGTTCCACGTAGGATACTGCTGTCATATTTTCCTTAATTCTAAGAACGTTACTAACTGCCAAGTAGAAAAAACATTCCCATACCATAATGTAGTCCCACCAAATATCACCTGCTTTATGGTATATTTAGCGAAGCATTTCGTACTGGGTTGTCTCCGCACATGTGAACTGCAGCGATCTGAGTTAAGTAAATAACCTTTGGTCTCGCAAGTATAAATAATATTGTAACTTTTCAGGCCATCCGCAATGTTCCTCTGCAAGAGGCAATATTACAGCAACATTCTTCTTTAGTGCCTGGCTACACGTCAGCTTTATTCAATGTGAAAAAAAGGCAAGGCGAGCTGCACAAATTTGTGAAAAATTTCAGTTCAAAGGTAGAACAGAAAAATACAGCCATATGTTAGTTGTCAAAAATAACAACTTCATTTTCATTTGTTGGATAATTATTTGAGTTTACAAGTTTGGTATCAATCGTGAATTAAGGAACATTAGTCATGTACTTACTGTTACTAACTGTTTAAATAACGGAATGCCCTTTATCAGAAGATAATTCGATTTCTTCCATTTAATTAATCAACAAACAACTTTTCACTTCGACGACAAAACAATTAATTTGCAATCACAACTGATTTTGACGTTTCTCACAAAGCTGTTCTACCTCAAAAGTTAGTGCAAAAATTCTGCTCAAGGCAAAGTCCAGACAGACTCATTGAACATAAAAACCTGTAATTAACATGCTGTATACTGAGCTGGACAGCTTCATTGAACAAAGCTGTCATGTCGCACGAGACAGGTAGGTTTTATGTGAGTCAGAAAGGAATGGGTTAAATTCTCGGTGTGGGCTTGGGCGTTTCGGTTCCAAACCGTATCACTTTTGACAGTAATCTTTATTTGCTATTTGCGTTGGAAGAGTGAAGACCAAAAAATAGGTATCAGAGAATACAAAAGTATTCGACTTCGCAAGAAAAATTTAGTTTTGCTTCAGATTTCAGCGTACCCCGACGTTCAAATTCATTCTAAGGGGCTAGTTATAGCTATCATTGAAATTTGTGAAATAGTTGTTTAATTTTTTTGACAAGTCGGTTGTAGCAATCATTGAAAAATGTTTGTCAGTTGAAGGCCACTGGTATAGGTTTTAAGGTTAGAGTTCATCATTGAAAGCAAAACTGACAGCTAAGAACAGAAAGAGAATCGAACACATCAGTGGAACGTTTGTGTTCCAAATTGTAGAAATGATTATATATAAAACGATTAAATAATAAAAATAGTTTTAAAGAAAAGTTTAAATCAGAATTACATAATTTTGTTTGTAGAAAAATTCTGTAAGTGATTAGCTTTATTTTGATACCATTAAAAGTTTGCTTAGTCGTCTTCAAATCGCAAAATAAATTTTTCAATGATGCATTCCAATGATAGCTATAACTAGCCCTTGGTGACGATTTTTGTGTGTGTACTCACGACGTTCATGGAAATGACTTTAATTCCCATGAAAGTGTAGCCAGGCTCTTAGAAAATAGGGAATATTTAAGGTATTGGCTTAGATTGTCACCTTAATGTAAGTCATGCATTTACTATGAAGAGTCTTGACTTGATCTACTGGCTTTCTCCAGACCTACAACTCTGATTTTGACCCATTTTCTTTGCAATTCATGCCCTTAATTATGTTTCGTGGAAACAAATTAAATTATTTTAAAATGAACAAAATCGACTGCACTTTGCACACTAAGAGAATGCATTTTAATAACTTCTGAGTTAAAATAACTGCACTTTTCGGAAAAAAAGCAAAGCTTAGTATCCGGCTAGGTTTTTCTTCCATTCGGTTAACAAATAATAAATTAAGAGCTCTATTAGAATGGCGTAGAACTGTCAATACTATTTCTCACATTACTGTACCGCACAACTGACATTTACAAATTGTTCAGCAGACGAAAAAAAAAATGCAAATTGCAAATGAATCCAAACAGCAACATTTGCATCGATATAAACCAGAAAAAAAACATGTTATATTAAAAATCATTTGCCTATTTTTTTAAAAAAATCGATTATATTTAAAGTTTAAAAAAAACGTTATATAATAAAGTTAAAAAAAAAATTATATAAAAAATCAAAGTACGCAGATTTATTCTAAAAAAATTTATATATATTTAAATCTTAAATATTTTGATTTGACCCATCCATGAAAATGCTATAATATCCCTTCATGGCTCAGAGCCTGCCCGAAACCATTTTTGAACTTGGAGAAACTAACATTTATCATATATATAGGACAGGGTGCCAATTTTGTACCTATGTCTTTAAATTTAAACTTGGAAGCTAAGAATTGGAACATATGTGTACTCTCTAGTGTCCCGAAATGGTTAAGTCTAAAAAATTTATTTAATAAACTCACTGCCACGCTCACGGTGTAGAAAAAATCGTTAGAAAATAGAAAATATTTCGAAAAAATATGTAGACACTGAATCCCATCATAAGTTCGCCATATAAAATATTTTTTTACGCTTATTTTTTGTTTAACAAAACATTGGCTCTTAGTAATAGAAATTCTTAAAGTAAACCATAAAATTGAATTAAGTTAGGTGTATCTAAGTCACTTTTAAAAATTCGTAGTAATAAACCAAATCTACTACAATTTAAACTTTTTATGTTATTGTGAACTACCACAACAGCCTTTGACAGTGTGACAAACGGAAATTGGAAAAGAAATATGGCAGATTCGAATTTGGTAAAATTATTCAAATAATTAAATTAACTGCATTATCCAAGGTACAGATTCCTTGTCAAATCTTATTGAAAAACAAATATGGGAATGAAGTGTATGGTTTCAAACGAACATATACTTTTTTCTAAATTCTGTATCAGTGTAGTATTCGGATGCATTTGCTTTATATTTTTTCCCTTTTCTATTATTTTGCGCATAATGAATAATTTCCAAATCACGTAGAATTTGTTCAACATTCATTTTTAAATGTTTAAGTGTCAATTTAAGATTTTTCTTATGGTGTTTCGTGAAATGCTGTGGATCTTAGATGTGGAGGGTTATTTCTCATGAAAAACGACATTAATGACCTTTTTGTTTAGATGACATAACCACAATCAAACTCAAAAAAACAGAATTAAATAATATTATTAACGTTAAAGTACTTTTTGTTTGGATGTTTATCATTCAATCACTCTCATATGCAGCTGAACGGTATCTCATTAAATTTGTCATAGCAGTCGGTAGCACGAATTTATAAGGCTATTAAGTATATGCGATGGGATTCGACAATACGTCCAGTGAAGCGGGCACTTAACAGAGAGTAAACAAAAAATATATTGAAATTGTCAAATCATTTGAAAAAGTCGAAACTAGTATTTTCATATTTATAGTCGCCATAAACCTAGATTAACTTACTCTCTGTTCTAAAGGGTGATCCATTTCGAGGTTCCCTACTTTTTTAAAGAAAAAAACACAGAAAATTCAAATTTAATGGAGAATGTTTATTATCATTTGAAAGAACATTCTTTGGCATTTATTTTTTGTAGATTATGTCTATCAAATGTTGGCCGTTGCTACGTCGCAGATGGTCCATCCATTGAGTCCAATTTTCGATCACTCGTTCTAGCATTTCGACTGGTAACTGGCGAATGACACGCGTGATGTTTTCCTCCAAGGCCTGAATCGAAGCGGGTTTGTCGGCACAAGCTTTTGGCTTTACATATCCCCATAGGAAAAAGTCTAACGGTGTGATATCACACGATCTTGGTGGCCAATCGACCGGCCCAAAACGTGAAATTATGTGCTCATCGAAATGTTCTCTCAATAAGTCCATTGATTGATGCGATGTGTGCGAAGTGGCGCCGTCTTGCTGAAACCAAATGTCGCCGAGATCACGAGCTTCAATTTCAGGCATCAAATAGTCGGCTATCATGGCACGATAACGGTCGCCATTGACGGTTACGTTCGCACCGGCATAATTTTTAAAAAAATATGGACCGATGATTCCACCGGCCCACAAACCACACCAAACCGTTCTTTTTTCTGGATGAAGTGGCAGTTCTTCAATCTCTTCAGGTTGCTCTTCGTCCCAAATGCGGCAATTTTGTTTGTTAACATACCCATTGAGCCAGAAATGGGCCTCATCGCTAAACAAAATTTGCCTCGAAAACTCCGGATCTTCTTGGAACTTTTCCAGAGCCCATAGAGCGAAGCGATGTCGCTTGGGAAGCTCGAGCGGCTTCAGTTGTTGCACAAGCTGTATTTTGTACGCTTTCATCTTAAGATCTTGACGTAAAATGCGCCAAGTCGTTCCATACGTCAGTCCGAGTTGCTGCGAACAGCGCCGAATCGACTCTCTACGGTCTTCGTGTACACTCTCAGCTACGTCCGCTATATTTTCTTCACAACATGCTGGACGTGGTCTATTCTGTCGAATATTATCCAATAATGAATGCTGGGTCTCAAAATGGGTGATGGTGTTGCGAATAGTACGCTCAGTAGGCCGATTATGTTGACCATAAGTTGAGCGAAGTGCACGAAACACATTCCTCACAGAACGTGAATTTTCATAATAAAGTTGAACAATTTGTAAACGTTGTTCACGCGTAAGTCTTTTCATTATGAAATGCCAAACAATACTAAACAAAAATAACATGACAGCATAACACGACTCACACGTGATCTGTCAAAAAAGGCTATTGAAAAAAGTATCTCTACTTGGATCACCCGTTACATTTGAACAAGGGTTTTTTTTTACAAATTCTAGTAAATCTTCTATATTTAATAATGTTAACAAAAACGGATAATAAAATATCCACAAATCGATACAAAGTTACAACCTCTCGTTAAAGTTAACTTGCTGATGTTAGTGGTGGCATTTCTTAACATATGGTGTATATAAATTTGAACCATGATATCATAAACCGTATTGGATGTGTAATTCAGACCTGCATGTGCTTTGGAATTTGCACCATAAATGCATAATAACTTTACACTGACACTGTACCAGATGGTACAATGGCTTAAAAATCATCTGCGGAAAGTTTTGATTTTCAAATAAAAAAGAAAGTTATGCGCTCACGATTTCATTGAAAATGCATTTTGCCCAGAATAGTTATTTTTTTACACAATTCATAGAGAATTCTATGAGGCAAAAAAAGTTTCACTGAGAACAAAAAAAAAATGTGTATAGGGTGAACGTTATGGAAAAAATGCATGTTAAGGGAAAAGCTGTAAACTATGATATTTACTTTGACTTTTGTTTAAAATGAAATTTTATTAAATTGTCTCTGTGAAATGGGCAGGAACAATTTTTTAGCTTTAAAAGTTCAGAAGTTAAAGTATTGAAAGGGGAATTTAAGGATATTACATACTGTAAAACGAATTCTAAAAATTCTTTTGCCATTTTTATATTCAGGGAACTTAAATGCTCGCTGTTCCGTCAAAACTGGTAGGGATTATACCGTAACCTGCGACAACACCGGAGGGTTAGGGCAAGGTGACGCACTGTCATGCAGCTGTTTCAATATTGTGCTTGAAAAGGTAGTACCCAACAGTCAGGTACTATCCTTTTTAAATGAACGGATTTACTTGGGTTTGCTGACGACATTGATATGATAGGAAGAACAAAGCGAGCAGCAAGCAGTATGGGGTTGATTATAAATGAGGACAAGAAGAAGCATATGCTTTCATAACAAAAAGCTCTTTCCCTACCACCGACTTGGGCTTTTGTCTACCTGGGCACCGCTGTAAACAAAGAATTACACTTGCTAACCGCTATTTCTTTAGGCTCAATAAGCAATTGAGTAATAAAGACGTATCGAGAAGAGCCAAGGAGACGCTATACAAAAGACTCATCATCCCGGTTCTGCTATATGGTGCAGAGGCATGGACTCTTACTCAGTTCCTTGTTGTATTCAAGAAAAAAGTCCAAGCAAACAGTGTTTGGCGAAGAAGATACAACAACGAGTTATACGTGCTATACAGCGATATAATCCTAGCTAAAAAAATCCATATCCAGCGGTTAAGATGGCTGTGACATGTAGATCGGATGAGCATTGATGATCCGGCGCGTAAAGACTTGGACGCCATACCAGAGGGAGGGGAACACCAAGGAAGACCTCAGCTCCGATGGAGCGACCAGGTAGAAAGAGACCTCCAACATACTGCAAATTAAAGACGGCAGGCTAGAGATCGAGCCGGCTGGAGGGGCATAGTAAGTAAGGCCCAGGAGCACCACGCTTTTTAGCGCTATCTTAAGTAAGTAAGAAGTAAGAACTCAAATTAGTTAACAATGATTCGAATTATATGTGAACAAATATGGCAGAATTTGGGTTTACTTTGTAATAACATGAGTCTTTATTTTCGTTCATTGACTATGAATATACCTCGCTCTTGCAGCAGTGATGGCTTGGTCCTTAAAACGGAAGGACTTCCTTGTTGTGTTAAACCTGCCGCCGATATTATTTAGAAAATACGCTTCTTTTTCATTCAACCTCCTAGCACCAAAAATCGGTCAAGCATGTAGTCTTGCACCAATTCATTTGACTGTAGTCAGATTAACAATTGTGTCTTTTGCACATCTCGTGCCAAAAAAATAATTGTCTGTAAAAGGCGACTAAAGGAAAGTAGCAACACTAACACGAATGGACATTGCCAGTTTCACAAAACACAAATAACAGGCGCATGCACGAGTAAATCAAGTTCACTTAAACTCCGCATAATGGAAAAGAACGCACATAGAAGACGACCCACCCTGTATCACCATGGGAACAATCTGAATAAAGAAAAATGGCGAAGCGTTCATTATCAACAAGCTAATTTATTTCCTTTACAAGTACAACATAGTGAAAGTTGAAGATAAAGAGTGCAGATTGCAGAGTGCAGAGCATGTGAGATTCCCAACAGCTAATTCCCTGCTCAGAGCTTCGAAAGGACACAACGAACATGACAAAGAAATATGGTGGTGTATTCAAAGCCATGTCAAGGTCCTTCCCTAATAATAAGAAAAAAAACTTCCGTTAATTTGGAATAAAATAGTTTAAAGGTCATGCGAAGAGGAAGTGTGCATTGATTCAAATACGAGAAAGTTAACAAAGTGTATGAAGAGCGTATAGAGAACTGAAAAAAAAAACAAAAAAATATTTTCTCTGCCGGGCTACCCACACATGCGATAAAACAACTTGAACAAGGACACAATCCTCTTTAAGATAGTAGTACAGAGAAGGAGATATGATTAGAGAATTCTGTTAGCCGAAGCTCATAACCAATGTTTAAGGCCATATCCTTGTGTATGACGAAAACATAATATGCAGGTGACGTTAGTACTGTGAGAGGTAGTTTTGAACGATCAGTTTCAGTTACAGTTGACATAGTTGGAAAGACGGTGAAATACTCCAAAAAGGTGGCGGTTGAGACGGACGAGATACCCTTTGGGAGAAGATCGAATATATCGGGTCAAGATGGATCATAAGAATTATATCTAAACTCAAAAGAGGCGATTGAATGATCCCATGGCAAATTATCTTCTTGACAATTACCTTCATATCAAGCTGATGTCATATACCATAGAGATCGTTGATCGGGTTTGGGATAACTAATGAAAAAATATCGTTATTCCTTAAAGGAAAGACAAGGCATTCATTAGACAATCAAGAATTCTAAGATAATGAAGACTGATGATCGTGGGAGCAATGACTAGACTAAGATGCCCCGCTGAAATTCCCAATCAAAGTCGGTATACACCAAGAAAGTGTCTTAAGTCCTTTGCTCTTAATTGCTGTCCTCAATAATTTGCTTGAATGAAAAGTGACGGCCCCGAAAGTATATCAGGCACTTTCCTTATGAAGAAGAAATTATCAATCATATGCCTTCTAAGACCCCTAAGCTGAAAGGAAGGATCTAACCCGAAGGATCTTTGATGAAGTTTGGTAGAATTTGGAATTCAAAGAACCCATATCGAACGTATTCTGAAAAATGTCCAGCTTCCAGACACCTGTAATTTTTTTTTCCAATCCTAAAATTTGGCGAAATATTGCTATTCTAAACGACACATCTCTTCATGAACTTCTACATTTCTCAATGTCAATACAATTTCGATGCATGACATAAGATTGATTGATCCGGAGACTTAAATTAAGCGGTACTATGAATTTTCCACCAATGTTCATGAAGAGCAAAGTGCAAAATGGTAAGTGCAGAGATATTTTTGTGCTACAGGCAAACACAATTCAGTCCGTGAAATGTAAATTTAGATAGCAGCGAGAACGTGCATTCTGAACGAAGGAGAATGTTTGTATTATCTTTGTCTGCAATCAATCCTTGGGCGACATCATTTGAGGAGTCGAATTCTAGCAAACAATTGCTTCTTTCATCAATTTAAGGCGAACTGCATTTACGAAAAGGGTAAAAGCGTCCCATTGTAAATAGAGATGATTCTGAAAATCAGGCAAAAGGCATAAAGGCACTCCACACGCTGAAAAACACAACATGACGCACTTCATTATTTTCAAGGGAATATTTGATTAATTATTTTTCTGCTGAAAAATTCTAACATTCTTGGTTCCTGCTTACTTTCGTGAACTCGGTATTATACCAGTCCTTGCAGAATAAGGGTTCGATAGAGCATATTCAGGAATAAGCATTTTGTCAAGTTCATGAATTACAAAAAATAACAAAGTTAGAGAAAAAACACAGAATCAAGGGCCATTGAAGTGCCCAGCAAAATTCTCTTGCAAGCAACAAACTTATTATATATGGAAATTCCAAGAATTTAATTGGAGTTCAAAGCTTTCCACTCATTCAGCCGGCCTTAAAGTAGGTACTGGGGTACTCATTAAAATGTGCTGCAATATGGTTCGGACTTTAGATATCGAAGAATGGTTGGAGGTTTGCCTTTCAAATTTCAATAATTAAACACTGTTTCAAAGAAGACTGAATTTTTTCGATCACGCAATGCTTTGTACATGGATACTTTTTCCTTGCAGTGAATGGCCAACGAAAAGATAAAGGCTTAGCTCTTTTACACTCTTCATCAAACCAAGTATGCATCAAAATTATGCTCTTGGACGTTTTTAATAGCAGTAAAATGATCCTCTCTCTGGCTTGGGTGCTGTCTTGCTGTCACTGCTGCAGTCTTTCTAGAGACGTATTAAGCTGTGCATGATTTTTTCATCTAAATTTCGTTACCTTAATCATCAGACTTAACGTGATCACTTAACGCGAAGCAAATTTCGATACAAAAAAACAATACTTCACATATCTGTAGTTTTATTCATTTATTTGGTATTTTTAAAAGTTTATGTACCTATATATTACATGCTGGGATTTTAATTGACGCGATTTTTGAATGCGAACTTTCTGTCAGCGCCGACTTCTTCGAGCATTTTTGGCTGGCAAGAACTCGAAGAACTTGGAAGGTCATGACATTTTTAAGTTGTACCCTGCAAGCGGAAAGTCTCTTTACGTTGCAATCGTGGATTTATCCGTGGATTAATGCAATTTAATGAGAACTCTCTTTCATCTAAGTGCCCGGCAAACAAAGAATGTACACGGCAATTTTTGTTAATTCTTATCATTACTGAAGTAAATTTTTCAAATAATGTAGTAGCGGACAATTCCATGTAAAAACGGTGCTTCAATTCAATTAACTTTGCGGAGGCTTAAACACGTTCAATTCATGTGGATGTCCGAGTACACCCCAAACGAAGATGGAGAGATGGTCAAAGTAAACAATCCACTTATATATATATTCGGTACACCGCTAATAAGAGCATTGAAAAAAAAGAGATATCAGAAACAGCTAGCTACTGAATGCATCATACTCGTACTATTAAAAACATTGAGTTTTCCAAGATGGAGTCGCTTTCAATTAATTCAACTGTACTTTTAAAGACTGCTGCCTACACAAGTAAATTCAAAGAGTCAATTTTTTGTAGTTTTTATGAAAATTATTTATCTACTGGCACAATAAAAAAATTGAAATGTGAATATATTTGACGGCAATTTTGCCGGTAATGAATATAGATGCTTTGACTTCTTCCTTTTCCAAATTGTACCAATTGATTTTGGTTAAGGGTATTAAGGTTATAAGGAAGATATGTGCCTCAAACCTTTCTGTCATTTCAATTTCTGGAATTCAATTATTAAATCTGTTAGCAATTTGGCCACATCTTTTACAAATTGTGCCTTTTCATGTGCTTAATGGATACTAATTGCTACACTCAAGTTAACAAAAAATCAAAGGACATCTGTATGTATGCATTTTATTGTCTCTCAATATTTTGTCGTCATATTGCATTACATTTCAAAATTACCCAACTGTACGCTATTATTGGCTTCTATTCCTCAAATGCTTATGAATTGTTTGTCCTAAAGATATTAAAGAGAATTTTTCTTCCGATAAAAAGGACCATGAAACTGGGAATATGTATGTATTATTTTGATTTCCGTTTACTTTTGCTTACAATAAAATACAAGAAGGTAGGTTCCAATATAAAAGTGACCGAAGAAAAATATACAAAAAAGAATTTAATATCGGTTGCTGAACACTTGCTGTAAATTTCAATTATGAAGGTCCTTTGGTGGAAACACGTTTTCTTCTTGCAGGCATCAAAAGAACCTGTCGTTAAAACGACGTTTAATTTATTATTTAATACAAACTGTATGGCTTTAATTGTTCTTTTCATTTAAAAAATTCATTTTCAAACTTTTGAAATGGGTCATAGCTTTCCCGGAAAAAGAATGTTACAAAAAAGTTTTGCGGAGCAAACAAAGTGCAAATGCTTTATAGGTGCCCAAATTGAATGGGGTTATAGCTGCAGTAGGTACAAACGTATACAATAATGGCTACATAGAATAATCTATCCAAATAAGTTGCACTTAAAGGATACGCATTCATTAATTTTAATGTTCATGGCGATTCGTGGGAATTAATGAAAGGCTACAGTCCGCTTACGGCGAACAGGAAAATACCCTACGATTACCCATCAGAAAAAATATGTGTAACTCTTCAAAATTTGTCACAATCACACCCAATGTAGGGAGTTATGTACTGAACTGCAATTTATAATAAACCCACGTAAGTTGAAATGCAACGGACACAATTCTTCATTTGAACTCTATCTCTATAGACCAGGTAACCTGCCACCTAGCTCACATAATTTGAACAGTAATGTGTCTACAGTCCTGTCAGTTGCTGTCAATTTGTATTGAATTTCAAACGTAAATTTTCAAAACGTTTTGAAATAACATTCTAATTTTTGCGTATTTATAAAACTAATAAGTGTACAATAACTAGCAAATACGTAAGTGTTTTTGACGAAAAGAAATTTATAATGAATCAACCAGTACCGACTATAATATGTTCAATTCGTATTGCAGCCGTTAGACGGATTTTGATGAAATGTTTGTTGCTTTTGACTTATTGTGTGATTGACCGCAATGATTTCTGATTTAGGACAATTTTTAAAATATATATTATATATTATTTAAGATACCATTGTAATGAAATGTCTCAGTGCGGGCATTTGGAAGAGAGCTACCGATGCACGTTGGTTTTAAAATTGCTGTCAATTATAATGAGAAGGAAAAACAGAGCGTGATGGAGCACTGCTCACTCGTATTGTACGATTAAGAAAGAAATTTTTGAATTGCACTTTAAGTCTGAACATTTATTCGTCCATTCCTTTCGCTTGTTCATTTGAGCTCAATTTTGGGCCCTTTATTATTTTCAATGTATACAAATGATCTACCTACTTGTATGCTGTACTCCACGTCAATGCACATGCATGTAGATTATGTTCAATTGAATAACAGCTTTCCTCTGGGTCTTGTTGAGAATGGTGAACATTAGGTCAATGAAGATATGAATAAAATTGTAACTTAGTCTTGTAAAAATTATCTCTGTTTAAGTCCTTAGAAGTCTAAATGTTTAGTTATTTTGTAAAAAATAAGAAAACACTTACTTGGGGTGATCACATTAGACTCATGCTCCGACAAGGTCTATGGGAGTCTTCGTTTGCTTTAGGCGTTTCATCATAAAACACCAGTGAAACGCTGTTTAATGTTAGCTAGAGCCTTTATTTTTGCTGTATTTCTCTTACGCAAGAAACTTCTTGTAATTGTGACTACCAACATAAACCGAGATTTAAATTTGCCCGTTATGTCTATGGCCTAAGAAAATACGAACATATCTTGAACTTTTGCCATTCAGTGTATGGCACCACGTTAGACAATCTATTTCAAATCAGAACTTCTTTCTTGTTTCATAATATTCTTGAATCTCGTCTACCTCTGTACTAATTTAATATATTCATTTTCAGAGCTCTTAAAGACCTCGTGACATCGTATCTATTCGCCAGTTCTTTGTAGATATCATTCGATTATGGAATTCTTTCCTTCTTTTCACTTAAATCAGGGGTTCCCAAAGTGTGTGCCGCGGCTCCCTGGTTTGCCGTAGAAAGTAAAGAGGGGTGCCGCACCCTAAAAGATAGTAATTAATGTAAAGTTAAAATTATTCTTATTGTCCTTATATTTTATTTTTAGTAAAAAAAAATTGTTTAAGCTTCGTGCAGCTTTTTAAAGTTACCTCACTTGCACTCCTAGTAAGTTAAAGCGATATCTCGAGACGAAAATAAGAAAATTAAAAAAAAAAACTTAAAACCTGTTCAATGGGCAAGCATCAGTACCTAACACTGTACTGTTAGCATCATTCAAGGTGGCATACAGGGTGTCAAAACGTAAACATACCATTGCAAAAGAGCTGATTTTATTGGTGAATATGGTGGGAATATTGGTGGGAGAATCAGCAGCAAAATTGATTTCCAAAGTACTTTTATCTAACACTACTATCACTCGAAGAATCCATTACATAGCTAAGGATCTCGAATACCAATTAATAAAAATAAGGAAAGGCACGTATTATGGTTTGCAACTTGATGAGGCTACTGACAGTAACAATGATGCTCCTCTAATAAGTTACAAACGCTTTCTGGCATATTTCATGCGTTTCGAAAAACTTTTACTTGCAAAAGCATTACCGAATGTTCGAAGGCCCAAGTCTTGTTGTGGATAGAAAAAGATGAATGAAGGTGGCGGTCAAGATTGCTTCTCGCAATTGTATTAATATGTGGTCTCAGAAGACCTGATAGCCCTTTTCACGAAACACCTTTCGAAAGTAATTGAATAATTTTCAAAATACTTTGCAGATGATGAGGTCGAAAAGTTTGAGTGGATCCAGGATCGTGCTCAAGCCCCACCAGAATTCAAATCATAAAAAGAAGAGATTCTAATTGAAATTTCTTTCGACAGCAGTCTTAAAACTAGAATCCTAAGTTCCGGTTTGGTCGAGGTTAGGTTATCGAGTTATCGACACAAAATTAATATCCAAATTTAACTTCAAAAGCTTAGGGATTTTCATTCCGTTTGCAACATCATATTTGTGTGAAGCTAAATTTTCAGCTGTAGTTGAATAGCAAATATTGCTCAAGGATCAATACAATAAGAGTAGCAATGTCAAGCCTTATTCCCCTGGAAAACTGTTGAGATTACCAGGCTCACCCGTCACATTGATTTGACTGAGTACCTATTGTAATTTATTTTTGTTTTTCTTAAGTCTCTCATGTTGTTTTCTGTTTCAACTCTAAATTCATATAAATAAAATTCTTTTGTATATATCTATTTATTATTTCATTCGACTGTTTTTTTTCGGATAGCTGAGGTAGGGCGTAGTGACAAAATACTTAACTTGTAGGTGAGCCGCAGGCTGAAAAAGATTTGGAACCACTGACTTAAATTATAAGCAGATCAACTATAGACCAAATCAAAGACACACCATCTCTTCATCGACTTTAAAGCATATTATCAGCAGCATTTATCGTCAGGATTTTGTGGCGATGGCCGAATTCGGGATCCTGTCAAAACTGATCCAGATGTGTCGCGTGACACTAGATAACACGCGGTGCAATGTGCAGTTTGGTAGCAGCTCATTTAAACTCTTTCGAATATGCACCGGATTTCGGCAGTAAGATGCGCTGTCGTGTGATTTCTTCAATCTTGTTCTTGAGCAGTTAGTGCGCAGAGCAGATGTCAACACGGAAGGCACTATCTTCAACAGATCAGTCCAACTGCTGGGGTATGCGGACGATATAGATGTCATCGGTAGATTCACGGCTATTGAAGATCAGGCGAAACTAGTTGGCCTTGAAGTGAATAAGGACAATATGCGATCAACAAACAAACAATCATCTGTCCACCGACTAGGACAAAATGTCACTGTTGATAGCAGAAACTTCGAGGTAGTTTAGGAGTTCATCTACCTCGGGGTAAACATCAACTCCACAAATGACAACTTAGTGGAGATCCGTCGGAGAATTACCCTAGGAAACCGCTGCTACTTCGGTTTGGCAAAACAAATGGGTTCAAAACTCCTGACTCGAAGGACAAAGTGCATGCTCTACAGAACGCTTATCCTTCCAGTTTTTCTATACGGCGCCGAGTGCTGGACGATAATTAGGAAAGAAGAGTTAATACTGGGATCCTTTGAAAGAAAAATCCTTCGACGGATATTTGGTCCTGTGTTCGAGAAGGGCGAATGGAGGAGAAGATACAACCGCGAACTCTATGAGCTGTACCAAGATGTGGATGTAGTCCAAAAAGCCAAGAAACGTCGATTGCATTGGCTCGGGCACATCGAGCGAATGGACAACAAGGCTCCAACCAAGAGGATCTTCGAATCCCAGCCCCCAGGTCCGAGACGATAAGGAAGACCGAACCTCCGTTTTAAAGACCAAGCCATCGCGGATGCCAGAGCGCTTGGTCTGGACAACTGAAAGCAGCGTGCCCGGGATCACAGAGGATGAAGGGGGAGCCCTTTAAGTAAGTAAGTAGAGTAAGTAGACAGAGCTTACATATATATACTCTTGCCGTCATAATTGCCATACTCTGCTTTATTTTCTGCTGTAGCTGTACAAATGAGCAAAATATAACCGCTTCGGCTTATATTTCAGTACCATATAATTTAGTTAAAGCCTAATATTTATTTATATTAATATCCTTTAAATGATGGCGCAAGCAGGGAATTCAGCGTTCATTTAGCTGATATTTGCTATTCCCTTAATATCTATGCTCTAAATATGTAGCGCACATTCTTCTACTTTGTGCAGAACACCTGCTAATTATAGGGCATTTAAATGAAGCTCACCACTAAGTTGAAATCCTTGGAATTCACCATGTCCAAAGTGATAACTTCATTCTTAATTAATTCCTTGTTCATTATTTTGTAATTTATTTTATCCTCAACAAGTCGTTTGCTGGTTCCATTTTCAATTAAAGTTCAATGCCGTGAATGAGGACCAATTAATTTAGTCCGTGTGCTTACCTATTCAAGTACTTTTCCAAAGAGAAGGTGGATACTTCTAATTACCACAACTGATTGCTTCACCGTACTTTCCATTTCAAACTGCTTCGAATGGCTTATGGCTCTGATGTGGCCCCCTTCTTATGGACATCATTATTTTGTGGCGTGGCCTTTGAACAAAACACATACACATACACATACACATATTCTTTCTCCTCGTCGCGTCGTGTTCGCCCTCTTTGCAGTAAAATCAAAGGCAAAATTATGCGAATAAAAATAGACAACCATCTCGGTCATGAGCACTGTTCGAAAGGAAGTCGAATGGCATCAAGGATCCACACAGAAACTATCTACATTATTATGGTCATCAAAGTAGCCATCTTTGCAGACGTTTCAATGAAATAAATGTCGTCTATTAACTTGAGCCACATGTCACAAACCAATTATGCTTATGGGAAATCACGATGCATAATGATAAGTGATGTCAAGTCATTTACCTTTAACACCATAGCTCCGCCCCTTGAACTTGATCAAGAAATATTGCGCCTACGGGAACAATATATTGATATCATTTAGGTACCCTAAAGTAAGGAACTAAATTGCTAGCTGTCTTTTCTCGCCATTAAGGATAGGAGTTGTGGTGTCACACTAACATGTTACATATATGGAAGCCCACTAATTGTTATACATTTAAGGTTCGTATCGATTAGTAGATAGTCAATGTAGGTAGATTATTTGCGGCAAGTCAGAAACTAAGAAAATAATGATAACATCATCGAACACTGTGGTGGAAAGTTGAGACGTTCTTTTGCGTATTCATCAAATATTTATCGATGCTCTGGAACTCTTGATCTACTCAGCTGTAAGGAGAGTAGAAAAGTACTACTTGAATTGAGGATAAGTACATTTATTTTCATTTTCATGACACCTTAGCGTTTGCTTTTTTGTTTGTGGCTTCACAAGGACTCTGGTTTTGGGTTCTGCGGAAATAAACTAAAGTTGTGGGGAAAAAATTATTCCTGGCAGGTCGTCTTCTTTGTTTGAACGAATAAACACAGAGCAAGGTAAACATTGCGAATTTATGGAGACAAACACTTCAGCGTCAACGGAGCAATTCTATTATTTTCAAATAAATATTTACGTGCGTGACATCTGTTGAAAGAAGCAGGCACTAAAAGTTCATGAATCATGGTCGTGATTGGAAGACTTATTTTTTTTTCCATTGAATCAATCCTTTTGACATACACAGCTATTGATGGAATTTTTCTTATTGTTCAAGTTCTTTTCTATAAAAAGAAAGAAATGAACGAGAGCTTCGTATTAAACAGTAACTGTGTTTGATGAAGATTAGTGCAGTTTTATTCTTTCTCTGTGTAGGTACTAAACAGTTATTTGATAAGCTTGATGCAGAAATAAATTAACGGAGAACGACTGCACACGGTAAGACAGTTCCCGCCATATGGGAAATAATGGAGGCCGTTTAAACCGGATTAAAGTTTGAGTTTTACGAAAACATGTTTAGTTTGAGATTACAAATGAAAGGTACCCCAATTTACAATTAGTTGTATTGTAGGGTTCATTTAAATGTGAAGTCTACAGCCACAAGCAGTGCTGCCTCCGCACGGTTGATGGCTTAAAAAATATATAAACACATTTTGTTTTCGCCATTTCTATTCTTTGAGTGAGTATGAGGGCTTCCAACATCCCTAAGCTTAAATTAAATCAAGAGTATTTTACTTAGGATGTTCCTCAATCTGTTACAAAGCAACTGCGTTACTGTGGGGTGATGGGTATGGCAAAAGCAGAAATATTGAAAGTACTTCTTCACTTTGGGTGTTTCGATTGACCCCAATCTTTTGGTCCGGGTTTTATATCTAATTTAGCAAAAACTGCAATTAATAAGTTTAAAGGAATTGGAAAGAGCATCCTCGAAAACCTAGGATAAATTGGCTACGGAAACTTAGATGAAGAAATTGCGTAATTTTGGAATTAAAGACTTAAGGTTTTGAACTTTGTAAGGAATCCAATGTACAGGGTGGTCAAATTGCAACTCGAAGGCGGCCAATTGGCATCGCTAACAACACGATTTGGGAATTAGGTACGAAAAAGATCGATTGTGGCATACGTGGCATGGCCTGAATGAACTAAAGGTCGTCCAGATCTATGTCTTCACCACTCCACAATCCGCAGATTCTCGTCTGTGCGCACCGTACGATGACGGGGGCTATGTGTGTTGTACCAGTCTCACAAACTTCTGGCACAAAATTGCGTACAGCAGGCGCGGTGTGTGCTTTATTTCGACCAAAACTTATTTCCAAAAAGCGCGCTGTTTGAGCTACACTCACTTTGGAAATAAGTTTTAAATATTTCCCAACGTTGTTCAAGCGTAAAGCGACCGCAGAGGTATGATACTGACTTTTTGTCACGATTTCGAGCGGGAAACATCTGTCAGTGTCAAAATAAAATATAATTGGAAAAGAAACCACTAGATGGCACGCCCAGAGCTCACATTACTTGGTCATTTTTTTTAGTTCACTCTAGAAGAGTTAATTGCTTTCGTTCATTAAGTTTAGAACGTAAGAGATTAAAAGGGCAATCTTAGAGATTGCTAGCATCCTTATTATGTAAGTGTTAACACAGCACGAACATTAAGGAAATGGAAGAATTGCTTGTAAACTATAGTGGTTGAGAAAAACACAATTTGGTAGAGCATTCCACATTCGTGTTGAGCGGCAAAGTACTTCACAGTGCAACCGAATACAGGCTTAAGGGTGAACTGATGGACATTCCTGACCCGTTATCATTGCTGTAAAAATGTTATTAGTGCACAAGACCATATATGAGCGTTGTATATACGTTGGGGGAATAAAAGTCTTATAAACTGTAGCCAGATCAGTAGTGGAGAAATATTTCTCTCAACGCTTTAGGAAGTCTAGACACTTTGCAGCGTTCTTGGCGTTATAGAATTATATGGTCATTCCCACAAAGGTTGTTATTAACGCACATACCGAGAATGGAAAGCCTTTCGGTTACAGCGATACAAGTATCATTCATAAATAATAGCAGAGTATTGGGATTTCGCTTCAATGACAGAAGACAGCATTGTGTTTTGGAAGCAATAAATTAAATTCTAATGTATGTATTGCACTTTAGTATGCTGTCAAGGTCAGAATTTATTATGGCACGGCAACGTTCTGACGTTGGAACGTTGCCGTTCCATCTGCACACCCGAATATGAGGGATGTCAACCCGAAAACGAATATAAGAAGCTTGGGGGCTGTCATCAGCAAAGGAATGGATTTGATACGAAGTTACAGACAGGAGATGATTGATAAAAATGAGTCCAAATAAGGCTGCAGATTTTGGTGCGGGGATGGAGGCTGACAATCCTTTTAACAGAATCGGACAGCTTATCTATCTCGCAAATAATACAATTGCGGATCAAACTTGAGCTTCTTTAACAAAAATAGCATGAAATTAAACTCCGGATTGCGTGTTCCAATTGCCGCATTGTGGTTGAAGTTGATAGGCTCCATCACTACGTATGTGTATATAGACGGCAAGACCACGTTGGAACGTTGGAGAAAGAATAATGTCACTAGGTTGTAACCAGGAGGACTAAACTCCTATTCAATACAAATCTGTGTTTCATTTAATGCCAAAAGAGTTTTTTTTTTTTTTTTTCGGGAAACATGGGCATAAAGTGACAAAAGGTTTTCACTATAAAATGTCCAACCATCACAGAAAACAAACACGAAAAATAAAACTCCGACGCTACCACAGAGCTAAGTCACAATTTCGATGTCGATCTAACCAACATTGTCGCGGCGTTTTCAAATCTGGCTTTCAGCATTTATTTTGGCGAATTTTCTCACTTTTTTAAATTTAGGCACATTTTTTATTTATGTATTTCTTTTGCTTCTGCTGCTACCAGAGTGGGATTTTCAAAATCTAAATTATGATGGCTTGCTTATTGTGCTGTTATTTTAGCGATTCAATAACATTGTTGCAGGATTTATAACAATATTGTGTGCATATAATAAGAGCTACAGAAATTGTATTTCTCACAAAGAAGGCTCTTTTTATTTAAAACCACTTTAAGAAGAATGTTACTTTAGAAATTAATGTATGTATGCATATTTCTGTTTATAACATAAACACTGTTTTTTACCATCTCTGTGCTACCTCACACTTTCTTCGACGTCCGCATCGTTGCTATCGTCGCAGCTCCAGTAATGCTTTCAGCTTACAGCACTCACTTCCATCACAAAATCAGGCTTATTCGGAAGTTCCGATTTCTCTACTCTCTACTGGATACAATTTCCTCCGAAATTTTAGCAAACATTCTCGATTTTCCACGTATTTTTTTTTTTTGGAAATTATATTAAAGTCCACAACAAAGTTCAAAATACGATGGACTCTGTGGTAGGGGCGATTGCTTAAACATTAATTCCTTAGAAATTGGAAAAATCGAGGTATATGGAGGTAATATCTATAAATACATTTTTAGACTAGGTCGGTCGCTCGGTCGCTCAATGGGCCACACTCCCACTTCTAGCTGGGGTTTTTGTTTAAAACAGGACATGGAACTTTGAAACTTAAAGTAAGGAGAAGAAAAATAAAATTTATTTTTCCATATTTAACTAAACCCACGCGCTGTAATTATTTTTCAAATATGCTTAAATTTGTAATAGAAACAAAATGGTTTAAAATGCGCATTAATATTCAACTAAGTTTATTAGAATGAAAATTGCAAAAAGTTTTATATTTTTGTTTTTTTTAACTACAAACAAAAGTTTGTTGGTTATGTTTATAATGTAAATGTAGGCAACGAGTGAAATAGGATGAATTGTCCTCAATAACACAGCATAAGTTCGGGTGCCTAATTAAAACTGGTCGGCTCCATGATTGGCATACATGACTACAAAGGAGAAAGCTGGAAAATAAATTTAATAAAACAAAAATTTAATAAGAATAAAACAAATAAGTTATTATTTTATGGATATAAAATGCATTTCCACCTCCATTAAAATTGTTTCAGTTTTTGTTTTGTTTAAATATACAATTAATCTGACTAAGGCTCCTATTGCGAATGTCGATCAGCGAAGGATTTAATTAAAGTCTATTGCATCGACAAATTTCATGTTTTGTATTGTATAATTAAAAGGTTCGTGTTATTGTGAAAAAAGTGCTATTTATTGTGAATAGTGCATACTTTGATACCAAAACTATTCAGTACTACGGTTAACTTTTCCCATATACAGCTAGGTTCCAGAAATCGAGTGAAATGAAATCGAAATCGAAATCGATATTGAAAATCGAGTGAAATCATTTTCGTATTTCGATCGATTTTGTAACTTCGAATTTTACGAAATCACTTTGCGTGAAATTGAAAACAGCTGATATCTGTCATATGAAACATTTTTGAAAGTGTTTTTATTTTGGTAAATTTTTTTTGTTGTTCACGCGTTTTAACGTACAGGGTGTATAAGTACAGATATAGAACTTCGAATTGAAATAAAACACATGTCAATCATTTTGGCTTTATTGAAAGGATAATTTTATGCCATTATTGTTTAAATATGATTTCGGGCATGTGGCCGCCGCGGCTGGTTCGAATAAAGACAAGTCTAGAGGTCCACTTTTTCACGCATTGTATGTCGGCAATAACGCCACGAATGTTGGCTTCCAAATCCCCTAACGTTTCTGGTTTATTGGCGTAGGCGAGCGACTTCACATATCCCCAAAGAAAATAATCCAATGGTGTCAAATCACACGATCTTGGTGGCCAATTGACAGGTCCATTCCTCGAAATTATGCGCTCATCGAATGTTTTCTTTAGCGGCATGTAGCGCCGTCTTGTTGGAACCACATCTCATGCACATTCATGCCATCCAATTCGGAAACAAAATAGTCGGTTATCATGGTTCTATACTGGTCTCCATTAACTGTAACTGACTCTCCAGCATCATTTCGGAAAAAGTATGGCCCAATTTTGCTTGTTGACATAGCCATTCACCCCAAAATGAGCCTCATCACTGAACAAAATTTTGCGATGAAAATCAGCATAGATATCAATCTCATTTTCGGCCCCTACACCAAAATCACGACGCATTGCATGGTCTCGCGGCTTTAATTCTTGCACAAGCTGGATCTTGTAAGGTCGTAAGAAGATATCTTTGCGCAAAATCTTCCATAAAGTTGATGGACATAGCTCCAATTGCTGTGCATGGTGGCGAATCGAAAAAGATTCGGAAAAGATTCTGACTTCGCTTTGTGGCAAAGCACTGTATGAAAAATTTTGACAATAGTTTTTGCCTGCGACTTTGTTAGCATTCTTTTTTTTCGCTAACAACATTTAACCATTAATCAAGTTAGTTTTTATTGAAATTTTGTAAATTAAAATTTACATCATAGTTCTTGAAACACAAGTTTTTAACAAAGCACAGCCGAGAAGAAAAAAATGTAAACTCTAAATATCGTCTGTCAAAACAAAAAAATGTCGTTCAAAATCGACATTTGCAGTACCGAAATTCATAACCAACGATTGTCTATCGATAAAAGTTGTTTATCGATTAATAGTCGACGATCACAATAAGGGCCTCTATTTTTCCATGAAGTTTAAGTTACTTGTTTGCTCTATGACATATTAATACCCTCGAAAATCCTCGGCTAGATTAGTGCACACAATTTGAAGTCTTTTTTATAAAAAAACCAAGCAGAATGATGTAAAAAAAAAAATAAGTATCTACCAACGATGTTCCACTTCTTAACTTGTTTCAACAATTTTGCAAATATGAAGCTTAAAATTAAAAATGCATCTCTTCCAGTTTCTAAATTAGTGAAAGTTTAGCTTTAATTATGACAGCATCCTGCCACAGGAACCATAATGACTGTCTTTATGACTGCAAGACTTAATGAACGTTTTTATTAATAAACATTTACACAATTTGGTTTTCCCGTCAAATAATCAAGGCATGGAAAAGTTCTCAATATGACATCGTCACAAATTTTTTCAGTATTTTCAGACAACTGTGTCTTACTTTTGTTTTTTGTTAATTTGCATAACATCCTGCGCTTTTTTGTTCACATCCTATGTACGAAGTTTCTCTTCATTATCAGTGAGAATTTTACAGACACTGCAAGCAAAAGATGCGACTGAGAGGATAGTTTAGCAGATATAATTCTATTATTCAGTTTTTAGTTGGTATTTGAAATACTGCATTAATGTAAAAATAGTGAAATGAAATGGGATATCTAGTTGTGGCAGAAAATTTTTGTAAGCTATGGCAGCAAACATTTTGATTTTGTGTTTCCTTAAGGGTTCCCGAGCAAGAGTCGTTTTCTTTTCATGTTTAACTAATGCATTGTCCAGTTAGCTCGTTTATTTAGTTACGTATTAATTTAAAACTGTTGCTTTTGCTAAGAATTTAGCAGGAAAAAATGGTTTAGTGGAAAGAGTAAGAAAAGTTAGGATATATAAGTCAAACTTCTAAAAGCTTTATACATAGTTCTAGAATGCGTCATCACTTAGAATTTACTTGGGAATTGATTTATTCTCCGCCTTCAATTCTACCTTCAAGAGTAACCGCTAAAATTTTCATGATTGAAACTTTTGAGCTACATGTTTAAAAAAACATGAAATTGTGTATATTGCGAATGTAACTGCTAAGAATTTTTATAACGATTTGAAAAGTGAATCACTCATGTAGGTAGCAATATGGTCTTAGCAAAACAAGTGTCATGGCTCTAGGGAATAAGGCCCCAGCAAATAAGGTCCCAGCACCAAAATGAAACAAACTCCTTTTCGCAGGCGCACAAGTAACCGCTCACTTACCTTCGTTGCTCCGCTCGGGGTATGTGGTTTTCCGTCAGGTAGGCGCCTGTGGCAACAGCTTGCATAATTACGTTTTCCATTATAAAAAAAAAGAAATAAGACAATAGATAATAAAAGATAATTTTTATTTTGGGAATTATTTCCTGGCACCTTACCGCCTAGAGCCAAGTATCATGAATTGATACAGATTTGAAGCCATAAAAACAACTTGCGCATTAAAATCAAATTTAGAGCTTACTATCTGGTCAGGTTCTTCGAAATATTGATGGAAGCCTTGTCACCAAAGCACACGGAATTGTAGGGATGCTTAAGCAGCATTTCTATCTAAATGGGCATCATGTCGAGAGAACAACAACAAGTCCCCTGGCTCTGGCTCTGATCGCATGCCAACGGAACTCTTTAAAGATGGTGGTAATATTTTGGTAGGGTACAGACATGAAATCATCTGCATTGTGGGGGTGAAAGAAACCATGCCCGATGAGGAGGCATATCCCTGCTTAATGTCACATATAAGAACCTATCCACTTTGTGAACGACTCAAGGCCTTTTAAAACACACTAATTGTCATGTATCAGCGTGGCTTCCGGGGCCGAGCTGTCAAATCAACAATAGACCAAATTTTAACACTAAGAAAAATCCTTTAAAAGACCAACGAATTTTAAAAAGAGACACACCATCTTTTGATCGATTGCAAAACCGCATATCATGGTCAGGAGCTCTACATGACTATGGCTGAAATTGTTTCCTGGCTAAACTGACTTTGTCGCATGACGCTGGAGAATACGCGGTGCAATGTACTCATCTGAACTGTTCCAAACATGTATCGGATTTCGGCAAGTTTTAAGTTCGTGTAAACACGAAAGACACTGTTTTCAACAGTTCCGAGAATATCGACATTTATAGAGGATAAAACCAAATACATGCTTTCAACAAACAAGCAAACTTCTGTCCACCAGTTAGGACAAAACGTAACTGTTGAGGGCAGAAACTTCAAGGTGGCTAAGTGGCTTACCTACCTCGGGGTTAACATCAACCCCGCAAATGAAAGATTCGTGGAGATTAAACGAAGAATTACCCAAGCAAGCAGCTGCTTGCGAAGTGTAAGCTAAATAAAACACTGATGCTGTCAGTTCTACTACATCCATTTCAAAAACTAAGCGTTCGCTGATGCCAGTGCGCTTGGTATGGCTAATTGGAAGCTGCGTGCTCGAGACCGTATAGGATGGAAGCTGTATAAAGGGATTTTAACTGTTTTAACTTCATTCTATGTTTTAAATACGAAGTCGATTGGTCAAGCGTAGTGATTTACTGATGCCATCTAAAGTTGCACAAAGAGTGTAATGATTTTCTTTTCCTTGACTTCTCCGCAGCGCAGTCAGGTTGCCTTAGTACCCAGTGATTGCTAGTAGCGCAGATCTGATATTATTCATTCTTATGAAGAATACATAGTTGTTAAATTATTTGTAAATCAAACTTACTCCAGACTAGTCTGGATGGTGTTCACTTTATTTCTTCTATCGATCTTCAGCTATGTATGGCGCCAATGTGCCCAAGAACCCAGACCAGTAGGCAATCTCGTTGAATGATGGTGATTTCAGGGCTTTGATTGATTTAAACATCTATCGGTTTCATAAAGAGCCCTTAGTCTCTTTCTGGGATAGCCATTAGCTCTGTTTGAAATATAATAATTGGTCCATTACAGGTTTTTCTTCATCGTTAATGTTTGGTCAATTGTCTGCTATTTGCCGATATATGCGCTACAAAACGATGTGAAATCTACGCAAGCTGAAAATTAAATGCGAAAGCGAGGAATAATTCATTTTCAATCTGTCCATCGTCATTGTTTGCTCTTTTCATGCTTAAAATGGATAAATTAATATATTTTAATCATTTTCCCATCTGCCACCCATGAGGTCGTCTGAACTCATTTACAACTCTTTATGCGCATCCTTATTGTTTTCCCCTCCCAATTAGCAACATCCATTCTTTAGATAATGGTTTTCGCAGTCTAGTTGTCTACTTAATTGCCATAAAGCCGCAAAGTTTTTGTAGGTATAATACCTCTAAAGTGAAGTGGTGAAACCATTTTCGTTTATTTCATTTTTATTCGTTTGTGTCTCAACAGGGTACTTGTCACCAAAGCAAAGTTTTATATTATTACTTTAAGGTTGAAGGTCATGCCTTGGAATTTTTAAAGAAACATATTCGAAGTAACGATTTTAACGCAGCAGTTATTGACAAGATTAGCATATTTTTAATGTTCTATGAACTTAAATATGTTGGTAAAATTCCTAAATGGGTGAGATCTACAAATGCCAAGCAAATTCATAAGTATAGAAATTCTATTCACTACAGATTTCCATTTAATGAATAGCAAAAATGTCCTACAATAAGTGCTGTACACGAATAAGGAGTTCTTTCTCTCTCTCTCTGTTTGTGATGATAATATCATTTCATTGATTGTACATCACACACATCTATAGGGTCGTAAAAGAGGATGAAAGCACGTGATGAGATTGGAATTGCCCTTATATGTTATAAGTGCCAATGTTTATTTAAGACTTGGCCAAAAATAATCATCAAATAGGGGAGGGCTATTTATTTTTCTACTGGATTCTTAAAGGAAATCTGTTGGTTTCGTGAGAACTTGAACCAAATTTGTTATTGTAAAAAGGATTCACATTTCATCACATTAATATAAAATAAAGTTAAAATTCTTTTGACTGGACCTAGGGGACGGATTTTAGTAAATGTTGGCTACAACTGTGGTAAGCTTTTCTTCCGATTTCGCGTTATTGGTGAGCTTTAAGGTAAATTTGATTTCTTTTAACTTTCTCCGCCTTCTGTAGATCTCAAAGAAGCCGTATCTTTAATGAAAGCAGGTTTAGAGCAGCAAACAAATAACAAATTGTTATAACGAAAGAAAAACCGCGTCTTTTGTTAAACTTGTATTTAAGCGAAATATAAGTATGGAAACGTATACCGTATTCTATAGGACATGGCCATGGAATATTGAATGCAATGCAGCATTACTTATTAATAACAAGCTTTACGGTCTAAGAAATAAGCTACATATATTGAATTAGACTTTGTTTGGTTACTTTGTAAATTATGCACATGTGTGTGTCTGTCTATTTTTCAATGAAAAACTAGTTCCAAGATGCAGCTGCAGAAGTGCAGGGAGGCGTGTGCACAGATAAAATAAAGTGCAATAGAGGATAGTCAAACTCTGATGACTCTGAGTCTGAAAATGAATTGCAGTCATTTTGAAAATGACCTCTTCCACCACCTAACTCTTTGTGCAAGTGTTAGTTCTTAATGAACATATATTTAATAGAGAAAATAAGCCGTACAATATTTTGCACTTGGAATGGTACTGGATGTTAAGTGTCTATCTCATTGTACCTTATATGACATCTGTGATTTGGGGTCGAATTACGCCATCAGTGAGCGAGTGAATAACTCCCACACGTTACTGAACTATCGAATAAGCACCATGTATCGAACGCACTTTGTGTTTGTACTAGGAAAACTCTAGTACAGAAAAATGACATTTTGTGCTCTGTCATTCGTGTTTTTATGTGAATATGTGAGTTGAGTGCTTTGAAAATTAAAAAAATTATAAACTTTATCAATAAAAATGAATATTTTGATATTGTTTTCGTCGTCCGATTCGTCTGGAAAAGAGCTTGCGAAACTATTTTTTGCCAGATCGCGATTCACAGCCATAAAATCGGCCATAATTCTTTCTTAAATAATATTTATTATGTTAAAATTAATTTTTCTAAATATTTTAAGTTCGTATTTGTGAGAAATACTTTACAAAAACTTATAAAACCCAAACTTTTTCTGCCGTTTTACTGCCATACGACAACTTTAGATCTGTCGAATGAAAAACATACGATCACTCCGATCAAACCGAGATAATTCAGTGACGTTTTGCTCTATAACTGATGCGGTTATTCGGCCCCTAATTTATATCATTGAGTTGATACAGCACATTCTTAGCGAACATGAGTAAGCGATCGGAGAAGCGACATAGTTCTTTAACTACAGTTTGCCGTTAAACTCTGTTTTGCTATGTTGTATGTTGCACGCTTTCGGGTAAGTTTGGCGCCTGAGAGAACGATGAACAATGTGGTGCACTACAATAAGGGACAATAAAGTAAATAGAAAATCAATAAACCACTATCTCATAAATTTGGCAGCTGGCATAAAATAAATGCCTTTTGTAAAAAAAAAAAATTAGTTTATTTAATAATATTTCAGGAGGAAACTGCATAATTAATTATTATTATATTTAATGAAAAATAATGTTTACCAAAAAAATGAATGTGAATTGTCAAAACATATGAAAATATTACCAAGCTTCGTATCTGACAAAAAATGAAAGCAACGATTATATTACATGGGACCACTAAAAAGTTTTAAATTCGCTGCCCCACCTCTTGCGAAAGTCTGACAATTATCCAAGAAATGTCATGAGAAGATTCTCAAAATGAATTTCCTTTCAAAATCTGCATTAAATTGTATGTCCCTCTATTCTTGTCAAAAAATATATCTTCGCCCACGCAATTGTTGGAGAAGCTAGGCTAGGCTATTCCCATAAAGAGCAGTTTCTGAAAATACTTATGTTTTTGTGATTTTGACAATCATATCTTGATGGATGATTTTTTGGTTTTTCAATGGTCAATCGTTTCTTCCAACGTTTGGCCTTGGGATTTATCAATCGACAAGTTTAACCGAATTAAAGCGGTATAAACCGATAACATCTTTTTATTTGAACTTTCCAATGATTGCTTCAATCACTTTGTTCATCAGTTTTTTAATAGCTTCTTAAAAGTGAGTCTTATTTCGTTCAGGTTGCGTTGTATGTTTATCACCAATGCATGCATTGCATGATTTTACAATTTTCAACTCTACCGCCACTTATCGATTTATAGCACATGTTGTCAGCATACATATTTTTATTTAAGAAAGAATTTGAGCCAAATTTTCCCATAAATACGTACAAATGAAATATCACGACTACAGCGCCATCTATTGAACATTCCTGCAGATTAAAGTAATATATTTTCCAAATTTGGTGTCAATCGGTCTAGCGGATATTGCGTTTAGACTATGATTACCGAAGTGACTATCAATGTGATTGGCCCAGCATGTTATAAGAAGAGTACTTTAGGTTAGGTATTGCTAGGAATTTTTCGCTATCATTGTTAATGAAGCCTTGTATTTTTCCATATCCTCAGCACTGACTGTGACTCTACCACAAGGTTTCCTTGTTGATCTCTACAGGTTTTCTTTCGTTTTTTTTTACCCCGACATGTTTTTTTTGCCTCTTGGTAAACCTTCCGAACATTATTCTTACTTTTACGTCCCTATTTTCTCAATCACGAAACCATATTTTTCCTTTTGCTCATAGAGCTCACGAGTCGCTTTCTCCAACTAGTGCAGCGCCGCTTATATGAAAATGGTTTTCACTGTGATTTTCGGGTGGTTACCCCAGCACATCAGCTTTCAGCATTTGATGCTGCAAAGGACTTGTCGTTAGATTGAAAGTGAAGCCATCGACAAAGTTTGTGGGGGATTGTTGTGAGTGCATTCGTTCAAAGTTAAATCTCCTTGAAGTATTTCTCCATTCCTGTGGTGTCGGAGACATCGTCACGTACTTTTCTGCCGATTGCATAATGCTATATTTGGCTGACTTTGTCGATCTAGTGACCGCCATGTTAATTTATGAATATTGAGGTGAGAAAACCTTGTGCTTTCCAAAGCAACATCCCACATATACCCCCTTCCTAATCCCATTAAAATCGTCCTTCACAATTATTTACCCAATGTCATACTTAGGACATTGTCTATACGGTTGGGCGTGAAGCTCGTAGAAACCATCTTTGGCATAATACTCCACTTTTTCTGTGTTTGGGCGTAAGCCGGTTCTACGATTGTCAAATTTACATTTGATGCGGATCTTTATAAGACGTTCAACAAACGCTTCTTATGTTTTCAACAAATACGCACCAAAATAGACGCCCCATAGCAAACACCGCAGGCATGTTTTTTCAGTTTTTCATCTTTCTCTTGCCCGACTTGTATCCTTCCTGGATGGCGATGATATCTCCTTCCTAGCCTCCGCAATGATTATTCAAATGGTTTTTGCTTCACACGTAACTGTGCATCCGAGCTTAGGACAATTATATTAAATGATTTGAATTTGAACAGCAACGACTTCCCTTTTTGCGGTAGCAATCAGAAGAAAAATGCTTAAGCCTTTTAGTGTTCAATCAAATAACCATCCAACAACCAAGGACAATCGGAAGCAACGCTTGTACTTTCCACATTCGTCGTCTCCCTTTAACCTTCAATCCGTCGTTAGTGTATGCACAAAACCATTTATCATTTTAACGTTTGCCGTTTAATTTATTATAAACCTTTCCAACGCGAGAATCGTGCCACTGCACATTTTCAAGGACTCTTCACTTCAACACATAAATACGTACAACCTGTTCGTGCACTTAATAATTGAACTGATGTAGCGTGAGCTCTAGCTAGGTAACGTAACATGCTAGTATTTGCTTTGCAGATCGTTCACATTTGGCATCTCTAGTATAAGGTATCTACACGACAATTTCTCAAGGATATAAAAAATAAAATAAAATAAATCCTCCGGAATAGCCCATGGGTGGCAAATGAATTTGTATTGATTTCGCTCGCAATTTGGAAGAACTTCCGAAAGAATTTTTGTCGTCGTTGATTTTCGATTTTCCAAATTTCTCTGCCTTACGACGACGACGACGATGACGATATGTTTCGTCATTGTAATGAAAACGAGAAGAAGAATTTGTGCGAATTCAATAAGCCGAAAAGAATGAGCACATTTCTTTTAATAAGAATTGGAGGTGAAGCAGCATCTTCAATTGCCGCCCAAGGATATCAATAGCAATATGTGGTGCGAGTATATTTCGTTAAATAAATAGGTAGTTAAGGAGCAAGAAGATTTAATTTCATTAATTCTAGCCAAGGCGTACTTGGTCGTATTTTAAAAACTCTTACCCAAGCTGTTGATGGAATGAATTCCATTAAAATCAGACATTCTGATTTTCATGTTTGACAGGACGTGATAGGATGAGAATATGGTGGTTGTTGTTTACTCCTTGAAAGAATAAAAAAAAAGAAATGCTTAACTTCGATTGCAGTAGGTACACAGGGAGATGGATGAATTGGGATTCATGTCAAATTGTGGGTGTTTATTTTTTTTTATCTAAAGGCTTAGGGATTACGTTTGTGATCTTTTATGGAGGATGTGAAGGATTTATTTGCATGTTATCCTTACTTTCAAAGTTATCAATGAGTATAAAAAGAATTCGTCTTGTAACGGAATTTTATTATTTGAACGAATACCCACTTTATTGGATTTATGGTCTGCAAATGGGTAGAAATTTCAGCCCATATAGTCTGAGTTTTTATTTGTTTTCCACTTTTATCAGTCTAGGTCTAGGTTTGAGGGCAGATAATAATGATGGAATCCTACTTAAACGTCCAGCAGTATACAATGAAGACATTTTTATTTAGGTTTTATCAACCAGATTGGGAGTCAAATTGGACTATTGAAAGATCCGATAGTTAAGACTAATCTACCACTCAGATGTAAGCCCCCAGTCTTTTGAAATTTTTAGACGTATTTCAACGGGTAAAACAAGGGACATAGCTGAGCCCAAGGCATTGGTTTGCCAAACTTTTATTGTGCGATTGCGGTACACTTCTGCTTTTATTAAAATAAAAAAAGGGAAAAACCGTTTAAAAAATTTAGCACGACGATGAGGGTAGTCGATAAGCTTGTTGATTTGTTCGGCATAAAATCAAGTAATTGATTGTCGGTATGCGGGAGGAGACTGAATCTGATCGTCTTTAAACTAAATTTTGCCCACACTGCCTATTATGATCCACAGAAGCGCTGTCGGTTAACCTGCCACGACGCAACGCCGGTTTTGAGAGGCGGGTAGAAAGAGCTTAATGCACTCGTTGGTGAAATGCTACGTTATCTCAGAAAGAAGGTGACGATAAACCGATCCAGAACGTTTGATTTTAAGAGGAACATTACATAATCCAAACAATTATCTTGGCAGAGGTTTTGAAGTGAAATTAATGATGTCAGAGCGGTGTTTCGGCTCAAAAGGGATGTGCTGATCCAAATGGATGAGCTAAAGAACGCTTACTAACTTCTGAAATGAGATACTCTAACTGGCTAGTACAGAAGCCAATTGTAGAGCTACTGGCGAACATATATTGCAATTCTCTCCTTTTTAATCACGCAGATCAGACGGCAGCTTTTCTATACTTTTGAAAAAAAAAGTACGGTGTTCTCACTTTCAACTAGCATTTGTATACCAAAAACGGTCTTACGATTTTCAAAAAAGCTTTCACCATTTAATCATTTCAGCTTGAGGGCCTTACAAAATTATGTACGTGCAGCGAAAAGAAAAACGTCCAACTACGGCACTGATGGAACTTACGGCCAGCGGCGTTAGGATCGCTAGTTCTATTCCCTTGCAGTCTTTATGGATGTTGAGGATGCGTAGGATAATTCAACCTTTAGCCTTATTAAGTCTGCCTTGAGATCTTAGATCATTGAATCCACAATGATGGAATGGTTCCTGGAGATACTTAAAAGCAGGGAAATTACAGCTATGTGAGCTGTGACATCTTGTCGGTTAACTCCTTATTGAGATGACTCGATAAAACCGGCCACCCGGATACTCTGACGTTGTTTGTCCTTTCAGACCACTTGAAATGGACAAGCGATGGGTAGAAATACCATCGTGCATACTGAAGGTTCATTGATGAACAACCTCTCTGTAGGGAAAGCCTACTCTGGAGATTGTCGAATCAATCTATCTAAATCCGTAGGTAGATAAAGAAACCTCTTGAGAACGTCTGACAAACTTCTGAGAGTAGGAACTGTCATGAGAAAAAATTGCAATTCGGAATCGGCGCTCAAGTGGCTGCCTTGGCAGGCTTCACAGTAGCGCATTCCGTCACTTCAATTTTCCAAGACCTTGCTGATAGTTTCTGTTGCTCACGGATTGCTTGGATGGTGTTGCCATAACATCGGTCCTTCACGGGATACACAGCACACACTTTGGAAATAAGTTTTCAATATTTCCCAAAGTTGTTCAAGCGTAAAGCGACTCATTTTGTTTCGCCTGCTCTGCAAGGTTTACATAACCTGAGTCCCCTGACATACAGATGTTCGTGCCAGGCAAAACTCATTTAGCCTTTTATTTCATTCTATAAATATATATAGAAAAAAAATATTTTTTTGAAAAAAACGCCCCAAAAAAGTGGGCGCGGCCAAAAACTTTGTATGGGCGATATATTGGAAAAAATATTGTCTAAATATATTGTTAAACATTTTTTTTCGATTTCTATGAAAATTTTCAAAGAAAACAGCATTTTAGTGAAAAACGCCCACAAAAAGTAGGCGTGTTGCAAACAACTTTATATGACAAATTTGTAAAGGTAGGAAGTACCTACATATCTTGTGAAGGTTTTAAAACTTTATCTCTCTAACTTAAGCCTTAAAACGGTTTTTTCTAAATTGTGGGCGTGGCAGTGGGCGGATTTAACAACTTTTAACACTTTACCATTTCGGGACCCTAGGGAGTATATGCTCCAAATTTCAGCTTCCTAGCATAACTTTAAAGGCCTCAAAAGTTGATACGGACGGACGGACGGACATTGCTAAATAGTCTTAGGATTTGGTCCTGATCATAAATATATATACTTTTATGGGTCTACGACGAATATTAAGGGGTGTTACAAACTATGTGTCAAAATTAATATACCCTTAGGATAGGGTATAAAGACATAATTTAAAATCGTTTTTAGGACTTGCCATTGGTTTCCGACCTCTCAACAAATATTTCGACAACATCAGAGTTAGAATATCGGGCCTATGTGTGTGATGTCTGGAAGCTTAATAAACGGGATCAGGCTTTATCGGCGATTGTTCAGCTTTGCCAGAGTAAAATTTAACTATTCAACCTTTTTTCATTTGTTTCGAATACAATAAGTTCCGCCCATCAATTGGGCAGCCTTGCTGAAGTTCCATGGACATCTAGGTCTAAGTATCTTTGGACAGAGGTATATCCATGTCAATTCGTCTGTCTATTACTATTTTTGAGGCCTTCAAACTAGAACTTCATAACATTTCAAATAAATATTTCCTAAAATTATCAAGTGTAAATATTTATTTAATCCGTCACCTTAAGAATAATAAAGTCTTAAGGTATATATTATATAGAAACTGCCGTTCTTTAAAAAATGTTTCTCAAGCAAAATGTAGCAAAAAAGCTTATATGTTTGTATTTTCACACTAAATGCTGTTTATGAGTCAAACAGAAAGATGACTAATGACTTTAAACGTCGATGGAAACGACAGCGAAAATAAGTAATGCTGTTGCTGGACTTGTCTCCCTCCATAGTCGATGGGTGGGTTGGTTTACCGAACGCGGTTTTGACAGTAGATTCTGGAAAAGTAATTTGCGAAGAGAAGTTGTCTTGTTTACGCTGTTACATGTTTTGGATGTGATGTTTAGATGTGGGATTTTATCCAACATGAAATTACTGAATAAATCCTTTTTAGGAAATTCTTGAACAAACAACTTGCAGTCTACGTTGTGCTACGACATGAGTAAACGATATTGATTTTAAAATTGCTGGCCGCTAATTGCTACTATATGCTAAATTAATGAAAGCGCTGCGCAAACCGCAGCAGTTCAATATATAATCATCTGTCCTCTATTACAGTTGCTGTATATTTATAGTCAAACTCGCATAAATTAAATACCAAAAGCAAGCAATTTTCAAGTTTCATTTCAAATAACCGAGGCTTTTAGTAAAGCATACTACGGATTATTGAAAAAAAAATCAGTAAAGTTTTACTAAAGCATACTACGGATTATTGAAAAAAAAATCAGTAAAGTTTTTCACAACTGAAAACAAATCCGCGCGAATTTAAGAAGAATTAGTTTGCCCACTTTTAAACCCGCATTCGTGACCACTATACATACATCTATACTATATATCGAGCTTAGTTTGCTAAAAGTATTTAAAAGTTTTTTGAGCTATTTTCGCCGGTCAAGTTATTATTGTCTCTCGAACTCCTCGCCCGATTATCCAATTTATTTAAACGGTTAAGATTGTAATACCCTCAGGAGGGGTAGATGTAAAGGGGGTATGGAAAAATGTTCAGGGTTAAAAGCGATAAAGAGAGAGGTGATTTCAACTTTGTTATGCTGATACCCTCCAGATAAGTATAAGATACTTAAGCAGCAGAAGAGGAGGGTGTGTAGCGATAAACGATAGGGAATTTAAGCAAAAAACCGCGACAATGTTTATGAAGCTTTTCAACTGATTCTTAAAATCCTTTCAACATTTTAATGATGATGTTATATTCTTCGAGATATCCTCGTTATTGTGATATCCTCCGAATCAGGCTAAATTACTGAAGAATATTAATACACACGAACGGAACCGTGGGATTATAATTAAGTTAGTTTTCGCGGTTTATAAATCACTAATTTTCTCTCGACATGACGGTTTCAACGATTTAAATAAGTTTTGTATGTAATTTATTGTTTATTTTGAACAAATTCGAATACCACTTGACATTTTTGATATATTTTTAACTTTCTTGTATACATTAATATACTAAAGAGAAAGTTATTGCGATCGTGCGGAAATTTCGAACTCAAACTGCGTATGAGGGATGATATTACGAATATAGAGAAGTCCAAAGAAGTGGGTCCGCCAATGCCGTCCGTCGGTCTGTCTGTCTGTCCGGGCACTGTATGGCGAAACGGTTAGGCGGATTTGCTTCAAAGTTCGCATATACGGTTCTTGGGGTTACATCTCGGGGTATCTTTTTAGTTTTTGCTTTATCTTTTGAAATAACGGTACCTTTCATACAATTTTTTTTGTGAAAATAACCTATCACTATTTTTTTCGAAAGTGGTTTCAAGGATTTCCGTCATTTTTTGTGCTAACGATATTTGGGATGGGGCGAAAAATTCTGTATACTCAGTTTTTGGAGAAAAAAAAATCGATTAACGGTAATTCTTAAGACCGGCAATATCTCAAAAACTTTTACTGATTTTTTTATACTATAAAGTCAAACAAATTTGCATACTTTGATTTATAAAATAATTTTTTTTTCATATAACGATTTTCTTAAATTTGAATTAAATTCAATTTCTCAAAAAACGGCTCAAACGATTTTGATAATTTTTTGTATTTCGAACAATTATGTTAAAAGTGTGCCATGTGCGAATTAGATCAAAATCTCATTTGTAGTTTTTGAGAAAATCTAATTTTTCTAAACCTAAAAATTGATTTAAATAAATTTGTCATCATTCATTTTCGATTCATTTTGCGATTGAAAAACGCATCTCATGTATCGAGAAAGTTTCGTACGACGCATTCGTGCACTTTATTTATGATGGGATTCCAAAACGCGTTTCGTGTGACCCAGTCATATAGTAAGAAGGTAGGTTGGTGGATGCCCTTATCACGGCAGTCACGGCTCGCTTAGATCTTCAATTTTCGAAGAGCGATATTGATTACCTCACCAGAATTAAGCACTCCATGGTAGCGATTTTGTTAAAAATCTGTGAGAATAAGCATGTCATAATCATAACATATTCAGAGCCATTATATAAACCTAAGCACTTAAGTAAAGTAAGTAATACTAGGAAAAACTTAAAATATTGAGTGAGGTAGGTATTCCTAATTCAACGAAATCGTGGTAGGAGTTCCACAAGCAACATTATCTTGGTGTACCGCAAGAATAATGCACAATAGTAGTTTCGATTACGGTTTTATTATCCAAGACTACTACGTTTAAATCAGCTACAAATAAGCTCCAGCAAGATATTGCTCGTTTGTTTTAATGGACTATGTCTTCGACACAGTATGCATTTTCCATGAGCGTTAATATTACTTACTTGCCGTCTTATTCACAGTAACCAACTCAGGCCATAAATCTACTTGACAGGTATAAACATTTAAATGAAATTTGTTAGCTTTTTAATAATTACTATAACAACTTGGCTTCCTTATTGATCTCATAACTTTTTGCGGCTGACTTGTTGGCTGTTTTTCAAAATATATGTTTTTGGTTTGAATTCCTTTTCAAAATGTTCAATGTTCTAAGATCAATTTAGAGAAAATAATTTATTTTAGATGTCCGAAAATTCTGAGCGGGCAATATAGACTCATATCACTACCTAGTTGCAGCCAAGGTAAGTCGATGGATATCTCAGAAGCTACAAAAACAGGGAAATATAATGCGGACGTTAACGTTGAGCGGTTGCGCAGCAAGCCATCTGAACCTTTGCCGTTCGCGTATCCCTCAACTTCTCGAGAAGTCCTTCGCAGCCAGCATCATGTGCTGAGGACCAGGGGCTTAAGTGCTGAGAAGCCACCAGAAACTATGCAACTGACGTGCAGGGTTTCACACGCCCTCCACCAAATCAAACCCCTGGTTTGATGAAGAGTGCTGGCGAGCACTTGTAGCAAAATAACAAGCGGCACAGAAGGACGATAGTGGCTAGTGAGGTCTACGAGCAAAAGAGGAGGGAAAAACATCGGCTTCTCTGGAGAAAAAGGAATGAGCATGAGAATCGCGCGATAGAGAAAACAGAGAGGAATAATGTTCGAAAGTTTTACCAAAAGGGTAACAACACCAGAACAGGAACATGTAAATATAAAAAACGAAACATTGTAGTGCAGAGACAGTCGGTGCTGGAATATGGAGAAACCATTTCTGGAGACTGCTAAACGGTGAGGACGATACTAATTTCGCTGTCAGGCAGAGCAAACCATTCAATATTTACGATGAAAGGCAAGAATTCCGTCTATCCGACCAAAATGAAGTAAGGATAGCAAGCTAAGCTAAAATCGAACAATGCTGCCGGGCCGGACGGTATATGCGCAGAACTATTCACGGCAGCAGGAGATGACTTGGTAGAGAGCACACACCAACTTATTTTTAAGATTTGGTCCGGATGAATGTATGCCTGATGAATGGAACCTTAGTATCGTTTTCATCATGCTTGAAAGAATTGTGCAAAACTCACAAGCCAACACAAGAGGTACAGTCTTTCAAAAGTTTGTTAATCACATCTATCACGGCTATCACATCTGAACACAACATCTCCTCAGACATCAAACGAAGAATAACGCTTACCAATTGCTGTTTCTTTAGGCTGAGAACGCAAATATGTAGTAAAGCCCTTACCCAAACAACTAAGAAAACTCCGTATAAGACCCTTATAGTCCCGGTCTTCCTCTATCGTTTCGTAGCATGGACTATTCTAAAGCGGATGAAGATATCGTTGGAAGATATTTGCTCCCATAAGCGTTGGCGGGTTAAGGAGGAGATGACTTAACGATAAACTCTATAGAACTGCGCAAAGGGCACTTGAGATAGCGGAGATATGTAGAGCGAATGAACACCAACGCTCCAGCCAGCAGAATCTTCGACTGGAAAGACTGGAATCTTCCGGAGGGACAACGCAGTAGAAGAGGGCCTCGTCTTGGGTCGCGCGCACAAGCTAACCAAAGACCGCGCTAGTCGAAAAGGCTTATTTGTTGAGGCCCAGGTCCACCCCGGACTGCAGCGCTGCCTAAGTAAGTAAGTTCTTTAGAGAAAGTGATATCCACAGGCACTACTTGGGTATGCTCTTAAAAAATCGGCGCAAACCTTACCGGAAGCCAAGTATTGTCGTAATAAAAAAGTTATGTGGTCTACTATTTACTAGGGACTAAGGGATTTCAACTTTCTTTCGCAGAAACCGTTCATGCAATTTAGTTGCACTGTTCGGAGATGAAAAAATAATGGCGAAACATTTGTTTATGTTGAAGTTGAAAAATTGTACTCCAAAATAAGGTTTACATTGGCCTCATAGAAAAAGAATTCACTTTGGTATTGGTAACCTTAGTACCTCTTTGCGCCGACATACTTGTAAAAGGAACAAAATTTGGCGAGCATTAGTATAGCATATACTAGGAATTGCATGAATTGCGGCCTTGCATTCTGCAGCTGGCCAACTTTATCATTGAAATGCGAAATTAGTTGTGTTTTTGCCATTTGAACTATATAGCACCGTCAAAATATTGCGCTTGCAATTACAATCTCAGCGGAAAGTGCCCAATATGAAAGTATCTAAATGAAAAATGCACTTCACAACCCTTTGATTGCTTCACATCCCTTATTATAATGCACGTAAATACTTTCATTTACTGCATTTCAGCGGAATATATTCTTTGATATGTTATATAATAAAAGATGCTTATTTTAACTTGTACATTTGTTCAGTGTAGCAGATACACACATTAAAATAGAGTGTTCCCAGCTTGGTTTCATTCATACTCGTGAGTGCCGCCTTTACATTAAACAGATACTAGTTAAACTGTTAAAAATTCACTGCGTATACCCTACACTAAATGCTTTGAGTTTAGCCATTAATATGAGGACAGAAAGGGAAGGCAACCTTCATTCCCGTTCAACCGAGGCTTAACTGTGTTCATTTTTATATCCATTTTCTTAAAATAATTATTTTCTTCACCCTATTCTTAAACTTTGTTTCATTGGACTTCCCTTGTTCTGCTGAGATTGCTTTTGCGCTTTTGTATCCTCGATGGGACTTTGATGATAAAACCGCCCAAAACCTTATGAACACTTTGTTATGGCTCAAAATGTCCAACCCATTTCGACATTCCTCTTTTGTTAGAAACCTCCTGTATCTGTACGTGCTATCATCAATAATATAAATATTTTATATATTCTTAAACACTTCCCCATATTTCAGTTCGGCAGTTTCACATTTCGATAATTGCCTTGGGAATGGTTGTCACTTTATCATCGTTATGGGATGTAGTATAAGTTACACAGATAGATACTATAGCTAAGATATCAAACTACCACATTCCCTTTGGATTGAAATAACGTACCTTGTTGAATACTTTGACTAATGATCTGTGGCTTAACACTTGCATCTGGCGGAATGAGGAAGGAAATCGAAAAATCCACATCCGAATCTCTGCAGTTTGCGTTTCCCCCAGTTCAACAAAACCAGACAGTTCGTTGTTTGTCAAAAGATGTCATTGGTATAAAGGTGAAGGTGTTAATTGTTTTGTCATTCGAAGCGATTGAGTTAGATGCTAAATGTGCACAATGCACAGATTGGTAAACGCAGTTACAGCCCCCAGCCATAAGATTGCTTAATATGAGTCAATATCATTTCCTTTTCGAAATGAATTTTCTGCGAATTTGAATGTGAAATGTCATTCAATTGCTTGCATTTATTCAGAACAATAAAACTCTGTTAAACGCCGACCGTGGGTGCAACTTTTGATAAGTTTTACATGTTATTCCCTTGGATGCTTTTTTAAAGAATTAAATTTTCGGAGAATTGGGCTTATTGAACAGGCTGTTGGTAGAAAATATAATGGGCAATATTAATGCTGTTTCGACGCGATAATTTTTAACCGGAATGCTGACATAACATTTTTAAGTAGGCAGACTATTTAATTCTGATTACTTTACAACTCAGCGATAACGATTTTGTGATTTTAAAACTGATGTTAATGACTTTGATTGCGTTGTAATGGGGGGCGAACTTTGCAGTTGAATTTTGTTAAAATATAATTGGGAAAACGCACTATAAAATGCAAGGAAATACTACACTTCGCTTGGGTAAACTGTTGGATACAAATTCATATTCCCATCACTCAACGTGTATTATTGGCACCCTAAAAAACAAAACTAGTTTAATGCATTTTTTTCGATAAAAAAATGAAAAATATGACATGAAATATAAAACTATGTGATTATTCAGTCTGGTTTTTGACCTAAGCACAGTTGTAAAGGGCGTAGAGGTAGAGGCATTTAAGTTGGAAACACTATT
Organism: Ferdinandea cuprea; assembly: GCA_963576555.1. Classification (NCBI taxonomy): domain Eukaryota; kingdom Metazoa; phylum Arthropoda; class Insecta; order Diptera; family Syrphidae; genus Ferdinandea; species Ferdinandea cuprea. The sequence continues at coordinate 142,692,274 of OY754958.1, read as the reverse complement.
TTAACTGGCGGCCATTTTGTCAACTGTCAATTGATTTCTTTTTAGTTTGGTTTGGCATTTCAACATGAATAAACTAACGCCTGAACAAGGCTTTCAGATTGTGCAAATTTATTTTGAAAATCATGGTTCTGTTCGAAACACTACGTCCATTTTACGGTCAACATAATTTTTTCGCACCACGTTTACTCTAATGATAATACGCATCCACAGAGACATCGTACAGTGCGTACAGGAGAAGTCATTGCTTCTGTAGACCGTAACGTAGAGGAAGACCCGAATCAGTCAATCCGCCATTGTGTACAGGGTTTGGATATGTGTCCATCCACTTTATGGAAGATTTTGCGGAAAGATCTTGGTTTGCGTGCTTACAAAATCCAACTCGTGCAAGAATTGGAGCCAAAGGATTACCTAGCAAGGCGTAGATTCGGTGAATGGGCCCAAAACAATATTGCCATTGATCCCAATTTTCATGAAGCTCACTTTTGGTTGAATAGATACGTCAATAAACAAAACTGCTGTATTTGGAGTGATGATAATCCTTAAGTGTATGTTGAGAGACCGTTTCATCCACAAAAACTGGCTGTTTGGTGTGCTTTATGGGTTTGGTGGAATAATTGGTCCATACTTCTTTAAAGACGATGCCACGCAGAACATTACAATCAATGGTGACCGCTATAGAGCCATGATAACTGGCTTTTTCGTCCATCAATTGAAGATGGCGCAACATGCAACATGTCACACAGCTCGTGCCACAATTGATTTGTTAGGGGAAACGTTTGGTAACCGCATAGTTTTACGTTACAGACCCGCGAATTGGCCTACAAAATCGTGCGATTTAGTGGGAATATGCGAAGTCGCTAGTCTACGTCGATAAGCCCGAAAGGATTGATCACTTGGAGGTCGAAAGTCTTCGGGCCACAAATTTTGGAAAAAAGTCATCGAAATTTTTGACCTCTAGCCAGAAGATTATATTTCGAATAAAGTAAATATCATGTCAATTTAAAAAAATTACCTTTGTTTTATTCCATTTCAAAATTCTATACCTCTGAAACAAACAAACACCAACTCAGACAAGCCATAGATAATAATGATCTATCTTTTTCTTATCTTTTCTCGATTTTTCTAAAGCCTTTAACTAAAATCTAAGATCATAGGCAGTTGTTATATAATTATTAACTCCACATCAGATTTTCTTCTACTTAGTTAAGGTGTTCTCCAAGGCTATATTTTGGTCCGCTATTTTTCTCCATGTACTTCAATGACCTTCCTATTCTAAATTTCTGACCTAAAGTTAATTTCTTAATTGATGATGTGCATAATTCTTTATCCATGCGATATGGCTATTGAATTCTCTTCCCCAACAGTTAAGGTTGATAAGTCACAAAACGTTGTTCAATGTCGAACTCAGGCACCTCGATGATGCTGATCAGTTGCTTTAATCCCTTGATTTTCTTTTTTGTCTATCTTTAGGAATTTATAAATACGAGCTAGGTATCTATCTTTAACAACCCACCTTATTGCCAAAACGGGCTAATGTGGTAGACGGCTGATTTAAAAATGGTGTCTGGAGTTTGAGCTGGTATCTACGGACCAAACAAAAATGTTTCAATACCCATAGGAAAAAGTCCCAGTGTATTACAGGCAGAGCTCTACGCCATTAAGGAATGCTCAAACCTTATATACATTTTAGGTATTAAAGGCGCTAACATCCACATATTCGCGGATAGTCAAGCAGTTTTATGCCCTTAGCTCGCCAATTATTGACTCCAAATCAGTACTACACTGCTTTAAAACCCTTCAGGCACTCAGTACCAGGAACAAAACTAAAATCTGGTGGGTTCCCGGACACGAGGGAAATGAAAAAGATTTCGAATTGACTAGAAAATGCTCGGGCACACCCTTTATAGGACCCGGGCCAATAAACATGTCCAATAAACATATGATCGATTAATCTGAAATTAGAAAGATGTGAACACAAAAGGGGCATCTTTTATTAGGAAAGCGTCCCAGGTTTTAGACACACCAACAAGATTATACAGCCCTTAAGCAACGGTGCCAAGAAGTTACTAAATCTATCCAATTAAATCATCACAGATCAAGATATCGCCTACATAAACTAATAATAGGAGTGCCAACTTTTTCTTGAAGAAGACCAAACTGCAGAACACTTCATATATGAGTGCCCAACCCTATACGGAAAAGGAAGGACAACTCTGATGCTATTAAGAATTCTTCTCCTGATCGCTTCATTCTCCTAAGAAACATTTCTGACATTTAGCACAAAATATCTTTTAGGTCGAGGTCCCATTGCATCGGCGAATGAGAAGATAAAAACTTTTGAATTTGACTCTTTTTTTTTTTGTTATTGAACATGCACTTTTCTCTCATATTACTACTTCTTTTAACTTTTTAACAATACACTACATTTAACATTGTAATAGAATTTTTCAATGAAACTTTCCCTACTTAATGAGACATTATATCTCACTTTGTAGAGGTTGTTAAATAAAGATTTGAATTTGAGTTTAAAAATCACCTCATCATCTGACACAGTAAATCATCTGGCGTTTTCAACAATATATAAAATATTAAATCAAAACTAGTAAATAAAATGTTCATGTACTTGGGCATCGTATGTCCTAAAAATCATATCTTTCTTGCATGTCATAGATCAATATGCATATTAAAATTTGATTTAAAAATTCCTTGGGTCACTCAGTTTTTAGTATACGGTTTCAGTTAGGGTACCATAACATTTTGATTTTAAGAACTTGTTTTGTACAATTTTTTCAAAACTAGCAAAAGTTAAAACCAAATTGTACCTGCCTAGCATGCCCTTCCGCCATTGATTTGGAGCAAACGACAAATCCTCCACCCATTTTTTGGGGCGTGTAATTTGAAATTATTTTATTTAATTTTACAAATCGTTAAAGCCTTTTTTGAGAAAACGAATTTAATTATAGTGATAATTAATTTTCACAAAAAAAATTTGTCTGGAAGGTACCGATAATTAAAACGATAAAACAAAAAATAAAAGTATGCCCCCAGATGTAACCCCAAAAACCTTATATACGAAGTTTCCGCACGATCGCAATAACTTTTTCTTTAGTATACTAACGTATACGAGAATGTTAAAAAATTATAATACAAATTCTTACAAAATGGACAATCCGCAGAGGAGAACTTTAGCTTCCTTATGTTTTTTTAAATATATACAGCCTTATTTATTAGATTTGACTAAAACACCTCTAAACGGTTGCATAGTTATACAGGGCCGAAGAATTTAAGCGGCCTTTGTGCAACGTTGCATAAATCCTTATTTATAAAACATTTTCAAATCCATTTTAGTTATACTGGGCTTATGTAAGATTATGTAGCAAAATGTCGAAGTCTATTACAATTAGTTGTCCGAATTTGTAAACACATCTCATCTGTTTGTAGAAAAACAAATTCAATGTATTTTGTTGCGAATCTTAAATTCCGTTTGGAGTGTTAAATGTAAACGAAATAAAAGTTATTTCATGCATTGTAAATAGTTGTGCATTTTTCGTACACGTTCGAAACAAGAAACATACATCATTAAATCCATCACCAAATACTATGGCAACTTTCACTTCGAACTGCAAACAAATGATTCCTACACTGTCGTATACCTGCCACACAAATTATTTTTCTTACTAATCATTATCGGTTGCACAAACACTTTAAAATAGAAATAGAACATTTGAAATAACTTTTACATTAGAAAAAATTTCGTCGAACACAAATTCGATCAATTGAGTAGGTTAGAAAATGACATTTGCATACAAAACAACACTTAAGCGGGCACTAAATAACCTCCAAAGTTAAACAACCTCTATGCAAAGTTGCAAAAGTTTTATAAATAAGGTTTTTACGTTTAGAGGCATCCTAAAGCATGCATAACTTTGTACACTCTTTATACTTTTAAAATACGTTTATAAATAAAACTGATGGTTTATTAGTTCAATTAAAATGATAATAGGATGTTGTATGCATTAAAGGTTTCAAGGACCGTTGCCGATATTTTAAATATTGTTCAATGTTCCGAGTACTTTCAAGTATATTTCGATAAAAAATGACTGCAAGCAAAAATATGTTGACAATTCATACAATACATCTCCAAAACTTATTCGCCGAAATGAATACATATGTATATTATTTCTAATTTTATATATACAAATTTTTAAAGGGACGGCTTTTTAAAGTGCATCTTACAACCAACACAAAAAAGTTAGATGTTAAGCTAAAGAACATTTTTGGGAGAAGTGACGAAAGGAAAGGGGAAGAGAAGGTCGAGTGTTCACATACTAGTGTTATTCTTAAGAATATGGTATTCACTGACGGTATCAACCTGGCGTGGTAAAATAAGTACACATCAGCTTATTTTATTTCTCCAACTTAACTTGATAATCTTATAAACAAAAAGAGTATTGTATTTGAAAAAGAGCTTGGTAGCCTTAGCTCAGCACGAATAAGATAGCCAAATTGTTCAGGGCAATCCGACGGTCTGGAAGCGGAACTCTTTAAAAATGATGCTGATGTTTTGGTAGGGTGCACCAACTTTTTAACCAATAATGGATTGAAGACACCAGGCTTCCATCCTTTTTCACACTTAGATAAATCCTCGGAAAAACGAATATTGCGTAGAGGACACAATTTTATAATTTTTAAATGATTCTGGGGGATTCTGGCAAGGATTTTTGTATACCCTATCCTAAGGGTATATTAATTTTGACACATAGTTTGTAATAACACTTAAAATTCGTAGACCCCTAAAAGCAAATATATATATGTATTTATGATCAGGATCAAAACATAATAATACGTCCATACGCAATTGAGGCCTTAGGAACTGCCATAGGAACTGCCCACCTTCATAAGTTTGTCATATACAGTTTTTTGCCACACCTACTTTTGTGGGCGTTTTTCACTAAAATGATGTCTCTCTCGAAAATTTTCATAGAATTTATTATACATTTATTTATTTTATTTTATTATACATCAAGAATAAATCTTATAAAATTGTAAAATTACAAATATAAGAACGGTTTTGAAACAATATTTAAAAGTGAACGCCTTAAAGGGATGTAATTGTACATAGAAAAATACATAGCATAAACAATTATCGATTAATTAACAGGCAATAAAAGACAAGAATTTAAGATATAAATTGACTTAAGTTAAGTTAAATTAAAGATTTTAGATGCCGCCATAAGAAGAATGAAAAAAAATATTAATCGCTTCGATTTGAAAAATATGAGTGTAAGCTCTTTAAAAAAGTTGGCATGTCACCTATTTCTCTCAAGTTTAATGGTAGTGAATTCCACAGCTATAAAAAATTGTCTTTCTTTCCAAAAACGAAAACCTAGGTATAATAATGCACAAAGATCTGTTAGATGTCGAAAATTGGAGCCTATTATATAAATAAGCTGGTTGACGTGTACTAATTATATTATAAAATAGTTTCATTGTGCGATATTTAATAAAAATTCTTGGATAAATGTAATACATGATTTTATCGGCGACATATCGAATTATGCTGTTAAAAGATACTTTAAGTTTTCTTTTACTTACGGCATCGCAATTAGAAAAAATTTAACATCCACTTAAAAGTGTAGAAATGGCTAAACTTTGGGCTAACATCATTCTTGTTGACAAGGGCGTATATGCTTGAGCTATCCATAGCGACCGTCTTACAAACAACGTTATTTATGTGATCATTTTAACTAAGACTTCGGTTAAACATTAAAAAATCCAATACATCACCCATACAAAGTTTTTGGCCACGCCCACTTTTTTTGGGCAAATTTTTTTTATAAAATAAATAAAAATCTAATACTGTTTGCCCCAAGCGGATTGTAGCCTTTCCTTATGTTCTTAATCTCATTTGTTCAACATCTTAAAAATCAATTAATCAATCAATTTTTAACAATTCTCTTTTAGCTTTAGTTGCTATTTAAATTTTGTTTTTCTAATGTGTCATCCAAAAATTGCACTACGCCGATGTCCATAATAAAAATTTCTTTCTAAAAATTAATAATGCCATTACATATGTCTATATGCTTAAATTAATTAAATTTTGTTCCCTCTCTTCTTGACATAATATTTTCAGCAATTATACTTCTGTGATACTCCTATTTCGTACAATGCGGCGGGCTGTCTAGATTTTAGATAACCAAAAATTTCCTTTGCCATAAAATTTCATCCACACTAATAAGGTTATAAGTACAAAGCTCTTTATCTTCATGCTTTTAAAATAAATCTTTGCGAATGGTTCATTCAGCCTTTATTCAAAGAATTCCCCCATAAATTTATTTTAAATCGGTTTTATTTTATTTACCGCATATTTACCAAAGAAATATGAAAGAAAGAATTATTTTCATCTTCTGCGAAAGAGAAAATTTTCTCGTTTTCAGCGAAGAAGATACATCAACAAAATCCAATCTTCTTATAGGTCTGGTCAACTTGGTATACAAAATCGGCTTAATTCAAAGAGATTATAAATTACATTAAAAAAAAACCGCTAATTATAATGAAATCCTTTCTTTTCAGATCTAATGTCTTCCCATTAAAAAATATATTACATTCCTAATGCTTGGCCGATTGGCTTGCTATGCCATTATGTTATTTTTCCCATTCAACCAAAGGTTACTTGCAATACTGTAACTAATGCAGCGACTGTTGAACGCGCGAAATAGATGTTTAATATAACACAAAAGTAATTTAACAGCATCTTGCGCATAGATTAAAAATTCAATATAATGAAATTTTGTGTTTTAATTCATTGCTCATTTTCAAAGTCATTTGGGTGTGAAAATATAAATTTTTTTTTCCTAATGTGAGCAATTTGCCAGAATTTATTCCCCAAAAGTGAATTTAATGACAGACTGTGGTCGGTGTCTGTCAAGGTTGTAAATCATTCCAAAGTTAAGTCGTATGTTGCTGCTTCGCACTACGTTTGAGAACACAGTTACCTACATTTACCTAACCTATGAATAATAAAATAACTTTTGATTGACAATGCAAAGTTTGCTTGCGGTAATTTGAGCACACTTTGAAACTTTTTGACAATGAAGTATGAACATAACAAGGAGTAGTCATTTCGTTGCCTTTGTTCAGGTATTATAGTCGCGATGGTTATAATCGTCCTTCCTACTTTATTATTACCGCGACTTTGAATCGCATTCAATAGTTAGCAATATTCATTGAAGTATCCGTGAGATTAACTCACTTTGGAAGTACAAATAGAAAAGTTATTTGCAGGAGAAACTTCTGAATAAAGGATACCTAGCAAATTGTTACGTGTAAAGATTGTTTACTGTCGCTTCATCATTACTCTTTTTCATAGTTACGAAAGGCTTTACATGCGATGGTATTTTGTGGATTCCTAAACGATGTAAGTGCTTCCATTTTTGTGGATATGTTACGTTAAATTTTGAACTCTAAAGGATGTTAGGAATTCCTTTCTCCGCATGTGTGTTGCTTACACAAGTTCACATTTTAAGGTAAATATTTGGACAACAGTATAACTTTTTAATATAACTTTTCAAAGTTACTTTGTTTGTCTTTACAAAAGTCCATGGCTTTACTTTATCGAGGCACAGGTAGGTACACCCTTGACATATGAAGTAAATTTAAATTTATCTCTTTCTAAATTTAAAAAATACGGTTTCGAATTCAAGAGCATTAGTATTTGATTTCCGACTTTGTGTCATCGTTTGGTTGTCAATTATTTCTTTTATTTTTCTTTATTACGGCGAAATGTTTGAATTTGAGAGGCGAAATATGTACTAAGTGGGCGGCTCAAATCTTTGGTGTGTTTTATTTCTAATTTAACTTGGTGTATGCGTATGTACCGCCTACACATGTTACTAGAGACACACATATTAAATTGACAGGATAAACTTTTCCACTTTAATTGGCAGAAAATTTAGCAGTCTATATGCATTTATTAAAATGTTATAATTAGCATTGGGACCATCACCTATATAATAATAGAAATGACAATTTCCACTACTCTGTCTTCCATCCTCTTGTCAGATCGAAAATTACTCGAATAAAGTAAGGCTTAAATTAATATTACAGGCTTATAAATACTTTACATTTAGTAGACATCAAATACAGCGCCATCTATGATTTCAGCGCTGATTGTTTATTTCGTTCTCAAACAATAATTATAATGCAGAATTGTAATTGAGAAATGGACAGTTGAAGATATACAGAATTGTAAGTTAGCTGGAAAAAGGAGTTAACGTCCAACCGCAAGTAATTTTGATATTTAAAAATGAGAAAAGAGCGTTTAAAGAAACAACAACAAATTTTAATTGACATTTTACATATTTGACGTTTATTTGGTTTGTGGTGGTTTGACTATGAATTGACAATGCATAAACCGTACAAATAAACATACTTTCGTTGGTTTTTGGCATTTATTCATATGCAAGTTTATGCCCATGGTGGTTAACCCTTAATTTTGATTAAGTTAATTATGGGTAACTAAAACTTCTTAGAGAAATTAAGTGGGCTTTTCGTTCGATTTTGATATAAAGTTAATCCCACTTAAGTCTATTATGGTTGGGCCTTAAGTTATATGTACATTCTTAACTAAGAAATTATCGGACAGCTGACAACAGAATTTTAGTCGTCATTTCTGATTCCTCCAACACGCATATGTTTGCAGAATGCAAGCATGTATTTATAGAGTGTAGAGTTTCGTTTACTTAGTTAGATCGTTGAATATCGTAGTTCTGGATTTTAATAGTGAAATATCTTGAAGACATTTGTTTCTCTAGGCATACACGTCAGAATTACCGATTGTTTTGTTGTCAGTAGTAAATTAAAGTACTTACCAATTGTTCCATAAGGTCAATTAGCAACTTGAAATCTTAATCCTTAAATAAAGGTGAATTAAAGCTAAACAATTATAGCTGTAAGAGCAGGCCAACCTCTGCATTCTAAATATAATATTGTGGCAAAAAAAAATCTCTATTAAATGGGTTTTGCAGGGACATTTGTAGAAACCATCAATATTTTGTGCAGTTATATACATAAAAGAAAATTAAAAAACAGTGTTTTATTTTGCTACAAAATTAGGGTCATTATAATAATAATTAAAAAGTTACCCGTCCATAAAATTAAAAATGTTTTAGATGTTTTGAATATTCTGGTTTTTTAAAACGCAGATGAGTATATGTAATATTAAAGAAGACGATCATTCTATCCCTTTGCCTTATCGTTTGCTGCTAACTTTCCCAAGCATTAGCTGGTGTATTGCGATTACAAAAGTTCGAATTGTGTGTGGACTTGTCATGGTTGGTTAGAACTAGAATTTGGTCGAAAAGCGGGTGGTGGCGTTGTTGATTTTTTAGGGGTATTAAAACAAATTAATATATATGTACATAGGCAGTTACTTATGTCAGTTCCTCAACAAAATCAACAATGCCTCGTGTAAAACAAAAATTAGTTCCGGAAACCTAACACCGAGTCTAGAGGTAGAGTGTTCCACATTCGTGTTGTGCGGCAGCGAAACGAATCCTTATAATTTACAGTACGGCACGAATACAGGCTTTAGGGTGAACTGGTGAATTCCTGACATGGCGGTTATTACGGTTAAAGTGTTGAAGGGGAGCCTTCAATTAGAGCTTGTATTTTGTTATTACTATAATGAAGAGTTGATGTGCATAATTGTCTTGGTAAGTTCTTATCTGTTTTCCCTTTAGATAAATGCTCACTAGCAATCACAAAATCGGAATTTATTTTGATATCACGAATTTGGTATTTTTCATGCGGTCCTTAACGTTTACATACATATCGTCCTTCTTAGGAATTTGACCAGCATCAATTGTGTCAAATAGTAATAGATAGGGTCAATCTGCATACTGCTCAAAGTGCAGCTGGCTTAATGCTGCTAGAATATCTCTTATCTCCAAATCAAATCCATCAAATATAATAAAATATCTGATTCAAAATATAAAATATCTCATATCAACATTAAAAAATCCGCTGTTAAGATCGTTTTTCCCTATCATTTTAAAGATGTGGTCTTCTATGCAAATTATTTAAGCTCGTTTGTAAATAAAACGACTTTTCACATTCAGGTTCAATTCATCACTGATTTATTTCTTCATAACTTAATTCTACCTTAAAGTAATTTATCTTTTTGAACAATGTGCATCGTAAGGGAATAGGTCGGTGCATGGGGTGAATGGATAAAAGGTGCTGATTATGCAGTAATGGTGATATGATTGGATTATGTGTGGGAATGTAGTGTGAGGAAATGTAGTGTGAGAAAAGCGTGTGTTGGGAGTGGAATGTGCTGGTGGAATGTCCGGTGTCCGGTGTCCGGTTATGCCAAGTTCACTCTGCTGTCTGATTGATGTGCGCGTGCGTTAACTCCTCCCCCTGTTAAGTTCGACACGTCCTCGTTTCGACTCTTGACTTGTGTTATTATGGAGTCAATTTGGTTTGATATGACTGCATGTTGTCTGTTGCGTCTAAGGAGCATAAAGATTAGTATGCAAACAATTACTGCTATTGGGGAAATTGTTGTCCACCAGAGAATTTTTTGAGCCGATATTTCTTCGTTAAGTGTTTCGATATGATTTGTGTTGTCGATATGAATATGATGCAAATATGGAAGCGATAGTTTCGTTTCGTGCTCTAGGTGCGTTACGGAAATAGCCTTTGGGGGATGCGGTACGACATAAGCGGCTTTCTTCCTTATTCGGTATACGGTATCGTTAACTTTTATTGAATTTGAAAATGTCATTAGATATGTTCTCTGCACTTCTAACTGAACGTGATCGGTAACAGTTGTCTTCGGTACATCGTTGAGTATTATTACTCCATCATCAATCTCCTGTACGAGAGGTAGGTGGTGTGAGTTTTGGGAGGCGCATAGAGCTGTATTATTATTTAGCAACTGCATGATACATTCCGAGTTTGTAGGTTTGCAAATGTTGACTTCTGACGTATGGACACATTCTTTTAAGGGTTGTATGAATTTTTTGCATTTTGCAGCCTGCCTTATATCTAGCTTAAGAATAGTTTCATAGTAATAATTCTGACTCTGAAGACTTGCTTATATCGCTGTGTTGTGTAACTATGGCATTGATTTGATTTGTTAATTCATTAATTTTGTCTTGTATTTGAGAATTTATTTTTGTTTGTCTATTACTGTTCTCAATAAGTGTATTTTCTTTCGTTAATAGAAGTTCAAAATCGCTGTGGTCAGGGGTTCCGGCTATAAATTTTAGTGTACTCCCAATAAAGTCTATAGATCTTGCGAATCTGCTTGGGACTTCAAGTGTACTAATTATGTGCAATATTTCTTCAGATTGTTGGTTCAGAATATCGTCTCCTTTTTGCAGGGCCGTTATGTGAACGTTTTTGCTTTCGTAAGCAATGGTCCTATATTCAGAGAGGTTTGTGACATGAACAAGATATGAGAATTCGTTGTATGTGGCTGTTTTTCCTTTAGTTACTGCTATGAAGTGTGCATTTGAGTAATCGTGAATTTCGGCTATTGATATCCGAAGGATGAAGAATGACAAACTGAAAATAAAGTATTAACGGAGGTTACTTTTATGGATTTTCTTGCCATCTATCAAAACAGTGGTGCCTAAATCTTTTTCAATTACTTTTTCAATAAAGATTTTTTCAAATTTGTTTCCTAAGCGCCTATTTCTTCGGACGAAAACTATTTCGCCAGGCTGGTAGATTTTACTGGATATATTTTGGTTTCGTCCAAGCGTTTTTTCTTGAGCAATTGTCAGCTTTTTTCTTATGAGCTCTAGCTTTTCTGCTTGATAATCGTGCATTAAATCGGTTGGTTTTGCGTTCGTAATGGAGTGGATCGTATTATTATATTTATGTGTTGCTAAAAGCACAAGATCTACTGTGTCATTTATTTGTTGTTGCGATTTTATACAACGTGCAATTTCTAAAAGCGTAGAATGGAATCGCTCAATTTGGCCATTACTTTCACTATGGAGTGTCGGGACGAAAAATTGCTCAATGGAAAAGTGGTCTCTGAGGAGCGTTGTAATAATACCTGATTTAAACGCTTTTTCATTATCGGAAACTAATATTTTTGGACTTTTGAATTTTCCTAATATTTGAAGCAATGCCTCCTTTATGTCAATGGAAGAACGAGAAGCTATAGGGATTACTATTACGAATTTGGAAAATTTATCAATGCACGTTAGGAAATGCTGTTTATTTGTAATAAAGATATCGATATGAAGAATTTCTCCCGGGACGCTAGGCAACGGTGTTGCACCTATCTCTGGTTTAGGAGGTTTTCTTTGGTATTTGTTTTCCAAACATATTCATAATAATAGTTTTGAGCATCTTCTTAATATCGGGAAAGTAGTAGTCATTAAGAATTTGCTGAAAGTTTTCTTGAAGGGATCGATGAGCACGATTATGTTCCGTTGTAACTGTCTCTAATTGGTCATCTTTGTTTAAGAGATCAATAACTAGTTTTTCAGTGTGAACAAATTTAACGCTTGGAAAATTTAGCATTAGAGTATTTTGAACTTGGGCCAGAGTTGGAAGATCGCAGTGAACTGCGTTCACCACATTGGGATTTACACATTCTCGAAGATATTGCATTAGTACGGAATCAGTACTAAAGCTTATTGTGTGTCGGATACATTTCTGAAATAAAATTTTTGTACTCTTATGATTATGGTCAGATCTGGATATTACAAGTTGGTTTCTAAATTGGTTGACAGGGAACTTTATTGTTTTAATTGTTCTTGTTGATGAAATTTCGCTATGTACTGTTTCCGTTTTTGTGTTTGATTTAGATAAAGTATGAATAAATTGTCTTGAAAGCGCATCTGCAACTTTATTTTCTTTACCGGGCTTATAATGGAATTTAGGCGAGAATTCCTCAATAAAAGCACGCCATCTTTTGATTTTTGAATTTGGATTTTTGTCCGAAATTGCAAATGTAAGGGGTTGGTGATCTGTATATATGTGTATGTCTTTGGTACCATATAAGTAATGTCTGAGATTCTGTAATGCCCACACTATTGCCAAAAGTTCGCGCTCATTGGTGGCGTAATTTTCTTCCGTTTTTGAAAGCGTTCGGGAAACCATGGTAATAGGTTTGCCATTCTGGGAGAGTACTGCTCCTAATGCAGATGAAGAGGCATCGGTTGTTAACTCAAAGGGCTTCTTATAATCTGGATATTGAAGTAAAACGTCTTCTGAAGCTAAATTTTTTTTTAGATTTTCAAATGCCTGCAAGGCCTCTGTATCAAGTTTTATCTTTATATTTTTGGAACGGTTAGTCCCTACGTGACCATTTTCTCCGCGTAAGAATTTTGTCAAAGGCTTAGCTATTCTTGCATAGTCCATTATAAACCTACGATAATATCCTGATAATCCCAAAAAAGAACGTAATGCTCGAAGTGTCTCTGGTGTTTTATAATTTAAAATGTCCTGAACTTTGTCGGGGCAAGTCTTTATACCTTCTTGTGCAACTAAAAAGCCTAAAAACTCTACTTCTGTTTTAAAAAAATTTGATTTTTCCGTGGAAACTCGCATTCCGGCTTGTTCCAGTTTTTTCAATATTCTGTCTATGTATGTTAAATGTGTCTGCTCGTCTGGGGAGTATATGATTATATCGTCAATATAGGGGTGACAGATTTTACCAGTATCTTCTAGTAAAATATCGTCGATAGCTCTTTGAAAAATGCTTGGAGCATTTTTAAGGCCAAATGGCAAGCGACAAAATTCATACTTGCCATTATTGACGCTAAAAGCGGTTTTTTGCCGGTCGTTTTCCGCTAAAATAATTTGGTGAAATCCGGATTTCAAATCTAGGGTTGTAAAGTATTTAGATTCACCCAAATTTGCTAGAATGACCGATGTATCAGGGATGGGGTACCGGTCGGCTATGGTGAAATCTCATTGATTTTCCTGAAGTCAATGACCATTCTTAATTTTGGTTTGCCGTTTTCGTCCAAACCTTTTTTATTAACTACATGAATTGGGGAATTATATGGTGAACATGAAGTTCGAATGATTCCGTCCCGCAAAAGTGATTTTATTTCATCATTTATAAACACGGTCGCTGAAATAGGATAAGGGTAACTCCTAGTATAGACAGGTTCGTCGGTTGTTGTCCGTATAGTGGCTTTAATCTGTGTATTAAAAGGTAATGCCCTATCTGGCTCTGCAAATGCAGAGGCACTGTGTTCGTATGTATTCAGGAACTGACTTCTGGTCTGTAGTAATTAAATTAACCTGTTGACAACTGAGATGGCGCAGTTTTTCTTTGCCATCTCTAAAAAACAAAATTTCATTTTGAGTATCAATTTTTGCATCTATTTGCTTAAGGAAATCGTACCCTATAATACCGTCGAAGGTATTCAACGAATTGAGTATGAAGAATGTTGAATTGTTTTTTAACACATTTATTTTGCATTTTTCTTTTATGAGATTAGTTCCGTTGACAGACTTAACATTGAAGGGGTTTTCTACTGGGCATATTGCTTTAAGAAAATCATGTTTTTTAATATAATTCTTGGAAGTTCCTGTGTCTATTAAAATTCGCATCTCTTGTCCATTTATTGCAGTTTTAGTAATAAACGGCAAGAGTGACTTTACCCTAAAAAATTGATCTCATCATCAATTTAGTCATCCGACTGCCCTTCAGAAGAATTATCCCAACAAAATTCGCTTCCTAATTCGGAACTTTCTAATTTCATTAAGTTAATTTTTTGTAATTTTTGGATAGGTGATTGAGTAGAGTTCGTTATGTGCCGTGGGCGTTTAGCCACCATGGCTTGTTCTTGGTCTGGATGTCTTAGGCTTCTACTCGGATGCTGTTTTAAAGAATTATTCCGAGTAGGAATTTGCTTTCTAAAATAAGAAGTACGATTATCTACATCCATTGGAACTGGTTTATTTTTTTGGTTTTGTTGAACACGACTATACTGTGGGTAATTGCGAATATGTGGATCAGAATCTTGTTGAAACTGGGATCCGCTTTTTTTTGTTAAGCTGCCCGCAGCAAACGTACGTGCGAATTCGTACCGCTTATGGTTTGTTTCCAGTTCTTGTGCCGTTGCAAGAGCTGTCGGTAGATCAGAGGGACGAGAAGAAAATAATATATCACATAGTGGCTTTCGTAGACCAGAAATGAAAATACGTAAAGCATTCTCCCTGGCACGCTCGTTGAGAGCAACAATAACCTCATTGCTACCGCTGTGTGTCATAATATTTTTATTTATTATTATTTATACTATACTATTTATTATACTTTCTATTTAAATTCTATACGATATTTCAACTAATAATCAACTAAATTTTCACAATTTTTTTACTCACAAAAGTTTCATTTTTTTGCTGACTAATTCTTTTATGTTGATTATTCCTGTTTGTTGATTGTTGAGATCCTTAATCGTCTTAATTCGGTTTGTTGTCCTTAACCTTCTCCTTATATGAGGATTTGTAGTTGGTCGTTGAGTGCTTCAATGTTGCCTATTTGTGCTAGGTTATTCTCGTTGTATGACGATTATTTTAAATGATCCTGTTCTCCTTTACAAGGATTTTTGAGATCAACTTTTTAACCACAAAACACAATAGACCACAAGTAGTTGGGCGCCAATTATTTAAGCTCGTTTGTAAATAAAACGACTTTTCACTTTCAAGTTCAATTCATCACTGATTTATTTCTTCATAACTTAATTCTACCTTAAAGTAATTTTATCTTTTTGAACAATGTGCATCGTAAGGGAATAGGTCGGTGCATGGGGTGAATGGATAAAAGGTGCTGATTATGCAGTAATGGTGATATGATTGGATTATGTGTGGGAATGTAGTGTGAGGAAATGTAGTGTGAGAAAAGCGTGTGTTGGGAGTGGAATGTGCTGGTGGAATGTCCGGTGTCCGGTGTCCGGTTATGCCAAGTTCACTCTGCTGTCTGGTTGATGTGCGCGTGCGTTAACTTGCATAAGCTTTTTTCAACTGTCTTATTCTTCAGGGCTCTTTGCGAGTTAATGAAATACGGTATCTATTCAGCCCGTCCGAAAAAGGCGCATTTAAGGCCTCGTCAAAAAGAGCGCGTTTCGACGCCGCTTTGTAGTGTATAGCAATAGATACCCACTCTTTTAAAACTAAAAACGAGGGGTCAAAATAATCTTAACGGCGCCTTAACGCACACTATTAGACTTTCGCCTACCGAAAAATTAAACTAACGTCCCTTCATTCCAATGGCATGGAGAACCAGATAAACTAATTCTTAGCCTATGAAAAATATTTATATATCGAAAACTTGTTTATAATTTGATAACCGCAAAATAGAACCCATTTATTAAATCAATTATTTTACTGGGACATTTCAGAGGTGTTTTACATTGTACGTGTGTCACGTGTGGCATCAAAATTGTTTGCCGAAGACACGCGTGCATTTGGGATCGATGATATATAGATAAGAAATTATCTTTCGGACCTTTGAATTCAAGGTGTTATGGGCGGTTTTAAGACTACAGCTAACCAAATTATTCCTGGTGTTTCCCAAGGCGCCGTCTTGCCTCGGACTCTATTTATCATTTTTCTAAGTAATGTCCTCTCTGCTACTTTTTATCCAATCTATTTCATCTCCAAAGACAGTTGCCTAAGTTTCTAATATTCCACGTTCCTAATCCTCTTAAAGCTCTTTAATTTCTGACCTTGACAGCTACTTGAGTTCTATAAAAACAATAGAGACGAATTTAATACTTCTAAAACTCAATGCTGCCCTTGTAAATAATGTCGATATTAATAAAAGACGTTTGCATCGTCAAAATCCAAAAACGTTCCGTTCTCGGTATGTGAATAAATGACAACCCCCATTGGAATGATCTGCAAATGAACTGCAAAATGTCTATCGTAAATACCATCAAACAAGCGTAAAATCTCTAACTCACACGTATTCACAGATAGGAAATACGGGAGAGGATTTGGCGGCCATTATTAAACATTTTTTGCAGGGGTATGCAAAATTCACTATCTGGTTAATTACTCATCTGTGTCCTTAAATTTCCTTAAAATACCCACACTATTTCTTTCATCATGGATGTATCCAAAGTCATTTTAGTGCGCCCTTATATTTAAAAAAAAGTTAAAGGCTTTCAAACGAAAAAACCCTACCGTGAGATATTAATTTTTTTACTCCGTCGTAATATCCTAATTCATCCTAATTCGTTTCATGACTTTGAAACCTTGGTACGATACTACTAACTTTTGAGGGAGTACACAAAAAAATCATAATAGTTTGGAGAAGCACATATCTGGCACACACAAAGCTCGAAATGAAGCGAAACAAAAGAGTATCATATTGAAAACGTAATGAAGTCCGTAAAAATGCAATATATACCAACTATTTATGTTGTTTCTTTCTCTGCCTAATTTTGTTCGCTTTTAAAAACAACAAACAAAACTCATATAAATTTATATTACAGTTGGCTGGCCGGATAGTGTGCATTTTAAGGGTATGTAGAAGCCGTGGATTGAAGATAATATCAAGACAATATATGAATAATAAAGAGTAAACTATTCCTAATTCCATCCAAATACGAGAAAGCAGAATAATGTTAAGAATAGTCTTATAAATCAGGATTACACAAAATATAATGAATCCTTCATACGGAAAAAAACCGATAATCAAAAACAAGTCCCGCAAATCCAACAAAGTACGTGCAGCTAAAGCCAATAATTTGTTCTTCAACTAGTACTTAATTTTGCTTCAAAATGCAGAATATCAAGTGAGGAGATATTTCAACGAGCTTTTTTCAGAAATATAATGCTGGAGAAAGGAAAATTTATCTCCTCAACCTCACTGACATTCCATCCCACTGTTGTGATAAAAAAATATCCTTATGATGCTGCAGTTATTAAGCCGGATACCATCGGCTAATGTGAGACGTGACATACATTGTCAAAACCGCACAACGGTTAATATGAGATAATTATGTAAGTCGCATAATATTTCGGTATAATGAGCTCATCTGGCATGTGGCACTTCTGATGGTTCGGATACACACGTTTACCTTTAATTATTTCTGTGTCTTAAATTTATGTCCTAGAAACAGTGGACTGTAATCTTTTTTCGAGACAGTGCTTTTCCTAGATACTAATACAGTTCTGCGCAAAACAAACGCAACAAATTTAGTTCACAGATACATACAGGTGGGGAGCAAAATCGATTTATCTATATTTTTAGTTGATTTATTAAAAAATTACTCATATGAGTTCAGACGAGGAAAATGTGGGACAGTTGAGAGGTCTATCATCACGCCAACTCAAGTTATATCAAGTTAAAGTGAATATTTTTGAGGTATATAATATTGGATGTGTCTTAAAAATGCGCATAATACATTTTGTTGATCTAATTTAATTGCACAGAAAAGGTTAGGTAATAAGGATATGTGATTTTATTTCCCAAAACAAATGTTTGGCTTCTCGTTTAAAATAAATTTTTCTCAAAACCTTTGGTGCCTACAAATAATTTGCTTACTTAAAATTTATAGAAAATTTGTCGGAGAAAATTATATATTTTATTTATGTATACACCGAACACTTGTTCGTGTCCGCTTTTTCGGTATGCGGCTGTATTAAAATAAGTAAGTGATCAAATTGATATGCGGGCAAACGAACGACAAAATTCCATTCCTTAGTCCATATAAGACGCAACATTCGCACTATCCGCGACCAATCACGTGCTTTGCTTATTCTGGTGGCTCGTCAGGTGCTTGCAGTGTTTTCTCGCTTAGACTTACCAAAGACATTCAGTCGAACTAAGTTAAGCCTGTCTGCAGCCCGAAAATCATATCATCTAATGTTTAGTAGAAAAGCAGACCACATGACCACATGATGTCCTTAGGGATAGGATAAATGAATAGGATGAGTCCAGTAAAATATGAAAGGTTGCTACTAGACTAAGGGGTTGTCGGAAGTTTTTGCTAGGGGCGGCTTAAAGGGACTACTTTCAGTACGCTTTATCTGTGATTTTCAAAGGTATACAAAATATTCGATAAAAAATTCAAAAAACTTAGCCGTGCCAACGCCTACTATTCTTGTTGAAGTTTTTTTTCGGCTCATCATAGCAGAAACAATAGATTGAAACATTTGCCAAATTAAAGATTAGAACTCATCGTTTACGAATATTGGAAATTAAGGAAATTGTAGCATTTTGCCACATTGAATCTAGATAGACAGAACTGTTTGCCTTAAAGAACTCCAGCATGGCGGAATGGGCTGGAATCGAAAAATCTTCACACATCGCTTGTAAGACTCCTTAATATTCGTCCAAGACCCCTAAAAGTATATGTATATATGATCAGGACCAAAACCTAAGACTATTTGGCAATGCCCGTCCATCCGTCCGTACGCAATTTTTAGGCCTTTAAATTTAAGCTAGGAAGCTTGTAGCGGCCATTCTAAATATATATATGTGAACAGTATTTATTTGCTCGTATCATTCACATTTCATTCTTATTCTTTTCATTCATTGTTGTACTTTAAATTGCTTTACCTAGAATTATTGAATTTCTGAAAATACTTTAAAATGAATTACACAAATTAATTAATAATCATCAATTACATAAATTTGACAATTACCTCAAATTAGTTAATACATTTCATTTAGCATTATATAGATATTTACTAAACATTCTCTTCATTCTCTTATGTTAGATAAAAAGTGCTATGCACCATACCCATAAGGTATATTCACATATGTAACACGAAGTCATTTCATATACAGAATTGTAACGGTTGATTGATTTACTTTGATTCATATACTTTATTTTGTCTTCGAACAATCCTGGGTATAAAAGGGCGGCGTGAACCAACATAACTTGCAGTCTGCGAATATTGTCGAGAAGGTATGCACACAAGTTGGAGCCGCCGAAAACATATTCAAAGATTGGTTAGGGTGTTCAGAAGACAGGTTGGACAAGCCAATTGGCCACCAGGACCTGAGTATTATTAAAGCCAGTCTACGCTTTTCTTTTTCGATCTTTATCGATCAAACACCGGACGCTTCAAGCTGAAATTTGGAACACATACGGGACCCGAAATGCTAAAGTATTAACATTTTTAATATACTGCACCCACTGCCACGCCCCAATATTAGAAAATACAGTTTTAAAGCTGTAGTTAAAGAAATAAAGGGTTAGACCAGTAACAAAGTATGTTACTCATTGAACTCCTCCACTAGTTTGCCGTATAGAGATTTTTGCCACGCCTACTTTTTGTGCGCGTTTTTCACTAAAATGCTGTTTTCTTCGAAAATATTTACATAAACCAAAAAAGAAGGTTATATAAGATATTTAGTAAATCTTTTTATCTTTGTATCACTTATATGAAGTTTTTAGCCACGACCCCTTTTTGGGGTTTTTTTTATAAAAAAATCTTTATTTTTATAAATTTTATAGAATGAAATAAAATGCTGTCCATCATGTTCTTAACGCTTTTTTTCTCTGGGGCATAAAGGGATATGGATAGGGTATCATACTGTTCGCCCAATCAGACTGTTGCTTAGGTTAATATATACCATTGCTAACCATAAAAATGCAATAGAAGAAGTGCACTCTTAACAGTTCGACATCTCTTTAGCTCCGACTAAAAGAAAATTGCATATAAGTTATAGAAATTTAAATTGAAAATTTGTGATTTGGTTGTATTTCTACTTCAGAAATATCGACTTATTACGGTTCATCTCCAGTAAGGCTTACTGATGGACAAATAATTAGGGATTTTTTACAGTGAATTGTTGCATCTTTATTGTTAGCTACTATGTCAAATGAAATCTTAAACAACCGAGTTAAGTCGTTTTACTTCACCCTTATTCTGTATCTTATTAAGAGAAAGTTATTGCGATCTCGCGAAAATTTCGAACTCAAATTGAGTATGAGTGTTGATATTACGATTATAAATAAGTCTAAAAATGTGGGCCGCCAATGCCGTCCGTCGGTCTGTCTTTCTTTCTGTCTGTCCGGGCGCCATATGGCAAAATGACTCCACGGATTGGCTTCAAAATGCGCATAGTGTAGCAAGAAAGTTTCGTATGACACATTCGTGCACAATAAGCAATCACAATTTTCGCACGTAATTTTTTGTACAGAATTATTTTTACCTATAAATTTTGAACATTTTGTTGAATATTTTGTGATGTTGCAGCAAATTAAATTGAAACTTCAACATTTAGCAGCCAGAGCTTATTCTGGTTGATTTCGTGTTTGCATGATTGTGGAAAAAAGTCCGACAGGACGATGTCACCTAAATTTTTTTAATTTATTCCAGTTTGGAAATATAGATGTGTACATCACGGACCTATTAGGGGCTAATATATCGAATGTATTATTAAACGACGCCTCTGGCCATCTATTTGTCCTACGTTGACAGGTCTGAATACATTGCATCATCAGTTAGTTACCTACCTCTTTATCGTGATGTTAAGTTCTCATTAGTACGACTGGCAGACTTTTTTCCGGGGCGTATTCAACGAGTGTGGTATTATTATTATTACCAACAAACAAATGGAAAAATTGCCCTGGTTTTTAATCACATTCAAATTTGTGGCGACAAACTTCTTTTATTTTTTCTCACTGTTCAAACTATGGTAAGTTTTCTTTTAAGCAATTCTATTCGGGAAGTGAACAAGTTATTCTAAGCAACGTTTCAACCAGAAAGCCATTTTCAAGGGCTAGCACTACTCTATAGTCTTGAATGACAATTTCTATCCCTACCATACTTTCATTCTCTCCCTTTCCTGGCTTATATGGAATATATTTTTTGAAAGAACATCTCCCACGATATGTTACTAATTGTTCATCTACAGTGGCGCACTTATCTTTGATGAATGTTTTTTGTATATTACATTTATATCCGTTAGTCGGTCTTGGGGGAGTGTTCAATGTTCATAGCAATTTCTGTTCTACGACACGACGGCCGGCAGCAAAATTTCTTGGTTCTACACCATTTATAATTTGCATCCTTCGAAAGAAATTCTTGTTAGTGGGAAGTGCTTCATTATCTAAATAAAGCTGTAATCTGCATTTACCAATTATTAGCATTCCCCATCTAAAAAGTAAGTTTGGGATAAGAAACTTTTATATACAATGACAGGTAAGGTGTCATTGCATAAATAAAGCCCTAACTTCTTCTTTAATTTCAATGGGTAAGAACTAAATAAAAACAGGGAATTGGAATGTTTTATTTTAGTATTTCTTTATTACCTATTTGGTAATAAAAATGTGCACGCCAAGATTGATTGTTTACTGTGACACGTTCAGCTTTGTTTGCTGTGCAATTTTTACCGTTGCGATTTCAGAAAAACACTGTGTCAGCGAATGAGCCTATAGAAGGAAGTGGAAATTTATGTACCTACGCTACATAGATAATATTGCATGGCAAAGAATACACGAATATGGATTTCAGTCAAAAAAAACATTTTGCGCAATCTTGACTAATAAGTAGGTAGAATAATACAATTAAAATTACAACTAAAAGAGTCGTCCTGCAGAAACTTTTTGGTTTTACGCCAAGAATGCATTTCCTTTCAAAGACTAACACAGAACATTTGATTTTAATTGTTTAACTTTCTCGTATACATTAGTATACTAAAGAGACAGTTTTATTTATACTATAAACTGAAACAAATCTGCATACTTAGATTTTTTAAATAATTTTTTTAAAATTTTTTTTTTCATATAACGATTTTCTTAAATTTAAATTAAATTCGTTTTCTCGAAAACGGCTCCAACAATTTTGATAATTTTTTGTATTTCGAATAAATATGTTAAAAGTGTCCAATGTGCAAAATTACATTAAAATCGCATGTGTCGTTTTTGAAGAAAGTCACAATTTTTAAAACCTAAAAAGTGATTTAAATAAATTTGCCACCATTAATTTTCGTTTCATTTTTCGATTTAAAAACGCATCTCATGTACCGAAAAAGTTTCATACGACGCAGTCGTGCTGTCTATTTTGGAATATTCTCTGAAGCTCCCTTCCCTTAAAATACATAAATACCCTGTGTAAACATATTAATTAATGTTCATCCCTTACCAAACATTAAGTAAACTACTTTACCCAACCATTTTCTTTGAACAACGTCAAAACTTCTCCTTATAATCTTCTTCAAGTCCTCTTCAAATAGATTACTTTAATTTGATGTAATCTGACGGAATTTCTTCTTATTTTTATCCAGAAGAATACTACACACTCCAATTTTTGATTAGACGTAAAAGTTTTCCCCTGTGGTGGAATGGAAAAATGGTCAAGAGCAATGCAGAGGCTCTATTAAGTTTAATACTTTCATTAAGATTGCTTATCGTAGGTAAAATGAAAACAATTTGAAAGATATCGTTGACGACATACCATCAAGTCGTTAAGGAGTAGCTTTCTTTGCCATTAAACAGAATGACGTGGCTACGTACCCATAGCTGTACAGCGCCAGATGCTGAAGAAAACAAATCGATATGAATTGTATACAGATTTCGTGCGAACAACATTTTTATGCTGTCTTGCGATATACATACTTACCTACATAACCTACTTCCGACCTGTGAATTGTCACTGCCTGGGAGAAAATAAATTTGCATATCTACACCAAGAGCTCATGCATCCTCAATAGGATAGGTCTCCTTTAAACCCAAAATGGAGTCAGCAGTGCTATTTTGTATTTTGTAAATCAAACTTCCATCAAAGAACCCATCTCGAAAAAATTGGAGCACGACCGACTCAGTTGGTATTGTCATGTTCAAAGGAGGGATCCTACGAATCCCGTCAAAGAGGCAATGGCAAATGGCAGGCGGACCAGTAAAAATGCAGTGAAGTGGGAGTGTTATGATTCCTATAATCCTGATCACAATCTCGTCGTTAAATGGAGAGAAGAAGATAAATCATATATAAATAATTATAAGGCAAATATTTATTATTTTATTATCCTGTATTCGGCTAAAATGGCGAATTACTCACAAAATAATATTCCCATTGAGCTCAAACTTTCACAATGTGGTTTTTCTGTTCAAAAAGATGCAGATGGAGATTGGCGTTCTTTTTAAAAGTTTTAAAACTCATTAAAATGCACTGTGAATTATCTTAGAAAAGTATATATCGAAATTTGTTCTTAGCATCGTTTTCTCCTCACCCAGCGTCGTTAACCAGAAAACTGTCTGACCAACTGCAGAGAATAATTGTGAGGTGACGATGGAAGGAAGTGAAATGGGCGCCACACGATTTTTCTCCTGTATATTATCTAACCCTCCGTGAATAAAGATGCGATTAGATGGTCGTGCTAAAGTTGTCATGCAGTACAAATTCTACGTCATGTTGACGTCAGGATTACAAGTTTGGATGAACGTCTGATCGCACCTTAAGCGATAGAATTCTTGAACTCGTAATTATACCCTATCCTAAGGGTATATTCATTTTGGCACATAGTTTGTATTATTTGTCGTTGACCCCTAAAAGTATTTATCATTGTTCTTCAGTCCGTACGCAATTTTTAGGCCTTTAAATTTAAGCTACGAAGCAGATATGAAGGCGCTTCCCGTCTTTATAAATATTTCATATAAGGTTTTTGGCCACGAATACTTTTTGAGGTTTTTTTTTTTAAATTTTATACAAAATGAAATAAAATATCATCCGCCATGTTCTTGACGCTTTCTTACTGGAGGCATATGGGGAAATCGATCGGGTATCATAGTGTTCGCCCCAAGCGGACTGTAGCCTTTACTTGTGTTAAATAGTAGTTCATATGACGTATTTGTGCAGTTTACTTTTCACTATTAAACTTTTTTTGTTTATAGCGTTTAAAATCGATTTTTGGAGAATGTTTTTAGTTGTCCAAGTTATCAGCTTATGCGGGATTCCACCCGAAGATTTCACCATACAAACTGAGTGCAATCTCTAATCACTGCACACGATTCTTCAGCGGAACCCGACAAGCAGTCAAACGTTTATTGACGAATAAAATCGAAGCGACAATAGTGACTGGACATTTTAGAACATGTGTTAATGCTATAAGGATACGGATGTGGCGATAACCACTGGCATGCCATTCCGATCCAAACGATTGCAGTTTCTGGTACGATTGGCAAATGCAATGACGTTAACCAAATACATTGACGACATAATCTTGGAGAGTCTTTTGTGGGTATAGCATTATCATGCCCACGCTTCGGCTCGTTTACGCTCCAAAAGGAACAAAGAACGTTGTGTTTAAGTGCCGCCTGCATTAGAACAAATTCTTGTTATAATAATAATTAACAAATTCAAAAAAAGAAATTTGAAATATTAGCATTGGGCCTTACTAATAATTACATTCAGTGAATGGAACATGAACATGTTTAGGTCGTAACTATATAACCGTATAAATTGACATTTCGATGCAGGTGTTACCTACTGTAAAATATGATCCGGATAGGATCCGGAAGGAATGATAACGATAACAATGACGATGACGAACAAGCGTACCAACGCAGATTTGACGATAAAGAATAAGACAACACACACGCAGGGGCAAATAAATACGCGAGCAACGCCGCCAGAACGGCTCCTTATTAGCCTTTTGCTTAAGGTACGATTTTGGGAGTCATTTAAATGACGCTCTGACATAAAAATCACGTCACAAAGCAGTCATTTAAATGACGCTCGTGTGATCGCCAGACATGAATTTTGTGCCGGACATGACGGAAACAAATGGCCGTGTGATCGCTCTCTAATGACGCCTAGGACAAATGTTGCTTAACCATTTTTATTTATTCGTAGAGCGGTAGTCATTCTGCAAGCAATTTGTTTACAGCGATGCCGCTGACTTTTTGAAAAATGTATATTTTTCTTTTGCAAACTGTATCAAATGTATCTTTATTTCAGATTGTTAAATGTATCAACTGTATCAAAACAGATAAATCAATTTGACTTATTTATGTTTGTAGTTTTTTGTGTGATGGCTGAGGTCTCGTGGCGCTTAAGATGGATAATAAGGTTTACTACAGTTTCTTGCAGTGAATACAAAAGGTTTCTTGGAACCATAATTTTAAACCAATAATTTGTTTTGAAACATAATAACGCACTAACGCTTCACAGGGTTGTGATGTAAGAGTCATCACACACAATACCAGGCACCGAAGCAGACCTATTGCGATTTCTGGGGAACCGGTTAAATTTATAATACAAAACACTTTCTCTTTTAAGGCATTTGAAGTTTTTGCCGCCTATTTCCTCCAAAAGTTCGAAGAAGTGTCTCCCAAAGAATTTTCTACGACTACGTGAAATTGCCGCGCACTCACACAATATGTGCGGTATATCCTTAACAGCCTGCAGATCACCACAGAATCTGCAGACGTTGGTATCTGACAGTTCGAATCAAGTCTTGACCACCTTAGATTGGCAGTCCTTAGGGTTATTTCGTCAATAAAATCCCTGATTATGCAGAGGGAAGGTTTTATGTCAACAACCTCACTACCTATTGTTGCAAGCTCATCTGCCAGGACACTGCTCATTGCCTTCAATACCGCAGTGTCCTGGCACCCAGCACAGTCTATTCGGTTCGGATTGCATTTCCTGACTATATCAGAACTGATGTTTGTTGATTTCATTGCCTTTTGTGCGGCCTGACTGTCGATGTATATCTTCTCTTCCGGATATCGATTTTGTCCGCATTTCCTCACCCGCCTCGAGGAACTTCTCTAGTGTCTCATAGACACTTCTTAGTTCTGTTCTCTCTGTTGTTTTCGAGCTATCTGTAAAAATGGAGGATCCGGATATTATCCGGGTCAAGTTACGGATATGACAAATCCACGAAATGACTTTTATTTAATAGTCCATTTTAAAATTTTAATTTATTCTTAAAACTGTAGATGAAATCAAAACCCAAACCACCACCAATCTATGACAACTTGTTAATAGTAACATACAGAGCCACTTCAGTCAGGTCGGCAACTTCACAATTGATACTGCCAGATTTTGAAAAAAATTAAAAATATATGGCAAACGATAGAATTTGCAGATTTTTGGTCAACATTTAAAAACGTATCAAATCGAAGAAAAAACGAAAAAAAGTATCTATGTATCAAATGTTTGCACGAAAGCAAAAATGTATCCAAATTGATACAGTATCTGTGTGGCAACGCTGTTTGTTTATTTAAGATATTTACCTTTTTGGTGGCTCTTCTGTCACTGAAATGGCTCTCCAAAATCTTCAAATAAGTTCCTCTTTTAAATTGAAAAACGACATCTCTGAGTAGTAGTTGAAACTCCATCAAGACACACGGTCATTGTCTCTCCATACCCATAGCTAATAAAAGTTTTTGCGTTTATATTATTTTTCTACTTTTAAATTCATTTTGAACTAAACATAATTACGATATTCAATTTGCGGTGTTTTATTTATTTTAAAAAATAATGTTATAAGTTCCTACTCGTAACTCATTAGATGAAGGGTTTGATAAGCAAAATATAAGGAGATTAGTTAAAAAACGAAATGCACAAACGTTTCTAGAAACGTCATGACGAAATGTGTTTTTTCTCATATAATTAAACTAAAAGTGCTTTAAAAACGCATTATTTTTGGTTGTTATGCATGCAATTTTTGCACAAGATTGGTGCGTTTCTTGGCAACCAACCAATGGTTTGCACAATCAAAATTAAACAAAGAAACTTTTTCATTTGCATTTATTTCGATTTTTTTACAATTTAAATAAAGGTATTATAACAAACTAAAAATGGATCTGGTTGAAGCTACTATATTAGTGGACAATATCTTCGGTACTTGCGAAGATAAAATGAACAGGAAAACAATGGTTATGAATATGTAAAAGTAAATACATGTAGCATTAGTGCAAGGAAATTCAGCCAAATTGAAGTCATCTATATATTTATCATCTGGAAAGTAAAACAATCACTCCTATGGTGGAAAACGCCATTTCTGAGATTCCCTTCACTTACTCGATTTACTTTCACTTGTCGTATGCATCGTGAATTCCGCCGGAGAAACTGCCTTATCGATGTAAATTTCGAATTGGAAGTTGGTTGCTATTTTGTAGTAAATGACAGGAGTGAAAGTTGGAAAATAATCTTAAATTTAAATTAAATAAGTAAAATCACTATCAGCAACATGGATAGTGAGTGTAGGCATATTTGAATATGTTTAACAATCAGAATAAAGCATCCCCCAACAGGAAAATTTAAGGAAAAACGGGCATTATTAGTAGGAACTGCACTTAATTCAACGTGAGTTTTGTAACATAATCATAATCTATTAATACCTTTAATTAATCTTCTAAGCTTGTTAAGATTATGCATCAATAACGCATAATTCAAATATTTTTTGAACATTTAAAAAACGGAGCTTAATACTAACTCGTTTTAGTATTCGTCTTCACTGCTTGCTTGCTTACGCTTCTTAAGTTCCACAAATGGCTTTCGTTACAAATAAGTGTTGTTGACAAACCACAAGCCAAGAGATATTTTTATGAAAAATGTGCGTTTATGGAACACATATTGCCATAAAACTCCATCACAAAATAGAGATATTTCATCCTCTAAAAATTTCCAATATTCTTGCTACCTGATGTGTGGATGCAACGAATGCAGGCTCCAACCAGGACCGATTAATAAAATGTTTTATAAAAATTAAAGCACATAATACTTACATTTTAGACAAATCAAATTGAAACTGCAGCCAACAAGTACCAAATACGCAATGAATTAGCTGAGTATCTGCATCCGACCCATCTTGCAAGTTAGGCCTCACAGTGGTTCCTCCCATAGGCCAAAAATCAAAATTTCAAAGTTAATCATATTGTTTTTTTTAATGCAGTAATTATCTATGATAACGGGACAGTTTAGTGTCAGTAAAATTTCTGATTTCTGATTCAAAATCTGATAAAAATCAGTCGCAAAGTTGAGTGTTTTTCGCAGTTAAAAAAAAAATCTGAAAACAGGACTTAGCATTAATCAATTTAAGTAGATTCTTTAAAGTTAATTTTGGAAAAAAGGTGATGCGAATAATAAAACAATATATAATGAAGGGATTTAAATGGTTTTCTCAAGATTTTTTTTTTAATTTTCAGTGTTTTCTAAAGAAAAACATATCGAGTGCCGATAAATGCCGGTTATAATTTATACATTAAAATTTAGAGTTATTTTTCTTCTTTCAGAATATGTATGGCTTTTTGAGCGCAGATTGGCGCAATCTTTAAAATTTTGACCCGAAGTAAAACACTGATTTACACCTTTTTTTAGATTGTAGCAATATGATCAAGCGAATCGATATTTTTAACATTTGGCATTCGGTGATTCGGTGAAGAAAAGTGTCAGTTGTGAAAGATCTAATCAAATTTATAAAATTGAAGATGTAGAAGCAAAAAAGAAGATAAGTAACCTCTGTAAATCCTTTCAAATAAGGTGGGAGGCTTGCTCAAAGAAGCAGTGGACGGCTTTGATGGAAGCAGTGGACAAGCAAAGAATATATCGGACCGTTTTATCAGCGTAAAGCATATACTTAATTTGACAATGGTTGACGGTCACATACGGCTTCACATCAAGTATGCTATATTTGTGGAGCAAAACCAAGTAATATGAATGACATTCGAAGCTCCTTAGAAAGAATACGCACAAGAAACAGCCCGAGAAATCGTTACGAATACCCTTGGTACCCATTGCCAGCTTCAGTACACAAGGAATTTAAGGAGGAGGGAGCTGAAGTTAAAAATAAAGATGTCAAGTTTTTTCGTTCAAAAAACACGAGAAAAATATCAAGGATATCAACAATTAATGATTTGTTAAATAGATTCCTGCTAACTTCAGACCCTTTGCTTTCTAACGAAAGAAATTTAAAAAAAAATATGAAAAATCGACTTTGTCCAAAGAAATTTTAAATTTATTGATATAATTCCTTGGAAAATAAAATAATATTTAAAACAAATCACTTTTCTAATTATTTAATTTATTTTTCATCAGTTAAAATTAAATTTAGAGTTTTGACCGCACTTCCCATACAAATGTAGCCACAGTGGGCCTGCGTGGCCATGTTAACCAAACAATATTAAAATGACACCCGTGTATCAAGAGCAATAATACTTAGTACTGAAATACCTACTACTACTGATATCCGAAGGAACTGATATAATTTTGAAAGATGTATACTATTACCAACCTCGACTACCTACCCCTCGTTTAAAAACAACGAAACAATAATGGAATTTCAAAATTATGATGTTAATTGATGAATTTTTTCCAAATCGGCAAACAAACTTTCGTCACCCAAACTTATTTAATTAATATATTTAATTTTGCAATTCTCATTTTTAAGAACTACAAAAGTAATTTTGACATTTAGTGTTGTTTGAAATTGTAGTAGATTGAAAGAAAGTACGAAGGTTACTTAATGAATAGATGAAATCGTTTACTATCACTTTTTTTTAGACAAAGTAGCAACAGTAAGGCATTGCCGGCAGTATTTGCGATTACAGTGTCAGGAAAAGAACAAACTCCGATTTTTTAATCTCCCTCAGGAAATGATAAACAGTGGTTGGTTATTTATTTGTGGGAATAATGCTCTTTAAAATCTCTTCGGTTGATTGAGTTTCTAAACATCATTTTCATTTACATTCACTTCAAATTTTCATTGCATCTGTCAGATGGAAGAGTATGTATTTTTTTAGGTTTAAACAACATTAATGATACCCATAGCAAACAGGAGACCCAACTTGAGGTACTTGAAATGTCGACTATAGCTACGGATGCCATTTTCGGTGGGATACCATTCATACCTAACGAGGTGCTAAGTGACACATTTAACCTGCTCTGCCGTTCGATGGAAGTTCAACCACTGCCTCAAAGCAGAATTTTCCTAGTAAAACCAAACACTGATTCTATAATTATTGTAGAATTCTTCACCACTAATGACAAGGGCATGGTATTGCATGGAATTTTGAGCAAAATTTGCCTTAATTCGAGGAAAAATATCTACCTACACGAATGCCTAACACAGCACAGCCGAGATATCTCACGGAAAGCACTGTGGTTTTGTTTGCTTTAGAACACTAGAACGTGACTCACGAGCCGAGTTAATTGATAGCACCGAAAAGCTTGGCAACATAGCCCGCTTTGATAACCAACAAAACTTTCATGTAAGGATCACTTAAAGGGATAACATCTATTTTATTTGAAATTTAGTAGGATGGGTGGGAGGTATGGGCGAAAGATATATCATAGTATGTCCACGAGAAATAACTGGGGAAGAATGCGCATGGACTAGATATGAACTGTACTGTACTGTATAGAATTTTACTTGAGGTAGTGGATATTTGTTAAGTAACGCATTAAAAAAACCTAAACTGAAGTACATTCTGAAATGATTTTCAATGATGAGTAATTATACAGATAGTCGACTGAGCGGATTTTTGGCACTCTTGCCCATCGTCTTGTATTTCCTTCAATAAGGCGTAATAATAAGTCCGTATAAGTTTCTACATGCAAATGAAACTCAGCCAGCTCACGCACACAATATCAGTTCTGCGTCAAAGAATCCATTTTGGAAAAAATCTCATGTTGACCTATTAAAGTCAAACTGGGCTGTGTCTAAAAAACATCTTACTAATATACGACGATTTAAATGTATAAAATTACATTGAATGTTTTTAATTATTATGTATTATTTTAGTTTTACCTAACAAAAATATTTATGGGTAAGCATTTTTAAGCAAATTAAAAATTAAATAAAAAGTAACATATTTTGTTTGCGGGTAATTATACTAATTTAGCCTTTTTAAACTTTCGGTAATAATAAAATAATTTTGTTGATTGATTTTTCGAATGTCGAGTAAAATAATTTTTAAATGGAAGGTGCGATAAATATTTGAGCAGTTAATTACTGAAATATTTAGTTAAATTTTTAAAATTGTACGTAAAATGAATGAATGTATTATAAAAGAAATTTATTAGTAAAGATTTATGTATTTGTTTGCAGGCTTGAAATAAAAAAAATTTTACTTTGAACTTTCTTGTATACATAAGTATACTAAAGAGAAAGTTATTGCGATATTACGACTATAGAGAATTCCAAAATAGTGGGTCCGCCAATGCCATCCGTCGGTCGGTCTGTCTGTCTGTCTGTCCGGGCACCGTATGGCGAAACGGTTTGATGGATTTGCTTCAAAGTTCGTATAAAGGGTTCTTGGGGTTACACCTCAGGCCGTCTTTTGAGATTTTGCTTTATCTTTTCTCAGTTTTTGGAAAAAAAATCGATTAACTGCAATTTTTAAACCGGCAATATCTCAAAAACTTACAAAGGGAATTTCAAAAAATTTTACTGATTTTTTTATACTATAAAGTCGAAAAAATTTGCATACTTTGATTTTTGAAATATTTTTTTTTAATTTTTTTTTTTCATATAACGATTTTCTTTAATTTGAATTTAATTCGTTTTATCAAAAACGGCTCTAACGATTTTAATATTTTTTTGTGTCTCGTAAAATTATGTTAAAAGTGTCTAATGTGCGAAATTATATCGTATGTGGCGTTTTTGAGAAAATCACATTTTTTAAAACCTAAAAAGTGTTTTGAATAAATTTCCCACCATTCATTTTGCGATTGAAAAACTCATCTCATGTATCGAGAAAGTTTCGTGTGATGCAGTGGTGCACTTTATTTATTTCTTGATTCTTTATTTCATTTCTGCAAATTGAGACCAAATTATCTTATTCTAAAAGTGAAAAGTGTAATAACACCTCACAACGCTATGCAATCCATGGGAAAGGAATGCAGGTGTTTACAAAATATTCATATTTCATATTGCACCATATACAAATATGAATATGGAGAGAAAAATAAAATTACTTGCAACGTGCGCAAAAATGGCTGCGTGTGCAGTTTGAATAAAAACATAATAAAACAACAAAAGAATTTAATATATATAAAAAAACTTATCCCAAACTGTTTACTATAAATAGTTTACACCCACACATTACTAAATTACTGATATTTATGCAATAACATTTACAATAAAATATATTAAGTACTATCATTTTATTATAAGTTTTGATCCATCCAAGTAGGTATCTCTACATTTTACTTTAAGATCAGATAAATTGGTAGAGTATGTCTTATAAAAACATATAATATTCGCATTTAGTTGCAACAACTTCATATTTATTATATTTATAACTATTTTGCTTTTTCATAAACATTTATATTGAAATATCTATTAAAGTTGAACTACGTTAACTCACTTCCCCAACACATCCGCTATAATCAGCCGTTTTTTGTTGCCATTTGGAATTGTTGCAAAACTGCCCGCGCTTATGTCATATTTTTAACATAATAACACCACCCTACTTTATGTGGCTGGCTTACACGTATTTACTGATTTTAAATTTCAGAGAAGATTTTCCGGTCATTTTTTAAATGTTTTTGTGTGTTCAAGGGGACAGGGGTATGCTGAGATGACCATCTGTATAATTACTCATATATGCTGTATATGCTCAACGCATACCAAATATTTAACGAAGCATTTTCTGTCACAGTCGTAACAACCAAGTATATCTTCATCCTCTTAAGAAAACATAAGGAAAGGCTACAGTCCGCTTGGGGCGAACAGTATGATACCCTATCCTTATCCTTAATAAAGCATTAGGAAGATGATGGATAGCATTTTATTTCATTCTATGAAATTTATAGAAAAAAATAATTTTTTTCAAAAACCACCCCCAAAAAGTGGGCGTGGCCAAAAACTTTGTATGGGCGATATATTGAAAAAAATATTGGCATAATATATTGTTAAACATTTTTTTTCGATTTCTATGAAAATTTTCGAAGAAAACAGCATTTTAGTGAAAAACGCCCACAAAAGGTAGGCGTGGCAAAAAACTTTATATGACAAATTAATAAAGGTGGGCAGTACCTACATATCTTGTGAAGGTTGTACAACTTTATCTCTCTAACTTAAGCCGTTAAACGGTATTTTCTCAATTGTGGGCGTGGCAGTGGGCGTATTTGAAAAATTTAAACGCTTTACCATTTCGGAACCCTAGGGAGTATATGTTCCAAATTTCAGCTTCCTAGCATAATTTTAAAGGCCTCAAAAGTTGTACGGACGGACGGACGGACGGACGGACATTGCTAAATAGTCGGTAGTTTTGCTCCTGATCATAAATATATATACTTTTAGGGGTCTGCGACGAATATTAAGGGGTGTTACAAACTATGTGTCAAAATTAATATACCCTTAGGATAGGGTATAAAAAGAGTCTATGCTTCGGAACCATAGATCAAGAGTCTGAAATAGTTTCCTGAGTAATTCAAGACAGCGCTATACTCCATAGTTACCTTCTCAGCCCATTCATCAGGCATACATTCATCCGACCAAATCTTAGAAATAAGTTGGTGTATGCCCTCTACCAAGTCACCGTCTTAAATAGTTTACTCGTCGAACGGCAACTGCCGTTCAGCTGTTTGCAGAAATATTTTTTTCATAGCCGCAGCACCGACTGTGACTCTACTACAGGTATCTCTTAAGGCACGTTCTTTTTACCTTCTTTTAAAAGTTCCGAACAATTTTTTGGGAGTACATTTTGCAAAGAGCTTTTTTTTTGTGGGAGGTTGCTACTATCCGATGGAGCGCTCAGACAGAACTACAGGTCCATTGTACTACCATTCAGACACCTTACATTAATGTACTTAGTTTTCCCGTCTTTCGAAGAAAAACGAGAAGGAGGTTCAGTGATAAAGAGCTTAGATGTTCGGAACTCACCACGTCAGCCCCGAAGATCCGCCAGCTGATGAGAGCATAGGCCGGACAACTGCAGAGAAAGTGTTCAGTTATTTCATCCTCCTCACCGCAAGCAGGACAGGTAGTGGTGTCGCTTAAGCCCAACACATTTAAGGGTTTAGCAAAAGCTTGGTGGCTCGAAAGAATGCCTACAAGCAGCCTACAGTCGATTCTCCTCCGAGATAGTAGAAAAGATGCTGACCTTTTGCAAATGTCCGCGCGCAGTAGTTTGGTTTGTCTACATCCACCGCAATCGCGCCAACGAATCTTGTGTTCACGAAAAACCCAAAAATCGATAGAAGATATGACTAAAGATGCAGGCAGACCTAACACAGGTTCGGGTCCTGAGAAAACTTCTTCTAGGAAGCTCATCCGAGATCTCATTTCCCTGGATGCCAGTGTGACCTGGTACCCAGACAAGATTCACTGTGTTCAGTCTTCCGACCAAATTCAGGGAGGGCTTGAGTTCTAGCACTAACTTGGACGAGGTAAGAGGGTTTGGAAGCACTTTTAATGCAGCTTGGCTATCACAGCAGATTCAATTGCCTCTAGCCCTCCACCTGTTGTTCACAATATAGCGCATAGCCATTAGGATGGCAAAAACCTCCGCTTGTAAGCAGACGCATGTTTACTCAAGGTCTTATGTTATCGCTTTCCTCAAAGACTCCAGCACCAGACCCCTGTCCGGTTTTGGGTCCATCCGTAAAAATACGATGACATGCAATCCATGGTTCAGAGTCTGACCGAAGCCATTCCGTTCCCTGTGGAAAGTTGACGTGGTAGTTTTTTCGCAGAAGGATTTCTGGTGTCGTTGCATCAGACGGCATATCCATAAGACAGCGGCAAGGATAATTCTCGAGCAAGTTCTTCAAAATTCCAGTTTAAGCGAAAGATGGTTTTTAGCGTACACCCCATGATATACAAATCGAGGATGAAAGATTCATCAAAGCATTTAGGGAAGGCCCCTGTGCAGCCGAGACATGCCGTTCTTTGGAGTTTGGCAAAAGAAGCAGTACCACGTTTCCGCGAAAGCCTGTTCCACCAAACAACTGATGCGTATGAGAGTAGCCGTCTAACCATGGCCGTATAGATCCAAAGGACCCGTTTCGGAGACAAGCCCCATGTCTTACCAAAAGCGCCTTTACATTGCCAGAAAGACGACAGCGCTTTATCGGTTTTCGATTCGACATGTTTGGACCATAGAAATTTTTTATCGAGGATTACACCCAGATATTCGACTTCATAGGGATGGTGACACCTTTAAGCACGAGATGGGACAGACTGGTGACGATTCTCCTTCTCGTAAAGAGAACAACCGTGGTTTTAAGAGGATTCACTGAAAGCCCATTACTAGTGCACCAGACATCGATAAAATCTAGAGATCTCTGCGCCTGGGAGCAGTCAGCCGCAAGGTTTGAACTGACTGAAAGAACGGCGACATCATGAGTGTAGTTTCCAAGAAAATTGAGAGCCGTAAGTAAAGAGTCTACCACCATACACCATAGGAGTGGAGACAGAACACCACCTTGAGGGCAGCTCCTATTTACCCCTGTTATGACGCACTTGCCCAATCTGCATCGGCTACCAATGTCCTGTACATTAGCATTGCTTTAATCCACAACACCAAAGTTTCATTTTGAAATACAGTATAGCAGGATTTTCCGCGCTGATAAGCATGTTGCATGTAAAGAGCTTAACCTTGATACGTTTGTATAAATTCTTTCCTTTCTGGCTATGAATAGGTGATTTTTTGATTAATAAACTTGGCACTACACCCTTATTTACAGGAACCAACTCAGCCATTTTGACGTCCTTCACTCCCTAACTTCACTTAAGCGGCAGCAGGCCCCTTACCAAATTTCGATTGTTTAACATGAGCAGTTCCTGGGTTACAAGGCTTTTTAGATCTCAGTACTTTTTGCAGCTTTTGCAGCGGCAAAGTCAATTTTTGTATAAGAAAACTTGGCTCTTCTTTAACATTTATGTTTTTGGTACGATCAATGTATCTATAAAATTCAGATCCATAGAGCTTCCGCCTTGAAAGCCACACTGTTATTCTCATTTTACTTCTTTAGCGATTAGTGTTATCCTGTCAAGTGTTATCTTGTTCTAGTTATTTTATATACAAAGTAGTAGTTTTATGTTCTTCTTTGTTTATGGGACAAATGAGTCCTAGATTCACACAATATTTGTAATTAAAGTTTTGTCTCCATTATTTGTAGCCTGCGCAGTTATTGTGTCGTTAGCAGCTGCTTTTACATTTATCATTTTCTTAATTACAGTTTCAATTTCATCAGGTGTTCGAGCTTCCAATATTGATGTAGGTTCTACTGTTGTGCAACTCTGTTTCTCCTCACTTTCTACTTGTTCCATTGTCTTGTGTATTAAGCAATTCCTCAACGTTTTCAGCCCATCTTCGGAGTACTTTGTCTTCCCGTTTGATATAAATAATCCATTTCCATCCTCACATGGTTGGTTGGTTGGTATTCAAGTTTTTTTTGCTATTTTTGTTAAACTTTATTTAAGATTGTTTAATTTTATTTTCTGTCAGTTTAGATGTGTGACTCTGAAAATTGTCTAAAATGTTTATTAATTTGAAAACATAGCTAATTTAATAAAGTAATTTGTTCGCTTTGTGTGTCTGAAGGCCTTTACATCTACATCGTATGGGACTTCTAACAATGTGTGTCTCGCCACTTAATTGTCAATTGACTTAATTAACCTTAATTGTTTCTTAATTGCTGTGCTCGTGAAATACAATGTATACCCACATACGAGTATTCTCAACTCGTCCTCCTTCCGTAATGAGTTAATCAATCCCCTGTCTCTTGCTCCATTGCCGCAAACTTATTTACTGTTGTCGCAGCTATCTTCCGATCATTTAAATAAATCCACATAATCCTATTTAATGGAATTTTCAGCATGAGATACAGTTTACGACAAGATACCCAGCAGGGGACCATCCTTGTTTCATCAATTCCTCCATACTTGAAAGATTTACTAAAATAAAGTAATCCTTCAATGGCAATGACGGGTGGATAACCACAATCACAGACGCTTATCCAGATGATGACAAATATCCACTTTATTGACGGACGTAAAAAAAAAACATAGAACTGCTTGTACATAGAGTGTCCGTAATATTTTGTCACCTCATAAATATTTCAAGCACGCTCACAACGAGGCTATCCAATTACAACAATAGCTTTTTGTGTGTTAGAACATTTTCTTTTATGGACACCCAAGGGGTAATAAAGAGGTTAAAAGAGTGTTAAAATTTACCATCAGCACTTTAATGTGATGAGGGGTGGTAAAGTTTTCACATTCGCCAAAACTTGGGGGCTGTTATTTGACGATAGATAACGTTAGCTTTTTGCAGGACTTAACACACGCACACGCATACAAAGAACTTGAACATGAAAAAAATGGAGTTAGTGGTACATAGGTATACCTACGTAACCCGAGTAATTTGCGAAGACAGCGAAAGGAATTAAAAGTTCTACTTTGTAATTCGATTTAAGGTTGATAAAATCTACCAAACAGGATTCATAGCATATTTACTCATCTAGATTGAGCGCAAGTTTGTTATTAACGGTTGGTTTATTTTTAGATGGGCTTTTTGATTGATGATTCCCTCTTTGCCAATGTAGATAGATACACGGTGAATAACTAATCCTCGATATGAAGGTCAATTAATTAGATACTCCCAACATCACTAATGAGGACACGTAGAGCTAAGAAATTTTGCATTAGTTCATTAATAATCCCTTTTCTTGAGGATGATGAGGTCCCTCGGGATACCAGTATATGTACTTAGTTGGGTAGGCTGTCAATAATATTATTTGCAAAGCAAATTAGTCCGTTCTTCAAAAGTTAAATTGATGGAAATTTATTTCAACAGCTATTGAGTTTGAGAGTTAGTGGAATCCTTCGTCTGAAGATAGATTAATATTAAGGGCACGTGTAGAAGAGGGAGTATCTTTTGTATGATGGCTTAGACAAGCCAAACATCTTTGGTATAATATAACCACGATGTTATGCCATATTTACTGAAGGTAATCTTCGTACCTATTCGTGACAAACTCATGAGGCATTTTTTTCGCGTTGATTGTTTTCATTAATCAGCCAAGATACGTATCAAATTATATTTTCATTTTCATGCCAGGTGATGAGTTTTATTTCAAATGAGTTATAATCGGGCATAGTAGCGACGGAAACCTGTCACCTAGTGGACAGGAGATACATTGGATAGGCTCGGGTATGCCGAACAGATGAACATGAAACACTTATTACAGTTGCAAACAGATTCGCTTGGAAAATTGGCTATGATCAAATGTTATTGATTTTAGACTAATAAGCGATCACTTGGCTGTAATCTGAAGAGTTTAATGACCTTCTGGACGCTGCTATACGCAGCCGGCCGAAGCATGATGTCAACACCATAATACGCAAACATCTTCGGCAGATAAGTTGGTAATAACTCTACGAAAGGTAACCAGGCAACGGCTTTCACCTAATAGACTTAACAGAATCTTGTAATAAGTTGATAAGCAGCACTCGATTTCCAAGACTACGAATCCACAAAGCAATCTGACTCTCTCCAGAAGATTGAACCGCCATCCAAATCGATGACGTGCTAATCGATGCCACCCATCTTAAACGTGCATACATTTCGAGTGGCAAATGTCGACTCTTGTAGCGGCTAAATTCAAAGCTCGTCTGTTTTCCGAAAAAAGCTGCGAACCGCCCAGAAAAATAAATTTAGGGTAGGATGCCTTAGCACAATTGCAGAAGACAGAGTCCATCCCAAGGAAATCGAAACAATATCCGGATATTCCTCAAGACTCAAACTAACAACTGCAATTAAGCTAAAAACGGAGGTTGTTCGAAATTATGGTAGAAACTTAGTCACCGGAGTGAGGGTAATTGTAGTGGTGTTTAGCCGCATTTCTAGTCAAACGATTTTTAGGGTAAGAAGCCAATCGACGTCCAGTAGAAGAAATTCCACATACCATCAAAGAAGACGTCAGTTGGTCTTTAAAAATGTAAAAGCAACAAGTCCGCTGGCTAAGGTGGTCTGTTTGCGGAGCTATTCAAACATGGTGGTGGTGTTTTGGTAGTACTGGATTCTGGGAAGGAGATGCCCAATCATGTAACTGACAGAAAGTGCGCAGGGTGGGAGTAAACAAGGAAGGCACTGTAGTCAACAGGTGAAACTATTTATGCTTGAAGTAAACGAACATAAAACCGGTGACGTGAAACAGCGCCCTACGAAAAGGAGCACATATGGCCTTATTTCCATTTTTAAGTGGAAATAAGACCACATTATTTCAATAACTTCTGCGAAATAATTCCCGTCGGGCTTTAAATAATGTCAAAAGAATACCATACTTTTGTTTTTCTTTTTTTTATAAATATGGGATTATTGCAGGCGTTAAATCTATTTTTTTTAATGGAAATAAAACAGCATTTTAAATGTGGCCTTATTTAGTAGGGCGCTATTTCACGACACCGACGAAATCATACACACGCTTGCAACAGACAAAAATATGTTCACTTTCAACAGCTTTGACAAAACGAAACGGTTAAAAGCAGACACTTATAAGTGGTTAGTGACTTTACCTACCTCTATGTCAACTCCGTAAATGACACCTTGGTCGAGGATCTAGGGTCTAGGGTCCACAGCTACTGCTTCGATTTGGCAAAGCAAAATTTCTGCTTATAGTACTGAGTTGTAAACGATATGCACGAAACGTAAGCTGATATTGAAATCTTTTAACACATAAATTATTCGCATAATGTATGACACAGAGCGCGAGGAATGGAGGCAACGATTTAACTGGGAAAATTCAACGTACGACGATTTTCAACTGCCATTTTATCATTTAAGGGAAAATTCCAGGATTGTAACAAAAAACTATCAGTCGTATTTAAATCAAACTCTTCACATTTCAGAAAAGTTTTCTTTAGGAGGATGGAGTATTTTAACGTTGGATTTATGGAAATCTTGGAACGGAAATAATGAAACACGAAGCATTATAAATAATTTGCAATTTTGAAAGAGTTGGAGTGAAAAAGAAGTTTGGACAACCAGCTTTTATTCGGAGAAAAAATTGTTAATTTAAAACTAAAACACAATACTACTTGCCCGCTATTTTAAGAATAAAATATTTTCGTAGAATAGCTATCACAAGGAATATAAATTTAGCGAGAAAAGATTGTTTGAGTGTACTTTCAGAAAATATCCCTTAGGAGAAAACTTTTAAAAACAAAATTTCGTAAGCATTGCTCTCAAATAGTACGACTCATAAACAGAAAAATTTCTTAGTACCATCAGTGTCCGATTATGAGAGGGTTCACTGTATATGTTTTACCCAAAAAGGGGAAAAAGGTGTCTAGCTTCTGCAATCAATAAGCCTCTCAGATTAGGTCTTCGGCGAAGCTGGGCCTCCCGTTTCCTGCTCTAAGTTGGTAGAGAACCCTTTTTCATATTGCGTAGGTCGAAGTAGATGCCCCTGTATATATCTTCTACAAACAAAGGCTCTTCATAAAGTTTCGGATTGAAATATTTACATTTCTTCAAATGTATCCACAAATCATATTCCAAAGTATTGAACGTTAAATCGGTAAAACCCGGGATTTCTGCAATTTCGGCATTCAGCAATTAAACTAAGTCTACCAAAGTGCTTATCATCAGCAAACATTGAACACTTTTAAAAAGCTAGAGCGGAGAGTTGCCTTCCGTGGGAAACCCCTGAGTAATTAAGAATCCGATTGGAGATTGCCGATCCAATTTTAACTAACTGAGTCCGATGTCTGACCCAGCTTTCTATTCACATTTACAAAGATGAATAAAATCCAAGAGAATTTCAAGATATTTTGTAAAACAAGTCTTTCTTCGTCGTCCATATTTCACTCATAAACCTATGCGGATAAAAAATATGAGCTCATATAAATGAAAATATAATTTTCGTTTGATTTATCCTTGAAAGTTACATACAAATTTATTACAAGTTTCTCCGTTTATGCTTTATGTTTTGTTTTCACTAAAAATTTATTACTACAAGATAAATTGATATGTACTACTATTATCGGATGTGGATAATTGAACCTAACTCTTCGTGTAATTCTAATACTACAATAGAACTCATTCACGTGCCCACACCGCAACCACACTTTTGATTTAATGACAATCG
Source organism: Ferdinandea cuprea (assembly GCA_963576555.1). Classification (NCBI taxonomy): domain Eukaryota; kingdom Metazoa; phylum Arthropoda; class Insecta; order Diptera; family Syrphidae; genus Ferdinandea; species Ferdinandea cuprea. The sequence goes on along the minus strand of OY754958.1, from coordinate 142,650,277 downwards.
ATAAAGCGAACATAATTCACCCTTAACTGCATAAAAAGCAGTAAATCTGGTCACTGCATCATATACCAATTAAAAGAGAAATTGGATCGAGGCTAGGTTCCTACCATATTTCACAGAAGCGGATATAAGCCGACTTGTCAATCGGTTTGATTTGTGGCAACTTTTATTTCGCAAACGAGTAGATACACGCAATAGATATATTCTTCATTTAATTTTCCAACTGCAAGAGATTTAAGATAACTGTATAACTGGGAGATAACCATAACAGGGCGCACAAATAGATAGACACTTTCCAGGTTTAGTTTTGCAGGTGAATGTCAAACGAAGGTATGGGGTCATTGTTTAAAATTTCGTGCTCTTTTTGCACTTTCATCATTTAACTGTTATTACCACGGAAGAATTGGTCATTTAGTAAGTTACTTAATGAAGAAGTGAGGTACATTCGGTTAATAAATACGTGTACAATTTTGTACATACTAATTAAAAAATATCGTGATGTGATAATACATTCGTCTCAGTCTCACAAAAGGTTCTGGAAATATATCGGCAGTTATACATGATCGATGACTGCTTACAGGTGACAGATGACTGATTATGGATGGCAGATAACCGCACAAACATAAACGGCACACAGGTACTGCTATTATATTTCAAACTATAGGATCCGCCATCTAACGTTTTTTTTTTTTCAACTAGTGCTTATTTCGCGAATGGTAACACTTAGCTAATGTCTGATTTGACAGAAAATGAGTTTTATCCTTCCGCTGAACGAATATGGTTGTGTATACGCTTGAACAACAACAACAACAAGGAGTGGCCGTTACAGTCAATGGCGATCGTTATCGGGCCATGTTGAACGAATTTTTGTTCACAAAAATTGAAGAGGAGGATATTGGCAACATTTGGTTTCAACAGGATGGCGCTACGTGCCACACAGCCGAAGCTACACTCGATGTCTTGCGCCCTGTTTCAAAAAAAAAGTTATTTGGCGGACCCTACATATATTCGTACCCGGTCAGTCAGTTCTTCGAGAAAGAAATCATCCAAGCGATTCCTTCCTTAAATTCGTATTAATTGAAACTAAACATTTTCAATAAGATAATTAATTTATTTAAGGTGTTAGAGGCAAATTAAATTTTAAAAATATCAATTTTCATTACATTTCTCAAAGTTTAATATCGTAAAAATATTCTCTGAAAATTTCAAGGAAATCCGACGAATTCTTTTAGAGATATTTAACAATGAACGGCGAGCTATCAGACGCTAAAGCGTCGAGTGTAAAACTTCAAACGCGTTTTCTTAAAAAACCTTTTAAGGTCGGTGACCACTGTCATTATTTTATGATGCTCACTGGGGTCGATACATACATATACTGATATCTTTCTATATAATTAATATTTAATTTTCAAATTTGAGTGAAATCAAGTTGAAACATGACGAAAGCTTATAGGATGCTTGTGGAAAGTAAGCACCCTGTGCCTTCTAAATCGTAATCACGCAATAGCGATTCATATACATAAAAACCACAGCTATAACGCAACCTTATTAACCAGTCAAACTCCAGTTAGAGAATTATATCTAACTCAACTCAATAGATTCATGAATATTGCGAATTTAATTTGCATTCGGGAAGAATACATGACTAATGCAGCCAAAGTGACACAACCAAACGAAAGCCGAAGGATTACAGAATATGTATGTTTGTCTAAATATTATCAACAGATCCAAACTTCTCGCTCTGGCAAAATCTCAATTTTGCTTTTCCACTGTCAGATAACTATTCTCTCTATTGAATCATGTTGAGGACTAAAAAGGACTTCAGTTTTACATTAAATATTCTCAAATGTGATGAATGGAAACAAAAAACGTGTCTATTTCTCCTATATTAAAATGTCTACAGGGTTTAAAACTTGCTATAGTGACACTACTACTAAATGCATAGGGGCATTAGACAATCGAGATTGTGTCTACAGTTGTTTGGATTTCACAAATTTTCCTGCGAAAACAGGTTTATAATTTTTCAAAGAGTGAAAGAGCAGCAAAGTGTATACTATACAAGTATTTTTGTTATAGAAAAAAAAGGAGTTCTAAAATAAATTTAAAATTTTCTATTACGCAGATATTCATATATAACAACGTTACGAAAGTTTGCGTTAAAAATTATTTTGAAGCTTCGAAAACAGGAGCTGATGGTTAATCTTGTCAAAAGCTTTTGAAATACCTTACAAAAAATAAATCTGAATCTACTGCAGAAGGAATGTCGCGAGTAACTTTCATAACTGCAGTTTCACAGCTGTTTTGGCTACTAAAACCAGATTGTCATTTTGAATGTCTATTTATATAATTTTAAGAAACCACCGCAAAACCTATTTTCTAAATTTTGTTCACGGCCTTGGACTTTTGTGTCCCTGCTTAACCACTATATAGGCCGGATAACTGGATAGGATTATTTATCGCCGAGTTATCGGTCTTTGAATGGAAAAAGATAATTTTGTCTTTGATTATCGACATCTCCGCAGTCAATGATCACACAGAAAGCTTGAAAACTTGAATAAATTCTCTACAAGGATAATCCTTTTGTTTTTAGAAACATTTTTTTTCCATTCTTTACATCAAATCAACCGTATGGTAAACAACGCACCAGCCCGACGAGTCTTCGAATCCACCCCCAAGGGGAAACGCAGCAGAGGAAGACCCCACCCTGGGTGGCGCGCACAATTGGAGAACGACTTCAACCAACTTCGTGTGCGTACCTGAATGCAGCTAACGAGGGACTAAGCTGGCTGGAGTTGCTTGATTGAGGCCGTAGTTCACCCCGGACTCTAAGCGTCACCAAAAGTGAAGTAAAGTATTATAAGTCAATAGGTTTTAACAGCCTTTGCCTTCTGATAGTATTGGTAGTATTTAATAATTGAATTATTTCTCCATTGGCCATGATTGAGGAGCCCAGCTCTGTGTCTTTGAGCGACTTTATTAATCAAATTTCAACCACCTCAACAGTAAGATCTCTAGAACTTTATTTTGGAATGTTTGAATTCTTTGCATGTTTATTTTGGATGTGCATCCCCATAGCTGGATCCCGTAAATCCATATTGGTTTTAGAACTTGCTTATAAAGCATTAATTTATTAAAATCGGACAAACAAGAGAATCTACCATTTAACCAATACATTTTACTATATCTTATGTATTTTGCAAGACATTAGATCGTCTTTCTTGTAAATTAGACATACGGATCTGAAGGTCCAGACATCGGCGGCCGTTCTTCCATACGCCCCATACTAGGTTGATAAATTGGTGCCTGCGCCCTACGAAAACGTCACTATTGTATTTAAGAAGCTCTCCTTTCATTTGAAACAAGATCTTCTTTTGCTCCTTTCTCCTGGCCGCTACATACTCTTCCCTTCCTGTCCTCGTGTTCCGCTCCAGCATTTTCAGCATTGAAGAACAGGCGAAACTAGTTGGCCTTGAAGTTAACGAGGCCAAGACTAAATATGCTATCAACAAACAAACAATCATCTGTCCACCGACTAGGACAAAATGTCACTGTTGATAGCAGCAACTTCGAGGTAGTTAAGGAGTTCATCTACCTCGGGGTAAACATCAACTCCACAAATGACATCTTAGTGGAGATCCGTCGAAGAATTACCCTAGAAAACCGCTGCTACTTCGGTTTGGCAAAACAAATGGGTTCAAAACTCCTGACTCGAAGGATAAAGCGCATGCTCTACAGAACCCTTATAGACGATAAACAGGAAAGAAGAGTAAGAGTAAGTACTGGGATCCTTCGAAAGAAATATCCTTCGACGGATATTTGCTCGTGTGTGCGAGGAGGGCGAATGGAGGAGAAGATACAAACCGCGAACTCTATGAGCTGTACCAAGATGTGGATGCAATCCAAAAAGCCAAGAAACGTTGACTACATTGGCTCGGGCACATCGAGCGAATGGACAACAACGCTCTAGCCAAGCGGGTCTTCGAATCCCAGCCCCCATGGTTCGAAACGACAAGGAAGACCGAATTTCCGTTTTAAAGACCAAGCCATCGCGGATGCCAGAGCGTTTGGTCTGGACTACTGGCAGCGTGCTTGGGATCGCGGAGAATAGAAGGCTGCCGTATCTCAGGCAGGGACTCTTCACGGGTCGGAAGCCCGTTAAGTGAAGTAAGTTAAATATATTACATTAAAAAATCATTATGTGAGCCCAACACCTGTCCCCAATGAACGTACATACATAATTCGATTTGGGACTTAACCCTCGATAGGGTAGGACATACAGTGGTGGGACAACAATAAGATACATGTTTTTTCGACGACCCAATATCTGAAATATAATAAGGTGCGCGCCACATAAGGGTGTCCCAGTTAAGAAATAAGGTGCAAAGTGGGTTCTCAGCAATGAAATATATATGATGCAGGAGTTTATTTCTGTCTCTACTCATGTTATAGTCTGATTTTTCTAAGGTTATAACCATTCAACCCAGAACTTGGGTTGGCCTAATTTAAAGGGAAAACAGCTTAGCAAAAAGTAATAGTAAACTGTTTTCAGTTCTTCATTTGTTGCTTCTGTTAATTCATAGAAAAATAATCAGAAAACAAAATTCTCTAAACAAATACATTTGATTAAGTAAGTTTTGAGAAGAGTTAATTTTAAATAAAAAGCTGAAAAGCTAAATTTTTAAGTTTCACTCAGGTTTTTTTTTTTTGTATTGTATTTAAGAAGCCCCTTGGCAAAATTCCATAAATCGGTGTTAAAGTCCAATGTTTGTGTGATAAAAAACTGAATCACCTCAGTTGTAAAAAGGAGATTTCCTTGAAGATCATAACCTCTATTTCTATGAATTTCTTTTTTTTCCACAAGAAGATTTCCTTTCAAAAGTGGCCGTTTCAGTCTGATGCTTTGCAATATGTAGTATGTGGGTAGTCCTAATCGTGTCTGAAAATTTAATCGAATTCGGTACAGTAGTGTTTCATTTGTATGGATTTGTTGTCCACACAACTTGAACTGCGGCTACAAAGTTTACTCTATATATTTTATTAGGTAGCACCCCTGAGAAGTCTTTTGACTTTAACAAAAAAGAATGTAATTTCAAATATAAATCAAGATTGACAAAAGAATACAAATTCACTTCAAACGCAGAACAGTTTTACCCTACAAATAGAAAACATGTTTGCCACGAAATTGAATTAGGTTTTATTTAACTTTTTTATTGTCCTTTGTTAGTGGCTTCTCGACGATACTGTAAATAATATTCCCCGGAAATTGGATGACACCACCTGGGAAGTGTAAAGAGTGCTACAACGCGAGGAATTATTCGTCCTGGAAACAGAAATCTGATAACTGTGTAGGGGAATTACAAATAGGATGACAGTTTTAATATGCAGGCCATATCCGTAGCGCAAATGTTTTACGTGTCATCCAAAGGAATCTTAATATATTTTAGAAATGATTGATGTCGTTGGCACTCATGAGCGTCTGACATCTTTTTCATTGCTTTTTTTCTTTCTTTGACTCAATTAAATGGCAGGGTTGAATCTGTGACTGCGACTATAACATAAGAAATCTTCTAATTTCGAATGGCACAAGTTCACAAATGATTCACTTCTGTGGAGTACCTACCCACAAATTTAATTTTTCACTGAATTCTGTCAGACTTGACACTGCACATTAACGGTGAAAGCTGCCGCAGATGACTGGGGGTAATTTAGTGGAAGTTCGAAATCCATTTACTGGCTGGCACCCCTGTTTCTGCCATCAGTTTGGACGAGTCTTAAAACTGATAATGATCACGATGGGTAGGTAAAAGGTACACCTTACTTAATTAAGAAAAAAAACTTTGACAATTTCCTTCCCGAACAGGTGGCACAACGTATCTAATCACCACAACGCTGTACGTTGAGATTCTGTTAGTGTAAATGATATTCGCAACAGAATGTCACTGGGACATTTTGAAGAGCCGCAAATTATTTTTTATTTTTTTGTTTTGATTTAAATTGAAATAGAAATGGTGCGTAAGGAAGAATTAAACTCATCCAGGTGGAAGAACCAAAAATTGTGAAATGTTAGCAAAGTGTCGGCGTGTTATTTCGAGAGGTCTAGGATTTCGTATGTGATTGGAATTTTGATATTTAGACGTGCATGGTATGTACTTTGTTTTTATCATATTGAATATCAGAACTTTGTGCAGAGATGTTCAAAGCCTTCTGAAATACTCACAAAGAGTCATTAGTGTTTGTAGGTAGGTACTTCCTTTAAATGGGCTACATATTAAAGAGGAACATTTGTCGTCGTTCGGAGGGTACTGTCTAACTCTCTCATATATTTAGGTTTTGAGATATTTCTTTTTTAAGTTGATAATCAATATTTATATCCGAAATCCTTGCTTTAAGTTGCAAGGACTTAGACTTAAAATGTAGAAGGAACTTTGCTTAACCTTGTTGCGTTTCAAGTTCGGCATAGTTAATTGCATTCTGCATTCATTAGTGTAAATAACTTGGTCGAAAATATAAGAGTGCATCGCAACAACAGAAGCAAACACAACAGAAAACCAACTAATCCCGGTGGCCGCAACCGAGAGTAATTAGCAGAAAAACTCTTTCTTTGTCCATCGATGTCCAGCGATGAAAAATCAAATCGTTAGCGCATACAACCATAAACTACACGAGGAAGCAAAATGCAGGGAAACCCACCGCCACGGGCAAAAGGCAGCGAAAAATATAGCAGTTTTGAAAAAAATCCCTCCTGCTGTAGGCGGAACATCCAATCTATCTATCTTCCAAACATATCGCCTTCTTTGTCGCAATTTTTACTCCTCGCTTTCTTTCAATAAATACTCAGACTATTGAAATAGTAGGAATTGAAACATTTTGTTTCATTTTTATTAAATTTTTTGTTTCACACTTATAAATAGAGGGTGTCTTTTTTAGAGGTATAGAACTTCGAATTGAAATAAAATACAAGAAAATCATTTTAATGTCCATCAATTTGGCTTTATTAGAATGATAATTTTATGCCATTAATTTCTAAGTACTCTCTTTAACAAACTGACAATTTTACAAATTTACAAGCCTGTTAGAACAACGCTGCATAAAATCTTAAAAAAATATCTCGGATTTAAATTCGCCAAATGTTATGTTCTTACGCTAACGTAATGTTGTTGGAAAGAAGTGACACTATTTCTTGAAGATGAAAATATTTACGCGAAGTTAAAAAAAATAAAGTGCACGACTGCGTCATACAAAACTTTTTCGTTACATGAGATGCGTATTTGAATCGCTTCCAAAAGAATGGTAACACTTGATCACTTTTAAGGTTGTGAAAAATTAGATTTTCTCAAATTTTTGATAAAACGAATTTAATTCAAATTTAAGAAAATCGTTATATGAAAAAAAATTAAAAAAAAAAAATTTCAAAAATCGAAGTATGCAGAATGGTTGAACTTAACATCATAAAAAAAGTAAAATTTTCCGGAAATCCCTTTGTTAGTTTTTGATATAATGACGGTTTTAATTTTTGAATTTTGTGCAAAAAAATGAGTATGCAGTATTTTCGGCCTGGTCCCAAGTATCCATAGTAAAAAAAGTCAGAAATCCTTGTAACCATCTTTGAGAAAATTAGTGTAGTGTTTTTACAAAAAAAAAATTGTATGGCAGGTACCGTTATTTAAAACGATAAAGCAACAAATAAAAAGATGCCCCGAGATGTTACCCCAAAAATCTTACATACGAACTTTAAAGCAAATCCGTGGAACCGTTTCGCCATATGGCGCCCGGACAGACTGACGGACGGCATTGGCGGACCCACTTTTTTGGACATCTCTATAGTCGAAATATCATCCCTCATACTCAGTTTGAGTTCCAAATTTCCGCACGATCGCAATAACTTTCTCTTAAGTATACTAATGTATACGAGAATGTTAAAAAAATTAGAGAATGGAAAATTCAACTAGGGGCGCATTCGAGAAATAATTTGGATAGACCCAACCCATCAACAATCGTTTAATGAAGAATTGATTATGTTGATATATATTTGTTTTGTTTTTATTTGCTGAAATTAAAATTATTAAATTTTGTTGGAAAACAAGGTAGAAACTGATTAGGTCTCCTGGGGATTGTCTTAAAAAATTAGCCTATTATCTTTCAGATTGGTGGTGAGAAAAAAGATTTTTTCGTTGAACAAAGTATTTATCCTTCCTTCCTATCTACCTTGCTCCAGTTGGTTTATTGTGCGCTGAATAATTCTCAAACTACCGCACACTTTATCAAGGTTAACGTTACCAATTTTCCTGTGCTTTTATCGATCTGCAGCCACTCTTATCTGCTTTAACTCATTTTAATTTACCTAGAGGAGAAAAGAAAAAACTTGGGAAAAGTAAAAAGAATTTTGGAATGAAATTCAACAACACTTCCTAAGCACAGAAACAATACTGCACACGAATTTATCCAATCCACTATATTTACCTTTTTTAGAGATCCCCACGTTGGGCGTCAGAAAAAATTCCCACGTTGGGCGCCAATTATTATAATTATTACCAAAGTCCGACGCATCCATTTGCAACACGAAAGGTCACTGAAAATCCGGACACGTCAGAATCGGTGCTGTCACAGGACATTCTTTCGCCTTCCGAAAACTATCCTCGCATTCTGCTGACCAAATATACTTCCTATTTTTCTTTAACAAATCTGTTAAAGGTCTTACTAATTCAGCGAATTTTGGCACAAAACGTCTGTACAAAGAATTGTCCCTACAAAGCTCCTAACTTTCTTCAAGTTAGAAGCTTGCATGCAGGAATCCTAACCATGCTTTCCACTTTTTCTGGGTCGACGTGTAGTCCATTTCGATCAACGACATACCCTATGAATTTAAGTGACGGCCTACAAAAGTTGCATTTTTCTTAAAGACCTTCTCCAGTATCTCAAGGTGCTTTTGGAAATTGTAGGTGACTATTATAATATCGTCTAAATACACAAATACGTGTGGCTCGGAATTGGCGCCAAGAACGCTGTCGACAAATCCCTGCCACGTCGCCGGTGCGTTATGTAAGCCGAAAGGCATTCGGTTGAACCGGAACAGGCCCTTATTCGGCACCGTGAAGGCTGTGAGCGTCGCGGTTCTTCCCCCAATGGAATCTGCCAATAGGCAGACTTAATATCCAAAGAATTCAGATATTTCGCATCTCGAAGTTTGTCTATGTGTATTAACTTTAATTTCAGATCTTTTCATAAAAAGAAATGTTACCCTAATTCAGTCTCGAAAGTTGAGTTACCAGAGTAATTCAAGTTATTTAATAACCTTTTGAAGATAGTCTTAATTTTCGTTCCTACCCATTTCAACTGCCTCAGGAATCCCGTCTTTTAGTGGAAAGTAAATACTGATCTGCTTCATTCATGAAATACTTTTAAAATTGCTTGTTTGGACGCAAACGCAACAATAATGAAAGTTTGGCGGCAGCAGTTTGTCAATTTCAAACAAAATAAAATCTTGGATAATTTTAAAAAAAGAATAGAGGAATAGAGCAAAGCCGTGGAGGCCATTTATCCCGATATGCTATCGATCATGAAGTTATCCCAACCTAGCACCACCCGAAACCAAATAAAAAATATGAGCACATCGTTCAAGTTGGTACCCAAAAATGAAGCACAAAATGCTACATATGCATATGACATGGCAAAACAGAAAGCTGTTGATTCAGGATTTATTTAAAAGGTTTTCGAAACACTGCCAAGAATATAAATAAAAACAATCCATCAACCACCTAGCGTTTTGTCTTCTTTTTTTACAAACAATATATATACTACTTATTAGTAATTTTACGCAAACTAAAGGGGGCAACCATAATAGACTCAAGCGGGATTAACCAAACTCAATGTCTGTCAAATGTTCTAGTTACCCAGAATGAACTTAAACAAAATTACGAAACATATGTGAAAAATTAATTTTTAAACTACCATAACTGTTTAGTATAGGCATAAGTTCTTGATTTTTTTCCCATTGGTGTCAGATGTCACTAGAGCAGTAATTCAAGGCCAATGCATCATTATATCTTCGCATTTGTTTACACGTGTTCATTGCATCCTTAGTCATAAAATGATGCAATTGTTATTGTTATTGTTATTCTAAGATGGTGAAATTAATCTATTTATTTATCAAATGCCCTCTATTTCCTTTATTAATTAATGAATCTTCAAATAAAATTTACTATATAAAATAACATCTGTTGACACGGATGCATCCGTAAGATTTGCCTAATCGACAATTCTAGGGATCACATTACAAGCCATTCCCACGGCTTAAGAGTATAAATACCGGACACTTTAAAACCCGAGTTCAGTTCACCAGTTTACTAGTTTCAGTTCAGTTACAAGTTTAGTTCAGTGCAACTCAATCCTTCCATCTGATTCCCCCCTCCCCCCTGTGGTAAGGGGTCAGCAACATAAATTATATTCAAGTTGATAATAAAGTAATCTTAAAATCAAATCTTAAGTGTTTTAATATACCCCAAGTGGTCCGGGATTAAATAAATCATTTTTTTCGTTACGGCACCGCTCGACCCGTAACTATATATCTAATAAACAGACTTCAAATCTCAAGATTTAACAACTTAAGTAAATATTGTTAATATTGTGCTTAAGGATTCGCCCCTAGAGTGGGGAGGTGACGGACGGTTTTCACAAGTGACGGATAAGCATAGCAAAAGTCACATTGACAGAATTAGAAAGACATCTAAAAAACTAGCAAAGTTGAGGTTTTTTTTTCTTCTGCTGCGAAATATAATTAAAATTATTAAATAACTAATAATATTATTTTTTGTGCTATACATTTATTTTAGCGTTTCATAAATAAATCATTTGACCAAGCTCGGATCGAACCATATCTGATTTAGTTGGCAAAGTTATTTCCAAAATGCGGACTCATAATTGTTTCTTGAGTGTTGAGTAATTTTTCCACTGGCAATCACTTGATACTACGTAGTTAAATTTTTTTGAATCTTTTCAAAAACTTTCATAAACAAACGAATCGAATGTGAAAGTTTTTTCCACTTGTTACGAAACATTTACTATCTTATGGCTGAGTTTCTTTCCTCAGTCTCCTCAATATACGATGAAATCATGACAAGACATTTTTTTTTTAAATTGAATTCAGTTAAAAGTTTGCGATGGTTCCAAAAATTGAACGTGTATCCCCAGACCAGACTCAAAAACTTATCTCTTAATCCTAACTTGTACTAGGAAGCTTGGAATGCTTCAAGGGTTTCTAAGAAAATATAAAGTAATGGAAGAAGTAAGAAAAATACTTTTATCAGCTGATAGGAAGTGAAATACACCACTCATGAAAGTTCTTCTATTGTGTGTTGTGTATACCCACAGATTGACTTAGGTTTGTATTTTGTATTGTATTGAAGGATTTCTGATAGCATAAAAGTTTGTATTCTCTAAAAGAATACCAGCAATGCAATTCAAGAGGCAAAGAATTTAATGTTTGGATAGAAAGGAGATATCAAAACACATTCCTGGTACTTTGCTTCCGTTTAAGGAACTTACTACGTTTCACAGTACAGTATTTTACCATAAAAATGAAATGCTTAAAGCCTTTGGAAACTACCTGATCCAAAAGCTTATTCTTAAATAGCTTATATTGGTTCATTGGCTAATACTTAAAAATGCTGGAACTAGAATTGTACCAATGGCATTGACATCAATGTATAAATCAAGTTGGGATGGTTTTTATTGCGTTTTTTTACCTTAAACAGAAAGACCAGTATAGAAGCTCCAAAAGTGTTTACTTTAGTTTTATTTAACTACGTAAGTAAGTAGTAGACAAAGTGACTTTTGCGGGAAAATTGAAATCAGTAATAAAGCGTCAAGTTGTAATTTAAATTTGATAGCAGCTAAAAATATCTGACAAATGTTCGCCTAGTTTCTACCTACGTTTTATGGTTGTTCGGACTTTTTTTTATAATTTGCGCGAGCAAAAGCGATTGTTAGCACCCTTATAATATTAGTAACACAGCATGGGCATTGAGGAAACAGGGAATTCGATAAAAGGATGAGACACAGATTCACATTTGTTTTTATAATAAACGCGCACAAAGGGACGTTGGTTTTAAATGTCTGTAAACTATAATGTGAGGGAAAAACAGAGCGTGGTAGAGCATTCCACATTCGTATTGTACGGTTAAGAATGGAATCTTTATATTTCACAGTACATCCGAATATAGGCTTGAACTTAAGCTGATGTGCTTTCCTAGCATGCGGAGTATTGCGGTTGAATTGCTGTAAGGGTGGAATTCAACGATAATGAATGAAAGGCAGGCGACATTGCGACGGTGACTAGAACGTCAAGCGACTTGGCGATATCTCAATTAGCAATAAGTTTTATAGCGCGTTTTTTGAATTTTATCAAGTAGCTCCAAATATTTTTTTGCAGAACCTGACCAAATATGAGTGTTGTACTCCAGTTTTGGCCACATAAACGCCTTTTAAATTCTAACCAGATCAGAACCCCTAGACATTTCGCAGCGTTATTGGAGACATCGAATAATTGTGATCATCGCAACATGCCGATAATAGAAAGTCTATCAGATTCAGAATGGCAGAGTATTGAGGTTTTGCTTTAATGACAGAATACAGCATTGTGTTTACTGCTTAAAAGAAACTACATACTTCTAGGACCATAACATGTATTCCATTTTCTTTTTCTTTTTTTTTGCAAAAAGGAAATCCGAATCCCAGGTGAAAAATTATGATGTTATGATGTTTGTCTCCACCGAACACTAAAGCGAGGTTAAGATTAATCTGTCCTTAATCTACCTTAAATCTTAACATTGACCATACAAATTTTAATCTGCTTAACACAAGATTAAAAAATAATCTTGAAAGAAACTGGGTTTGCATGTAAGAATCGGTTTGTGAACACACTTAATACCAATTTACGATACCTGAATATGTCAAAAGTGACTTTGGTTGCTGAGAATTGAGAGCGAGGAAGCAGTTTGACAACCAGATGTTGGATATTTTGTGCGCAAATTTGAGAGCCAGAGAGCGGATTGGGGGAAAACTCCTATTAATCTCCTTTTTTCGGTGGAGACGCTAAAAGATTAGTTTTTAATCTATTGTGCTTAATCTCGGTTTATTGTTGGGTGAAGACGTAGCATAATACTACTGGTCTGCGACGACATTCTTCTACAAATAAAAATATGATGAAATAATGATTTTAATGTGTTGAATCTATTTTTGTTTTGCTAAATTCTGTAATTCATTTCATTTATATCATTTAGATATTGTTTGGACTGTTATGCATGAAAAAACCATTACGTAGTAAGAAACTGGCAACGAAGAGCGAGTCTGAAATGGAGTCAAAAATGTCAATGTCAAACAACTTTTGGTACAAAGTGATAAAATTTGTACAGTACCACTCCATATAAAGCTGGTTCTTATAAGAACTGTGCTAATGTAATAAACAAAGGTCACAACCTGTAGAATCAATCGTTGCCTCCGCCCGTTTTTTTTTCTGACAGTAAAAGAGAATGCCTACTTACAGAAGGTGAGCTATAAATAACGTGACGGAGGCCAAAATAGTTCAACTTTCTACTTTTAAGGGCAGGCGCAAAAGCATCTGATTGAAAATTTGAGAGAACGAAAGCATTTGTCATTGCGGTCAGTCTTGCCATATTAGCAGATTTATCGTAGCTAAATGTACTCTATCTTTTGTTTGTTTTAAACCTAACTTCATTTATATTTTTAAGTGATTTGTCGTAATTGAACATAAAATTTTAAAACTGAATGGCTTAAAAAAAAATCAGATTATTCCCTTGATATGTTTTGACGGATATTACCACCGATATCTGTCATCGTCTATGACAGCCGATTTGACAGAAAAGAAACAAAACAGAGCTCTTAAAGTTCCTACGTATTCTATGAAACGGTGAATATGTGAACTTTAAAGCTTGAACGGACTCACGACAGGGAAAGATTCTAAGAATCATGGCCTAAAACAAAGCATGGTAAAGGCTCTCAATACGGCTCTAAACGAAATTCCTCCAAATCAATGAAGAGAATTAAAAGGAAGAATCCTAGCAGGTGCCTATGAAAACACGAAGCTTATGAAGGTTGAACATTTTAAAATTTTGATGAATAAAGCCAAAAAAAACATTGTTTTGAATCCTACTTAATATAACATATTATATACGTATTTCTTTCTGCAATTATTAAATCTATTAAATTTGTACAATTGCTTCAAGAACGATGTTAATTGGCCTATAATAGTTGGCTAGTATTTAACATATTGAAAAATTCAGATATAATTTCAATGAAACATTTAAAAAATCCGACTTTTGAGGGTTTTTTTTTATTAAATTTCAATATAATAAAAAATATAAAATAAATATTAGGAATAATTATAGGACCCAGAGCCTAGCTTCTCCAACCACTGTATGTGCGAAGATATATTTTTTTTGCAAGAATCGAAGGGAACTACAGTTTAATTCCGATTCCTATCGGAAATTCATTTTTGAGAAGCTTCTCATAACAGTTCTTACTCTTGGATGTTTGTCAGACGTTCGCAAGAGATGGGACAGCGAATTAAAACTTTCGGGTGGTACACTTCCGGTGCAAAGCCGATACGTAGCACTTCCAAGTTTTTATTCGCCGCTCACCTCTTGCGAACGTCTGAAAAACATCCAAGGAGTTAAGTGGACAAGCTGGCTAGATCAGGGTCAGAGATGAACGCAACACTGGTACCTGAATCAATAAGGACACCGCTTAATTCTATTGCACAAAAAAATGTGATTGAGTCTTTGAGTAGAAATAACCTATACGCTGGACACATATCGATGCGTGCAGTCATACAAAAGGGAAATCAAAATCTTGATCGCTCTAAACCGCAAGGATATCTAACGAGAATCCTATGCGAGGAACTGCGCTTTGGGTCGACATGCGGAACGGCTAGGTATACTTCACAAAGATGACTGGAGGAGCTTGAGTTACGTTGAAGAATTCGAATCTGTTCATTGCCTGAATTAATTACGGGACAGGTTCTTAAAGAGTTGCCGAAAAGTAATATTTTTTCAGTTAACCAATATTCACACAAACACCAATTTATTTAACCGATTGTTAATTGTTCTGTCACAACCAACATTAAATATTATAAAATAGCCGAATAAAGATTTACCAATTAAAAACATGGGTCCTCCTATCATTCACTTTAAATATATAGCTCGTCGAAGTGCAACACCATCGATTATAAGGTAGACCCTCCTTAAATGCTTTGGCTTCGAAACTATTTTAGGTTCAAAAAAATTGAATACCTTTTGGAGCGACAATTCAAAAGTGCACAGAATTGTTCATGATTACATGCACTCGACAAAAAGCGACTGCACTACCTTTGAACTCAAATTTGTGCAAATTGATTACACAATCCTGTGAATAACTAAAGTGTTTTCTCAAAACTCTGAATAAACAAACAGCACCAACTACCAGGAATTTCTGCTTGGATTCATCCATCAAATGTATCGGTTTTTTTCTGGTTCAGTAAAGGTACCATTATTTGAATTTCCGCAAAATCGCATATTGAAATTTGTTTTCAAAACTACTTTCAATATAAAATGTTAAAATGAGGACAGTGCATTGCGGATTATGAATAAAAATCTGCTTCCGATTTTGCTTTGATTTTTCAGCAAGGCAATGTTTATCACTGTCACTCTCAGTCAATCAGCATCCACTACCACCAAATCTCTTGATGTAATGAAGATAGTTCAACTATGTGAGTTGAGTGCACAATGTCTGTCCTTGATTTTCTCAAAATCGTTATGGGAACAATGAATGAATGAAAATTCCCAGACAAACTGCGGTTCCCACACAATGAAAATGAAGGATAACAATAAACTTTATACATCATCTATTCTGGCTATGAAATTTCGAAGTGAATCGAGTGAATTTTCTCCACTCTAGCGAAACAGAATATTGAGAACGTGTAATTGCTTTTGATAGGCGAATGGAGTGAAAATGTAAGTAACTGTATCATGGGTTATTTAATTAATTCAGACTGCATGATGCATGACAATTAAGCTTAAACGTGTTTATATGCCCGAAGAAGCAACAGATTATACCGCGAGTATACATTAAATCATGTTGAGGCCGCCACAGTGTAGTTGTGGTAAAATTAATTAAGAAACTAGACAAATTTACTTGAGAGTGGTAAGACTAAATTTGAGTTTGTTATTCTCAGGACAAGGTTGGTATGAATGGAAATTCACCGAAGAAGTCAGTAATTTGGGTTGTATGTTTATATGAAAATCTCCCCTTGGTCTCAACAGTATCATACTTCATCCTTATCTATCCCTAAGCACATGACGAATATCAACACAAACTTTTGGAAAAAAAAGTTACCAAGTTAATTATTTGCGAAATATATTTTAAATAAAACTAAAATTAATCCACCATTTTTGAGAATATCCTCATAGATTCGATTGGAAAGCGACTCGTACAATTTTCGAATATAATAAAGACAAATGGCTGACATAAATTGTTGCCTTAAATTAGTTCCGCTTTGTTGGAATATTTGTTTTTTTTTTCGTAAACTTTACGAACCAGCCATTCCCACACGTTTTCTAATATACTTATTTCAGGTGAGTAAGGCGGTCCGATAAGTTAATCCATCAAGTTTGAATTGGAGCGTTGTCATATTGAAAATATCATGGCAAATTACCAAATAAATTTCAAAAGAGTAAGAGTTTGCACTTATATTTGCTGCCAAAAACTGTTAATCGCGCGTACTATAGTAGTAGGCGGTTCCCCACATTATTACATCCCCACCTGACTATGAAGACGATCCAACTGGTGTTCTCTCTTGCGAAGATCATAAAAGTAATAATCTGGACCTTCCAAATTTAATTTATTTTCATCCGAAAAGACAACGGTGCGCCCATCAGAATTTCATGTCATGTGCGGTCCTACAAAATTCAATCGCATTTCCTTGCGAGCCACGTTAAGTGGAGGTTTTTTCTTCAATTTAAATATTTTGGAGATTTCCTTACCACTTTTTGAACAGCACATAAGCTGGCTTGAACGCTTGAACAAAGGCTTGAGTCCTTGAGGGACACCAGCATTTATTTTTTGAGTTGCAGAATTGAAGCCATCCAACTTAAATTTAATGGTCCGAAAGGTCACATCCAATCCATAGAAGAAATCTATCATCGATGTACGTTTTCCCGAAGAATGAACTTGATGCCAAACTTTCGTAAATACTTTTTAAATATCAAGGTTCGGTAAGACATTGGGTTAACAAATCACCAATTGATATTTTGCTGCGAAAACCGTACTGCAGGTCATAAGCTGACGATATATCAGCGTTTCCATGAAAGAGAAAGAAGGGAAGGATATATTTTATTTTTTATGAACGGTCTGAAATTTATATATCCTTGTTTTCGAAAAGAGTCCTGAAGAATAAGACAAATAGAAAGGCTTGCGCACTGGTTTTCCGCATTTAGCATCTTAAGCAACTGATTTGTTAATGTTGCGATCTTGAAGTACTTCAGCCAATATTTACCTGAAGAGTTGTCAGCAGGAATGTCATTGCTAATGAATGTCAGAAAAGATGACGATAAGTTTTTAATAAACGACCCAAAGTTTTTACTACCCATAGTATTTTTTGTGTCAACCATTTCTGGAACGAAAAAAATGTTTGGCCTTGAAAGACCATAAGCTCATCTCTATTCTGATGATAGAGCGCGAGCCACAACACGCGTTTACCCTTGGTCTGATCTCGTAAGGATCGTTGCTTAATATTGAAATTTTGGTGGTGGTGTTAAGCCACCTATAAAATTGCTTCATAAATACGGCTTTTGCTTTATTATTGCTTAAGTCTTATTGCTTAAGTCTTATTACATAGAAAAAATCAATTTGAAAGCGCGAGGGTCTACGAAGATTATCAAGGGATGTTTAAAAATATATATAACCTTCGGATAAAATAAGATTTGTTAAATATTTAATATTAAACAAGATATTATATCGTCAGCTGAGAATTACAAGGTCGTGTGTTTTTGGAAGCTTTTTATCGACAAGTTTCCTATATAAATCCAACAGATTTAAGGAATCCTTTTTAAATTACTTTTCCCTAAATTGATAGGGAAATACATGCGTTCACCGTTTTGTATTAGCATATTTTGAAACTAAATTTAGTTTATTTACCAAACGAAGGTTGGCGAAATGGAGTTTATTATCAACATGGATAATGTGCCAAGATTTAGAAATTCAACAAAAATGTTGAATGTATTCGGAAGCCAGCAATTAATTTAAGATTTCTCTGTCAAAGTCACAGCTAATCATTATTCGAGAAGGCATTGAAAATATTTTTCTTAGAAACAAACAAAAAAGTGGATTAGATTACTAATGGTCTTATTTTAAACTCAGTTAATTTAAATTTTGTTTCATTACACTTTGTGTTTTTTTTTAAGTAAATTTATATTATTTTTCTTTGCTTGAAAAACACATTACGACATCAACAAATACATGACCTACATTCGTGTTTTAATGAAGGACTTAAAACAATTCCAACAAAATATAAGTTAAACTTTGAAATCTGTAGTTAAAAATACTTTAAAGCGGTTCAAAGTCCTACAGTTACAGTCAAAAGGTTTACTGACTGCAGGAAAGAATTTAAAAAAATACAGGTGACTTACAGCTAACTTAAGGAATGCAAGAAGTCACAAAGTACTCTTGTCTTTTAATATTACCGCATGTGTTAACTTGTAAGTCATGAATGTTAAAAATGACTGGTGAATGTAGTCTGTAAGTTAAAAGACTTATACAATAAGTCAATTAACTGCAGTCCTGAACTAACTGTATTCTTTACATCTCTGCTTTGCTGTTCCTTCCAATTGCAACTTACCCTGATAGGTTACAAGTTGCTTACAACGGAATGATTGGATATGTATACGGTCAAAGAAGATAATATGATCATGTATCTCTTTACTAAAACAGTGTTTTTGTCTGCTCATTGATACAATATCTTGATCCAAGACAATATATATTTTTCTACATCAAATAATTTTTTGAAATCACCATGGTATCATTCTCAGCATTTAATTTTATAATTGAACTATGTTAACCACCGTCACTACTAAGTCCAGTAAACTATGGAATTGCTTGTGGAGGTAGCCATTACAACGCATTAACTAATTCCTTAATTTTCCTTAATTCCTGCAAGATTCACATTTGATTTATAAGTAAAAGCCAATGTATGTGCTAGTGCTAGTAAAAATATCTGAGCTCTCCTTTGAATTGAGGGATTCACAGTTGACTATCTGGTTAATTACTCGTATGTGATCGGGAGCTTCTCAATACAGGATAGCAATGTTAAAATATTTCTTGGAAAAGCAGTATATATCTTTTGTCTTAGGCTAAGGCCACGCACCGAGTGGCAAGCAGCAAAAAGATAAGCGGGCCATTTATCTATTTTTGTAAACAAAGGGAGTTCTGAAAAAATTCACTATTTTTTTTATGATGTTAGGGCGGTTTTTTAAAAACCCAAATTTTTAAAAACCAAAAGCGACAAAGTATATATATATTCTTATTTTTATTTTGTTGAACGGTCCGTCAATAATTCATAATCCCGCTATTTCGAAATATATTCGTAATGAACTATAGGTCCCTTCACACTACGATTTATCGAGATTGTACAGTGCAATATTAAAAAAAATAATATTAATTGATTGCAAAATTACCGGATTTTTTGATATATATAAAGGCAAAGCCACGTAAGCCGCTTTTCGTCGCTTTATCGTTATATCTTCTCATTCGTCGATCCCTCCTTTGAAATCATCAAACTGTTTTTGTCATAATATTCGACTGGTACGGAAGGTATAGATGCCTTATTTCTGCTGAATATCCAGTCGCTAGTATTAGCACTCGTAATGAATAAGTTGGTAATTATAGTGTTGTGTGTTATTCTACCATTGATAATTGTGTTTGGCAATTTTAACAAGCAAAATTTCCGGAACTTCATTAGCCCATTACAGCTTATAGCTATACTTCGTGAGTCCCTGAGAGTTCTGCATTGTTCTTGAGCAGTAAATGGTTTTAACACGCATTCTGATATTCAGCTTGATTCAGGAGATTCATCGCACATTCGTTTAACTTTTCTCGCTGCGTGCTGGTTGGATGCAAATAGTTGTGTACATAGATAGTTGCGAGGTGATATCAATTTGCACGATGCTAGTTCGACTTCCGTTATTGAGAATAACTTGAAAATAACTAACAACCAAGTAGATAGCATTTAAATGTAATATCGGAACTGCAATCAAGCTAAATACTTAAAATTCTTCGTTGCTTGCTAAAGGTATTCCCATTTAAAATTCCATGGAGTCATTTAGACTGTGACCGTTGACCGATGACATTCTGTACATGTCTACAATGTTTCCTTTCGGCAATCTTAAAGTTGACGGCAAATTGTTTCCGATGAACAGTAACTGCTCTTTAAAATGGTTTGGAGCTATTAGTTGGGGATTTATAGTTATTTATATTTAGCTGACTGCAGCTTTGATTGAATTGGGGCAATAGTCTGAGTAAGATACATGTTAAGCGCCTTAAATTTCAGAGAACCAAAATACCCTGTTCTTTGTTCTGGAAAACAAACAATCTTTCTTTTTCCCTTTACGCTCATTTCGAGTACAAATATTCCCTCAAAACGGAAAATTACATACAATCTGTTGGAATTGGAATAACCATCACATTTTACCCGTTTTTTCACCGCTCAGTGCGGGGGCTTGGATTTAGTCTTACTTGTATTTAATAGTTTTTTAAATATGTTAGAATTGAATTGTAAAAGCCGACGGAATATGGATTTATGTTATTCAAAAATTTAAGGAAATTTAAATTGGGTACTTTTTGACCACTGACACAACTTAGGCCTGCCAGACTTATCATATTGCAGAAAAAAATATGTTCCATGTCGAGAACCTTAAAGCAGAGCAATGACCGAATGAAATGCTGAAATCTGTATAGTAGTCATGCCTCACGGTAATGACTGATAATAAACTGTTTTACTTGAATAGTCGTCGTTACTATTACTTGTCATCGGTCACAACCACTGCTTCTTGGATGCGACAATCGATGATAAGTTATTGTGTTAGCCTTTGTATTAACATTCCCAAAGGGCTGCGCAAGGCAACTCATTGTCGGTCTTGTGTGAGCTACCGTCGATGCTGTTGATGACGACCGATACAAGTTTGTAAATTCATTTAGTTTGGCGAACTTTGTTTTTCACTTTTCACTGAGGTTCCCACCCCCGAATGTATAATAAAAAGGGTTTAATTGGTAGAAGGCGGTGTCAAGAACACATCTCCATACAAAGGGTTTAAAAGGTGACCACTGGGAAGCAAATTTCGTGTATGCGTAGAATTTTGATGAAGAATATAGGGTCATTAATTTTTTCGGTTTCGAAAGTAATGCTTAAAAAACAGCTATACATTTTTGGTGTTATTTCATTATAAAGTTTGGAATTTGCCATTAAGGGTGGAAAACAATATCAATAAAATGGCCACCTCGGGAAGATTTGCAGCATGCGATTATTTTTATGCAATTCTTAACCACTTTTTGCACATTACGGGCGGTATCTCGGCCAAAACTTATGTAATGTTGGTTTTTAATACGTGTCTAGAGTTCGGGGATTATTCGTGTAAACACGTTCTTTTGCGAGCCCCCCAGAAAGAAAATCTTACGAAGTCAAATCGCATGATGTTGGTGGCCAATTGGTGGCCAATGTCAATCAATGTGAAATTACGCAACCAGGAAACTTCTCACGCAATAAAGCCATAATTGGTCGTGTTATGTGGATTGTACCCTTGTTGGAACCACATATCGTCCAAGTCATGATTTTTAATGGGTTATTATTAGACCGTATTGCTCCGAATTGGCTTTAACCATCTGCCCATTGTCATCTTCGGAAAAATTCGACACCGAAGACACCTTTCGACCATAGAGCACACCAAATAGTCACTGAGCGTGCATTCCGATGATGTACAGGCCTTACACTTAAATCAGTAACACTTCCACTCTCTTTAAATTTCTTCACAATTCTATCGTTTCGTAATCATCGAGTAATGCGCGAAAAGAAGCTACGTTTGAATCACCGTAACGTGAATCATTTGAATGACATCAGAGTTTGTCAGGTGTCAAATGCCAGCGCTACCAACTCGAATCGATGCAATGAATGACCCTGTATAACTTCCAATTTCATAAATTTAAGGAATAGGACAATCCTTGCAATTCAACATTTTGGGATTCAAGAGAGCATATGTTTTCTTTCTCAACCTTTTAGCACAAATTTAGAGATCTGCAAGTAAGCCACGGATAGATGAATGGATATGGCAAGAAGCTACACCGGGGTACTGACAACCAACCTACTTAATGAACCTACTTTAAGGGGTCTTCGGTTAACGTTTACATTTTTTTTTTCAAATGTACAACAAAGTTATTTAATAATCTACCTACTTACTCCAATTGTAGACAAAGTTTTCTCATTTGACCCTTTAAAGTTGCCCAAAAACTTAAAAAAAAAAAAAAACTAAAATCGAAAGTTAATCGTTGCGCTAAAAAATCCACACAAACGCATGCATGTTACAGAACATACTACATATTATGTGTATTAACAAAACCAATTGAAAAATAACTACAGATATTATCCAACTTTTTTATTGATCAAATGTTTTTCCTTGTTTTTCTTTCAGATGAACTACAAAGGCGAAAAATCTACCCGGACACCCGTTTAACCAAATACACACGTTCACCCAGCATGAAGTCCTTTGATCGTTGTTTTAATGCAAATACAAATAACGGTAGACGGACTTCCACTAACCGAACACCTGTCATGATGCATGACTCCATTTTAAGAAGGTAGCTATAAACAAAAAGAGAAAAAAAATGTTTATTCAAAGTGAAAAATTCGATTTTCCTCCAGGTCGAATGTAACAAAAAATCTAGAGAGCAAACGACGCGTTGTAAAAATGTTGTTCGTATTGGTGTTGGAGTTCTTTATTTGTTGGACACCGCTGTATGTGGTCAACACAATGACACTATTCAATCCAGTATATGTCTACCAGAACGTCGGATATACGGCGATAAGTTTTTGTCAGCTATTGGCCTACTCTTCGAGTTGTTGCAATCCGATTACGTATTGCTTTATGAATGCAGGATTTCGTCGCGCATTTCTAGATACATTCAAGGGTCTGCAAGTGGCTGGGAAGTGCGGTCGAAAACCAACCACTACAAATTCCAGTGGAGTCTTGGAGAGTCCAAAGATTCAATCAAGACATTAGGCAAATTAAATTTGACATATTGCTTAGACGTAACATCGAATTGTCAATGATTTTATTTAAAGAAAAAACAAATATAAAATAAAAAATAATATAAGTATTAAATAAATTTCAAAAATTAATTAGGAATGTATATTAAAAAGTTGTTTAAAACAAAAAACAATCTCCTTTGTTTCTTATGTAAATTGTGTATCTCGTGTGAGCAAATCGTGATTTAAGATAATAAAATTATTACGTTTAAGATTTCTTCTAGCAATTGGCTTGTCCTTAATTGTGTACGTACTTGTTTCAATGGAAAATTTTTGTTTTTGAAGGACGTAGTAAAAGTCTTTGGCTATTGTACATTGGCTCTGCTATCGCATCTAAAGCTTTATATAAGACCTTATTAATCCCGGTCGTGTTATATGGATCTGGAGCCAGGGATCTTATTAACGCGACTGAAGATATTCTTGTTCGTTTCGAGTGAAAAAAGGTAAGCTATCTTAAGTCTATTTTCTTAGCAAAGCAAAAAAAAAAAACATCATAAAAACGTAATTTGAAAAAAGGCTTGATCATCACGGAAGAAGTACGGCCCAATGACGCCGCCGGCCAATAAACCACACCAAACCGTAATTGTGTGGATTGCTGCCTGACCAATACCGCATATTTTGTTTATTGACGAAGCCATTCAGCCAGAAATGAGCCTCATCGCTGAAGATGATTTTTCGATGAAAATCCGAATCTTTTTCAAGTTGTTGCTCATCCCAATTCACGAATATACGACGCTTCTGGTGGTCAAGCGGCTTCAGTTCTTGCCTCAATTTAATCTTGTAAGGATGTAGGCCAAGAACTTTTCGCAAAATTCGCTACAACGACGTCACAGAGATGCCCAACGCTTGAGAATGACGTGTGAAAGACACATTTGGGCTTTCTTCAACTAAAGCCTCAGCGGCAGCAATATTCTCGACACTACGGGCACTTCTTTGTCTCACTGGGACGGGAACTTTTTGTACTGTGCCTGTGGATTCAAATTTTTCCACTAGACGCTCAATTGTTGATCTGCTAGGCCGATTATGACGACTATAAATTGAAAGTAGCGCTCTTAACGTTGAAGCCACTGACTCCGAATTTCGGTAGTAAATTTTAATAATTTCGACTCGTTGTTGGCTCGCATATCTTTCCGTCATGAAATGGCAAACCTTACTAAAGAGAAATGTCAAAAGAACGGCAAGAAATATGGCGTCGTTTGCTGTCCCTGTCGCTCTACTTTTGTAGCGTCCCTGTTGAAAAACCCTGTATAATAAACCTCTGATAGCAAGGACTTTCTAGAAGCAAAATTTTATCTTCTATTTTGCTAGTCTCATTTCAAAATATTTCAAAATTTTAGTGCGATATAAGGCAATTTGCCATTTAAAATGATTTTGCTTTCGCGTATTTGTTTTTCAAAAAATCTTAAGTTCAGATAAGATACAATTTGTAGTTAGTTTCAAGGACCAAACAAATCGTTTTGTCGATTTTTGCCGACTTAAGATATATTCGTTTTTCTATGACTTGGGATACAAGATAGATTCAGGGACGAGGACATGATACAACTACGTGGATTGAATTGGCGAATTTAATGCATTGAACAGTTAGAAATTTACTTTTACTTAATATAGTATTCAGCAGAGATTCGTTTCGATTTTGGATAAGACGATTCAATGACTTTGTTTACAAGCGGTACAGCTAAGGCTAGGCCGATTTCACCAACCATTTAAAGCAATGTAAAAGTGTATCTAAATAAAAAAATAATACAAAAGTGGATAAGATATATTTACTAATTAGGGATTTTATGCTCTAGACCTTCAGGAAAAAATGCAGTTGATCATTGTACCGTCAACGCATCTAGCTACACAAGGGAGTCCTCGAAATTTCGTAAACTTTTGCGTCCGAAACTTGGGGTACAACTTTGCAGACTAAGACTTTACTTTTTCCATAGATACTTGAAACTTTATAGTATTGAGCTTCATTTTCATCCCAACGTGTTGTATAAAAGTTGTTGCAAGGCAGTTAAACAAACAGCTTATATATATATATATTTTTTTTTGTTTTGTGCAAACAAATGTTAGTAAGTGATGTAAGTCCTAAGAGAATCAAGAATCATTTTCGATTTTGTAACGAATTCTGTAGAATTAGTTTTGAGTATTTTTTGAAAAAAAAGTATGACGTATAATTAGCGTGTGTAGGACGCTCATTTAATATATTTTACAATTAGAATGCATTATGCAATTATTCTTTGAACACAACTTCGCGCTCATGCCATCCAATGCTGAATTTGATGAATGTTATCCTCGAGGCAATATAAAAAAAATGTCCAATTTATAGACCCGTTTCAGTGCTACACGAAATGCGTTCCTCAAATGTATTTTTAATTAAAATGTTATGCTAGGGTGATTAGCATGCTGGCCTCACTTCCGCGCACCAAGCACCAAAGTAAAAATGTTTTCAAAAGTTCGCAATGCTCATTCTCTTAAGTACTATTCACATAAGAGCGAATTGCGAATAGGCGAATTGCGACCAAATCAATTTAAATGTATTTATGAATTGAATATTTCTATTGGTTCTACCACAAAAGCATTATATTAAGCTGACCTAACATCTTATCTAAAAACAAAAACCGAGGTAAATTAATTTAAAAAACCAAATTTTAAAGAATAACAATTTTATCGCGAATAGAAAAATTGTTGCCGCGAACTGTCACACTTTATTCACAATCCACATAATACAGTCGCGATCCAAAAAACCACGAATGAAAAATTCGTTCGAACATAACCTTCAAATTGACCCAATTTGCTGCTAACGCTTACAAATCAGATTCGCGGGTACCTGCGACCAAAAAAAGTTGTCATTTGAAAGAAATGTCAGAATTTACGAATATTCCTTTGTTCGCAGCTCGCGATTCGCACTCATGTGAATGATCCTTTATATGGCTGTTCAACTTCATTAAGCGCACATCGCTCCAGTAATCCACATTTTCACATTCCACATATTCGTACTTGTAGTTTGTCGAACTAAAATTCCTTGTTCCTAATTACCAACCAAGGCAACTTGCTAGTTGAACTCGCCACTTTCATTAAGCGCGTCATCCTTAAGTTTTCTTCTCTTGTTGATGTGGTGCAGCACCTGCAACGAATACGCTTGATAGTTCTGTAGCAATAAGGAATAAAAGATATCACAAAAAAACATATTAGATTCAAAGATTCAATTTCGACTTTTATGACATGTAATCCGAAACGAAATGGTTCGATTGAAAATAGTTTCGGATCACGAAACCCCGTTACGAAACCAAATAGCTTCACAGGTTTACGTCCTTAGAACATCGCAAAAAATCCTTGCTTTCATTTGTCACCCTTCTGCTGTGCTAACGTTAGGCTAATCCTTTCACTTGGTGAATTTCAGACACAGCTGAAGAAAAGTTGAATGTATTGCTTTGGTGCATAGGTAACAGACATTGGGTAAATCGTATTTTTCATTTAAAATATTACGTGTCGTCGTTAGGTTATTTAAAGTGAAATAAATGTCCTTATCGGTGCTTAATAAACCAAATACTTTCGTTTCAAATTTTAATAACAGTCCAGTCCGCAAAAAAGTCCTTCTCAAGTTCCTCGGAAAACTAATACTGGGTTAATAGGTATACTAAGAATACAGTAAGTTTACCCTACTGAAAGCAACTCGGCACGTCACTGCTCTTGTCTGACCGGATATATTTACATATGTGGTTCTGCTCTGAACGCGACAATTTCAATTTTCTCTTAGCCAAAATAAAGGAATTTCTCTGAAAACCGCGGTCATCACAATAAAATTGACTGAATAAGATCTACTGCGTTTTGGATCTAACAAAATTCTAATGCGCAGACAAAAAAATGTACCCCTCTTTTTCGAATTTTAAAAAAAACGATATATTTCTTCATAACTTGACGAGTCTTTCATACCACGTTTGCTTTGAACGCATCCACCCAGAATTTTAAACGCACTTCTAGTTTATTTTGTACGCTCCTATCGAAAATTGTACATAACATTCGCTAGCTGCTATCGACTGGATAGCTGCTAGCTACTAGCTGACACAAACTGACACTAGCTACCCTGAAGGCAGGTCCGCTGCCGTTTCTATCCCGCAAGTTTCCTTAATTTTCTCTCTTTAACAGCTATCCTTCCATGAAAAAATAACATTTCGTTAAACCTCAGGTAAACAATCAATGGTTAGCTTCCGATAATTGAATTCAATGTAAATAACCTAAATATAACATTACCTAGACATAAAGTTAGGAGTAGCAGAAGGCACTAATTTTTAAAGTGCAAACAATTTGAAAGAGTTGCCCGCGGTTGACTATCTCGTTATAATTCATCTGTGGCAGAGCCTTATTGCGGTTCTGGTCAATAGCTGAAGGAAATATACCTAGCCATCAACATTAGTTTGTTACGTCGCCTAGGTTGCTTTCATCATAGGGACAATCGAATATAATAACGTCTACTGCAGTCAGTGTTCGATTGTGTTGGGTGCCTGCCCTTAATAAAGCGACAAATTAACAAACTGATTAATTAGCCTGAAGTGGAGGACTTTGATATCAAATTAAACCTTTTCGAAACTAAAAGTTTAATTAAAATCCTGTTTTATAGCAATTATTTACTAAAGCAATTTCTATTGTCCGCAGTTTGCCATTCACTAAATACCCTTTTCCCTTCAAAAATATATTCGTTTTTGTGCACGCTACACAAAAAAAGTTGTTCTTTATGTTAAAACATAAGAAAAGGCTACAGTCCGCTTGGGGCGAACAGTTTGATACCCTATCCATATCCCTACATGCCCCAAAGAAAAAATCATTAAGAAGATGATGGATAGCATTTTATTTAGTTCTATTAATTAAAAAAAAAAAAGTTTTTTTGAAAAACGCCCCCAAAAACTTTGTATGGGCGATATGTTGGAAAAAATATTGGGTAAATATTTTGTTAAACAGTTTTTTTCGCTTTCTGTGAAAATTTTCGAAGAAGTCAAAAACGCCCACAAAAAGTAGGCGTGGCAAAAAAGGAGGGCAGTGCCTACATATCTTGTGAAGGTTGTAACACTCTATCTCTCTAACTTTAGCTTTAAAACGGTTTTTTCTAAATTGTGGGCGTGGCAGTAGGCGTATTCAAACAAATTTTACACTTAACCATTTCGGAGCCCTGTGGTCCAAATTTCAGCTTCCTAGCTAAAATTTGCGTACGGACGGACGGACATTGCTAGATAGTCTTAGGATTTGGTCCTGATCATAAATATATATACTTTTATGGGTCTACGGCGAATATTAAGGGGTGTTACAAACTATGTGTCAAAATTAATATACCCTTAGGATAGGGTATAAAAGGGCGATTTGAGCACTTTATAGAACTCAACACCTATATGTTGAGCTGCTTGAATGTCTATGCCTATGAAAAATGTAGAGATGTATACATGAAAAAGACCTAAAGTGAGGAAATGCTTATCGGTTTAGATACATATATGTTAAGTTTGTGTTGAAAATCTAAAAGATAGGGTAAGTATTTATATAATTTATTTTAAAAGCTTGAGTAAACACCTATCGAACAATAACTATTAACGTACCAAATTTCGAAATAAATGCTGTGTGAAATTCGGACCAAACTGTCAAATTGTGTTTTTTTTTAACTTTCTCTTCTCCCTAAGTAACAGGTGGCGCCAAAGTAATCCTCCTATCAGAAAATGCTATAAATTTTGCGATTGGCCCCTAATGTCAGTTCTGTTTTGACATTTGTGTAGTAAACACATGCGAAATACACGTTAATAAACAATGTTACGCTACACTGCTCCAGAACGCGGAATATTGGTGACTATTTATTTGAGCAATAATCGGTCGGTGACTTTGGCACAACGTGAATTTCGTTGCAGATTTCCTAGCAGTCCAACGCCTACTGGTGAAACACTGCGACGTTTAGCCGCTCGCCTCGAAGAAACTGGCACAACACGAGATGCTGCCAGGCGTGGCAGACCCCGGAGTAGCCGTTCTGCAGAGAATATTGCTGCTGTAGCCGAAGATGTCATGGAAGCGCCGTCGACATCGACCAGACGACGTGCCACGCAAATGGGTATCAGTCGACGGTCTTTACAGCGAATTTTGGTACAAGATTTGAATATGTTTCCGTACAAAGTCCAGACGGTGCGTCACCTGTTAGCTGCTGACCGCCAATCGCGTCTAACATACGCTCAAGCCATCCTTAATCACCACCAAGAGGAAGATGATTTTTCATCAAAAATAATCATGAGTGATGAGGCCCATTTCCAACTTAGCGGGTACGTAAATATGCAAAATTTATGCTTCTGGGGCACTGAAAATCCGCGCGTAACCCACGAAGAGCCATTACACCCGCTCAAACTCACTGTATGGTGTGCTGTTTTCGCTGGAGGAGTCATCGGACCTTTTTTCTTCGAAGACGTCGCAGGCCAAACGGTTACTGTGAATGGTAAGCGCTACAGAACAATGATCAACGAGTTCTTTTTGACGCAACTTGATGAATTGAGATTGGAAAACATGTGGTTCCAACAGGACGGTGCAACGGCACACACTGCACGTGCCACAACCGATATGCTGAAGGATGCATTTCCCGGGCGCCTAATCTCCTTTCAGCTCTTCGGTAGCTTCCATGAAACGGGATAGGCAGATAGGTCTCACCAACGATCTTCTTCTGATCCGAAAAGCAAGAGCGATCCAAACTCGTGTGGAGATAAAACCCTCCTCAAGCTCTTGTGTCTGTCCGCGCCCTGCGACCTGTGCTTCTATCAGCAAGGATAATAGTACTGACGGACGGAAATTATAAGTCGGGGACTCATACACGAGTAGCCCATGAAGCGCAACAATTGTTGGTGCTGCCGGTGTACTTAAATTCTTTATTTAGTTGTTACATAAAAACAAAGACGCATCTTTGCTTAAGGTGCCAATTATTGGATAGTTTACCCTAAATGCGTTTTCTGAAAAACGGCTTTAATGATCTTAATTTATTATTTTGTATTTTGGATAATTTGATTGAAAGTGTCCAATGTGAAAAATTACATTAATATCGTTAGAAACGTTTTTAAGAAAATTTTTGAAAAAGTAATACAAATTACTTCAATTCAAAAAGGCAGTTGTGCACTTTATTTTTTTATGTTATCAAGTTGAGGTGCATAACAGGTACATAATATGGAATTCAGTGTATTAAATGGATGCGTTAATGAACAAATTTAAAAAGTGTTTTAATCCCCAAATTAATAATTATATATGTGAATAAACATGCCAGTATAATTAAATATGAATCCATTAGCAGAATACGCAAATCCAGCCAAATTAATTCTGCTATTCTGGACAAGTAGTAGGATTTACGTGGTTCGAAATGATGCAGATAATAAGTTTGGCATTTAATGTTCATACAACCATACAAAGGTTATAGTGTGATAGGTATTTCTCACAGGGAAAAAAAATTACTGCAAATATAATATCAGCTTTCGGACTTAATGATTGAAGTAATTATTTACAGCAGACATTTTTTGGGTACTAAAAGTTCTCCCACAAGGTCATCACTTAGCGCAGTTAATATTTTATAAATAAAAATTGTATAATATGCATATGATCAATTACATGAACATTAAAATTATAAGTTCAACCCAAGCGACTAATAGGTTCACTTTTCCTATTAAAAGGATATGATAAGATTAGGAATAACGAAAACTGTAATTAATACGCTTACTTGTATATGTCATATGTTGACATTTAAAACATTTTAACATTTTAATATTTTTTTAGTACGCCAAGTGGCGAAACTATTAATACCGATTTCAAGAAGAGTCTTGTCATCCTGTGCATTGATAGACTTAAAAATGTTCTTTTTATCAGCATATATTTAAACTAGCTGGCCCGTGTTCGCCTTGCTTCGCCCGCTTGTCTCATTTATGAGATAGTTGTTCTTATTTATATTAACGCTTGAGCGTTAAGGTTATATAATATTGAAGATTTGACATACTCAAGCCAAAAAAATGCATAAAACAGAAAAGAAGAGAAATAATTCGCTATTGATTTTGTATTACCAAAGCCACAGTATTTGCGTGCGTATTTGAAAGCTCTAAAGACTGAAATTAATTCCAATAAATAAAGCGAAGGATAAGTTCACATTTTTTTGCTTCAAAGTCTAATTACTTAATTACTTGGTCTTTCAAAATCAAAATCAATTGCACGAGCCTGCTGCTTATGAATATCTATTCATCACAAAAAAAAAATATTACTTAAATCCGTTAAGCCGTTCGATGTGTAGGCCCAATCAAAAGAATTTCAACTTTGTTTTATATTACTGCGTTTTATACATGATTTAACATCATTTAAAGCAATTATAAAAAAAATGGGTCCCAAATGACTGCATTGAGGAACACCCAACTGAGGAGAGTAAAATTTTAATGTACTCCTCATATAACAAATAAGTGGTTCCAGACTGTTTGCAAGGGGATTTATCGACGAAACCATTTAAAAAAATGTACGATAACACCTTAAGGTTTCTTTTAAACGATAGAGCATCTACTTCTGATAACAAAACGAATCTACAGGAAAATTGTTATAAAACCTTGCCGTGTTTTGTTTTTCTTCAATTCAACAAGTAATGATAGATCGTGGATAGAAAATATAATAACACATGTGGGATTAGTATGCTTCAATTCCCCTAAGTCTGTCAGATAACCATAACAACGTCAAAGCGGTAAATAACCGCTTCAAAACCCACAAATTGTCTATGACCATATTTAGGCATAATCATTACTATCGAAAACCAAAGAAAAAACTAACGAAGAGCAGTTAGCGAGTAGCCACCACGATCAACGCCACGATACGAGACGATAGCATACAACGCATTACGGTTCCTTTCTTCTAACAAACTGCTAACTTTCCTTACTTCTTTACAATCGATAAATCTTTAAATAAAAAAACCAAATTGTATACCAATTTGAATTACCGAACATTAAAAAGTAAATTAATAATAAAGAATCATTATTATATTTTCGTAAGATACGTGTGTAGTCTCTTATTTTCAATTTCCCTTTCCCCACACACATTTTAGTTCAGCTGTTAACCGTAAAAATTGAATAACAGTTGTGTTCCAAATTAAGTAACTGTTTTCTAGTGGCGCATTCTTTCAATATAACTGTATCGATTTAATGATAAATAAAATAACTCTTCGTCATGTTTACCTCAAAAAAACCCAAAGCGAGCCCAAATGTGCATCAATTTAGTAAGTGGTCATTTGAGCGATATTTAATTTTTAACTTAATGAATTTAACGACTTCAAATAAACTTTTCGAGAAAACAGAAGCCGATATTTTTCATTTCTAACAAAATGGCATCCAATTCCCAAATTTTTGCCCACCCTGTAGGTTAGGTATACACCAAGTCGACCGCTATCTTAAGTCGTTTGGTTTTATTTTGACACAAATAATACTATATATTTACCAGGAAATTCTTTTACTAAGTGTAATAGTCAAATGACAATTCTTTTAGCGGTTCGGATCAGAACGAATCATCGTTTTAAGACTTAGGTGCCGACTTTTTTTTTTATAATGTACGCGCACTAAAGAGACTTTGGATACCCTTATAATGAAGTGACACAGTGCGGTCATTAGGGAAATGAAGGATTAAAGAAAGGGAGAAACCGATGCACGTTGATTTTAAATGTTTGTAAATTATAATGCAAAGGAAAAACAGAGCGTGGTAGAGCATTCCACATTCGTATTGTACGGTTGAAAAAGGAATCTTTATATTTAACTGTACGTCCGATAACAGGCTTAAGGGTAAACTGATGTGCATTCCTCGCATGGCGAGTATTGCGGTTGAATTGCTGTAGGGGTGGAATGCTATATTACCGTATATTACCTTAGTTTAATTCCTTACAGTAGTTAGTTCTCTATCGAGCACTGGTTCGAAAAATGTCAAATGGTTAAAAATAGCAAACTTGGATATGTGAGAAGAAACACATCTTACAACAGTTTTTAGCCAGGCTACCTTTACAGAAAGTGAACTAGCAATATACTCAGGAAAATGCCTTCAACATAAATGACACGATATCTTATTAATTAAATTCGAAGGGGCTCCTACTTGTTGAAGCTTTCTAACCAAAAATGTTTTTGAGCAAAGTATGATGATGAAGTATGATGAGCGAATTCAAGTTGTAGAACAATAAAATTAAATTCAACAGAACCTGTGAAGCCCTTAAAATCAAACTACATGATAATGTAATTAACCATGCAAATCGTATATTATGTATATTGAGAGGCATCTAAAATTGGAATACGTTGCAATGTACGGGGAACTGCATCCTTATATTATTACAAGTAAGTAATTATCATTTCAAATGTTCATATCTTCTAATTAGCGAAACTAATTTCAGCGTGAGTTGTGTCTTTGAATCGCATAAAAAAGTCAGATCAAAACCGCTGAAGAGGTATTTGAGGAAAGAAATTTAATTTAAATTTTAAGAAATAGCCTTGACAATAATTGTCAATGAACTTTCTTGTTCGGTTTGATTTATCTCATCTGACCGTGAACCAGAATATTTTTTTTCGCTATTGGTACTGTCATGAAAAGCTTCGAACAGTTCTGTCTAATTGTGAAAAAAAATATTTTTATTTTGATCTAAATATTTCAAAATAATGATTTTGACAGCAGCAGGACAAAAAAATCGATTTTTTTTATTACTGATCAATTTTACAGATCTTGATTTTCCGAAATGCACCAATGCAAGTTTGCTTCCAATTGATTTTTGAACCACTGATTGTATGAGTAGAATTTCTAACTGGTAGCATTATTTCGTCGGAGAAAATTCAACTTCTGTTTAAATAATTAAAAGTAATCTTCTATGAATTATTTCATTCATTCAGTTGTAGTTTATCTCTGCCTGCGCAGTGATTCTAGTTATGAAAAATATTTTAGAATAATATTTTTATAATATAAATTCATCCGCAAAATATGCAAATCCCGCCAATTTTTGATTCGAGGTTCTCTCTGATGCAAGGTAATTCGAGTTGCTAATTGATTGCTGTATCTACATTATTTAATTCGGCGGAGGTAATATATCCCGTAAATGTTTTTATTAAACACGAAGAAATCGTATTTATTCATACAAAGGCGAAATAAACAAAAATTTCACAACAGTAAAAGCATTTCGCCGTTGGACTTTATGATTGAGGTGGTGTATTAAAAATGGTATTAGGTAAAGCCCAAGTAATCGGAGAACTTCTAAAAACCATCCGTTTGATAACGATATGTGCTTTTGGAGGCTTCTGGGTTACATTAATGAAAATATTTTATGATATTAAATTTTTAAATATATAACCCGTATTAATAAACACAAGTTAACGGTGAGTTATGTGTTAAGTGTTATTGATAAAACAAATTTGACACTAACTGCCATTTTTCAACTGTGAGTAAACTTAACTCACCATCGATAAATAAATTTAAATTTATATTAATTTATTAAATTTGATTGATTGTAATAAAGTAATAAATTTGCGTAAATGTTATTACTGTTCGTCAGAATTTTTATTAATAAGAAATTTTAACTCGTGAGTTAAGTCTTATTCCATCGCTTAGTTAGCTTGTGATAGGTCAGGTTTGTAGGAATTAGGACTTGTGATAGGGCAGAATTGTAGGAATTAGGACTGTTGGATTTTTGAAGTGACAGGAAACCGGATGAGGAAGGGAATGCCGGACACGCTTGCTGTGGCACGCTTGCTTTGCTCGACCGAGCTCGCTGGAATGGGAGGGTTCTTGTCCTCGCACAACAACGGTACCTATACACAAAAACATAAATCGTGCCGAAACTTACTTTTTTTTTTTAAATAATTCAGACGGACGTTAGCACATTGAGAGGGCGCTGTAGGTGGAATTCAGCGCGGCCATTACCCACCCAGCCTGGAAGCTCCTTGGCCTTGGACTTCCCCTTAGAGGCGGATGCCTCGGACTGCTCAAGCCATCTACGGAAAGTGCTTTAGCGCACCTTAGTCCACCCCCTGAAAATAAAATTAGGCCTCCATCATGCCTTTAGGCCTTAACAAAAAAAACAACACCGTTCCTTTTGTATCATGACACCTGTGTGGATCGTTTATTTTTACTTAATTATTTAAATTTAAATTTTACATTTACATTACATTACATTTTTTTACAAGAAAAAAGGAAATTTAACATATAATACCACAAGCACGTGAGTTAAGGGATTTTTAGTAATAGAGCTGTATAAAAATAAGCAAACTTTAGTTTTTTTTTTTGCTTGCAAATTTGCTTCAAATGTTAATAACTAATGCTTCTATATGAAAAAAATAAAACACGTTCAAGTACTTACGTTAACATTTTCCTTAAACAATTTCTAGTTTCAATAAAAATTTGTTTTGTTTTTTAAAAATTTAACAAATGGCATTTATCGAAAGCACATGCTACATTATTCTATCTTTGGGATTGGAGAAGAAATGTACCGACATGTATTTGTTTTGAAGGAAAACATTAAAAAGGCAACGAAGTAATAACGATTTTCCCAAAAATTGTTCGAAAACTAAGGACGTTCGGGAATAGGTGCCACTACCCTACTTCTTCAAGTACATTTCCTTCAAAACAGACCATCATAATTTTCAAGTAGTCTAACTCTTTTTGACGGAGCAAAAATGAGAATTTTACTAAAACAAAAATCCCCACTGAACTGTTCTCATTTCAAAACTGCCTCATTATCATCGGATTGCTAAGCATAATTGACATTACACGAGCACTTGCATGTATTCGGTGCCAGCGTTGCCACTGACTTTTTGAAAAATGTATCAAATGTATCTTTATTTCAGATTGTTAAATGTATCAACTGTATCAAAGCAGATTAATCAATTTTTTAAATTTTTTAGTTAACTTTTTTAAGTTTGTAGTTTTTTGTATGAAGGATGACGTCTCACGGCGCTCACCATTTCAATGCAATTATTTGTTTTGAAATATAATAATGCCCTCACGCTTCACAGGGGTGTGCTGTAAGAGACATCACACACAACACTAGGCACCGAAGCGGACCTTTTGCTATCTCTGAGGAACCGGTTAAATTTGTACTCAAAAGGGTAGACAAAAAATTGAACATTTGAAAACATTTGAAGTTTTTACGGTCTATTTCCTCCAAAGATTCGAAGAAGTGTCTCCCTATGAATTTCCTATGACTACGTGAAATTGCCTCGCACTCACAAAATATATGCTGTATATCCATAACAGCCTGCAGATCACCACAGAATCTGCAGAAGACAGTCCGAGTCTCTTTGCATGTTTTCGCAAAAGGCCAAAGGGCATCGACAGGATATTGATTTCATCTGCATTTGCTCAGCCGCCTCGAGCACAGCCAGAACCTCTGATTGAAAGACGCTGCTTGTGCCCGGTAGTCTTAAAGACACTCTTAGTTCTGGATCTTTTAAGAAGATCCCAGCCCCTGTTTCCTCTGTTATTTTCGAGCCATCTGTAAAAATTGCAATTTCTTTTGATTTGTCAGCAGCATTGTGACAATCATCAATTTCGAAACTATAGTTTAATTGGTGGTTGGAATGTCCGGATATTATCCGGCTCAAGTTATGTATATGTCAAATCCACCAAATGGCTTTGATTTAGTAGTCCATATTAGAATTTTAAAAATAAGTTGGTAATTGTAAAAGAATTTTAAAATAGCAAAATGAAAACTACCACCAATCTATGACAACTTGTTAATAGTAACATCCAGAGCAACTTCAGTCTGGTCGTACATGTACAATACGTGAAGTATTTTAAATGTTATAAAAACGAACAATTGATACTACCAGATTTAAAAATTAATTTGAAAAAATTAAAAATATATAACAAAACAGAGAATTTGCAGATTTTTGATGAAAATATAAGAACGTATCAAATCGAAGAAAAACTGAAAAAAAAGTATCTATGTATCAAATGTTTGCACGAAAGCAAAAATGTATCCAAATTGATACACATGTATCTTTGTGGCAACGCTGTTCTGTGCCCAAGGATAAGCAATAAAGAAATCAACCGAAGAAGAAGCAGAAAAAAAAGAAACTCACGACCATTTGTTTTCTGCAAAAACTCTGTTATAAATTCTTAATGCTTATGCACTTGACATAGCACTCTGTCTACACCTACTTGGCTGTAACTGTAACATAAACATCAAAAACACTTTGGAAAGTCTTAAACAATGCTCCAACTCTCAATGGACAAGTTTTATATACATATACATGATGTAGGACGTAGGCAGTACCATTGGCACTATACCTACTCAATGGTTCTACACATAGGTGTTTTGATGCCAAGATACTTTGTTCACTAAACCTACACCAAAAAAAAAAAAAGTAAAACTATGCAAGCAAAACCTACATAATTTGTGAAACTAAAGGACGATTCGCATCGAGCGCACGCGAGTAGTAGATATGCTAATGCTTTTAATTTCGTTTTCTTTTCTATTTTAAGACGTTTTAAGTTAAATTGAAATAAACTGGGTTATACATCTTTAGCAGCAGTGCCAACTAAAAGAGTTTCGGTGTATTTAATTTGTGCAAAAGCTTTTGTTAAAATAGCTAATGAAATTTGGAGAATCGACAAAGTACGCAAATGGGGGCACAGAATGGCCGAAATAATCCGAAGTATACTTTAAGGCATTCTAAATTTAATTCGTGGAAAATATTTAGCATTGTTAACGCCCAAAAGCGTACTTTGTTTAAATTGCAGATAGTTTTATTTATTTTTCGTTTGTAAAATGTTGTATCGTGATACTATCGTTTAGCAGCGCAAAAGTAATTGTGGTTTGATATTATTTCAATTTTGAGGAAGGAAATTTTATTTAACATTACTATGGAATTATTTAACTTTACTCGTTGCTATTATTCTTTCTCTGTCGTATTCATGATATGAAGAAAAAATGCTTTTAGTTCGCATGTTAAGGCAAATGCTATTATACTTAAAATGCTGATGTGGGGATGCCACGTCTTCACTTAGACCTTCAGCTGAGTCCATTGTTCAATCAATTCCAATCTTTAAATTTGAATAAAACAAACTGTGAATCATTTTTTTTGTGATTTATTGGGATAGACCTGTACCTTAAGAAAATACAACAAGAAGAAGTTGTTGTCTACGGGTTAAATCGCACGATCTTGGTGGCCAATTCACATCGACTTCGGGTGAGATAACCATGTTCGGAAATCGCTCGTGTGCAAAATGACGGTCTTCCTTGTCGTCTCGAACCTGGGGGCTGGGATTCGAAGATCCTCTTGGCTGGAGCGCTGTTTTCCATTCGCTCGATGTGGCCGAACCAATGTAGTCGACGAGTTTTAGCTTTTCGGACTACATCCACATCTTGGTACAGCTCATAGAGTTCGCGGTTGTATCTTCTCCTCCATTCACCCTCCTCGCACACAGGACCAAATATCCGTCGAAGGATTTTTCTTTCAAAGGATCCCAGCATTAACTCTCCTTTCCTGCTTATTGTCCAGCACTCGGCACCGTATAGCAAAACTGGCAAGATAAGGGTTCTGTAGAGCATGCACTTTGTCCTTCGAGTCAGGAGTTTTGAACCCATTTGTTTTGCCAAACCGAAGTAGCAGCGGTTTCCTAGGGTAATTCTTGGACGGATCTCCACTAAGATGTCATTTGTGGAGTTGATGTTTACCCCGAGGTAGATGAACACCTTAACTACCTCGAAGTTGCTGCTATCAACAATGACATTTTGTCCTACTCGGTGGACAGATGATTGTTTGTTTGTTGATAGCATATATTTAGTCTTGTCCTCATTCACTTCAAGGCCAACTAGTTTCGCCTGTTCTTCAATAGCCGTGAAAGCCTCCCAGCAGTTGGACTGATCTGTTAAAGATAGTGCCTTCCGTGTTGACACCTGCCCTGCGCACTATCTGCTCAAGAACAAGATTGAAGAAATCGCACGACAGCGCATCTCCTTGCCGAAATCCGGTGCATGTTTGAATGAGTTCAGTTGAGCTGCTGCCAAACTGCACATTGCATCGCATGTGTCATGCGACACATCTGGATCAGTTTTGATGGGATCCCGAATTCGGCCATCGCCACAAAAAGCTCCTGACGATGAATGCAGTCATATGCGGCTTTAAAGTCGATGAAGAGATAGTGTGTCTTTGATTTGGTCTACAGTTGATCTGCCGATGCCGGAAGCCACAGTGGTACGTGCCGATTAGTGTGTTGCAGAAAGGTTTGAGACGTTCACACAGTACGTTGGATATGTAGAATGCGACATTAAGCAGGGATATGCCTCGATAGTTCTTGCAAAACATAGGATCGCCTTTCTTGTAGATGGGACATAGGGAGCTGATGGTCCAGTCATCGGGCATGCTTTCCTCCACCCAAACTTGGTTGATGATTTGGTGCATGCGCCCTACCATAACATCACCCCCGTATTTGAAATGTGTGCATCTTCTGTTACCTTTTTTTGTTAAAATAAACCACAAATAATTATTTCTTTTGGGATTTCTCCAAACTGATTTTATCTGCACATCAACATTTGTGTGTCAAAGAGCATCCAGCAGTCATCTAATGCTATGCTTAAATAGTGGTAACGTCCTTTCTTCTTTCCGTCATGAACACCCAGATAGTGGTAATAGGCATTAGCCTTATGACTTAGTTGTACTTACCTTGTTCATATGCCAGTAGCGTCTTTACTTATTTTGGGTTGACAGGTATGTTGCTATCTTCGGGCATTTATGGTCAGACGCCACCAGACAGCTCTCTTCCTATCCTCTTACCACCACTATCGTCATATCACCGTCATAGCCAAGTATGAGAATAGTCACGCTAGCTACAATGGAAAGCCTCATCTACATCTCCTTTTCCCATAGAGGAGGGTTTTACTGAAGACGATGGTATACCCTCTGGCACTATTCTATCCAATCCCACTTCTGAATCTGAGAGTTTCTGATGATCTCGAAATACTTAGAATTGAATGGTGAAAAGGTATAATATCTTAAGTCTATTTTCAAAGAGATTTTCGAAAAACGTGATTTGAATAAAGTTTGGGGGATTTTGTTTAAATATTTTGTTAAACGATATTTTCTTTTTTCCTCAAATCCAAAGGTATCTAATCCAGTGACGAACAGACGGACAGCGCTAAATCACAATTGGTTTTTATGTAGATGAACGTTTCTTAAAGATAAACTTATTTTTTAGTACTGAAAAGATAAACATGCGCCTGCGAGGCGCACAGTTAAGAAAGCATTTTTCTTTTTTTTCAATATTGAGTAGGTATTTTTTTTTATTATTTCATTTAATTGTTACAATACTAAAGATGAAGTAAAACATTACGAACGTCGGTTAAACGAAGAAAGCAAACAAATATAATTTGCTGGCGCAGTTTATCTTTCTAGGGTTAAGGATGTTACAAAAATGTTAATATACCCTTATGATAGGGTATAAGACTTACTTTAAGGAGTGACTGTAGTTTCTACCGCTCCTTACAGACTTTGCGTAAACAACATATAATAGAAAACTCTGTGCTATATAGAAAATTAGTAAATGGTAAAAGTTCTCTTCATTAATATTCTTGAAATCATCTTAAATAATTTGTAAGTTTTAACACTGCAGAAGTCACGTCTGTTGCGTTGACTTCCTAGAAATAAGTCGCGTAAGTCCATTTATATTTGGAAATAGTTTTCTTCAACCAATTAACTGAATGTCTTTCAAAAAGTTCCTCGGATCTCATTGGAGACCATGAATAAATTCAATTCAAACGGGATGCTAATCTGATGCACTCTTCTAATAAAGTTTTCCTTAAAATAAATTTGCATTTGCTCCAGTACTATTTTCTGCAGTTTTTGCCGCTTCATATCAAAAACTTTTACTGATTGAGGTTAAGCGTAAACTCAAGAAATCTTGACTCACTCTGTCTTGTCAAATTTTATCGAAAATTATTCATTTTATTTCACATTGAATGACCGACCAATGAAATGGGGACGGAAGAACCTACTTTAACTGATGCAATACCTTGGACGTTTGGATCTGTGGAAATATTTATGTTTTTGTTTATTAAAGTTGTTTGTAGTTTTGGGGTCAACTCTCCTTCTGGGTTGCAGGCTTTGAAAGTTTATTTTTTTTAAAGAGGTAGTAGTTTTTAAAGAGTTTAGTTTTAACCCCACTTTATCAATCTCATTCATCAGATGACATAAATATTGACGAATATAATATGGCATCAGTATTTGGGTGGTCCGTTTCACGGAAAGAGGGTTTAATTCCGCTGGCGGCAGGTAGCGCTCAGGCAACATCATTGCTCCGCTCGGGCTATATGCTTTTCGTCAGGCAGGCGCCTATGGCAACACTCACCGCAAAACATTGAATAAAAAGGGGATTTTAAAACTTCCTTGGGCTTCATCAAAAAATTCAACAAAAACAAGAAAAAATTCCTTACAAAAGTCAAAAAATAAAACTCACTATGGTATCACTGAAACAAAGAGATGTAAAAAAAAATCCCAAAACAAACCAAAGTAAAAGTAGCTGAATTCCGTTGAACGCAACCATGCATCCATATTTTCCTGTTAGTTCAATGCAAAAAGTGTTAATTTTCTCTCTATAATAAATATTTATCTCCTCCCATTCAGGTTTTCAATTTGAACCTGATTTTCAATTTGTCAAAACTTAGATGTTACAAAATCCGAGAAGATCAGTCACGTTCAAGAACCTATCACGAGCAAATTGGAGCACAACCGGCTCAGTTCGTATTGCAATTTTTCAATGAGGGACTTTGCGAACCCGTCAAAAAGAAAATATCAATCAACGTTCTTAATAAGCGCGAAAGAGAGTTAGGCCTTAAGTCTCCTGGTTCTATGACCATTGAGCATATTTGATCCGGAATTAATTTTGAGGAGGCATTGTTCGACAATATTACAGATTTACGTATTACAATATTACGGATTACAGATTGCTGCCAATAAGGTATATAACAATATATATAAATTGACGGCTTAGCCACCCTCAAGGCGTTGCATTTATTTGCAAGAGCTCTAAACTAGAACTGCCGCTTAGTGATCAGAGGCATTAAGCGAGCAAAACCGCGAAAGACCATTGGTTGTGTATGTTACCTCAATTCGGCAACAAAATTCGAGAGCAGTGATAAAACCAAATTGTTGGAAGCGTCATCATGGCGAGAGGAATAGTCACAGGTATCCAGTTTGGATAGAAAGAGTAAGATAGTATCACGCCCCCTCCCCTTTCAATAAAACATATTCCAAAATATTTGTCTATTTGTGTGTCTTTTCCCAAACGGAACCACCCTGTATAAGGGTATAACAATCTGCGTAATAATAATTTTCGCCGCACCTTTTCTCCAATATATGCAAAGACCTAACCGTGGTGAAGTACAGAGAGATCTACTCTAACAACTCCAAGCCTAACCTAAACTTCTTTCAAAAAACTCTTCATTTGCATAGAAACATAGTAACACTCTCGTCCGCTGTCGTTAAGCATAGAGAAAATATATTTCAGAAACTGGTCAGTTGTACTTTCAGAGAGCCTAGCTTAATTAGGTCGAATTAGGATGCCCGAAACCTTTTCATGCAAGTCTTTGATAGCAAAAATGCTGCAGACATCCCACAGACATGCGGTCGAACTTGTTTAGACTTGCTTCTAAAGGAAACCCAATTCTCAATGGATTCCCAAACTTATGTTCAGGACCTGAGAAAACTTTTTCCAAACCTTGACGAACAATTTTTTTCGGAGATCTCCTATGGCCTGCAAACCGACAAGATTCAGACCAAATTCAAAGAGCAAGAACTCTTTAAATCACTATTTTAAAATTAATTTAAGGATTGAACAAAGTGGAGCTTGACTGTCCCTACAGACACAAATACCTGTTCTTCACAAAATAATACCTAGCCACTGGAATAGCATAGATTTCGGTTTTAAAGACTGATGTATGTATATCCATTAACATAACCAGCAGAAAAGCCTTACGTTATCACATTCCACAAAAGTACCAGCATCTGTATTGTGAAATCGGAACCATCAGTGAAAATGCGATTACATACCTCCCCTGACCTTGACCTGAACTTGAATAAATTTGTACCCAGTCAAAGTTTCGGTTTCCGTATTATTTTATCAAATGACATAGCCATTAGACGGGGATCGTAGGTTTTTATTTTTTTATTTGGAAGTGACCTTTGTCCACATGGCTACTCTGAACTTAAAGATCTTTTGTATTATAGGGTCCTAATAGACGCATTACCACCCTTATGAAGGCTAGTACGTTCTTAGAAACAGAGCCCCTCAGATTCGCTATCGAACTTATTTCTGTGT
This sequence comes from Ferdinandea cuprea, assembly GCA_963576555.1. Classification (NCBI taxonomy): domain Eukaryota; kingdom Metazoa; phylum Arthropoda; class Insecta; order Diptera; family Syrphidae; genus Ferdinandea; species Ferdinandea cuprea. The sequence continues at coordinate 142,606,653 of OY754958.1, read as the reverse complement.
GAAAAATTTGACTTCCTCAACAACGTAGTGCCGGACATTCACAAAGAATATGTTCGGAGCATTCGTCCTCTTCCATGCAGAACCTACATTCTAAATCCGGGGACAAATTCATTTCGTTATGATGGTATCTTCGTCAACAATGGCCTTGAGAAATATAGTTAGCTTTCTTATACTTTGCATATCTAGCATAACTATTTCCTTAAAGGAAAAAGGTTTGATTAAAACAGCAGTCCAAATGACTTTACAATATAGTTCTGGTCCAAAGTCTGCGGCTATTGAACCAACTCTTGCCAATTCATCCGCAAATTCGTTTCCTGCAATTCCCTGGTGGCTGGGACCCATCCCAGATTAACTGGGTTGAGTCTGTCCAGAGTTGGCAGCAGCTTTTCACTGTTATTGAGCCCATTCTAGGATCTAGTGTACAGGGACACCATTGAGCCACTTTTCACAGTTCAATATATCAACCAGGACTGTTCAGAACATGTCTGCTTTTCGAAGAGAGTTGAATATTTTCAGCTGTCCCACATATAAGCGCAACCTTGTATTCCAGTTGCAGTTTTAGCGCACATCTAGCAGCTTTCCTATAAAGATATGTAGCGGTGGAAGTCCAACAACAGCTTACATTGCTCCAGTTGGGCAGGTGCGCATTGTGCCTGTAATACCTAGACAGGCAACAGTGCTTACCACTAACAACAATTGCCAGGTCATGGGGTCTTAGGATAGTTCTCGAGCAGTGTCATCGCAAATCCATCACGAATTGTACCAAAAACCACTAACATGACGTATTTGCATGAAAACTTATTCCATCAAACAGCTGATCCACCAAAATCTTTTCGGTGACAAATCACATGTCTTGCCAAAGGCACTCTTGCACTGTCAAGAACCCCACATGCTTGGTCCAAGGGAGTTTGCTATCGTGTATTACACTAAGGTATTTCGTTTCCCTTGATATCTGTTATGTTATGCCCTTTAAGACAAACCCATCATTCTCATAAACAGAACAACTCCGGTTTTGAAAGGATTTACCGAGAGCCTATTTCTTTATACATACATATGTATCCATGTTTAGTGTGTGCTGCACAAATCATAAATATTTCGCCAACCTACGTCAACCCAAACCTTCTCCCCTTACTAAAATTCACATTTCTGGGAATCGCCCAATGTAATTGGTCAAGGAAAATTGGCTTCATAAATAACTCTACCTATACTTGTTGTTCAAAACAAATCCGCATAAGCATTCAAAGTAAGTACGACATCAATTCCAACCGAAACTCCATTCAATTTGGTGGTTGCATAACAATTCAAAAAGTGTACGATACGAATATACCACAGTCAGATATCTTGAAACAAACCAAATCGTCTGAGAAAAATAGCTACATACATATGTAGATACCAACAAAAGCGTCCTTGAAAGCCAGTGGGTGATGACGGTTACGAGGATTTCAATCTGAAAATATCCACTGCATGATAATGACCACGTAATCGGCAATAAAATTATTACAAACAGAAGTTTTGTCCATAAATACATTTTGCCAACGAACGAAATTTACCGGTATGAATATAGGCAAAATAAAATTTTGTAAATTTATTCGCACTCCCTTCCCAATACTACAGCACCGAAAACAAGTACATAGTGTGCAATTTTCAATTATTCGGACATTGACACCGCACGGCTGGCTGACATTTGCCGAAAAACAAAAACGAAAAACTTTCGAAATTGACCATGATCTGGATTTTCGACCAGGCGACTTCAGTTGGTGGATCAGTTTTTTTTTTGGTATTCACCTACTTAGCGCGTCTACTGTGTGTCTGCGCAAAAAGGGCGTACAAATATTTCGCATAACAAAAACAAAACCAAATAACGAAACGTAAGCCATTTTGATAGCCCAATCGCTGGAGGAATTTCAAAGTAGCTAGCTTAACGAGTAAACAAATGACTGGGATTTAATTTCGACCATTGAAAAAGTTGTAAAGGGGCATTCAGCTAGAGGGTGATCCATTTCGAGGTTCAGTACTTTTTTAAAGAAAAAAACACAGAAAATTCAAATTTAATGGAGAATGTTTATTATCATTGGAAAGAACATTCTTTGGCATTTATTTTTTTAAGATTATGTCTATCAAATGTTGGCCGTTGCTACGTCGCAGATGGTCCATCCGTTGAGTCCAATTTTCGATCACTCGTTCGAGCATTTCGACTGGTAACTGGCGAATGACACGCGTGATGTTTTCCTCCAAGGCCTGAATCGAAGAGCGTTTGTCGGCATAAGCTTTTGACTTTACACATCCTCACAGGAAAAAGTCTAACGCTGTGATATCACACGATCTTGGTGGCCAATCGACCGGCCCAAAACGTGAAATTATGTGCTCACCGAAATGTTCTCTCAATAAGTCCATTGATTGATGCGATGTGTGGGAAGTGGCGCCGTCTTGCTGAAACCAAATGTCGCCGAGATCACGAGCTTCAATTTCAGGCATCAAATAGTCGGTTATCATGGCACGATAACGGTCGCCAATGATGGTTACGTTCGCACCGGCATAATTTTTAAAGAAATATGGACCGATGATTCCACCGGCCCACAAACCACACCAAAAAAAAAAAAAAAACTCTCAGCTACGGCCGCTATATTTTCTTCACATCGTGCTGGACGTGGTCTATTCGGTCGAATATTATCGAATAATGAATGCTGGATCTCAAAATGGGTGATGGTGTTGCTCAGTAGGCCGATTATGTTGACCATAAGTTGAGCGAAGTGCACGAAACACATTCCTCACAGAACGTGAATTTTCATAATAAAGTTGAACAATTTGTAAACGTTGTTCACGCGTTAGTCTTTCCATTATGAAATGCCAAACAATACTAAACAAAAATAACATGACAGCATGACACGACTCACACGTGATCTGTCTAAAAAGGCTATTGAAAAAAGTATCTCTACTTGGATCACCCGTTATATGTATGCATATTCTACTTAGAATAAAAATCAGATTATAACTTTTATGATGGCTTTGTTTGTCAATTTCAATTTTGATTTGCTTACACATTTTTATGGGTAAGTTTTTATAATCACTTTTGATGATCACTTATGTTTTGGGAGTTTCTGATGATTAGGAATATCTAGCGTACCACCTCTAATTATACAAGCAGGGTGTTCTAGCAAACTTGTAAGCTTCAGCAAGTAGATGCTCCGGACATTACGGCGAAAGCATTATGGTATCTAAAGCGGATATACAATCACCCCAACTGAAATTATGGTCCTTCAAATTTGATTAGTATGGTTTTCGCAGCAACAGGTCCACTGGTGATTTGATGACATATCTAAGCGAAAACTGGTGAAAGTAAGATCGTTGCGATTAATATTTCAAAGTCATTTGACAGAGTTTGGCATCAGGCTCTTTTGTCAAAAATGCGTGTATTTGGAATCGATGATACCTATCTTCAATGGATTAGAAATAACCTTTTGGACAGTTCAATATGAACATATGTTTTGGATGGTTTCAAGTCTGCAACTCACCAAATAAATGCTAGTGTCCCTCAAGGCTCTGTTTTGTCTCCGACTTCGTAGCTTCGCATATTCGTTTTATGATTCACGTCCCTCATCTTCGGGCGAGACCCCAATATTCTACCATTATCCAATTACATGAATTAATCGCTGAAACCGAACGACTTTCCATTCTCAGTATGGTGTTAATGACAACCTTCATTGGAATGATCACATATTCGATGTCGCCAAGAACGCTGCGAAATGTCTAGCCTTCGCAGGTGATGCAAGAAATATTTAACTCCTTCTGATTTGGCTTGAACTTATTAGGCGTTTATTTGCCCCAAACGTCCCAAAATCCCTTTATTCCATAAGGGCCGGGTATTTGAATGGGACAACCCTCGATTAGTAATTCATCAAAGCTTTTAAGCACTAAGCCGTTGTACCCACTTAAACTATTGTATTTATTACATAATATGTTATTGATTTATTATGTGGATAAAACTTATATAGCTAATAATATAATAACAAGTTTGAAAAACAGCTTAACAGTCCTTAACAAAAACATGTACATTTATGAGATTTTTTATTTTTTTTGTATTTTTCTATAGAAGACAAAGACAAAAAGATCTGCGGAATTTAAATTAGTATAAACCAAAAAAAATCTCTGCTGAATGATAGGGTCCCAAAAGTTTTCTCAAAAATATTTGGGTGCCAAAAGTTGTTGTGCACTTTCCATGTTTAACCTGACTAGATCTTTAGATTAGATACAGAAGTATCCCAACTGAAGTGTCCGAGGTAACATAAAACGTAGTTACAGGTTTCACATCATGAAATCGTTCAACTTGTATTTTTAAGTGCGATTCTTCTATTAGAGGCTTTTAAAAAACAATAGCTTCCAAAGCTGCTATTGTTGAGAGCACCTCACATGCAATAATTAGACAGGCAATCCTTTGAATTTTCCGCAGCTTTGTCGCCGTTCAAGAGCTGTCGCTGTTAATACGATAAGTATCTACAAACAATAAGACACATAAACACTTAATCGAGATTGAACCTAATTTTAAAATTTGAGTCTCTTTTAATGTTTTTTTTTAAAGTTCAACTAATTAAAGGGAAACCTACGAGTTTTATTAAACAAAAAAATTGGTATATCTAGGTAAATCTTGATTAATGTTGTCGCTATCCATTGGGCAGTATTTTACTTAGTTGCAAAGATTGGCACTGGCACATACGTTTTATATTATTTTCATTTTTATTAGCACCATGGGGATATTTTAAAAATTACTATCTTCCAAAAACAAAATCAAGGATGAGATATCTACTACTAAACTCACCTGCCTTCTTCTTAAAGCAAAACATTGTCAGTTAAATTATGGCAAAACAGCATAAGATTGATTACCTAATTTCAATTTACTTCAAATAAACATTCAAGAAACGTTCTGGTATTCGCTATAATAACTACGCCATCTATGAACAAATATCTGGTTGTTGTATCAGCTATAAAAATCTGAACTAATGGATTATAACACAATTCACAATGGTTTCTGTATAATATATGACGTAATATTTTCATTTTCGTATACTAAATAGAAAATTATTGCATTAGTGCTAAATATTCTACATGCAACTGTGAAAAAAACATTACAATACGTTTACATGGAGAAGAGTGCAAAAATATTCAATAATTTCGTTCGTCAGTCTACATGTCTGTCAAAAGTCTTCTATCCAAAATCGAAATATGAATATATTCATTTTCACTTTTGGCGATTATTCGCACTGGAATTTTGGGCAATATAAAAAAACTTACCAAAAATATTTAGTTTTTGGCAATAGTTCATTTTTATAAAACTATCAGTTTGAAGCTTTGAATAACTTGAATATAAGCGAAGGCATGCTGTCCCCAAGAACTCTCCCTATTTAGATTTGGAGTAGGCGTGAGTAAGTTAAAAACCACTAAATAAGTGGTTTGGGCGATTGTTCATCTTCAGAATTCGGGCGATTCCGTCTTAACGACAGATCCAATTATTTGGCAGATTGTTCATTTCAACTTTTTGGTAAATGTTCATACTTTTTTGGGCGGTTATTGGTTTTTTTTTTTTTGCCTATCCTTTATTATAAATAACTGACCATATTTTTGAAGGGTTATCCTTTTTTTTTTGGGCGAATGTTCGCATAGCCAGCAATAGAGATACATCTTAGTCAACGGATTGTTTCTATGCTTAGTACCACAATTATTCACGCAATACATACCTAAACATACCAGCAGATGTATTCCTCAAGGGGATATTATTTTGTTAGTTATGCTAACGAAATGGTGATCTTCATGTTGGCTTCCTTCCTTAATCAGGGAAATTATAAAAAATGTGCTAACCAAGGTAAGCATTGTTTGTTAAAAGCTTATCCCTGATTGAATCCAATGAAGTCTGGCTCAATTCAAATGGTCAGAACTGTACCAAACATTTCTACCACACATTTCACCCCAGGAAATCCAAATTCCTAACTAACCTGGACAGGAATAGTGTAAAAATCCTGACAGGAATATTCAGCGGTCACTGTCACCGGACCCTAAATGTAGACTTTGTTTAGAGAGTGACGAATCCTCTCTTCACATACTCATGGAGTGCCCGGCTCTATTTCATCTCAGGAAGGACATCCTTGGTGAGGAAATCATATCACCAACTTACCTTGCTACCCTCCATCCAGAGAAGATTCTCGTCTTCCTGACCTCCTCCGGAGTCAAACTTTTTCTCTAGTACCCCTCCAGGGAAGGAAGTCACAATAGGCTCTATAAGGAACCGCAGTGCCACAGCCCCATGTAGACTCTCCCGACTTGGCATCTATCTAAGGTAAGCATCTGGTCGAGCATCTCTCTGCCATCCAATAGTAAACCATCTCTATCGGATGCTCTTACAGTCCTCTTCTACCTTCTCCCTTTACAAATTCACATAGCAAACTAAACAGCAAACGGCACGATTAGACTCAACGCGTTTGGGAGCTGGTCAGCGATTCCCTACCCTCACAATTACAATAAACTCAATATGGTAACATTAGATGCGAATGAGTTCCCTGTAGCTTAAAGCATCTCAAAATCCTATCGATTCCGAATATTGCCAGTGTGTTGCAAGCGGAACTACTTGCTTTATGAGAGATTTGTCGGTGACACTACACCGATGTAGCTGTTCTACACGTCATAATTTACTCCAAATACCACGCATTTCCTCTGTATATTGTTTGTAAATGGAATGTGCACACGTGCGTATTTCCAAAGTTGCGGTAACGCTGCGTGTGCATCGGGACTAAGTGCTGGAATATGGTGAGGTTCTGGCCTCGCTTGGATCAGCTCAAGATTTAGCTTATTTGGGTTCCAGGCATATGCGGGCGAAGGTAAGCCCCTCCCCAGAAAATCTCTGACCAAATGACAAAAATGGCATACTGCTGACTCTATTTTTGGCACCAAGTGACTTTGACATGCGTAAAACTTAAATTCAGTTCAGAGTATTCTTTTCTTCTGCATTTTGCGGGTACATGTAATTCAACAAACTGAACGCCTTCGCAAAAAAGACCATTCTATGCAACATCTCATTGAAGGCCATTTCCAAGTAGACCAGGACCAAGGGCCAAAACGCAAAACAAGGGGCCAGGCAATATCGGGCACTTTTTGGCAACGCTGATTAGGGCGGACTTAAGAATGTAGTAAACACTGAGCATTAACGTGAAAGTACAAAGGAAATATGCAGTTTGTGAAATACTTAATTTTAGATTTAAAGTATTTGTAGTGGTCACTCTCTGATTCCTCAAACACACATGCATTTATACAGTGTAGAGTTTCGTTTACTTAGTTCGATCGTAGAATATCGTAGGTCATTTCTCTGCAAAGCACATGCCGACCATCCTACTAGTTTTTGCTAATAAGTTAGTATTTGGTTGATGACTCGTTCGAGCGGTAGCATCATTTAAATTATATCCTCATATTTTGTATAATTAGTATTAAGTTTGTTGTGACAATAATAGTGAAATGTCTTGAAGACATTTGTTTCTCTAGTCATACACATCATATTAAATAAGTTTTCGCAAACAAGTGGCGTTTTTTTTTTTAGATTTCAGTACATTTTAGGCAGTATTGGTAAAGGATTTTTTTTTAGCGATTGGTTTTTTGATTAGAGATGAAATTGACATTTTGTGGTCAAATTTGGCAACTCTAATGTCATTTATGTTCAGTTTGGTTTGCCATTTTATAATGAACAGGTTGGCAAATGAACAACGCTTGCAAATCGTGCAAATTTATTTCGAAAATAATGGTTGAGTTCGCGAAGTTTAAAATTTAAAACTTTGTTCAGTGACGAGGCTCATTTTGGGTTGAATGGCTACGTCAACAAGCAAAATTGCCGCATTTGGAGTGAAGAGAATCCACATGAGACCCTTGACACGCCATTCCATCCACAAAAACTGACTGTTTGGGGTGCTCTATGGGCTGGTGGAGTCATTGGGTCATATTTCCTCCGAAATGAAGCTGGAGAGTCAGTTACTGCTAATGGAGACCGGTATAGAGCCGGTATAAATAACCGACTATTTTGTTCCCGAAATGGATGGTATGAATGTGGATGAGATGTGGTTCCAACAAGACGGCGCTACATGCCACACAGCGCACGTCACAATCGATTTATTGAAGGAAACATTCGATGAGCGCATAATTTCGCGGAATGGACCTGTCAATTGGCCACTAAGATCGTGTGATTTGACACCATTGAATTATTTTCTTTGGGGATATGTGAAGTCGCTCGCCTATGCCAACAAACCAGAAATGTTAGGGGACATGGGAGCCAACATTCGTGGCGTTATTGCACACATACAGCCCAAATGCCCAAAAATTTGACCTATAGACTTTCTTTATTCGAGCCAGCCGCAGCGGCCACATGCCCGAAATCATATTTAAACATTAATGGAATAATAAATAAATGCAATAAAACCAAATTGATGGACATTAAAACGATTTGCTTGTGTTTTACTTGACTACTATTACTTTAACTTGACTCTTCTTCAGTTGGTGTGATTTACTCCCCCATTGAAGCTGAGAAAGCCTCTGTTTGCACTTCCTTGTCTTCAGTATGAAGCTACGATTGGTCAACAAAAACGCATTCATAGAGTCGATGATACGGTATGATGTACTGGCATGCGAAATGGATCATAACATACAGGTATTGAAAGTTAGGCTTAGATATTCAACATGATAGAAGGATCTATGACAATTACATTTATGTGAAACAAAATATCGGCCAAATAATCCCACCGTGGGATACCTCTATCCGATGGTCCATATTTTGATATTTTGATATATGATGACTATGAGACATATTTGAGGTTCAATGTCGTTAATGTGCTGAATTATCTCATCCTTTAACTCTTGAATTGTTCTTGGGTTATTGACGTACACTTTTTCTTTTAAATATCCCCAAAGAAAGAAGTCCAACGGTTTCAAATCACATGATCTTGGCGGCCAATTAATAGCGCCACGACCTGAGATAACACGGTCTTTGATTTTCTCTCGTGGCACCATTCTGTTGGAAGCACATATCGTCCAGGTCCACATCCTCAATTTCTGACCACAAGAAGTTCTGCTTGGCCGACCTTGTTTTCGAAGAAGTATAGCCCGATGACGCCGCCGGCAGCCCATAAACCGCACCAAAAAGTCTCGGGTTTTTAACAATCACTCGTGGATCTTCATTTGCCCAAATGCGGCAATTCAGCTTGTTGACGAATCCACTGCGGTGAAAGTGTACCTCGTCAGTACTATGACAAACATCAGGTTGGTACAAGAAGGCATGGATGTAGATAGCTTCCGACAAAAAAAATTGTTTAGCCTGTCGGTGCATAGACTAGAGTTACCTAGAGAGTAGTCAATGTTTTTGGGAACGGTCCTGGATCAATGTTATATAGCCGTAAGACATTTATAACCAATCTGAGTCTGCTATTAAAATGCAGATAACAGCTAGCAATGATTTGAAGACTTGGAAACTCTTGAAGACTCAGAAACTTATTTTTTATTTCCGGAAAAAAAAAGTTTTCCAGAGACTGGACGCTGGGCTTTCCTTAGTTCTTTTTTAACCCATCTCGCAACTTCGGCATCAATGATTTAGCATATATCAAATACCAAATATATATACTGTGCCGTATGTACTAAATAACTTTCTCCAAAACTTGAGAAAAATCAAATAAATAAATGTTAGGAACAGGAATCTAAACGAGCGTTTCGAATTCAAAGAAATGGCAACTGGAGTTCCACAAGGAAGCGTTCTTGGGCCAATATTATTATTTTTTTTATACACTTGTGATATACCGCAACAAGATGATACTATCGTAGCAACGTTCGCAGATAATACGGCCATATTAGCCGTAGACGATTCGATTCAGTCCGCGACATATAAGCTTCAACGAGCTAACGACAAAATATGCGCTTGGACAAAAACTTGGCGTATTGTTCTTAACGAGAAAAAATCCACGCACTTTAATTTTACCTACAAAAATGTAAGCAATCTACAAATTTTTATTAATTTGTGTACAAATTCCGTACGCGAACGAGGGGTTGTACCAAACCAAGTAATGTTAAAATTTTGCAGACTTTCCAAAATAAAGTTCTGAGACAAATCGTTAATGCTCCGTGGTATAACAGAAACGCTAATATCCACAGAGATCTAGGTATTACTACCATGGACGATGAAATACGAAATTTCGCACGTATACAACACACACGTGTTTTTGGCCATTGCAATAACGCTGTATTACGCGGAAGATATAATTTCGTCATTATACCGCGGACAAGTTGCTAATTGTGAAGACTAAAATTGGTTAAGAAATAAATAAAATCGGTCCATGTCTTCAGGTCGCCCTCTAAATGTTGCTCTTTGGAGAAATGCATTTGAAATGAAAAAAAAGTGTCTAAAAAATTCGTAGCTAAATTTGTAGCTAAATTTAATATTTCTGAAGTTATATCATTTAGAGTAGTTACCCAGTTTTCCCGGCTATATTTTTCAGGAGCCGCCTCCAACAATGAAGAAGTGTCCGACATAACAGTCGAAGAAGTTGTGAAAGCGGTCAAGAACTCCAAGAAGAGAAAAGCCGTTGGGCCGGATGAGATACCCAGTGAGTTCTGGAAAAAGATGGGAGACATCGGGCCCAGATGGCTCATGATTCTTAGATCCAAACTCATGAGAGGTGATCCAATGCCCAATCAGTGGAGGGAAAGTTATCTTCTTTCTTTGCACAAAGGAGGACGCGATGTCACACACCATGAAGATCGTTGAGCGGGTATTAGATGGCCGCCTAAGACAAATAATACGGCTGTCTGATGACTATTGCGGGTTTGTCGCGGTTAAATCAACCACAGATGCAATCCAAAGTATAAGGATCATAATAAAAAAGCATATTGATCCCTTAAAGGATCTGCATATGATTCTGGTTGATTTTGAAAAAGCATTCGATTGATAACCAAGAGATCTGATATGAGTCGCGCCAGCGCTAATACTACGAGGAGTTCCTGAAACCTACGAGGGAGCGAAGACAAAAGTCAGATGTCCCGCAGGATTCACCGATAAATTTCCAATAAAAGTCGGTGTTCGCCAGGGAAGTGTCTTAAGTCCTTTGCTCTTTATTACGGCCCTAGATTATCAGCTTGAGGGAAAAGTGACGGACCCTAAAGTGCATTAGTTATTCTTTGCTGACGATGGAGCCATCATAAGTGATGATCAGACTTCCCTGCAGCGAGCATTTGATGTTTGGGAAGATATTTTAAAAGGGAATGAGTATCGCATTAGGCAAAAAATGACTGCGTATCTGTACTGCTCATTCTCTGACATTTATTTGAATGAGGTGGTAGTTCCCAAGTGAGAAAATTTCAAATACCTAGCATCAATGATCAACAGCGAAGCAACAGTTGATCACGACATCAATCACTGTGTAAGCGGAGGGTGGATGAAGTGGCAGGAAAACTCTGCCATGTTCTGTGACCGAAAAATGTCTCCTAAGCTGAAAGGAAGGCTCTACAACGCAGTTGTGCATCCGGCTCTCACATACGGTTCACAATGCTGGACAATGTACAAAAAGTTTGAGGGCAAGTTGACAGCAGCAGAGATGAAGATGCTAAGCATGACAGCAGGACTAACAAAACTTGATTGAATTAGAAGTTTCAAAATTCGAGGAAGCCTGCCTGGGTCTACCATCACCCATGGTAGTGGGATATTAAGAACTATTGTATACTACTAAATCTGCTAGTCCCATTCACTATAGTGCGGAGCAACGACGATGCATGAAGCTGCTTTATTTGATAAAGCAATAAAGCCATTATATTTGGCGCTTTCGCTAAGCGATATTAGACTTTTCGAAATCTACACAAAAGCGTTATCGCCTCACTATTGCAACGTGTGATACTGTTCTCGGTCATTCATCTCTGCTTCATCATAATTTCATAATTAAAAATTGATTATCAATTACTTATCAAATGCACCGCACACGCCATATTATTCCCAATTAGGCTTAGACCCAATCGAAATATAAACGCATTAAACAGCGTACGTGCGATGGACGTGCCTATCAACAGGGAAAAAATCATTTGCAAATGTCAGAAGGTAGCATCCATCTCAAGGCCTCGCACGCGTTCTCATTATTTTTCATGTCATTGTTTTCGTCGCAGTCTTTATTGTTTTTTTTCTTCTTCTCAGAAGTCTCTCCCCAGAAACACTTGAATTCAAGGTCTCTTTGAGTGATGATTTAAGCATGTGCATCGATATCATCATCAGCGCCGACTGCCGCGTGTTGTCGTGCACACTTAACGAATATAAACCTCAACAAACGGCAAGCAATCAATAATTATTTAATAACAATATTATTCAGTATTCAAGGGGGGTGGAATTCCTTAGTTTAAATGGCAAACGCGCTCGATACAAGACGCAACCCCTCAAAACCGGGTCCCACATTTGGCTTACTTAACAAATGCCGGCAAGATGTTCCCCGCTCAAACTTTAGTAGGGTGCAACTCTCAGATCGTGTATGAATGCGGATACTGTCTGTCGAAATTGTTTAGAACTCTAAGCGTAGTGAAGCGACCGGCACCCCCGATGTTTAAGCAATTGATTAGCACCAAAAGCGCCAAAACATTTCTATGGCAAACTGACCGACCTCCAACCGAGTCATTCACTTTGCTACTCTCAGAAAAATGTCGATTTTATGTGCAAAAATATGAATGTAAGTGTCGTCGGGCTTTGATGCAGAAATAGATTTCAAGTTCTGGCTTTCGTTGTTATAAGAATAATCATTCGATTGTAGAATATTTAAATCTGGTGGTTTTTATGGGCAAGTATTCGTGCATAAATTAATTTTGGGATACGATAAGACGTTTTGTTAAATAAATACAATGAAACCATGCTGACCAACTTTTTGAGGTTATGTGTGACCTTGTATAATAAAATCTGCATTTGTAAATGTGGTTTTGATAGAGGAGTAGAACTGGTAGAGTTCTGAATTTTTTTTATATGAAATTGTGCTGTAAAGTTGAAATATGATTTTGGGCAAATGGCTGGCGCGAATAAATCGCCATCTGGAAGTCCAATTTTTGGCAGAAGTCATTCTTTATCTATGAATTCGTTATGCTACGAAAATGCATTTTTTTAATCGAAATATCCAAAAAGTCATATGAAGTTAAATTTGATTTCTTCGAATTGGCACTTTCAATTGACCCATTCGATAACGTCTTAAGGACATGAGAGCGAATGGCGAACTGCGAACCAACGAATATTCATAAATTCTGACATTTCATTCACATCAAAACTTATTGGTCGCAGTTACCCGCGAATATGAGATGTAAATGTTAGCAGCAATATGTGTCAATTTTATGTTATGTTCGAACGAATTTTTCATTTGCTGATTTGTGGATCGCGTCTGAATCTCTATGATAAAGGATTTTTGTAGCCTAAATATGTTTAATTATTTTTATTGAGGAGTTTACATTCAATGTTTCAAAGTAAAGAAAGTTCTACCACAATAACTTTATATTTAGTTGACATAACATCTTATCTAAAAACAAAAACCGAGGTAAATTGATTTAAAAAGCGTAATTTTAAAGAATAACAATTTCACCGCCATCGCGAAATGTCACACTTTATTCACAATCCACATAATACAGTCGCGATCCACAAATCGACGAATGAAAAATTCCTAAAACATTTCTACTAACATTTACAAATCAGATTCCCGGGTGTCTTCGACCAAAAAAAATTGTCATATGAATGAAATGTCATAATTTACGAATATTCCCATTTTCCATTGGGGCGTGACACATTTTTGGGGCCTTTTTTCATTTTTGGTTTGGTGCCATTGTTCATTGGGGGCAAAATTCATGTAGCCTGCAGAATTATTTTGTATTGCCCATCACCATGCAAAGTTTTACATTATAATGTTAAGCGGTTTCAGAGCTAAGGGTACTGAGAAATATATCGAAAAATTCTTTGTTTAATTATAAACGTCTACAAGGTTAGGAGAATGTATCCTCCAAGTTTCATAAATCTACGATTAGCGGTTTGGGCTATGTGTCAGTCAGGTCAAACCATTTTATATTTATGGATAACATATACTCCAAGTCGTGCGGTCAGGTTTATCGGTATAGACCATCTAACTTGTTGACGTAGTCATTCAACCAAAAACGAGACTCTTCGCAGAACAACATTTTGTGTTCAAAAATTAGATCAAAACCAATTTGCAAGTGCTGGATGGATTTCTGAAAATCGTATTTTGCAAAATAATAGCTATAGCTATATCGCCTATCAAAATATTATATAAAATACAACCTCTGTCTGTCAAAAAATCATTTAACCGATTATCGTTCTCGAACTACTCAGCTATGGATGCGTTGAGAAGGGGTACCGCGGGAGAGGGGCTATCTCTCGAACTACTCGCACAATTTTAAAAATCGCAACGGTCATAAAGGTTCCATGTTCTACACATCGACATGATTGTGATCTTTTCAAACACACCCAGTGCGACTTTTGAATTTTTCTATCGTGTTTTATATACACGTTTTATTCTATCGCGTGAGTTTGAAAAATTGTTGAATATGTTTTAGATACTAGGGAATATAAAAATCAAATGCCGAAGAATCATTCAAAGTTCAGTCTGGAGTTCTTCAGGGAAGTTACTTAGGCCCAATTTTGTTCATATTCGCTATTAATGATGTTAAAACATGTATAAAAATCAGCAATGTCTTGAAATACGCTGATGACATGAACATTTTTAAATATGTCAACACCAATAATGACAGAAATCTTCTCCAGGCCGATGCTAATAGTTTCGTCATTTGGTGTGCTCAGAACGGGCTACGAATCCATCTAAATGTCAACAGATGACAGATACGTCAAGTAGACGTATTCCTTCTAGTTTTTAATTTTCCTTATATCAACACATGCTTTGTCATATTGACAGTTTTAAAGATCTTGAAGTTTATTTTGACCCCAAACTCAACTTCATAGGGCATGTAAACAACATTGCCCGGTACCAGTAGCAAAAAAATAACGGCCGTTCGGAATCGGTATTAAACTGTAGGTCCCTTCCATTCGTGTCAAAACACACTGGCTTCGGTTTTGGGTCCTATATGGGCCGTTTACGCCTAATATGTTTTATTTTTTTTTTAAATTTGCCATCGCTTACGCACTTATGAAAAAAAAAATTTGAAAGAATGGGACAACGAATTTAATGTCTACATTTAATTTGTTATTGGTAGAGCCCATGTAAACAAATCAAATTCTATGATGGGGTATGTTGTCCAAAGAATTTGACGACCCCTATCTTACTTAGTCTCTGTAAAATTGCTTCGCCCGTCCGCATCTACAGTATGCTTCACAAGTCTGGAGTCCGTACTAAAATATTCATTCAAATCAAAGTGAAGCAATTCAACGTAATTTTATTTATTTTGCCCCAAAACGACTTCCATGGGATGATCCTTATAACCTACCTCCCTACAGGTAGCGTTTCAAACTTCAACTTCAAACTCCAAATGATACCACATTCTTAGCGAAGACTTAATAGTGATATAGTTTTCTTTCAACAGCTTTTATCCGGTCCCTATCCCTGATCTGCTGCATTCCATTGCCTTTAACTTTCGTGTAGGTTCTGTTCAACTTATGTATGATGTGCGGATCTTTTACAAGTTACTTTATAAACAATACTCTGATTATTAGGAAATATTTTGCCCAAAGGTCCTGAATCCTTAAAAAAAAGTTACATAACAAAGAATTTCACTCACCTTAAAACGTAATTTTATTTATTTTGCCCCAAAACGACTTCCATGGGATGATCCTTATAACCTACCTCCCTACATGTAGCGTTTCAAACTTCAACTTCAAACTCCAAATGATACCACATTCTTAGCGAAGACTTAATAGTGATATAGTTTTCTTTCAACAGCTTTTATCCGGGCCCTATCCCTGATCTGCTGCATTCCATTGCCTTTAACTTTCGTGTAGGTTCTGTTCAACTTATGTATGATGTGCGGATCTTTTACAAGTTACTTTATAAACAATACTCTGATTATTAGGAAATATTTTGCCCAAAGGTCCTGAATCCTTAAAAAAAAGTTACATAACAAAGAATTTCACTCACCTTAAAACGTAATTTTATTTATTTTGCCCCAAAACGACTTCCATGGGATGATCCTTATAACCTACCTCCCTACAGGTAGCGTTTCAAACTTCAACTTCAAACTCCAAATGATACCACATTCTTAGCGAAGACTTAATAGTGATATAGTTTTCTTTCAACAGCTTTTATCCGGGCCCTATCCCTGATCTGCTGCATTCCATTGCCTTTAACTTTCGTGTAGGTTCTGTTCAACTTATGTATGATGTGCGGATCTTTTACAAGTTACTTTATAAACAATACTCTGATTATTAGGAAATATTTTGCCCAAAGGTCCTGAATCCTTAAAAAAAAGTTACATAACAAAGAATTTCACTCACCTTAAAAAGTATTTTTGACATCCTTAGATTAATCTTATTATTGAGGTTTCAATAACCTAAAGCAAAAGGTACTTTGGACCTAGCAGAAGGTCGTTGACACCTGATAGTTTGGGATCAGTAAAAATTTAGCACCAAATTAAACGATAAACGGCTTTTAAGGTATATGCAATAGTAACAATATCATGGAGTGGATTTATAAGACCTGCTAGTTTGGTGTAATTCGACACATAAACTACCTCACCACCAACGAAGTGTCTCCGGCCACAGTGTCTCCCTCTGAGAAAAGGCAGCTAGCTAATACCGGAAAACCCGAAAAAGTTGCTTCCAGTTTTTCTAACGAAATTCTCTGCTATCCTGGAACGTATTGTCTTGAAAAAGCTGGTGGAGATTTCGTTATCATCTCGAACTTGGGGGCCCTGAATATCCTCTTGGCTGGAGCACTATTGTCGATATAATCGAGACCAATTTTGTCGACGTGTTTCGGGGTTATATTTTGTTCTACTTTCATCCGTCTCGAACACAGAACCATTGAACAACTTTTCTTTGAAAGAGCGTAATAGAAACTATATTTTCCTAGCAGTTTAAGGGTTCTTTTCATCAGGAGTTTAGAAGCGATTTGTTTTGCCAAATCAAAGTAGCAACGCTCTGTCGGATCTTCACTTCAATTACTTCAACGTCATAGTTCTTCTTTTTATATTCAAGTTGTGTTGGAAAATGAATAAATTTTAGTCTTGCAATATTTTTCTAAATAAAATTCTCTTTGTATCAATTCACATATTAATTCTCCATTTCCTTCTAACTCAGTATTGAGAACAGATAAATATTCCAGAATATCTTTTTTTTTTTAAAAAGCCACATTGCGTTTTTTTGTTATGAACTCTAAGTGCTTCCCTGCTTCCTACGAATCCAAGTTTTTTTTAAGAAGGAGATGACTTGTTTATTTAATAGCCAGTAACGTTCAATAACTTAAACTTTACTTAACCAGCGAACACTTTTGTGTTGCAATATGTCAGAATAAGCCAGATCACATTCAGAATCAATAAAACTCCATAAGCTGTCGGTGCTAACGAGCAGAACGATATCTCATAAAATTAATCAACTTGACCAACTACTTCTTTCTGAGTTATTTTCCACAAGGGGCTGTCTGATGAATTATGCTCTGATAAGATATTTGATCTTCATTTTTATATCTGATTCTCTTTAAGAATCATTGAGGCTCCGTCAGTTGAGAGCGACACCATAATATAATAGCTAATGTTGGATTTTGTTAACAAAAATAACCTAATTCAAGTCCAGTTGAATAGGTACATAGGAAGTTATATTCAAAAATATTTGGCGGTCCAAGGATAGACCCTCCGCGGTCTTGTAAAATTTACCGCGATTGACCGCTGGTATAAACCAAAGGTCCTAGCGAATGCGATTTTGACTGAATTCCAAATTTAATATATAACCATGTTTTTCGTTTCTTCTCTGGCATTATCTACATATTTTTTTGTAACTTCTTCGTCGTTAATTATGTAAATATTCACAAGTAAACTTTCCTTTACTAAGGTACGAAAATAAATACTGTCATTACGCTTTTCAGACGCTTTTACTCGTGCTACATTTAGCCTCGATACTTCTTCTACTTCTTCTCTCCATTTAACGACGAGGTTATAATCAGGACTATTGAACATTACCCGCCCCCTTCACTGTATTCCTCCTGGTTCGCCTGTGGGGTTCGGCGGTTCGACCCCAAAATATATCGGCAGGCCTCCCGATTTTTAATCACTTTATCATTAAGGTCATTAAGGACAGCAGTTGCTGTCAATTTGCCCTCAACTTTTTGTACATTGTCCAGAATTGTGAACCGTATGCGAGCGCCGGACCCATAACTGCGGTGTAGCGCCTTCCTTTCAGCTTAGGGGACATTTTTAGGTCACAGTTTTCCTGCTACTTCATTCACCCTATGCTTACACGATGATTGATGTCGCCATCACCATCGTTGCTTTAGCTCGAGTTTTATTTTTAGCCTCGATTCTGTATTATTATATTTATTATATTTATGATACAATTATGGTTTTTATGTATCGAAAATAATTCCATTATATAGTATCCATCCATTAATTATATTAAAAATATAGGTTATTATTGTTGGGGTATCCATAACTACTTCAATATAGATGGCGCTGTAAGATTTAAGTGCTTATAAGTCGCCTCGGCCTTAGAATTAAGGAAAAAAAATGCCTTCACCTTTTTACGCCATGATCAACATATAATTTCAGCTTCGTAGGCCATACAGTTTCCGAGTAATTTTGGGTTAGGCAGGAATTTAGTGAATATACAGAAAATTGACTTGGCTAGTAGTATATGGACGATTGGGAGCGACCAATGATGTTAACGTAGATAATAGCTAATCTAATGTGCACATTGCTGTTCATGTATTCCTGGGTCACGTAACACAGTTTTATTGGGATCGTGAATGCGGGCATGAAGGGCTCTATGTTGTTTATCATATATGCGAGTTTAAAGTTGATGGCGCAATTATCAATGCAGGATTGGTCTAATTAGTCGTGTTATGTCAGAAGGCTCTTAAGAGTGCCAAATCCCATAAATTCCATTCACGTGAAAAACTCGAATCGAATAGGAGTCACACACAATTAGGCAGAATAATAGGCCACCGCCTAAATGCCAAAATCCCAATCATACTTGGGGATTTTCTTTGCTCTGCGGATACGTATAAATTGACCTTGATCATCGTTCTAACTTATTTTATTACAAAGACAGGAATATATTATCGCATAATTAATGCAAATGGTTTACTAAATTTGCACATAATTCGATTGATTATATTCGGAATTTTAATTAGAAAGGAAGATTCCACAAAGCATAAAAGGTACTATATTTTTCTACGCACAGCGAGCTAATAAATCGCGGTAAACAAACAAATTGTTTTTTATGCAAATTTGTCCACTCCAAAAAGTTGCCCGAAACAAAGAGAAAAAAAAAAGAAAACAAAAATCCTTGCCAAAAAATGAAAAAAATATAAGACTTCAACAATATGTTAATCAAATAATTTAAACAAACAAACATATTATATGTATGTATGTAGGTATATAGCTCCTCCGGGTTAACTCCTATACCATCGACATCCCCATACATACGATTAGAACCTCCTATTTTGTATTTCTTATAGATTCTTCTGCATAATGATTCTTCGTTTTATGTGGTTCTATAACTTTTACTCTATTGTTGTGGAACCATGCCTGATCGTCGTCAACAACAACGTAACGTACGACTAGAGATGCGTCACAAGAGGTTCTTGTTGTCGTTTTTTTTTTGTATTTTTTGCTATGTCCGCTCTCGTACCTTGTTTTCGTTTTCTAAAGAATTTCAATGGACGTTCTGATATTATGAGCTAAAAATCTGCGACGCATATTTTATGCTCTCGACGAAGAAATTAATTTAAATTTCCATCAACAGCATCATTAAAAATTATGATATTCAATGAGTTAGCTAGATTAGAATAGAACTCGATGAGTTTTGCAGAGTTTTTATATTTTGTGGTTTTGTTACCAAGAAGGGATAGAATAGAATCGTACGATGGTTTTTTATTTTATTTTGTTTTTTTTTTTATTCACTTTTTCACTTTCAGTTTTATTCATACGTAAATGGACGAATGAATCATAAAACATTCCAACTTAGTTGTCGGAAAGAGTGGTTCAAAACCGGTGGGAAACGCCTCCTATGGGTGGCATGACCCATGTAAGGAGACACAAGGAACACACAATGCAAAAAATACTAGCGATAACGTGTGCGGATTTTCCTTAGATTAAGATAGGATCGATCGCCTATTTGTAGATGAGGTATATGTAGCTGATAGTCCAGTCATCGGGCATGGTTTCAGCTCGCAAATCTGTGAGAACAAAGTCCAGTTAGGGTTTATATATAGATACTCCGTAGTATTTCTTAGCTCAGTATTTAATCTGCAAAATTGTTTGCACGTTGCCAGACGTTGTCAAAACTAGGACGGATATTCTCCCGGCGACTAGCAAGAACAGAAATGGTATTCTTCACCTGTATAGCGCTGCCATTTAGATCTAGCGCTGTCGTTTGTAGCAAATAGTGACTCAACGAACTGTGTTGTTATATAAAGTTTTAACAAGTGAAGAAGCCTTGCCGGCGTACCAGAGTTTCCTCAATTTTAAGGAGGTATACAAAAAATAGGAGTACACCTTCATGTCGCTCTACCCAAATGGTCTCCTCGTCGTCCTGCTTACGAGGACGGCTTTTCGTTTTGGATTAGATTTGCGATTAGATTAGAGACCGCACACTCTGGCCAAGCAAGTGCAAGTATCGGTATCGGTTGAGTTAATACCAATGATGACGATCGAATGATCGAAAACAATGTTCGTCGACGATAATGTTGTTTGATCTGCTTCTGCTAATGTGGTTGCCAAGCTCGTGCTGGTTTGCATCGGATGCTTGATGATAAGCCAGATCGTATCAGCATTGTATACGAGAGCAGCTGTGACAGCTCGTGTTGCTGGGCTTATAAACAAATGTACTGGTATCCAGCAGCGGGATTTATTGAAGCCAATATATCGTTTTGTGACTGTGGAGATGCGCCATTCGTAACTTGCGCACAGGACAGTTCCTCGCTTAAGAGTCGTCCTCGCTGAGGCGTCCAACTTTGAATACCGTTTTATGCGTCGTTCGCAGATTTTTTTCGTTATACCTTCCAGCCCTGAGTTTAAATGCTATAAGAAAATGAACAAAACTAAACGTTTGTCTTACGGAATATGTACAAGTTAATAATGCTGAATTTATGCTATCGATAAGTTTTGAAAATCTTTAATGACATCAGCTCCTATGTCGAATTACCTCTTGTAAGGCAGGAATGACACCTTTCATTCTATCACCACCGAGGTTGGCCCTCCAGAGAAATATGTTTTTCTTTTTTTTTCTTTTTTTATAATATACGCGCACTAAAACGATTTTGGATACCCTTATAATGAAGTAACACAGTCCGGCATTAGGAAAGTGAAGGATTAGGAAAAGGGAGATACCGATGCACGTTGGGTTTAAATGTATGTAAACTGTAATATGAGGGAAAAACAGAGCGTGGTAGAGCATTCCACATTCGCGTTGTACGGTTAAAAAACGAATCCTTGTATTTCACTGTACGTCCGAATACAGGCTTAAGGGTGAACTGATGTGCATTCCTAGTATGGCGAGTATTGCGGTTGAATTGCTGGAGTGGTGGAATGCAACTGGCAATTTCTGAGAATACTGTCATCGGCGAAGGAATGAATAGGATTAGAAGTAACAGAGAGGAGATAATTTATAAAAATAAGAAAGAGAGTCGGAGACAAAACGGAGCCTTGGGGAACACCAGCATTTATGTGGTAATTTTCAGACTTGAAACCGTCCAAAACAACTTGAATTGAACTTTTCGAAAGGAAATTTCGAATCCATTGGCATTTCGAATCACAAATGCACGCATTTTCGACAAGAGAGCTAGATGCCAAACTCTGTCAAATGCCTTTGAAATATCAAATTCACCATGGTGAATAGATTGGTTCCACTTTTCGGTTAGCGAAAACCGTACTGCCGGTCATTACGAAGTTTTCGGGATTCGAGATATTTCATAAGCTGACAATTTATCAGCCTTTCCATGAGCTTGGAAAGAAGGGACGTAAGTGCAATTGATCGGTAAGAGGAGGAAGAGGAAGATTCGCCTTTTTTTGGGACAGACTGGACAAATGCTGTTTTCCACCTTCTCGGAAAGAGCCCTGAAAAATGGGACATATAGAAAAGCTTACGCAGTGGTTTTGCCAGCGTGTCAGAACACCTCTTCAGAACGATAGGGGAAATACCATCTGGACCAGCGGATTTATGAATGTTGAGATCTTACCACTGTACGAGTGCGAAAATGAATGGGTTTCATAGAATATTCTACGCGCTCTAGTACAGGGGGAGATAAAGCACAATCTGGCAGCGTTGAGCTAGCAGCAAAATGAGCATCAAGCAGATTGGCTTTAACCGAAGAGCTGACAGCTGGGATGTCATTGCAAATGAGTGTCGGTATAGATGACGGGGCCGAATTTGTAATACAGTCACACCACGCGTTATTCCTAACAGGATAAAGTGTTTCATACCCAGGTGAATAAATTTGTAATCATATCGGCAGTGGCATCCACGTCGTTGTTGAGGAAGAACAACGACCAGTTAAAACTCCTAAAGAAAGCGTTTAAAGCTTCCCAATTGGCTTTCTCGTATTACCATACGGTTCTTGTAGAAGCTTTTTTGTAATAGAATTTAGTAACATTAAAACTATTAGCCTTCAAACTTGTGGTCTTATAAAAGTTATTTTCTAAACTATTGACTGGAAAATGATCAGCGAAAAATTAGATAAATAGAGATAAAATAGAAACTCTATCAACAAGAACAACAACAACAACAACAAAATCATGCATAAGCGTGCCTTTCCTAACCCTTTCCTAACCCAACCTTCGGAACGTGAATGATTTATCTCCTTTGAATAAGTGTTTGAACCCATAAAACGTTTAACAATATTCGAATAATAATTTGCGGTTTCAGTTGTATATTTCAGGCCGCCCCTAAATAGGCGTACATCAGCACGTGCCTACTCTAGCCTTGAATTTTACTAAACCCTGCCACGTGGATCATTTTCAATTTAAATATCGAACACGTCACACTTCTATGACTTAAATAGTGTAAAACTGGTACCTAATTTATTTGTCCGTTAGAAATTATGTAGATATTCGCTAAGAATTACTCATCTCCTTCCAATGAAAATTTCCAACGAATTGATTTAAAATAATTACTCAGCTTACTAAGTTATAAAAGTATTAAGCTACGCATTTTGTATTCAAATAATCCACAGACAGGCCAGAGTCATTCACCCAATCTATGACAAGATCCATTTTAACCAAAACAATTATTACGAAACTCCACAGAGTTTAATTCCATTAAAAAAAACGCGGAATCATCGTCCGTTTTGTGACAACAACCAGTCGGTTAAGTATCTTATGCAATGTAACAAAATGACATTCATCCGGTGTGTAGATCGATCGTATACCTGATGCCGATGCGCATCTCTTTCTTTGTCGCTTTGTCTGATCGCGAAAAACTAATTTACATAGTACCTACCTATGAGGCAATCTACTGGACCAGTTGTTGTTCCGTTTAGCAGTTTGAGTAGCTTTTGAGTTTAGGTAATTTTTAGACGCATGTCCCCACAAACGATGATGTTCAAAACTCCTGTCTAACACGACATGACCATGACCTGCTTGCTCTAATTAAGGGATGCACTCCATACATTCGAGGCGGAGCAGTCGACCATGCCGATAACGAGTGTTGAGTTAAAAAAAAATCCCCCGCGCCGGTCAATATTCACACTTAGCCTAACGCAGCATGTTTTTCATGAAAATAACGAGCTAGAAAGAATCGCGCGCAATTCGTCAGCATATTTCTATGAAAAATAAAAATAAATATTAAAAATATATACTGGCAACTCGAAACCATTTCAAGGTCAGTTGACTTGACTGGCCACAGGTAGGTATTTGCGTAGGCTTTGGCGTGCTGCTCGACATAAGCCATCGGCCACAATGATGGATTTGTTGTGATGACTATGTTGTTATTGAATCGAGAATCCGCATGTTTTATTATTATTATATATTTCAAACAGGAATTGCGTGCGAGACTTTGAGCATTCCGCAGCGAATGAAGACCACCTTTAAGTGTTTTGAATTTCTAGCGAAATCAAACCGCGAGTCAATGGCACACATAAGCGCTGTTTTGCTACCATATTTGGTTTTCAAATTGAAAACAGATGATTATTATTAAACTCTATCCAGTTAAGTGGTGATTTGTATCTGCGATTAGGATTTTATAGCTTGAATAAATAATTTTAATTGATTTGATTGACTCTTAATTCGTTTATCAAATCAGCTAAAGTTTCCGAGGGGTGCTTAACTTACTGTAGTTAGCTATTCACTTGAATCGGAATGACATTCATCATTGCATTCTTATGGAAAACTAAAGTATCTCTATTTGGTTAACCCTTTGCAAGATGTTTCATAACTGAATCATCAACATCAAAAATTACAGGCATTACTCCTTCCAAAATTTTAAAGTCATAATATGTATCATTAGGCCGAAAACTATAGGTTAGATAAAACAATCTCATTCTGATTTCTTACTACACACGATTTTATTCTAGTAATATTTAACTTACTATAAGTTCAATATTATATTACTCTGCATACCGCTTACGACAGCATCTAAAGAGACGAGCTGTATATAGCTATGTCTTATTGTGGCATCCCTGCCAAACTCGTCTGTCTGTGCAGGGTGACGATGAAGAAAGCTCGCTGCTGCACCAAGGTCGATTCAAACACTTCTTTAATATCAATGAGGTACAAAAGAGGTACGATCTTTCGAAAGTCTGTTCAATTACTTGCATATGCCCACGATATTGATATCATAGGTAGAACACAGCGAGCTGTCACTGGTGCATTTGCGAGTATAGGAACAGAACAGTTTAGCGGTAAACAAGTGCAAAACAAAGTATATGCCGTCAACAAGAAGGGACACACAAAGGGACTTTGTCTACCTGGGCTCTGCTATCACATCTGAAAACGACATCTCCTCAGAAACCAAACGAGAAATAAGGTTTGCCAATATGTAGTAAAGCCCATACCCGAAAAACTCCGTAATAGACCTTATAAGACTCCGTATATGACCCTTATAATCCCAGTCTTACTCTTGTTCTTCTAAAGCGGATGAAGACATCCGTGGTCGTTACCACTATGAGAGAAAAATCCTCCGTAAGGTATTTGCTCCTGTACGCGTTGACGGATTAAGGAGGAGACGACTCAACGATGAACTCTACGAGCTGTACAGCAACATCGACCAGATCAACAAGAACTGCGCATTGGGCATTTGAGAAAGCTGAGACATGTAGAGCGAATGAACACCAACGCTCCAGCCCGCAGAACCTTCGGCTCCAATGCGGAGAGACAACACAGTAGAGGAGGACCCTGCCTTAGATGGCGCGCAAAAGTGGAAGAGGACAATCTTGAATTGCGTAACTGGAGGCAGTTAGCCAAATACTGCGCTAATTGGAGAGGCTTAGTGGTTGAGGCCCAGATCCGCGGGTGGGGACCATAGTGCCGCCTTAATAAGTAAGTATATCTATTCATACATATATTAAAAATTAGAGTTTCAAGGTAAAGCCTAGTGTAATTTAGTTCTGTAAACTTGGTAAATTAATGAGTATATAAAACATTGTTGGTTTGCCAAAACCGATGGTTTTTCAAGGTCTTTCTTCTTCTGAACCAAAATAAATTGTTATCTTATGGATTCATTTTATGGAGTCATTTGCTTTTTTGTATAAATCTTCATGTACCACAGAATTTTCACAATACTGCTAATTGTTTACGTAACCCGGTTTGTAGATGCACAAAGATGTTTGGAGAGTCTATGCCTGCGATACAACACAGTCTCGGGCAGGCTGCTTCCAATTATCCAGACCAAGCGCTTTGACACAAAGGTTCGGTCTTCCTTATCGTCTTAAACCTGCGGGACGGGATTCAAAGATTCCCGTGGCTAGTAGTACATTCGCTAAATGTGCCCGAACCAATCGACGAATCGAACGTCGACTACGTGTTTTGGCTTTTTGCACTACATCCACTTCTTTGTACAGCTCAAAAAGTATCTTTTCCTCCATTCGCCCTCCTCGTATACTAGCAATATATAATTCATAGAATGTTTCTCTCAAACGAGTTAAGCATCTGCTGACAGTTCCATCACTCAGCACCATAGAGCAGAACTGGCAGGATCAGTCTTTTATAGAGCTTCCACTTCGTCAATTTCCATTTATTTTGCCAAATGAAGTGGCAGCGGTTTCCTACGGCAATTCCTCATTGAACCTCAACTAAGGTGGCATTCATGAAGTTGATGTTTACACCGATGTAGATGAACTCCTTAACTACGTCGAAATTGCTCTTAGTTCGTTAAAAGATGCATGTTTGCTTTTTGTTTGAATTCCGAGTTCGGCCATCGCCAAGAAGAGCCCTTGGGGATGAATACCATCATGTGCTGTTTTGAAGTGGATAAAAAGCTTGTCTGACTGGACTTGAAATTGGTTTGTCAATTCACGGATTTGCCCTAGTTTGCATGCATCAATTGTTTGATTCCAAACGTTAAAAAAGATTTGTTTAGAGAAAAAATCTCCGCTTCCCAGAACTTCAAACTATTGACCAGACATACCATCTAGAAGCCCTCAGCACTTAGCTCATTTGGTATATTCATCGATACTGATCTGCCATCGAAGTTTAAGGCATATGCATTATTATATAGGAATAAGGTCTTCATTGGCAAAAATTTAAGAATAATATCTAGTTATCTTAAAGCAACGCTAACTTACCTACCGAAGGAAAATACCATATGAAGTTACATATTTAAGATGTAAATACATATAAGGAACCTCTACTCGCTGGATGGTATCACCATTACAACGTTGAAAGAATTTTCAAAATCGGGCGAGTAGGTCGAGAGATTGCCCTTCACCCGACTGACGGCAAAACCTAATTTCTCCTTTTACAATAAATTGCCACATCTAAATCATCTAGAAGCTAAAATACTGCAATCAGAAATTCTATATTTAACGGTCAGACGGTACCTTCGTTCAAAAGTCATTGGGTAGGAGAACATCTACCAGAACATAGAACACGTCGCGGAGAGTTTCCAATAAAAAAAGGACGCTCATTCACCCAACGCCATAAGCACTTACGACCGCACCACGTAGGTAGATACCTAATCCGAAAGATAAACCATTTTGCATACTAAGTTCCGAGGCGATTAAAAGTTTTCTATCACATAACCGAGCAAAAGAAATTCATTCTCACTTATTCGACCAGCAGATATAGATAGATACGTTCCTATCCAATATGCAAATTATGAATATACAAGCATATACTCAATCGTAATCAGAAGTTAAAATAATCACAAGAACTATCCAGAATAGTCCAGACCACGAGTCTATATGCGTGGATTACAAAACTGAGTCACCTACACAATGTTTTTCCTTTTCTAGCAACACACCACCAGCAACGGAGGAGGTTATTCACATTTCGCGCTATTCTTCCGATGTCATCCTATACCTGCTTACCGTCACCATTCGAGTTCCAAGAACTGCCTCCTAGATCTGTTGGTAAACATAGCCATTAGGCGGCATCGGCATCCAATCATATGCATTGCCTCTGCCAACTGCCACCAACAATGAGAGTTCTTTACTCCTTGAAGTGAAAAGGCATTTCTCGACGATCAACGATGACCTGTTTCAAATTTGTCGGTTTGGGTTACTATGTGTGGCAAATACCCGCCAACCTATTATGATGCCATTGACCTTAATTTCTATTGATGGATGCAGATGCTGTGTGTCGGTGTGTCGGGTCGGTCTGGCCTGTCATGTGACTTTTGCTTTTTTTAGAACCCACGCCAGGGATACGAATTCCAGGAATAATTTTCGTCGGAATGTGATCTCCGCTTTCACAAAATTCAGGTCAACGAACCGATAGCGGTGGTTAGCAGTCCTTCGGTGCGATCCTTCTTCTCTTTCTAGGGCCAACAAGTGTTACAGTGTGATTGACCTTGGGTCGAGAATATTCCTTTATCCCGTTCGATGACCCCGTGGGAAATCGTTGGTGTTTAGTTTTAATGGAAAACTACAAATTTTTTGAACTAGCGTCGCTTTGGTTTCCATTTACGGGGCATTTGTCTTGAAAATAAAAGATTTCACAGTCGTTATTTTTTTCGTTTATCTGGAGTTTGTTTTTTGTACCTAACTACGGAGATATTTTAGAAATGGCGACGACCAACGACCGACGACGCCCCTGGAACTGTACACTAGTTGCATCCTTTAAAAAATGATGCAATAATATGGCGGCGCGTCGAAAGGAGGAAAGAGTATTGGATGCCACAGCACACGGAACCTATGAACCTATATAGAGATACATAGGTCAATGATCTTGCTGGGAAAGATCGTAGGCAGCAGCTAACTAGGAAATTGTGTTTCTAAAATAAATACGATCGGATACCTACTTAGACCTTCGTCGAATTTTCAAAATCAGTTTGAGTTTGAGGGATATCGACTTAGAGCGTGAACTTTACATAGATATACATGAAAAATGTTCGTGGAATAAGAAATTGGTTAAACAAATTCGAGTTAGGGGTGATTCTAGTTAGTCAGTAATAGAACTTACCTATTTTTCCGTGAAGAGAAAGATGGTAAGAAGAAGAAGGTAGTAGCTCAAGTTCTGCCGACTATCGTATAAGCTTAAAAGCAAGGAGCTATGTCAACGCTCCTAAAATACCCCTATCTGTTTTGATTTTGAAAAAATGCAGTCTGCTATCTACGGTAGCGCGCACACGGAAAAGATTAGATTAAATTTCGCAATAAAAAATACTCACCCAGGGGCTTGACGAAAAAATACTCACGGTTACCAAAGGCCCGGCCCGGAAATTTTTGTTTTTTTATTTTACATCTATCGCCAAGAAACGTGTTTGCCAGAACGTATACTAAAAATATACAATAGGAGCTAATTTTTACAAAAATAAGATATTATATACATACATTTTTCATTAATATTTTATTTTAATATTTTTAATAAACAAAAAAAAGTTTAAGTACTAGAGTTTTAAGACTATCCATACTTCTCAAATTAACCTTTCGCAACCAAAATTAATTTAACTTAAAGGATTGAAGGTACATACATACAATGGACAGTGAAACTGACACAAAGTTTTGCATATCCATGGCTGTGTCAAGTAAGCTAAGAAATTAAATTGCGCAGATAATGTTAATAACTCCATGATAATGAACTCCATTACCTAACTCGAAGTAAAATAAATCAAACAATGTTTTGTAGGTTTATATTTAAAGTAATTTTTTCTCAAAATCTTTACTTCCTACAAATGACTTTCTGACTTAATTTAAGTAAGAATACTTGACACAACAATGGAAATGAAAACTTCCTCACAGTTTTACTGACCACTGTCTACCTACAGATTCGAATATTCTTCAAATGAAAAAAATAGTATATTTGTTTTAAATTGCATGTTTAATAAAGTTGTACTTTTGGTTTGTAGATACACTCAAAACATTTTTTTTTTAAATTCGGGTTTTTAATATACTTAAAGAATTCCGAACAACTCATGTCAAAATGTATCTTTCAGTAGATTTCTGCTTTTACTAAATCGATTTTTAGCTTGTTTCTTCAACTTAATTCATAACTACCTTACTTAACGGGCTCCCAAACCGTGAAGAGTCCCTGCCTGAGACACGGCAGCCTCCCATCCTCTGCGATTCCGGGCACGCTGCTTCCAACACGATGATTGAGAATATTCCTTCAATAAATGCATTGCTTACTGGAATGCTTAATACATTTGACACAATTTCAGAAAACTCAACTACTAGGAGTATTTGAAAATCTAAACCCAAGCGTCACTACTCTTTGGATGTACATATTTGGAATTTCTCTCAAGCTTGATAGGATTTTATTATTTTCAGAATTTACCATTCCTGTTTAAATTTATGGTTCTCAAATTAATAACTTCCTGTAGTTTATCAATCTCGTCAAAAACGATTTTAAGTTCAGTAATATATAAGCATCCCAAATATTTTATTGGATTTTCATCAAATTTATAGAACTTTTCTAAATAGTCTAGCGTTCGTTTATATACTTCCAGATCATCTTTGGAGAATATCATTTGTGTGTTTTGAGTAAAGTGTCTTATGAAGACATGAACTTTAGCCTCAAAAAATGTTCCTTTACTTTGATTACTCCTTTCTAATTTATTCTTTAAATCTGACATTACATCATGTAACTCTTTAGAAGTAATAAACATTTTTTTCTAATATCAAAATCGACTAGCTCATGAAGTTCAAACAATGAGAAATAAAATATAAATGGAGTTCAAAAAAGGGTAGGCGAACTCATATTGGCATTTCGAAATTTTCTAAATAAATTGATTTTTTGGCGGATAGGGTCATTGTTTCTGGTATTCATATAAGTACAGCACATCGACAGCAGCCACAGCAAAATAGATCTCAAGTGAAATGTCAGATCGCAGTTAACTGCCAGCAATTACACAATTGGGCGTATTCTGTGCGTTTATTAGTTCTAGTAATTACACGGAAGTTTTTTGACATATAGGATAGGATAGTGATATAGATCTAGGTTAGTGGAGAAATTTTACAAAAAAATACGCCCGTTGGTAACCCTATTAAAGCCTCAGAGTGAAAATTCACAGCATGGAGTTTCAAGAATATTACGGTGTTGAAAGATATATTAAAGAGGAATGTTGATTATAATTTCTGATACTTAACTTATATGGTTTAGCTTAAGGCCATGACCATATGTTTGCTTTCGAGGATTCAATATGGATTTGGTTTTTTTTTAGTCTTTATATTCTTCTTTTTTATATTATAAATTTTCTTCTGCAATACATTTTACGTTTTCTTTTTTCATTAGACCCACTAGAGCGACATTGAAGCTACGATTCGACATTGGTCATTGGCGAAAAAATGGCGATCAATGCAATGACTAACATTGTCATTTTTGTCCCAAAATCAAATGACGGACGCTACGAGTCATTTAAAATTTTCCGTTGAGGTGCCATTAAATGGCGATCACATGGTAATGACATGCCTTATCAAAATGACAAATGTCACCTTTAATGAACAATGACGAAAATATAGCTATTGTCATTTAGTACGAATAAATGTATGAATATACGCGCGTATAAATATGAAAGCGCGTAGTTGCACTGCAAATGATCGCAGTTATGCATTTATGAAAGCGAGACCACCATTGGATGCATTTATGAATCTTATGATCAGACTTGCGCAAGCATGCATTTATAAAAGCACCCTATATTTTTCAAAATGCGTTGTAAGGAATAATTATGGTAGGTTAAAATTTAATTTTTCACATTTTTAAAAACTTTTAGAACTTTTGAGAGAAATTGAGTGGGCTTTTCGTTCGGTTTGATAGAAGGTTAATCCCACTAAAGTCTATTATGGTTCGCCCTTAAGAGTTGATGCGATTTCTAACGAAATCTTTATTTGGCTGGCTGGCAAACTTTTACAGCTACAATTGGCCTTCGAAATTTTCAAGAAATATCAAAGTTTATACATTGTGACAAAAAATGTTCTAGGAATGAACAACTAGCTCGAAATAATATCGCCACAATAAGCAGTTTCAGAAATAGAAGAAACATTGAACTCATTTGTGTTCTCATCTCACAACAGTTGTAGGGCCAAACTAAGTCAAGGCCAGCGTGTAGTTGCAGACCTCACACATTCATTTTATTGACGATGTAATGATTAGACTTATTGGAATAACACTCCTCCCATTTTAATGCGTTGCCGAGATGAGGCTTTATCAAAGTGACATGGCACCCTTCAATGCATTCAATGCATCACTACTGATCCGCCTGTGGGGTTCCCCGGTTTGACTTCATAAAGTATCTGCAATATCCAATCAAATACTGGTGTTGCTGCATCTGTGTGGAAGCTTTTCGGACTTGTATAGGAACGTTTGGTTGACATTGCCTTTTCGACAGGTTCGTAGGTTCATAGACTAGTCCCCCTTTTGAACATGGCAACCATTCCAACTGAGCTGCTCGTGCTACAATTTTTTCCAGATGAATTTACGGAACTTATAAATGCTACCCATTCTACTTGCAATAAATTATTTACTTTATTCGAGTTAGGAATCGAATTGCTAAAAATGCTAGCAAGAACAGTGCGATCAAATGAAGTAAGTTTGGCGCACAAAGTATTTGATAAAATAGGAAGTAAAGACTGCTTTTTTTAAAGGTTGGTTTTTCGAATAGAGATAAAACTGAAATTTTGTGGTCAAATCTAGCAACTCTAATGTCATTTATGTTCAGATTGGTTTGCCATTTCATCATCATACAGGTTAACAAATGAACAACGCTTGCAAATCGTGCAAATTTATTTCGAAAATAATAGTTCGCGAAGTTTACCGAAAAAATGTTGTTCAGTGATGAGGCTCATGCTACGTCAACAAGCAAAATTCCCGCATTTGGAGTGAAGAGAATCCATATGAGACCCTTCAAACCCCATTACATCCACAAAACCTGACAGTTTGGTGTGCTCTATGGGCTGGTGGAGTCATTGGGCCATACTTCTTCCGAAATGATGCTGAAGAGTCAGTTACCGTTAATGGAGACCGGTATAGAGCCATGGTAACCGACTATTTTGTTCCCGAATTGGAAGGCATGAATGTGAATGAGATGTGATTCCAACAAGACGACGCTACATGCCACACAGCGCACGTCACAATCGATTTATTGAAGGAAACATTCGAACAAACCAGAAACTTTAGGGGACTTGGAAGTCAACATTGGTAGCATTATTGTCGACAAATAGCCCCAAATGCTTTAAAAAAGTGGTTGAAAATTGGAACTCTAGACTTGTCTTTATTCGAACCAGCCGCGGCGGCCAAATGCCGCCATTTTAATTTTAAAACACTAATGGCATAAAATTATCCTTCCAATAAAGCCAAATTGATGAACAGTAAAATTTTTTCTTGTGTTTTATTTCAATTCGAAGTTCTATACCTCTATAAAAAACTCCCTTTATAACGAACAAAAACTTACTGGCGTAAAATGTATTGGGCAAATTTGACCCACAAATACATGTGCATAATTTTCTATTTCAATTGGCCCTGTTGTCCCACCATATTAAATAATAGATATTCATCCTTTTACCCCAAACAAACAAAATTGTTCCCTCTTCAACACCCTCACTCACATCAAAAAAAAATTTTTTTTAAATACTTCCAAGCATGGTCAGCGGGCTCACAAAATTCCACAACATAATCGAATCATAGCATAAAAACAATTTTTTTTGCGCCATCTTACGGTGAATAACCCACACCGTCGAGGTCATCCAATATAGATACAAGTAGGTATCTATCTATCCAACTTTTTGTCCGCTAACGCAATTATCACAGCTCGTTCCATTCCAAAAAAACACGTAAATAAATTTTTGGGTGAGGTGCTAGAATGTATCTCATTTCATCTGGGTCATTGTACACCCGGATCAGCCTTGAAATCGCATTTAGTTCTCCCGCCCCTACACCATCTCTCCGATGGCAAATAATCGTCAAATCCAAGAACCATGTTAGAATTTTTCGCGAGCCCCAAAAGTGTTTTCCTTGTATGTAAATTAATTTACGCAACTTAATTAACAATAAACATTCTGCCGGACCACGCGGTGATGTAAATTTATTCGCAATATTGGCTTGGTTCGCAAAAATCGTAAGAATCTCAAACTTGTTTACGTTTTATTGAATAGTTCATTCATCGCGCAAGTCTTCTATGGCCGGCTTCAAGCTGCGTAGTTAAAACATTCCACCTAGCCGCCATCGTCTCTGTCTCACCTGACTGTCAGTCGGTGCGGTATATGAAAGTGATGGTGGCGACACGACGGTTCTCACGACCGTAAAATATGGAAGAAAAAAAAAACACAAAAAAAAAACTATCGCTTTCTGTACCGATAGCTAGAAGTTGATGGCAAAGTCCGGTGAAGCTGAAGTGCGACCGCCCTGAATTGATTACTCCCATTCGAATGCCAGACCACTCTTATTGATTGAGGCTACTCGTAGATATTTGAATAATCTTCAGTTCGGCAACTGGTGCCGCTTAGCATTTGTTTTTGTTCGCACAATCTGTTATGAGGATCACGAAGAGATCTTGTGTAGTGTTCGCGTTCGTGGTACATTTTCGTCTCACTCTGGCCGGGAAGAAGGAAGTGAAGTTCAATGGCCGACCTTCTATCCTCAATTGAGTGGCTCTTATCAGATCTCTAACGCGAAGTCAATGACCGACAATCGTGACGTGCAAACTGAATGCTATGCGGAAATCGTTTGGGGAATCAAAATTTGCTGAAGCACCGCAACGATTTGGCAAGACGTTGATAGTGTTAGTTTTTTGAGGTAAAGGTATTTAAGATGTTTATGGGGAGAAATTTCAATGAATGTAGAATTTCTTCTTTAGAGGGTTCGGCGGAAAAACTTTAATTTCTTATTATTATTTTTTAAGTTTGAAGTCTTTAGCCAATCAAATGAAAATTGAGCCTGATGACCTATATGGGTGGATGGCTTTAATATAAATTTAAGTCCTATGAACACAGCGAATCTTGTCTGGTTCCCAGGTCTTTTGGACCCGAAGCTGCCGACATCGGTAGTTTTGTCTTTCATTGATACTTGTGGTTTTTTGTGAACACAAGATTCGGTGGGGCGACTGCGATGGATGCAGGCAGACCAAATTACTGCACCCGGACATTTGCAAAAAGTCTGCGTCTTTCCTTTTATCCCTCAAAAGAACCGACTGCAGGCTGTTAGTAGGCGTCTTTTCGAGTAACCAAGCTTGAGCTACACCACCACCGGTGAGGAGGATGACACAGCAGAACGATTTCTCTGCAGTTGCCCGGCCCTTGCTTGCCTCAGGTGGCGGATTTTCGGGGCTGACGTGGTAAGTGCCGATCATGTAAGCTCTTCATCACTATAGCTCCTTTTCATGTTTTTCTCGAAAGACGGGAAAACTAAGTACATCAATGGAAGGTGTCTGCATGGTAGCTCAATGGACCAGTAGTTGTGTCTGATCGCTTCACCAGATAGTAGGAACCTCCGACCAACAAGAGAAAAGGAAAAAATCAAGTCCTTAAAGTCCACAGGAGATAATCCCTATATATACATATTTACGAATTTTTTTTAGATGTGATCTATACTCAATAGTATTAAGGGAGGTGTTTAAGTGTCATGCGATAAAAAATTGGTACCTCTTTGTTCACTGAAACTATAGGTTTCTCAGGAGTAAGGCAGTAAAAACAGACGATCGGTGGCACATAAATAGGGGTGTGTACAGTCTATCCAGTAGTGATTCTGAAGTAGTCTAGGGAAACTCACAAACGGATTAGCGAGTCCACCAGACGGTATATACCAGCTGAAACACCCAAATAAACAGACAGGCTTGACACTATCGTTACAATCCAAACAAATGGACGGTCTGTAGTGTTCAACAAGATGCAGTGATTTAAACTGGTGTGAGCGCCACGAGGTAAACAAAACAATATCGCCGGGCGATCAAGTGCCCAAGAGGCAGATGTGAGCCATTGAGGATCTGCATTTGCCTAAGAGCCAATCAACTCTAACGACAATTGCGCTCGATGTCGGTAATACATGGCAGGGAGGCATGATCGATGGGGAAAAGAATTGAATGAAAAGCTACGTCTTTGGTACTCTGTCGTGCGAGAACCAAGGAATTATAGGAGGTGTGCGGGTGGACGGTCACATATACGCACCGTCAACATCGAACAGACATACATTATATGAAAGGGCCGACCACCCAACAAACAAAATTCACAACAAACAAGTTCCCAACAAGGCACGGGAACAAACATTTACATCTTGGCGATTGCACCAAACCGAACGCCGACAGCACTAACAAAAAGTACACCGATTTCCACGGTCTAGTCTCAAACCCGAGACCGATCCATATTAGTATAATACGAATTATACTCTGTTCAATATGAATCGGCAGTACACGTCTTATGGGGATCAGAAGGGTGCCATATTTTTGCGCCATACTAAATTGAGAGAAACCCCTCTTTACCCGCCAGTGAATTTCCAATTTGTTTTTATTTCAAAGGGATCAGGCATACTGGTAACCTTTAAAGACACGGCTTTTATCTTTATCACGGCTTAGTGGTGTGGAAAAAGATAAATTTGTTTTATTTTTTATAAATGAAACAATTTAAAAGAAAATTTATATCTTAAAAAAAAACATGGTAACCCCACATAATATTTTGAAGGTTTTTTCTGATTTTAAATAATTACTACGGAAACCCTGTACTGCCAATTTATGTTGGACAAAATATAGGTAATAATAAACCTAAACCCTTCGCAGTGGAGAGGGAGTGAGTAGTCTCTTTTGACAGGCGTGGTTCTCAAGTTTTTTTTTCCTTCCGAGTCAGTCGCCATTAAAAGTTGAAGGATGCGTTTGCTATAAAAGGTCTACTTTTCGAACGGATGTTCTGTGATCGCCACCCAGTGCGACTTCTGAAAACGCTTAGATTTAGCACCGTTAAGCATAGAGCTTAACCGAAAATAAATTTTAACTTGGGTCACTACGTTCAGAAAAACCGCGAGTTTACCCATCAGATCACCTGAGAACATTTTGAGGAAGTAAAAGCTTTAATCATTCACCTTAAAATATAATTTGTTGTGGAATTTCCTTAGTTGAGACTGTTGGTTCGTGGGTGGAAAACGAAGTCGTAGTGACAGTTTGTGAACATGTTAGACTTTTTTTTCCCACGACTTTACGAATTCGACTAAAAGTACATTTGGTTTCAACAGTTGGCTGTTATATAAGCTCAATTTTCTAAATCATTGGTAGGCAGCCTTTTTCTTGTGAAAGACTATGTAGGTAGTGACTGATTTTTATGACTACATGAAAATTACACAAATAGCGCTGTAGCGCCGTTTTGATGCCACCACTCATGAGGACCTTAGGGTAAGGGGTATTGGGTATGTGATCTCAGATCCTACCACTGGAATTAAGAAAGATTATGATATCATTGGGACCCATGCCCGGAATATCGGAAAGTTCGTCAAAGAATGGTATTCCAAACGACCGGCGACTAGCCTTAGCCAGAGCGAGCCATCCGCATAGGAGGTTTTACTCTCATTTTTACACTCATTGGCATTATTGCAGTTACGGCAATGAATGTTGTGGGGTATGCCGAGCCGATAGTGGCCTGTACTAACAGCCACCAGTCTAGCGACATCAACACGCGTTTTGTTTATGAGGTTTTGGGTTCTAGATTTGTTATATTTCGGCCAAGTCTTCCTAGAAGTGACGCAGTTCGTCAGATTCCTTCACTTAGACTCCGCCTTCGATATGAAGTGTGAGGATATTTATTTTTTCACGAAGCCAATGGGGAAAGCTTATTCTGTTCACTATGTTCCCGTGCCCAGGAACCCAGATGAGAGAAATTCTAAACCGGCCACCTACTCTAGACAGTATCTCTTCGCACTCCTCGACAAGCTTAGACGTAGTCCTGGCTGAGGATAGGGCCTTGATTGCGGCTTGGCTGTCGACGAAAATTAATATGTTTGGATTTGTTGTGGTGTTATTTAAGAGTATCTTGCCTGCTTCCCTAATCCGCCTGGAAGACGCTAGACGAGTTCGGGAGCCGGAAGGATAAGGACGTGTGTAATTCGTCTGAGAATACGCCCGCTCCCACTCCACAGTCCTTTTTGGACCCGTCAGTGAAGATGGGTATAGCAGATTCGTCAATGACAGTTCCTGCCTCCCAATCTGACCTAGATGGAAAGGCAGAAGTGAAGGTTTTCTGAAAGTTGAGTTTGGGTATAGTGTAGTCAGTAGATAGTGCTTCTACGTTCCTTGGCAATAAATCTAGGATATTGAAGTGCCCGTATGTTCTTGCGAAAGGATGTCTAGAATCAATCCGTATGAATTGACCGTAGGGCTCCCGCGCTTTCGATTGCAGCCGTTCTCTGGACTCAGCACAGTGTGGTGATATTGTAAGCTTTTCTTTGGGCGGGCCACCATACCAGGGTGAGAATTGGACGTACCACCGTCGGCCGTGTACATCCAAAGAACCATCTTTGTTTTAATAAAATTCATTGTTGAACGCAGATCCGCATAAATTTTTTGATGTTAAACTTTGAGTAATTGTTTTACATTCTTGTACGCTTCCAGAAGTTTTCCTCTGTACCCAAACTTCGAACCTTGCAGTACACATAACTTCAAATAGCAGCATTTTGAACCTAACTTCAGCTCTTTCCTACCCCGTAAAACTGGACAATAAGGTACAACCACAGTTCCGTTGACCCATTGCCATGACCAACAAAATTCACACAGCTTATGATAACTGCAAATATACCTCGTGAATTGCCCAAAAGGTTCAATGAAATTCGTTATCAACATTTTACGAATTTTTGCTGTTGATGATATTTTTTCGGGTGCATCACCGCATTTATTGTTTCAAAAAGTTCTTTGAAAAAATGATCGTTCAATACTCCTCCTCTCTGTTTGATAGGTTAATGAATTGCATCTAACTGGGAAAAAAAAGTATCCGCCCAAAAGCGCGCTCGTATGTCATCGCATGGCGAATTTGTTTATATTTTTCTACTCAGCCCTGCTATCATTTAAAGATTACATTCAAATGATGAATATGCAATAGATACATACATACCTACGTTTTGTCTAGGTATGTACATGTATAGCAAGCCACCTTCAATAAAAATTACCTTCCTCTGATTTGATATGTATTTTATTTGTTTACTTTAAATTTGAAGTGTCACTTATGAAAATTAATATTTTCCCATGAGTTCAAGTACTGATACGAAAGTTCAACTTCACGTCACGTAGCTGGCTGGAATTGCAATATTTTGCTGACAGCGTCAAATGGAAAACCTATTTGCAAAATCTTCCACCTGGGTAAAGTATGAAACGCACTAGTGTTCGTCGGTCATTCACTTTATGGACGATTATTGCACTTTAAATATGGAATCAGTTTTTATTTTTGTTTGGAAAAAAAAGAAGAGTAGATATAATGTTACATACTTCAGTATCCGCAAAAAAACCGCCTATATTTCCAACTGTATTTTATTCACACGGTTATAAACGGCAAGAAATGGGGTTTCGTAAACGTCTAGACGATTTTCCATAAATATTGGGGAATATTTTTTTCGTGTCATATGCCTCCGAGAGGCCAATAACATGACAGTGTATCTTCTATGCAATTTCATTCACTAAGGCCGTTCTTTGTTTTTGTAGGCTGCGGACAAAGAAAAATATTTACAAAGGCTGATTACTCAGATTTTGAAATCTTAGCTCATTAATTAATTCAATCGCTCATTTGATTAGAGGGTGATATGTAATATTAAATGGGAGGTGGTTGAGGTTTAAGCTAGGCACATGTTTCGTTATCGTATCAATGAACATTTTCTGCATCGAAATACTTCACTATTTAACTTTTATTTAAATTTAGATTTAAATTAGCTAGTTAGTTTAGTTAGAAGTGAGCTAAAAGTTGTGTTTTTTAATATTTCACTAGTGCTGGAGCAATTTTTGGAGAGTGGAAAGAAAAAAAGGTAATGCAGGAGGAAAAACAAAGTGAGGCAACGCATTCCACAAACGTGCACCATGAATGACTCTGTATATTTGACAGTTTGCCCTAAAAAAAGGCTTTAGAATAAACTGATGAG
This sequence comes from Ferdinandea cuprea, assembly GCA_963576555.1. NCBI lineage: Eukaryota > Metazoa > Arthropoda > Insecta > Diptera > Syrphidae > Ferdinandea > Ferdinandea cuprea. The sequence goes on along the minus strand of OY754958.1, from coordinate 142,566,840 downwards.
CATTCAATGAAGTACGAGTATTGCGGTAGATATATTGAAAGGGCGGAACGCAATTAGCAGTTATGGGTTCACCTAATCAGAAGGGCCAAAGAATTTATTGAATCGGAAGAGGAAACCACCTTACATTAATGTACTTAGTTCTCCCGTCTTTCGAAGAAAAACGAGAAGGAGCTTCAGTGATAAAGAGCTTAGATATTCGGCACTCACCACGTCAGCCCCGAAGATCCGCCACCTGATGCGAGCATAGGCCGGACAACTGCAGAGAAAGTGTTCTGCTGTGTCATCCTCCTCACCGCAAGCAGAACAGGTAGTGGTGTCGCTTAAGCCCAACACATTTAAGTGTTTAGCAAAAGCTTGGTGGCCTGAAAGAACGCCTACAAGCAGCCTACAGTCGATTCTCCTCAGAGATAGAAGAAAAGATGCTGACCTTTTGCAAATGTCCGGGCGCAGTAGTTTGGTCTGTCTACATCCACCGCAATCGCGCCATTGAATCTTGTGTTCACGAGAAACCCAAGAATCGATAGACGACATGACTAAAGATGCAGGCAGACCCAACACAGGTTCGGTTCCTGAGAAAACTTCTTCTGAACCTTGCCTAGCAAGCTCATCCGCAAAGACACCAGCACCAGACCCCTGCCCGGTTTTGGAGCCATCCGTGAAAATACGATGGCATTCAATCCATGGGTCAGAGTCTGACCGAAGCCATTCCATTACCTGTGGAAAGTTGACGTGGTAGTTTTTTCGTAGAAGGATTTCTGGTGTCATTGCATCAGACGGCATATCCATAAGACAGGGGTCAAAGGATAATACTCGAGCAAGTTCTTCAAAATTCCAGTGCGCATGGTACCAAAAACCACCTCTCTTTAAGCGAAAGATGGTTTTTAGCGTTCATATATATAAGTATAGGGGAGGAAGATTCATCAAAGCATCTAGAGCAGAGCCCGGGGTGCTAGGGAAGGCCCCGGTGCAGCCGAGACAAGCCGTTCTTTGGAGTTTGGCAAAAGAAGCAGTAACATACCAAACAACTGATGCGTATGAGAGTAGCGGTCTCATCATGGCCGTATAGATCCAAAGGACCCGTTTTGGAGACAAGCCCCATGTCTTACGAAAAGCGCCTTTGCACTGCCAGAAGGTCGACAGCGCTTTATCCGTTTTCGATTCGACATGTTTGGACCATAGAATCTTTTTATCAAGGATTACACCCAGATATTTGACTTCATCGGATATAGGGATGGTGACACCTTTAAGCACGAGATGGGACAGGCCAGTGATGATAATCATTCTCGTAAAGAGAACAACCGTGGTTTTAAGAGGATTCACTGAAAGCCCATTACTAGCGCACCAGACATCGATCAAATCCAGGGATCTCGCGCTTGAGAGCAGACAGCCCCTAGATTTGAACCGACAGAAAGAACGGCGCAATCATCCGCATAAGTTTGAGTGTAGTTTTCAGGAAAGTTGAGAGCCGTAAGCAGAGAGTCTACCAACATACACCATAGGAGGGGAGACAGAAAACCACCTTGAGGGCAGCCCCTATTTACCCCTGTTATGATGCACTTGCCACAATCTGCATCCGCTACCAACGTCCTGTATATTAGCATTGCTTTAATCCACAACACCAATGTTTCATCTACACCATGCTGTCTGGCTGAGTTACACATACTGTCAAAGGTAGCATTATCAAAAGCACCCTCAGTATCAACGAAAATGCCCAAAAATTAACACAAATACTCAGTATGGAAAGTTCTTCAGTTTCATCGATGCAAGTATCATTCATGGATAATGACGTACTGTCAAATGAAAGAAGAATGCGTTCAGGGACGAGAACTCTGGCACGAATATGAAAAACTGAGGTTAAAGATAGTAAGCAGTAATAAAAACGAGGAAGAGAATCGGATACAAAACTGACCCTTGGTGAACACCACAATTTATGCGATGAACATCAGTTAAAAGACTTCTTGCCCTGAACGCCATTAAAGGAATTTTCCAATCCATTGAATAATAGACACATCGATCCCAAAAGCACGACAAAATATCTTGATGCCAAACTCTGCCAAATATCTTTAATATATCAACTGCAACAATCTTCGTTTCACATTGGTTCTAATTTTGGATAAGAAAGATCAATCAAGAAATCACCAGTGGACGTTTTGCTTCAAAAGCCATACTGCGGGTCATTCAAAACATTTCGTAGTTTCAGATATTTCATGAGCTAATAGGTGTTTCAATGATTTTGGAAAAAAAAGGACGGGACAGATGGAAAAGCTTGCGCAGTGACTCTGCCAGCGTAATTATTGAGGTTATAAGCATCCTGACCAGCGGATTTGTGAATGCTATAAGTTCATTGAGTGCTCATGCAACTGTGGAAACGGAAATGCCAATAGAGGTGGAGCTGGAATGTCATAGTGAGCGATAGTTGGGATAGGCGCCATGTGGTGCAATTATAAATGTTTTTGATAAAGGAGCAAAATTGAACTTTTTGGCTTAATTTTTGAGCTTAACATTGGTGTTGATTGGTTTTGGTTGGCTTTAAAATCACGAAAATTTGACTTATGCTTTTTGACTTTATGCACGGCAAGCTCTGATTCGTCACTAATTCAGCAGTGAGGTTTTAGTATTGAGTGAGCGTTTGAGAATTTTCAATCCAATTAACTTTGCTTTTGTTTTAAAAAAAACAAGAGTAAAACCTCCCGCCAGTCTCAATTGCCTAACAAATCTGATGAATATTTCAACAGCAACCTCCTTAAAGGGTCTCATTAAAATTGTGTTAGGATTATTTTAGCTATTTTTGAGAAAAACAAAATATAACAGATTTAATCCAAAAAACCAAATGCGCTGACTTTAAAGGCTTGGCCACATTAATAAAGCCAAGGAAGAACATTTTTAAATCATAGTTTCCCGGCTTGGAAGTCAATAACGACAGAACTTTCGTTTTAAAAACCAAGCCTTTGCGGTTTGCAGAAGTCTTAATTTGGATAAATAAAAGCAGATCCAATACACTCACTAAAGTCATATTGAGGATGGAATTAAATTCAATTCTGACTTTAGAATAAATAATGTGCACGACTGAGTCATACGAAACTTTTTCGGTACATGAGATGAGTATTTGAATCGCTTCCAAAAGAATGGTAACATGTGATCACAGAACAAATTTATTTAACTTTTTACTTTTTTAGTTTTGAAAAATTAGATTTTTCTCAAAAACAGCATTTAGATTTTGATTTAATTTCGCACATTGGACAACTTCTTATAGTTGTTCAAAATGCAAAAATTGATTGAAATAATATGAGAAGTTTTTGAAAGAACCAATTTAATTTAAATTCAAGAACAAAAATTTTTTTTTTCAAAAATCTTAGTGAGCAGATTTTTTCAACACAACATTGTAAAAAAAACAGTAAAATTTTCCGTAAATTCTATTGTTAGTTTTTGAGATAATTCTTTGAAAATTTGATTTGTTTTGGTTTTTTGTAAGCAACCAACCACCCACCCAACCTCAAGTATCCACAGTAAAAAGGCCCAAATCCTTGAAAGCACTTTCGAGAAAATTTGTGATAAGTGTTTTCGCAAAAGAATTGTATGGCAGGTACCGTTATTTAAAGTGACAAAGAAAAAAAAGAAAAAAAACGCTGAGAAATGTTACTCAAAAAAAACTTATATACGAACTTTAAAGCCAATCCGTCCAACCGTTTCTCCACAGACAAGCAGACAGACGGCATTGGCGAACCCACTTTTTTGGGGGGAATTCTCTATAGTCATCCCTATTACTCAGTTTGAGTTCGAAAATTCCGCACGATAGCAATAACTTTCTCTTTACTATACTAAAGGCATACTGGCTGAGATTCGGCAATAGTGTTGGTTCAAAAATTGTTATCCATTGACATATATATAGTTCTAGGCGATGGGCAGATGCTTGTTTGTTTGTTAATTGCATTTAAGACTGTTTTGTTAAATCACTACGACAGGGCATCACCTTGCTGAAATCGAGTGCAGGTTTGGAAGAGTTCAGATGAGCCACTGTTAAATTGTACGCGTGTTTTTTTTTTTCTTTTTTTTGAGTCCTGGAACTAGTGGTTGGGCCAAAACCCGAAGTCTGTGGCCCAATATTGACATCAAAAGATGAAAGTCTCCAGTCTCTCCTAGTCCAGAAACCAAAGACGGTGCTCGTCATATTAACCAGATGCTGTATCTTTGGAAATATATTTAGAAGGCAGAGAGTCTTTGCAAATGATTTCTGCCGAAGCTCGAAGGAGATTTGTTTTCCACATGTCCTTACGATCCATGTCCTTCTGAGTGAAATTTCACTTGGTCCAAAACAGCCTTCTAACCTGTACCTAGAAAAAGAAACAAAGACCCTTAAAGTTTGGATTAGATTACTTTCGTACTTACTGGACGAAAATGTTTTTTTGTTTCAAATCGTGTGTGAGTTCTCGAAATCATCCCCACCAATTTTCAATTACGCAATTAAACATCACATTCCCTGTAAAATGCTAACTTCACATTGAATTTGAATTAAGAAAACATTTTTTATTTAAAAAAGAAAAACACTATAACAATCGCTTCGATGCGTGTGCACTCTAATCAGTACTAAAATATTATAAAATGCAAACGGCGCCGCTCGGAATGGTTCTCGAAAAGACGCACATAACCGATGGAGTTATATAAGTAAAAGTTTATCAATAAGAAATATATAAATTATTTGCTTATTATTGCATGAAATTTTCAAGGGCAGTGGGTTCTTTTTTTTTTTGGTTAATCGTCCAATTAACCTGTGAACTTAAACTGGACAACATAATGGATTTGCAAACTATTTTTGCAATGCGAAACAACGCATTTCATCCTATCAAGGGGAATAATTGTCGCAAATCAAATTCATCTGCATGCATGGCGAGCTCTAATCTTTGTTTTGAAATTATTATATTTACTCTTAATCAATGCCAGTTGGTTGGATGATGTTGGTTTGACGCAAATCATCACGAGATTTATCAACTTCTTGAGAAGATCATTGAAGTCGCTTTGTGGTGCGTTTTGGAGGCACGTCACAATGCTCTTGCTGGAATTAATTAGATTTTGCATTTTGATTTGGGTTTCGACTTACATTTCGATGTAAGCCTAATCAGCAAGTGGAAGTTGTAGTAGTTACTATTACTAATCTAACGAGATAATGCGCTTCAAATCGCGACTAATAGACAAGTGGTGTTAAATTGCGTATCAAATTGGAAGAGATACAGTTAGAGGGAATATAATCGAAACTGCGAAACTAAATTAATTTGCACAAATATTTATTTATTCATATTTTGCTTTGTTAACGGATTAGCTGTGGAACAGAGACTAACTTGCATCTATTCGTGTCTACGAATATATACGAATCAGTGTTCTTAATTTGTGCTTCAGCAATTACTACTAGTTGATACATAAAGTTGGAACTAAATGACTAAGCGAGCTTAGTTTCAGAGACCTTAAATAGACTCTGCCTCTAAGAATCCCAGTGAAAATGGATTGAAAGGTGATCTTTGACACATGGCTACATTCATGTAATTAAATGCATTCGGTGATTTTTAAGAAACTTTGAATAAAAGTGACTTTAATGAATTCAGAAAAACTTATAACCTAGAAAATGCTTTAGTCTTTTATTTGAAATAAGTCGTGATATATTTTTAGCTTTCTCGTAAACATTAGTATACTAAAGAAAAAGTTATTGCGAACGTGCGGAAATTTCGAACTCAAACTGACTGAGCCCTCAGCTTTGAGACGACAAAAAAGATCGAATATCCGTTTAAAAGAACAATCAGAGTGCCCGACATCGTAGGCAGGATGAATGGATGCCGTATTTTGGAAAAACGCACTTCACTAGGCAACCATAGTAAAGTAAGTAATAACAGTAGGGTAGGCTAGTGGGTGCCCTTGTGACGGCAGTCACGACTCACTTAGACCAGCAAGTTTGGTCTCTGCGTCCTTTGGGTATCTTCCTCAAAACAAAAACACCTGAAAGTGTACAAGAAGAAACCGCTGTTAGAGGCTTAAAGCGTCACACTCTTAAAACCATCCTGATTTGTATGCAAACCTGAGAATGTTTTTTAGCTCTACTTTGCTTACATCCTCCAGCTCATCATAGAAGTAACTGCCGACCGTCATAAACGTTATGCTATTTAGGACTGGATATTCGCATAACAGGTGACGAACAGATTCAATGTCTTCAACGTCCCTGCAGCTACTGCAAAAGTCGTTTTGCATTATGCTCAGCCATTCCGCATGTATACCCATAGCACAGTGTCCCGTGAGAACTACCGTTAATAATCGGATATCCTTACGGCTTAGACCGATCATAAATTCTGCTCTATTTTTGTTAACCGCTGGCCATAGCTCTTTGGTGTGTTCGCACGCGTCGATTTGTATCTATCGTAGGTTAGTTTTACTCAAGGACTCAACGAAGCTAAGCGGTGTGTTTATTTGTTCGAATGCCAGTGACGTGTTCATCTCCGACCCCGAACCTGTTAGCTTGCCCGCTTCTTCGTTTCCCGTGACATCAGCGTGCCCAGATTCTGGGTAACTGAGTTGTTAGATGATATTTCGTCTAACGACTTCCAACAGCTTGGCTGTCAGACTAGATGGTGATGGTCGTGTCTGCAAGTAATGCCTTTTCAATTTCGTGGCAGCCTGGAACACGCTACAGTCGTCAACAAGTAATAACAGTAAAAGTAAGTTTTACATGCAGCTGAATATATTGTCAATTCATCATGTATATATTATTTTTATCTACCATTACTACTACGACTACTACCTGCTCACCCTTGTTTATCAGCCATTATTGATTTAACCCAATTACAACCGTTTTGAGCAATTTTTAATACTAATAAACTTGTCTTCTTTAAAAGCTAATCAAAAAAGTGGAGACTGAAAACCATTTATAACTTCTCGAGATTAGCGGCAACAAACTGTCAATAAAATCTTGGGAACTTCCTTTATTTACTTAGTTACTGAACGGATTTCCAACCAGATATAAGGTGTCCGCCTGAGACATAGCCCTGCCCCCCCCCCCCTTCCCCTTATTAAAAATCTGTGGCTTAGTATGTGAAACGGAAATTAGGTTCTCTTCCATATCGTCTCGAACATAGGAGCTGGCATTCGTAGATGATATTGGCTTTAGCACTATTGTCCAATTGATTGATGTTGCCAAACCAATTTAGTCGATGTTTGTGGCTTTTTACTACATCGACATCCTCGTATAGCTTATAGAGTAAGCTATTTTATCTACTCTAACTCTTTGATGAATCCCCACTAAGGTGTCGCTTGTTGAGTTGATATATATCCCGTTAAGCTTTTGAACCACCTCGAAATTTATTCTTTCAACAGTTCTGGCCGCTGGACAGATGTTTGTTGATAGCATTTATATATGGTTACTTGGCTTTACTTTAGCTTTCTGCAATACCAAAATTGTTTGAACGTATTTTTAAGCACAAACTCTTTTTCACGGTAAGAGAAATTATTTCAAAAAGTCAGCATGACTTTGTTTACAAGTTGATGTACTTTACACTGACTTAACAAAAGCATTTGACAGGGTGCATCACACACTTCTTTTGGCTAAGCTAAAGTCTTTGGGTTTTCATTCTTCAATGCTAAAATGGTTCAGTAATTACCTGACTGACAGAAGGCAAATGGTTAAAGTCGATGGTTTGACTTCTCGAGTTATAGAAGTTACTTCGGGTGTTCCACAGGGCAGTCATTTGGGCCCGTTGCTATTTATATTATGTTCATGAAATATTTCAAATTATGTAAGGTTTTAACTTTCGCCGATGATTTGAAATTTTTTTCTCGGATAAAAAGTGTACCTGATTGCATTCGTTTTCAATCGGATATTATTAGATTGTCATAGTGGTGCAATCGTAATGCTTTGGAACGTAACATTTCTAAATGTAAAGTTTTTTCGGCATATCGTATTAGTACTACAATTTTGCATGATTATTTTATAAATGATCTTAGACTTCAGCGTTCTTATGAAGTGAAAGATCTTGGTGTCTAACTCATTGTTAGGCTTCCTTAAACGTAATAGTATGGACTTTCGAGATAAAAATAGTAATAAAATTATTTATTGCTCGTTAGTCAGATCTTATTATCTTATTTAGAATATTGTATCGTAGTTTGGGATTCGCCATATGCATTTCACGAACTTAGTTCCGAAAGAGTCAAAAAAAAACTTCAGCATGTACGCGGTTCATAAATTAAATATGTTTGATGAGCTTCCTAATTATGGCAGAAGGTGCAATTTAGTTGGTCTGCAAACCTTAAGATTCAAACGCGATGCAGCTTCCGTCATGTTTAGTCGCGATATTCTTAATTATCATATTAATTCACCAGAATTGATCTTTGTTTTAAATATATATGTATGCTCCCCAAAGGTCAATGCGGGCTAGAAGTTTATTTTATACAGATAGACATAGAACCAAATATGGTAGCAATGATCCTATTACGAGGTGCATAAGCACATTTAATGAATTTTGCAACGAAATTGATTTTTGCTTGTCACGAGCAGATTTCAAAAAGTGCATTTATTCATTAACTTTAAATAAATTATAGTCGCGCTTAGCTTAGCTTAGCTTAGTCGCGCAACAAACAACCGTTGCATAAAGCGATACTGAGAGCTTACACTTAGACTCTGTGATGGTATTAAAAAAACAAAAACATGTCACCTAAAGTTGCCTGTTCTTCAATTGCCCTATTTGCTTCAAGCAAGAAATCAGTTTTGCCAGAATCCGTACCACCAAGGGATTGCTATCATAGGGGACTTTGAAGTCGTTGGAAAGACTCTGCCTCGACTTGAAATCTGCTTCAATTTTTCTAGCAGGACATTCCTGTAGATATCACCAATTTTCGGTAGACTGATTTTTTTTGGTGGGGTTTCTAGTAATCTATGGTAGTCTCAGCTACCTCTTTGATGATGTTTTGATACTGGTGATGGTGGCGTATTGTGTTCGTGCTCTATAGACTCTGACTTTATTTTTTGCCGGTTCGTCGCTTTACTTTCATTAGACAGTCGAGCTCTGAATTTAGCCGCCACAAGAAAGTAAGTGATCAGAGTCGTCGTTTGCCCCTTGGAATGAATGAATGCGCGTTTAAAATGTAAGATGCGAATGTATGTAATTTTACATATTTTCCTTACAACACCCGAAAAGAATCAGAAACAGAATAGAACGTTATTTCCTCGAAATGAACTCAGTTTCTGTTTACGGTGCTCAGATCTTGCTCCACAAAGCAATATGGCTACTGCGGAGCAACTTTGTATTACATTTACAGATTATAGTCTGTTTGCGTAAACCAGCGAAGTTTTAATTGACAATTTCAATGTTAAGCGAAATTCTTGTTTTGGCATTTATAATAAAGATCACCCTGGGTTTTTTAGCATGGACAAAAAAAACTCATTCCCAAACATTTGTTTAAAAATATAAAAAATAAGAATATCCTGGTTTATTTTGTATATATATCTTTTACGTCTAGAGGAAAAGGATTTGGATATGGTGTTGGTTGATTGTGAAAATGCGTTCGAAATACAACCAAGGGATTTAGTTGCTGAAACCAAAGTGCCCATCTGGAGTCACCGAAGAGTTCGAAGTCGGTGAGCCCCAAGGAAGGGGCTTTTTATTGCTGTCCTCGACTATCTGCTTGAAGGAAATGTGATGGACCCAAAAGTACATAAGTTACTCTTGACTACGAAGCCATAATAAGCGATGATCAAACTTCCCTACAACGAGCACTTGAGGTGAAAAGAGAGAAAAAAAATAGAATATCTTTACTGCCCATTCTCTTATCCACTATGGAATTGTATATTTCGAATGGAAAAGTGATTTACAATTGTGAAAAGTTAAGATATGTGTATCTATGATCAACAGTGAAGCTACGACATCAACTATCGTGTAAAGTGAAGTGGCAGGAAAATTTACCGAAAATGCGCCTAAGATAAAAGAAAGAAAGGCTTTACACCGCAGTTGTGCATCCCGCACAGGCGCGCACATACGGGAAAAATGATCTGAGAGTTTGCAATGCTGAAGTTCTAGTGACATTGATGTTATATGTTCATGATGATCGAACCGGAGGACTCCACAGAGGGACCAGTATGGATGCAGTGAAGTGGGAGAGATATTATCCCTATAATTCTGATCATAAGCTCGTCGATAAAAGGAAAGAAGTCGAAGATGAAAAGGAGTAGATTTTAAACCAAAAAAAAAGGATAGGAGGACAAAGTGCTGAAGAAGATGACTGTCCTCCCAAAAGGCGAATGGTTGGAAACTTTTAACTGAATACCCCTATTAGAAAACACACAACTAATTAAACCCTTTTTTAGTATGTACTAATACATTTCCCTTCGCATATGGATATATTCGAAGACTTACGTTCCAAGTCGCTGTTGAGGCTGAGTCCGCAGTAATTATTTCGAAGATGTTGGATGTTGCAATCCCTACGCAAGCAAATTATCCCCTCCCTTTTTCGATGCACTTTAAGTTTGACGTCATTTTACTCGAAAAATTTACATAACTCACTTTCCACTCTAAAGGTTCGAAAACTGACCGACTAAATTAATTTGAATCTAAATCGGAAACGGAAATATATTCATCTCCATATATATGTTTCACTATGTGCAGATGTATGCCCATTGTGTGTATCTGCAAGTCTCTATTTAATAGGTCAATGGCAGCATTTAAATGACTCTGCTGAAGCAATCATCACCCAAATGCATACGAAATCGAAAAAAAATTTATCCGCAACTACCTACTAGGTGTTGTAGGTATCTACACAATCAATGAACTCAATGTAGTTCACGAACTCTGACTTTGAAACTATTTACCAACATTAGCAGCCACACCACCATCAAAACCTATTCTCTCTAGCAGAAGAAAATAACAAAAACTCATCTCTTGAGATACCGCCTCGTCGTCGTCGCTTGTGCCGCTGCTTAATTCCAATTCCATTTTTAGTCAATTAGATTGAATGGGAAAGGCTTATGAACTATCAGAAGGTCACCCGGTAGATCAACAAACAGCTAAAATTATCAAATTAAATCACAGCGCCACCACAAATAGTTGTGAGCGCAAAACATAAAATAAAAAAAAAAATAAAAAACAGAAAATAAACCAACGAAAAAAAAATCCATAATACAGCAATAAAAAGCAAAATAAACCGCAAAAATATCTCTCAACAATAAATATTATGACAGCATAACGCCATAAAAAGCAACTCATACAAAATACAATCAGCCTCAGCCCGATGTATAGTACAAGTAAGTATCTATAGGTATGTACGTACGCTTGGTGGGTGCGTAAATATTTGCCAAGCATTCATAACATTATTCTGGCAAACATTAAGTAATAAATTCGTAATCGGGGTTCGCTGGGGCCTCTGTTTACCCTCAGTAGGTACAATGCGACGACAAGTGTATCTTATTGTGGTGCACTGCTTCGATCGAGTTTTGATAAGCAGGTGATAAGCAGGTCTCTTCTGCCCCTCTCGCTCTCTCTAGCTCTCTGAGCGGCGAGCACATGGTGGCACAGTAAACTCATATTGTTCTCTTTGTGCAAGTTTTCTGAATGAAATTTTACCAAGATCGTTTCGTTCAATCGGCTTAGTGTTGGAGAAGAGGGGAAATTCAAGCACCTGCCCGCCTTTCCCCGAATTTACGATATTCCATTCCCCCACCACTGAGGATCGAAACACAAACCTCTCTTCAACTGATCGCCAGCGCAACAAGTGCCTTTCTCTTTCTTTCGCTCTCGCTATTCGGTTTGGTTACCATTGTAGCAACGCGACGATAACTGCCCCCATGTTATGTCTGCCCCATTCGATCTTGGCTTGGACAAGCTCCATGATCAAGTGCGCTCCGTCGAATCATAGTCGCGGCATACGATCAATTTAAAGTCGGTGGCTTAGTAAAATTAAAAAAAAAAAAAACATGCATCTTAAGTTAATGTCGGCGCCGCGTGTATCTTCACCGACGACTACAACGAATAAGAGAGACACAAAAGAAGACGATAGTATAGTAGAGCGACGGAGCCAGAGCGAGTTTCAATTCTCTGTTTTCAAAAGTGATCTTGCCATACGCTAGTATGTATAGATAGACATGCGTAAGTATTGGTCGATTTATGCGGCCTCAAAAACTCTCAACCCAGAGAATTTACCTACGATTTTCATCTTTGGCCGTGTGCGCGGAGCGGATCGTTTATTTATGCACCCCCTCTACGATCGCCGACGATCGTCGCGCGAGCAATGAGTGAGTCGATCGTGTGCGCCGGGTGTTATAAAAGTAGCAAGGACATATGGACTGAACATTAGTCGAAATCTATTATTACCGCAGCGCAGTATCGACGCTAGAGCTTCAAATACAATACGCTATTTCGTTTAAATAATAAAAGACTAAAAAAAAATTAATAAATAGTTGCAGACTCGTTCGTAGTTTTTCTTCAAATTATTTAAAACAAAATTTTTAAGAAAAAAATATTTTATATTTAATTTTTTTTTTCTTGATAAATTATTGTATCTCATAGATACGGTCTAAGAAAAAAAACAGTGCAAAAGAACCTTTATAAATATAACAAAATGATACAAGATTCATTTTTTATAAAATTACTGATTCGTCAGTTTAAATCAAACGATCTACAGCATACGCTGTTGGTTTTCCTCAGCATCATATCAGTGATAAGTTTCATTCAGTGGCTAGTGAATTTATACAAGGAATTGAAGTCCTTACCACCAGGACCATGGGGTTTTCCCATTATTGGATACTTAGCTTTTATGGGCAATGAGAAGCATACGCGTTTCATGGAATTGGCCAAACGTTATGGCAGTCTATTCTCAGCGCGTCTCGGTACCCAATTAACAGTCGTTATGAGTGATTACAAACTGATAAGAGAGTGTTTTCGCCGTGAAGAATTCACCGGACGTCCGGATACGCCATTTATGCAGACATTGAATGGATTTGGTAAGTTGTTGCACTAGTGACCTACATTTTTTTTTGTGTGTCTTGCTAAATTACTGAAAGAAAGAAAGAAAAAAACTAAACTGGCAAAACAAAACTCATTTATAGTTTACTGTGTCAAAATGATTACAAAATTCGTTACTTTGGAATTTTTGTGTGCCCATAGGCATAGGATGGGAGTTTAAATTTTAAAGTGGGACACGAGTGTGTGCTTCTTTTTTTTGACGAAAAGAAACGAATTTTGAATTTATTTTTTCGCTAATTTTGTTATAGGTTTTTTTTTTTGTCGTATATTATGTGTGAAATCTTTTTCGGAAGATGGAGAAATGTTTGCACATATATTAGGCCTAAGAGGAAATACATTTTTTTTTGTAAAATTTCTCTTTAGAGTTGACGTATGTTAATTTTTTTTTTTACATTTTTACTAATTGAAATGCAAACAAGAAGAATATTAAAAAATTGTAATCCTCATTTTGAGAGTTATATAAATTATTGGAAAAAGCGCAACTTAAAATTTGAATAAGATTTTGGGAAATTTGGTTTTTTTACTTTTTAATTTAATTTTTCGTATGTTAATTGTTTATTTATTTGTACAATTTTAGGTATCGTTAATAGTACCGGAAAATTATGGAAAGATCAACGTCGTTTCTTGCATGAGAAACTCCGTCATTTGGGTATGACATACATGGGCAATGGCAAGCATATGATGGAGAAGAGAATTATGGTGAGTAACTAAAAATTAATATATAAGTTTAGTTTAATGAAAAAAATAAGTCTTGGAATATAAATATAAAATTTTACAATATTTTTGATTTTTTAAAATCGAATTGGTATAGAACGTTGTTTCGCCGTAGGCCATATTCGTAAAATATTTTTTTGTTCGTCATTAAACATTGACTCAGTAGTTCAGTATTTCCAATATATATATACGTTTTTTAGTAATATAATAATAAAATAAAAAAAATTAGAAATATTTTACCAAAAGCCGAATTAATAAATATGAATTTTGCGTTCTGGCATTTCGATAGATTTCTTTTAAAGAACCATTTAAACTTGCTTTTAACCGATATCTTTCTTTTTAATCTCCTCTGAAAATTCAATTTTTTTCAAATAAATTCAGTTAGAGAGACGCAAAATAGCATGCACAGTTAAATGTTAAATCTATTTTAAATCTCTAAGGAACTGCATTTTAGTAGGAAACAAAATTTAAAAAAAACCTAAAAAACCTCACTGACGCGGATTTAAAGCTGGGACTGCAGTCATGAAATATCGCTTCATTTGTGTATGACAAGAGAATGTCAAGTTAATTAGATTGACTGGATTCGATTTAGTTCGGCAGCTCACCGAATTGTATTTTGAATTGAATTTTGATAATATTCAGTAGAGTAAAAATCCCAACAGCCTCATGAAGACAGTAATTTGCCCCATACATTGGCCTTAACTTTGAGTTTGAATCGAAAAGACGTGAACTCAACACGAAAGACCTACCGCTAAAACTTATTAAAAAAATGCATAGGATTTCCCGATTCTTAAAAGCTGCTTCCGTCTGATCATGGTCCATTCCTCAACAAAAAAAACAGCTATTCTTCACACTCAAAACTTTTTGACGCAAATATTTTGACTTAAACAGTTGTCCGATCAAATAGATCTTTCCAAAAACTTGTCTTAGGCTTACGTAGAGGAGAAATAAGCATATTTTTTTCAAGTTTGAAATTGCGTCTTTCCGCAAGTATGAAAAGCAAAACGTTTTCGACGTTCACATATAGAGCTGCTATCTTCCATTTAATTTAAGATTTTTTAAGTTTTCACTGGAAAAGAATTCCATAGTTGAAGCCCATCAATCAAGTCATAATAGACTTTTAACCACCTGAAATTTAGTACCAAATTTAGACAAAAATAAACCCCCTTTCTAATCGCCCATCCGCTTCTGTTTTTCCCCTTTCCAGACCGAAGTACATGAGTTCATTCACAACTTGCACATCTCCGAAGGCCAGCCCATGGATATGGCTCCAGCAATTTCCGTCGCAGTTAGCAATGTCATCTGTGACATCATGATGTCAGTTCGTTTCTCCATCGATGATCCCAAATTTCGTCGTTTCAATTTCCTCATCGAAGAGGGTATGCGTCTGTTTGGTGAAATTCACACTGTCGACTACATTCCCACGGCCCAATACTTTCCGGGTGTGCTGAATGCCAAGAATAAGATCGCCAAAAATCGCGAAGAAATGCAAAGATTCTACCGCGATGTGATCGCTGATCACAAGCAATCCTACGACGCTGAGAACATCCGTGACCTGATCGATGTGTATATTGCCGAAATTGAAAAAGCCAAACTAGAGGGTCGCGACGGGGAGCTATTCGATGGAAAAGATCACGGTGAGTTTGTGCGAATCTATCACAAATAAAATAAATAATTGTAGGTTTAACCTAGTTTCGAGCCAACAAACAAAATGTGTATATCTTTTCCTTCCCAGAATTCATTCATCATTATGAAACAGGATACTAATGGGATATTTGTTTTTTTTTCTATTTTTTTTCTTACCGAATATAGAAGAACAAATCGTACAAGTCATCATCGATCTATTCTCAGCCGGCATGGAAACGATCAAGACCACATTGCTGTGGATCAATGTGTTTATGCTGCGCAACCCTGAAGAAATGCGTCGAGTTCAAGAAGAGTTGGATCAGGTTGTTGGCCGCCATCGATTGCCATCAATTGAGGATTTGCAATATTTGCCCGTGACTGAGTCGACAATTTTGGAATCAATGCGCCGATCGAGCATTGTACCATTGGCCACAACACACTCGCCAACAAGGTAAGTCTTGTCCGGTAGATATTTTATCTATCGTCTCTCTCTCTGTTTATGTCTATCTCTTTCTGTTGGTGTGTTGTTTTTCTTGACAAAGTCAGTGCGCCGCTCCGCTCGCTGTATGCATGTGCATGGAAATCTCTTAATCTAAATTTGATCACGTGCATATGGAAGCAGCAACAGCGCACGGCGCGTACTACTCTATTGCCAATTATCATACCGGCTTTGGGTTGTAGTAGTAGAGTAAATAGCGTTTGTAGCAAGCCTTTCGAAATGCGGCGATCCACACAAGAGTTTAATGAACTGCCTTGCCATAGAAGTTGAGTTTTAGTTTTCGTTTTTATTTTTCTACTACGAAGGTAGAGATAGGTAGATCTATGTGTACCTATGACTATACGACAAGCGTGTGAATGTGTTAAAATCAGGCCAATTATTCCGCTTTGACTTGAGAAACTCGAAACACAAATGAGTCGGGTAGTGAGAAGAAGCCAAATTATGTAAACCCCCCCACAACAGTAGATACGGTATGAGTAGTGCGGAGTGCGTAATTGGCTGATGCGGCGACCATTGGCCCGGGGAATGGTGTATTCTTTATGACCTACTGCCAGAAGTCGTATACGTTATCTACTCTTGCCAAATGAAGTGCTTTACGAGTGACAGTGAAAGAGCCGACCGCATGGAACAAAGGCTTGCTTTGTGGATATAAAAAATTTTCTTCAGTTGATGTAACAATCAGAGATGGCCTGTGGAAAGTTGAGAGATCTTTTGGAAAAATTAGACGGCAGTAGCGAAAGAAAGTCTAGGGGGAAAGTCCCATGGGTTAGACAGTTATTGATTGATTTTAACACAATAAAGGTTCTATCAGTTATTAGGTCATTTGGGTCTAGTATAAACCCTGGCTGGAACTTTAAATCTTTCAGACTGACCTATCCTTAATTTATTATCAGCTTTATGTAAGTTCCAACTTTATTCCACTCTCAGACTTCTCTTCAACAGCCTAATATTGAGGCATACATTTTGGTCTTCATTATTTTTGGGGTTTAACTGAATTTTCAATATAAGGTTTGCTCTTTTAAAAATTTAAATTTAAGTTCACTTCACACCAACTTCCACCGCATCTTTCAAAACGCCTCAACCTCCCAATCAAAATAACAACAACATCTAATCAAATACTTTATTTTTTTCTTTTCTTGCAGAGATGTCGAAGTAAATGGCTACAAAATTCCAGCCGGATCGCACGTGATTCCACTTATCAACTCTGTTCACATGGACCCCAATCTCTGGGACAAACCAGAAGAGTTCAATCCCCGCCGTTTCCTCGACAGCGAGGGAAAAGTCCACAAACCGGAATATTTCATTCCCTTCGGTGTGGGTCGTCGTATGTGCCTGGGTGATGTTCTCGCCCGCATGGAACTCTTCCTGTTCTTCTCCTCCTTCATGCACTGTTTCAACATAAGCCTGCCCGAAGGACGACCACTGCCCAGTCTGAAAGGTAATGTCGGTGTAACAATAACCCCAGAATCCTTCAGAGTGTGCCTGACACCGCGACCACTGACACTTGCCACCCCGGAGCCACTACACCAAAGAAACGTTGGCTCGTATTGAAATTTGTTTCAATAGGGAAGGATGCTGCAGCCATCGCCGCCCGGACTTGGAAAAAAAAATATTTTCATAAGTTTTTTTTTTTGTTTTAAATAATCAATCAAAGTTCGTGGCGTAACTTCCGTGTAGCTCCTTAACTTTTGCAGAGCACGGTCTTGTTCCTACAACTCACACACATACAAAAAAACACATACATACACATTCATAACATTCAAATCAACATGCTGACTCATTATACGTAAACGAAAACGAATAAAAAATAAGACAAATAAGTGGAAGGAAAAAGGAATTTATAAATATAGATAAAACGATAAATCCTGGAGATACAACGAAGATATATATATATTTTTTTCCCCAGCCGCCACCTTTGCGTGGATGGCTCAGAGAGCTCTAACCTCAGATAAGATCAGATCGATCAGAGTTGGTTAAGTTTTGGCTACAAGGACAAAAATGTCGTCGCAAGCATAGAAATGCCACTGAGATTAGGGCCAGCATTGAAGGCGCTTACCAATGTTCTCCACCCCTGCGCTGTGTTCAGTTTAATTTTTAAACAAAAATAAAATTCTGTGGTTCTAGTTTATAAAGAATTAATTATTATTAATATTATTATATTTGTATGTATTTTTTTTTAATTATATTCTCATTCATAAAAATACTAAAAACAAAAAAAAAATCATTTAAATTTCATTAAAAATTTATATATATATAGATATATATATAAAACAAAACAATGTATACAATTAATTAAAAAAAAAAATCATGTACCTTTTGTATTTGCTTTTATATAATTCTGAGTGCCAATTGAAAGAGAATCCATTGTACAATAGTTTCTTTTTTATTGAATTCTTTTTTATGTTTTGTTTTTTTTTTAATATGAAAAAGAAAAATATAAAAATATTTAATTATAGTTTTACTTCTATTTTGTTTTAAAATGTTGTTAAATATTTTTTTTCGCATTGGATCATGAAAAGATCAATGAAATAAAAATTAATATCTAAAGAAATTGCTTTTTTTTTATTTGGAAATGCTTTTGAAAACTAAGCAGTGAACGGGTGGTGTTAGAGTGATTCCACATATGCCTTCCATGTCGATGTCGTCAAAGGGCGGAAGAGTTATTTCAAAGTTTACCAAAGTCAAGCCGGCAAAGGATAAGATAAGCATTTTGGCCAATTCTTCTCCAGGACACATTCGTTTGCCTATGAAATTGAATTTAATTTGTGTTTTCAAAAATCAATCATATGAATTACTACTTACCTGATTGAAAAGGAATGAAATGTGGTGGAACGAAGTATTTTCCCTCGGACGAGATGAATCTAAGCGGATTAAACTCCTCTGGGTTTGGCCACAGATCCGGATTCATGTGAAGGGCCCATAGCAAAGGGATGATCATGGAGTTTTTTTCGATTTTGTACCCATTTATCATGGTGTCCTGTGAGGAGGTTTAAAAATAGCACAAATTTTATTCATTATCGTTTTTGTTTCAACTACATAATATGTCTGTCTCGAGATGGTTAAGTGTAAAAAAAATTTAAACTGCCACACCCACATTTTGGAAAAATAAAACTCTTTTACAGCTGAGGTTGATGGAATGAAGTGTTAAGGACCCTTTAAATATGTGGGCACTCTCCCAAAAATTTAAACTGCCACGCCCACAATTTGGAAAAATAAAGCTCTTTTACAGCTAAGGATGGTGGAATAAAGGGTTAAGGACCCTTAAAATATGTAGGCACTGTCTTAAATTACCCAGCCTACATTTGGGGGGGGGGAATTATTCATAAGCGCCATTTTCTATGAATATAATGTAAAACGATATACAATGCCTTTTTCTTGAAGACTTGCAGGGGTATGTAAATAGTAACATACTGTTCGCTCCAAGCTAACGGAAGCTTTTTCAATTTTCGGACAGGGAGACATTTCGGTAAGACCTGCAGCTCGGAGATAAATTATTAAAGTACAACAGGACAACATTTAAAAAATAAGTACCTTTTTAGGCCGCTAACCAGAGTTGTAAAAGAATACAATCATTTTTGCATGATTTTAACGCAAAATGAATGGTGATTGCATTTATTTTTCCGCAATCTCAAATTGAATTTAATGAATGCAATCATAAAACTAAATTCATGGAGTGTATTTTTGTGATTGCATTCTTTTATAACAGTGCCGCTAACAGCGATATTTTGCCCTGGATACTCAAGTAGTTTGCTCTTATCTCCGAGCTTCAGATCTTCTGAAATTTGAATTCTCAGCTTTTTGTTAACTTGTTTTTTAACTCCATTTTCTTGGACAATTTTATTCCGGCGGTCCATTTAAGCTCATCTACAACAATAATTGTTATCTATATCAGTTGCAAGTTTACTACACCCCTCTTTTCACCGATGCTTTTATAAAACCTCAGCCCCACAATCAAAATCGAAGTTTTTTTAGATTGTGGGCTCACGCCCACTGAAATTTGGGCGTAATAAAAAATACTTTAACACTTTACCATTCCGGGACACTAGAGAGTATTTTTTCCAAATTTCAGCTCCCCAGCTTAAATTTAAAGGCCTTATAAGTTGATACGGACAGACGGACGGACAGACGTACATTGTTAAATCGTCTTAGGTTTTGATCCTGATCATAAATATATATTTTTTTAGGGGTCTTCGGCGAATATTAAGGATTGCTACAAGCTAAAGGGATATTTTTTAAGAGTTAAGTTTTTCAGGTTGGCAGCACTGGTTAGTAATGACGTCCAAACGTAATCTTTCAAAGTTAAAAGTTTTCAGTATGCTCTGCCATTTAATCATGGAAAGACTTACAATCGAGCAACGATTGAAAATTATTGACATTTATTATCAAAATTCGTGCTCTGTAAAATATGTTAAAATCCGCTGTTTTTTTCTAAAAATTGTGTTCAGCGATGAGGCTCATTTCTGGCTCAAGGGATACGTAAATAAGCAAAACTGTCGCATCTGGAGTGATGAACAGCCACATGCCATGCAAGAATTACCGATGCATCCTGAAAAGACGACAGTTTGGTGTGGTTTATGGGCTGGTGGCATCATCGGCCCATTTTCCATTTTTCAAAGACGACCGTGGAAGAAACATAACTGTCAACGACGAATGATATCGAGACTACGCGACTTTTTTTTTGCATCATTTGGATTGGCTGAGTTAGACTAGGTTGATATGTGGTTTCATCAAGACATGCCACACAGCTCGTGAAACAATAGAAATGTTGTAGGATGAATTTGGTGAGCAGCTTATCTCTCGTAATGGCCCTGTGAGTTTAGCGCCAGGATCATGCGATTTAACGCCTTGTGGGGTTATGTAAAGTCGATTAAGTCGAACACGATTGAAGCCTTACAAGATAACATAACACGCGTAATTCGTGGAATACAGGCCGAAATGCTCGAAAAAGTGACGCAAGATTGGACCTTCCGAATGGATCATTTGAAACGGAGCCGCGGACAACATTTACATGAAGTTGTCCTTAAAATGTAAATGGCAAAGGCCTATTTATTGATTACAATAAAAATTTTGAAATTTTGAAATATGTGTCAAAATTTATATACTCTTAGGATAGGGTATAAAAAGTCTCAAATGGCTCCCAAAATAGCACGCTCATAATGTAACTTACAATTTGCCGGACGAGTTATGGTGGCGTTTGGACGTATGCCTCTAAATAGCTTACCTTGTGAAGGAGCACGAGTACGGGAGCGGGAAAACTATTAGAAATTCAAGTAGATATAGGCCAACGATTAGAAGTGGCATCCAAGAAGTCAGCATAAGCATAATCTTCGGAGAAAGGACATTCAACACGTCCGAAACGAACTGGTCTGGCACAAAATACATTCGACCTTTCCAAATTAGGGAGTCTCAGTGTGTAAAAAAACCTAATCCTTAATGCGATGATCCTGGTTGTTAAGAAACCAGAAACCAAACCAAGTACGTTATGCTAAGATGTACTGAAAGTTACTTGCTCTATGATGTACATTACGCGAATTGCGATTGAGAAGTTGATTTCTGTGTTTGTTATGTTGATACTTCGATCTTTCTTAAAGAAATAAAAGTTTCGGCACTTCAGGAGATAAAAAAAGGATGTGGCGCGGCCACTTCCCAACCCGTGGCTGTTTCTGCCCTTGATTCCATGATCACACGATCTTTTGGAATATTTTATATCCAACTACATCTTGCTTGCCATGTCCCTTTGAAGTTTAGCAAGAGCAGGTACATACCCCAAAGACACGGACGGTCCGAGATGATAAAGTACGGGCGGTCATAATTAATAAGAGACGGGTGGTGCTTAAGTAGTGTACAAGCGCGTGAATTGTGGAAAAATGTTAAATAAGTTATTGATAAAAGTAGTGCACGGCGGCTTCAAAGTATAAAATTCGAAAGTATGTTCCTAAAAACTCAAAAGTATAGAGTTAGGTTTGATTTTCGATATGCTTTCTTAACAGATCACGCGTGACTCCTATCAAAGCTTTGTCATTCTTGTTTAGTATCGTTTGGCAAGTCATCCTGGAAAGACTCACACCACAACAGTGTCTACAAATGGTTATGGTGTGGTTGATGGGATGGTGGTATCATTGGTCCATATTTCTTCAAAAATGAGGCAAATCAGAATGCAAATGGTAACCGCCATATTAACGTGTTCTTTTTACTGATAAAAACATTTTATGTTCACTTTCAAATTTATATGTTTTATTTTACATTTACATCAAACCTCACGATAATTCACCCTTTACTACTATTGTAGCACGGTATGTAACGCTGGTCTAAAGGATGCTGCAAATAGATTCTCATTGAAGAATGTGCCATTCAAAGTTTGGAGTTATTAAATCGCTTTAAAACATACAGTCGCCAGTTATATTAAAAGGGCCTTAAGCCAGCTTACCTACATAATTTAAAAATTTATGATTTCGAAGTCAATAAAATCACTATAGGGTTTCAAATCGAGATGCGACCTTATCAAGGAAAGGTTTAGCGGAAACAGTTCGTCCTTATGCGCAGTCTTTGCAAGATGGCCGACCAGGAAGATGTGCAGCACCTTCTAAACCAATGCTCTGTATAAGACAATACAGAGTTATGTAATTTTAAATTCACCTTTGAAATAGAACAAGAAGTTAACAGTCTGCTGAAGAAAGATAGCGTCAGCAACAAATTTGTATCAATTCCTACCATTTCTGAGTTCTTTAATTGCCTTCAATTTGCTTACGTTTATATATTACGTTACCTTATATTCTTCTATATGTTTTTTTTTTAATTAATAGTTCCGTGCATAAAATGTTTTTGCTTGCAGCACAAAATACAAAATTTAAATGAAAGCTGAATGAAAATCGCCAACACTTACTTACCGTCGTCGCCCCCCTCTAAGGTGCATGTTCATTCAACAGATTAGTCAAAACAGAAAGAAAAAAAAAACAAATCACGAAACAATTCTTACCTTGACAGTACCATGAGGCATTCCCAAGGGCACAACAGCACGAATTCGTTCGACCTCAGACATGCACGCCCTAATCAGATCAACACTGTCAATCTCATCCAGAGACAATTCATTCCTGTCGAATGCAGAGAGTTCCTAAAATTCACACAAACACATATTTGCAAAATGCGGCCAAAACTCCTTCCTTCCCGTTCATATGCATACCTTTCGTAGCATATCCTGATATTTGGTATATTTGGCCAAGTACAAGAACAACCATCGGACCGTAGTCAATGTAGTGTCAACGCCGGCACCAAATAAGTCAGCTAATAAATGTCGCAATTGATCACTGGAATACATCTTGACACTTGGATCATCAGCCGTCAGACGTTTCCTTTTCTCTCGCAAGAAGCACTCAAGAATACTCAGCCGTACATCGTTCTCGTCGGCATCACATTCCTCGGACATGGTCGCCTCGTCCAGACGCTTCCAGCAATCATCAATTATGCGATCGTAAATTTTATGGGTCTTACACTTGCCCTCCAGCAAGAAGTTAATTGTTTTCTGGTTCGACGGCAAAAATCTGCAGCAGATAGGATTGAGAGTGAATTTTTTTGCAGGATTATTACCTATTTTATGCGTTTGTGTGATTTTTTATTGCGTCATATCCGGTTGCACGAATTCAACTGAATTCAGAAACCAGTCAAGGCATACGTCATACCTGAGGAATGGAAGAAAATTAACCACACCGGACACCCCTATGTGCTTGACTCCTTCTTCCTGCAGTTCCTGCAGGTATCGCCAGGTGACATCATTCTTCGGGTATGTGATGCCAAAAACCAGATCGTTTACAATGTTACCCATGGAATGGTGGAGCGCATGCATGGGGTTGATTTCTAAGCGCTTCGATGATTCAACACGTATCGTCTGCGAGCGAACGTGAGCACGCGAATAATAACGAAAGAAAGAACAGAAATTGAAAGTGGAATTAGTCACAGTGTGTTGTTGGCAAAATGAAGACGCGACTCAACTCAAACGTGTTAGAATACGAACTACTACCTATATGTGCGCTAGATGTGTGTTAGATACTTACGTTGAGGAAGTCTTGAACACCGATGCGGATTCTGTTCTCCATCGTCTTTCGAGTGGGTCCAAACTTGGTCATTCCCATGCGCTTCAGCCAGTCAATGATTTGGCGACGTTGATCCTTCCACAGTGGCCCTTCAGCACAGACGATACCTGCAATGCCAATCCGATGAGTAATATTCACGGTCAACGCGGTGCGGCGCGACGTAATCCATCAAGTTTGTTTGTTTCTTACCATTTCCACCCATGATGCCATGAGTAATGTAGAGTGGTGCTCTGGCTGTGAATTCGTCTCGTCGAAGGAATTCGCGAACGGACGATGCATCGGTTAGCACAACGGTGTTGATGTTGCCCAAGGAGAGACAGTAAGTGGAGCCGTATTTCTTTGACAGCTGCTCGAGGCTCTTATATGGAACTTTCGGATCGAGAAAGGGCAAATACCCCAGAATTGGTATTCCCCATGGCCCTGGTGGATAGTTTCTTGTTTTGTGGAATTTATAAATGATAAATCCTATCAAAACAAGAATTATCTGTTGCGAAATGGAATAGTGAAATTCTATATAAGTGAGAACAAAAAAAAAATTGTAATATTTGAAAGAAGCATTATTCGAAACTTTTAAGTGAAACCATGACCTTGTGGTAAGTATAGGAAGACCTCATCTTCGATGCAGCGTCCGGGTAGGAGCAGACCTCCAACTGCTTGGAGTGCGAAATTGGAGACGGCAGGCTAGGGATCGAGCCCGCTGGAGGGACATCTTAAGTAAGGCCCAGTACCACGCTTGATAGCGCCATCTTAAGTAAGTAAGTAATGACCTTGTGGGACTTTGTCCATGCTTTTTAGTTGTTCTTAATATTTTTGACAATAGAACTCGACACGATAAGTTTAGAAGAATCCTCCCCACCCTCAATTATTCGGTCAATATTTTTCGGCGGCGCTTAAGCGGAGTTAGGATAAAAAGTGGATAATTACCAGCAAAAGGATATCAAACAAGTACAATAAAAAGCAGCAGAAAGTCTAAGCAACCTTAAACCACACACAAATGTTGATTGGCCTTAGTGATGAATTATTCGAAAATGGGAGGAACAAGTAACGAAACTCATTTTCGATGAACCGTTATGATCATCCATTTGTCTTAGATTTTATCTCTTGTCGATAACACTGGGTGAAATACATTGATGACCAGTAATGGGGTACCTCAATCTTTCAAAAAATTTATAATACTCGATTACCGTTTCCGATCGAATCTTCCAAACCCCTCTTATGCTTGTCATTTTCAGCCGTCAAACGTCGGATAAAAATTCAAACGACTTTTTGTACTAGATTTTATTTAAGTCGTTTCCCGACTCTGCCTTTATTACCGAAGCAGTCGGATCATGGCATAAAAACCGACCTATTTGTCATGTTCAATTTTGGCCCCGACAGGTAGCCGACTGGGTCAGAGGTAGATGACGTAGGTTTCTTCTTTTTTTTTCAATCACTTGCGGTTATTCGGTCAATGGTTCAACAGTGGAAAATCCATGAGAAAAATAAATATTTATCGTGTAAAAAATATGAGGTAGTGACGTCTTAAATGGAAAGAAAACGTTGAACTGGCAGAGGGATAGAATAGAGAAGATTTCAAAAAATATTGGAGTTCAATTTCCAACAAGAGTTGGTAAAGGATCATTATATAAGTTTTGTATTTTATTTTAAAAACAAAGTTTTCTTTAGGTTTGGTCCGATTTTAAATATAAGGTCAAACAAAAGTTAGTGGACAACAAAAATCAATCTCGAGCTACTGCAGAAGGGCAAATAAATTTTGACTCTGCAATATGTTCTTCAGTCATATTGGCTTGTATCCACTGTGGACATATATATATGCAATTCGATCACTCTTTAAAATATTTTCTATGTGTTAATCATAGATTAAAATAATTTCCTACACCATTTTGATATCCTCCTGCAAGGAGTCATTAAGCTGCAGCTAGCCTTAAAGACGGCACTGATGACGATCGAAATACATTCAGAACGTATTTGCCGGTTTCGTCAAGCAAATATTTGAAAGTTTTCTTTTACTTTGAATTGAGCAAATAGAATGGATTCAAATGATCTCTAATTTGTGCTCGTGTTGCAATTCAGTCATTTTTCTTCTCAATTTGTTCGAGTTCATCATCCTTACTACATGAACTATAGAACATTTCAATACTATTCCACTTTTGTTTTTTTGTATTTGCTTTCAAACTTAAGGTTAAATTAGATTGCATGCCAATTGGTCAAATAATGACCATTTCGCTGTCAAATGATCATATTTTGCAGGCGAGAACTGCCAGAAATGACAATTATATGACCACTAGGCAAGCAGTCTCATCTTACCTTTAGAACAGACAACAATTTGACACATAAAGACGAGTGATGCCAAGTTTTCTCAAAGATTCTAGATCATTCAAGTCGGGTGCAAATCTACTACAAGTTCCTCGAGTAAGGAGCGTTGAGTAATAGAGTCAAAAATCCGACACGACTCCGAGAAATGTCAGTCCGACAGCCGACAACGGTAATCGGGATGATTATTATATATATAAAAAACAACTAACCAGCTTACCAACGTGGCTTTGCTCACAAACAGGCCACCATTTTAAAAAATCACATAATAACAAAAAAAACATGTTGCTTTCTGTAACTGACATTTGTGGAATCGATTTAGTTGTCTCTTTGTATAAAAGTATGATACAGAGCTGTAAAAGAATGCATTCATTGAAGAAATGTCTTCATTCAAAGAAGTCAGTAGAGCAATCATTTGCAGCAATCAGATTGGTAAGATTAATGAGAATGGTTTGTATTCTCTGAAGTAAATTTGAAGTCAGCATTAACTCTTCAAACTTTTTAGTTCAAAGATCCAAAAAAAACCTTTACGTCAAAAAACTTTCTCGAAGTAATTGATGCACGACCGGCTCTTACCCCATAAAAACAGGATTGCCAATCTTTTTTTACACTAATAAAACAACACTAGCATTTGATTCGGCGACCCAATAGAAGGGAGAAGGGCATGTTCAGAGCGGGTGGGGAATCGTTTCCTCCT
Source organism: Ferdinandea cuprea (assembly GCA_963576555.1). Lineage (NCBI taxonomy): Eukaryota > Metazoa > Arthropoda > Insecta > Diptera > Syrphidae > Ferdinandea > Ferdinandea cuprea. The sequence goes on along the minus strand of OY754958.1, from coordinate 142,539,921 downwards.
CCTCCTCGTTTATACAGCTTCTGAAAAAATCGTTCAAGAATGCACCTTGTCTTGCTGCATGTCTACCTATAATACAGTGTCTAGTGATAACACCTATAGTAGTGCTAATGTTCCGACTGCTTAGAGAGGCCAAATTTTTAGAGCGTTTCAGATCCCGCTAAGGTGTGATCCTTTTTGTCGTTAGACATGTGACACCAGTTGTCCACCTAAAGTTTGTTTCCTCCATCGGGAAGAGATATAGGGCATACAAAGTTCGGTTTTATCACTGTTCAGTTTCGGTTCGCACTTTGAGTTGTGGTTGTCTATACAAATACTGAATATTAATCCGATATGAACCTCGTGTTTTTAAATCGAATACAGTCCTAATATTTATTTGTGATTAGTATCAAAAAAAAGTTATGCAGAAAAGCCAAAAATAATTTTAATACTTCATAAACATCTAAAAAAGAGGAGCTTTTTAAATTTGCTGCCTTCGCACAGAATCAAAAATCAAAGAATCAAAATCATAGATTTTGCGAAAACACTCGAAAACTAGATCAATAACAGAACGAAATCTCTTATGTCGATTTTCACTGAACTATACCCACAACTATCAGAGCTTACTCCAGCTGCTGTCAGCGCTGATCTTACTGGTTGGACTTGGAGCAAGTTTTGACAGTTGAGGATGGGTCAATGAAATTCGATATTAACAAAAAATAATCTATATGCCAAGTGAATTTTCTGTTGTCTGTATGGCGTATCTGTCGGACACAAAATTACTCGGAAACTGTGAGGCCTATGAAGCTTAAATTTAAATTTTTTAATATAGGCAGATTATGGCTTAAAATGCTGCAGGAATAATTTTTGTTTTCTAAGTTTCAAGGCCGAGTCTACTTGTATACACTTTAAATTTTCAGTGCCATCTACATAGATTGGAGAATTGTGTGACATAAAGGTACACATGATAAAAGACGCCATCTTTATTGGAGTAGCTAATAGTTGATAGATTATTCAGTACTCCAACCGTAACTAGAATCAAGTATGAACTGTACAAAACATATTTATAATAAAGAATCGATCTAAATGTGGCGTGAGTAAGTACGCCTGAAAAGCGACACAACATTATTGATTAGAGTATTAAAGGATTTAAGACATTTTGTAATAGGTTGAGGATGCATTTTTGGGGACTCAGGATGGTTAATTGAATAATATTATATTTAATTTTGAAATTCAGTCAAAATTGTTTATAACTATTTCCTCTAGGACCTTTGGTTTATAACGATCAAGTTCATAGGTCTCGACTGAGCTAATATCGATTTAATCCTACCGAGTAGAGTATTTCCTTAAAATATAGTTTACATTACTACTACAATAAAATAAACCGCTGTATAGGAATACATATTTCATGACTTAAAATATTTGGAAAATCTTCTAGTAATTAAAATAATTGTCCGCTATTTTAAAATGTTTTATCTAATTAAAACGTCGAACAAAATCTTGTTGATTGTCGTTGATTTTTTTTCTATGAAAATGTTGGATTTTGATTCGGTGCGAAGAGTCTATAAATGTGGATTCATTGTGTTTCCACCCTCGCTATCGTTTAATCTAAATCAATTGAGAAACCCATGTGGTTAAAGTAACCTACCTACCAAACGAAAAGAAATGAGAGAATGAAAAGTATCGCAACCCTCAAATGTGATACATAAACATGAGCCTCCAGCAACAGTCTGCAATACTTGGGTTTCCAAATTAAATATTCTTGTCTCATCATCAGTTTACGCTTTAGTTTCCATTCGTGACAAACAAACACTGTTGCTTGTTGTTGTAGTTGTTGTTGTGGCTTTATTTTCCCAAAGGAACATCTTTGCACAACTGGATTTAGCAGCGGCGCGCAGAAATTTCTTATGTTCTAAGTTTTAATTTTCGCTTTTCATCGAGCGAAAGTAAAAGTAACTTACCGAAGCTAGATACATTTCACTCCTTGACAAACGGCTACAAATCGCTGCTAATAACACAACACAAATAACATACACGTATCTCTAATGATTTAACAATTGATCGACGATCAAACGCAACAAAGTGGAATGAGAAGACACACAGAGAGAAGGCGCAAAGAAATTATCCGTGAAACTGCCCTGTACACAGTTAACTGAGAACTGAATTGAGAGCATGGACAACAGTGGGTATTAAATAACGAAAATAAAATTTAAAATACCAGACGCTTCCCGCTACAAAGGTTTCCACCGAGAAGATGGCTTCCTGTGGTTCTTATCGCGCAGCGCAGGCATTCGTATTCGCCTTACCTGTCCAATGTAGTTTGTGTCGGACCATCAGCACTAGGTATTGTGAATAATTCACGAAAATAATTGAATTCGAATTGAATTTGCCACACGTACTCGATTGTTAATCCTCGGAGATGATTTGCAAGTTTTTGACGAAATTGGTGGACGTTGAAATGGACGAATAATCGGATTCGTTGGGAATTGTTGTTACTTATTTATGCTGAGTTTGATTTTTTTATAGGCACAGCGGTAATGTTGTTGTTGTTTTTTTATTCGAAAAAATTTTATAAAATTTTGAAATTTTGCAACGATAACACGCGACTTTTGCGCGACAGAAATCGATATCGTCTTTGATAGCTGCACCGCAAGTTTTAGAACGAATTGTTTTTCAATAAAGAAGTCTATAATGAACTCAAATCACTAACATAACCGCTCTTTAAGATTTTTAAAAAATCTTACTTAAAGAGCTCACGAACCTTAAAAAAAATCTGTCTGAAACAATGCAGCATGCCATCCTCTGCGATCCCAGACACGCAGACCAAGCGTTCTGGCATCCGCTACGGAGGTTCGGTCTGCCTTGTCAATTCGAACCTAGGAGCTGGGCTGGGACTCTATGTTTATTTTGGCTTTTCGCACTTTATCCACATCTCCACATCTCAGCTCATTGAGTTCGCTGTTGTATCTTCTCGTGTCCTCTTCTTGCACACATTACCAGATACCCGCCAAGGAACCTAATATTAGACCTCCTTCAAAAATAACAACAATGAATCTCTACGAAGGTGCAGCTCATACACAGATCATATGGTCTAAATGGAACCTTCAAATGAATGAACTCCATATAAAAGAGATCAGATTAGCAAGGAAGAATTCATGGAAGAGTTAATAATTGAAGCGCCCAGGCTGAGGAAAGTTTTATCTAAAGTACAAATTCGAAGGTCTCATTAAGAAAAGTCCACGAAAGCTGGACTGAATCACTTGAAGGAACGATCGTTTTACTGACAGAAAATTCACTTCTCTACCCGTAGTGCAATTTTCAAGGGATATGATATATATTTCAGGGAATAAGGAAGGAAAAAATAGCTTGGGCAGGCGAAACTGGTTGGCCTTGAAGTAAATGGGGACAAGACGAAATGTAAGCCATTAACAAACAGAGAACAGTGGTCACAGCTTAGGACACAATGTTAGAGTTGACAGCAAGATCTTCGAGGTGGTTAGAAGTTCATCTACCTCGGGATAAACTGTTCGACAAATAGATCTTCTTACTAACTGTACCTTACTAACTGTAAGGTTGATAGGGTAAGAGAAGAAAAGAGATCTGTTGTGATACCACGTGGATTTAAACTTGTACTACTGTACTCGTGAAACCATTTCAAGCAGCAAGTACAAACTAAGCCGAGTACAAACTAAGCCTAGTTGCATGCCTGCCTATAAGACAGTGTCCAGTGATGATACCATGATTGTAGAGCCGGCGTGCAGTCCTTTAAGAGAGATAGGCAAAATCCGCTTGACAAGTCGCTAGGCAACTTCCCTACCTAAGGTTAGTTTCCTTAATAGCTTCCAATTGCGCAAACTAATGCGCTTGTGGCAATTGGAATGCCTAAGGACTCTTCACCTTTATCAGGTGAAATATGAGGCAGTGTGGTTCCGAGCTTTGTGAGTTTATCGGCCTTGCCGTTCGCTAGAACATCTCTATGCCCCAGCACCCAGCATAGATGAATGTTCAACTGCTTCAAAATCTCCTTAAGAGAGGGTCGGCACTCTAGGGCCTCTTTAGAGTTTAGATAAATTGAGTGTATTGATTTAAAGGTCGATTGGCTGTCAGAGAAGATAGCGTATTTCTTTTCAGCAAGATAAGGCTTTTTTAATCGCCATTTTTTCTGCCTGAAACACACTGAAATGGTTGGGTAGACGAAACGAGATACTAAGATTGAGTCTATCATACAAATACACCACCAAATACACCACCATCGTTTAATCCATCGGTGGATAGATTCATTATCCGCGAGATCGCTTTCCTCCCAGAATGATCTGGTGAATAGAAAGTTTTTATCAAATTGAGGCTGCGGTGTATTGTAATCTATATTTCAAGGAAGAGTCGTTTAAGACTAGCAGAGTGGCCAAATTCTTTCTCGGTCTACTGGGCTTTGAGGCGAATTTGAGGCGAATTACCATGATGGCAGCTAATAGTCTGCTCGTCGAGTGCTTCCGCTGAACTTTTCTGAGTTTGTCACGATTTGTCGCAATGTCGAAGGCACTCCACCAGACCACCACAATGTACAAGAGTAATAATCTTACAAACGAGATATATAGCAGAAGGGAAGATGGGAGGAACGTTCGTTAGTTTAACTATTCCAACAGATATTTAGCTTGCAATGATCAAACATAAAAATAGAGGTCGCATGGCGGCGTTACCAAATGTGGCATTTGTAAAAGTCCCAAAATATTTTGACCGAATTGAAAGTTCAACTAGACGCACTGTATCCTAAGTCTCCATTTTCTTGGTCGACGAATGCTCCAGTTGATAGTAGTCGAGTGGGCCTTAGAAACTGCAGCCGCTGACTTAAAAAGGATGTTAACAGCTCGAAGGAAGAGTTGTGGAAGGAAATTCCTCTCTTTTTTTGTGAAACGTTGAAGTTGCTTTTCCTCTCATAATATATCATTAAAGTACCTACATACACGGTAACCGCATACTTATTCGAAGAATTTTCTATAAAGCTATTCAAAACCACACCTAACCTCAAAACATCGAATTTTCTGAAGCTCTACCAATTTCCTTAAAAATCATTCACTCATGTTATACTACTGCCTAAGGCCCAAACATTTCAAAAGGTGCATAAAGTATGTAAATGAAAGTAACAATAACTTCTGACGGCGGGCACCCTTTAGCCTCTGTCCTTTAATGGACAGTAAAAGCAAACCGATGGATTTTAAGTATCGCATAATTTTTGCTTACCAAATTTGCATAAATATTTGCTGTATATCATGTCAGTTCAAGATGTATGAAAACCTTCAACTGGAACAAGTTTATCTTAAAATCTCAAACTTAACAAACACAATAACCATAATTAATAGGTGCATTACGGTGATCAATATTTAATAGTCTAAATATCGTTCGATAAAATGTCCAAGTATAAAATGTGAATCATCGCATCGATCTGCTAAGATTCAGAAGGATAATGCGTTATTAATGTAATAAAGTGAATAAATACCTCGGCGCTCTGCCCACACGAATACAGAATTACCATGCATAAGACCAGAATAGATACCTCCTGTAGCTGAAGAACTGTAAACGTGCACAAAGAAGATCCACCAAAAGGTTAAAGACACCGCACTGACTCCCAGTTTAATAACCCCACACAAAGAACAGCCAGCAAAGAACAAAAACGAAGGCAAAACCTTCAGTTAAGTGCCTATCAACGGTCTTCTGGTTGCAGTTGCAGACAACAAATCTACTTCTGATCCAATAATAATAAAAGAAGACAATGAGCAGGATCGACTACCTGCTGCTCTTCGTTCATCTCATTGCATTCGTCCTTTTCTTGATGAACTTCTTCACGTGGACTACGTGAGCTACGCTCTCTACGCTCTAAAGGGGAGCCCTTTCGTAGTTCTTCAGTAGGCACATCAACTTAGCCGTGGTCGTGGTCGTCGTCTAACCAAGAGGCTATTAGGATAGCTACAACAATGTATCCTTGCCCGCATGTGAACAGCAGGGCAAAGATGTTATTTATAACAGCTGCGTACTCACGCGCACAAAGCATGTAAGTATACAGACTGGACCTGCCCTTCCTCCCTTTATCGGGAGCGCCACTATCATCGTCCCACCACATAGGTACCGGCCGGCCAGACGTCAACGTCCCTGCAATCTTGGAGTCATAATGGAGCCAATTTATGTGCACAAGTGCTACTAGAACCATCATCATCCGCTGCCGTAGACATTCGTCGTCATCGGTGCCAGCGAACTCACTTACAGAGTTCGAAGAACTGTATGGAACCATGAGATTTTCGAGCTGTGCTGGTGGTGGTTCACTTTTTGCCTCTCCCGCATGCAAAATAGTCTACGACACATGATGGGGTTGGGGCGGGGGCGAAAGTGGACATTCAGATGGAGTATCTGGTCGACGCGACGGCCGCGCGCTGCATTCTCGTTTTCGTTTTCATTTATTTTTGTGCGCTGCTTTTCGCATAGCTACTCGATGAAAAGTATCTATGGGTTGCGGGGAAACACACGCGGCACGTTTTCCTTGATAGTTTCTTAACCCAAACGTTAAGAAGCGATAAAATTCGATCTTGCCGCACGATTGTAACTATTCTCGCGGCGAATTCGCATTTTTCGCATTCATCGAGGCGTTTGAACTGTAACAGCAGATATACTTTTCGATTGGGCAATTTATTCGACGAGTTCCGCCGTGGTTCCGTGATGTTTTTATTTTGTTTTGTTGGTTTTGTTAGTCGATTTTTGTTCACTTGTTGTGGGCAATGAACAAACAGAAGGCAGCAGCAGCAGCACAGTTCGTTGGCTTACGTCAGGCGCAAGGTTCTTTTAGCAACCCGGCATGGTGCAGCGGTGGTTGACATCTCAGCTGCTGCTGTGATTTTGATATGGTCTTTCAAAACCTAGGAAAAGCCATTGAACTTAATGGAGGCGGCGGTGCTGAGACCTGAGTGCCGAGTCGACTACCGAATGGTTGTGCGAAGCGAACACAGGTATTCAGAGTGAACTGCAGTGACTATGCGAGATGTCAAGGAATTTTTACACTTAGTAATTTGTTTGTATGGCTTTGGGGTTTTATGCCGTGCTATGCATGCAGTGCGGTTTGATGGTGTAGGAGAAGGTGGCACTCTTCAACTGCAGTAAAATGCAGTTTTGTTTGGTAATGTAAAAGCTTTTAAAGTGGGATTTCAGCAACAAGTTGTTTAAATGGATGCAAGTTGTTGCAGTTAGGAACATGAATTCACCTATTCGTTTGGCAATTGACAGTAATTGTACTGATTTAGTTTTACAATCTTAAAGTGGGATGGTTGATTTTGATGATTTTGATTATTTCCTAGTTGATTTTCATTCATTTTTTATTTAATACAATAAAGGTGTTCAGAACCTTCTTATGGGTTAAGCGCTCCTGGGGGTGTTCGTGCTATCCAGCCAACCTGATGTCTGTTATGATTGGAAATTGCGTCAGCAGAAAGATATTCAATATATTTTATAGTGTTCTATTTTTTACACGACAGAGGTTAGGGTAGTGCTAGAAAAGGTGCGTTCTTATGAAACAGCTTCTTATGTTTTCTTCAGTTGTGCCCAGTTTGTGTTTTTTTGTAAAGCTTTCATAATACTCAGGTCTGGCAGCTCCGCCTCGATTAGTCACAAATTTTAACGCGCTGTTGATAGCTCCCTGTCTGAAGGTCTCCAACGCCAAAAAAATCTCATCGCCGCGTTATATTATCTGAACGCGATCTTTCTGATGAGACCTTTAGGTCTCAATTTGATAGACGGTCTTTTTAATGTACTTTTTCAGACAGTTTTCTTCTCAATTCGTAAGCCCAATTTTTGCCACACTAGCACTTTTAAGTTTTATTCGCTGACCCATTTCTTGCGAAAGTCTGACAAGCATCAAAGAGTCAAAACTGTCATGAGAAGCTGTCCAAATTTGCATATCGAAATAGGCATTAAACTGTAGGTCTCTGCCATTTGTGTCAAAAATATATCTTGAAGAAGATCGAGCTCAGCTTTAGGTCTTGTATGAGACGATTACGCTTAATCGGCTATATATTTTTTTTGATTTTTTAATAGCAGATTCCGTTTTTTTCACCGTCAAATTGTCAATCAGTAATTGATAAGACTTTAGCTTGGAAGAAACAGAAAGAGCTGAGGAGGCCCGAAAATGAAAATGGTACAGCAGACACTCTACAGTTCATTTAAGATTTATTCGTGTAAAAGGATATCGGTTTCCTTTCCAGCTTTTGATTCGTGTTCAAGTCTAGTCAAGAATAATCTTTGAAAGTCTAAGAAATATTTGTTCCTGTGCACTCTTTCCCGAATATTTGTGTGAATGATACTTCGCGCTCTCCGCTACTTCAAAGGCTTTATCCTTAATAATAAGTCATTTAAATTTGGTTATATTCCTTTTATTTATGAGTTTTGAGCTCAAGTTTTCGTTGGTGGAATTCACACCATATTTTGTCAACATGGGTTACACGGGTTTCCCAACGCGTTTGAGGTTCTTCAAATTTTAAACGCGTTTTTCTCGAAATTGTGTTTTCAAAGTCGGTTGTCAAAAGTTCACGAAAGCTACTCAAGCGATTTTGATAAAATTTTACACAGGTCTTCGAGATACAATTCACTAGGATTTGGACGAAGGCCTTTTTTTATTTTTTCAATCAAAAACAAAAAAAATGTTGAGCAAATTTTACCAAAATTTGGATTTTTTTGTAAAAAGGTCTCCAATTTTTACTTTTTTTTTTCCTTCGTTCAAATTCTAGTTTATGGTCTTAACTAAAACACGATTTTTTTTCACTTCTGATGATCCTATGACGAGTTCTACTGTCAACGCGGATGCACATTTTTTCCGAGGAATCACCGGAAATGATGTCACAATTACGGTGTTTTGAATATTTTCCTTTGAAAATTTCAGAAATTCTTTTTCAAATGTATATATTTAAAACAGTAAAAAGTTTAAATAAAATATTTTATTTTTTACATAAAAATTTTTTTTTTTTGAAAATATAACTTTTTCTTCCCCTAATAAACCAATCTAACCCTTTAAGCAAGCCTGACTTTAGGTGATAATAGTAGTTTTAGTTTCCATTTTTATACCTTCCACTAAAGAAAGTGCATTAATTATACCAATTGCTCGCGGTTACATCGTATTGCGCTAACTTAAATGGTTTTACCCGTTGTATTCGGCACACAGGACTGGTTTCATTTAAAATCGGATTTATTTGCCGCCTTATGCTCATTCACCATTATAGCTACTGATAGAAGACGCTTGCGTTGTTGGCTTTTAATGTCTTTTCAGAGCGAGTAGTTCCAATTCTTATTAGTGAGGAAGCAGTGAGACTTTCAAGGCATAAAATAACTTCGCGATTTTTAAAATAAGGCATTTTTTTTGGACTCTTATCTATTTAATAAGGTTTTATGCACAAGATTGTTCCCATTCCTTACTCTGTTTTATTTCGTTTTCAACAATCTTTTTTTCAAGAAAATATTTTATTTCACATTTTGCTTTTCTGATCGATTTCGTCTTCAAGTTCGAATGGTATTGAAGGAGATATGGATCGATTTTAATTTCGCAGTCTTATCGTAAGGAGTCGCAGTAAGTTGATACGTAGTTAGTCCGAATGGGTCGTCCTTTTCTAATAGGCAGCCACTAAATTTAAAAATGTCAGGCAGGAATAACGTTACTTCACGTCTTGCCAGGCTTTTGTACAGCAGCCGCATGGTAAATTGCATGTACAAAGCCATTTAGCGAGTCGTTAATCTCCCTTAGGGAGACCGCAATGGTCTGTTAGGAGCAGGCTTTTTTATTCTATGCAAGAGAAGAAGAGAAGACGACTGAAACAATGTTAACATATGTACCAATGTTAGCGATAGCGCGGTGGAAATATAAGCAGCATGTATACGTGCTAAATACAAATTGTTTGCTATTGATGGTTTGACTATTGCAAGAAACGTTTCCTATTTTGCCATTCTAGGATTCCTCCTTTTTTCGCACATTGAGGTTCAAGAAGAGTAATTAAGACTTCACTCCACTTACATCTGACATAAGAGTCAATACTTCCTTATTAAGCATTATGGAGGTTAAGGACGCACAATAAGATGGAATTTACAATTGCGTAAAAGAGGCAGGTCTAAAAACTCCTGGATCACACAAATGCATTGGCCTCAATGAAGAAGTGATTCAAAATCGGGAGGCCTGCAGATATTTTTTGAGGTCGAACCGGCGAACCCCACAGGCGGACCAGTAGGAATGCAGTGAATTGGATGGTTTAATTCTGATCATAATCTCGTCGTTTTCCGAGCTTGGACGGCCGACTGTTTGGAAAGTCTTGTATGGCATATAAATTCTCCCTTCTGCTTCGTTGAACCTCCATGTCTGTTCTGTATTGCTGTAGCTAAATAACATGTTTCTTAGCAATCAATTAACTGGTGTGTTCACAGTTCTTGAAGTCCAACCTTTTGTTTGTTGTTTACCAAGTGACGAAACGCTATGTTGCTAGTGCCAAGAAGCATTGATAAACGCTTTTTCTGATGTCTCATATATCACTAGTTTCATGGAAGGTATCAGCTAGTCCTTCAATATCACTTCACTTCTAACATGAACCTCAAATGCTTTATATAGGACAGTGTATCTTTGTACTTCCCCGGCATAGTTAACATTATTACTTCACTTCCTCACCGTCATTTGCAGAGTTACAAATGAGAAAGTCAAGGTAGTGTGGTTATTTTATCTATTATCTCGAACACCTTGATCGCCCTTTCATTATCATTTCTGCTGCACAATCAATCGTTAAATTAAATTCAGACCTTTTACAAACCAAAAGAAGGACCCCCAATTACTCGAACATATACGAATAGGTAGCAATGTTCCTGCTATAAGCCCATCAAGATAGACAAGACACAAAAAACAGCACAAGTTCTCTCAGTTTTATTGCCCTGTAGCTCGCATTCTCAATGGCTGAACGTTCGTCTAAGGCTCAAAGTTATATTTAGTGCAAGTGCCCATCGAAGAAGACAAGAAGACGAAAGCAATGACCTGATACAATGCCCTTTTAAGATATCTTAACGCATCCCACTCTATGATGCGGTGGGGGGTAGATAACTCGCTAGATACATCCGTTTGCAGGCGCAAAACTCCTACAAAACTTGGTATGTGTATTTGTAATAAAAAACGCACCTCGCGCGCCATCCAACATCCTTAAGTTCATTGCGATGCCTTCTTTATTATTCTCTCTTTTGCCGGCCGGCACAGCGCGGCGGACCACTGATTGCAACAACAATATGAACGACACTAATCAACGTTTCACAAGAACACGTGTACCTACGGAGGAGCCCCATCCACCAGCTACGGTGCAACGGCGCAACGGATGCTTGCCTAGGCCTATAGCAACGAAAGTTCAATGAAACACATTTTAGTCTCAAGTCAATGACTGCAGGTTTGTTAGCCGGTTGCTAGCCATAAATACGGATGTATCCTACTGCAGTTTGTATGCTGTTTCTTTACGCTCTATCTGTTTGTCAAGATCTTGAGGGCTTGTCATTGAAAGTTCAATGTACCTTCAATTTATTTATAGCAATACGCCTTGGAACGAAGCTTCTTCCGAAATCCGGTTCCGTTCGCATCACCCTTGAGCGAGTTAGCTACGTATTTATATACAATAGGAGTTAACCTATTTTGTGTTTGTGCGATATTGATTGGTGATGGTGTAACTTGAGACACTCGTACCTACCTAGCTTAATGACAACAGCGGAAAAGTTACCGAAGGTTATGGAACATAATAGCAGAACACAAAAAAGGGCCACGTTCGAATTATGTTAATTTTATGGGCCAAGTTATAATATAGTTTTATTTTGAAAAGTTTTATGTCGGTTTTTTTTTGTTGTAAGTTCAAATTCAAGCTCAATGCGCTATCTCAAAGCCTTCGTGTAATACAGGGTCAATGTGTCAAAACAAAGTTGACATCTCTTATTTTTGGATGCAAAAGTTTCGTGGAAAATTTTCAAATAAGCTGCGAAACTCGTTCTAGTAGATGTAAGACTTCTAGAATTAGACGATTGGCATAATTAGACGATTGAGATGATTCGGGCGGACCTTGTTGGTGGCATTAATATTCAATTGAATGGGACATTGAGAATGAGTTCAAGTGCTGATAATTCAATGATTTTCGAGGAAAACGATTTTAATGGTTTACCTTAATGGCATTAAGGTAATAATAATATCTTTTTCTTAAATTATTTTTTAATTTATAGGTTATTTTGACACTGACAGCTGTTTCCCGCTCCAAATCTTGACAGAATGTCAATATACCTCCGAGTATGAGAAATGAGTCGCTTTACGCTTGAAATACATTGGGAAATATTGAAAACGTATTTCCAAAATAAGTGCTGTTTAACCCAAAAAGTTTGTTTTTTGAAAATAAGTTTTGGCCGAAATGAGTCTGGTATTATAGTGGACAACACTCATGGTCACCGTTGTCGTACGGTGCGGATAGACGAGAATGAGGCTGCTGCAGCCTAAAGTGTTCGAATTGTAAAGGCACAATTGGAACATTTTTCTTCGAAAATGAGAGTGGGAAGAACGTTAACCGACTTTTTACGGCTTTGGATGACCTCTTGTTTATGCAGAATGGCGCACCATGCACAGCCATGTATTCCATAATAAATGGAAAGGGTTGCTCTTACTATAAAGTCATAATATTTACATGTAGAAACTTAAATTTTGTTCATTTTATTGCATTTTTAAAAAGAAACTTACATATGGCCCATCCTGTAAGGAAGGGTTCATCAGAGCATCTAGAGGGGAGGGCCCTGTGCAGCCGACACAGACCGTTCTTTGAAGTTTGGCAAAAGAGGCAACAACACGTTTCACACACGAAAGCTTGTTCCACATAACAACCGATGCGTATGAGAGGAATAGCCGTATAACGTTATAAATAATTATACTTCTTACAATGTCCTTGGAATAGTAATGCAATACATTTATTTAAAATTTTTACAAATACAAATTATAAGAAGTGGCGCTCAAGTATGTTGAATAACTATGCCTACACAACCGTTATCAACAATACTGATCAACTTAAAAAATTAGCAAGGGTTTTCTGTAAAAGTTTTGCTACATTTTCCCAATCTGTGTATTCGAGACCTGGGTCAATCATAGATAAATATAGATGAGAATTTTCTGAAGATATGATCCTTGGTTGGTTTTTCGAATAGAGATACAACTGACATTTTGTTGTCAAATCTGGCAACTCTAATGTCATTTATGTTCAGTTTGGTTTGCCATTTCATCATGAACAGGTCGACAAATGAACATGGCTTGCAAATCGTGCAAATTTATTTCGAAAATAATCGTTCAGTTCGCAAGCTCAATTTGGGTTGAATGGCTACGGCAACAAGCAAAATTGCCGCTCATGTGAAGTGAAGAGAATCCACATGAGACCCTTGAAGCGCCATTACATCCACAAAAACTGACTGTTTGGTGTGCTCTATGGGCTGGTGGAGTCATTGAGTCCGAAATGATGCTGGAGAGTCAGTTACCATTAATGGAGATGGGTATAGAGCCATGATAACCGACTATTTTGTTCCCGAATTGGATGGCATGAATGTGAACGAGATGTGGTTGCAATAAGACTACGCTACATGCCACACAGCGCAAGTCACAATCGATTTATTGAAGGATGAGCGCATAATTTCGCGGAATGGACCTGTCAATTGGCCACCAAGATCGTGTGATTTGACACCATTGGATTATTTTCTTTGGGGATATGTGAAGTCGCTCGCCTACGCCAACAAACCAGAAACGTGGGGTGACTTGGAAGTCAACATTCGTGGCGTTATTGCCGACATACGGCCCCAAATGCTTGAAAAAGTGGTTGTTGGACCTCTAGACTTGTGTTTATTCGAACCAGCCGCGGCGGCCACATGCCCGAAATCATATTTTTTTTTTGTGTCTTGTTATTTATTTCAAGATCGAAGTTCTATACCTCTAAAAAAACACCCTTTACATATATAGTTTTAAAATTTAAATCTGGTAAAAAACAGTAATATTGAGAATTACAGCACCGTTGCAAGATGCCTTACCTTTCGCATCTTGTAACGATGCCTTAACGTTCGCTGATTTACTTTATCTTTTAAGACAGGAGCTCAAACGACACATCCAGTTATATTGCATTCTTAAACATTTCAACTGCACTGTCAGAAATGCACATAAGGCTATTGACGCATTATTTTAATCTAAATGGTCGGCAGAGCAGGTCTGTCCTGCTATACCTCACTAAGGTCCTCGTGGACCCACTGTGATGCCCTTTTGTGGGCGTTTAGCCATTGATGTTAGAGATGGTTAGGCTTCGTGTCTCTTTACTCCAACCATGCTCATATCCTCAGAAACCTATAAAGGTCAAAAAGTGAGGCAGCAGAAAGTTCATGTAAGTCTTGGAAGTAGTAGCTTCAAAGCGTTCTGATCACCAAGTGACCGAGACTCGGACAGCGACATAGGAAGCGAGGTGTATCCTAATGCACCTTTTCATAATCACATCCCCGACATATATCGTCATCCTTTAGATTTAATTTTATTGCGTGATTTCTTAGGAAGTTATGTCCCATCAGGGCCCTTATCAGCTTAGACATTGGTGATGACCTGTCAAACTGTAGAAGTTTGATGGTTCGGCCACTGTTGTATTCAGGCCCGTGCTTGCTTGATACTTCGCAGGTAGTTAGTGCTTTCCGTTAGATTTCATACGAATTTCCACTAGTTTGCCAAGATCGGAGAGTGGTGGCTTGATCATGGTTCATTTCAAACCCATACCTGGCTAATTCGTCAGCCCTCTCATTGCCGGCTTTGTCACTATGTATAGGGACCCAACATAGATTTATTTCATGCTACGACCAGAGAATCTTTAGCTCTAGACGGGAACAGTAAACTAGCTTGAATAGCAATAGCTTATAGCTGCCTGACTGTCAATGAAACCAGAACCTCTGCTTGGAAGCCACTGCTGTTGTTAGGAAGATTGATTGAACAGTGTAGCTTATTTTCTTCCAAGAATATTCCGGCACCGGTTCCAGAGTCCAACTTAGATCCATCTATGTAGATAGCTAACGATTTACTTCTCGTGGGTTCATTTCCCATCTCTGCTGGGGAAAGCGCAGGAGAATGGTCTGTTAAAATCCAGTTGGGGAGACATATAATCAGAATTGTCAATTTTTCCAACGTTTTTTGCAAAATCTGCGGATGACCAAAATTACCAAGGTTCCAAGTGTTAGTTTGGCTAATCCTTCAGGCAGATGTATAGGTCTAGAGGTGATAAATTAAGAATTTCTTCCAGTCACTTGGTGTAGTTCTCAACGCACTAGTTGTCCCTATACATGCTAGTCTTAGTATTTTTGTCATTGACTCAAAATTCGTCGCTTTGCTCAAGGCCTGCGAAAGGACTATGCTGCTATATGTGAGTATTGGCCGCATTATTGCCGTACATCCTTGTCAAAGATGTGGTTACATGCATTAGATGTTTTCTTAACTTTTTAATTGAAATTTAGCTTCTAATTGAGTTCGCTATCAACGATCATTCCCAGATAACTCACACTCTCAACATAATTGGAAAAGTCCCTTCGCCTCCAAGGGATTTAAGCGGAGTCACAGAATCAATTGTCTAGTATAATTTGTCTATGGTAAGCAGATATACTGGAATCGTTGCTATTTTATGCAGTTTACAGACATTCAAAACCGACCGGCTTCGGCCTTCCTTTTTTCTAATATCAAATTCACCAAATGGCTCACTCTTTTATTAATCCTAAGGGTATCTTAAGTTCAAAATCCCTTTTCTATGCGCTTCAGTTTAATACTAAAGTTCGCAGTTTAAACTTACACCAATCTATGAAGCCAAGGCATAAACTATACAAACATTATGAAGTGTGAATTTCCCAAAATCTTTATGTAAAAATCAATGCATGACTTCACCACCGATATGACGCAGTTTTTGCATTCACTAAGTGAAAAGTTGTTTTAGATTTTATTTTACTATAGCTAATTCATAATTATTATGAATTCCAAGATTTTAATCGATTTTCGGGAAATACCCCTTAAGGCTTCTAGACAACATTCAATTTCAAGAAGTGGCACTTTACAAATGAGACCGCATTCAACTTGAATACCCCCATTCGAGTGGAATGGTGTGCAATTGCTTTGCTCATTCGAAATGGACACCTGCCCGAGCGCGAGTGAATTTTCCGATTCGGATTTTCTTTCTCACACAAAGTTTTGTGTTTAGGATTAAAAAAAATAAAATAAAAAAATTAATTTACATACACGTCTGTTTGAATTAGAACCGTATCAAATAACGCTTGTAAAATATTTTATTTATGTGGTCTAGGGGAAGGGGGATGAAAGCTGTTAACCACGACGAGTGGGCGATGAATGTCTGATGAACGACGATGCCAATTGCGCCACACTTGGACTTCTAATGAGCAGAGCTTATTCAAATCGAATGTGAATTGTGCTCGATAATAATAATAATTTATCAATTGTATTGCATTGGCGCGCTTGGTGGTTCACGGGCGTGTTTGACATTTTGTTGAAAATTTATTCGTCGCATAACGGATGGAGCGCGTTAGTGACCCCTCCAAAGGACAGGCGGCTATTTGCATACGAGCGTGTGGTTTTGTTTTGTTTTGTTCTTGAGATTAGATATTTATTCTTTTGACAGAATGACAGTGGCGAATGCCGAAGCTTTCTATATGTCATCCAGATTGTTTTCTTTCGAATGAATCTAAAGGTGATAAGTTCTGATGCACAAGCCTTGAAATTGGAACTAGGTACTAGGTACTAGGTACGCAGTGGTTATTTCTAGATTAGAGTACATGTAGATTTAGTTGACATGTGCACATTTTAAAAGTTATTGCTATTGCTATTATTTTACTTGGATGGCACTCCAGTCAGAAGGGAACCTTGGTTGATCCAATAGACGTGGTTTACTGCATTTTATTGCGAACTTTTTTAGGTAAGGCAACTCAAACGCGTAATGAACAATTTTTGTGACAAGGTCGAATTCACTTGTCACTTTTTAATCTCCTTCAGATGCTGAAACTGAACCAAATATCTTTCCAGGAATTATTTGTGCCTCAAAACTGCCTTGGCAAATATTCATTTACTTTTGTTGATGTCCTTATTTTAAGATCAATGGAGCAGAACTAGGACTATAAAGGTGTAATGTAGAATCTCATTAGTAGTAGGTCAGAACCAAGGTGGTCAAAGTTATAGTTTTGTGGGCGATTTCTCTGGAAACATTTGGCTTTGAGTTGATTGCTGTGTTCTCTCCGTAATATCAGCAGTGGCAATATTCTCTGAACCATGTATTGTATCTTTTAAACTTTTTAGTGAATCTAAATAAAAAAAGGACCACGTCACCTTAATGTGCTTTGTAGCGGAAGTGGGGGTAAGACCGCACCTTTAGGTTTAACTATCTTAAAAACCGTTAAAAACATCTTTCAAAAATATAGTCTTTATTCACTTAGTCCCACATTTCTTCTACGAACTTTAATTTTTATAATAAATAAACAAATTATTCAGAAAATGATATTTAAATAACATAGTACAAGAAACGGTCTTGCCCACTATTCCCCTATATGTCGATGTGTTTCAATCGAACCGCAATAGTTGACTGATATTTCACTAGTGCTTCATGGTACACAACTTTTTTTTCTATTCTCGCTCGCGTTCACGTACAAAGCGAGAAACGTATATCCTGTGATTGTCTTTACAACTTATTAATGGCAAATCGTTAAAAATAAGCTACACCGCGGAATCACCGCCTTACAATTTTTCCCTCAAAGTCGTCGTTGGAATGGCATTTGATTTGAGATTCTTTCAAAAAAAAACGCGTTTTGTTAAAAAGTTCCGTTGCATTGAGGTTGCGCAACAAAATTATAACTGAACCGACATTCAATTTCAATTGTGTCTGCCTCCTTTTCCGCTCTGGACAGGAATTCTGCCTTCCGGAAGTTAACTTTGGGTGAATTAAGGCAGACCAGCAACTGGCTACCGGCAATCTACATACAGGTCCAGGCGAAGGCTGCCAAATATCACATTCAACGCCTACGTTCTACTTAGGGCGGGCCTCCATACTAGTGACCCATAAGTGTGTATTTGGCGTACCACAGCTTTGTACATCCAAAGAACCATTTTTGGTTAAATCAGTGAAATCTGGAATATGTTTCTAGTTCCAGCGGGGCCAATCAAGAATGAAAATGACGCTATATTAATTTTGACACATAGTTTGAAACACCTCTTAATATTCGTCGTAGACCCCAAAAAATATATATGTATACTTATGATCAGGACCAAAACCTAAGACTATTTAGCAATGTCCGTCCGTCCGACGTATCGACTCTTGAGGCCTTCAAATTTATGCTAGGAAGCTGATATTTTGAACATATCACATAAAGTGATAAAATTTTTTAAATCCGCCCACAATTTAGACAAAAACATTTTGAAGCTGCAGTTCAAGAGATGTAGGGTTCGAATTTAAACTAAATTTATAAACGCTGAACTTATTCACAAGTATACTATATAGAGTTTTTTTGACACACCTACTTTTTGGAGACTCCTTCCTATATTTTTTTTTTTTTTTATACCCTATCCTAAGGGTATATTAATTTTGACACATAGTTTGAAACAACAAGCTGAAATTTAGAGAATATACTCCCTAGGGTCCCGAAATGGTAAAGTGTTAAAAGTTTTTAAATCCTGCCACGCCCACAATTTAGAAAAAACCGTTTTAAGGCTTAAGATAGAGAGATAAAGTTGTAAAACCTTCACAAGATATGTAGGTACTGCCTACCTTTATAAATTTGTCATATAAAATTTTTTGCCACACCTACTTTTTGTGGGAGTTTTTCACTAAAATGCTGTTTTCTTTAAAATTTTTTATAGAAATCGAAAAAAAATGTTTAACAATATATTTAGCCAATATTTTTTCCAATATATCGCGTTTTTCAAAAAATATTTTTTTTTTCTATAAATTTCATAGAAAGAAATAAAATGCTATCTATCATCTTCCTTATGCATTTTTTCTTTGGGGTACCTAGGGATAAGGATAGGGTATCATACTGTTCGCCCCAAGCGGACTGTAGCCTTTCCTTATGTTTTATAATTTTTTTTATAATGAAATATATCATAATGCTTTTTTTTTTTTTGGGCATATAGGGTATCATACTATTCACCCCAAGAGGAATGTAGTTTTTCCTTCTGCTTTTGCTATCGATTGCAAAAGAGAGGAGTTTTTTTTACCCAGGCTATCTTTAGACAATTACATATGTCAAACCTATTGTCAGCTTGCAAACGTTTTACATTTTTATTTTTTAATGATGAACGTTACAAAATCTTATAAATTTGGTTCCAAAACAATTTCTCACCGTCTTTATATTAAATTAACTACCACATTAGTTAGTTTTGAACGCAGTTCAGTTAATAAAAAATCAATTCAAGTGGCGATGAAACAACGAACGTGGGAACAAAACTCAATTATTGTTCTAAGTCAAGATGAAGTTACTGGTGACGTGAAATAACGCAAAACGAAATAAAGCCAAATTCTAAAAATTGAGCATTATATCCATTCCAAAATCGAACCGCCTGCGGAAAGAGGATTGAAATCTCTTTATTCCGCGTAGCAGGTACTCCGGTACTGTTACCATAGGTGCCTGCCTAATGAAAAGCACATACCCCAAACGGAGCATCGAAGTTGCATGAGCGGTACCTGCCGCCTTAATCCCGCGTAGCGGGCCACCCAGGGACTGTTGCCAAAGCCGCCTTATTTAAAATTTGGCTTTATTTCGTTTAACGTTATTTCACGTCACCGAATATACTGTTAGTTTCATCTACAAATTTTATGTGATTGATTTGCTGATGCGATTCATTTTACCAATAAGGCGTATTGCAATCATTCCCACTACGCATTACATAATCCACTCCAGCTCTGATGGTCTCACTTTAAATAATAATCAATCCCAAGCCATTTCATTTAGCAACCACAATCTAAAGCTCAGTTACACAACTCAATGACAATGATCGCTGAAGCTGTACAAAGAAATTCGTTCCACGCCTCTGACCATAGCCGCCCATCGTCGACGTCTAATTTCATTGACAATAACCGTGTAATCCTTGAAAAATCTATATTAATATCACTGCGACTAGTCCTTGGCATGGGTGCAAGTGCATTGGAGCAATTCTCGCGCGAGCACAAAACTTCTGCTCGAATAGAACCACTGGTGCCGGGCTGGCCTAGGCTGGGCCAGGGCGACGACGACTATGATCCACAACGACGACTAACCGACTAAAGTGACCACAAGCCAGAGATTCAGATTACAATTGAAAGCCGACACAAATGTTTTCGTAAATTGCATAGGGTTGCCGCGCCAAACGTATGCCCCACGACGCAATAGCCGGCCACCAGAAGGACAAAAGTATCTATTTTCTGGTTAAAAGAAGTATCTGCGATACTTAATGTTAATGACAATGAATAAATATTAACACATTATGACATTTTGCGGCACTCCGGCTCTGATCTGTTTGGCATTTATGCAGCAAGCATATCACAGATACAACCATGATCCTAGACACAAAACTTGGATACCTATCTACGTATTTGTTTTGTATGTAGCTGCGGCCCGGCAGCTGAGGGTACGCCGTAAGACGACGAAACATGCATCCACAAAACTTGCGACTTCTGAATCACTTCTCGCGCATTCACTCACCGTCACCGTCACTGCCACCAGTTCCAGCACACACAGCCAGAGGTTAACGAACTGAGTGTTTATGGCTCATAAAAAATATGTTGGCCATAATGCGAATCATTTCGTGGCTGTGCAAGCCACCAACCAACTGCTAACAGGTAAAAGTACTTTTGCGGCCTGCATCTGCATACCGGGCGTCGTTATAGTCGTCGTTGTCGTCGTCGTCGTCGCTGTTGTTGCAGCCGCCAACGTCAAGCTGCAGCAGCAGCAGCAGCAAACGAGAACACTGCGCATTTTTATGACTCCTCCAGCCGTGCTGCAGATAAATTCTAAATAGATTGAGAGTGTGATTACAAGATTAATGAGCTGCTACCATCAAAAAGACATTCACACTCACACAGCAACATACAGCAGCCGTCATTCGCAGCAGACCAGCCCAGCAGGGTGGTGGAGGTCCGCATGCGCAACATAATAAATGCGGTTTTTGCCAAGTGTAGTGGAATATTAAGGTGTAATTATTTGCGAAATGGTTGGGATCCTTTGATTTTGGGTGTGCTGTGTGGCTGACTGACTGACTGACTGAAATAATTTGGGACGTTATATTTATTTTTGGGAGAAATCGCACTCTCAAGTACCCAAAAATTGGCTTTGCGAAATTTAACCACTGCCAGCCACTAGGTGCGGACTGTAAAGACTTACAATTGGGTGCGGGCTATTTAAAAAAATCCATTTAATTTTATTTTTTCGGCAATTCATTGAGGAACTTACTCACGTAGGTAGACGTAGAGTGAGCCCTTTTGCAATGTGTTACATGACACTGTCCTATCGGTGTTTAGCAATTTTCGTAAGCAACTGATAGGCATACATAATTTTTTTTTCTTGCAGTTTAAAAATAACTTTACAAACGTCGAATTGCGTACCTTATTAAGATTTGGCAATTTGGTAGACAATGGTAAGTGAAGGTATTACAGATATTTGCTGTCCGGTAGCGGCCCCTTATTTACAATAATTTTGTAGGAGTTTAATTTCTCGAAGTAGAGAAAGCTAGCTACACACTTTTTTAAGAAATGTTTATGGCGCCCCCTAGAAGGGAGGATTCCTGCAATAATTTTAGAAAGCACACTCTGGTGTGATTAACTTCGCCAGTAAGGCAACACATTTGTAGACCAGATTCACCATTACTAGTGAAGGGAGGATATGCTTATTCGTATAAGACACTTAGCTGATGAGAAGCGTGCAACCAGTGTAAGGTTATTGCATTTTTTTTAAATTTCACGTAATTGGCGATGTAATTTAATAACTCGTTGAATAATGAGTATTTGAAATAAGAAACATAAATTCAAAAAACTTTCGAATCAAGCAAACACAATCGACCAGGTTTATAGAATAACTCATGACATAGAAAAAGCCCTAGCGTTTTCCTTGACGTCTCCCAGGCTTTTGATAAAGTATAGCGTACGGGATTGAAACATAAGCTTAAATTGGCCTTTCCAAGCAGTTTTATGAGATACTAAGTTCCAATCTAGTGTAAAGACTTTTCCGTGTTAAGCACGGAAACAAATATTCCGAACTTAAAGAAATCGCGGCAGGAGTTCCACAAGGAAGCGTCCTGGGTTCGATTCTATTTTCAATCTTTACTTGAGATATTCCGCAGGGAGAAGTCGCTACGTTTTCGGATGATACCGCCATATTGGCCGTGAGTAATACGATTGAATCAGCAAATACTAAGCTCCAACGGGCTACTGACAGCGTTTTTGAGTGGGGAAAAACTTTGCGTAATTTTACTTACAGAAATGCAAATACGCTACCCATTTTTATAGATTCCATACAAATTCCGTACGCAAATGAAGCTTAATATATTGGAATGACATTCGATTCGAAACTGAAACGAGAAGAGCTCGTTATTCAATATTTGCCAAGCTCAGCATGCAAAACAAGCCGCTTTTATGCAAGTAAGTTCTAAAACTGGTTTGGACGTATGGAATACAACTTTGGGGTTGTACGCAAGCAAGAAACATACAAATTTTACAAACTTTTCAAAATAAAGTGCTAAGAACAATTGTAAACGCCCCGTGGTATATCAGAAACAGTGATATCCGAGACTTAGGTATAACAACCGCCGAAGACGAAATCAAAGCACTTACCCGTAAGTAAAGGACTCCCCTTTATGGCTATTGCAATAACGAAATGCTGCAAATTTTGCAGGAGACAGATTTAGAGCGCCGACTTCACCAGATTCAACCATTGGAACTAGCGCAATAAAATGTAACCGCGATTGGCGGTATTAAGGTGTGATCAGACGGTCATCCAAACTTGTCATCCGGATGACACCCTGACGTCATTATGACGTAGAATTTATCCTAAAGTGGTTATCCCATCTGAAAAAAACAAGTTTCTGACGTCAGCATTTCATCTGGATGACAAGTTTGGATGACCGTCTGATCGTACCTTTAGTAGGTACTTTCGCTGGGAGGTTGCCTGCCAAACGTGTATAGAACCGGAAATTAAAACTATTAGATAGGATATAACCTAGTTGTTGCATAAAGGATTTTGAAAAGAGGTGTTTTTTTAGTGAGTAAGAATCTCACACTACTATGAGCACGTGCGGCCGATCCTCATAGTGTCTCAGCAAGATTTTCTACCTACCCTCGAAAAAAAAATACTTGCGATGTACTGTACATTCTCGAAACAACCGGTGCTTTGCGTAGCGCATACTACGCATATGTCAAAGGCAGATCCGCGGAAACAGCGCTACATGAGGTAACAAGAACGACCGAGAAATCCCTTGGAAACAAAGAATTTACACTGGCGGCCTTTTTGGGCGTAAAAGGTAAATTCAACAACCCGAATTCTAGAACCATTATATCCTCACTTGAGGAGTTAGGTTCATCACAGTTTCTGACAAACTAGGTTAAGACTATGTTTAACAGCAGAGTCAGCATAGGGGGACTGTGCGATTATGAAAAACGCTAATCGTGGGAGTCCTATCTCCTCTATTGTGAAACATATCGATTAACAAAATTCGTATATCCCTTGTCAGCAGAGGTAAAAAGATAGTCGCTTACCCGGATGACACAGTTGTACTAATAACAGGCAAGTACCTTTCCACCATTAGAGATATTATGGAATCTGAGTTATAAGAACTATCCAAATGATCGGAACACAACGGCCGATAAAGACTGAACTCATTCTGTTCACCAGAAAACATAAGGTAGGTAAAGGGTGTTTTTTTTAGAGGTTGGTTTTTCGAATAGAGATAAAACTGACATTTGGTGGTAAAATCTGTTCAGTTTGGTTTGCCATTTTATCACGAATAGGTTGACAAATGAACAACAATTACAAATCATGCAAATTTATTTCGAAAATAACTGAACCATTCGCGAAGTTTACCGCAAGCTCCGTTCATTTTGTGGTCGACATAATCGTCCATCAGAGCAATTAATTGGGTTGACCATGGATCGTTTTCACACTACGTTTACTATATGTGATAATACGCATCCGCAGCGACATCGAACAGTGCGCACCGAAGAAACAATTGCCGCTGTAGAGCAAAGTGTTGAAGAGGACCAGAATGAATCGATTCGCCACCGTACACAGCAATTGAGCTTTGTCCATGAACTTTATGAAAGATTTTGCGCAAAGATCTCTTCTTAGGACCTTACAAGATCCAGCTTGTGCAAGAATTAAAGCCGCGAGACCATGAAATGCGCTGTGATTTTGGTGTATTTGTTCAGCGATGAGGCTCAATTTGGGTTGAATGGCTACGTCAACAAGCAAAATTGCCGCATTTGTAGTGAAGAGAATCCACATGAGAACCTTGAAACGCCTTTACATCCACAAAAACTGACTGTTTGGTGTGCTCTATGGGCTGGTGAAGTCATTGAGTCCGAAATGATGCTGGAGAGTCAGTTACCGTTAATGGAGACGGGTATAGAGCCATGGTAACCGACTATTTTGTTCCCGAATTGGATGCCATGCATGTGGATGAGATGTGGTTCCAACAAGACTAAGCTACATGCCACACAACGCACGTCACAATCGATTTATTGAAGGAAACATTCGATGAGCGCACAATTTCGCGGAATGGACCTGTCAATTGGCCACCAAGATCGTGTGATTTGACACCATTGGATTATTTTCTTTGGGGATATGTGAAATCGTTCGCCTACGCCAACAAACCAGAAATGTTAGGGGACATGGAAGCCAACATTCGTGGCGTTATTGCCGACATACAGCCAGCATACAATTCTTGAAAAATCATATTTAATCTCTAATGGCATAAAATTATCCTTCCAATAAAGCCAATTTGATGGACAATAAAATGATTTTCTTGTGTTTTATTTCAATTCGAAGTTCTATACCTCTAAAAAGAACACCCTGTATAGACCCACCAAAGCTTAAAGGTTTCCGCCTTGATCTTTTAACCGAAAAGGTACAGGAGCTGTTGTTTTCTCAGAAACACTTGGTATTAACCATTCGTTTTGACTGACAGATCACTGCAGTGTCGTTCAAGCTGAGATCTAAGCGGTTAAGAAAGCAGCACAGAAGTAACAGCTAAAAAAGACAAGGTTTCTCTTGGAGTTATGCAAGTGAAAAATTTTCGTCTTCCCTATATATACTTAAGTTGCATATTGGTCATCACCAAAGAAAGTTCTATGGTAGGTGCCAAAAGTAAGTAACTTTTATTTAATATTATTTTTTTCACTTTTGGTCTTCCTTTATACAAGTGCCTCCTTATTTCATACATTATCGGCATCAAAATCTAAGACTTTTTAGCAATGTTCATCCGTCCGTCCGTCACCAATTCTTAGGCCTTTAAATTAAAGCTAGGAGTCTGAAACTTACTTCTTTCTCTAGGGTCACGAAATGGTAATTCAGCCAAAGTTATTATTTAGTTAAAATATTGCCGATAACCACCTGACACAAGACACATTTTTTTATACCCATATCTTGACACATTCCGAACAGGTTTTGTTTATCTTGTTTTGATATTATGTTATATTGTCTTGATATATTTTCAAAGTTGGAAAAAGAGCATTGGTTTTAATAAAAAGTCTTGTACTTAGCGCCACCCTTCCCTACCAATTCTATTATACTGTAAACAAATTTCTGGATCTAATGAAAATACCTTTTATGTTTAAAAACGATAGTGCCAAAGATACGAGAATAATTACAAGATCAATTGCATTGGCCCTCATTATTTTCAAACCAAATTTTTAAAAAATACAAATGTGATACATATGTACAAAGATAACAAGCGAAAAGTGACAGCTTCTCGTCAAAAAATTGGAGCACGGGCGGCTCTGTTGGTATTGCCATGTTTAAAGGACCCTACGAACCCCGTAAAAACGGAAATGCCAATCAACGTTAAATGTTATGGTCCAAGGAAAGAAGAAGAAAGAATTGAATTGAATTTTGTTTATCTTTGTGGCAGAAAAACGAATGTGGCAAATTTTGGGTAAGGCAAGAAGTGCTGACGTACGAACAAAGTCAGTTAAAAAGATGAGAAAGTAATTTACAAATCAAAATTTGTTTTAGAAACCAAACCTTCGAATTTTACGAGAGCAATTAACACGATTTAACAACATTTTCATTTTTGCATATTCATTTTCTGACGTAAGATTTCCAATTTGTAAAGGCAATTTGTTTTACGACTTGAACATCCTTTCCACTCGAATATTTATATGTAAAGTGAAAGTTTTCACTTTTGTCAAACTGAATTAACATGACATCAAACTTTATTGATTAAGTTTTTTTTTTTTGCAATTCAACAACCTTAGTCGAATTTAGTGACAATCTTATAATTGTTCACTCCGTTTACAGATGGCACTGTTGCCACTGTAGATGGCAACAACCACTAGACGATATCACGACATCATCAAAAAGAAAGCCGAAGCTGCCATACGTTGAAAATCGTAATCCCGTTAATAAAAAGAAAGTAAAATTAAACTTATGTGTTGATAAACGTGGCAGCCTCTTAAGCTTAAGTGTATAATAAAGGGTCGCGGTAGCGCACAGGCAAGATCTCTACCAACTTGGGCACTACACCCATATTTACAGGAACCAACTAAGTCCATTTTTTCCCCACTCTAACAACAAATTTCAGTAGCCAAGTATAAAAATATGAATACTATTTGTGAGGTTTTTAATAATTTTAAAAGTTAGATTAGATTAGTTTAAATGAAGAATGGTAGAGCCAGTAATTTTGAGAATATGAACCAGGAGAAAAAGGAATCTGATGATCGATTACAGTAGTACAAAGTAGGTTGGCTGCTGCTTTGCGAATAATTACCACCAAATTAATAATCGCCCAAGAATATGGGGCAATAGGAATGATGAGGTTCTGGACTTTGTTCCATCTAAAATTGCCATTTAGGGAATAATAAAGTTGTACACATGGTCAGTAATAGTTTTCAAATTATTTTGCTTTTGAAGGTAACATTCGATAAATAAAGGCTAGGATGATGAACATGTAAGACGCCGTCACTGTTAATCACGTATGTATTCGTCCGTAGGCCTTCGAAATTTAATGATTTGCCTGAGTGTCTCCAATGGGCACTTGTTTTTCTTTTCTCTCGATGAAGATTTCGTTCATTAACGATGACCAAGCGTCCTTTAAATGAGCACTTGATGTAAAGGGTGATTTATTAAGCGTAGTTTTTTTAAAGATCAAATATTCAAAATTTGATTGTAATCGATAAATACGCCTTTGATATTTACGTTTTAAAGACAATTTCATGCAAATGTTGTCCGCGGCTCCAATTCCGCGTCAATTCGGAAGGTCCAATTTTGGGGCACTTTTTTGAGCATTTTGGCCTGTATTCCACGGATTACGCGTGTTATGTTATCTTGTAAGGCTTCAATCGTGTTCGGCTTGCCTAACGACTTTGCATAACCCCACAAGCAATAATCAAGAGGCGTTAAGTCGCATGATCTTGGCGGCCAACTAACAGGGCCATTTCGAGAGATAAGCTGTTCACCAAATTCATCCTACAACATTTCTATTGTTTCACGAGCTGTGTGGCATGTGGTACCGTCTTGATGAAACCACATGTCAACCTAGTTCAACTCAGCCAACCTAACTGGGGCAAAAAAAAGTCGCGTTATCTCGATATCATTCGTCGTTGACTGTAACTTTTCTTTCACTGTCGTCTTTGAAGAAAAATGGACCGATGATGCCACCAGCCCATAAACCACACCAAACTGTCATTTTTCGGGATGCATCGGTAATTCTTGCATGGCATGTGGCTGTTCATTACTCCAGATGCGACAGTTTTGCTTATTTACGTATCCATCAATTTTTCACAGAGCACGAATTTTGATAATAAATTTCCATTATTTGCAATCGTTGCTCGTTTGTAAGTCTTTCCATGGTTAAATGGCAGAGTATACTGAAAACTTTTCACTTTGACAGATGACGTTTGGACGCCATTACTAACCAGTGCGGCCAACTTAAAAAATCACCCTTTATGTATGGGTGACTATTTTGGAAGGCACGGCGTTAACCCAAAAGCATGAAGTACCTGTGCTGCTCAGACTCTGATCCTGATATAAGCGTAGGTCGGATGAAACGGCAGCAAAACTATCTAATTACTTAAATAAAGGTGCCTTATTACGCCCGCAGTAACCCCAAAACAAATCACAACCTCAACGATAAAAGCAGTAGGCCACGATATACCAAACAAGTCTAATCGCTCTGTAACTGGATTGAAGAAGCCCAGTTTTCACAACAACTCTTTCGTCTAAATGACTTTTAGCTCCGGAAAGTTAAAAGATGTCCTGTCTCAGGCAGACGCTCTTCACTAGTCAGGATCCTGTTAAATAAGTACAGAGAGTAACACAGCATACAGCTAGGACGAACAAATAAAAAAAATATTTTTTAATCATGTCACAACAAAACTGCAATTGAAAGCAAACCCATTACTCTGCTTTCCATTCTTCTGTAGCGCATATTGCTTGTTTCTGTGTTTAAACAAACAGGAAACACTCAAAGCAATTAAGCACTAAATTGCTCACACTATTGGGCCATACCATAAGTGCATTAGTGCCATAAATAAAATAATGAGCATGAAATCCGAAAGTACGCCGAAGACAGATGCATCATGCTCGCTTGGATAAACAAATTAAAAAAAGAAAAACAAAACATCAATACTCTCCTCCTCATCGCGTCGATCGACACCAGAGCCAACAAATAAATTAAAAATCCGCGTCCATTAAGGAAGACAACATTTAAAGTAAAGATCAACAGCCTCGAGTAGCAGTCGTGTGTAGTATTTGTGCCCCAGTATCCATATCAAGCAACAAATTGCATAGGTACACACATAGTATATAGTCGAGACTCAAAAGTGGGGCCCCAAAAAGCTGAATGGCCGACTTGCAATTGCAGCGCGAGCGCGCCATCAACTTTGCAATGCAATGCCAGTTGCACTAGAGACTCACTCTGGAAACTTGCTGCAACACTTCGTATCCACAGTAACTGTGGTCGTAGAGTGTACAAGAAACACCACAATCTCCACAACATGAGCCAGCGTTCAATGACCGCACGCAAAATTTGTTGTTTACAAAGTGGATGTGAGAGAATAACAAAAAAAAAAATACAAACAAACATAAATAAAATAATAATAAACACAGACGAATATTCTCAACAAAACAGCAATTGAAAACCATAAACTTTCCAAGTTTTTATGCTCCTTCGCGAAATCATGTTGATGACATATGCATGAGTACCCCTCCCATGAGACTGGGCTCTCAATTCACAAGTAGGTAATGTTTGCCCGATTTTGGTTCACAGAATTCTGCGCGTTGCATCGCTGACTATGTCACAGCACCATGAAAAATGCAAACAAACAGTTTTTGACTGCCCCAAATTTTCCTCACTTGTGAAATGGCAAGCTTTATTTACACTGAACCAAATATGTAGGTAAATAAGTGTAGTGCAATTTTTCATTGCGTTCTATTCGTCTCAAATTTAGTTAGTCTGTTTGAACATTTGACATTTTATTGTTTAATAAACAAAATAAATAAATGAATGTTAGGCCTTAAACGTCCCATACAGGACCCAAAGCCTAGCTTCTCCAACCACTGTGTGTACGAAGAACCTACTGTAGGTGCTACACCTACAGTTAAATGCCAATTCAGAACGGCAATGATTTTTTAAGTAGCTTCTCTAGACAATTCTTACTCTTAGATGTTTTTCAGACGTTCGCAAGAGCGAATAAAAACTTTCAGGTGGTACATGTCGGGATTTAAACCAGCAACCTTCCTTAGTGGTCCAACTCACGTAGCCACGAAGCCGCTCCACCCACATTGCTTAATAAACGTCTTCATTAAATGAACCAAAAAGTGCATAAATATAATGAAATAGTTTATTGCGTTTGAAGCTAACGAACATCGAACGATCGCTTACTCAGGTTCGCTAAAAATTGACTATAATTCGATGAAATACATTTAATTGCCAACTGAATGGGATAGGAAATCAACATAAAGTACCATTCCAAGTCCCGTGGCACTGAATTGACCTCTCAAAGAGGCAAAATATTTCACACCTGATTTTTTCTCTTCAATCGTTATTCATGAAAAACTTACATTTGCACTTAAAGTTTGGTGGCGCAAAGAGGCCCCTTTTTAAATGTAGGCTTATCAGATTCAGATTCATCATTTCACACACACATGTCCCCGCACTTCTGCAGCTGCACAGTTTAAAAACATTTTCATTTAAATACAGCTAATCGTTTTCTTATAAGGCTTTGTATCAACCGAGTTTATATGGCTTATAACTTTTGGTATAGTGGATAGACAGCCACACATAACTTTAACTCTTGAGCACGCGCACAAACTCATTCAAGATCGATATTCGGCTCAATCAGGCAAATACATCCATAAAAAAGGACAGAAGAAAAATAATTCGCTCTTGCTTTTGTATTACTCACGCGCACGTCACGCCACAGTATTTGCATGATTTCTTTAAAAAAACACCGAGGTTTGCAAAAGGTGTTTCTTAAATTGCTCAGCTTTTAAAGTATAATGGCAGAGGCGGTTGTAGCTTACGGTCTCGTTTCGAATTTGCTTCACGTAATTCTATCGCTACCTTTTTGTCTATCATTTATTTCAAACAAATTTTGAGAACTTTTAGTATTGGTCAGAAATTCTCAAAGAATAAGTTCAAACAGCACTGAACTGTCAAACAAAAAAATATTTGTATATTGAAAGGTCAGCAACAGCGAAGCAGATTTACATATTAATTAGCTATATATATCCGCACCTGGCCAAGGGATATAACTACGGTTTAAGTCCAAAACCTCGTTAGTCGTTCTTGCACGTTTTTCCAAAAACCAACTGACGTCGTTAAAAAAAAGAACAGCAGAAGAACATGGTTACCCTTAAAATTGAAAAAAGTGGCTCTAATTTTTCTGTTTT
The DNA here is from genome assembly GCA_963576555.1 of Ferdinandea cuprea. NCBI lineage: Eukaryota > Metazoa > Arthropoda > Insecta > Diptera > Syrphidae > Ferdinandea > Ferdinandea cuprea. Next base: position 142,508,808 of record OY754958.1, on the reverse strand, counting down.
TATTTTCTGCGCATTACCTAATAAAATTTTTTGAATATTAACATTATTGGGACTACCTGCCCACCAAGTATGTAGATTATTGAGTTACGTGAAGCAAATTTTGAATTATCAAAAACGATATCAGGAAGGTGATACTGCAAGTTACAATGCTACAGGTACAGGTACTATCACTTTTCAGAAAAAAATACCTGTGTTACGTCTGCCACGTTATTTATGTAGTTAATATAGGAAACATTATTTGATCTGTCAAATGATATGTCAGCTGTCACTTTTGGATTTGGATTTTGAAATCAAATTGCAATCTTTAAAGTGAGTCCAACAAAAATATCGTTTTTAATTTTTACAATTCATCGATAAAATTTATTGAAGTAGTTACTTTCCTGTTCCTGAGACACTCTTAACAGCAATATCAATGAATTTTAAAGCAATCAGAATCTTCGGTAGACTATCCTGGATCCAGCACATCTTCCATTTATTCCAGATTTTCGTCCTTATCTTCCGTAAATATCAATAGCATCGATCAATATCATCCGATACCGACTCGAATAGACTTTAACTAAAGAAGCTCAACATAAAAAAATAATAAACAAAGCATCTAAAACAATAGTAAACAAAGCAAGCAAGATACCGCTTTGGCCAAGTCTTGCTTTGAAAAACGGTAGCCGTTTCCAACCATTTTAAGTCGTTCGCCAATCTTTTGGGACCATCATATAAACCAGCCTCTAGAACAATCCTTAAACAAATTCATAGAGATGACGTGTATGAAGAAGTTTAAAGTTGTCTTCTGGAGATATAACAGCAACAACTCTAACAATGTGAGGACATTTAATATTCCAGCATTCTTTGTTACAACGAAATTCGTGTAATTAATGCAAGATGGAATAATGTGTACAATTCATCACAGTTGAAAACGTTTACTAAAATTCGAAAGCTTTGAAACAGTGTATTCTAATTTGTAGGACTATTTGAAAAGCATTTATACTTGAACATTTTAGACCTATAGGGACGGACGGACTCGTCGCTGAATGTTAATTTGGTTTTTGTGTTAAATCCCACCCTAAATTATGAAACCGAAAAGTAAACATTGATAAATCAGATTATAAATGGAATACAAAGTTGAGTTGAGCTATCACTCAAAAGCTAGGAGAGTACTGTATAAACTGATTTAGCAATTTTTCTTGTGCTGAAAATTTGTAAAAGTAGTCAGAAGTTAAACAAAGCGAAATTTTTAGAATGCTGTTTTTTTGGCTTTCACCTTTCTGCATAATAACCTTTTCACATCGCATTAAAATCTAAGGTTTCGCAAAAAATCCTGGAACCTTTATCGAAAACAGGAGGTTTCCTATACATTTTTCAGATTTCCATGCCTCGTTGTTGTATGAGGTTTCGATGAAACCTCCTCAGAATCTGGTTTCAATGATGAGGTTTTAACACACCTTTTAACACATTCTATAAGTTCCACAAAGCAGTTGACAAACGGTTGACAGATTTTCAACTGTGTCAACTGCAAGTAACCTGACAGCTTACCGATTTCTTGTACGATGATCACACGAATTATATGAAGATATAGGCATTTTCAACTCATAGTAGACTTGCAATTGCTTGAACGCAGTAATTGTTTATTCGCTTTTATTTTTCGATGACTAACTGAAACGTCAAACAAAACCCAGGTAGTGTTCGGCTTTAAGGAGATTTCGAATAATTTTTGTGGAAACCTCAGATTTTAGTGTGGTGTGAATAGGGTATTAACCAGAGTTTCAGCTCTATTTGCTGCTAAATGAGCACCTACTTACCCAATCTCAACGAAATGAAATTAAATGACTAACCAGCAGGTTCATTATGCATAAGACCATTTTGGTCACATGGTATAATATGTAACCATTAAAAACACTGATCTACCTTTTCTACTTTGACAGATTGTTTCTTTTTTTACCTGTTGATTTACTTTATATATTACCATACAGAAGGGTGATTTTTTTTTAGGTTTACAACTTTGAAATGGAATAAAACAAAAATGATATTTTAATTGACATGAAATTTAAGTTAATCGAAATATAATCTTCTGGTATTATAATAATAAATATGATTTTTGGCATATGACCGTCACGGATGTTTCAGACGTAGTCTAATCTGGAGGTCTAATTTTAGATGACTTTTACCAAGATTTGTTACTTAACATCAATTCACGGGTCCGTAACGTGAAACTATGCGGTAACCAAACGTTTCCTTCAATAAATAAATTGTGGCACGAGCTGTGTGACATGTTGCGCCGTCTTGTCGAAACTACAGTTCCTGCACATGATGGTTGTTCAGCTGATAACCGAAAAAGCCTGTAATCAAGGCTCTATAACGGTCACCATTGACTGTGACGTTCTTACCAGCATCGTTTTTAAAGAAGTATGGACCAATTATTCCAACCCATAAAAGACACCAAACAGTCAGTTTTTGTGGATGTAACGGTGCCTCAACATACACTTGAGGATTATCACCACTCCAAATACGCCAGTTTCATTTATTCACGTATCTATTCAACCAAAAGTGAGCTTCATCGCTAACGAAATTCGCTTATGAAAAATGGGCTCAACGGCAATCTTGTTTTGAGCCCATTCACCGAATCTACACCTTACTAGGTGATCCTGTGGCTTCAATTCTTGCAGAAGTTGGATCTTTTCACAAAATCTTCCATAAAGTGGATGGACATACATCCGATTTCTGTGCACAATGGCGGATTGACTGATTCGGGTCTTCCTCTAAGCTACGCCCATCAGCAGCAATGACTTCTTCTGTACGAAATGCACGACGTCTCTGTGGATGCGTATTATCATTTAGAGTAAACGTGGTGCGAAAACGTTCCATAGTTAATCAAATTAATTGCTCTGATGGACGATTATGTTGACCGTAAAACCGATGTAGTGAGCGGTACATATTTCGAAAAGAACCATGATTTTTAAAATAAATTTGCACAATTTGGAAGCGTTGGTCAGGCGTCGGTCTATTCACGTTGAAATGCCAAACTAAACTTTAAATAAATTACTTGACAGCTGACAAAATGGCCACCAGTTAAAATAGTGTTGCCAACTTAAAGTTCTATACCTCTGAAAACACCCTTCATAAACGGGTTGACCCAGTTTAGCAGTATAATCCTTTAAGGGCATATTAGCCCCGCCGAACAAGAAATTGGGGGGTTCGTTTCTCACTCCTATGTACTGTAGGAGTATAGAAGGAGTACTAGTATAGAAGTTATAGTGTTTAAAGGGGTTACACCTAAAAATTACAGGTCACCCACTTTGATGGACTGCAACTTGAAATGGAGTTAGAATAGACCTCCCACTGCCGTACAATTATTGGTTTAGCCGAACTTCAGGATTATGTCCTTAAGGGGGATCTGTAACTACTGAAAATTGAAGAAGATCTTGGGGTGAGCAAATTCAATTATTCTTACGAGAAAAAAAATAAAATGAGTATCAAGTTCAATACAATTGGTTTTGGACGGTTTCAAGTCTGCAACTCACCAAATAAACGCAGGTGTCCCCCAAGGCTCCGTTTTATCTCCGACTCTCTTTTTCACTTTTAAAAATTATCTCCTGTCTGTCACTTCTAATCCAATCCATTCCTACGCTGATGACAGTACCCTTAGCTTCGCATATTCATTCTGGGATTTGCATCCCACATCTTCGGCCGTGGAACAGGAACGGCAATGTATGCTAAAAATAAAATAAATAAATATTAGGCGTAAACGGCCCATACAGGACCTAAAGCATAGCTTCTCCAACCATTGTGTGTGCGAAGTTTTATTTTTGACACGAACGGAGGGACCTACAGTTTAATGCCGATTCCGAACCGCAATTTTTGAGAAGCTTCTCATGACATTTCCTACTCTTGGATGTTTTTCAGACGTTCGCAAGAGGTGGGGCAGCGAATAAAAACTTTCAGGTGAAAGTGACCACATATTCGACGTCGTCAAGAACGCTGCGAAATGTCTAGGCTTCCTCAGGACAGTGAAATACAAAGTTTCGTTTCTTAACCGTACAATACGAATGTGGAATGCTCTATCACGCTCTGTTTTTCCTACACATTATACTTTACAGACATTTAAAACCAACGTGCATCGGTATCTCCTTTTTGCTAATTCTTCACTTCCCCAATGCCCGCACTGTGGGTATCCACAATCCCTTTAGTGCGGGTACATTACAAAGAACAAAAGCACAAACAAAGGTGGAATTTTCAAAAATCTGACATTTGACATCTTCTTCAAATGAAATATCAATACGGCAAGTCCGTTTACCTACGTACGTTTGACCTGACATCATAGTTTTATTTTTAAAAGTTTATCAATTGACACTGTAAACCACCGTCAGCAAACATTACTGAAAGAACATTAACAATTTTCTACTTAACTAAACGTGCAGTGGCTACTTTCCAAGTTTTCATAGAAAAATCCCCGGGGTAGACACAAAAAAAAAATTCCGCTTGAAATAAAATCCCATTTGTGCGCCAATATTAGATGCAACGGTCACTCAATCAATCAATATGGCGACTAACCAACGCCTGAACGTAATTAAAAGTCTACAAGCTGCTCCTAAAGCTTTCAACAAACATTTAAACATAAATCAAAGAAATAAAGGTGTCGACTAATGCTGCAGCATTAGAGGCAAGTGGTCGATGGTCGGTGTTCGGGAAATAGTGGGCAGAAGCGGGGGCGTTTAAGCACTGGTATTAGTGGCGGTGATCAACGCAAGTGCAATTGCGCGCGAGGCTAAATGCACTGCGACTTGTTGAATGAATTACCGCGCGCCAAGTTTGTAGTGGTAGTAGTGAACTGACTCTACCGATGTATGGGTCGGTCATTGGCCGCACCTTGCGTGCCAACATTGAGCCGTGTTACATGTGCAACCTGATTTGTATTCAATGAAATTTCAAGAATTTGTATTCCATTAGAGGACTCAGCCACCCCCTCGGACAATAATCAACTGTCAGTTCATTTAAATGCTTATTAACACTAACTTATGCCACTTGCAGCGAAGCAGTGGCCACTAAGTGTGCGGCAAAAGCACGTATAGTGTGCTCAGTGCCCCCCTCCACAGTGTGGTTATGTAATCGAATGGAATTTGCGCTCTTTTCTTCAAGTTTTGTGTTACAATGAACTCGCGCGACATCTTCTTTAATGAGACTGTGGTGTAGTGTGGTGTGGTGTGGTGTGTGCGAAACCGTCATCATGATAGCGCGCGCATCGCCGCGCCGTCATCCACTGACAGCGGCAGGAGAACTTAGCGCTGCGCTGCTGGTGCGAATGAAGAGTGACAGTATGGCAGACGATTTGATTGGTGTGCATTGCGTATCTTTCACGTTTCTTTTTCGTGAGGCAAATGTCAAACGCAAGGGGGCGTCTGCGTCGTCGTCGTCGTCGTCGTTGTAGTCTCTCTGTCACATAAGAAATCTTGATCGCCGTAGTAAGCCTCTCTTACAACCAACAGCAGCAGTGTTTATTTGTCGTTATGTCTGCCCCGCGGCCGTGACGGGGGGAGCCGTGCCAGGCCTGCATACGACAAGTCAATGAACCCAGGGAACAAGTCAAACAGCATCGTAAGTGCGCCTTAGTTAGATTGTAGTTGTCTATATTTATTTATTTATATTTTTCGGGGAATGTAGGTAACCCAGTGCAAGAGCATATCCCAGTGGGTGTGTGTATGGCGATAAATAAATAGCGGAGACTAGGTGACTCTCTGTGTAGTGTGTATGCCATAATAGTGGCAACGCCGTCGTCGTCGTCGTCATTGGAGTATGAACTGAGATTGGCACAGTGGCCGGATGACTGAATGAATGACTTACAACCACACTACTGACTGATTTTCAGCTGCTGGTATGAAGATAGATATGTAGTTAGATGACTTGTACATGAGTATTTGCATCGTGCAATCTCGCCTTCCGAGCATCTTTGAAGAATGTCAAAGCTAATTTGCGCGCGCTCTCACGTTGTGTTATGTATCTGTACTGTCAGGCAACTCTCAAGTGAGATGCAGTGCACAGCAAGGCCTCGCAGAGAAGAGCGCTGAGTTTATGAATGTATAACGCGCTGTCATGTCACAGTTTTAGAATTAACTGCTTTTCCTAGCAGGAGGATGCAAGGTAGGGTACTTTAGGCAGTTAGAACCTCATTGCACTCTATGATGATGATGAACGAGAGAATGCTTCAACAATTTGTTAGCGATGTTGAGGCGCGGGTTGTTTTACTGGAATTCATCGGAAAATAATTGGTTTGTTTTTTTTTTTCGATTTTAAATCAATAATCGGGTAGTGGTCATAGTAAAAGTCCGAGTCACACATTCTAGGCTTATTCCGATTGGAATTTTTAAGCTAACAAATTAAAAACCGAGCAAGGTATTACTATCAGGTCAATTGTTGAAATATAGGATATGTTATTAATCGAGGTAGATACCTAAACTTTTTTAAGGACTAAACGGGCAAATTTTTGTTTAACCGTCAAGCACATTAATTGGCTGTACAACATGTTTTAAGAGAATTATTTGCGGTTGAATATTTTGTTTAGAACGAGAACATAGCGAACAAAGGAGTTTGTGGACGAACATAGAGGAGAACATAGCTCAAGTTGGTGGCTAAGAGTTATTGGCCTGACAATGGTCCGTTATATGCCGTGCAAAAGCATAAGGTCCACTGATGTACACTTTAAATTCATGATAAAAGGACATAAGGTCCACAAAAAAATGGGCATAAAGTCCATTCACAATCAACGACAATATTCATATTTCATCTATTCAGAAGTGTCATATAACATCGTAGTTCATATTGAATACTGTAAGTCCTACAACTTTTCCATAAATTTTTCACTTTTGCAACACCAGTTCTGAATTGCATCAATAATTTCCCCTTTGCGGGCAAGTAAATGCCGCTCACGCGCCCTGGTACTTCTTTTGTTTTATTTATAAAACGCTCTTTTATTAAGATTTGGTGCATTAAACCCGCATATTTGGCATATTTCGTTGTATTATGAGTATTTGAGATTATTTGTCTTTTTTTTTCGGAAGTTGCTACTATCTAGACAGGTCGCTCAAGCCCAACACGTTGAAATTATTACCTGAAGCTTTGTGGTCTAAAAGGATGCCTACAAGCAGCGCTCAGTCGATTCTCCTGAGAGATAAAATTAAAGTTGCAAACTTTTTGCAAAGTCGTTTGGTTTCTCTGCAATCGCCGTCGCGGCTCCGAAAACTTGTGTTCACGAGAAACAAAAGTACTAATGGAATAAACGACTACATATTCAGGCAGACCCAACGAAGGTGCGGACTTGAAAATCTTCTTCTGAGCCTTGTCTAGCAAGCTTATCGAAGGTCTCATTTCCCTGGAGGCGAGTGTGAGTTGAGTGAAGTGTCCAGGAAGATTGAGAGACGTAAGCAGTGTTTGAGATACGATACGTCAGCCTCACGCTTTGTCAACTGCAGCGATCGATATTGGTTTTAAGTTCTCTCTCTTCTTCTTCTATTCACATACAGTAATACCCGGATGTTTATACACTTAGCGCTTAGCTGCATAACTTTTGTATATAATTTGTTTAATGTTATTTTGCTACACTACAAGTTTGAACAATTATTTATTCTTTGTTATAATTTAGGCTTTAGTTTCTAAACTTGATTTTTTTCCAAACCTATTGAGATAATTAATGAGAGATTTTGCAATATTCTCTATCTAGGGGGAGTAAGTATTGCCAAAGACCCAAGTTTATTTATTTTTATTTTAATTCGTTGTCCTTTTCTTCGTTCATATACCTTTTTTTTTAAAAGAGTGGTTCCCTTTTTTACATCTGGAATTTGGCCTTTATTAAAAATAGAACTTCAATTTTATAAAGCCGTTTTGCTTAGGCACTCTTTTTTATAACTTCGCTTGACAAACACTTGTCAATCCTTATTTTTACGACATAAGGCAGAGACAAGTGATTAAGTCAGTGCCCATGTACACCAATATGAGTTTAAGGGAATATCAAACTCTCATTACCTTTAGAAATGATTGAGGCTTTTTCATACAACCCCTTAAGAACTCTAATCAAGCCTACTCGTATTTCATATTTAGACCTAGTTTCCCGCGATTCAATTGATCAATCAAGGTCTGCAATCACCAGTTTTTAAAACCTTCGTTTACCATCTTTAACCCCCACTTGATCTAATTTCATCCAAAGCCCAGCTTCTAATTATTCTAACCAGAAGAGCAAATGAACTACAAAACCGAAGAAAAAAAGGAAAGATTATATGAATAAAAAAAAAGCGGACAGAAAAAGATAAAGAAAAAGAAAAAAACCCACAAAGACCTTCACTCAACATTGTGCACCGCGCGCGTCGCGATTCCATTAGCGCGGTTCCCGCATGTAAACACCAGAAACGCAAAGTTCGTAAACCTTTGAAAGTGAAAGTATTATCGGACGTAGACCTACATATACACGCAAAGCCCGAACGCATACCGGCCACGTCCATGTAACCAACGTGAGTAAGTGAGTGCTACAAAAACTACAGTTATTATTACGGCCATATAATGCTGCTTCACGCTACGTTGCCGTTGTCGTTGCCGTCGTCGGTCGGTACTCGGTATACTATATGGCGTTCGCATTTATTTTTATACCGGTTGGGAGGGAGGCCGCTGCTGTAGTAGCCCACTATCACGTTCCCTTCTACCACTTCACACATACGCTACATTCTACACTCGATCCGTAGTCCCATATTTTGTATGTTTATTTCTACATACTACCTATGTAGTGTTGGTGTGCTTCTTGGAGCTGTTCTTTCTCTTTCTTGGGGACGTTACTTTGGTCGGTGACGAAGAGGAGTATCGAATGCGTATGACAACGCCATACTCAGGGGCGATTGGCCGAACACAGGCTGTCATAATTACTGTCGACATTAACGAGATTACGATCTATTATTTTAGTGCTCTTTGTCGTATACGGGCTTATAACAGCAGGCGGCAACACAGATTGAAGGCTCAGTTTAGTAATGTAGATCTTGCAGCCTCTAATAGCGGCAATTAGATGAGACTGCTTTTTTAACCTTATAATATGTGATGGCAGCGAATTTTCCATACGAAAGTTGATTAGCTTCGTCTTTGTAATGGTAGCTGTCTAAGATTTACATTTAGTCCAAACCTATGTAGAAGTTTTTTGCTGCAAAGATAACCTTAGATTCATAGGTCGATTTTAGTTTTTAAGAATAATCAAATTTATTTATTCGATTTTATAGATAAATAGACGCTGGTATATAGTTGGGGGTTCAAAAGCGGAACATGACGAGGAAAAAAACCGCATCATACCGAGTTCTTACGATTTCAATGAGTCGATATTATTGAGCTTTTAAAGTCAATAATTATAAAAAGACAGTTCGAGAACAAATAAAGCCGGAGGAGCAAAAGATCGGAGATACTATTCATGTCTGGAATACCGTGCGAACGCTGCAACTATTTTTCAACTATCCCATGCAACCCTATTATATATATCGCACTTATTTTGCTAAACTTACAAGCTAGTACACGAGGTACAAGTTTTAAAAACTTGTATACCCGATTTCGACATTATTGGAGGAACGCAGACAGCTGTCACTGGTGCTTTTGCGTGTTCAGCGAAGACTTAGACCACAATCGATAGCTTTGGTACAGTAAGGCACTTTGTTTACCTCGACTCTGCTATTCAATCTGAAAGCGACATCTCTTAAGAAATCAATAGAAAAATAACCCTTCCCAATCACAGTCTCAAAAAATTAACGAAACTCGGCTTTGATAATCTTATTTCTACTCTATAAATCTGAAGCAGACTCCATGCTTCGATAGGAAGTATCTTTGATATCTGATCCTGTTTGCGTTGAGAGTTTTTGTTTTGAGAAGAGCGAAGAAATATTTATTTTACAATTTATTCCGTCGTTTCGGTGGCATATCATTGTTGGACAGGTGAAATAGAGTTGACGCGAGTACTGATCCTTGCGGTAGGCCATTGCTAGTATCACTGCCTGCATCGTTGAGGAAAACTTGAGGTATTCGGATAGACAACATATTAACAGATTAACCAATTTTTATCCAAAGAGAAGTTCAATAGAGAATGCCAAATATATTAAGAGTATTCAGCTATGGCTGCCCTAAGTAAATTTCACTCGGAAATGTCACTGCTCGATTGGACTATTAAGTCCATTCTCCACCACAGCTACCACAAAATTTCGTCATCAACACTTAAGAAGTCATTTATATTCTTTACTTAACTTTTTCCGAATCAATGTAGTCTCTTTTTAGTGCAATGACAATAACAATTCACACGAATGCCTGTCATAACAGAGTTTGACTTATATAAGTTTGCGTAACTTTCCACGGTTTATTGCCAAGCCTAAGCGCAGAAAAATATGAAGACTGCGCAAACAATTCTCCATTCTGTAGTTTACGCAGTTTATAACCTTTTTTTGGCATCCATAATCTTATACTACTAGATTTTTGATACCTACCTAGCAAAGGCCAATCCAAATGTACTGCCGCAATCCCCACATAGAACCTTCCTATTCTTAAAAAGCGCGAAACAAACCAACAACAAACCATACCAACCTAAATCCGTACGAAAAGTCCGAAATTTAATTTGTATGTCGAATTTTAATTGAATATGCAACAACTGTACACAAACACTAACCTATCCCAGTGAAGAGGGCAATGGCTTTCACCAGAGACAATTTGATTACTTTGCGTTCCTTCCCCTCCTTCGCATTTTTTTTCTGCTTCTTCTGCGACGTTGACTTCTGGAAATTTTTTGACATTCTCGTAACCAACAACGAGGAACACATCTTAAGCACCACCAGATGTGTAATTATGTCGAATGCAATGCAATAAAAATAAAAATAAAAAGTTACTCACCCGTACCACGTAATGTTACAAAAAACAAAAACAAAAATTGGAACCACAAATGTAAACGAAGCATAAAAGGAAGGCATCCTCATTTTAGCGCTTTCATCTGGTATTGCCAAAAAAAATTCCCAAACAAACAACGGAAAAATATAAAAATAAAAAAATTATCACGAGACTTACATGCAGGCGATTTCGAAAATCTCGTGCCGGTAAAAGTCGTTGCATCAGATTTCACATGCGATGTGACAATACAGTGGTCATTTTTGTTGTTCTCGACGGACAAAAGTTAAACAAGGTTTCATTTTGTTAAATATTTTTCAAAGTTTCATATTTAAATGTGTTTTTCATATGCATAAGGATGGATTAAAATACTAAACTACTGCGAGATACCATTAATGTTTAATGCAAGTCTATTGAAATACAGGGGACGACTGCTTCATACGAAACTTTCTTGCAACATGAGACGCGTTTTGAAACCGCCTCAAATGGTAATATTTCGATTTTTGAAAAAATCATTTTTTAAGAAAACGAATTTAATTTAAATTAAAGAAAATGGTTATATAAAAAAAACTTTTCAAAAATTTAATGAAATGATATATTCAACTTAATAGTTTAAATTATATAGTAAATTTTTGGATCATTTTAAAGTTCCAAAATCGAAATAAAAGATCAAAATATTTAAAGTTGTTTATGAGAAAATGAATTTAAATTAAGTTTAAGAAAATTGTTATATGAAAAAAATTTACAAAGCATGAATTAAATTAAATTGAATTTAAAAAATTTTTTGTTAAAAAAATTCTAGTAATTTTTTTTTTTTTTTAATTTTCTTTAACAGGGAACTTGTTGGGACTTCTCTATTCTCTAGCCGTAATAGCATCCCTCCTACAGAAGTTTCCGCACGTTTATAAGTAGTATAGGGTTAGAAATGTCATTCGATTCCCCATACAAATTTCTGTAGACCAATTTGTATCTGAATTAACAAACGGTCTCATTTCACACTGATTCAGATAACCGAAAACAAGTATATTTTTCAAGGCGGTACCGTTTCCATTGCTTTGAGTCGTGGAATGCTTTGGACGTTTTCCGCGTTTTTCTCAGATTTCTAATATGTCAATGCCCCCGATTTCATACTAATAGGCATGTATACGTAGTTAGTACGTAGTACGTTTTACAAATGCAACAAATGGTTTGTTTCGAATCCATGCTTTTTACACACATATACATATATCAAAGATGCCTTTTTGAGATCATAGGATAGGTAAACTGCATTATTCTTTAAATGCAGGAAGTTCAATGTAGTTAATGAGGTCAACCTTACTTTAAAAATTATTATGTGATTTGTGCCGAATACCGGCAGTCCATCTTTTAATTGTATATTTTTTCCGTTGCGTAAATGACATCTTTTCCGAAAAAATAAAGCTAAGTTATCGCTTTAATCAATGAGATTGGAGATTTACGAAAATCAATGGATGATGGTAAAGAGTCTTGAGTTCAGCAGTATTAAATGGGCTTCTTCTAAACCCTAAAAAAACCTTAGTTTATTAGTTTATGTGGAACCAACTCCATAGTTTCGAAACATATCTATATCCATTGAGAGCGTGATAATATTGCTCTTAAAGCTACGAAAGAATTGAATTCTTTACGCGCGGTAGGATTGAAGATTGAAAAATGAAATAAAATATTCCGAAATTGTTTCCATTCTAGTTCCATAACTTTTTATAAATAAAAAAATTATATTAAATAAAAAAAATTTTAGAAGATATTATTATTGCAGTAAAATGTTCCATATTTTCGCAGCTATTAAACTTTTTGTAATTCAATAATGATCAGGGAGCAAAATACTTCGCCTTAATATAAATTTATTCATATTCGGTTTTGTTTTTTTTTTTCATTTTAGCCCTGAAAAACTGACCACTGTACTGTGATCATGTTGATAATAATTATGGTCCTCCAATGACTGTGAAATTCTCGACGCTCCATTAAAATGCAGTTTTGGCTTCTTTTTTTCTTCTTTTTTTTTGTAATAAATTGTTTGTACATTTTTATTTAATTTTCGAGTGTGTTTTACGAGTTGTTGGCGCTCTGGCGCTTTATCTCGTAAATTATCGAAACGAAAAAGAAAAGAATCGTAACATCGATAACCTACTGGCCATTACAGTGCTTACTGGAAAAATACGCGACTGCTGGCTAAGCAAACCGGAATTAACTGATTGTTTGTTTTAAAAAGTTGGGAATTCATTATTTCCCCATAGTGTGGATTTCGTATCTGTTAATGTACATATAAGTATTTAATATCGGATAAGTTTTCCTCGCTTGGGATAGGAAGATGTAACCTTCGCAAAGGGTCTGCCAGACCGTTGTTTTTATGGCGCGAATATGGAAGGGGCTACAATGTTTACCCATTAAGGACCAAGAGTTTTGACGAAATTAACGCAACTAAGAACTTAGTATGGAAATTTTATTAGAAGATAAAGAAAGTTTCTGTTGGGGATACGCTGAACAATGGAAGCGATCCAAATTGTGCTGTGGAATTTGTGCGATTAATATGCAATGAAAATAAAAAATAAAAATAAATTAGGGTCAAGCGGCCCGCACTGGACCCAAAGCCTTGCTCCTTCCACCCATTTGCGTGCGAAGTTATATTTTTGGACACTAATGGAAGGGAAATGTTGTTAAAAAGAACATGAATAAACGAAGTTGTAAAATGGTATGTCAATATTCGGCGTGATAATGAGGTACTATCACTAATTTCACGTTTGTGAACAGACGAAAAATTGGTATAAAGACTGTTTGAAAACTGAGAAAGGATCATAGAAAGATGCGTTCGAAACAATTTGAAGAATGATTACGGAAACTGTAACATAGCAATAATATCAGATAGAACTTAAGGTGCTTTACTCCTTGTCATTAAATCCATACTTGTGTGGGAATGCCTACAAAGCCTTGAAAAACTTGACCAGAAAAATATAGTATCGGTCCGCTAGATACCAGGCCATGTGGGCATTGTTGGAAACGATACATGGGGCAGCAGAACCCTTCATCAGGCCTGTACCCTACGCAAACTTTTTAGGAAAATGAAAAAGCAGAAAAGAGCCAGTCCTTTCAGAATGCCCAAGGTCCGAGAGAAGTCAAACAAATTTTAGGATATTTTAATCTTAAAAGAGTTAAGGCTGATGCATGCAAAATAACCTTATGCCTTAGCAAAAAAAACCTACGAATTCCAATCGTTTTCCTAACGGGGCACTGTAAACTCAGCGAATAGATTAATACAGATTCCGAACGGTAATCTATTTTTGAGTAGCTTCTCATGACAGTTATTACTCTTGGATGTTTGTCAGACGTTCGCAAGAGGTGAGGCAGTGAATAAAAACTTCCATGTGTGCAGTAGATTGCCTTCTAGTGGAGCTATCCAAAGCAGCGACAGATGACTTCGTAGTGGGTATACAATATGCCTAAACACCCCCATTTCACGATCATTTGCCCGGCATTGTACATTCAATCCTGACTGTTTGCAACTCAACAATCTCTCTGTCATGGATTCGCAATACCCGGAATATTTCAGGTATCTTAAATCAGTAAGATCCGTATAAGACTACGTCACTTTTGTTTGGTGTCCTCGCTATGATGTCCAAATAAATAGAAAAGGGCCCATTCAAAAATATTTCATTGGGAAGTTTTTTTTAGAGACATTGCATGTGCTCGGAGATTCTCATCCGATTTGTTAAGTTTGGAGACCTTCGCCAAAAATTGGTTCATTGCTAATAGACATAGAACATCCTACTGTCACAATGAACCTATTTCTATGATGTGTGTAGTAGCAATGACTGTTATATGACCAAACTAAAATGTTTTAATTTTCCCCCTAAACTATTTTTCCGAGTCTATTCTCCTAGTAGATGTTTTCTCTGATTATAATTTTTTCTATTTTTTTACCGGGTTTTTAAATAGATTTGGAAGTTTTTTTTTAATAATTATACTTATTATTAATTTAAATTTTGTAAATGCAAAAATGAAGTAGATGGATAAAAAAATAAATCAATAATTTGGTCATTTTAATTATCAACTTGAGAAATTGATTTTATTCCATCAAAGTTGACTCTTCGATTTCAGAAGTTGAGGAAACCGACAGTTACATAACTCTTGATCTTCTCAACTCCTCAAAATAGTGGAAGTTTGCCGAACAAACTTGGGATTTTATTCAATATCTGTTTAATTTGCTGTCGTGGTTCGAGTCATAAATCGTTCACTTTGAGCGATTGTACATGATCGTGTTTGTCCAGAACGATAGTGAATATGCACTGGACAAGTACCTACATATATTTAGTTGTTATTGCATGGAACTAATGTTGTATAAGAAACAGTGGTAGGAATAGGCATTTACTCTCTCACAAGTATGGTCACCAAATGCTTCTTCGTTCGACAATAGTGACTCTGTAAGCAGTAAGGCTGCTTGAACACGTCTTATAGAAAAAATTGGCATCCAAATCTACACCCCCATCATCTAAATAGAATGTCCTTTGCACATCCTCATTATTAACGATAATGTCTTCCATAGAAATTGGATCCATCTGACCACTAGATGAAGCTTTTTCCTGTCAGCTCCCTTTTTGGGCGGAGCACCACCGGTCTTAAATATTGCTTTAAAATACTGTTATGTACTTGTGCATAATTAGCAAAACAAAAAGCGATTTATGACCCAAAACCCTTTTCGGTGTAAATGAGAAAATAGCTAATTACTCTAACATATCCATTTGTTTAGGAATGTTTACCCTGATTACTCATTAGCAAATGCACATTATAATTCTTGGAATTCTTTTTGGAGAAAGGTATAAAAGTGATTGAAATTGCAGGCAGAGATAGCAAGTAATCAAACTGATTGGAGATTGGAAACTTCTTCAATATTAACAAACACTACAGAAATTTGGAACACATATGTTTAAAACAAAATTTTAGTTTCCTTATTTTTAAAAAAAATCACAATTATTCGTTCAACTTTAGCTGCTTGCTCTGATGGGTGCAGTTCATATTGGGACACCTATATTACCTTTGGGGATTACCTTTGCTGTCTCTGGGATTGGATTTGATACCCTTGCCGAGAATTTCATTGTAAAAGCACACAAACGCTGAAAACAAGACAAACACAATAATTGCTAAATTTTTACAACTCACCGAGCTTAAATAATAAAAAAAAATCATAAAATGACGCACGAAATTCAGACCGAAAGTTGAGAAGTAACGTATTATGTGTCATCTGTCACAAATATATTAGGGAATTTATCAAAACAGCATACTAGTTAACTTTCGATTTTCAACTTCCAGTCCGAGAGTTAAAATAGTGAACAAAACCATTTTTCAACAAAAGTGTCAGGGGCCCCGACCGAGAGACAAACAAGACAACCTTGCAGTGGAGTCACACGCGTTACGGGAAAAATATGGTTCTGATCAGAAATGTCATAACTAGTCCGCCCGTAGGATTCGCGGGGTTTGACTTCAAAAACTATCTGCAAGCCTTCAATCAGGTCAATCAAATCCCGGAGTTGTCATTTATCAGGGATCAGGGTGGTCTTAGATCTGTCTCTCTTTTGCGTTGGTATAAAACGTCAATTGACATTGCCTAAAGAGACTGAGATGCGTCCGGGCCGGCCATGTTCGGTATTTGACTTCTAAGTCTAAGCACGTTCATCTCAACAGCTGTCGATTTACCTACCTAGATTTTGCATTTTGTCCATCATTAAGAACCTTTAGTGAGCACAGGACTGGAAACTGCTGTGTAGAGGACATTTTTCGGTCACAGATGATAGCAGAGTGGCCTGTCACTTCATTATGATGATTGATGCTATCATCAACGGTTGCATCGGAGGCATCATTCATTGTCAATTCAAATTCCAGAGTATACAGTGGGTCAGTACAGATGCTCTGTCTCTTCGTTTTTTTTTTTTTTTGACTAATAATAAGAAGTAGAACAAACTTCCATACTTTCAACAAGTTATTGTGGAAACTCAACGAAAAGCCAATTCCTCATCGAATTCAAAATATGTTATTTAATGGCTCTGAATTCCTCGAAAAACCCAAAATTAATGTTCTTATTTTCTTATATTAAACTGAGCCACAATATCCATGAAAGTAGCCCAGTTGAAAATTGGCAGATTTATTGTATCAGACAAGCTGTGCTCTATATAAGGGCAACATTAGTTGTAATTGCCATGCAGCTACAATATATGCAAATGAAGTGCATTCTGCAACAATGTTTTACGACCACTAGAACTTGTTGTCTCTTTGTGGGACACAGCATGATGACGGATTACTTTTTTTTTGCTGTATTGAGATCTCCTTGATGGGATCTCCTCATGGTCAAGTGTTTTCATGTTGATGACTGTTATTCATGCGTTATTTGCCAAAGGAGAAAGAAAAATATAAATATAAACGTTTAACAAACTATGTAGCTACCAGCAAATTGGAATATTTTTTATGTGTTTTGCCGATCTCACATTATGAATTGTCAGTAATTAATTACACTTAAGTATAGGAGATTATTTATATCAGCATTAGATTGATTATCCGAAAAGACTTCTAGGTGGAGTTTTGTTCTTAAAATAAGCTGAGCAGAGAATAGTAATTTCTTTTCTTCATTTGAATATGTCAAGCCTAATTGTATTCTTGACAGATTGAAAGTGTCAAGGAATAAAAGATTTTTGACAGCTTTCAGTCTGTTCAAAGACAATAAATCAGGAAAATATTTCAAATCGAGTGCCCAAATTCTATAACTTTCTCCCATAGATAAAATTTAAATTGTACGGGTTATTCGAAAGTTTTTCGTGCTTCTTAAACTTTGTCAATATTTCAGTAATGTCACACATTCCACATCTCCAAAATACCAAGCAAAACCGTAGATGCCGATACCTGGGAAGCGTGACATTTTTCAAATATTGATGCAGCTTAAGTACCAGATAAAAGTTTCATAGGACTTACATTTTCTCGATGCGAGAAGTTCTCGACAGAGATACAGAACACAGACACATATCGAATTTTAAGTGTTGTCCTTCTAAGATTTGCTTCTATTTTTGCAGGCGAAAGTAGTGGATTGATATTTCCTTACCGAGATAACATGTGAACTACTGATAAGGCTGTCAAATATGATTGCGCACCCTTTGGAAATTTCAACCCGCCTTTCACCGATAGAATTTATACAGGTATGTTCCAATAAGGTAAAAACTAGCTATACTGGCTGTCTTGAAGAGATACTTATTAGCTAGCCTGGTGGTGGTCTACATTCTATCTCCCTGGCGAATGGTTAAGGTTTGGTAAGGATGACTTTTCCATTACTAAGAATTTCAGACCCCTTACTTTAAAATCGTTTCTGCTGACAAGCATGAAAAGCCCGGTTAAGCTGCACGTGCCTACAGTAATTTTTACACCCCACAGACTTACTAAAATGCAACATGCGAAAAACTCGAGAACATTTAAGGTAAAATCGAATAGCACACCTGATTCCTGAAAGGAACCCTAAAGAGCATTTTCTTTTAATAAGAAGTGGTTTTAACCCTAGAACCGTTTTTGGGGTTCTGGACCATTAGATATAAGCTATAAAATGTCATACCTAAACATTTTCGACCTATTTTTATTGACATCTCTCTGCGGGAGAACTATCCTACGACCATTGTCTAATGAAACTGTCATCTGATTTAATCATACCGGAATTTCGTTTGCTCAAACCTGAGCCAGGGGTAAGACGTTATCGGATATTCACTGATGACTGTAGAATGGATTCAGAGGCGCAGGTGCTTTTTTGAAATGGGAGCCCGTCAGGTTCTTCTCCTCGTTATGCATTCATGCATCGGTCAGACCAAGCGGAGATCTCTATTAATAGCATGGCTTTGCATTATATTGTGAAGAACAGGTGGAGGGATTGGTGTAGTGACTGTCAAACGTCATACTCGCAGGAATTGTATTCACTTCAAAGTAAACACTCGTGCCAAAATATTATTTGTCTGTTCAATGCCAAAACACAGCGAGTTGTTACTGCTTCATTTGTAAGTGCAAAATGCAGGTGTAACAGTAAACAACCGTAATCAAGCTACAGGTTAGGTTTATTTTCGCTTGAATGGCATACAAAAATTAAAAAAAAATATGTTAAAAATATGCCCGCAAGGAAATAGTGTAGCAAATAAAATTATTTTACAAACTTTGTTAACTTTTGTGTACCCTTCTTATTTCTTAATTCATTCATCTTTAATATTTTAATTTGCAGTATGCGTAACAGTGGGCGTTACTTTAGCGTGACAATTGACGAATTTCAAAAATGATAACAGTCCTTTAGCGATTATTTATTCCGAACTTGAAAAATCTTCATAACTTTTGATGCTTATTAAAACCATGAATGTATGTATACCTTCAGAAGTCTAATCAGTTTTAAAATAAATATATACCTTGACAAAAGGACATACAAATATTAAGGATACATGTAATTCTATCGACTTGAGTTTTTTTAAAATGAGAGTCATGCAAATCCAATGAATGCATTATTTTTAACCGATCTGAATTTACTGAAGTCAGCCTTCTGTAGTATAAGTAAGTAAATTAATTCAGTTGGTTGCAATATATCAAAGCCTTTGAAATCTTGGAAGTCATGATTCAATTGCTTGAAGTCTATGAATTCACGAAGTCAGTGAATGCATTCAATTTTTTTAAGACTAAAACTTATTTTAACAGCTTAAATGATCTCAACCAATTGAATGAACTAACTTCAAATGCCAAATGTCAAAGATTATAACTAAAAATATTTACTTCAATTGACTTTAACGAATTCGGGGCCACTTTCCAAAGGGGTAGCATGCTTTGAAAGCTTTTTTTTTTTGAGATAGGTAGTGGCTTCAATAGAACATATTCAATAAGTGGAAGTGAGGAGAACCCCCTAAATCGTTAAAAAAAATAAATTTTTGGTTTTTCCCCACTTTTTCAACAAAAAAAATTTTTGTTTGTCGTGAAAAACACATATGTTTTCAATCAGATAGCATAAATATTGATGAATACAATATGGCAACAGTACCTGTGTGGCCCGCTTCGCGGTCTTAAGGGATTTCAACCCTCTTTCTGCAAGCGGCAAGTACCGCTCGCGCAACTTCGTTGCTGCGCTCGTCAGGCAGGCGCCAATGGTAACAGTGTATGTCCTCGGGTTTAATCAAAAAATTCCCAAAAATTCAACAAAAAAAGAAAAATTCCCAACAAAAACCAAAAAAAAAAATTCGATATAAGATCACTGAAGAGAAGTTTAAAAAATCCCAAGGCAAATTAAAGTAAAAGTAGCTGCATTTCGATGAGCGCAACCAACATCCATATTTTCCTGTCATTTTAGTGCAAAAAGTGTAAACTTTAAATCAATAATTTTATTATAAGTAGCCATCTCCTCACATTCAGATTTTGGATTTATTATTTTGAACAGTTGTTCTATCGAATAAATGTATTCGTATGTGCAAATTCGTACTACCCCTTTGGAAAGTTGAGCCACGAATTCAAAAAGAATTCTTCTTTTAAACCTAAGCCACTTTTTATTCACTAGTTGCAACTCTTTTAAAAAAAAGTGACTCGACAAAAGCATCTATTGTTTTATGAACTCTTATTATTATTTTCTTTCTTGTTTATTTTTTCAATGGGCTGTAGATAATGATTCTTCATTGAATAAAATTTTAGAATTCTGCGTCCAAAACGACACAATCAATCATTTCTCAATTTTTACAGACAATCGTATTTTTTTTTTAATAATAAGGGTCCGCCATATAACTTTTTTTTTTAAACAATATTTGTATTTGTATTTATTTTTTTTTTGAAATTTTCTGTACAATAAGAAAATAATTTCTTTAAGAGTGCACAGTTTAAATAAGGCTTTTAAAATAATTAAAAGTTAAATAATAATAATAATAATAATAATAATAATAATAATAATAATAATAAAACATTTAGTAAGGAGAAAAAAAATAGGATAATTAAAGTTAAACTAACAGCAAAGGAAAATTAAAAACACGATTAAATTAAGTTTTGTAAACTCTTAATTATAAAAAAAAAAAAATTAAAAGTAAAATTGGGCTAACATTAATGACGCATACTAAAATGGGAAAAAACTAACGACAAAAAACGTCTGTGCTCGACCATAGTTCTTATACTGAGGGGAAGTTGGTTATAAAGGCGAATGACAAAAATGAAAAATTGCCTACGTGATACCGTACAAGTGTATACGAAGGGTCTGATACCGTAAGAACGAAGCGAGTGTGAAAAAACAATTTTACTATAAAGATAAACAGGTTGTTTATCACTTAAAATTTTGGAAAATAAAGCGCAAGCTCTGTAGTTAAGAAATTGGTCCAGACGGCATCCTAGTATTTGGCGAGAATAGCTCGAAACATGATCATATCTACGCAAGTTAAACACAAATCTAGCCACAGAATTGAATGCAACGTTTAGTTTTCGCCTTGAGATAGCATCAGTGCAGGCAAATAACAAGGCCCAAAACATCGAGTACAGCTTCGGCTGTGTGGCACGTAGCGCCGTCCTGTTGAAACCAAATGTTGCCAATATCCTCCTCTTCAATTTTTGTGAACAAAAATTCTTTCAACATGGCCCGATAACGATCGCCATTGACTGTAACGGCCACTCCTTGTTGTTGTTCAAGTAGTTGTTGTTGGTGTTGTTGTTCGTTGTTCAAGCGTATACACAACCATATTCGTTCAGCGGAAGGATAAAACTAATTATCTGTCAAATCCGACATGAGCTAAGTGTTACCATTCGCGAAATAGGCACTAAATAGTTGAAAAAAAAAACGTTAGATGGCGGACCCAATATTTAAATTATCAGTTTTGGTCTGTTTACCAGTGCAAGACACTTTTCTTTTAATCATCTTCTCTCTTACACCTAAGCCATTGTTGAAAGTCATGGCTTAGGTATATCAGTGTGAATATGAAGGCTTTAAAATAACCGGCGAAAATTCAAAATTTAAGTCAATTTTTATTATTTTCTTGGTCGACCTACAGGCGGAACAGTAGGGAAGCAGTAAACTTGTAAAGTTGTGATCTCTCATTCCTGATCGTCGACAATATAAAGAAGAAGATGCATTAAGTTGGAATCATTGAAATCTATTCAAAAATTATTGCATTCTCTAGATAGTGAGTAAGACTGAATTCAGTTGATTGATAAATATCGTATTTTTACTCTCTAAGGTAGGGTTAGCACCTTAAGTTACATAATACTCGACAAGTGCCCTTTATTTTGGTCTATATGTGCGGTCGTACATTCACCACCACATTACGAAAATAATAGAAATCACTTTCTATAAATAAAAATAAAAAAAACCACTTGGTCAATGCACAAACAAATAGCTACCAAAAGTGCATAATTTACAACTTTCTTAACTTCGTCGTCGTCTCAACAGATCACATTGATAAAGGCCCCTTGTAAACTTACAAAACTCCAAAACGACACTCACGTTCTCGATGCTATTGTTAAGTTATACAAGCGCCTTTAAGACATGTTTCACATCACCTCACGTGCATTTGCCAACCGCAATGCGGTCGTTACAATAGCTCACGACGACACACCAAGAATAGCTTACCTTACGAAAGGTGTAGTAGATCCATATAACAAAAAGAAAAGAGGGCCGGCCCGAAGCCCGGATATGAATACGCAACATAATGGCAGGGCAAAAGGTACTTGATCGCAAATGATTGCGTAGCGCAGCCTAATATTTGAATATATCAAAACGTGAAATTCCCACTGAAACGATCCGTACCGCACCGCTGGTAGTTGCCTTCAATTTGCATTTCATTAACTCACACGGGTCGAGCACACGTGTTCGTAGTGTCAAAGCACCACAATCACTTGCTGCGCTGTAGGCCTACGAAATTAGTATATTCGCCCCGAGAGCGGTGTTAAACTGTTACATGATCAAGTCGAGGTGATAGCGCTGCCGTCAAGCAAAGTACCATGCATGATCTCATAATGGATGGACGTGTGTCTTACGCAAACATTAACACGCTTCGCGCTGCGCTGGGATGCGATTTTCGGTGAAATTGTTAATTAGACGCTTTGCTTTAAGATCCTCAGCGGCTTAAGGTCTGATTTCACTCGAGCTTCGGAGCTTCATTAAAAGTAATCTCTTATGCAACGAAAGAAACTTTATCGTGCACAGTACTAACATTTTTTGACAGCAGCATCACCATCATCATCCCAATCCATCGAATTAACACAACACTCTAGGGTGTACCGCCGACCGCACTGGGCCAAGTTTTTTTTTTTTTTTTTTGAACAAAGCCTACGCATATTACCGCGTACGACAAGTAGGTATGTACGTATTTATGAAATTATAACTTTTCCGGTTCCAATTGCTGCTACTGGTTGATGCAGCTGCCAGATCTCGGCAGTTGTGAGATACTCGTACAAGTGAATGAGGAGAAGTCAATGAACTTATTTGCCATCTGAGATTGTGAAAAGTTGTTTAGAGGTTGTATGCTTGTGTATGTGAAACTTATGTTAGTAGTGGTTATTGCCACTCTGAAAAATCGACCGACCTAATGACGTTTGATCAAGTATCAATATGAAGAGTAGGTGCACTATGCGAAGCAAAATGGCTGCAGACCTTTCATCCATAATTAAAAAATTTGAATGCTTGTGCAATGTGCATCTCTAAACACGAGAAGTTATACTTTTGGCTTAATAACATACGTATGCTATGTTTAGTATGTACGATTGTGTGTAAAGCAAACAAAGACGAACTCAAAAAGGTCTTAAAAATATTGACAATCTTATGGTGAAAGTTCGAACTACTTTCAGAGATTGTACTAAACGTTTGTGTTTAAAATTCTCACTTAAATCTGCAACCAGATGTCGTCACTTTTGTAAATACGTTATAAAGCATAGCGTATGTTGATGTTGGTCGGTTGGTCGATTGTGTGGCTTGTATAGAATTTTTGTCAAATGGAGCGGGTAGAAAGGGTTGATTTTTTTTCCTATTTCCATTTATAGCTCCCTAAAGGTTATAGAAATGCATCATTGAAAATTTTGTTTTCTTTTTTTAAGACGGTTAAGCAAACAATATTGGCTTTGAGCGGTATCAAAATAAAGCTAATCACATATAGAATTTTTCTACAAAAAAAATGATTAATTCTGATTTAAATCTATTTTTATTATTTCACAGATTGAAATCGATTTCAATGAACAGCTGATATTCGTTTCTATAATTTGGAACACAATCGTTCCACTGATGTGTTCGATTCTGTGCTGTCAGTTTTGATTTCAATGATTAACACTAAGGGGCCAGTTATAGCTACCATTGAAATGCATCAGTGCAATAGTTGTTTCATTTTTTTGACAAGTCGGTTATAGCAATCATTGAAAAATTTCTGTCAGTGGAATGCCACTGGTAAAGGTTTTCAGGTTTGAGTTGATCACTGAAAGCAAAACTGACAGCTGAAATTCGAACACATCAGTGAAACGATTGCGTTCCATATTGTAGAAAGGATTATCATCTGTTCATTGAAATCGATTTCCATCAGTGAAATAATAAAAATCGATTAAAAGAAAAGTATAAATCAGAATTAAGTAAATTTGTTTGTAAAAAAATGATGTAAGTAATTATCCTTATTTTGATACCGCTTAAAGCCAATATGGTTTGTTTAGTCGTCTAAAATTACGAAAACAAAATGTTCAATGATGGATTTCAATAATAGCTATAACTGGCCCCTAACGCTAAAACTTGTGCCAGTGGCCTTTCTCTGACAGAAATTTTTCAAATGTGAAAAAATGAAGAAACTATTTCACTGACTAGTTCCAATGATGCATTTCAATGATAGCTGTAACTAGCCCCTAGGCAGTTTCCAACGAAAGCTGGCGCTGTTGTTCTTGTGTTATCAATGGGGTTTTTGATGTGTTCTAAAAAAATGTTCCATTCAAAACGAAGTAATAATCAGCCGTAATATAACGAGGATCAACATCGTTGGAGGTTAGTGCGTTAGACTACTATGAAAGGTTAAGTATACAGGGAGCTAACTATGCACTTCAACGTCGAATCGCAAAGTTTGCGATTCATACAGTTCGCTTCGCGGCGAACATGGGAACTATGCAAAACGATTACTTCGAATGTCGACATTCCAAGACATTCCACATTTCGCTTAATATTTCCACAAACTTTCATTTTAATCTGTCAAAAAACTTGACTTTTAGTAAAAACTGGTGGACATTAAAAAAAAATCGAAAGCTGTGCTTTTTATTCTAAAGGAAATGAAGTCGATATGTCTTAAAATTTTAACGTGCAACGGAAATTAATAAGAAGTGGGCTATCCCTGCTGGGAAGATCACAGATCGAGTAAGATTAATTTGTTTTGAAATTGGCTAAAATTACATTTTTTTGAAATAGTTTTTTCTTATTAAAGATTTCTTAGCTTTCGATTTTTTTCACCTTTCGAAAGACTCTTTTACGTGCATGCATATGTTTGTGCTAAAAATGTTAAGACGAAATTTGAAGGCGAAGAAACAATGCAAGGCCTGTAATATTAAAGTTAGCAGCAATGAAGATAGTCAAGAAGTCTTGGAACTCCCAATCTCGCAAATTTAAGCCCTCCTATTAAGGTTTTTAAATCAAGTAACTTCCTTAATTGTGGAAGCTGTTGTTCATAAATTCAAATAAACAGATTAACTGTTCCGTTGTTGTGGTTCGTTTTTCTACCCTAAATGCAAGAAAAATATAAAAAATGTTCGCTGTCGTTTAATTTATTTTTCGTTTTTTTTTCCACCGCTGACAAATCGCATTTGACGTCGATAAAATGGCGTTCACATTTGGAAAGTTGCGCCAATATAATAGAGCGAAGAGCGATAGAATCCGCTGGGGAACGGAATAGTACCAAAATGCGAACTCGAAAAAAAATGCGCTTCGCGGCGGAGTGCACAGTTAGCCCTTCGATTTTATTCGATTAAAAAAGCGTTCCTGGGAAATGACAGCAACATAAAGAAATTTCAGCTTTCATAGTGACACTTCATCAAAAACAAACCCAATCGAACAAAATAATTTTGCCTCGAAAGCTGCAGTTCCATAATTTTGTTTTTTGTGGATTTGTTAGCTTATTTTATTATTATGTATTTAGTTGCCAAGAATTATGGTTTATCTTCAAAAGATAAAAAAAATCATTTTTTCAATGTGTTAAAAGGAAACTTTGAACGCATTCCAATAAATAAATAAATGTATTACAACAAATAGCATAAAATATATTACTTACATACCGTCCATGGCGGTACCAAGCATGCTGCTCCTGGGCCTTACTGAATATGGCCCTTCAGTCAGCAAAATCTTTAGCCTGCCGGGTCCAATTTCGCAATACAATCGGCCGTAAGTCTGCGTCTTCCTGGTCACTCGATCGAAGATGAAGTCTTCCGTCTGGTATGGCGTCAAGGACGCGCTGGAGCATCGATGTTGGAAGCTTTGGAGCTTCGCGTTGACAAACACATTTAGTTCAGCCATAGAAAATCAATGAGATATACAACCCTGCATTGCGTCTGAACTTCAAAATGGCTTTCGTAAAACGTGAACGTAATGTTTCGTAACGTCACTGTCAAAGCAAATGTTGAAAAATGTTTGAATTGTCAAACTATTTCTCGACTGTTGTTGCTGCTGTCTTCGTGTTTTGATTGGGAGTTTTTATTTGTTTAAGCTAAGTCAATTGAAGTGATTGCTTTAAAATAAGCTAAAGTACACAATTCAGTTATTCAACCACAGCTCCAGGTGGGCAGCGAATATTTATATACTTTCCGTCAAAAGCCGCAATGCAATTTGGTAAATCGATTGTGGTTGTGGCAAATAAATCGGTATCAAAACATCCCAATTCAAATGGAATATTTCGTATATGCTGGCAACTCCCTGCACTAGGCATCTATTGAATTTTTCCACGACATCTTCAAAAATTTAGGCTCTATGAGCATTCTTGCTTGTAACTGGCTGGAGCTTGGTTAGGTTAAACAGTAAAAAGAAATCATCACCGAACACTCGTCCATCGCGTTTATTCAAAAGGCAGCAGAAAAAAATCATCGACTACGCGCTATTGCCTCGCATTATATGTGTATTATGTCCTCAGCAGCCTGCCGATCTACGCAGAATCCGTATCTTATAATCCGAGCCTATTTGCGTTTTTCCGCAGCAGACGACGGAAGATCGCCCTGCTTAATTATATTAAATCCATAGATCTTTTACCGGCGAAAAGTTGCCTTAGGTACCGTGTGTCCCTCAAGACTTGACCAACTTAGACTGCCAGACCTACCGCTTTTTTTCCTTAACAGTGCACCTTATCATGCAGAGGGAAGGGTTGATGTCTGCAACCTCGCTATTAATAAGCAGCCCTCCTATTCTTGCATACTCATCCGCCTGCTTATTTCTCTCAATACCGCAGTGTTCTTACAGCAAGCACAGTCTTACTCGATTCTGACTGCATAACGCCTTAAGCATGGCTCCACAGCTGCAGCCAGTATCAGAATTGATGTTGGTTGATTCTATTGCCTTCAGTGCGGCCTGGCTTTCGATGTAGATGGCGATATCTCTTCCGGATACCGATCTTATTTGCAATACCTAAAGACAGAACTACTTAGAAGACACTTGAACTACGACGTCAGGTAGTCGTATAGTCATTCTCAGTTTTGGATCTTCTAAGAATATACCATAACCTGTTCCTTCTGCTGTTTTCGAACCAACTATACAATTCGCGATTTCGCTCGATCTGATTATTGCATTTCTTTGACAATCCTTTCTTTCCGGATGAAGTTGGAGCTGCTACACATAAATATATTACAAACTAATCATAAAATACATTTAAGCCACAATAATACCCTGGGTTTTTTAGACCTACGAAAATATTTGTTCAATTCAAAAAAAATAGGCACAACAAATTTATTTAAAAGGAAACAATTAGATCAGAACAGTTTCACGGTATCTAGTGTATGTTCGATGTTTTCCAGCCGATAGCTACTAACGAAAGTAATTTGAAATTTTCGGTAGGTGTATTCAAAGTAAACTATAAATGTGCATTTGAATTCCTGGGTGGATGGGCTCAAAACAATCTTTGGATAAAGAACACGCCAATTATGAAAAAATGTTCTGTTTTTAAAAATTCAAAAAAAAGGAGCAGATTTGGTTTACTGCGCTGTAGACTTTCATTTGAGCCAAAACGCAGTAGATCTACTGTTATAGGAGTAGGGTGTCAGTCCTGGTGTTGGTACGTAAGGTGAAGCAACGGAAGTGCCATAGCGTGATTATACAGAACAACAAATCTTAAATGTTTCTTTCTTTCTTGGAGTAAGGCGAGGAAGGTGGTCGAAAAAAAAGTAAAGTAAAAATGGAACCCGTCGATGTTATACGATTTTTTGTTTACCAGGACTTCAGGAATCTCATAAATGAAGCTCATAAAGTGCAAATTAAAAAGTCCACTTACTGAGGCGTTGGCTCCACTGACCCAGGTGGATATTGACTAAAAACCTACAAACCTTCTCCTCAGTGTTTTCTTTCCATGCGCCGAGAATAATTTCTTTGACTAACCCGCTTAATTCTTAAGAATTCATGCCAATTAAAACAAACATAATTTAATTGCATTTCCAAAAAAAAACAGAAAAAATAATCGATGAATAAAAATGCATTTTTAGGACAATTAAAGTGAATTTCAGCTGTAATTACCCACAAATCGCAGGTAACAGCCGCAGCTGAATATGGACCTTTAGTACACCCACCGCACATTTGCGGTCACTTGAATCAGGAAGGAATTGGGACCAGAGAGTTAATCTTTATATTTTTGAGTGCCCAGTCGATGACGATCAAAAGAAAGGAGAAAAGCATTCCACCTCCAACAGCAAACAAATTCCTGATTATGTTCGTGCTGATTACGATATATCGTTGGCGGGGTATTGGGCATTAGCCAGTGGCGAGTCAGTCGCCACCGTATAGCTCGATCACAAATTCCACAGATACACTTAGTCGTCTCTCGCTTTTTATTGTTATTATTATGACCCGCTGCATAAATGTATGTGCATTTCGTGCTGTTATTATTATGTAGATACATATTTCGTATAATCTACTCTCTTTGGGAATTGGGCAGTACAATAACCTTTCCGCTGGTACTGGTGGTACCTACGATTGACTGAAGAGAAAGCACGATTATGGACTGTGGACAAACCCCAGACTGTCAGACTCTGACAGTTTATGAATGCCCACAGTTCATATGCATATACACGCCACGAAAAATAAACTAGCATAACCGAATGCCGTAATCGAGTATGGTACTCGTACTCGTATAGATGTAGACGACGAGGTCTTACACCTTCTGCGAGTAGCACACCTATCGACCGACAACGACGGCGCGACGACGTAATGTAAACAACATTTCGAAATGAAGTTTGACTCCGGCTTTTACCAGTAAGCCACTTTGCGGAGGTTTCCGCTAAAGATAAGAGAATAGGAAATACCTTTGGTCCACAAAAAATTATGCTGGGCGTTTGTGGTGCGTTGAATAGATACGACAACTTATCGGTGGGATTTTTACAGCGTTGCATGTAAGCCAGTTAATTAAATACCTAAATGTGATATGCTTAGGCTATACGACTATCGTGACGCCTCCTATTAAATGCTTCCGATACATGTTTCGTTTTCGAAAGGAGATATTTAACTGTGAACTTCAAATAGAAAGCAAACTCATTGACCTCAAAGAGTCATCAATTTGAATCACCCCTTGCGTGCGCTGAGCTTTGACGTCTGATATCGCCTCACATAATCCTTTACCGTATACAGCAAGCCGGAAGCCGTAAGTAAAATGTCTAAAAATACATCAACTTCAACTCTAACTTAATCGTCTTAATAAAAATTATTTGTTTATTCAACCCCGGTGACGACAACGTCCTTCAAAGTGACACTATACCTGTTTAGGATTTCCTCACAATGCTTGTAAGGTTTATTCAACTTAGCAACGCGCGATGACCGACAACGCCAACTTATTTCCTATGCACGAGGCTGACAAAGAAGATCAACATTCCGGTGATGTACTACTCTACACACTCGCAACAGGCAAGGCGCAGAAGAAGCATTTTTTCAGTAGCTCCGAGCTCCGCGCACCGCGCACCGCTTGCCGGTTACCGACCGGGACAACATGAAAGTTTCGCTGCTTCGATTCGCTGCTGCTTTGAAAGTGTTAATAGTGGTAACAAGGAAGTGACATACAATATTGGCTGTGATGACATTTAATTGGGAGAACTGATCCAGTAAATCAAGTCAGCTGACAAAAGCTGGGGATCATCGCGATCGATGTTGAATGTTTTCTTTTGTTTTTTTTGTTTCGTCATCTCTGTACATAATATTGTACTCGGTACTTTACTTGGTGCATTCCTGTTCGAATTCGCAGATAAGGATTTAACATGACTTTTAACTGATTGATCAAGTAAATTATTGCTTACATCTGTCCATCAAGCAGGTTGTGTTTTTTTTGTATTCTGCTTAATTTTCTTTGTTGCATTCGGCTTAAGTGAAACGCTTAAGGGAACTGTGAGTTGCAGATGGTTAATTAACCAAGGTCAGGTTATAATTTGTAACGTGTCCATGGTGACATGGAAAAATACCAGGCACTCAGCATACTGCTCCGATTTATTTCGTGGCGCATGTGCACTTACATATGTATGTATGTCTTCTACCTACAATGTATCCACATACTTCCGGGTAAAATCCAAGTACCTACAGGGGGGTTTAAGTCGATGTTTTGCCTTTTCTCCGTAGAATTATGATGTTCGTGTTGTGTTTTCTTTGATCTAGCGAATGAAACTGAGCGGTAAGCCTAATTCAAAATTCGTCCTCGAACCTAAGGCACAGTCTTAATCTTATGGAAACTGTTGCATGTAACCACATTCTGGTGTTTTTGTATTATCCATATTTACTCTTTCTTTGATATTAGTCTACTAAACGAGCTCCGAGGACACTTGGAATGTTTTTGTTAAAAATACGGTATCCTTCCTACGGTCCCGAGAAAACTGCATGCAATGATCCAGACGATGCTTTTGCGATGGGTTGGTCTTTGTTGTATTAAATTTCCTTTTCCGGGTGTCCCAGCTCGTTTTCATTAGGGAGTCGAGCTTTGAATTAAGCCTCCACAAGAAAGTAACCTCTGTCTGTAAATTTAATTGGCGGACTATCTGCAGAGCGCCTGGTTATTTTATGAAAAAACAGTCTTGGAAATCAAGTGCGACTTATCACCGCATTACAACCTGCTGAAAGCTGTATTAGCTGGAAGCTGCTGGCCCCTAGATAACACTTTGTCAATTTGATTGACATCACCAAAGAGGATCCGAATTTTCATTCATTTTCATTGCACAACGATTGTAGCCCCTAATTGGCCTTGTCACTGGTTTCAGTCCTCTGAACGAGTATCTAAAAAGGATCGGAATTAGAAGCTCTGGCCTATGCGAGTGCTGTGTGAAAGATAATGAAACGACGTCTCACTTTATTTGTGACTGTCCCGCTTTTGCCAAAACCAGACTGGAAGAACACGTTTTAAATAAAATTGACTTCCTACAGAGGGAAGTTAAGTACCTTTAGTACTGATGTGTACTAGTACTATCTAATCAGCAGTCTTGCTGTAGTACAGTGGATAGTTAGGTCTAAGTGCTTGTCATTCTTGGATTACACCATTACAAATACAATACAATCCAATTGCCTTCTCCACAAATAGTTATATTACTTAAGTCTGGCCTATTTAGGTGCATTGCAAAAGCCTTTGGCAGTATTTGCTCACTAGCGATAGTAAAAATGATGCAGACTTGTCACAGGTCTAACTAGTTGTTGGTTTGTCTGCAACCTGAAAACAGGTACAGGTCCTGAAAAAGCTTCCTCCGAACCGTAGACGATCTTATTTGACACTGAACCCAAACAAGACTCAGTGTGTTCAGTTTTCCGAATGAGCTTAAAGTGTTTTTGAGTTAAGGCTCTAACTTCCATGCAGCATGGTTGTTACTATAGACACATATACTTCAGCCTTTTCAAGTCATTAGAATAGCATAGATCTAGGCACATATGCCTTTAGAAGTGAAGTTAGAAAAGTTTATTGTTGATGCCACGAAAGCTGCAGCCCCTGAATCCTAACAGGCTTTGGAACCATTCGTAAAAACGCGATGACATTCTTATACAGATACACTGGTCGTGGTGTGAACAATTCTTGAAATGCGAAAAGTCTACTACAAAACTTGTAACTAACCGAAAATGCGGCTTCATTGCATCGTGACATATCCATTAGACATCGTCGTAGTTTGAATTTCGAATACTCGTTCGCGAGTTTAACAGGAAAGAGTCTGTAAAAAAGGATCGCTGATCGAACTGTGTCATGAAAACGAGAACTCAAATAAAACAAGGCTCTTTAAGACTTTTCAAGAAAAGCACTAATGAAGTTTGTTTATCTTATAAAAGCTTCGATTAGGCTGTTGTACGTTCCCTGACAATGTAAGATAGCTGAGGTTATAATGGTTCTTAAGTCCGGAAAACCTCCAAATGACAAAAAATCTTTTCGACTAATGTCGCTTTTACCATTTATGTCGAATATATTCGAAAAACTTATACTGATGCGACTGCATCCTATTATTGAAAAACGTCGATTATCACCAGATCACCGATTCAGATTTAAAACGAAGCACTATACCATTGACTAGGATTATCGAATAACCAACGAAATTGAAAAGCAGTAGAGGAGGAAAAATTTGTTCTAGTTTTTTTCTTAACGCCTCTGAGGCTTTCGATAAGGCATGACATAAGGGATTAAAATACAAACTTAATGTTTCAGGTTGAAGTATTTCGAGAATTTTAAATATTTCATTAAAGGCTCCGAAGCGTTCGAAAAACTTTAACTAGTAAGAAAAATGTAAATGGAATAAAAAGACTTTAAACAGTCAAAATGTTTCAGTTCAAATACCTTAACGCAGTAAAAATACATTAATACAATCAAAAATAATTTATTAAAGTAAACAAAGTATTGAATTCCTTTTCCTTCAAGTCATTTGTCATTGAGAATGCGATAGTAAAGTCAACGTTATAATTTGAAGTATTTTCATTCAATTTGAAATAACAAATCAAATGACTGCGACTTAAACGATTTGCATTCTTTTACAATTCTGGTGTGGAAGTTTAATAAAATTAATCAAATGTATCTTCACATATGTCAAACTCTTGCGTTTATTTTCCAAGCTTTTCGTTCTCAGCAATGCTCTTCAAGTGATGCGCATGTAATTGTTCTTAAAATTACAAATTTGACAGACTTTCTTTTGACATGTTACAATAAATCTTAATATTTTCTCCTAAATCTCTAAGCATAAAACATTTATCATCATCAATTAGTTTATTCATCGAAGATTGTCAATACAAAGTTCTATCTAAAAAAATCAACAATCAAATGTACTACGTACATACATACATACATGCATACACATACATATAAAAGTTCTTAAAATAAAACCTTTTAGCATACTTCGTGAAGCGTCATCACCTCGTTGGTAAACTCTTATTTGCCCTCGCACTTCACCTACTTGCAGAAAGTATATCACAATTTCCCATCGTGGTCATTGACTCCCATCAATTTTGTCTGCATAAAGAGTATTCTCTGACGTATTCCGTCGAAAGAAAGAATCAAAGTCAAATATCAATTAATTCACTATGCAGCCAACAATAGCACCATAAAAGAACACCAGAAGAAACCTCCAAATCTCGGTGACTGTGGCACTATGTTAGTAGTCACACATTTCGAATTCCGCCCCGAGGAACCACTCATCCATTCGGAGCCATCGTCGTCGTCGTCGTCTGCCATAACCGTCACCGCTTTCACGCAATCACCATTATCATGTAGGCATATATCGTTTGTATCAACAATAACAGACAACGACTTTTTTTTGGCAAACCCCGAACTATAGACCGCAAAGAGTTGAATGAACCCCAAAATGGAGAAGAAAAAAAAACAAAAAAAAACTATCCAGACTTTCTCCAGTCATCAGCTGAAGAAAACGAGGTCCACTACCCGAAGTTGTCGTCGCACACACATACACGCGCACGCACAAACAGAGAAACATATAACAACGTATGCAGCAATGTCATGTTGAAGAGACGACAACGACCAGCAATCTATAAATAGTTACCTACCAAAAAAAAACAAAAAACAAGACTCTTGGTAGGTTAGGCTGCAACCTGCATACAAATTTGGTAACACCTAACAACACAACGCGATCTGTCTGTCTGTAGTACAATATCTGGTCCAGCATACTGATTTGGATTCACATAACTTACCACAGTGATGGTGGTGGTACTATGTAACAATGGCCATGCAATGCAAATTTCTACACCAAGAGCAAGACAGAGAAAGAGAGAGAGATCAATGATCTACACATAGCAGTGTGATGAAGAAATTTAAAGATAAAAGTTTCGACATCGACACTGACCATTCTTCTTAGAGGAGGTGTGTGTAAATGCGCCACCTTTTCCTCATAGCAATGCCCGCTACAATTTCTAAATGTGTGTCTTTGTCTACACCACTATCTATTGTTATCTGTGTGATTATGCACGAGATTTGAATTAAACCAAACGAAATCTTCGAATTCAAATTGAGACATAGGCCTACAATGGACTTCTCCTCGATCGCAAGTCACATAAATTTCCAACCCAACCAATGATTAATGATGGTCTTTAGCATTTTTTGGCATGGAAATCAGAGGGACAATTTGCATTTACTAGTTTTACGAAAGAAGGCGATGAACCTGGGCGAGTTTGGTCAAAAAGACCTGCAAACTCAATTCCGAGATTAGCTTTGTGATTAATATTAAAATGTGGAAATTGCTGTTAGCTTTGTCTAGTCGAGTGGAGATGAAACGTCTGAAACGTGACCTTTTTACCATAATATGCATTTAAATGGTAAACCTATTCGGGTTTTAATTTTAACTAAAAAAAAACACAGATTTCGTTTGCAACATACTCGCATAGGAGATGTTAATTTTTTATTCGATTTAATGAATTTAAATAGCAAAATTATTAGTTTTTTTTTGTCTATTTGATAGCCTATAGACGACGCTATTAGGGATTAGCATATGCATGGGTTTTTTATTGTGTGTTTTGTGAAATAAAAATTTGAAAGTGCAGACGTCAGGGAGCTAGGAGGCGTATACGTAACATTTAATATTTCATTTGTTAAATAAAATTAAAATTAAGCAGCGGCATTGCCATTGTCATTGTTCTTTGGGGAGAAATCCTAAACAGTTAAGGAAGGGATACTGGCTTGATTTTATTGAAAAAAAAAAAACGATTGTCTCTGCATTTTGGTAAATCGGTAAATCTACAATGAAACAAGATCGATTTATGCATTTTCGAAGTCTCTTATTAACATTTACTTAATTCAAAGGAAAAGCTAAGTAGTGGGCTTTCATCTGCATAGACATCGTGGTTATATATTCCTCATCAATTGACCTTATCGCTCACAGGACTTAATACCTGCCGAAAAATTTTTATTTGGAAAGGCACCAATAGGCGGTGAAGGGGATTGAGTTTCAGGCCGGGAATACTGCAGTTGAAATCGAAAAACAGTAAGCAGCATACTTCCATAATAGTTCTGTAGAGAAATACGGTGTGATGGCAGTTAAAAGATGGTTAGTGCTACCAGAAATGGAGTTGTAAAGAGACGCACAATCGACAGAACGACAGATTATTTGATGAATACAAAAAAGTCTGCTTAATTCTTGCGTTCTTTAAAAGTGTTTATTTAATTGAGGCAGTGTGTTTGAAAAGGATCGTGTTATCAATATAAGATAGGAAATAAAGTTTTCTCCCAGTGTTGACGCTGAAAAATTCCAAAAAGGGGCTTAAAAAGGGGCCCGACTTAAAAAAGGGGCGGCCACATAAATTATTATTAAAGCAAAAACAAAATAATAATAAATAGCAGCTAAAACGTATCACTTAGCATTTAATAATATAAAACAAAGTTGCAGGTAGCAGGTTTGATTTTGAGTATGAAAGACCAAGTATTTCAACAATTAGACTTTATTCCAAAAAAAATGTGAATTTTCGCTTGCCTAATTTAATAAAATTAATTTCAGTCCTTAGGGCTACTTAATTGACAAAGATTTTCAAATTGATTTCAGTGATGTAACGCGGGTGCGTTTATCAACTCTAAGAGAAAACGGGCAGCGTTCATTACATTTAATTTTTGTATATATTTATTGGTCTTTCGTACTTTTTCATTTTTCGTTCAATAAAAAATAAAGTCTGACTTAAACTCAAAAAGGGCCCAGGGCTTAAAAAGGGGCAATTTGTCTCCTAAAGTGGCTAATCGGCAACGCTGTCTCCCACTTAACTGCAAACCGACGAGCTTTTTATACCCTACCCTAAGGGTATATTAATTTTGACACATAGTTTGTAACACCCCTTTATATTCTTCGTAGAATAAAGCATATATATTTATGATCAGGCCCAAATCTAAGACTGTTTAGCAATGTCCATCCATGCGCAATATTTAGGCCTTTAAATTTAAGCTAGGAAGCTGAAATTTAGACCACAAATTGAACAAGTTAAGTGTAAACGCTAAACTTAATTCAATTGATCCAAGCCTTTAAGTGAAAGCAAGGGTTCTTACAACGTGTTTTAATTCGTGAAATATAGCTAACGACAGTGGCTAAGATGGGAATTCGACAACATCGATGCAGCGTTCGAGCAGACGAGAATCACGGAGGAGGTACATCGACCATGGACAAACTTCAAGAAAGATGGCCAGTCTCGATACACCATGGAATATCTACGAAAGAGACTGGAGCCGCTGGAGACCTTCTGGGTCGACTAACACCTTAACAATGAATATTTGGAAGGCTTAAAGAAGACAGCCCCACGGCACGATTACTTTACGAAAGGATACTTTTGCCATGATTTGAAACATGACGTAAATGCGAAATTGGAGAACACAGTGAAGAAAGTGCCGCTGCCAATGATACCCATACCTTCAGGTTAGGCAGATCAGGCATCAAACCCAGCTCCTGAACTGCGGATCAGGTATATATTTTTCTAAAATTAAACGATGGAAAAATGAAAAAATACGCAAAAAACATATATTTTTGTATGCAGTTTTTTTGTTTAAAATCACTTTTCTTTCCCTTTCGATTTTGTTCATACATAAAACCAATTAAAATCGCCACCTCGATGTCTGAATTACAAATTTATGTTTGATCATTTTTGTGTCAAAACATTGTTTTTCTAATTAACAAAAAGTCTTAGAATTAGTCAGAGATTCAGTAGGATCTGATTCAATTTTTGACTAACATTTTTTACTCAAGATTTTAAGCAATACTCCAATGAACTTTCATATTTACATACGAAATCGAAAAATTAGTAGAAAATAATACACAAAATTAGTATTATTAGAAGTAGACTTTACCGAGAATCATTCCAGTTTTTTTTTTCAAGTCCATAGTTTTTGAGAAAAAAAATCGTCAAAATTCGAAAAAAAAATTTATTCATTCTGGCCTCCATTTTGGTGTACCAAAATTTGTTGACAGAAAAATAATCAAACATAAATTTGTAATTCAGACATCGATGTGGCGATTTTAATTGGTTTAAGGCATGGACAAAAATCTAAATTTTTTTGGAACAAATTTTAACTACCACACTTAAACAAATCGAATGTTTCCACTATCAGTAACAATCGAAACAGCAGCGAATAAAGACTTCAGGTGGTACAGGTCGGGATTTAAACCAGCGACCTCCCGCTAAGTGAACCAATGCACCTAACCACTAAGCCACTGCACCCACCAGGTACTAGGTATGTATTTTTTCTTTTTTATGTTGTATGTACCAAAAAAGCTGATCCAAGTTACGTATACGTATGCGTACACGTCCCCTCCATACAAATAGGCAACGAACTCAATCTTCATTGTCATACTCGATTAGCAAATTCACACAAATTATCTATACAAAATTTACCTTTATTTGGTTTAAGATGTTTTTCGCAGTTCGGGGTATGTGCGTTCCCCAGGCAGGCCCCTTTGAAAACATAGCCTTGGCTCAACGCTATGCTGGATGTACATACATGTATAGATGCATAAACATTTTCATTTCCCTCATCGCTTATTGAACCAAAAATAAATGTTGTTTAAACATTTGCATGAAGATGCTAACTAAGCTCTTGGGAGGAGACGTACTGAAGTAGCTTTTCCATATACGCAGCCGGGTTTCTTTGAAATATAGAATCTAATTTCTCTCAATAAGAAAAGGGTATTTTATATGGGCCATTCAACTTTTTTTTTATTTGTCAAGAGCTAACTATCGCCTACTATTGACAGAATCGACTGTCCACCTCCAATAGATACTATTATGGACGAAAATTGGGACTAAATTATACACCACCTTCACTGAACATGGCTTGCACTCTCTACAAAAACAAGGCATCATACCTCGAAGTGTTCTTTTATAAGAATTAAGTTTTCTTCACAAACATAAGAAACTCGCACAAAGCAATATCTCGCAAAACAGATTTATTAATCGGATCCGTTGGCAAAGGCTTAAGGAGTTACATGGGTTTATTCGGGGAAAAAAAGTTATATTTTCAACAATTTTTTTTTACTGTATTAAAGATATACATTTGAAAAAGAGTTTCTGAAATTTTCAAACGAAAATATTCAAAACTCCGTCATTGTGAGGTCATTTCCGGTGATCCTTCGGAAAAAAGGTGCTTCCGCGTTGACAGTAGATTTCGTGAAATGATCATCAGAAGTAAAAAAAAAAAAGAACAAAATCTTTCGTCCAAGTCCTCGTAAATTGTATCTCGAAGACCTGTGTAAGATTTCATCAAAATCGATTGAGTGGTTTTCGAGAACTTTTGACAACGGCGTTTAAAGTCTGGTTAACCTCAAATAAACCTCGTGATTCAATTGAGTGCGCATCTTCCCAAGGCTGTATCTACGAAACTTTTATTCGGAATGACTAAAAAATTTAGGATAATTTTCTCGAAATATTGTAGAAATTGACATTTCTCTAGTTCTAATCGCCCAATTATGGCACATAAAACAATGAACCGAAGCTTAATTTTCGTGGCTCATTTATTTAGCTAAAAAACTTAAATAAAAGTTATAACTGAATTCAAAAATCCTTCAGCATGCACATTGAGCATCTAAATTTTTAGATACATGTCTTGAGTATAGCAAGACGGACTGCCTTTGACATGGGCATATTTCCAAAACCTTAAGACATTACATATGTATTTATCTAATATATACTGTCTCCCAAACCAAACCTACTTTTGAGGCATATAATTTGCTGCATCCTTTCAAGGATGTAAATATGTACCATTCTATATGAGTTCAGTGCGGGCAGTCGATTTCCATTTTTCTAAAAAAAAAAAACTCCAAAATATCGTTTAAGAGGAAAATAAACGGAAAGTCAAGCGACGCCACACCTATCTATACTTTTGGTAGTTTTCCACAACAAAAAAAACCAATTGAACTGACAACCATTTCCATCGGGTCATCGATCGCAGTTGGAAAAAATGCAATGTCCAAGGTCAATCACATCGAAACACTTGTTGGCCAGTGTATGAGAATGAGGATTACACTAAAGGACTAACCACCGTAATCGGTTCATTGACCTGAATATTTTCTTCGTTTTTTTTAAAGCGGTCTCACATTCCGACGATATTAATTCCTAGAAGTCGTATCCCTGGCGTGGGTTCTAAGATAAGCAAAAGTCACACTGACACGATAAACCATTAATAAAAGACTATGCACCCATTAACAGAAATTTAGGTCAATAGCATCATAATAGGCTGGCGGGTGTTTGCCACACATAGAAACCCAAACCGACAAATTCGAAACACATTCACTTCAAGGACTGTCATTGTTTGCGGCAGTTGGGAACGCATACAATTGGATGCTGCCTGATGGCTATGTTTATCAATATATGTATCTAGGTGGCTATTCTTGGAATTCGGATGGTGGGACGACCGAGCAGGTATAGGAAGGAAAGGATAATTTCGAAATAATGGCGCTAAATGTTTATAACCTCATCCGTAGATTATGGTTGCA
Organism: Ferdinandea cuprea; assembly: GCA_963576555.1. NCBI lineage: Eukaryota > Metazoa > Arthropoda > Insecta > Diptera > Syrphidae > Ferdinandea > Ferdinandea cuprea. Next base: position 142,468,860 of record OY754958.1, on the reverse strand, counting down.
GGAATATCATTGGAGACTATATAAATTGAAAACCAAAACTAAAATGTATCAAAAGGTCTTAATGCGGCCATTTAAAGAGGTTCTTGTTGTTTATTCATATAAGAGAGCGACAGACAGCGCACATCCCAAACTTGGTGGTAGATTAAACACATATTGAGAAGGAGTTTGTATATAATTTTTGATGTATAGATTTACTGTTCTACGAAATTCTCTATCTTTGGTTCCAAAACATGGACTCATTATAAGGCAGATGAAGTTATTCTTGGTCGTTTTGAAAGAAAAATTCTTCTTAACATATTTGGTCCAGACGGGCTATGGAGGAGACGATTCAAACAACCACGAACCCTACCGACATTGAGCTGGTCGAAAACCAGTGCATTGCGTGTCTGAGATGGCTGGGACAAGTAGGGTGAATGAATACCAATGCTCCAGCCCGCAGAGTCTTCCACCGGAGGGACAACGCAGTAGAGAAAGTCCTCGCCTTAGGGGCCCCCAACCAATATTTAATTCGCAACTGGGGCTAGTTAGCCAAAGACCGTGCTAGTTGAAAGTCCAGGTCTACCCCGAATGGTAGCGCCGCTTAAGTAAGTAAGTAAGTCTTATTGAGTATAGTTATGATGTTTTCAAGCGCAATTCAAATTCGGTTCGCTCCATAAAATAATTTCGGAAGCAAACCTCCGGTTTAAGTTCAAATTTATAATAATAAGTACGTTTCCATCGGATATGATAATAAATCAATGCAGAAGTCAGAACCATAATAAGCCGTGTTGATTGCTCAAATGTAAACAAATACAATGAGTGGACACAAATAGCGAGTAAACAATATCGTTTCATCCTACGCAGCACTATAAAAATACATTGTTTTGCTATTCGTAGATACAGTAAGGGAAAGGGCCGACTGTCGAACTTATCAATTGTGCTATCATCACAATACTTAATTCACGCAGTGCAGTGGGTAGACAATAGCATTTTTGGCCTTGCCATCCAATTAGAGCTGATGATCTCCTTTTGCTGAAATGATAAACAAGCTGACCCAATGCGAGAGGGAAAGAAAACAAAAATCTGTTTTGGTTTTCTGAGGCTCCAAAGTGCTCATGTTGATTTGATTTAACACAAAGTAAAAGTACAAGCCAGCCACTGCACACAGAATTGAAGAGTATGAATCTGTTCTGTCGGTCGATAACCCAAATTCAACTGGCATACATAAACAATAAATAAAACCTGGACAAATCGGCAGTACTATCCTACAAAGTAGTGTTTGCGCGCGCGATACTAACGCGCAGTTGTTTCGCGCAGAGAGATGGTATGCGACGATAAGGACCGCTTCCACACTGATTGCAGTCAACACATTCCGCAAGAGATATACTGTGAATGGATACAATAAATGTAATGCTACACAAAATCTGGTGGCAGACATTGTTGCAAAGAAATTAATTCCAAATTGATAGTGTGCAATAAGTTTATGAAAATGCAGCCTTTGTCGTCCTCATCGTCAACGAAGTATGTCATTACCTGTCATTGTTGTGTCTAAATGGTGTTTAAACATTTAGAGGTTTTAAAGTATTTTCAAGTGAAAGTTGCTTGTTTTGACTTCTTGACAGTTTTATATATCTTAAGATTTATATCAAATTTTGATCGACTTTAGAGACGACTGGTCCCCAATGTTTGGTCAGTGGTAATTGCAAATACAATCGACAAATCGTAGAATATTATCAAAAGTACAGGTCCTAATCCATTTCCTTGAGGCACTCCGCCACTAATCGGGAATTCATTCTTCACATCCATTACAATTGTTATTGTTATTCAGAATTTTCTACGCGCAACGCATCATCTACTTTTTTGTATTGGTCATATGTATTCTAAGAATAGCGTCTTCGCGACGTCAGAGATAGTGACTAACACTTCCAGGTCTGTCGGTCAAGCACGGAAAAAAAAATGTTATCATGAGTAGACCGCAGTAGGAATCGGAAGAAATATTTATTTATATTTTATTTACATTTGGCCAGTGATAGCCATAATATTGACCTTATATGTCTGTTCAATAATTTTATGCCGTCGGAGATCGTCGGAGCGGTTATCAAGTGAAAATGTATTTGCTTGGACTTGGCACCTTGCGTTTTTTTAATGAAATCTTAAATCAATAACAATTATAAAATGCTTATTGATGACAATAAAATAAACATTGAATGATAGCTAGTGTACTTGTTTTACTAAAACAATAAAAAATGTTAAAAAAAAAAAAAAATTAATTGATTGTGACTAATATAGTAAGTCTCTATGTTATGACGTAAATTTTGAAGCAACTTAAAACAATTTGTAGTTTTTTTTAAATATTATAAAGCTGACAAAAGCTTACTCTTATCATCTTGCATCTTAGATAGATAGATAGATAGAAAGATTTCTTTATTTCATTAAATTTGATACAACATTTTTGAATTAAGAATGTCCGTATTCTTGTTGCAATGTTGCCGTCTGACAGATTAGACATTTCATAATTTAAAACATATAACAAAATAAAATTAAATCTTACAGCAAGGAAACACAATTTACAGAATTTGTTAAAGACATTAAAAGATATTCTAGGAAATACTACTTCACAATTTCTGATTAATGGAGGAAGTTGTTTTTTAAAAAGTTATTTCGATAAGTCATTGCGTCGAAGAACCCATCTCGGAAAAATTGGAGCACGACTGACTCAGTTGGTTTCGTCATGTTCAAGGGAGGGATCCTAACGAACCCAGTAAAAAAGGCAATGGCAATTAACGTTCCCTTATAATCGCGTAAGAGAGGCAGGTCTAGAAACTCCTGAATCACACAATTGCAGAAACACCAGCACTTGATTGGCCTCAAAGATGAAGTGATTGAAAATCGGGATGCCTGCAATTTTTTTTTGTTGAGGTCGAACCGGCGAACCCCACAGGCGGACCAATAGAAATGCAGTGAAGTAGGAGGGTTATGATCCCTGTAATCCGGATCATAATCTCGTCGGTAAATGGAGAGAAGATTTCGATAAGTCATTGCATGTTTCAAAAATTTGTATAAACAAAACGCCACGAGTGCCATTTAATGCTTCATAAAAACTAGTCAAAGATAAAGAGCTTTCTTGAAAATATAAACGTCAGATTTCTTGTAGAATTGGACATACCGTGATGAAGTGGTAAATATTTTCAAGTTCCCTTCTGTTGCATAAGTTACAAGTTTGCTGAAGTTCAGGCCTTCGAGCCTAGCTTTAAAGATGGTGCTTATAACTTCCGCTGAGTAATTAATATTAAAATAGCTTCCATCCGTTGTCAGTTGATGCTCTCGACAAGAGTTGTTGATACAGTTTATCATCAAATTTCGCAATGAAGGTAGCGAAAAGATCCTGCCATTATTTTCGGTAATAGATATACCAAACCGATATCGTGAGAAAGCACCAGCTGGTTCCATTCCCTGAACGGATAAGCACCAGTTCGTAATAGATATGTGACAATTGATTTATGAAAACTATTTTCTTTCTTTTCATCTCTCTTAATAAGTAATCTGAATGCACACCAACATACTTAAATTCACGCACCAGTGTTATCCGCTCGTTATGTGGTTGCCACGTTTCTTCATGCAGCCGCCGATCGCCTCTCAAAAATTATTATCTGGAGATTCTATGCTTCAAAGTATGTAGTCTATTCATCTGTAGTTGAAGCGTAGAAGGATTGTTAGCCGGCAGCTCTAAATCGTCAGCATATAAAAGAACCTTTATAAGCTTTCTGCTAAAGATTATGCCACCAGGGAGAATATCAGATACATCATCGATAAACAATGCAAAAAGAATGGGTCTTAAAATACGTCCCTGAGAACCAGCAGACGTGTTAAAGACACAGTTGCACTAGAAGATGACACTAGCTTCAGATATAAACGCAAAAACTTTCTTGATAATCCGGGTGATGCGAGCTTGTCGATCAAAGCGTTCCGGTTAACTATATCAAATGCCGCCTTCAAGTCCAAAACATACATACATCTTTTTATTTTTTTATAAATTTTCTGCCAATACTAGACAACGCAAAAATGTGATCTGTAGTTGAAAACACGGAACGAAAACCTGCTTGAAATATGCTAAGAGTATCGCTGCTTTCTATCCGCTTGCTAAGCCTTCCATAAAGTATTGTAGCGAAATGAAGAAAAAAGATCGCCCTAGGTATATAGGTACACAAGAATTATTTTAGAGAATATTAAAAAAATCGACAATGTAGTGTTTAAGTACTTGGGTCGCTTTTTTAAGAAATTCAACTGGGTTACCATCACTACCCGGAGCTTTGTTGTTCTGCATAATAAGTAGAGACGCTTTAAATTCCGTGATATAAAAGACAACTAATTCTTAATTATAAATTTTTGGGATTAAATCCCAAACAACTTGCAATTGCAATTACTATACGCATTCCAAATTTAATAAATTCACTGGGATGTTCTGCTTTGAAAACATTTAATTTCCAAGTGACTATATGATTCCCATCAGTTTTGACCATCATAATGCTTATAATTTTTAATTTCGAGGTCGACCTAGACCTCAATCATTAAGCCTCCCCAATTAACGCGGTAAGGCGTCCAAAACATCCACTGCCGCAGTTGTGATGACGTTAATAAAGGAAAAAGAGTATTTAAACTCCTATGCGGTTCCCCTCTCAGGCCAGGGACAGACAAACTATTCTTCAGCGAATTTTTAGGAATCTAAGATATCGGCCTTAACGATATCATCATGGTGCTATAGCGCTAATGGCTAGTGCCAGACTTTGGGCACTTCACCTACCTACCTACGTACCTATCTTCAATTGCTATTTTTAAAAAAAAAAAAAAATTAAGTACTTTTCTTCATCTTTGCAAAACGTTGATACCTAATTCATTTTAATTTATCAAGTAAGCTGCAAACTTGGATATACAAACTATAAACAGGATGTTTTTTTGGAGGTATAAATCGTTTTAATGTCCATCAATTTAGCTTTATTGGAAGGATAATTTTATGCCATTAATGTTTAAGTATGATTTCGGGCATGTGGCTGCCGCGGCTGGTTCGAATAAAGACAAGTCTAGAGGTCCAATTTTAAACCACTTTTTCAAGCATTTGGGGCTGAATGTCGACAATAACGCCACAAATGTTGGCTTCCAAGTCCCCCAACGTTTCTGATTTGTTGGCGTAGGCGAGCGACTTCACATATCCCCAAATCACACGATCTTGGTGGCCAATTGACCGATCCTTTCCGCGAAATTATGCACTCATCGAATGTTTCCTTCAATAAATCGATTGTGACATGCGCTGTGTGGCATGTAGCCTCGTCTTGTTGGAATCACGTCTCATCCACATTTATGCCATCCAATTCGGGAACAAAATAGTCGGTTATCATGGCTCTATACCGGTCTCCATTAATGGTAACTGACTCTCCAGCATCATTTCGGACTCAATGACTCCACCAGCCGATAGAGTACCCCAAACAGTCAGTTTTTGTGGATGTAATGGCGTTTCAAGGGTCTCATGTGGATTCTCTTCACTCCAAATGCGGCAATTTTGCTTGTTGACTTAGCCATTCAACTCAAAATGAGCTTGCGGTAAACTTCGTTAACTGAACCATTATTTTCGAAATTAATTTGCACGATTTGCAAGCGTTGTTCATTTGTCAACCTGTTCATGATGAAATGGCAAACCAAACTAAACATAAATGACTGCAATTCGTCGCTGCTTAATAAAGTTCTTAGGAAACGCTCTGGAAATAATAAATATTACCGCGTCCAGTTGACAAATACCCGAAATTGACCCGCAGAATCGCAGGACTCAAAGCAATGTCACATTTTTGGCACAATTCGTACTTCTACTGTTGAAATCGTAATTCTTCATCCACATAAATCATTCAGACGTAATGACAAATCAATCGAGATGCCATTTTTTCCCATCCTCCAATAGTTGTTTATGAAATATTGCCTAGGTATCGCAATTTTACTGAATCTCCGATATGAATTACATAGAACAAAATAAAGTATATTTCTCTTGCAAGAACAATACCATTAATGCAATGTCATTGTCAGACCGAACATAGAGACAAACAGATAGATATGCAGATGAATTTGTACGTAATTTGAATTGACTTCAACTATAATGTAGGTGAAATGTCATTGAACCTTTTTCTTATTCGAAGAGCACTATTACTACTCCGATTCATGCATGTACTGTAGGTATGTAACACCATTGCGCTCTCTATTACTCGATTTAAGTGCTGTGTATTCAATTCGCTTGGTTTTTTTTTTTGGTTTTTTTTTGTTCATTGTATGTGTTGCGCACTGCAGCAGGCTTATTTCATGTAAATCTCCACCAAATGAATTGTCCCCCAGATATTTACATTTGTATATGAATTCTCGGTCGCTTTAGATGCAAGAACTCTGCATAGCACCCAAATCAAGAACACTACTCGACCGTCGCGGCGCACTCATATGACAAGACAACTTTCCCGAAATGATTTTGCCCCGTCGCGTCGCGTCACCCATTATGTTAGTAGGTATTGGTTGTTTCATTTGGATTATTATTTTAATTTTATTTACGTGGGCACGGATGTGCAATGTGAAATCGCTTTCTGTATGCAGATACGATTGGACCCCAAAAGATGATGATGCTACAACTTGTTGATATGACATAGTAGAGGTACATGCCGATATATGGCTTGGCAATCTCTCACTATAGCTTACATCTGGTGGTGATGATGGTGGCTGTGGTGGCGGTGGCGATGGCGATGGCGTTTGCTTGTTGGTTTTGCTTTACAAGCAATGCTACGATGCAGTGGATAAAGTAGAGCGCTTCCGGAATGGATTTGCATTAGGTGGCGTGATAAAGGCGGTACCTAACATCAGTGACTATGCTGAAATAGAAGTTAGGCCGTGAACGATGAACGACGAATGAACGCCGGTCGGACGACAACAACCAACCATGCAATGTTAATGAGACTATAACCAACCGGCAATGCACAAATATAAATAAAAATGGATATACATAGCTAAGTTAGCTAACGAGGGAAAAAGTCACTAAACAAACTAATGACATGAACGACTGACAGCGGCAATACTCGTATCACCGCTCTGCCAGTGATGAGCAGTCGCAAGGGGGGGAGGGAACTAAATTTGCACCCAGGCTGTGGTTGTTCTGTTTTTGTGTTTTATTTTTATTTATTTTTTTTTTTTGCGCTCCACTCATGATGTCGTCGAAGAAACATCCGCGCCGCCACCACCGCCGCCGATTTCACGACGCACTGCCAATCTCGGAACTTGGAAGTGGAAGTGAAAGCCTTAGAATCACTCGCGCCACAACCAAATGGACTTTTACTGCAATTTTATATTTTCGTTTGTGCAAAAGGTAGGTCATGCTTTCGCTATTCTGACAAGAGAAATGGAAAAACCAAACCAAACACACAAAGGTAAACCGCAGCAGCAGCAGCAGCATCTGTACAAGATGTTCGTGTATCTAAAGATCATCTCATGTTGATTACGATTGCGCACAATAGAGGAAGTAACCCGCGTAGTATAATGAAGCGAATTGAATTGAACTTGCACACATTGTGAGCTGTGTAAAAATCCCACAGAGGGCGGTAGAAGAGCAAATAGAAAACCTATATTTGCCATCATTTCGGTGATTAGCGGAAGATCGAATTCAATGCCAAGCGCGACCTACAGAGTAGGCCATGTGAAGTAGCTGTAAAGCAAATGCGGAGCCCTATTGCTGGAGGGAAACCTCTATTAGCTGTGATTTGAAACTGCCTTCACTTCAGCGGGCCAGCGACTTTTGTAACACTTTAGAAAGTTTTTTTGTTTATTTATTTATTATCATTTTTTTTTTTCGTTGGTTTGTTTTAATGCTTTTCCTCTGTTTGTATGTGTTTAGTTAAATAAAATTTAAAAACAAAAAAAAAAACTAATTCTTCGAGTGTTAAATAATTTGAGGTCGACGACTTGTGGTGAACTTTCGGTTCGAGGTTGGTGCATAATCTGCAGATTTCTGTGTTATGTTGAGGTCGTGGTACGCGCTGTTGTGCCACAGAGCCGGATTTAGCGGGAAATTTATTAAGATTATGGTTTTATCTTTGGGTTGGGTTGATCTTTGATCATTTCGGGCGATTGAATTAATTATTCGGTGGAAAATCTGTCATTGATTTGAGGAATTTTAGAGAAGTTCAATTTTTGTTGTTTTGCTGTTGGGCTTTGCCAAACTGAAAGAATTTTTATTATATATGTACATAATAAAAAAAATATTATTTTTTAAGACATCTTTCCTAAATGGCAGAGTTGTAAATACTTTTATATTGCAGAATTCATTTGATTAATTATTTTGAATGCAAAAAAAACTTCACATGCAGTTGTTTGACTTTAATAATAAATTCCCAAATATTTTGAAGTCATTTGTGAAAAAATCACTTAATCTGCATCTGCACCTGTAATTCTTCGTGATTGCTTGCATTCTTTAAAGTCTTCTAGAAGTCTTACACAATCTTTGAACTCTTTTGTTCTTTTAAATACATTCAAATCTGTATCTTCGACCGGTGAAAGTAAAACTACCCTGAATCTCTTTTAATTACCTGAAGTCCTTTTACTGGTTGGAGTCTTTCGATATCTTTTCTCTAGAATGATCTAGTGATAGCCTAGAATATCTAGCGGTTATAGGCCACATTAGACTGTTAAGTTTTTATAGGATGTTCTTCTTGTGGTTTATTTTTGTTGGCGACTTTTTAAAGTAAATTCTTTGCAATGGGCTTATTATGGTGCATAAAGTTTTATGGCGGCATAAAGGGCGCAACCTTGTTGAATCATACATTACCCAATTTCCTATCAAATAGTTCAATTGCATAGATTTCGGTTTGAAAGATAGATGTCTCTTGACCAATGGCGGAATGCCATTATTAATAAATTTTGCATTTAGGATTACAAAAGTCCTCTCATATAGCCAGCTTTAGACCACCCGTGTCCTAGACAGACCTCCTTAGAATGGTTATTTTGTATTGCCCATAAGTGTTGATATTAGAATGCATGAACTTTAATCGACGACCAGGAGAAGAGCTCTGACAACAAATAATAACATTGACGCACTTATGTCTTCTTCTTGGTACACTAGGATATAGTAAAAAATAGATCTAGCATAACCTAATTTAATGAAACTTTTATGACTGAAGATGATCAACCATAGATCAATTAAACCCAATCGGAGTTATGGTTGCGAGAGTTCGTGCTATAACTGATTAGCTTAGGATTAGGAAAACAAATGAACAGCCTCAATCCGATTGAAATGTGTGATGGATAAGAGAGACCAAACTGGAAAGGAATTGACCTAACAAACTTGAGAAAAAGTAAATATTGCGACAAAGTGGCTCGAGAGCTTCTTAAACCTGCTGGTGCCGCTAATAATTTTAATTTTATAAAAGTGGGAGCAGAGATTTAACTTCGGTGTTCAGATAAGTCGTAAATGAAATAACATCCTGAGCCTGGGCGGCTTACGGAAAATGTGACAAGTGACATTGACCTGAAGAGGATTTTTATCATCTTGCGTTGATTACACTGTAATCGCAAGTATCTACTAAAATTTCATATCATTAGTAATGTAATTCCTATCACACGAAAGTAATTGAAATGTAATTAAACTTTTAGTTAAAGAAGAGTAGAAATTGAAGAGTAATTTGAATGTTTTTAAATCATGGAGAAGGAGCCAATAACAATTTTTGTGTGAAGATAAAATTTTCGTGCCTCTCACTTATTTGTACAAAATTTAGAGCACATTTGATTACGGGGATATTTAATTACATTCATAACTACAATGTGAAACTTCAGTTATAGTACCAATTATTTGAAATGCTGACTTGGCTTTGAAATTTTAAATCAATATCTGTCAATACAATAATCTAAATAATCTCAAAGATTTCTGCATGCTTATAATCAGTAGTATTAATAAAAAGACATAAGTAAAGGTTATAGTCCGGATTGGAGCGAACAATTTTATACCCTATCCTTATCCCTTTATCACAAATTATGGATCTAAAAAAAACCAAAATGTGGGCGTGGCCAAAAACTTTGTATGGATAATATACCCAGGGTTACCAACTCAGGCAAAGGCTAGGCCCGGAGATTTTAAAAACCTACTGAAAAAATTAAAAAAAATAATATGTACCTACCTTTACGAAAATGAAAACTCAGTTGATACATTTGCTAATACATAAAGATGTGCCTTTTGGTGTGCAAACTTGTATATTTCTAGATTTGTTGGCAGCAAAGTTGGAATGTCTAAGTTGTGTGCCATGTCATGAAGAAATGAAAGTGTTCCTAAATAACAAAAGGTCAAATATTGACCATTCGCTTTCAAATATCCATTTTTTTGAGGGGGAAAATGTCAGATATATGCCCATTTTGCTTGCCGTAGTAGTATTTTCTCCGCATTTACTATCCAGGGCCGGAACAAGTCCTTACTCTTCGGCATTTACCGTGCTTTCAAATAACGCCGGATATATTTGTTAAATTTTTTTTTTAAATCTTGATTTTCTATCCCAACAAATGCTAAACTGCGCCCGGAAATTGGAGCGAATTCTCTGTTGGAAACCCTATATATACCAAAAAAAATTAGCTAAAAATTTAGTTATATATTTTTTTCTTTTTCTATAGATATTTTCGATGCCAACAACATATTGTTTGAAAACGCCCACAAAAAGTATGAATAACTTGTCACGGAGTTCAATGTCTACATATTTGGTAAGGTTTTTACTCTTTATCTCTTCAACTGCGGCTTTTAACCTCAGAAGTTGATACGGACGGACATTGTTAAATTGTCTTAGGTTTAAGTAAAAAATAAAATAAATATTAGGCGTAAACGGCCCAACCATTGTGTGTGCGAAGTTATAGTTTTGACACGAATGGCGGGACCTACAGTTTAATGTCGATTCCGAACGGCAATTTATTTTTGCGAAGCTTCTCATGACATTTCTTACTCTTGAATGTTTGTCAGACGTTCGCAAGAAGTGGGGCAGCGAATAAAAACTTTCAGGTGGTACAGGTTTGAATTGGCGACCTCTCGCTTAGTGGTCCAACGCACTTAACTACTAAGCCACTGCACCCACACGTTTTAGTCCTGATCATAAATATTAGGTGTCTACGACAAATATTTACAAGTGTTACAAATAAAGATTGATTTTTGATGGAAACTTTTGTTTGTTCCAAGGCCTAAAGATTCTCCCTTAAAATCCATAACTGATAGACTAAAGTGCATCGTTATTGATTTGAAGTTATATTATTTAATATCTGAGACCCTTTACTCATCAAAACAGATCTTCGCCCAAGAAAAAAATATATTTAAAATTAACATGAGTGAAAAGAGTTGACTGGCGAACTTGCGTTTTGTTCTTAATTTTTGGTAAATTATATTTAAAGACCGACAATTGAAAGGACATTTAGTGTAGATAGTTGTATTTGTGCATTTAACACAGCGTTGCCAGAGCCATTTCTAAGAATTCAAATGCACCAACCGAAGAGAGGGTACTCCCACTTTAAGAGCATTCTCCAGCCCCACTCAATCCACAGTATTGGATGCAAAATAGCATATTAAAGAGAAATCCCCCACATTATAAGAGTATACCAACGATCGACCATAATACAACTGCATAATTTGTATCTGAGAATCGTCTTAGTGTGCGATCGCAGCATATTGCATCGGTGGTGAAGCGAAAAAGAGAAACAAAAAGAAGCAGAAGAAAACACAGCAGCATTTGATTACATTCAGCGGTCGTTGAACCCACAATCAATGCCCCACCATTTGACCCATATATTATGAAAGTGGAACACTAGGTGACAGCTGATCGCGCGCCGTATCTGTGTAGTGTATGACAGCGAGGCTTTGCATTTGTAGTTTTGGTTTGGGATCTCCATGGCAATACCATGGAAAGATTGCGCGCGCGTTCGCACAAGTATGGGTTAGTGGTGTAGTGTGGCAGTGGCGACGGTCGTCGGAAGCGCAAAAGGAAAACAGCAAAAGAAATAAAAACATACCGTACGAGTACTTGATCGTCGACGTTGATCCATGTGCGATTGTATGTTTTTGGGATTCCGCCAATCATACTCAACTCATTTACGAGTATGTGGGGGGCACATAAACAATTTCTACGATACGCTATAGTATCTCGCTGTGCCTGTATTAAGCGGTAGAGGGCAGTGACAGCAAAGTGGAAGTGAGTGATTGTCGATTGCATTTGTGGAAATGCTGAGGGGTGGAGTGCGATGAAATGTGGATGTGGATGCACTATAGAAGGTAAACATTATGCCAATTATCGTTGCACGCAGTCTCACAGTGAATCTGCTAATGATGGGAGTTTTAATAATGACATTCGATGGTGATGAGAGAAAGACAATCACACCTTCTTGGGCGTAGTTTGGATCGATGGAAAACCCAAAGGTAACATTTATGTAGTGTAAGTTGAGATTCATTGGAATTCAAAAAGGTACCTACACACCTACGAATAATTTGTCAATTCGATATTTGGAATTGAAATATTCGATAACATTTCTTTTCGTTTCTTCGTTTACTTTTCACTTTTTGGGGTTAATGTACCTTTCTGCTGTGGCATCGGCGCGCGCTTACTGTGGAGGAATTCTGAAAAGAAGTTCAGAAAATAGTTAACTGACATTTGTAGACGTCATTTTGGCGTAGATATGTAGGTCTGACAATAGCTTCTGTAGAGATTAGCGAAAATCCGTAATATGTTTAAACTTTCTTTTATAAATAAGTATATTACAAAAAACACCAGCCGGGATGTAATGATCCTGATAAGTGAACTCTTAATGATCTTGATCATGAATCGCCGAATAAAAGTAAGAAATTGCATTTTTAATTATAATTTGATTATCTAAGTCATAACGCCCAAATTATTTATTTTGTGGCGTTATGACTTAGGTAACGGTTATGTGACGTACTATAACTTTTGAAATTTAATATTAGGTTAGTTTGGTGGGTTGATGAGGTCGGCGATGCTTATCCTATTTCAGAGAGACTAAGACTTCGGCAGCAAATAAAATTAATGTACTTTCATTTCCTAATGACCTAATGTAACAACAGTCTACTTTTCGACTGGTTTAGGAGATATTGAGGTTTGAAAATCGAATAAGTGTCATCCACAAACGTGGCCAAATTTGAATCGGTAGAAGACATATTCAAGACATATAAGTTAAACAGAATTGGGCCTAATTCTGAACCTTGACGTACACTAAAGACGACACATTGAGTGTTGCGCATATAGTGTTACAAATATCAACTGCTTATGTCTGCACTATTTCGATGATTGGATTTGGAAAGCCTAGTTTCATGAGCTTGAATATAAGTGCGTCGCGCCTTGATAGAATCAGTTCTTACTGGTTCGGCAGTGATTTTATTATCCTTGTATACCATTATGCCCAAGACTTACTTTGCAGCCGAGATTGCTTTAACTGCTGCCTGGCTATCAGTGTTTTAACTCCTCCAACAACCTATTCAATTAGCTCGGTCTATGGCTAACTGATTCCAGTTATGAAATCCAAGTTTCTTTGTGTTGTATACCACTTGTGCGTGTTATCCCTCCAGATTAGGTTAGGTTAAGCAGGGTTTTGACAGCCATTTTGCCACAAAGCGCTAGGCACCATAGCGGGCCCATTGCGATGACTGGGTGAACCAACTTCAAAAAAGTTTTCAAAGAAAATAGCAACCTCAAGACAAAATACCACACCATCTTCCTGCTAAAACTCTTGTATGTTTCTGAAGAAGTAATTTTACAACTTCTTGTTTCTGCAACGAGTAATTCCCTCAAATTCACATAATATGTGCGTTATGTCCTCTACTACGCATAGTTCGATCTCCTGGCATTCTTCCCGAGAAGACAGTACCATAGAAATATGTTCAGTGTAGTAATTTGTATTGTGCGTAAGGCACCCGTAATCGCGACACTGGCAGTTCTTTGTACCACTGCCAATTTTGCTTAAATTTTTCTTTAAGTGTGGCTTTCTATCAAACCAATAGTCGGCTACCGTTAGCTCCGGACTAGAGTGGAAGTTTCTGCGGGCTACAGGGTTGCAGGGTTGGTATTTATCCGCTCTACGTGTCGCAACCATCTCAAACGTCTAATGTGCAGTTTTTTGACCAGGACAGTTGTCGCTAGATAGTAAAGTTCGTCTTTAAATCTTCTTTCTAATGATAAACGATAAAGAAAGAGTACATGACCATGACTGGGATTATCAATGTTCCTTTGGTTTTGTTTTGCAGCGTCTCCAACAATGAGTCGACCCTTACCCAATTTATTTTTACGAGGTTGGGCAGTTAACCCTGGATAGAAAGAGCTGAATATTCCGGAGACAGATACCCGATTCGGAGATGAGGGTGCTTCCATTGGCCCATTAAATGATCATCAGCTTCCAACTCATTTCGAATACCGGAGCTTAGTGATGTATACCCAAGATTTATATATATATATCAAAGAAGCCCAGTTTATAATTCACCCGCTTCCACCCGAATTATAAGTGGAAGTGCCTTCGTAGGAGGGCTGCTACCAACGGCGAACAAAGTTGGTTACCCAATTTTTAGTTGAAGTACTAGGTTGTTAGGGTTGATAATGACAGTTTGAACGCTTATAATCAGTTCTTCAAGCATGACCAACCTCTTTACCACTATATATGTATTCAATTTTCATTCTTAAATACCGAGAACATGTATGAGTCCTTCTTTTTAATTTAATCTTGATATAATCTTGGAAAACGTGTTAAAATTTTGTCTGTTTTAAATGGTGATTTAAAAAAAGGGCGCTTCTACAAATGTTTTCTCTTTTTAAAACATTCTGCCGGCTTAAAACGTGTTCACTTTCAGCCCCAAGTTGCACTCTTTAATGTCATATAAGCCCCTTCAAAAATGCCATTTAAAATTTTAATCCAATATACACGTACAGCCTTTGTATTCTGTATCTAAGTATTTAAAGATAGCGGTTTGTCTGTGCGTTCGTGAGTCAGACAGCTTGACTTGTAGACTCGCAACGAAATTTTATTAATTAAAAGTCTCCACACTCCACAAAGTGCAATGATAGTCTTAGTAAAAAAAAAGACGCATGAATAAAGAACATCTACCAATTAAATGATATTTTGTTTGAAAATCGTAATCATCATGAAACATAATTCACATTAGAACAATACCAATCGAAAACTCTTTCACTGCATCACAATGTTTTGCAATGAAAATTAAGTGAAATTAAATCGAAAAATAAAAATTGCTTTACAGCCAATTCTTATCGTAAACTCATTTAATTCTTATCGAAAAAAACAAAAAAGCATTAACACTATAAATCACGTCGTCAAAAAAATATGTATGAAAAATAATAGCTGACGTATCCGACAAGATATAGATCCTTGTAAACAAGACGGCGACAGATGATCAAAGATCGAAGAAACAAAGTAGGTTACACCCAAGGTCGCAATATCGCAGTTGCTTTTTTAAATTTCTCGTAAATATAATGTAGGGGAGGATTGGGCATCAAGGGGACTGAGAACATATTGGACAAAGAAATTACACAAATTTCATCTTAACGTTATCTTAAAGTTGTTTTTTTTTTTATAATTTGCACGTGCAAAAGGGATTGTTAGCGCCCTTATAATGTTATATTAATACAGCACGGGCGTTAAGGAAATGAGGGATTAGACAAAAGGATGAGAAACCGATGCACATTGATTTTAAATGTTTGTAACTTGTAATGGTCAGGAAAAACAGAGTGAGGTAGAGCATTTCACATTCGTGCTGTACGGCAGAGGAACGAATCCTTAAATTTCACAGTTCGACCGAATATAGGCTTTAGGGTGAACTGATGAGCATTCCTGGCATGGCGAGTATTACGGTTGAAGTGTTGAAGGGGTGGAATGCAACTGGCTAATTCGTTTGAGCACTTGCGATGGTAGTATCGATAGAACAACGATAGGCAGGAGACATTACGACGATGACGATGAATTCACAATATCTCGGTCGCCAATAAGTTTTATCCCACGTCTTTCAATTCTGTTAAGTAGCCAAATATGTAATTGGTGCAGCGGACCAGATATGAGCGTTGTACTCAAGTTTTGGGCGAATAAACGCCTTGTTGATTCTAGCCAGATCAGAAGGGGTAAAATATTTCTTGCATCGCTTTAGGAAGCCTAGACACTTCGCAGCGTTCTTGGCGACGTCGAATATGTGGTCATTCCAACGAAGGTTGTCATTAACACACATACCCAGAATGGAAAGTATTTCGAATTCAGCGATGCAAGTGCCATTCATGGATAATGGCAGAGTATTGAGGTTTCGCTTTAATGGCAGAAGACAGCATTGTGTTTTGGAAGCATTTAATTCCACTCTATTGGTTTTACCCCACTCAAGAATGCTGTCAAGATTGCAATTTAATGAGCTTAACATACGTTGCCGTTCCAGTTCAACGCCCGAAAATTAGAGGCGTTACCCAGGAAAAGAATATGTGAAGCTGAAGGTACTGTCATCGGCGAATAGGATTGAATAGGATTAGAGAGTAGATCATTTATAAAAATGAGAGAGTCGGGGACAAAACGGGGCGTTGGGGAATACCAGCATTTATTTGGTAAGTTTCAAACTTGAAACCAAAACAACTTGAATTGAACGGTCCAAAAGGTAATATCTAATCCATTGAATAAAGGTCCATTCGACAAAAGAGCTTGATGCCAAACTCTGTCAAATGCCTTTGAAATATCAAGCGCAACGACCTTACTTTCACCACTACGGTGAATAGATTGGTTCCACTTTTCGATTAGATATGTCATCAAATCACCAGTGGACTTGTTGCCGCGAAAACCGTACTGCCGGTCACTTAGAAGTTTGCGCGATTCAAGATATTTCATAAGCTGACGCTTTATCAGCGTTTGCAGAGGGAGGTAAGTGCAATTGGTCGATAAGAGAAGGGAGAGGTAGATTCGCCTTTTTTTGGGACAGGCTGGACAAATGCTAATTTCCATCTCCTCGGAAAGAGCCCTGAAGAATAGGACTTAATAATCGTTAAAAAAGAGAAAAGTCCTTTGTGCACTCCGAAACTGTTACTTACTTATGACCATAGAAAAATCGCGAAATTCCTAAAGTCTGCCTGGCTGCCTTTAATCCTGAGCTAAGAATAATATTTTAATACAATTGTTTTTGCTATTCAGCCATTTGGATATCGCCTGCAATGGTATCGAAAAAAAAAACACAAAATGATACACCTAGTGGTTTATTTTTAAATTATAGGTTATTTTGATACTGACAGCTGTCTACCGCTCAAAATCTTGACAGAAAGTCAGTACAATACCTCTGTGGAAGGAAATGAGTCGCTTTACGCTGTACAACGTTGGGAAATATTGAAAACTTATTTCCCAAGTGCTATGTAGCCCAAAGTTTTTTGAAAATAAGTTTTGGCCGAAATGAAGCATCCACCGACAGCGACGGCTGTACGCAAGTTTGTGAGAGTTCATGAAACTGGTATGCAAGTTGACAAAACTTCCTTGTCGTCATGGTGCGCACAGACGAGAATGTGGCTGCTATAGCCGAGAGTGGAGTAGTGGCATCAATGGTACGTCTTCGAAAATGAGGCTGGGTTTTGCAGAGCTATATTAACCGACTTTTTTATTACTAAAATTGAAAACATGGGTTTGGACAACCTCTGGTTCATGCAGGACGACGCACCATGCTACACAACCCATGCCACAATCGATCTTTTTCGCAACAAATTCCCTAATCGTGTTATCAGCCATCTTGGCGATGTCAATTCGCCGGACTTTTGGTGAGGAACCGTGAAGGACCAATGTTATGCCAACAATTCGGAAACGAAACAATTTATTTGTAAACTTATAACCCTCCTGCGTGAACCTATGACCATGTGCAACTCGCTTCCGAAAAGCGATCACATATGAAACATAAAAGCAGAAAAAAAAGAAAAAAAAACGCTAACACGAACTTCATTTTCTCGTACTTCTAATCTTTACAAATGCGCAATAAATTCCAATCTCGGATTCCCAAGCATCACAAAACAAAACTGCAGCGATGGGAGCTAAATAAAATGCTTAGCTAGTGTTTCCATCGGATGAGAGAGAAGAACCAGTGAAAGTACATCCGTGCACGGAAATAGCAAAACGCCAGCCGCATCGTAATGCAATGCAGCCGCGCTACTGCCGGTCGAGGCCATGGAGTAGAGTCGAAACCTGGCATAGGCATAGTAAAAGCAGTTAACAATCATAGCACAGCGCAAACACTCATCTAATGGCCTTCTCGTCGCCACGTTTCTCTGCCTCCTGCCCCTAGCAGTAAGTACTCAATACTGCAGTTGTACCTTACTCCATGCATGTTTTTTTTACTGCATTTTGTTTTGGATTATTTATAGTTTCCAGCGTGTTTATCATTTTTTCGCTTCTATGGGTCTTGCTATTTTATGTTTTTGTTATCACATTTCACTTCTTTCATCGCGCTACCCCCTGAGCTACCAGGCCGGATTCAGCCATTGCATTTTATTACACTTGAATGGCAAATAAAAATGCCTGCTCCATATTTGAAGTTCAAGTTTATAGCGCGGCTGCGGCGGCGGCGGCGCGGCGGTTTACACACGCGCGCGTGCTCAGAGAAGAGAAACATTTGCTGGCCATAGTTGTTGCATCTAATTGCTGTTGCATGCAGCTAGCTTCCATCTGCGGCACAGCATAGTGGTACCACGACGATAACGATGCAGTCATCGTTCCCATAAACCACGGCCGTGGAATCGTTAACTTCGCCACGATGGCGAACTTTTAATGAGATAATGAGCGGGACAAGGAAGGAGGGGACAAACTTCAGCGCAGTCAACCCCCGTACCCTAGATTTGCATAGGCGACTTTCTCGAGGATGGTATTTTGTTGTGGCTCCAACCACACCTAAAAACTGGGTCAAGTTCGTGTAGGCTATACGGCATCGGAGGAGGAAGTCCAATATTTTGCCGGCAAATCCGTACACAGCGTGCGGCGCGGCACTGCATGCGATTTGCTGCCGTAGGTTAGTAACCGAACCGACAACGGGTGACACATTCACATTGTGTGGGCTATCGGGCCCCGCTCCACTCTATTGTGTGTGGTGCTGGTGCAAATGTATGCTGCATCCTGTAGGAAGGAGTTATTAATGCCGCCGCAACATTCATCTAACTGACTTTCTCCAAATGGCCGGCCAGCGCTGATGAAAGAACGAACGAGACACCAGGGACGATATGCAATTGGCACAAATTACAACAGATGAGATAAAAGATCTACGTGAACAGCGCTAAACTAGATACACGAGGGAATCGGTTGGTGGATGAAGCAAGGAGTTGCAAATGGTTCCGGGTCGCATAATTCGTTTGTAGTCGTCGTAGTTGTTGTTGTTTGGTTCGGATAGATGGATAGAGAGGAGGACATAGTGGTTGTGTGCCGCCGAAGCTGATTGCTTTGGTAGGTTGGATTGGAATTGTGTGTTACATGGAAATCATTGGTGCAAGTATTTGGTCTCTACCAACAAAAGATTTGAGTGGAGGCGACTATTCGGGACGGTAATCTTAGATTGATTTAAGTTGGTGTAGTTTTTTTTTTTATCACACAGGATTGCTGTGACATAATTGAGATAACCTTTTTTGGTAAATGGTGTCAAAACTATAATTTAGAGGTGACGTTGTAGACGATTGTAGGTTTTCGAAAGAGGAAACATGTGATTGGCGGTTTTGTTAACAGTTCAATGAGCTGAAAATGTAAAATGGATTCAATGGATGTGAAAGCAAACCTTAAAGGGACGCGTGTAATGGTTTCTTAACTAGCATGGGTGAGTGCAGTAAGTCGTTGCCAAAGTATTACAAACAAAAGGAACTGAAACTCAAAATTTAATTGGAGCTCCCTTTTATTCGAACCATAAATGTATATGAGTTGGAGGTCGTATATGCTATATCCCAGACTACTGCGGCCTCACATGAACCTATTGTGATGAGCTCATCAATGATGCCCAAGTTAGTTATAAAGGCACCTATATCCGCTGCTTCAAGGTAGAACTAACCTAAATAACGTTGACGGGGTTGTATAAGGCAGTTGCAATCACATAACATGTGTTCTGCTGTTTCCTCGTCCTCGTTGCACAATCTACAAGTATTATTTTAGGCTATTCCCATAGTCATCAGGTGTTGCTTGACACGACAGTGCCCTGTAAGGATGCCTGTGGCTAGCCGAATCTAACTTCTACTGAGCTGTAGTAGTTGTTTCGTTTTTTTTTGTGGGAACTGTTTGGCATGAAGTTTTGTAGCTTATTCTCTCTTACCCAGCTACTTATTGTAGTGTTCATAGGTACCCCGCATCGTGAATTGGGATGGGGATCCTGTTTTTGCTAATTCGCTGCTTTTTCATTACCTTCATCTCCACTGTGACCTGGCACCCAAATCAAGTGCCACTGCCTTGTTAGTGGTGGCCAGTATTAGTAGGAGTTGAAGACAATCCCAGACTAGTGTTGAAGTTACCTAAAAGGCGTTAATTGCAAGAAGAGCCGCCCTACTGTCAGAGAGAATGTAAATGATTTTATTCGTAATGAATCTGTTTAGACTCTGCAAACATCTATTGCGTGGATTTCTGCTGAAATACGGAACTGCTTATATCCATACTAGCGTATAGGTTAGTATTAGTGCGAGGACAGTATCCTACCGCTCCAACTCCGCCATTCGTTTTGGATCACTCCATGTACCATACATAGGAATCCTTGGCAAATGTTGATTTGTTCTCTTCCCAGTTTAAACGTTCTGGGAATGTAACCTTGAAGTTGTGTTGGAAGACGTAACGTGGCAAGCATTTCTCCGATAAATGTATTCCAAGTAGTTCGTGTTTTTTGAGTTCCTTTAATATTGCAGGATGGACTAGATTGGAATTAGTTTCATCTTCTGTGATGAGCGTGTAGGCATTTACCATAGCTTATTTCATGAGTTCTAGATGAAGTGGTGGGATGTTTAGGATAATCTCAAGTGCAGCAGTCATTGATGTCTTCATTGCACCGGTTTTACATACACAGGCTAGTCTTTGTATTTTATTTAGTTTAGTCTGTGCTTTATACAACCAAATGGTCTAGTTACTGCCGTATACATCCATGTCATTTCGGGGTTGAGTCTACAGTTTTTACCAAGTAGAATTTTGCTGGTAATAGTCTTGGTAAAGTGAGAGTTCCATGTAAGTTTTTCATCCAGTGTGACTCCTAGGTATTTAACTTCCGATGAGAACTTTATTGATTCACCGAATAGTGTTGCATTTGCGAGTCTATCTAACTTTCTTCTTTTGGTGAATGCAACTATGGTGCTTTCTTTCCCGAGGCCAACCTTTGTGCACCAATAGATTACTGGAAGAATTCAGTGTTGTTTTCAATTCTCGAACAAACAGTATACTTTTTACAATAAACACGCAGTGATTGGATTTGTGTTACCTTTATAATGCGGGGATGGCGCGGACATTAGGTAATAAGGATAAGTAAAATAGAGCAGATGCCGATGCACGTTGGTTTCAAATGTTTGCAAATTGTAATGTACATGAAAAGTAGAGCGTGTAAGAGCATTCAACATTCGTTTTGTATGACTAACATAGAAGAAAAAAGGCTTAAGGGTGTACTATGATGAGTATTCCAGGCATAGCGGGTATTAGTTAATTTGTTCTAAAGGAGGAATACAACTGTCTGAAGAAGAAAGACCCGAAGTGTGATTTCTAAATATTTGGAAAATGACCAGCAAGCTTTGGCTTTATCCGGGATAAATGACGGACCTGAGTTCTTAGTATTCTTGACAAACGACCAAAACTATTTACTTCCGGTGATACTTAGTCGTATTTTTTTGTAAATTTTTGGTCGCAGGAAAATTTGACACCATTATTATTGGTATTGCAGTTATTTCTGGCTCGTTTAAAGGTTTTTCGGTTTAGCTCGGTTGGGTTGCTCAAGTCCTTACAGCACAAGTTATACCACGCGTTTTCCTATGACCTCATCTATAATGTTGGTGCTGATCGAAGCAGCAGAGCAGGTTGAACATATCTATTAGGCAGCAACCTTAAAGAGGGCTCGGAAGCACTTGTGGTAACACAAAGTCGAGCTGAAAACGGTGACTTGGGTACCATTGAAAACAGCACAACCTATATGGTTTACATCTTCCTGTACACGTCTTAGTTAGCTAATTTGACAGAGGTAGTTAGTTAGTTTAGTTTCCCCTTTAAGTGTAACAAGTATCATTAGCGTATAAAGTAGCTTGATGCCTCTCCCTATCAAGTTCTCTCAGTAAGGAGTAGACCAAAAGATTCTACATGGTGGCCCAAAGCACACTCCTTTGGGATTTCTAATACAACTGTGACTTCCCGGTTCTTAACCATGTTCAGGATTTAATTCTTTGGTATCTGGTATTTTAAAGCAGACTCAATTCTGCGGAAAGTAGAATTGTCATACGCACCCTCAAAGACTATGGAAGACACAAAGAGCATGAAACTTGCGGGCGGTAAGCAGCATCAATACGGTCTTATGAGATTTGACTTTTTGATTAGCATGGTGACTCTCATATACATCGCTTTCGATTTGTAGCAAATATTTGGGCAATGTGAACTACGATGGAAAGACATTTCCTAAATCATGTCTCTTTTGATATTTAACCCAAGTTGCCTTAAAAACCCCTAAGGGTAAGATTTCTGCTTAGAAGTTCAGACCACAGGAACTATTTTTTCAAAATTATCATATGGCAAGCAATGTTACCTTTGAAACCTCTTGAACCTTATTTTTTTGTACTCAGCGTATCTGCAGTTTTTACATTTTTCATTAAATGTGCAGTATTGAAGAAGTCCCGTGAAGAGTCCCTTCCATCCTCTACGATTCCTGTCACGCTGCTTCAAACCCTGGTATCCGTGATGGCTTGGTCTTTGATACGAAAGTTCGTCTCGAACTTGGGGCTGGGATTCGAAGAACTTTATTGTTCATTCACTCCATGTGGTCGAGACAAAGGTAGTCGACGCGTTTCGCCGTTTTTGACTACATCCACATATTGGTACAGCTAATAGAGTTCTCTTCCATTCCCCACACAACTCCAAATATCCCTCTAAGTGTTTTTTATTCGAAAAGGCCCCTAATTAACTCTAATTTCCTGGTTATCGGGTCCATATAGCAGAACTAGCAGGATGAGGATTTTGTTAGCATGCACTTGTCCTTCCCGTTTTGAACACATGCACTGCAATTATTACGAAGCCAGAAAGTTACCTTAAAATTCGCATCAGTCGAATAGATTCCGCATTTCGTGCCAAATATTAATTTGGAACCATCAGTAAAAGCCGACAGTTTCATAGTATATGTACATTCAGGTCATCGATTTAACTATAAGTTTCAGTCACCACTTTCTCTCATCTGCATTAGTGTTAGGTAAAAGCTTGTCGAGTGTCACGACAAATTCAAGTCTGAAACTTAAAGATTTTCTTTTAAACATTTTCATTTTTTTTGCTCAGAAGGATTTCAACCCTTTTTAAGAAAAGCTTTGCGTTTGTTGCCAGAATTACTTGCCACACGAACATGTATCAATTACTGTTTATTTATAGATACCTAAATGATAGACGTGGATACCTTTTCCTTCTAGTAATTTTTTACTTACAACATCACTCGATATTTATATGTTCCATTTTTACCTTTACCCTTCATTTGTTCCGCCAAAGGTTTTACTTTTGACCCAACACTTCTACCTGTGACTGTGCTGCGCTCTGGTCAATGTGAACCCATGCGAAATGGCAACCGCCCAACGGGCAGA
The DNA here is from genome assembly GCA_963576555.1 of Ferdinandea cuprea. Classification (NCBI taxonomy): domain Eukaryota; kingdom Metazoa; phylum Arthropoda; class Insecta; order Diptera; family Syrphidae; genus Ferdinandea; species Ferdinandea cuprea. The sequence continues at coordinate 142,445,071 of OY754958.1, read as the reverse complement.
TACTGGCTCCAACCAACGAAAGAAAGTCAATGAGTACTGCTTTCGCAAATAGACATCAACCCATAGAAGAAGACTTGCATTAAATTACCCATCCATCATCCGAGAGAGGAGCCATATCTGTTTATCTTTTAACGTCACAACACCTGAGGAAATGCTGACCGGCAAGTCACCAACCATCAAACCAGTAGCGCCAAACTGAGAAGATACGCGAAAGTTCTGCACTTGAAGCGCGTAATCTATCCGTGGCTATGGAAACTAGAAAGATGAGTTTCCTTCCGGAATCAATTAATTGCGCTTGCGCACACTGGCCGCGCCACCAGCCGCACATGCACGCGCGCACATCTTTCTTCCACTTATGTCCGTTGCTGATGGTAATTTGTTGCATCGCAACTCTTGGGATTTCCTAGAATTTCTAGGTTAGTCGGGGAAAGTGATACAAAGCCAGATGGATGGGTGGTTTCTATTTCTGGCCCAGAGAGATAGAGAGGGAAATAAACTCCCACCACCAACATTACCATCATGCACAGCGATCCAAATTTCACAAATGGTCCTCTTAGCCAAGATGATTTCTGCTTAAATCCGCCATCATCCAGAAGGACCGGGGAAGCCGAGCACAACTGCGAGAAGAGTGCAGTGCGAACCACTTGGACCGGCTCAAAATACGAAAGCGGATGTTGAACTGTATGCATGCATCAAGCAGGCGAATTTTCGAGGGCGCAAATGTAGGTTAGTGAAATAACGTCAGCCAGCAGCAGCAGCCAGAAAGAAGAAATTGAATGTTTGGAGCATGGCTGGCGCGCCGCAGCCTGTGTGTGCTTGCTTGGAGAGTGGTTGCGGATGGTATCAAAAGGTTAAAGACACTCAATGGCTATGGTGGTGGCGGTGCTGATACAGCGTTTTCAGGAAGTAGGTGAAGGTAAGTTCATGATGCCGCCGCCAGTGGAGTTACAAATGTTGTTGTTGGTTTTTTGTTTTTGCTTCCTGCGGTGCGCGATGAATCATTTGATGCGCTTAGGATGGAATACGAGTTCATTGTTCCGTCGACTGCGAGCAAAAGGTCTGTGTAATCTAAGCTTTCTATCTTGCAAGGCAACTAAACCAACGATTAGGGTGTTCCACAAAAAGAGAATCATTTTCCCGACGATCATACTCCATGCCTCGGTATGTATGCAAACCGTGTTCTAACCCAAATTCCCATCGTATGCCTCTCTTTCATTATTCTTTGATTTGGATATTGATAAGCTGTCTGCCGGTGATCCGCACAAATCGGTGCTGTATGTGAATATCATTGACACACTAAAATAGGTGTCCGCGCCCGTTTGGCCCGAGGCTATAAAAGACCCTGCCTAATGGCAGAGGTCTTTATTATTCTCTCAAGTGTGCGGGCGGTGAGAACGACGCGACGCGACAACGTTTAGTTAGCGACGAGAACCCCCCAATCAGCCAAGGAGGTAGGAAGAAACAACGACAGCGACGACGACTACGACATTTGGGGAAATGACTATCAATCGCGGATATACGAGTATTCTGGGTGTGATTGCTCTGCCGTTTGTCTTGTGTACAGCTCTGTTGAGTTGGAATCCTCCGATACCGCCAGCGCCTCGATATGGGCCCAATATGAAGATGTTGAAAGCGAACAGTAAGTAGGTGGAGAGTCATCCAGAGGTTTGTGATAGTCGCGAATAAATTGTTATTAAGGAGTGTAACGTGTTTTGTGCTTTTCGGTGAATCTAGGTCCAGAGTTTAACCATTGGACGGAGGAGCGAGAGACGAATCTATGGGAGCACAGCGGATTGTTTGAAGGCGACATCATGCTGTATAATGATAGTAGGCGAAATGGTCTGCTCAATGAGAGTTATTACTGGCCAAAAGCAACAGTGCCATTTTATATTGACAGTAAGGATTTTGGTGAGTGAAACAATGTGTGGGGGTGTTTGTCTGACATTCTTCCAACTAAGGTACGATAATAACTTTAATTAACCAATCTTTGGAAAGCTATATCTGGCATCTTGTTAACCTATTTCTTCTGAATAATAGATGGACTTCAAATCGGCACAATTCTGAGAGCTTTTGAAGAGTACCACAAAAAGACATGCGTTCGCTTTCGACCCTACCAGGAGGGTGATAATAATTTTATAATTTTTAAGGGAAACTACTCTGGGTGCTGGTCCAGTGTCGGAATGAGGAAGGGTGGCCAAGTAACTGTTATAGACTCCCCACAGAAAAAAAACACTCTTTATGCCAAATTTCTTGTTTTTTTAAGGTTCTCAACCTAAATACACCCAAATGTGTGACACATGGCATTGTCATCCATGAGCTGCTCCATGCAGTGGGATTCTATCACCAGCAGAGTGCCACCGATCGTGATAGATATGTGAAGATTCAATGGGAGAATATCCTCGAAAAACACGAACATAATTTCAATAAATATAAATCGGATCACATTACAGACTTTGAGGTTGGATACGACTATGGCAGTGTGATGCATTACAGTGAGAAGGCGTTTTCGAAAAATGGTGTTCCTACAATCGTGCCTTTGGTTCGTATTTTTTTGTAATTTTTTTTGGTAAAAATTTTAACATTTCTTTTTTTAGAAAGAAGGCGTTCGGCTTGGTCAACGAAAAGGACTTTCGCCAAAAGATATTGCAAAACTTAGTGAAATGTACGAGGATCAATGTGATAATGATTCTTCAGAGGAGTCGGATGATTTCTTACAAGAACTGATAAAGTTTTTTCAACAGTTTCTTGGGTAAAAAAAATGGCTATAAGTTATTAAATAAAGAATGATTTAAATGATATTGCGTATTAGAAAAATAAAGATCTCCTTTGAAATAGAAATACAAGCGATGAGCAGGCATTCACAAGAAGTTTCAATGTCGAAAAATGCTGAGTTCTGTCCGGGACAATCCTATTTTTGTTACATAAACGACTTGGCACAGGCACGCTATGAACTTATGACCCAATTCGGTTGGGTATAAGTCCAAAGTTGGATAATGGACTAATGCCCACATAACTGGGACAATAGTCCATAAAAATAATGTATTTATGTCCCATTTTACTGTTTTTTAGACAGTACTTAGAATTAGGCCTATAAAACTGTTGTTAAAGGCGCGCTGTTACCCCAAGCTTGAGTAACCTGCCGCCTGCGGAAAGAGGCTGGCCACCCAGGTACTGTTGCCAATACAGGTGGCAGGTACCGCTCACGCATCGGTGCAAGCAGGGATGATTTCAGAGCCTGGAACTTATGTTCCAGTTAGTTGGGAAGGAAGGAAGAATAGTTTCTCAGGTCCTTGTGGAAACATTGTGATACCATTCAGTGGGGGATGCGCGGGTGTTGGGGTCTTCTTTGTGGTTCCTTCCCTCCTCCATAAACCGGCAAAGATTAGAGTGAGACATCTGAATATTCCACAATGTCTTTGAAGAAAAAAGTGTTCTGTTCCTCAAGTAACAGATTCCTGGGCAATAACGGAGATAGTGGTGAGGGGCGTCCTCGTAGACACCGGCTTCGACAGCGATGTTATTTCGTACTGTAAAAGCTTTTTGGTTTGGTTTTTATTATACTATGACCATAATTTGCGTGACATATCACAAGTGGTTATAGATTTCCACTCTTACTGTCTTTTATTCTGATCTTGTATTCCACTTATTTTCTGAGGTTGCAGAGTGCTGGTTTGATCAACCGAAGTGCCTGGTCACGATCCATTTCGGATATTTTCTTTCGAGTTTGTCGGCCATCTCATTGCCGGTTATGTCCCAGTGTCCAGGAACCCTGCAGAGACATACCTTGTGCTGCGAGGCAAGAGCCTTAAGCTCAATGCGACAGCTGTGAACCAACATGGATTTGATTTCAACTGCATTAATGGCCGCTTGGCTGTAAATGAAAACGGTAATTTAATGCCGCGGTATTGCCGACATTGATTCAGTACGGGCCACTTCCACGATAGCAAGAACCTCATCCTGAAAAGCACTACTTTGATCAGGGAGCCTAATTCCTCTCAGAATAGACCGGGACCCGTTTAACAATCCATATTTGATCCATCTGTGTATATGGATATAGATTTCATTTTCGTGCGTTCATTCATTTTCCGAAGGAGACCGATCTGTCAAAGTCTATGTAGGGAAACATGTAGTCGGAGCTAACGTTGTCTCCTACATACACTCTCAGCATCTGTGCGTGGTCTACGAGACTTGGGTTCCAGAAGACTATTTGGCTGATCCTCAAGCCGCTCTCGGTAGCTGATTCGTGCAAGTTTGGATCCAAGGGTAGCAAATTTAGAATCACATCCAAACCGACGTTGGTGTCGTTTTTATTGCACCAGTTGTTTCTACGCACGCTAGTCTCTATATTTTCGTCAATATCGTAAGATTGGTTGATTTGTCTTCGGCTTGCCACCAGACTATGCTGCTAAATGTGTGTCGGTCGTACAATTGCCGTGCACATCCACAGAATAATTTGGGTTTTGGTCCCCACTTTCTGCCGGAGACGCGGTCTGGCTTCCTTACCAGTTAATTGACATCCAACCTCCAGTTAAGTTTCCTATCAAGGATAACACCAAGATACTTCGCACTCTCCGCCACGTTTAGAGGAAACATCTTGATAGCTGGTGGTTCGAATTGTGGTATGTTCCGTTTATTTGTGAACAGCACAAGTTCGGTGTTTTGGTGATTTATTCCAAGACCACATTGTTTTGTCCATCCGTTTAGTGTCCATAGTGAGTTTTCTAATAGTTCACTTAGAGTTGAAAAAAATATGCCTGAGCAACACAACGTCATCTGCGTAAGCAATTATATTAACCCCTCTGTATTATTAATTTCATTAGAATTTCATTGATGACTAGGACCCATAGTGACTGGATGTTGAAACTCTTAGTTTTGCATGTATATTCCTTTCCTCTAGCATGACTAGAAATATCCCGTCACCACCAAAGGATTTGAAGGGAATGAAGCTATCTATTGCACAGGCTTACTTTTCTTCCGGGACTGGCAATGAGCTAATGAGGCGGTATACATAGTTTCGTCACTACAGACAGAATTTTCCTTTGCCTTGCCGATTCCGTAGTGCTTTCAATGTTACACAGAGAGTTCGCCAGGCTATGGGTTAGGCACTCGCTATCGCACTCTTGAACCTACGCTGATTAGCCTTAAAGATGTCCCATTCTGAATTGGAGTTTGAAGCTTTTGCAGCATTAAAGAAGGTTCTGGCTTTCTGTCTCATCTCAAAGAGACTTTTGGTCTGCAATAAATTCCTCCCAGCTTTTCGTTCTGGGATTCCTGTATTTCCCAGATAGGCTAACGCTCTCATCAATCAGAAATTCTATTATTCTGTGGTTGGAAAAGGATGCCTCGGGGGAAACCTTCAATTCCCGCACAGTAAGAGTTTATGTCAAAAACCTCATTTCTATCTTGTGTAATGAATGTTTGTTCATTACCGTTATTAGCTATAAGTAAATTATGGTCCAAAATAAATTTAAAGAGAGTCTCACCTCAACCCATTGAGCATGGTGAGAATTGGCGTCACATCTTAAGATGAAATCGCATTTCTCTTCCTCTCGCTCTTAAAACGAACCGGTTAACTCGGGCTAGTAGGAGACTCGAAAGGAATGTATGTGGCCGCTAATCTGTTTCCTTGCAACAATACATGTTCGTGTCTTACGCATTTGTTTTATAAACGGCCATATCAGTGGAGTTCTGTCCCCGTATTGTGTATGGTTCTTGAATAAGGGTAACCTCTATGTTTTTGGTTATTATAAGAAGAGTAAGGTTGGCTGTGGCCGCCTTACTGTGGTAAAGATTTACATGTACATAGAATCTTCATGACGGCCAGTCGCTTCCCCACCTCCCCTGTTCGGCGTTGCTGCCACAAGCCTTATTTTGCAGTGCGTAATGCCTACGCGGACTAGGACTTCCATGCCATTCTCTGACTGTTTACACACTTCGAGTACCGTCGTCCACTTTCTGCTTAGTAGGAACTGCAGGCTGCGCTCGATTTTCTCGGCGGGTATTTACGAACTTTGAACATACATTCTGCCCTTGGGTCTGGAAACTCTTCAACCACTCTAGCGTGTTCTTGTTGTCAAATTCGGCGAATGACTTAGCTACACGTTATACTCCGGATAAACTTTTTATACTGAAACTATCCTACAATGTTGAAGCATAATTATTTTTAAATAAAGTGAATTTCAACAGAACCATTTACTCACACGGTTACTAATGGTTAGCAACGGTAGACCGTTATTAGGTTGGTTTTTTTTTCCTTTCACACGGTAATCAGTGTGTTCTTTGTTATAGAATAGGCTATTCACTGACCACTATCAACTTGGCGTTGTTTGCTTATTTTACCTCTGGTAAGCCACCGGTAATGGAACCGTCCAACCAAACATAACTTCATAAACTTATAAGAAGAAGATAGCAATATTGTAAATAAGTGACGTGCGGCGGATAAATTCACTATATTAAATCAACGGCATCATCAATGGCTGATGACTTTACGAGCTCACGGCAGCTCTTACATCCCTACTGACACCGAAATCACCGGGCTGCTGTCCTAGAGTAAAAGCCAAGGTCTGGCCCTCCAAGTTTAGCCACGGATAGTAATCTTCCTCACATTTGAAAAAAGACCCGGAACGCCAACAGGCACGAGATAATATACCCGAAATGTGCGGACACTTTACACCCGATGTGCTACTCATAACCTTGTTACAACAGCTTTTCACGTAGGTGTGATGAAAATACAAAATTGCGAAAGCAGTACAAGTCGAATTAGAGCTGCCATAAAAGTTTGGATGGAGTTTGCAAAACTTCTTACGTAAGCAGTCCTCCTCATCCTCGTAAGAGGATGTGAAATGAGGAGAAGATGCAAGCGCGAACTTAGCTGTAGCAAGATGTGAATGTAGTCAAAACATAAAAGCCAAAGCACGTCGTCTATATTGGCTTGGCCACATCGAGCGAATGGGCAATAGTGCACCAACAAGAGAATCTTCGAATCCCAGATTCGAGACGACAAAGAAGATCGAACCTCCGTTTCAAAGACCAAGCCATAGCAAGCCCGAGATCTCAATAATAAAAGGCTGCTGTGACTCAGAGAGCGGAGTAAACCGTCCTTTGTACAATGTTCATCATTGTGAACGCACATCGCAATGTATAGAGGTTTAGATCCCCTATTTTTTGACATCGAATGATAACAGAGGTTTCCGCCACATCATTTACACAGCAATACATAGTTACAAAAGGAATTTACAAAGATAGGATCTGATGCAAAAACTAGACATGGACCTAGTTACCTTACCAAGTCAGCAAGTGCTTGGCATTTATAAAGTAAAGACCGTCAATTAATGTCTAGGGTCAAGGATTACCTTTAATAACGTAAAATACAATTTTAAAATTTTTAATCTCATCGCACTTAAATCTAGCTTCACTCCTTTTCCAGGAGATGTCGTTCTGGCCAATTCTTAGGAATAAAATGAAAATTGCTTCAACTCGTCCAGCATGCACTGCGCCTCCTAAAATGGGCAAAAAAATCCGTTGAAATCAATTCAAACAGCCAAATGCGACTCACATTTCGAACTTCACCGCTGTTGTCATCGGCAAGCGCCTCGATGCCGTTTTTGACTTCGGGTGTCCAAATATTCTGAAGACCTCGCAGGCTAAAGCGTCCCAATAGCCGAAACAGCATGCACAGTCGGATGCGAAGAAGTTCATCTTCGTTCTGCAGTAATCCAATCAAATCAAGTCTCGGACTAAAAATTACCTTCTCCACCAGATCCGCATTCTCCGGCAGCTCTCTGAGTACGCAGCAGAGAAGCGCTATCACATTGCTTGCGATTCGGACGGCATTGGAATTCCTGAAATCTGAGAATCGTTGGTTTTGTAGACTCTGTTCAGTGAGTCATGCTCTTACCGTGACTCAGGAAGTTGATCAGCAGTTCATCGGCTGACAAAATTACCACTGCGTCACAGAACTGCGACAGGAACTGCTCCTTGAGGTGAACTAAGTGGCAAATCAGTTCATACAAACGAGACGCTGTTAGGATTTCCTCTTTCGTGAGTTCAGACACTGAGCGAATTGTGGTTCTGCTGTTGGAATACGGCTGAAGCGATGTATTCGAGTCACTCATGCTTTTATTACTAATGAGCAGCTTGGAGGCGTACATCAGATTCGGAACTAGTTTTACCTCGGTGTAAACCTGAAATGGGACCACATGGAAGACGTTCTCAGAAAGTTGCAAAGAGCTCGTACCGTCTTAATGTGATCGATAACGCTGGAAGGACCGCCCAGGACAAGTGGCAAGCTCAGCAGCTGCGCCACACTTTCAACTACCTTTGGGGTGGCATTGGTGTTCCGCAGCGGTGCTACTATAATGCTGACCTGTGGATTGAAACGTAGTCAAACTATTTCAAATATCAAGTTCCAAGTCATTCTTACCAAGTTTTGTTGTTTTAGCGAATCCAGCTCACCATCAAGAACCTCCTGAATGGAACGATGAAGGAACGCCAACCATTCCTCATTCTCAATCACCGGACTTTGTGACTCATCGCAGGAGTCCCAACCAGGGAGCAAACACGGAGGGGTGTTTCTAGAAAAATATTCAATTAGATTCCTCTGAATTTGGTCACACAATGGACGACTAACTCATTCTGCTTGTCATCCCCGGACTGTGTGCTGGACTTAAGCGCTTTGTCCTTTTTATCGCAGGTCTTTCGTTCCACAGTTCCACGATCCACATCGACACTATTGCCAAGCCTCAGCGAGAAGTTGTCCAAGTTCTGACTGAGCTTTCGCTTCTCCAAGTCTTTGTTGCGAGAGTTTCCTTTCTCTGGAGCATTTGGAAGCATGGATTTTTTCAAGTTTAACGCTAGGTTCGCCTTCGACTTCAGTGCATCGTTGGCGGTCTCAGGCTTAAAGTTATCGTTGAGGTGGTTCACTATCATGTTAGTGTTACCGCTGACGAAGCAGACTTTTGATGATGTTGCACGCTGATTCGACTTGAGGGCGTCAGATGTTTTCGGTGGCGTTGACTCCATTTTGTAGGGCACGTCTGAAAAGGGGACTGTAACCCTGCCGCCCGCGTCTTCGACGTCAGTTTCTAGGTTCTCAATGTCGCTTTGAAGGATCGCATTAACACTGTCGCGGGAAGACGTCAGATTGTCCGTGCATTGTGAATCGCCCTCGATGGTCAAGGATTTAATATTTTTACTTAAACATTCATCGGAGTTTCTAGGAAAGATTGATATGAATTTTCTAATCTTTTCAAAGCTAAAAAAATATATATTTACTTGTCTTCCGCCAACTTGGAACAACTTTGCTTGCTTCCCCGCGATGGTTTTTTTGGATTTATGAACGGCGAGTTGTCGGACACGATGCCGGATATGAACAGTTTTCCCTCCACGAACGGATGGCACAGGATTTGAGCCCATGATATGCGCAACGAAGGATCCTTCTCCAGCAAGCCCTTTGAAAAGCACAAACAAACATGGATTTTCTTTGCTACCTCAACTTTCATCAAGATAACGTACCTGCAAGAATGACCGACAATCGCTGGAAAGGAAGCTAGGCCACTTCACCTCCTCGTGCTTGATAAGTTTCACTAAATGCAGAATGGAAGTCGTACAGAACGGAGGCTGGCCAGCCATGGTTTCGTAGGAAATGCATCCCAGTGACCATAGATCTGCCTGATGGTCGTAAGGCCGTTCGGCCAAGAGTTCCGGTGCCATATACAGCGGAGTGCCTTTGATTGATGTTAGCACGTGAGTGCCCATGGTCATGTTGCGTGCAAGACCGAAATCGCAAAGCTTCACGTGTAACTCAGAGTTCAGCAGAACATTCTGTGGTTTCAAGTCACGATGCAGGATTCGATTCGAATGGAGGTAATAAAGAGCGGATACAAGATGACAGATGAGTTTCTGTGCTTGCTCCTCAGAGATGGCCCCACTTTTAGCCAGATACCGATGCAAATCAATAAGGGAGAACTCGGTGACGACAACTAAATCATTTTTCGTCTCGAAAGATTCAAACATTTCGATGACGTTCGGATGTTTGAGCTTCGCTTGAATATCGCATTCTCGACGGAGATTCTTTAGTTCCTTATTGGATCGCCCTCTCTGTAAATGGGGAACGGTAATGTAAATGGCAATACATTTTCTATGAGGAACCTACCTTGGATATAATTTTGATGGCTACAATTTCATCGTCGGTTTTTCGATTCGCTTTGTACACACGTCCGAACGAGCCTTCTCCAACCAGAGAAATAACTGTGTACCTGTTCATGGGTGTTAATTTTGTTGCCGGCAATGTTTATTTATTTTGTTTATTTTGTTAATTAAATAAAATTAGTGTATTGAACTTGTTGCTTGCCGTGGTATAAACAAAAACAAATAAATCCTTACTAACTGTCAAAACTATGAATTACGAGATACGATATGAGAAATGGATGCGTGCAGTGGTTAAATTAAATTATTTGTGAATGGAGTGGTTCAGTGGTACGAACGGATTGAGGGTTTTTGTGTTGAGTACCTATATGTTTTATCGGAGCTTGTTAAGCGGATTCCAAGATTCCGGATTGACATTAACATTACAATGAAATATACAGACATATGTGAATAGTTTGACAATCAAAATGGAAGACTTTGCAAAACAAATTTTGAGAAAGTTTTGAGAGAACAAAATTAGACTTTTTTATTATCTTAGTGAAATATTGTTTTGCTGGGCTTAGTAGATGTGCAAGCACTTCGGAGACATGCGATTTTACCAGAACTAACATCGATTATTGTTTTATTGATCGAAAGCAATATTTTAAGCATCCACTTAATCAATAAGAAATTAAGTTAATTAACATAAAAATAAAACAAGATCTCTAAAAATGGAAAAAGATGAAAATTAATACAAATTTTATTTCTTCATTAAGAAATTGTTTTCCGGTAGAGAACAACAAAGAAATGAATACGTAAAAGAAGAATTTATTTCAATATAAGATAATGTAAATATGGAAATATAATAATATTAGCAGAATTTATCTAAGCTGAATGGTGAGGTCTGGTTATCCCGTACAGTTCGCTGTTTCAACTAACTGGCTATCCACACCGTCGAAACTCTACCTCTTTATTTTATAACTACCAAGATTTGCTGTTGTAGACGAGGAATATAAATTTATTAAAATCGATACCGATTTTTATGCAGAGATGATGCCGAATTTTTTATTAATTGTGCACAGGGAAAGGAATTAGAATTAGAATTAAATTAAATTTGCATTTCTACCACCATCGTGTAGTTAAACGTGTTTTTAAATTTATTTGGAATGACTACATTTCCTAAGGTCTAGTCTTTAGGTTATTTCATTTTTAAAGAGGAATAATCCTTCACTGCACTCTTCAAAAAAACAAAACAGCAAGAACCGCTGTAATCATTTTCTATTCTTCGAGGCTCGATGGAGATGTGATAGAGATACCCACTTTTTGTATTAAACGTCAGTTGCAGTACAAATACAAAAATACACAGTTGTATTTTAAAATTTTAACTATTTCACAAAAGTCCATTCAATTATGGAAAACACAATTGAAATACTTCAAAGTAAACTCTCTAAATGTCGTCAAATTATTTACACCGGCTACACAAGTACCAAAGCAAGTGGTATTCCATGGCTGAACACATTTTGTGCCGAATTTGGGAGCTTTGCAAATTGTTTGCATAAATTTCTCATTTACGACTGCGCTAAGAAGGACGACTTAATCGAGATCATGTTCCTCTGTCTAACTCAAATCACAACTTGTATCAAACACATGGAGAAAACTATCAAAGCGGAAGAGACTGGTGGGTTTGCTATATCTGCGTCTCGCCAGCACTTCCTTGACCGCATCGTCTGGTGTATGGATCGCATTAAAACTGCAATCAATGCAGTGGGCAGTCAATCAACCCTTGAGGAGGAGACAAATTTCGTTACTTTAATGGACAAAGTACTGGAGGATATCTCGCCGTTTAGTTCGCTTAATGAGGGCACGATTAGCTCTAATGTGGCCGAGGAAAGTGCCGAAGCAATGTTCGCCAGCAAGCAGATCCGTTCGACGGTGGATATGATTCTCAGTCATACACTGGCATTCGCCAATGTCACTCTGAAGAGTGACAAGAAAATAATCAGTGTGCTGTGCCAGAAGCTCATCCGAGAGTGCATGGCGTTCCAGGAGGAATGCTCTCTATCCGACGAAAAGCCGCAGATCAATGAGAGCGATCGCAAGCTCAAGGCGATGTCTTTGGAGAACACGCTCTACCAGCTAGAGGACTATATAAACGAGAGTCTTTTGCGGTTGGTGTACACCACGTTCCTGGATTACAACAAGTTTTCAGTGCAGAATATCCGCTCTGCTGTGCGGCTCAACGCCGACGACTCCGCTCTTGATGAAGCTATCGCTGATTTCGACGTAAACGTTGACAGGACGACACAAATTGGCATATTCGCCATCGCTTTCGCGCCAAATGTGAAAGTCAAAACCACCGTTCGGAGTGCATTGGCTTCGTTGGAATCGCTGGACTCGTGCATAATTCCCTCGCTTCAATCGAACTGCGATATTTATTCGGAGATCCTTGAGCAGCACTTCAACGAGGAAGTGGACAAGTTCAAGTTTGCCATTCAAGAGATCATCGACAGCAATGCCTTCTGCACTTGTTACCTGGAAATGCTCTCAGAAGCCATCGACTCTAACAACAACCATCAGTTGGATAAGGATCAACTTGCAGATACCCTCGAAATGGGTAACATACTTAAAGAGCATCTTCTCCTGAACTACAAATACCTGGAATTCCATGTAGACACCGATAAGCGGCTGAAGTACGAAAAATTCATCCTTATGCTGCAGGAATGTCAAGCGATCTTGGCCTGCCTCAACCAAGTGGAACCCCCACGAGTGATGAAACGCTTTAAAATCCTCCGCTCTGTGTTGTCCAAGCTGAGGGACTCCCTTACCGATGCAAAGAAGTCATCGAAGAAGCCAATGGCAGATGTTTTCGTCACATCTGCGGAAATGTGTGATTCGGAGGAGCTGCTGGCATCGGTTGGCATATCGCCATCGACTAGCAGCATTCTCTATCGAAATAAAGTAAGTTACCGTCAATCGGCTTGTGCAGGTTCTTTGAACGGAAACTATTCTAGATTGAACGTGGCCACGCTCAGCTCCGGCGAGCCGTCCGATGAGATGAAGTCTGATCGACCGAAAAGCATTCGACGAAAGGACAGCCTACGGACGACCATGTTCAAGCGACAGAAGACCAACGAAACGGAAAACATGTACAAGTTATATAAGGAGCATTCGACTGCTCTTCATATCACAGAGATCTTCGATCAAGTAACTGCACTTTCGGGATGCACGACTTCGATCGCCGATGCATCGGAATAGATTCCCTATTTTTGTGTGAAGCAATTTCTTCGAAGAATCTTCTGTCAAATTCAAGTAAATATTAAATTTTACATTTCGTTTGTTTGTTTAACGTTTATATATGTATCATTGATTTACCGTTATAATTGTAAAAAAATCTTATTTTATGTCAAAAATAAAAGTCCAAGGTTTCTTTTTTATCACAGAGTAAATTTGTCTTTGTACTCAATAAATTTATTACCGATGCGGAGTTAGTTGTTTGGTGATTGCTTCGTCTGAACGCAGTCTACGTTTTGGATGAAGGCAGACTGGCGAAGAACGAAGAAAGTCGAATGACGTCGTTTGGACGATGGTGTTGGTTCAATCACTTGAAATATGAAATATAAGAAAGGCACGTCGAAAGTTGTCCGATCGGCTTTACGGCCTAGAGATACAACTACACTTGCCTGTCCACTTAGTTGAGGTTCAGTTTCTCAAGTGACAGACTCGGGTTGTGACAGAGAAAATGGTCGCTGATTCAAATCCTGACCTATACCACCTGAAAGTTTTTCATTCGCTGCCTCACCTCTTGCGAACGTCTGACAAACATCCAAGAGTAAGAACTGTCATGAGAAGCTTCTCAAAAATTAATTGCCGCTCGGAATCGGCATTGAACTGTGGGTCCCATCCAATCGTGTCAAAAAATAAATCTTCGCACACACAATGGTTGGAGATGGATAAACCATAGAAAGAAAAAGTCAGAAGAACAAGATAACTGTACATTTCAGACGGTTTTGCTAAATGAGTCAGAATGGGTATCATGCATTTAAATTGGTTCATAAGAATAGAAGTACCTTCCAAATCAATGAGAAACTGAAAATTTTTGGTATTTTATATGAAAATTTAATTTTTATTTTTAATTTATGCTTAAAATATCTTTTTTACTAATGAATTAAACAACCTTTCTTCTAAAAAAACCTCAATTCTGTTTTTGAGAGAGTTGTAAAATGAGGCCAAATAGTCGAGTGGAATTTCATTCCAGGCAAGTTTAATGGCATAGATCAGGGTTTTCTTATCATCGTATTGCTTTCCCATTGCGTATATTTTTATCTAATAAAAAGATATTGCGGCACAGACCATTACGCCACCTTCTCTGCTATGATGGCGATTTAAACAAAAGCTCCTCTTTCCTCAGATCATGGAAGTAATAATTATAATCCATCTATATTAAATTTTTTTTCGTCCGAAAAAGCAACTTTTTTCCAGTTATTTGAACTTGCTTAATTGAAATCCGTTGCGGTTAATATTCAATGGTGGATTTTTTACAAGCTTTATTCGCTTAAGGTGTTTGGCACTACGAATTACAGACTTTGTAGTTCTGGGGGTACATTTTTGGATCCTTTAAGTACTTCCCACAGGCAAGATCACTACTTTTAATTTTACGAAAGACATCTATTTTGGCCCCTCTCTGACAATGATTAACAAGAGCCTAACTATTGATCTAGCGATTGTTAGTGAAGAGCATCAGCTGTGACGTTGGTCTCACGAGGGTATCGCAGGTTATATACTAACCTGTTTTTATTAGTCTGAAAAGTTGTTTCGTGATTCCCAACACCAGCGCAATACTCTTATATGTTCATAGTCATTGATACACAACAGAGAACAGGAAATACAACCAACAAAAAAAACAACAAAAGTAGGTTGACAGCCCCACTTCTGTTCATATAAATTCATTTGAGTGAGCACTTGATGGCTAATATTAACTTTTCCTACATACTCAGGGCCAACATTTACTTTAAATGTATCCACCTGGATTCTAGGCCGCATGCAAACTCAGATTTAAACCCTTAGTTCGGGTTCAGGGAAACGTAAAAAAAAGATCCAGCCTAAGCTCCAGATTTTGCTAAACTAGAGGACAAATGTCATATCCAAACCGTTCTAATGAATATGGCTGATTTCACAAACATCCTTCGGTTAGGTTAGGTTTATATGTCGCCAAAGTAAAGCAGCGTCTTCTTCTCCAACTTAAGAATCCATTGTACCTCCTTGTGATTCAAAAAGTCCTTAAGGTGGCATAGAACGTCAGATTTTTAGTTAATTCTTTTTTAATTGATCCATTTCTACGAGATACGAAAAAATAAATAAGTTTGCATGCATTTGTGGCTATTGAATTTCTTAGAAGCTGAATTAACTTATATAAAAAAATAAATTAAGCTCTCGTACTAGAAAGGCGTAAAGGTACGATCAGACGGTCATCCGGATGACATCCTAACGTCACTATGACGTATAATTTTTCCTAAAGTGGTCAACCCGTCTCAAATAAACAAGTTTTCTAACGTCAGCATGTCATCCGGATGACAAGTTTGGATGACCGTCTGATCGCACATAAAGATATTATCAATGTATCGTTCTACAGATATGTTCAAGCAGATGGTATGAAAGGATCACTCGTAGCACCCTTCTATCGAAACAACCCAACCGATAAAATCCACAGGGTGATAAAGTACCTAATAGATGGATTGCCCCTTGTCGTTTGAGGTAGCTAGACTAGAAAACAAAATCAGGTAGGAATGGTCTGTGCTCATATATTTGTCTAGATGTATGCGGAGAATGGATGGGCAACAGCGCGCTCAAGGTTGTATCTATGTGCTATGAATTCTATAAATTTAGAAATAAGAAACTATATTCAGCACAAATTTGTGAACAAGACCAATACACTCCGACATTAAACCTGATTTGTCTGCGTGTGTAAAATGTCACATTTGTATAGGGAAATATGATCCAAATAGTTTCAATCATCAAATTTGGGGGACGTGCTCCCCGCGATAGATTTAATAATAGTATGTTTCCATACATTCAGTAAGCATCCGACTTGGGTATGCGGACCACCTTAAGAAAGCTGACACAAAGAACAATATTCAAATAAAACTATTCAGCATACGCACACATACGTAACATTTTATTAGAGCTTAAAACTTAAAAACACTTTTAATTTTAATCGTCGACGTCATTCCATCGACCATAGGTAGATAGTTACGCAACACTTTGATTACTTAATATATTCCAAGTCAATAGCATGCTTGAAAATATCAGCGATTCGCTGCCTCTTAGCTTCCTCCTTGAACGGAGTAATATTCCAAACATCTGTAAGCACAGCATTCTCTTCGATAGCATCCAAATCTGCAACTTCTTCGTCATCAATCAAGGACATTGGCAGGGATTCAATTCCCATGCCACATCCGAAACGTCCAAATTCTTTCAACTCATTAAGCAAGCCCTCGTAGGGAAGTACTTTTTCGGGATCGCTGCCTAAATCCTTAATTAAGGCACTAGCGCTTTTATGATATTCCTAAGTAAAAAAAGAGCACGTGTTTCTGGAAATGTTTAAAAGATTCCATTAAAAAAATACCTTTAAAAGTTCATCGTAATGTTCCTCCCTCAATTTCTGACTGGTGCAGGAATATATGAAGAAGGAAACGTCCAGGCCGAGGGAGGCTCGTCTAGCCAGCTGAAAATCAATTACTATAATAGCCTCAGGTGAACCGTTTGCACGGTATTTGGTCAAGAAATTCGGAGTCCAGCAGTCTCCGTGACCAATTACTGAATATTTACCTAGAATGGTGGTCATGAAACACAAATCCAAGAATGAGTTAAAATTAGAACTTACTTCTGGTCGACGTTAGCTTGATGAGATCATCGTACAGACTTTCTTGTAGGAACTTTTTACTAATAGCTTCGTATTTGCTTGCAGGGTAAGACCTGGAGACAGCATCTTGCGCGACACCAAGGGCCAACTTAAGAAAGCCGGAGTACCAGCCCCGCAACCTCTCCGAGTAGTAGGTTTCCTCTAATTGGTTTGCAGTTTCATCAAAACCCTTTGGATCTTGATCTGCAAATGCCAAGGCAATGCCGTGGTAGCGCCCTAAAGTCCGCATTGTCAGAAGGCATTCATCCAATGTGATGTAATCTTGCCTGCGACAGATAAGAACAACGATACAATCATATCTAAAACCGCAGTCATTGAAAGTAGTTATTTACCTATTTGGAGATCCATATCCCAAGAAATTGACATCTTCAAGGGCGATGAAATCGTTTTCTCCATCACAGAGAGCCAAATAGCAAACGGGATACTCTTTAAAGGGGTTCGCTGCAGACTTATTTGCTTGGAATTTTTCAAACGCCGGAATGACCTTGGTGTAGAAGTGAATTTCATTGCGAAAGAAATCTGTCGAACGGAATAGTTTTCTTCGCGATAGGTTATCTGGCATAGCTTTGATAATCAAGTTCACTTCTTGTTTGGAACTAAAAAAGACTGATATGAAATACCGATACGTACAAGGAAACTCACTTAACATACCCATTTCCTTCGTTCACTCCATAGACGCACAGTCGAAAAACTTTGCTGAGGTAAGAGTCACCTTTCTTAAATCCTTTTCCGAACTTGTACGATGTATGCTTGGTGCCACCCGCCTTAATGATAATCTCATCAAGAGACTTCTCAGTGAAGAGTTTGGAAATGTCCGACAGACTCATCTTTACGTTGACTTTGTTGGCAAAACTTACAATAGATAGCCATGCATGTAGGAACTCACTTAAATAGCAAAGCGTCGGGTATCGTAGTTTGTTGACTCAATTTAGATCATTTGATGGCAACCAATTGAGATTCGTTAAGAACTATTGCAGCGGCGTCGAGCTCTGATTCGTCCACGTATCAAATACGTATAAAAAAAACAATTCAAGTGCCAAAAATTAAATAACACCAAGTTCGTGTTTTGTTTACGTTTTCAAACATGCAATGGAACAAGCACTCACCGGTGAAGCTATGTGTGGATATGGTACTATTATAAGTTTTGAGAAATTGCGGAGCTCCTGAGTTCATATTTGTTTAAGGTTTATGTCATTAAAATTGATAAAAATGCAGATAACTTATATTGATTAGAAATGTCGAAATATTTGTTTTACAGAGGAGCAAGTGCTAGTGCTGTCTCCTTCGAATTGTCGCCAAATTGAGTGGGTTGCTGAATGCGATCAGTTGCAAATATCGTAAATGGAAAAAGTTCGTTTAATTTGAAAAATATAATTATGTATATGCACTGGGAAAGGAAATGATCCGTTTTTATCTAGTGAGTCTGTTTGAAGGATGGTCGTTAGAACTAACAATAAATGTTTTAAGACAAAAATGAAACTAGCCTAATTCCAAGCAACATTTCTAGTAGTTTCCATTAGACACTGCCCTATAATGTCATTAAATCAAAATATTGATCAGTATTAAGTGATAGTAATGATGAAAATCTTTTTTTGTTAAATCAAGCATCATTACTGAGGGATATGAAAAAAACGTAAGAGAATTTGAAATTAATTGAAATTAAAGAACTAATAGGATTGTAATGAAGTGAAAATATAAATTGGAAAATTGATTGTAAATTTATTTTAGTACATTATTGCGAAAAATCGGTGAAGATAGCGTCAAGTTTTGCAATAGATTAATAGCTTAGTTTGTTGGGTCCCAAAATGGCACAACCTAAGCAATATGTTCGATAAAACTTCTTTGTAGTTCGACCAATATAGACATTGAGCCCTTAGTGAAATAAGGCTAAGCGGCACAAGTAGTGACGGTGCGTTATAGAGACATTTCAGGCACTGTCTACAAGAAAAATAAAAAAAAATGCAAAGCTTAAAATAAAACCAAGAGGTAAATTTGTTAAATATCGAACGCATTTCCGTTCTCTCTCTCTCAAACTTAAGCCAAATTACGCAAATCAAGCAAACTATTAGAAATTGCATATTCGAGCAAAGGAAAAAATGTGGAATAAAGTGATGTAATATAGAAATTGTCAAATTTTCTTACTGAACGACTCATTTAATTTACACTTTCCGTAAGCCTACTCAAGTTAACGAAAATTTAACAAATCTGAGCAAAATTTCATTATACTATGCTGTACTATGCATCATTGTTGCCGCTGAAAAATTTCATAAAGGGTTTTAAGCTCCCTGAAGGAGCTTTCAGATAAAATATTAATAAAGCAAAAAAAAAAAACAGCAGCAAAAACGTATGACTAATCATTTAATTATATAAAACAAAGTTGTAATTCTTTTGACTGGACCTACGGAAAGACTTGATGAATGGATTTTAGTACTAGATTAGATACTCACAAAAAGCAGGTTCGTGCATTTAAAAATATTTAATTTTGAGTTTGAAAGACCAAGTAATTTAATAATTAGGCTTTGAACAAAAAAAAAGTCAACTTCTCATTCGCCTAATTCCATAAAATAAATTTGAGTTCTTAGAGCTTTGAAATATGTACTTTTACATTTTACTCTACTTCTACTCTTAATGCGTAGCAATTTTAGTAACATCTTTGCAAAACTCCTTTTTTTAGTAATATCTTAATTGACTAAGATTGACTGCTATGCTGCACTCTTTACGAGTATTTATGAACGAGAGCTACTTTCAGCACTATGTCCTCTTTTGAAATTACTCTCGAGAGCGAGTTGAAAGTCAATTTACTTCTCCGTATAAATATTTAAAAAAATAAGGAAAGGTTATAGTCCGTTTGTGTGCCCCAAAGGAAAATGATGAAGGATGGCATTTTATTATAAGTGATAGACATTTAGGAACTGCATATATGAAAAAGAAAAGGGTATGGTAGTGGGTTTTACTCTCATCGGCCGGAGGTTTCCATTAAGCGCACGAACCAAACATTTTTGTATTTTTTTTTTTTCTGTTTAATATGACATGTTCTAAGATATATGATAAAAACATATTTGTGAGGAAATGTTTTTTTTAAATTTTTTTCTTTAATTTTCTCGTATACATTAGTATACTAAAGAGAAAGTTATTGCGATCGTGCGGATATTTCGAATTCAAACTGAGTATAAGGGATGATATTACGACTATAGAAAAGTCTAAAAAACTGGGATTTGCTTCAAAGTTCGTATATAAGGTTCTTGGGGTTACATCTCGGGGTATCTTTTTATTTTTAGCTTGATCGTCTGAAATAGATATCATTTAGATATCACTATTTTTCTAGAAAATAGTTCCAAGGATTTTGGTCCTTTTTTGCACTAAGGACAATTGGGATGGGGCCAAAAATACTGCACACACAGTTTTTGGAAAAAATAACGGTTATTATAAAACCGCCAATATCTTATAAACGAATAAAAGGAACTCCAACAAATTTAAGGTTTTTTTATACTAGAAAGTCGAACGAATTTGTATATTTCATTTTTTAAAATAAAAAATTTTTTTAATTTTTTTTTCATTTAACGATTTTTTTAAATTTTAATTAAATTCGATTTCTCAAAAACGGCTTTAACGATTTTAATAATTTTCTTTATTTTGAGCAATTATATTAAAAGTGTCCAATGTGCGAAATTACATCAAAATCGTATGTGCCGTTTTTAAGAAAATCTAATTTTTTAAAACCAAAAAGTGATTTAAATAAATTTGGTATTTCATCATATGTTCTCATTCTTTTTAAGGCGATTCCAGAACGCATCTCATAAACCGACAAAGTTTCGTATGAAGCAGTCGTGCACTTTATTTTTTATAGTTTTTAATTTTCAGCAAACATTTTCTTAGACGTCTACCGACAGTTGTTAATATACCCTTAGCGGAGCGACGAGGTTGCGTGAGCGGCTAAACCCTGCGGAGAAGCTAAACGAGCGAAG
The DNA here is from genome assembly GCA_963576555.1 of Ferdinandea cuprea. Classification (NCBI taxonomy): domain Eukaryota; kingdom Metazoa; phylum Arthropoda; class Insecta; order Diptera; family Syrphidae; genus Ferdinandea; species Ferdinandea cuprea. The sequence goes on along the minus strand of OY754958.1, from coordinate 142,424,062 downwards.
CGATCCCACCATCACATACTTGAAATACACCAGCCTTTCTTACAGGCGCTATAATAACTACTTTAATATAACTATACCAATAATTATAATTTTAATAATATTGCTGATTGGATAGTAGAATATCAGTGAAGGAGGAAAGTCATTAAAAAAAATTAAATAGATTTGAGGAGTTGCTTAAACCAGTTTTGTTTGTTTATGATGATTTTTGAAAAGTAAAGTAGGTTTATTTATTCTTTTTTTATTTAACAAAAAAAAAAGTTATAAACAAATTTTTCATTTCATATTTTTGATTTCTTTAAAACATATATAATATATGTATTCTTTAGGTCATTTAAACCCGCGCCTCTCATCCCAACTCTAGTTATATCCTGCTTAAGTGAACATTTGTAATTTGGCAGAATCTCATCTTAAGATGCTAGAATAGCCAGAACATATAATAAGGCATAATAAATATTGACAACGAAAAAAAAAAAAAATTTTTTAATTTATATTCTTCAACAAAATAGTTAAAACAAAATCGGGGACTTTTTGCTTCATTCAATTATAATATAATGTGAGAATTTGAATGTTATCTACAGTTCCCTTTTTGCTTTGTACTTACTGTGATATTTTGTTATCATTATTAATGCAAATGGGCGTGGGATAACGGGAATTCACCACAAATACAAATATAAAAACTGTAGTTATAGTCTCAAAACTTAAATATTGTTCTTTTTTTTAAATTCAACTGTTGACTCAGTACGTTACGCCATATCGGTGAACAAAACAAAATATTAAATGCACTAGAGATCAAAGGCTATCGCTATATGCACTTGTCACGAGAAAGGAACTGACTAATTAGCAATCTTTACATGCGCATTTGTTCATGTTTTCACTGTTAGTAAACATATTATACATTTTTCTAATTCAATACTGCAACATTGCTTTTTTTAGACCAGGTCCGTCTTTCCTTCTATATTTAGAATTCTTTTTCAAGCTTCGAACCTCGTGTTAGCAGATCAATCCATAAAAGAAAATTAGCATTAGTCTATTGCATGTTAGTATTTTGACTTTTGTAGCTCAATGTAAAACAAATATATGGTCCAGACATTGAAATGTAAAATCGAAGTCAAACCTCCTATAATTTGACTTACAATTAGACTTATACCAAAACAATGTATTTATAAGTTGCAAAGTAAAAAATGGGAGTAATATTAAATGTTTTCTGAATAACAAAGAAAACTATTTTACATAGAAAACTACTTCAACAACCTCCCAAGACTTAACGTCAAAATTGATGTAATATTGATCTGTGAATAGCAACCTATATATAGTAACTCTCCAGATGTCAAGCATTCGTCTATCAGGGACGGCGTAAACAGGTCTCAAAGCCAACGAAAGGAGAACCAAATTTGTTCTAGCATTTTCCTTTACGTTTTTCAGGCCGTATAAGGGATTAAAATATAAACTTAAAAATGCTTGGCGAAAACAAATATTTGAGGTCTTATGCTCTTATTTAGCTGACAGACTTTTTTGTGTTAAAGGGAACAAGTACTCCGAATTCAAAAAAATCGCGGCGGGAGTACCACAAAGAAGCTTTCTTGACCCGATTTTCTCTTCTTTTGTACACTCGCGATATACCGCCAGAAAAGGATATTATCGTAGCGAAGTTTGCGAAGCCCATATTAGCTGCTACAATTCGATTCAGTCCGCAACAAACGTTTTGCAAATTTTCGGGTGCAATAGCTTGGCCTGTCTGCATCAATCGCAGTCGCGCCACCGAATAAATGAAAATCATGACTTCAGATGCAGACCCAACACAGTTTAGTGTCCTGAGAAAACCTGAATCTTGCCTTGCAATCTCATCGGAGATCTCATTTCCCTGGATGCCGGTGTGTCCTGAGATTCACTGTATTCAGAATTCCGATCAAATTCAGAGAAAGCTTAATTTCTAGCACTAACTCGGACGAGGTAAGTTGGTTTAGCAGCGCTTTTAATGCAGCTTGGCTGTCACTGCAAATGCAATTGCTTCTATATATATGATGTACATATCAGGGTGGAGGAGACTCATCAAAGCATCTAGAGCAGAGTCCGGCGTGTTAGGGAATGCCCCTGTGCAGCCGAGACATGCCGTTCTTCGGAGTTTGGCAAAAGAAGCAGTAACACGTTTCCGCGAAAGCCTGTTCCATTGCGTGATCCAAAAGAACCCTTTTCGAAGATAAGCCGCATGTCTTGCCAAAAGAGCACCTACACTGCCAGAAAGTCGACAGTGCTTGATCGGTTTTCGATTCAACATGCTTGGATCATAGAAGTTTTTATCGAGGATTACTCCCACATATTTGACTTCATCGGTGATAGGGATGGTTTAAGCACGAGATGGGAGAGACTAGTGACGATTCTCCTTCTCGTAAAGGGAACAACCGTGGTTTTAAGAGGATTCACTGAAATCCCATTTCTACTGCACCAAACATCGATCGAACCTACGGATCTTTGCTCATGAGAGCAAACAGCCCCTAGGTTTGAACCGACAGAAAGAACGGCAACATCAGCCGCAAAAGCTTGAGTACATTAGCATTGCTTTAATTCATATCCACAAAGGCAAGCAAGTTTTAAGAAAAATCGTTAATGGGCCGTGGTATATCATCAGAAATGCCGATATTCACAGATATCTAGGTATTACTGCAGTGACAAATTAAAACGACGCGTTTCATTAGATATTATAGCCCAGAGAAATCTTGGGCGCCGACTACAAAGAATAAGACCCTTTGAATTAATATGTAACTGCATGTTGTTGTGCTTCCGCAGGGAAGTTTCCTGTCAAACACTGCTTGATAGGCATTAGCCACCTACCCTCGGGAAAAAAACCCCGCCCTACAATAAACGAACCTAAAATGGGTTACAATTTATGTATATCTGGTATATTAAATAAGTCAAACATGAAGTCGACATAAGCTCTCTTTCGTTTTTGAAATTGCTTTTCCAGTCCACTGTCCATTTTAAACGAACTTTTTCTTTCAAAAAATAAAGCGATTTTCACTTTTAAAGTTTTGTTAACAAAAGTTTTCATTGCAAGAAGTAAACAAAATTAGATTAAAATTTAGCAGAACCACCTGTACGTCTACGTAAGCTCCTATTTGGAAATTGCATTTTTAAATAACTAAAGATGGTTTTGTTGGCTTTAGTATGTAATATCGGCTTAATTGGGAATGTCCTTTCTTACTTAACTGGCGCTAGGTGAACCTGAGTTTAATGGCTCTTCATGCCCCAACCATAACAAATGCCCACTGCGCAGTATTTTGACCATGTCGATATCACTGTAGAGCTGAATCGTCTTCACCAGAACCCGTCAACGCAAGTACGAATAAACTCGTTTCCTTGCAACACAAAGTCATTCGAAACTATGGCCCCAAGTTTTAAATACATTCTTTAAGCATGAGCAACTCGGTGCTGTAAATAACTCAATTTAATTTTACCTTAGGTGGTTATGGCTTGTGGCGACGATTTATGGAAATATTGTACATAATTTTGTCCATCCATCATGTTCTATTACTGCATTTAAAGTGTGCTGTTTGTAATATGAAAGGAGTATGATGATTATTTTTCTATAAGCTTGCCATTAAAGAAAAAATCAAAAACGACCAAACCTTATCGGAAAAGTATTTTATCAACTGTGTTCAGTTCATTTATACAATCAAGTCACAGAAAGCCTTTTAAAATCCAAATGTGTTTCAGTTTTAAACACAAACCACTTCCGTAAATAATAGGTTAGGTACCTTAATTCGATAATCTAAATTGCAATCAAGTTCGTTCCGTCATCTAGCAGCTATAGCATAGGCACAGACAAAATTACAATTATGCTACTTTCCGGGTATCTTTGTGCTCACGGCCTGTGTTTACATTCTATTATTAGACCAACTTATCAATAATTCTCTTCTAAATGCCCCGCCACCGCTGCGACCGACGCACACCAGGTCGGACTAATAACTCTTTTGTGTTGGACTCCTAATTTGTGCTAAAAACGGTCACTGTGCTCTGTGGAATGGCTTTTGTCATGTTTGTTGCACTTATCTCAATTTAATTTATAAAAGAGCAAACACTATTCAAAGTGAATGAATGAACAGAAAAAAAAATTTCTATAAAAAGCAAAATAATAGAATAAAATCCATAGTAGCAACGAAATACGAAAAAAAAAAAAACCGCCACATTAAGTCAGCTTCTTTTGGAACTGGGCATTTTTAAGTCAGCTCCACGATCATCAGTTAGCGATTGCCATCCGACGCGGACGGACAATTCGAGCCCCGGTCGAACAAAAAAATAAATAAATAAATAAATAACCGCCACACCGATACCGTGCCCGCTGTGCGTGTTTCCAGAGCATAAGCTAAATTTAAATAAAATTCACTTCACCACTCTTTTTTAGAGTGCGATTGTACGAGAACCCGTATCTCCTCTAATGCTAATGCACGTTCTCTAAAACGGTCACTGGGCTAAGTAAGAACAACAACAACAATCAAAACTACATACATATGCTAATAAATTCCCTGATTTGTGGTCTTATCAAGCATGACCCGCTGCTGCTGTTGCAAATAGTGGAGTTTCTAAGCGAAAACCGAACCTACTGCGAACACCAGCTAACAAAATAGAAGAGAATAGCCAGCGAGCGTACCAGAGCATTGGACTAGAATACTGATTAGTCCCCAGGCAGTGCGGCCTGCAGTTTTCGTGATAAACAGCTTAACTAGGGTAGGTACGTATGCGGGACGCAGCACTTTACAAGTTGGTCGACCTAAACATTTGCACTAGGAGTGGGTTCGCCGCAGTTTTGATTTTGAACTTGTCGCGGTCTAGTCATTCGTTCTTGTTAATGACCTGTTAACAGTGGTCGCTCGTGTTACAGTGTTACATTGTGAAGTTAATTGCTTCATATCGTGGTGGAGCGGGTGATCAATGGACTATAAACTGATCCATTATTGACAAGGTGATGGGCAGACAGTTGTAATTAGCTAGCCGGATGTATGCACGGATACGAAATTGCTGAATAAAAAAAGAAACCAACAAACAATTACACAGCTTAACGGCAATAATTAGAGAAATTGCGTGGGTGATATGTTTGCTCACTCGTGCATTTGGCGCTAAGAATTATTTTAATTGGACTTGTACAGCGGTTCTGATGGTGACAGTGAATAGTAAGAAATATTATAATCGATAAAGAGGCAACTTTTGCAAGTAATAATTTATATTTTAAAAATGGAAATTATTAATATGTAATTATAGCAGGTGTTCTATTTCTTTTTTGTAATGTCATTCAATTTGATGGAGGTGACTATGAGATAATATGCCAATTTGCACGCTTGATTTATAACATATCCCATGGGTATATGTATACATTTTAATTTATAATTGGTAAGCCCCCATTATAATGGTCGAAGAACCCTTAGGCTAAACTCATTTTGTTATTTATTTGTTAAAGATAGAACGAGCACGGTTTGGTTGATTTAAAAAAGTTGACAAAATATTTATTCAGCCTGTAAAAGAGTAAATAAAAAATAAATGCTTATCGGTATTTGAATTGGCGCAAGAGAAATGAAGGAACCTTTTTAAAGCCTGACAAATCTTCTTCCAGCATCAATTTATTTGGATCAATAATAATAATAAGAAAACAGAAAATATATATTTGCGGAATTTATATCTACAAAAGTTGGATAAGCTTCAGGTCGTGCATGCTAAATATTTTTTATTAATTTACAAATGGTGCTAAGTCTAGGGAAGAAGCTTCACTAAGAAAATTTTCTAAATTAAGTTTTGTTAAGTCTTTTCAGTGAACTTAAGTTGACCTTAGTTATGGAACAGATTTCATTAGATTTCTTCGATGGTTCCACTATACTACTTCTACTGCTAAGACTTCAGGATTAATTCTGCTTAACTGTATTATTTTGTTTTGGCGCATTGTTCTAATCTCTCCCATTTTCCGTACATATTAATTTTTTGTTATTATTTATGTTTATCATAATACCAATCTGCTTCTATACCTATAAAAAAAACTGTTTGATTGATTGACTGAGCTGCGAACAGCCGAAACCGCTATTGGCAGAATTGTGCAACTTTTACGTCTCGGAACTCTGAAGACGTAATTTAAAAAATGTTTTCCGATGATCTGGGTAATTTGAGAAGCTTATTTGCATTAACCCTTAATTTGACCCCTAAAAAAGGCTTTAAGGATATCTTCCTTATTTTAGGAGTATTTTCTTGATTTTGAAAAAATTTAATAGGCAAGAAGTTATTAAAGGGATCATTCGGGACTTATTCGATGAAAGAAATTTAATTTGTATATCTCAAACACCATCCAACTTCTCCGCCTTTTTTCCTGCTTATAGCACGAGTATTCAAAATTGTGAAAAAATTAAGTGCGTATTCCACGGTTAAAAATAGTATCAGGATGATATTTCAGTGTAAACAACCAAATAAAATAGAAAGAAAACTGAAAGAAAGGAGAACTTTGTTAACATACAAACAAATTGTGACCCCAGAAATATTTAAGACTCTATGTCAATTGTCCATAGATATACTTATTTACTTACTATCTGGGGTGGATCTGAGTCTGAACTAATAAACCTTCGCAATTAGCACAATCTTTGACTAACTATCTTCAGTTACGCAATCCACGTTGGTTGAGATATTCTTCCTTCCTCTACTGCGTTATCCCTTTGAATTAGGGTCGAAGATTCTGCGGTGCCTTCTCAGGCCAAAGAAACAGCAATTGGCAAGCCTTATTCTTTCTCCAAGTAAGCCCATTTTTTAAGCGATGTTATAACACTACATCAAACGGATGTCGCTTCTTGTCCCTTTACTTTGGTTTCCCCTTGCTTTTTGCCACTTCTGTTACTATACTCGCAAACGCAAAAGTACAAAAGTGAAAGCTCGCTTTGTTTATCAAAAATATGCAATTTATTGAACAGGCATTTAAAAGATTGTACCTCGTTTGTTGCTTTGTGGGTTTTGCACACATTTATTGAAAAATATATATATATTTTAAATATGTAATAAATTATTATAAAAAAAAAACAAAAGGGAAGGCTACAGTCCGCTTGGGCGAACGGTATGATACCCTACCCATATCGCTCCCAATGGAAAAGATATAGAAAACACGCTGGATGAAATTTTATTTTTTTTTTCTGTGTTTTCTGTGTAATAAAATCATAAACACAGGTTTTTTGAAAAAACACTCTCAAAAAGTGGGCGTGGCTAAAAACTTATTATTTCATCAGTTTTGGGCTTCAAACAGATTTTTTGTTAATTGTGGGCGTGGCAGTGGGCGTAAATCAATCTACCACTTAGAGATCCTAGGAAGTATATGTTCCAAATTTCTGCTTTCTAGCTTTAATTTAAAGGCCTTAAAAGTGGTAACGGAAGGACGGACGGACGGAAGTCTTAGATTTTGATGCTGATCATAAATATATACATATATATACTTTCAGGGGTCTACGACGAATATTAGGGTGTATGTGTCAAAATGAATATATCCGCGATATATATTGCGATAGAGTATAGAAATAATTTTGAACCATACTGGGTTATAGAATATGGAATTTATGGAAATGTCAAAAAATAAACGTTTCAGTCGAACATGGATAGTTCAACATTATTTAATTCAATATCTTCTGAAGCCAGCCAGTGGAAACACCTGCAAAGATTTAATAGTGATGTTTTCACTAATGATTCAGATTCGGCTTTCTCAATATCAATGTTTTGAACATGTTAATTTCCAATGTTTGTTTTTAGCGGAAAGTTTGGTAATTATTTACAATTGCGCCCCCTCGATTTTGATGAAATTAAAATAGAGGGCTTTTTTAGTATTTGATTTAGCTAAAAATGTGTTTGGTTTGCGCGTTGTTTTGTTGCTCGAGATTAAGTTACTAAAATAGACTTGGAGCTAAAAATTCACCAGATGGTTTTACAAACACATATCTCGAAAAAAAACACAATTCATTTCCGCTTCCAACGTATAGGTATGTATATCAAAATACTCTAAAGAATGTCTTTCACATTTTTATCAAAAACAAAATGATGTAAAATGTTCCATAAAAATATAAATATGTTCGGTGATATTTATTTGCAAAGCTCTATTAGCGTTCCATTGTTCGAAGAATGATAAAATTAACCCTTGGGTGGAACTCAACTTTTTGGCGGTGCTTGCAAGAAAAGTACAGCAATTATAAGGAAACTAAAACATTAGAAAGTTCTTTTATAAATTTAGATTTAAATTTTTGCCGTTTTGTGACGTGGTTTTTCTTATTTCAACTAAAAATAAATTGGAAAGCCCAAAAGTCGCTCTTCGTGACGGAAATTTAAGTGTAAATAATTAATTTACTTTTAAATAAATCAAATTCATTACGCGTACGTACGTCACGAAAGTATAAATCTTAAGAACTGTAATGAAATTTAGCATTCACACTTTTGCGTAGAAAAATGAAAAACATCCACGACTAACAGAGCTGTTAGGGACGCGACGTCAGCGTCGAATGACACTTATGCTTGTCTTTCGTAGACACGTCAAAAAGCTTTGTAGGAAAGCATAGCATTTATGGTATGAATTTAAAAGAGAAACATATAGAAAGGCTACAGTCCGCTTGGGGCGAACAGTATGATACCCTATCTCTCCCCATGAAAAAGGCATAGAAAACAAGATAGATGACATTTCATTGAAAAGGTGAGCGTGGCCTGAAACCTTTTACAGGTTTTACATGTTTAGGAGAATATTTGCTAAATATTATGTTAAACAAATTTTTTTATTCAAAAAAAAGTAGGCGTGGGTAAAATCTTTTTAGGAGTGGAATGATGGGAATTGTATCGTCTAAATATTTTGTTGTACATTTTTTTTTTTTTTGTTTTTTAAGGAAGTTTTCTAAGAAAACAATATTTTGTTAAGAAACGTATCCAAAAAGCAAGTGCGGCAAAAACTTTATATGACAAATTTGTTAAGATGGTCTATGTCTACATATTTTGTGATGGTCTTAGTGCCTTATTCCATCAACTTAAGGCTTAAAACATTTTGTTATTAATTGTTCCATTTTGGGACCTATCTCCCAAATTTCAGCTTCTTAGCTTAAATTTAAAGGCCTAAAAATTGTTGACGGACGCATATTGTTATATCGTCTTAGGTTGTGGTCCTGATCATTAATATATATTTTTATGGATCTACAACTAATATTAAGGGGTGTTATAAACTACGTATCCAAATGAATATACCCTTAGTATAGGGTATAAATAACTTGACGCGATGAATCAATCTTCTATCTATTCTAAAACAGCTGGATCTTAACATCACACTTAATATTTATTTATCATTAAACACACACAAAAAGCAATAGGCTTTGTAGTATTAAACTTCTTTAAATTGTTTCCACACATTACAAACAGCAGTGGAAGCAGTTGCTCAGTCCCAAAAAAACATAAGGAAAGGCCTGAGGCGAAGATTGGATCGGAGACAAATGTTTTTGTGAGGAAATATTGTAATAGTGTTAATATTGTTAGAAAATTCCATTGTAAAGTAATTTTCAGTTTAGTGCTAATTTAGCGATCGTTAATTTTCACTTTGACAGCTTTTAACTTGAATGGGAAAGCTATTGACTTCGCTTCATTTACCATTTTTTTTTTCAGATTTCCATAAATTACATTTTATTTTTTCTATACTGAGATATTCTGATGTGACTTATACATACATATAGGGTCCGCCATCTAACATTTTTTTTCAACTAGTGCTTATTTCGCGAATGGTAACACTTAGCTCATGTCTGATTTGACAGATAATTAGTTTTATGCTTCCGCTGAACGAATATGGTTGTGTATATGCTTGAACAACGCTGGGAAATATTGCGACATAATTCGGCCATTTTTCTTCGGCAAACTAAAAAAGGATTTATCAAAGTTAACTAAGTTTGCGATCAGCTTTGGGAGTCACTATATGTAACACCCAAATGTGTGTGTTTTTCGCACACAAAATGTTCCTACATCTCTTTGCCTGATTCTCAAAAATTGGAATTTTCTTAAAATACCGTTAGTCGACTGAGTATCTAAAATATAAAAAATAAATCGTTAGGAGGGCAGTTTTGTAGCAGACGCAAATTGAACCCAGAGGCCTTGAAGGCCCATTGTGAGTACCCTATTTATACATTTAACAAAACCACTTCGATCTGTTGAGCAAATAGTTTTATGTTTGATAGAGGTACCCTAGCCAAGTCGTCTAGACGTTCGAAGAACCGTAATTAAACTTAATTAAAAATAAAATGAATGACTGCGTCACACGAAAACTCGCCTTTGAATCGAAGAATAACAAAAATATTTTGAAAAAAGATTACTTGTAGATGGGAGTGTTCTAGGTGGTAGCATTTGATCAGTTAAACAAACATTTTTTTCAAAAAGGGCACCTACTATTTTCGCTAGTTTTTGCAAATTAAACTCCTTAGGCGTCAGTATGCAAAATAGAGAACTGATCAAAATCTTTGAATGCGAGTTTGAGAAAATCGATTTTATTTCAATTCAAGAAAATCCTTATATGAAAAACAAGGTATACGCGAATTTGTTCAAAATGTTAGTGTAAATAAAATTGTATGAGTTCATTAAATTATCTTAACTTTAAAACAAGAATTTATTAAATCAAATGATACCTATCATTGCAACATTTTTGACTCTGTCTCAATTGTTAAATCATTTCATATCATTTTAATATAAATCGCTCTTTATGGGCCTTACCAATAACATATTAAATATAAAGATTAAATGCGTGGTCCTGTTCTTTCGCATATTTTTTTGGCGAAAAGTTTAAACTAAACATCAAATTTGTTATTGGTACCGGGCTGCATGTACGGCAAAGCTACTTTAGGACGTCCACTTCATACAAACTGGCAACGAACTTAGTTAACATCGATTTCTCGGTGGACCGCTACGCAGTAATACAGGATTTCAACTCACTTTCTGCAGGCAGCAGGTTTCGCTCACGCAACTTCGTTGCTCAGTTCGGGGTATGTGCTTTTCGTCAGGCAGGCACATATGACAACATGAACCTACATGTACTCTCATACGGAGTATCATTTCCACAAAGTTGTAGGGAGGTGACGTACTGAAGTAGCTTTTCCATAGACGCTACCGAGCTATTTGTATATGAACGTTTAATCAAATCCGTAAAACCATTATATCAACAACAATTTTCTATTTACTATACGAGAAAGGTAAAAATATTACAAACAATGAATGTTACGAAAAATGAATTCGGGCCTTATGTCCCTGCGCCGACCACTAGGAGAACAGGTCAAAATGAAGCGCAATTCGTACCAGTGCATTTAAGGTTCTGTACCTTGTCTTGTATTAAGCAATTGAGCATATTCCAAAAATATCTTTGCAATACGAATTTTCAAAATACCTTGACACTAATATGATTAACATTTTTTTATTGCAGATTATTGGACAAAGTGCAAAAAATAATCAACGTTCAAGAAGAAAAGTCTGAGCTTAAAAATGTATTTGCATGCATCGATCGCCTTTTGGGCAATATTAATATTTATTTTAGAAAAATGCAATGCAACGGACAAGTAAGTTCAATAAATACGAACCTTCAAAGTGGTTGAATAAAAAAAATTAACTATTAAAAAATATTGTTTTTCTACTAAAAATCACTTAAAGGCCATGTTACAGCTAAATTTATTTTAAGCACACTATAATTTTATTACAAAGCTTGGTTTGTGAGTGCAACTTTAGCACTTTGTACGTTTATTTTTTGTCATAAAATATTTTTTTAATTTATTAAGTTCTCAGTAACTCAGTTTGAGTTGTTCATGTGAAACTTAGATTGTTGTGAGTCGTATTATCAAATTTGCGAGCCTAAAAGGTAAAAAACGATAAAATTAATTAATGAATTAGTTACTTGAATGCAAAAAATTTAAAATATGAAGCTTTGAAAGAGATAATAGTTTTCGTATTTATTACGGTAGCTAAACTTGTACTTGGGTATTCAGTGGTGAATAGTTTAATATTTTATTTAAACGTTTGTAGCATGCGTGAAACTGCGTATCATCAAATGTTATTTACTTATGCATATTTATATTATAAGGTGATGGAATAGTTGCTTGAAATTATGTTTTTTTTTTATTTTAGAAAACTATGGAAATGCACGAATTCTCAAGTTTGTGAACTAGATCTCAGCGAAACCAATGATACTCGACATTTTGAGAGTCAAAATGACTGTAGAATGTCCTGCGGAAAATACGGTGCAATTTGGCCCTTACCAACTCTGGAATGTACTATTTCTCATGACAGAGTTCATTTTGATCCATGGAAAGTGCGGTAAGTTTGATGTGAAAAGAAAAAAAATAAAGTGAGGCGTTTCTTAACCGCCTCAAAAAGAAATAGCAATATTTGATTACATAACAAATTTATTTAAATCAATTTTTAAATTTTGAAAACTTAGATTTTCTTTAAAGCGACTCTAACAATTTTAATCTGTTCTTGTATTTTGGGCGAATAGGTTAAAAGGTTTCAATGTACAAAATTGAGAAAATGAGTGATAAGTGATTTTTACAAAAAAAAAATGGCTGGTACCGTTATTTAAAACGATAAAATTAATCAGAAAAAAAAACGCTTTCGAGATGTTATCTAAAAAGCTTTATAAACGAACTTTGAAGCAAATCCGTGGAACTTTTTCGTCCTACGGCTCCCGGACAGACAGACCGACGAATGGCAGTGGTGGTAGGATACCTAAAATGGAAAATGAAATGAATAGTTATAGGACATAACAGAAAAAAATTTGGACATACATAAATTCCAATGCATTTTATAAAAGACATACCTTGTAAAACTATTTTGTATCTTTCTTATCTCACTATTTCATAGTGAGGGATCCAGAAATCAGTATGATTTCTTTTTAAAATTTCAAACATTGAATTTTCAAAATATGGAGTCAAATGTAACCCCTATAGATCTTTAACTTTTATAGTTCTTTAAGTTCTGCTCTCTACAAAATACAGAAACTCGAACGTAAAATGTTTCCTATAGATAGAAATAAAAATCCCTTTTTTACGATAAGGTTCATGCAGTTTCATTTACACTAGCAGGTTAAATTGTCCAAGTCCATTTGAAGTTTAAGACAGTCATAATCGGGGGCAATAGAATGGAACAGCACAACGACCTTGGCAAGCACAGACCTAGCTTCCTAAAGCGATGCAAAAATATTTTACACCTTCTGATCTGGCTAGAATTTACAAGGCGTTTATTCGCCTAAAAGTTGAGTACAACGCTCAAATCTGGTCCGGTGCACCAATTACATATTTGGAGCTGCTTGGCAAAATTCAAAAAACGTGCAACAAAACTTATTGGCGACCGAGATATTGCAAAATCGCTTGACTCTATTAGTCATCGACATAATGTCTCCTGCCTATCGTTGTTTTATCGATACTACCATCATAAGTGCTCAAACGAAATAGCCATTGCATTCCTCCCCTTCAACACTTCAACCGTAATACCCCCAGGCCAGGAATGCTCATAAGTTCACCCTAAAGCCTGTATTCGGTCGTACTGTAAAATATAAGGATTCGTTCCTTTGCGGCGGAACACGAATGTGGAATGCCCTGCCTCACTCTATTTTTCCTGACCACTACAATTTGCAAACATTTAAAATCAATGTGCATCGATTTCTCACCCTGTCGTCTAATTCCTTATTTCCTTAATACCCGTGCTGTGTTTATTTCAACATTTTAAGGGTGCTAACAATCCCTTTTGCACGTGCAAATTAAAAAAAAAACAAAAGAGCAATCGGGACCCCGCTATGTTGTAAAACCGTGAAGATAACATACAAATTGTATCCAGTCAAAACTTTCATTTTCTAATTTTCGAGCTTGAAATGGTTGTACATGCTTCACTTTACTATTAATCTGTAACATTGAACTCCGGGCCTCCCAAGAAGGTCCTCTCATGCTCACCATCATCTGTCAAAAAAATGTACAAAATTATAATAGTTTTGCAATTTAATTAAATTTAAAATAAACATATCATTTAGTCAAATCTGCACCTCTCCCCCCAAAAAATCAATTTACCATATTAATAGTCTTCAATGAAACAACTTTCATTTCAGATTCCATGTAGTTGCGCCTAATACACACACATCACAGTTTATACGTGAAACCAATCGTATTTTCGTAAGCAATGCTTTGAAAGAATGCATAAGAAATTGTACTTTGGCAAACAGCAAGGATATATTGGTAAAGACAACAGTGAACTCTACAAGTCTGGCTTTGGATTGGGATACTGACGAATCTTATACGCTGATAATGAGGACAGCGGGTATGTTTGTAGAAAATAATATGATATGCCAGACAGTACTTTATATGATTTTCTTTAGAAATGGCCACTTTTATTGACATCAAGGCTAATACAGTGTTTGGAGCGAGACACGGGTTGGAAACATTAACTAATTTGATAACTGGTGCGAGTGGGTAAGTGTTATAATTTGTTAATTAAACTTCATATACTCTAGTAATCGTTTTCGAGATATTGAAATAGCTAGGTACTATGATCCTGATTACAATGTCATTATCCATGACTGAATTTTTATTAAAACACCATCGACGTATTGTTAATGTTAACATTAAAAACACTGCTGGGGGTGCAGTGCCTTGGAATACTAAGTGAGAGTTCAAACCGTACCCGTACCACATAAAAGTTTTTATTCGCTGCCCCACCTCTCAGAAGAAGAAGCTTCTCAAAAATAATTTCACTCAACTCAAAATTTGTAAGTTTTAGTTGAAGCTCTGATTGTAAAGATTTGTTAGTTCTATAGAATCCATTGCGACTTCCATATCCCTCCAGTGACCCAGACAAGATTCTATGAGTTCGGTTAGAACTCGTTGAAGTTAACTTAGGGCCTGAAACTTTATTGTGTCTTTCTAAGACTGAGTTAAAGGAAGAACATATCTTTATAACATATCTGAAAATACAAGTAACAGTTCTTGAAACTTACAAAAGTTTTCCACGATTAAAATGTTAATAAGCCAAAAGGTCTAAATACATAATAATGCTAAAAACAAAAACAATTTAATAATTAAATTGATAAGCCTGGGTGACTTACATAATTTTATCTCCAGCTAAAATGTTGTCAACAAAACAACTGCAATACAGTGTCATAAGTGAAATTACCGCATTTATTATAGGTTAATCAATTGCGATTTAATATCACAACACTGTCGGTTGGGCTTGTTTATTTATTGCGAACTGAAGTTTGCAAGCTTCGATGTACCTACACCTATATAAAGCAATATTTAAAAACCTAATATTCGTGAATCAATAATTTCATAACCAAGAGAATAACGATTTCCTGTTCTGAATTTACTATGAGAACCGTTCTGCAATAACAGACAAAATAAAAATTGATTTTTCAAAGCAAACTAATGATTTTTATTTTAACTCTGGTCTTTGACAAAGGTACCAACAAATTTTTGTTATGTTTTTTGCTTATTCGATTTTTAATTGATCATATTTTAATTATCATAGAACGCTTAATCTGATCATATAAACTAAACTATTGTTTCGTCAGCAGAATAATAGTAGAATAGCCGACCTTCAAGCCTATTGCGAATGTCGATCAGCGAACGATTTGATAAAAATCGATTGCGTCGACAAATTTTACATTTGGTATTGTATAACTCAATCGACAAATGTTCGTGTTATTGGGAACAAAAATGCTGTTTATTGTGAATAGAGCATACTTTTAAGGAAATCGTCTATACCGAACATCGTCAAACTTGCCACAAACGTGTTAGAAAAGCTTATGTTCACTGAAACGATTCATTATTCCAGGTACGTGTAGCTAGGAGGCCCTAGTTATTCCGTTCGACGGTGATGTTTTCCCATCTTGCTTTTGCCTGCGACTTAACGCAAATACCCTTAGTAATATCAGGATTTGCTTCCATTAAGATTACCAGTTTTTCCATTTGTTGTTTGTTGCTAACAACTTTTGACCTGCCATCAAGTTAATTTGTAGGAAATAGTGATCAAATTGAAATAAACTACATCTTCATTCTTTAGAGGTAATTTTTTTTCAGCAACACAACATACAATCGAAAAGACGATAAACATCGTCTGTCAAAAAACGATTGTATGTATATCGATTAAAGTCGTCTATCGATTAATAATCGATAATCACAATAAGGGCCTTAGTTATGCGCCCAAAAAAAGTGACTTGCCTTAAGTACGTTGTACACAAAACCCAAATGATTGCATGAATGTGGCTTCAGCTCTGACGTCACGCATATGCGTTACATGTTGATTGCACAGAACTTGTTTTTGCTATGGGTACATGCAAATAAATATTGGTTGTACACAGGATGCGGACTTTATCTCAAAAGTCGCCCAGTTATCCAGATCAAACCATGAGTTGGTCTTTAAAACGGAGGCTTGTTGGAAAAGCTTCAAAATATGACTCTTGACTGGAACACAATAATCCATTCATTCATAGTCAATTTTGTTTGCCGTTTTGAATCACATCCACAGCTCATATAGTTCGGGGTTGTACCCAGTGTTGCTAAGTCGTGGGAAATTTACCTTTTTGTGTGGTGTTTAATGGCGAAAAGCCGTCTCGTGGGAAAAAGGAAAAAGTAGTTCGAAATGAAATTTTGTTGGAAATTCCAGAAAAGTGAAACATACCGAAATAAAACTGACAGTATTTATGACGGCACATAACCTTCCATTATATACCCTGTTACATTTGATTCCTCTATTATGAAAACTAGTTCCGATACTGCGAATTTGTGTTTAGGGGGCGAAAAAAGTGTTCAAAAAGAATTTCGACTGTCATAACAAAAGTTGAAACGGTCAAGTTGGTAACGATTTAAAAAAAAAACAATTTTTCTACATATTTTTCGTTGCACCTATTCGTTGTTTAATTCATTGGAAACAAATTTTGTTTAAATTCACAATTAATAATAATATATATTATTGTGAGAAAATTATGGCAATTTTTGACGAATGGGAAGGAAAACATTTTTCGTGGGAAAAACCAGTTCAACGCCATACTAACACTGGTTGTACCTTCAACTTCAGTCAAGAAGAAATTTTTCTTCAAAATAATCTAAATATAAGCTCTTGCCTCCTGACGATATATGCTATTGAATGCGACTTGAATATCAATAAAAAGATGATAATTCTTGAATTCTTTTGCAGAATTATAAAAATATGGCGAACGGTCGATCTCTCAGGCTGAAAGCCACATTGTTTTGTAGAAATGTTTAAAACGTTCACACAGGCCCCGTTTGCGGTTGACAATTTCTAGATCGATAATCGGTTTTTTTTCGATTGTCGGTTATTGTTTTGATATTGTGATTGTCTTTTATGATAGAAATTTTGTTGGCGATTGTGAATCCTTTGTTGTCGACTATAATTTTCTGATCGACGGGATAGGAATGCGGTGCCTGGAAGATTTTTTGTGTACAAAACCTTTTCTGTCTGATTGGCCATTTCATAAGAAATATTAATGATATTATTAATGAATGCCGAAGGTGATATGATAACATATAAAATATTTGGTGAGGAAGAGTAGGGTATTTGTGTCACAAGTCAGGCAAAAAATAGATGAAAAAAAAGGCGGCTTCTGAGCTTAATCTAGAAGTTACCGGAAATTTTAAAGCATTCTTCAATTAAACTATTTCAATAAGTAAAAATAAATAAAATAAATATTAGACGTAAAAATACATGACCTTAAGCCTAGCTTCTTTGCATGTGCGAAGATTTATTTTATGACACAAATGGAAAGGAACTGCAGCGTAAAGCCGATTCCAAATTGCAATTTTTGTTTCTTATGACAGTTCTTACTCTTGGATGATTGTCAGATTTTCGCAAGAGGCGGGACAGCGAATAAAAACTTTATGATACCACCTGGCCGGATTTAAACCTGAGACTCCTCGCTTAGTAGTCCAACAGCAGTAAGTCACTACACCAAATTATTATTATCTAAATAGTACTAAGAAAATAAATTTTTTGATTGGAAATGCTGAAGCAGCAATGAACTATCAAATTTGAAAAAGTGATCCAGTAGGCCGAGGTCTAGTTGTCGGTATTTCTTTCTTTCATCCAAAGTTTGTTGATGATTTGGTGCATGTCCAAAAACAACACCACCCTATTTAAAAAAGCTTTGCAATAAAGAAAAAAACAAAATGTCGTCCCCTACACGTTTATCTAAATACAATTTACAAAAAAGGGAGCATTTAAGTAAACTTGATCGCACGAAAACCATAAATGCTTATGAATAGTCAGACAGTCATCCAAGCTTGTCATCCGAATGACATCCTGATGTTACTATGGCGTAGAATTTGTACTAAAGTGGTCATCCAGTGTGATCGCCTGTCATCCTGAACGTGTCATCCGAATGCATAGGTCCCACGGATGACATTGCTCGATTTTCCACAATGACATGTCAGAATGTCATCTAGCTTTGTTGTAAGCGTCAAAATGGGGGGGGGGGGTAAAAATGGCCAAAGTTGGTTCCTGTATGTAAGGGTATAGTGCCGGAGAACTAGGCATGGGACTATCGTGCCCCTCAATCGTTATTATATATGTACTTACGCAAACTATATAAATGTTAACATGTAAACATGAATTCATTGTATATGTATTTACTCCTATCTACCTCTTCAGGAACGGCTTGATAATGGTTGCGTCAGCGCGCATCCGGGACCGTCCAATGTATCCACATCGTGGAGTATTATTAGACTGTTCCAGAAACTACATGCCAGTAAGGTTTATTAAAACAACTCTGGATGCAATGGCCGCATCAAAGCTGAACGTATTCCATTGGCATGTAACTGACTCGCAAAGTTTCCCTCTCGAAATCACTCGAATTCCTGAACTACAAAGGTAAGTTTCCTATTAATTATGAAACTATTGAAGTCATTGCACTGATTGAACTCTTCCAGATTTGGTGCATATTCAACGGAACACGTCTACAGTCGTACTGATACTCAAAACATTATAAAATACGCAAAAATTCGTGGTATTCGTGTAATCGTGGAACTCGATGGACCATCACATGCTGGCATGGGCTGGCAATGGGGTCCAATGGCAGGACTGGGGAATCTATCTGTTTGCATGGACGGCAAACCATGGCGTTCCTATTGCTATGAACCACCCTGTGGCCAACTAAACCCAGTAAATGATAACGTCTATGGCTTGGTGAAGGAAATCTTCGAAGATATTGCAGAGTTTAGCGCACCCGAAGAAACCATTCATATGGGAGGCGATGAAGTCTCCATTCCGTGCTGGAACGCAACAAAAGAAATTGTCGATAAAATGATGAAAACTGGCTATGATAGAAGTGTGGGAAGTTTCCTCAAACTGTGGGCAGAGTTTCATGCGAAAAATCTCGAATCATGGGACGATGTGAATCAGAGACAACATCCAAATATTAAAGTTCCAAAGTCAGTCATTTTGTGGTCAAGTCATTTGACAGATCCCGATATTATTGCAGGGCATTTGCCAAAGGAACGATACATTATTCAAACGTGGGTTGATTCATCGACTTCACTTAATAGAGATCTCTTAGCGATGGGTTATCGTATAATTGTCTCCACCAAAGATGCTTGGTATTTGGATCATGGGTTTTGGGGTCAAACTCAGTACCACAATTGGAAAGCAGTATATGGGAATCAGCTTATAAGAGATCCCAATGTGCTTGGCGGAGAAGTGTGCATGTGGAGTGAATATGTCGATGAGAATTCGTTGGGTATGAATTACTCTTCTATTGCGATGTGAGCTTTGAACTAATTTGTTTCTCTTTTGTAGATGGCCGTGTTTGGCCCCGAGCAGGAGCAGCGGCAGAACGACTGTGGTCAGATCCAAAGATATCGGCTATGTTAGTTGAACCAAGATTTTACCGGTACCGAGATAGATTGATTGCACGAGGGGTTAGGCCAGATGCCGTCACTCCCAAGTGGTGCGTCCTTAATGAAGGTGGCTGCTTTTGAAATTAACAATTTCCAAAGGAAGTGCACATCATTTTTTTTTTAAGATTTTTATTATGTTTAAGGAAGTAAAATAAACAAGAATACCAAATGGAATTTTGTTCACCTTTGTGAAGTAAGAGGTATTGGAGTTTCTAGTTGTGCGGCCAAATTCAAACTTTAAGGATGCATGGACAACGCATCATTTACTTAACTTTGACCACGGAATAAACAATATTAGAAGTACAGAATTTTCACGGCCATATCAACTCGAACGATACCCAGAGCGCGAAGTCAGACGTGCTGCACGAACATTTATCATTCGCGAGGCGCGTGGGCGCAGGAAACGCAGACCGCGGCAGCACGCGTATGGTTACCGTGCTTGGCTCACTCCTTAAATATTGTAGGTGTTCATTCTGCCTCATCATGATAGGAAGCTGTTAACCTATTTGATTAACATAAGCAAGCACAAAAGTGTATTCCTGTTTTGGTGGCTCCACTTCTAGGTGGGACATTAGGAAAAAATACGTTAACACAAATTTAAAATGAAGTAGTCGGACGAAATGGTAGGCGAAATATGTTGCTGTGAATGCCATATTAAATAATTCGCCAAAAATAGCAGAAGCGTTAAAAGAAGAAGAAGAAAACTTCTCATGCTCAAGAAGCTCAGTACGAGGCAGGTCATCTCTTAACTGCTTTAAAGAATTTCAAATTTATTCTTAATTTAACTGCTTGGCTGCATATTTTCCTCGAAATCAATCGAGTGAATATAGAAATTCAAAAGTATGGAGCACATCTGGCTCGAAAATATGAGCGAGATTTAAGCGCCGTTGAATTCTGCCAGAAACTCTACGTTCTTAAAGAGCAAGCTCCGCTTCTGGATGGTGATATAGAAAATGCAGGAGGCTTTTCCTAATATTTGTATTGTCCTCCACGCAAATTTACTCTACGCTTCCTACTACATCCTATAAAGCTGTGAGCGAAGTTTTATCAAACTAAAACTGATTTAAAATTATTTGCGGTCTTCAAGAGTCAGGGACGCTTATCGAGTCTTGCAATCTTAGCGATAGAAATTCGAATTGCACACGATTTAAATTATGACAAAGCCATAGATTTATTTGCTGAATTAATTTCAATTCACAAATGCAGTAATACATTTTAAATCCTATCCTGTGCTTTGTATAAAATATATATCCTACAAGTTCATATCTATATATAGGCTTAGCACAAAATGAACAGCGTGGGTGCATTATTTCCGGAAAGCCTATGTAGGCTACGTCCAAATGTCAATCAATTAGTGGACATCTAATAGCTGAAATTATATAGATGATAAAGGTAAAAATAAATATAAATGGGCGAGGCGGGGCGGCATTTTTCAGTTGTTGCGTCGCCTAAAAAAAATTTAAGATCCGGGGCTGTTGTAACTATCAGACCATCGGTATAATTTTAGTACATTATCTGTGATATTTTTTTATCAGAACGCGAGTACATTGACTCTATACCGCTGTTTATAGTCTTTTGGCACACAATTTTATACCATTTTGATGGTAGCCAGTTGTATGATTCTAGCAAACGTAAGGTGTGCACTTTTCAAACCTTTTTGTAGCACAGGTATCAGCAATCAATTGAATTTCGGCCCGGCAGATCGACCGAAGACTAAATTTTTACACTGAGAAAAATCCTTGAGAAGGCCAGGGAGGCCGAACTAACTTCTTTTTTAAAGATAAAACCATAAAGAAAGCTAGAGCGGTTGGTCTAGAATATTGAAAATCAATATGCTTCCGTGTCTCAGTAATTATTATAAAAGCTCTTTACTTCCAAGCTACTGAATATAAAAATTTGAAATTTTACAAGTTGATGGGGAATAAAAAATAATTCGATCCGTGTTTCATGGTATTTTGATTGAGTCCTAATAAAATATTTTAGGGGACTAACCCCTTGGGGAATGTCCATATTTTCACGAGAATGTAAAACACGTAAATATGCACTCTACTCAATTTTAACCGTTTACAGTTTTATGGTTAACTTTCTTTAAATCACAAAAAGATACAGTACCGCCATGTAACTTTTTTTTTCAACTAGTGCTTATTTCGCGAATAGTAACTAGTGCTCATTTCTGATTTGACAGATAATTAGTTTTATCCTTCCGCTGAACGAATATGGTTGTGTATACGCTTGAACAACGCTGGGAAATATTGCGACAAAGCGACATAGAGAAGATGCCGATTTTGCCAAAAAAATCATCTTTTCAGATGAAGCTCATTTTGATCTTGGCGGGTATGTAAACAAGCAAAATTGTCGCATTTGGGGCACAGAAATCCCGACCGATGGTGTGGCTACTGCATGGCCAGCCGAGGCAGCCATTTGAATAAAATTATTTTCCATTATTAACCGGAAGGATTGTACTTTCAAATAAAAAAAGAAATTTGAGAAAATATTCAGTAGTTTTTTTTTATAGCATTTTCAAAAAAAAAGTTATTTGGCGGACCCTATAGAAGAACAATTGTAATTAAAGTTTTTGGACACGTTTTCGAAGATTGAACTATGTCCATTTTGAGGTAAAAACTTATTATATAGCGCAAAGAGCATTTCTTTACAGAAAAAAAAATATTAGAATGCACATCTTAAAGACACCGCTCAAAACAAACCATCCGTTTTGTTATCAAGATCTATTGTATTTGCGCCTTCCACTGACGAGCAGATTGTGTGTTCAGAATAAACATTCAAAGTCGTTAATAAAAATACTTAAACTTCGAAATCCGCCATAGATCTTTATGCCGGTTGCAAGCCCGGAAAAAGAAAGATTCTAATATATAGGAAGAAAGAAGTAGCGAATTTCTTCCTATAGATTAGTTACTTACAGAACTTATACCCCTAGATAACGCTAAGTTGAAAAGAAGCGGTGTTACGAAAAATAGCTCGGAGCCTGAACTGGTAGGGGCTGAGATAGGTTAAGTAAGGTTAAAACAGGGGTGTGATGTAAGAACCATCACACAACACTAGACACCGAGGTGGGCCCATCGCGATACCTGGGGAACCGGCTTAAAAATCGAAACCGTAAACATTTTCCCTAAAACACACCAATTTCCCTATAAAAGCCAGAAAGGCCTTTGAAGTTTGTGCCGTCTATTTCCTCCAAAGCTTCGATGAAGTATTTCCCTAAGAATTTCCTACGACTACGTGAGATTGCCTCGCATTCACACAATATGTGCAGTATATCATCGACAGCCTGAAGATCGCCACAGAATCTGCAGATGTCTTTATCTGATAGCCCGAGTCTTTTTGCATCTTTTCGACAGCCTAAAGATCGCCACAGAATCTGCAGATGTCTGTATCTCATAGCCCGAGTCTTTTTGCATCTTTTCGCAAGAGACAATGCCCTGTAAGGACTCCTACTAGTATTCTTTGCTTATCCCTACTAATTTTCATAAACTTCCTGCACCTCTACCTCTACAGTCGAGAAGTGGCCATAGAGTTTTTGACACCTTGTATCCCTCAAGACTTGACCACCTTCGGTTGGTAGTCCTTAGGGTCATTCAATCGAACCCTTTATTATACAGAGGAGAGGTTTTACGTCAGCAACCTCACCACTGTTGAGAAGCCCTCCTATTCTTGCAAGCTCATCTGCCGGCTCATTTCCTTCAATACCGCAGTGTCCTAGCACTCATCACAGTCTCACTTGGTTCTGATTGCATAATGCCTTAAGCATGCCTCAAAATTTGGGGGGGAGGCCATAAGCAATCTGAACAGGTTGGGCAGATGGTAAGATGTGGTCTCTGCAACCCTAACTGAATTCCTGGTCACACGGTATTTGCACTTACCAATAGGAATGACTGCACATTTATGTCTATCCGAATACTGACATGAACGTGCATCATGCAGACATTCAAAGTCTGAATATCTGCTAACACTTTATATAAGTGACTTAACATCTTTAACTGACCTTGCCACTGGTTTCAGTCCTCTCAAAAAACATAAGCGTTAGAAATTCAGGCATTTGTGAGTGCTGTCTGGAAGATGACGAACGACTTTGGTTAAAACCATACTATCCTTGGTAAACACTTACATCTCATCAACACTTACATTACATCTCAATCAATCAGCTTTGAGACCTTTTTCGTTTTACCGAAAGAAAGGGCTCCGCTCTCGATTTTTTTAAATGTTTGCCATTTGCAAACCCGTAAAATCTCTTTAAATTACTTATGTCAGGCGTATTATCGAGTACTTATACTTATTAAATATACATCGTCTCCTTAATAACATATCCATATCTTACAAATAGAATCTATACAACTGATATTCATCCGCTTAACACTTCATAGTCTCGTTTGGCCTGTCTTTTTACTTCTTCTAAATTGGATCAAGGCCCCTCTCACATCACACTTTCATCTGAGGTAATTCGAGTTTAGGTTAAGCTTTAAGTAACGGTTACATTAGGCTTAATTTATATAATAACAGATAATAATGTAAGTGCGTGCGTCAGCATTTAAAATTAATTTTAGTTAGTTTTTGTATTTTCGATACTTGGAATGAGTTCAAGAGCATAGATTTTTAATAAAATATGAATTAAATTGTATAAACAAAACAATTTAATATGCAGCTCTCTTAAATGAAACATAATTAATTAATTAATTACACAGAATCAGTGGAGAGGGATCTTACCACATTATTATTTCCGCTCGTAGTTTCCTTTAGTTAGGATGCCTATAAATGTGCATCTCAAATTTCTTGCTCTCGCTCTGGAGGTATATATCTATCTTTTACCATCAAACGGGCTAAACGTTAATTCAATACATCAAATGCATTGAAATAATTCATTAAAATATCCCGTTTATTCTGTAAAAGTCAGTCCAGCAATTATATCATGCTGCAGAAAACAACCTACCTACATCGAAGGACGGGAATACGAAGTGCGGTCGCTATTTTTCTTTTATTGAATTTAATTCATTAATGCACCAGAAAGGCCGCACATCGATGCAGTAGACGCACACACACACACAAATGCAATGTACATAAAGTATAAAAACGAAAATACATACCTCGACCTGAGTCCTGGCATGCAGGGTTGTAGGAGGCTAGCGGTATAGGTACAGATCAACAATGGCACAAACCATCATCATCATCATCATCAACAGCAGCCGACTGTAATTAAAAATTTTAATTTACTTTGATAAAACAGAGTTGTGGTAGCTGATTTATTCACTTTTCTTCTCATTCACTATCCAGAACTCGCTCGCTCTCTCTACCTCTTTTAGTCTCTCTCTCGTTCTTTTCTATAGCTCTGTTTATACAACGTATTTAATGTCAAAGCTAACAAGTACCCGCACTAAGACTTTGTTTTTTCTATTGAAAACCGTTTTTATTGTTATTATTTTCCCCTGTTCCTAATCATCATTCTATTATTGGTATGTTTTGTTTGTTTGTTGTTTTTTATCCTGTTTTCTTGTGCTTTTGTATAGAGCCAGGATATACCTAGAATATGTACATTCATCTCTTCCTACCCATTGGCACAGAATCATTTCTTCGACTTTTCTATTGAGCTCTGCTGCAGTTTACACATGTCACCACCTCAGAGTTTATTTTTTAAACGATCCTTGTTCGTGACTGATGCTTCGAGAAAAGATATTGCAAATATCCTTTTCAGTCGAATGTGCAAACTCTCTGCACCGAGGGGGAGGAGGAAAGGATTTTAAATTCAAAGCCATTCGATGATGAAAAGAAAAGTGCACAGCAGACCTATCTGGTCGATAGGTAAGGCACAGAGAAGGTAGGGACAAGGAGTGTAAGTAGCAAATATATTAATGGCGAACAATGCACCTTAATGTGACAAAATTTAATATCCGTAAATATTTGCTCCGTTGAACAGTTGAACTTTTGTAAACGATTTTTAGATGATTCGCCATTGTGAAGAGAAGGGTTATCCCCATTTTTTCGTAGACAAAAACACAGACAGAGTGGTTTAGTTTTTTGCACATTATTCTAATGGAGATAAGTTGTCATTAGCAATTAGTGAGTCATCTTAACCCACGTTGTGCAGTGTTTTCGATAAATTCTAGCCAGACTGGAAGAGGTCACTTGTGTTAGTAGGTAGGTACGTATCGTTCTTTTAATGGCAATCGTAATTAACAAGAAATGAATTTGCGCCAAGAAGAAATCACAGGGTAATTTGCATTGTGAAAGGGTAGTTTGTACTTCTATATTAGAGGAAAAAAACTGTTGATGACTTCTCAACAGTTGTTATTACTAATCACCCTATCCTTCTCCCTCTTAAAACTCTCGTGTAGATAGATTTCCAAAAAGTCCAGCAAAAATAGTTATAAGAAATTAAAATTGAATTCAAACATCCTGACCGAGGCGAAAATGTCCTCCCTTTTTTTAATATAGTCACATTTTATAATGCATGTGACGTAACATATAAAACCCACTAATATTCTGCGAATAACTTTAGTTTGTTAGTGTTTTAAATCACACATAACCTAGGGCAATATTAATATTGCTATGCAAACCGATTCATGCATTTGTTTAATAAATCTATGGTATAAAAAAATATGTGTTAATATTTAACACAAATAGAAAACGTACATCTGTGTAGACGAACTTTATGGTTACCCTATACTCGATTATAAATATGTTTAATCCTTTGCTTTTGATATTTATAACATTTATTAAGAAAATCAATCTGTTCTTGATTGTTTGCAAAAAGTAGATATACATAAATTTCTATTGATTACTTTTCTCTTACTCTATAACTCTGGCTTGGAGTTAAATGAGAAGGGATTTTGAAAAACTATTGATCTGAGCGAAAAACACATTTTAGCCTTGACAGGCAGTATAGAGGAGACAGTTTGATTGCTTTAATAACACTTGCACATCGGTTACACAAGCTTTACAGAAGTGATTGCGTTCAATTTCCAGGCTTTCCAGTGATGCAAAATGCTTGTATTTCACTCAATCTTTCCAGTTAAATCGATGAAAAATGTGGGATACCCTGGTACAGAACATATTGTTGCATTTCCACCAAGAGATAAACCTAGAGTAAAGGCAAAAGATTAACAATAAATCCTAACACGTTTATACCGAAAAAAAGGAGATTAACACAGGGGTTTTCTTCCAACCCGCTCTCTGGCTCTCAAATTTGCGCACAAAATGTCCAACATCTGGTTGTCGAATTGCTTCCTCGCTCTCAATTCTCAGCAAACAACGTCACAGTTGACATATTCAGGTATGGTAAATTGGTATTTAGTGTGTTCACAAACCGATTCTTACATGCAAACCCAGTTTCTTTTAAGATTATTTTTTAATCTTGTGTTTAGCAGATTAAAATTTGTATGGTAAATCTTAAGATTTAATGCAGATTAAGGGCAGATTGATCTTAATCTTGCTTAAGTGCTCGGTAGAAACGTAGCATATGACGTATTTAGCGATCGACAGACTGATGGCAGAAGTGATTAACCAATCACACTTCAATTGCTTTATTTCTTTGTCTAGTGATGGCATTTCCAGTTGCTTTCTAATATTTAGTTTGCGTTTTTAAAAAATCAGTAAAGTCAGGTGAAAAGAACTATACATGGCTACGCATGCAATTTATGCATGAGATTAGATAGGTTTTTGGCTGCCGATACTTTTAAAGTTGTTAGAGTGAGATCACAGATCAAACACACTGGACTCGACTGCTACCATGTAAATTAAAATTACCGACCAAAATACGTAACACTTTTTTGCATGTTTGGTAGTTTTGGCCGTGGTAGGTTTGCATGCCCTTGTAAACCAATTATGTAGGTTGAGAGGAAATTGAGGCTAGGTAGAAAAATCGCTGTGAATTATGGTTTGCTGCTAATCTTTCATTATGGCTGGCCATTTAAGCCACGCACGCATTTTTACACGAGATTAGAGAGAGATCTCTGCCGTCAATAATTTAAAAGATGTTAGAGTGGATCAGAGATCAAAAAGTCTACATTCGGCTGCTACCACACAAATTAACATTACCCACCAAAATATGTGCCACGTATTTTTGCATGTTTGGCAGTGATGTCCCTTCCTTGCAGTAGATTTATTAAGGTTGCAGCAATGTATATGTATAATTTTAAGGCTGCGGTATCTGAGCATAGCGAAGTAAGTAAGTAACTTCCAGTGTATAGGTATAGGAATGCGAATGTTATTCCTGATACCTATTCCGCATATTATAAAACAAATCTTAAATTTTTTTTTTCAATGGTTACAAACAACTGAACGCATTTGAATTACAGATTAATTTTGTGTGTTTGGAGGACATTTTGCTATTGGTAAGAGAAACAGATGAGTAGGTAGGTGTTTATAGGAGAGTGACTTTTAAAAAAGAGTGGTCTAGTGAATTTGGTTTGCAGGATTTCGTTTACAAGACTGAGTTCACAATAGCAGAGCACCTTGCTTGTCTCACTGTTGGTAGAGCTTCAACAACAGTGACAGTGACACATTGCTTCCAAATACCTCCTGCGAAAAGTGTTTACCTAGTTTTGAACTGGTTACATAAAGCTTTTAATGCCGCATCCATCTTTTGTTATTTATTGTAAAACCGCAGTTACGGTTAATTGGAAGTTGTGTGATTTTATCAGGATATCATTTGCCTTATATTTTCCTCGTCCACTTTGATTTTGGATACACAACTGAGCACATCGCTTATCCAATCAATTAAACTAAGTACTATGTGGCGCAAAACTCATCACAAATCAAATGGCGGTAAATGTCAATTCTATTTTGATATTTATGAAGTTTACAGATACAAAATACCTATCAACATGAATGGGGTCGAATGGTCAATTCTGATTGCGGTCACATAGCCGATTTGAAACAAATTTAAGACATCAAAAAATTAAACCACAAGCAGAACTAAAGTTTTTGTTTAAATGACAGCCAAAGGACATCAAGTGACAGCTTTTGGTTCACCTAAATATTATAACATTTATAAATTTGTACTGTGTTCGAAGTTGTCTTTGTCATTTGCTGTTCTTTCTTTTAACCATCATCCACAGCTACCATAGCTACTCTAACCGCATTTTATTAGTTCTTATTGAGACTTTGGAATAGTCGCCTCGACATTTATACAAAATAAAGACTAACTTACCTAAATAGATGGAAAATTCTTTTATTTATTTTTCTAAACAAAATACTTTTATAAACTTTTCATACTTTACCTTGGATGCATTTAACCCAAATTGTGTCATGTTGAGGAAAATCCTTTGCTTAAACTATGATAGTTCCCGGTAGAGGGAAGGCTAGTAAACAATAAGAAACAAGCCAAATGGGTGAGACATTTCTGAAATTAAATACACGAGGATGTTGTGCCCAGCAAAATTCCCTAGTTACATTGACACTTCACAATTCTTTTCAATTGGTTTTGGTTTACATGAGTTAAGGATTCTTCCAGATTAAAATCAGTTGAAAAAAATGTATGATTCCTTTACAGAAACAAAAGCGGAGATTCTCAGTCGACTTGCTTCACTTATAGAAACCACAAATAATGGCAGTCAACTAAACGTGCATTGCTTCGATTGTGGCTATCAAATATGCTACCGTATCTTTTTATCTACCTGGCGGATGGACGGAAGGTTAGAGTGGTATTCATGCTAAAAGTTTGGAAGGATAACTATTCCATAACTTAGAATATCAGACCCCATAGTCTGAAACACTTTTTGGCTTTAAAGCATTTGAAGATTAAGATACAAGTGCCCACTTTCTGACATATAACATGTTTATCTTTCCGTGAGACGGTGCTCCAGAACTTTGTTGAAAAGATTGAGAGTGCGCTCTTGAGGGTGCCTTTGACAATGCAAGCTTTTATAGCATTTGCAGTTCCTCTATAGAAGTCATAGTGCAGAAGAATCACTTGACGCGTGGACCCGAGCTATGTTAGGGAGAGGGACGATGATTGCAAATACATATTGCGACTGATATAAAATTCAGGCGTCAATAAAGGGTGGTTGTGGAAGAAAGTGTTTTTTTATATAACTTGTGGTGGCGTATCAATGACTCCAATAGATATGCCATGTTGTAATCATAGCTGAACTTCGGCTGCTTTAAGATTTCCTAGTTCAAGAATGGCCATGATCTGAGCCCGGTGAAGGATTTAATCGCATATTCACGAATGATTCCAAAACCTGTCAGGTGCTGGTAAGTTTAGGCATACATGCTTTAAATGCCAGGGCTGTATGATGAATCTTACAATGCGTAAAAACGCGCCTCGAATATGATATAACCATATAAGGCAGTCTCTTACTTACTACCACTTAAACTTCTCACTGGGAATTTACAACCAACGTGTAGATTTTAAATATTCAATCCGATGATCATCTATATCTCTGCTCGATGAAACTATAAACGAAGTGAATGTACCCTATACACTATCAGATATTAAAAGCAATCATCAAATCATGTTCATGTTATTTGAAGCATAATTATACTCACATCTCATTGTCTCTGCCAGTGGCAGTGGTTTGGTTCCAAGCTTACCAAGTCATCCGCAACATGCATACACACATTCACGTACACACATATGTAGTTCAGTTGAATGAAAGAATAGATTTTTTGTAATGGAAAACCTATTCTCTGGTGAAATGAAAATTTTAATTGAAATATGTGATGAATATAAAACGCCTCCCAACCCATCCACCCGATGATGAACCAACCCAAACTGAATAAACCCAAGCCAAGTCTAATTCATCTGCATAGCCAGATCCGGAGTCGTAGCCACAGCCAGCCCGAGCTAGAGCTAGAGCCATCCACCGTTAAGACAAAGGACGATGTGTTGAAATATCCACCATATATGCCGAGAAGCAAAGTGATACATGAATATGTAAGAATGTGTGTGTGTGTTTGAAAAACAATGGAATTTCAGAATTAATATTTTTATATTTATTACTTTTTCCAATTTCCACTGCAGTCCCTTTCCATATCCAAGCCACATATTACTGATGGTGGAAAACGAGATCTTTACCGTGTGTTTTTGTTTCTAGGCATGTTCCAGTAATCATTCAGATTCACCAGATATCCTTGTTTGAAACAAAATGAAAATAAAAAAAAAGATTATCCCATATCTATGAGAGGATAGAGTGGCGGTGCAAAGAAAAAAAACACACACACAAACAAACAGCCAAACAAACAAACAAGAACTGACTTTTGTTCTCTGACAAAAGAACTTTATTTTACAACATTTGGTACTCGGGACGTGAGGTATTTTCAACACCACCACTACCTCAATTTGCCAAAGGGGAGAGGAGGGGTGTGTAATGCATATTTTATGGTTAGCAAGCAGTTGAATTTGGAATCTGGGATGTCTGTGTTTTTTTTTGCGTTTATTTTTTTTTTCTCTTATTTTATTTTATTTTATTTTATTTTTTAGTAATGATGATGTTAACGTGTGTTTAGATGTTCATGCCGGGTGGATGCGGGTGGGTGGTGCTGCATGCCAAGTTGAAGTTGATTAAATTCAAAAGTTGTAAGGGAGCGATGATTAAATCAGCGGAAAACATACAAAAAACACGACACACAAAACGACTAGGTATTCGATGTTATTTTATTTTGATTGTGATTGTGATGTTGATGCCGTTTTGTTACGAGTATAATATCACCATCGTATTGCCTTGCTATACGAGTGCATAGATTGAAAAATTTTCAAAGGGTGAGATTGGGCTGAGTGGGCGTTTATATTGGGACTTGGTTAACAATGCTGTTTTAGAATAATCCACTGTGCCAGCGCAAATTAATTAAATAAATGCATTAAAAGTGGTCCAACAGCAAATGTGGTCACCATTGTTATGTTTAGTAAATTAAAATATAGGCTGAAAGTTAATGGCGGGTTGGTATGTTGGAGAAAAGGGAGAGGTATTGTGACAGGTTTGACAAAACAAAAGAAGTCATGTAGATAAGTCAGTTGAGTTTGCTGCAAGGGAATTTTATGACATGTGACCTTCTGAGTACTTGTGGACTTTTCGAAGGCCACCTACATATGTTGTTTGGTTTCTCAAATATTAAACATATCATCATAATATCATTAACAAACTGTTTCATAGTCACAGAGAACTGGTAACTGATCTAGAAAGAATATCCCCATGGTCAGAGAAGAGCGTGCAAGCAAAAAGGCATTGGATGTTTCCGTCTTTCCAGAGGTAATGCGCTGTGGTTCCGAAATCGGAATCGGAAATCTAATGAATAGTTTTAGTGCGATGAGAACATGGAGCTAAGGTACTATTTTTGGCCTTGTTCGACTTCAGTTTAGATATTTCTAACGGGTGATCCAAGTAGAGATACTTTTTTCAATAGCCTTTTCTGACAGATCACGTGTGAGTCGTGTCATGCTGTCATGTTATTTTTGTTTAGTATTGTTTGGCATTTCATAATGAAAAGACTTACGCGTGAACAACGTTTACAAATTGTTTAACTTTATTATGAAAATTCACGATCTGTGAGGAATGTGTTTCGTGCACTTCGCTCAACTTATGGTCAACATAATCGGCCTACTGAGCGTACTATTCGCAACACCATCACCCAGACCCAGCATTCATTATTGGATAATATTCGACCGAATAGACCACGTCCAGCACGCTGTGAAGAAAATATAGCGGCCGTAGCTGAGAGTGTACACGAAGACCGTAGAGAGTCGATTCGGCGCCGTTCGCAGCAACTCGGACTGACGTATGGAACGACTTGGCGCATTTTACGTCAAGATCTTAAATTGAAAGCGTACAAAATACAGCTTGTGCAACAACTGAAGCCGCTCGACCTTCCCAAGCGACATCGCTTCGCTCAATGGGCTCTTGGAAAGTTCCAAGAAGATCCGACGTTTTCGAGGCAAATTTTGTTTAGCGATGAGGCCCATTTCTGGCTCAATGGGTATGTAAACAAACAAAATTGCCGCATTTGGGACGAAGAGCAACCTGAAGAGATTGAAGATTGATCACTTCATCCAGAAAAAAAAACGGTTTGGTGTGGTTTGTTTACCGGTGGAATCATCGGTCGATTGGCCACCAATATCGTGTGATATCACACCGTTAGACTTTTTCCTGTGGGGATATGTAAAGTCAAAAGCTTATGCCGACAAACCCGCTTTGATTCAGGCCTTGGAGGAAAACATCACGCGTGTCATTCGCCAGTTACCAAATCGAAAATTGGACTTAACGGATGGACCATCTGCGACGTAGCAACGGCCAACATTTGATAGACATAATCTTCAAAAAATAAATGCCAAAGAATGTTCTTTCAAATGATAATAAACATTCTCCATTAAATTTGAATTTTCTGTGTTTTTTTTTTCTTTAAAAAAGTAGGGAACATCGAAATGGATCACCCTTTATTATCACTTAATTTTGGTCGGGTGGACGGAATTCTTGGCTTTCATCGTCAATATTGAACGGTTCGCTTTGCCTGACAGCGGAATTTATATTATCTTCGCCAGTTAGCAGTCTGCAAAAATGGTTTTTCCATATCCTCAGCACCGACTGTGTCTTCACTACAAGTGTTTCCTTGTTCAGGTTCAAAGGTTTCTGTTAGGGGTTGTTACCCTGACGCGTTTTTTTTTAACTCTTGGTAAAAATTCCTGAAGTAGCACCTCTCTATTTCCTCGATCGCGAGCTTCACATGTTTTTTTTTTTCTCCGGTGAAGCGATTTGCTTGTTTGTTTCCCACACCTTTGAACACTTTTTATTCAACTGCAGTATTATCTTCCGTTTGCTTGCGGCAATTACTGTTTAACGATAAAAATCCGAAAATTACAATTAAAATGTACAAATTACTCTCAATTGGCGCGTTTTGAGTAACATTTCATTTCATTTATTTGTTCAGTGAGAGCTTTGAGATAGGAGTCTCATTGATAGCTTTTAAAATATACAAAAATAAATATTAACATAGAGAGAAGGTTAACAAGAAAAGTATTTAAATTAAAAGTTATTCAAAAAATGGTATAATGTTATTCATAAAATCATTTAATAAAAATGGAGTGAAAATGCAAAGCGAAAAATGATCTGCGAGTTTGCAATGCTGAAGTTCTATTGATATTGAAATTACATGTTCTTAATGACGAGGAAAATGTATCTTTTCGAATAGATAAGTTGGAGTTCGTTTGTGTATTAACTTAAAAATAAACTTGCGCTTTGTTGAAAACAAGGGGACTACATGGTTATTTAAAGTTATTTTAGGAATCTAAGATTCGTCAAGACACTTTTTGTAAATTATTATACTTTGCGACTTTTTTGGGTTAAGAGTCCAATTATATATACTACACAGATCATCATTAAACCTTACGATTGCATCTCCAAGAAGGCCCAGCGGAAATGGAAAATAAAGCCGTAGGTAGATGATATGAACTATATTTGACAACATTCACAATGTCGTTGATAAATATGCTGAAAAGTAATGGACCTAATAGTGAACCCTGTGCAACGCCCATTTTTAGTTCAATAAACTCAGATACCAAACAACCAGCAGCAACTGCATGCTTGCGATTGCACAGAAAGCTATTAATCATTTTGATCGCACATGAAGAAAAGTCAAACTGAGTCTTTAATTCTTTAAGAAGAATAGAGTGGTCAACAGAGCCAAACGCGTTGGAAAAAGTCAAGTAAATTTAGGATTGTTACCTTATCTCCATTCATAGCAATTCGAATATCATCGTGAACTTTCAAAATTGCTGATACACAACTATGCTTTTTACGAAATCCTGACTGCAGTGGCAATAATAAATTATAGATTCCAGTAACTGAGTTAACTGATTGAACATCAACTTTTCCAGTCCTTTGGAAAGAAATGGTAAAATGCTTATGGGTTGGTGATTTGAAAGATCGTTTTTTCCAGCTTTCTTTGGTAAGGGAATAACTTTAGCAATCTTCCAGACGTTAGGAAAGTAGGACTGTGTTATACAATCATTATAAATATTATTTATACTTTGATTACTGGAAGAAGTAATTTAATAAATCTCGGTGATATATCATCTAGAGCGATAGCATTTGATGTAATTAAGTAGAGCGAAGCAAAACTTTCGTTTATCGTAACACAATTAAATGAGAATGATCTGTTTAAATTTTCGAGGTCGCTCGTATTTTCCAAAGAATTCGAATAGTTTGACGCGACAAAAAATTTGTTTAATTTGTTTGCGAAAGTAAGATCATTAATATCTCCTAAATTCGGTTTACCGAAAGTGCCTATCTTTTTTAAATTGCTTCATAATATTTTAGTGGAGTTTTTGGAAGAAGTAGAATTATTTTTTTGGCATTCCTGGTTTCTTTAACAACATTATTCCGACAAATTTTGTAACGTTCCCAGTCAATATTTAATCTCGTATTTTTGAAGACACTATATATTAAAAAAATTTCGTTCGCATATTAGTTGTTGGGTGCTACTCGTTAACCAGGGACAGTTGTTCGTATGCATACATCTTTTAATTGGAACATACTTATCATATAAATATTTTAATAAGTATGTAATTCAACTTTGCTTTCAATAGAGTTAGCAAATCTAAATTGCAGCCAGTCTATATCTGAAACTTCCACTGACAGTTTGTTTAAATATATATTTTTTAAAATCACGAAAAAAGTAAAAATTGCTTTGATCCTCATATTCAACATGAGCATCCAGTATTAAGTATGTTAAGTCATGGTCTGCCACACCATGAGTTTGGTCAAAAAATGAAACTTTATTTTTGTTTGAAACTACAAATAAATCAATTGTTGTTACGTTGTGATTGGTAAAACGTGTAGGAAAATAGCTAACAATATTTAAACCATGACAATCAAATACATTTGTAAGGTTCATCAAATCGAGCTTGAAGACACTTCAACATCAACCTACATAAGACAATGTTCTCAAAACATGCGCTGTGCTTAGATAGAAGAGATTCGAAATCATTAAATGGAAAACTATCCGGGTGCCTATATACACCATTAAGCAACACTTTTTCGTGCGGCAAATTGATCTCAATAAGCAGACACTGTAGATCTTTATGGTTTAAACAAATCTATACACCTTGCAGGTATACCTGAACGAACATATATTATAACACCACAAGCACGAACCTCACCATCTAATCGAAAGATGCGATAGCCATAAATTTCTATAATTGAATTATCAATGCTCTCATTCAGCCAGGTTTCCGATAAGCAAATTATATCCGTTGTTACAGATCGGAACATAAATCTAAGTTCGTCAATTTTAGGCAAAATACTACGTTCATTCATATGAAAAACCTTCAAACCAGTTGATAGAGACGAAAAAACGTTCAACAATGCATGACTCAGATCACCTACATTTGGGAACAGATAACTGTTAGAGAGACTCATTTACAAAAAAAGAATATATAACAACAAAATCAATAAAACCCATTGACAGACAGAACAAGATATACACTTTCACTAAATTCATAATAATATTATTAATATTTGCATGCATATCGACAAAGAAAAATAGAGGTAGTTTATAATTAGAGTTTAATAATGTTTATCGAAAGACTTCGCAGCATAATTTATTAAAAAGCAAATTTTGGCAAATGTTTCTTTAAAAATTTCGTTTTTAGTTTCAGGTATTCCAGTAAAAATAATGTCACTTTTGCGAAGATAATTTTCAAGACTATTTAATTTTAAACTGCGAATCTTTGACTGTTCATAATACTGATCTATCGACATTTTGTCCTTGACTTTGTCTTCAAGGGCACTTAATTCACTTTTAAAATTATTCACAAAATTATCCACTTTTTTGTTAATTTGAGTAAAGTTGTTGTTAATTTGGGTATTGAAATCAATCATTTCCATTTTTAAACCAATCATCTGGTTGTCCACTGCCAATTGCAGTTTGTTAATTATTGGTAAACTGGATTGGTTTAATTAATTGAAAAATCGATATTTAACTTAACAACTTGACAAAAGAATGTTTATATCAATTTTTGTGGAGTATCTCGGAGCACGAAATTTGTAAGATATTATCTATTAAATAAATTAAAATATGCAAATTTCCTTGAGCTGTAAACACACGTGTACTACTCATAAATTGACATTTCCTCTTCCAAACATGGACACAGAATTTCAACACTACATAGAAAAAAATTAAATTCAGATCAAGATATGAAAGGACAGCAGGTGTGTCATATAAATAGTCAGTTTTTATTTTACTTCAGAAACATGAAATCAACTTATCAGAACGCGTTTGACATTAGTAAAATACAATAAATATTAACTTCATACTACTTCAACTACTTCAGGTGTACCGAATTCCGCCGAAAGCGAAACTCTCAATATTTGCATTTTTGCTAGTTTTTCGGAGGTTCTCCTATATTTTTCAATAAAACCCATATTCGTTTTATCAATTTTCTTTTTCATTGAGATGAGGATTTCGATAGCGAGGACAAAGTTCCTTTAACAGTGATAAGAGCCTCAATACGTGGGCAATCTCAAAACTAACCACGCTGGTCCAAAAGTGGTACTGATATGACGATGAACCATTCTAATAACTTTGAGGTAAGCAATATGAATATGAAATTTGCTTTAGACAATGGCTCTTTAGTCGAAGTATTTAAAACACATTTTAATAATGAGGTAATCGAATTTTATCATAATCATCATAACCTAAATTTCCAAAAAGAAGAGTTGGAAAGTATTGTAAATTAGATGAAGTTACAAGAACCGCATAGGTAGCAAACAACATGCCGCGAAATCGTTTTTATGAGGTAAAAAAATACATTCACTTCGCGTAATCAATTAGATCCTCGAGACAAAATGGCAAAGCTCAGACCGCTTATGAATCACGAAAAACTATCCATTGATGAAGCCATAATAAAGTATTTTGGCCACCATTCTTCGAAACAGTTCATAACAGGAAAACCTGTTCGTTTTGATTTCATGAACTGGTTGTTGATGAGAAGTGGTGACTACCTACATAACTTTGATACTTATTTTGGTGCAATAAGATCCCACTGGGATCTCGAGTTGTCCTTGAGCTTCTAGAAAATATTGTATTTCCATCTGACCACATAATATATTTTGACAACTATTTTACTTCTCATGAGCTTTTGCGATTGTTGGGAGAAAAGGGCCAACAAGAAACCCGAATGAAAAATTCCCATTGAAACTGAAAAAAGAATTCAATAAAGAGAAAAAATGACGTCGTGAGTACGTATATGACATGAAATGGAGTGATAATAGTGCTTTCACTATGGGCACAAACTTCGATACCTTCCAGCCCATGCATTATGTAAAACGTTGGTCATCAGTCGAAAAAAGAAAATTTTTCTTGGTATGAGTGGCGTTGACTTACACGACCAGTGTGTCAATGCCTATAAAATTAAAATCCGATTTTTTTTTCAAAAATAAGTGGCGCTAAAAGTTAATTAGTTAGTGTTTTGATTAAATTTTTTGGCTGTACAACAACAAAATAATAATAGATAACTAAATGACAGATCACAGACGACCAGATTAGGTGCGACATACGTCCTTCTTTAACTATTATACTACCTAAATATTTGTATTATTATTTCTTTTATTATAACGTAAGTGAATTACCTTAAACAATACAAAAATTGAAGCACCAGCTACAGGGGTGGAATTCAGCTAAGGCGATCATCTCAGTAAAAAAGTGATTGATTATTGGCAGCACTGAGTTCTAAACGCTACTTCCTTGCCGACGCTGTCATTCCGAGCAGCTGATATAAATTAAATTCGAAGTGATTTTTTCTGTGAAAAATGTAAGTGAATTTGAAAATACTTATGTGTTCATCAATTACAAACAATTTCTTTCTTTTTTTAACGCATCAAGCTAATAAAGAGCAGCTACGGATAATTTCCATAATGCATTCATTCCTATAATGCTGTTTCAAGCACAGCCCCGACAGTCTAGAGGCAGCAATGGGAAACACTCACACGGAAGTTAAATACTTGGTTGGACATTTTTTACCCTATCCTAAGGGTATATTTATTTTGACACATAGCTTGTAACGCCCCTTAATATTCGTCGTAGACCCATAAAAGTATATAGATTTATGATCAGGACCAAATCCTTAGACTAACTATCAATGTCCGTCCGTCCGTACGCAATTTTTAGGCCTTTAAAATTAAGCTAGGAAGCTGAAATTGGGACCACATATTCCCTAGGGCTCCGAAATGGTTAAGTGTACAAATTTTTAAATACGCCGGCTGCCATTAAGAAAAAAACGTTTTAAAGTTAAAGTTAGAGAGATAGATGCTTAATGCTTAATGCTTTTTTCTTTGGGGCATATAGGGATATGGATAGGCTATCATACTGTTCGCCCCCAGCAGACTGTAGCCTTTCCTTATGTTTTTTATTATTTTCTCTCTTTTTGAGCCAATTTAAAACTCAATTGGGAAATATTATTCCCCAATTTAAGAACTAGCTCCCCGGAGTGTTTTGCAACCTAAGTAAGAAGCAAAAGTATACAAAAAAAAAAACTACTTAAAACTGTGCAGTTTTCACAAGCCGTAATTAGATTATGTTATTCTAAATTATGAAAACAAAACATTCCAAAGGATCTCGGCCTCTGCGCTGTCATATCCAAATATATATTATGCATAGTAAACACACTGGTAGGTACACTCTGACTATACATGACTCTTTGATAAGGCAAACTAGTCTAAATTGTGAAGCATAAAAATATTATTTAACCACATTTATCCCTTTTGTGCATCAAATAAAATGAAAACCTCAAATACACAGATTTGTGTTAATTTTCGGAAATCAAATTGATTTGTGAACGTATCTCATCCATGCACAAATCAAATGATTTTGATTTCACAAATACAACCACCTTACGCTCAGTTCCAGTCCGCGATTGACCGCAAAAACCTGTTCATTTCATTCGCGATCATAATGAAAAGTTTTCGGGATATTTTATTGAATACTTGCGCGTATTCTTGATGAATTATTTCTGTATACTCAAAGCGAGGCGAAATCAATTTTTGAAATTGCATTCATCCATTTGGGGGATGAGGGGCCGCCGTCACTTTGAATGGGATTTCACCAATTTGTATTCATAATACATTTATATTAACGGATATATTCATTACTTATGGCTGTCGATTGGGGTTGGAGCGGACGTAGGTGAACGTATCCTTGATGTGTATTTTCATAGCCAACAGAATATGTGCTGCTGCTCTATGTACCTACTCGAATTTCTATTGAATTTCGCGCTTCATATAATTGCATTGCTAAAGAATAAAACTTTCATCAAGCACATTGAGTGACTGAGTTAAAATATTAATCTACAATTTTAGCGATATTCTGCGAACAAAGTCTGATTTCTGTGGTTGGGAATGGGGACATAGTTGTTGGCTAATAATCATTTTGACGAAATTCTATTCGTCAAACCACAATAGCTATTCCATGTGACTGCATTCGAATTTGAATGTGATTGATATATGATTAAATGAAATATTTAGAAGGTGCGTTGAGTGAATCTAGTCTTGAAACTTTAATAAAAAAAACTGGTATACTGGTATACTAAAGTGTACTGAAAAAGAAGATAAAGACCCAGATAAAAAACATTGTATGGTGAATTTGTATGTAAAAAATTTTCGTCTAAAGGTTAATAACTCAAAAGTAAAAGCACGTACATATGTTCATAGTGATAAAACATGAAGAAAGAGTTAAGTAACATTTGCATAGTTTCGAGATAATTTTTAGGCTTAAAGTTTTTAAACTGTAACTTTGCTTGTATTTACAACTCAGACTAGTACTTGACAATCAAATTAAAAAAAGATACATTAATCAAAATTATATTCAAGTATTATAATACTCTTTGGCAATTAAAAATTAAATTTTTCGAAAAATGGCGTTAAGCCCCTTCTTCATTGTAAAAACCGAACAGGTCTGGTTGGTTTAAATTTAATATACTAGAAGTGATGGCCAAACAAATTATCTAGATCTACTTCTTAAAAGGAGCTAACCTATTGTTGAGGGCATAATTAGACCACCCTGCATTCAACCTTAGAACTACGGCTACACCTATAATCCCGCAGGACATCGCCCAAACCACTAATGGAAATTCATGAAGCTTGGAGAGTATATTACCCGAACTCTGTAGAAGGAATTTTGAATAACCATTCGGTGCCCCTAGTTTCAAATGCGCTGACCATAACCTCTACAAAATGACAATAGCACACATTTTTTATAAGATAAGAAATAAATTTTTAAATTACCATTTTTAATTCTTCATTTTTCCCTGCATTATTCCTTTTTTGGCTGGGAGGAAAATTGGGAAAATGCAATGGCCAACTGAGATACAAATAACTCCAGTGACCATAGCACCTAGTGCCGTCTTAAAATTATTGTTGCAAAATATAAACGATGGTATATCTTAAAAAAAATTGTTAAAGATGCATATATGTGTACATACGGTATATATAGAGGAATAATCTTAGAGCCTGGCTACAAGTCATTCATTCATTCATAATGGGATTAATATTTTTAACTTTCTCGTATACATTAGTATACTAAAGAGAAAGTTATTGCGATCGTGCGGAAATTTCGAAGGGGATATGATATTACGACTTTAGAGAAGTCCAAAAAAGTGGGTCCGCCAATGCCGTTCTTCGGTT
Source organism: Ferdinandea cuprea (assembly GCA_963576555.1). Classification (NCBI taxonomy): domain Eukaryota; kingdom Metazoa; phylum Arthropoda; class Insecta; order Diptera; family Syrphidae; genus Ferdinandea; species Ferdinandea cuprea. The sequence goes on along the minus strand of OY754958.1, from coordinate 142,382,550 downwards.
TGTCTGTCTGTCCGGGCGCCGTATGGCGACACGGTTCAACGGATTTGCTTCAAAATTCGTATATAAGGTTCTTGGGGTTACATCTCGGGGCATCTTTTGAAATAACGGTACCTGCCATACAATTTTTTTAAAAATCATTTATCACTATTTTTCTCGGAAGTGGTTCCAAGGATTTCGGTCTTTTTTGTACTGAGGATGTTTGGGATAGGGTCAAAAATTCAGCATACTCAGTTTTTGGAAAAAAAAAATCGATTAACGGTAATTTATAAAACGGGCTATATCTCGAAAACTAATAAGAGAACTTCAAAAAAATTTGCGAATTAAAAACCCATCTCATGTACCGAGAAAGTTTCGTATGACGCAGTCGTGCACTTTATTTTTTTTTTAAAAGTCTTTATTTTGTTCAAAAATATGCATAGAAATATAAGTATATAAAATTACTTAAAGAAACTTGTAATTTTAGATTGAGCTTTAGATACAATGTAATTAATGTGTAAGTGAAAAGTTAACTTGATATCAAAAATTACACCAAGATCCTTATAATCTTCAACAGTTTTTAGCTGGACATTATATACCGGATAAACAATATTTTAAAGAGTTTTAAAGAGTTCTACTATAATTCATACAAGCGCATTTATCAACGTTTAACATTAAGTCATTTAATCTGCACCACTCACAGAAAGAGTTAATGTAATTTTGCAGCAGCAAGCAGTCATTAATTGTTGAAATTTTCGCAAAAAATTTTATATCGTCAGCATACATAGGGCATTGGCAATGCTTTAATATATTTGGCAAATCATTTATAAGGAGTAAGAAAAGGGATGGACCTAGATGGCTTCCTTCCGGAACACCAGAGGTAACTTGGATTTCTTTGGAAAAATAGTCACCTATATTAACACCTACCAAATAAATATGTTTCAAACCATTTCAATAATGCCCCATAAAAGCCATTTTCCCTTAGTTTTTTGAGGAGAACTGTCATTTTAATGGGCAAATTGCTATTTCAATTGCGTTTTGAATGTTGTTATTTTCCGGGAGTTCAATATTATTTTTTTTTTTGGGCTTCACCTTCAACAACAAATTTTGCATCAAGCTTCAAAAGCCAACTCGTTAAAAGGTCATCCAAGAACGTTGGTTAGCTACATGATCTACCGGCAAAGATTTATTTTTTTTGAAGCAGCGAGGACTTTTACTTTTTTGAGCCAGTAATGTTGGATCCCAACAGGCATGTTACTCTTTTTTTACTGTGCTTGCCTGCAAAACATTTTTCACCTTTTAAAGCCAAAGTGCGTGTCGGCAAACATTTAAAACAAAACCCGCTTCATCGACATTAAAAATATCGTCCGGTTTGAATCCTCTGACCAGACAACCTCTGAGATCTGTTGTTTCGATTCATCGGCTTTTGTCTTGGCAACAGAAGCGCTTTCACCAGATGAAACTTTGCAAAGTAACTATATTGTGTCTGCTTTTAAATCTGATTAGCCAACCATCACTTGCCTTGAAATTAGGAAAATCTACACTCCTTGCAAATTGCAGCGCTTTATTTTTTTAAAATAGGACCACTAACTGGTAAATTATACTTTCACGCATACTTTCGAAATTGAAAACAGCCTTGTCAACATTTTCATACTCAAAAACCTTGTTCCGCTTTACCTGACCACTAATATTAGCACAACTATGTCGAAGTCTTAATTGCTCTCTTTCAGCCCATAAGGGTTGAATGAGTACTGATAGGAATACCAAAATTTAAAGAAGATTCGAGTGTGTGTGCTTGTTGTTATAGGACATTTTTTGTTTTTTTTTCGCAAAATAAAAAAAAAATCGACATAGAGCTTTTCAAAATAGACCAGGAGTCGAAAGAATGTATTCGAGGTAGAGGGATTTTCGATTTAGAGGGAGTCGACTGTAATTGAAACTGTTTTAGACTATGCACGTTTATCAAAAACGAAAAATTATTAGACAAGTGCTTCAGCACAATATATTTTTGTATTTCGAATTTGTTTAACACTTATAATATCTCATAATACAACAGAAATATTGCATTCCTCCGAATCTGAACAACGGGGGACTTCAGGGGTCCTTTCCTCATTTCAACGGGATTTTTATGATTTTGATAAAATTGAAATTGAATGGAAACTTTGCGCTTTTATAGAAAACAAAAAAATTATTAGAAGGAGCAATTATTTGCCTTGCTAAAATCTTTTAATGTAAGAAATATTTTAAACTTTTCTTTAAACACTATTCGAGTGAACAAAATGGAACTGGGAGTGGTTATTTGAAAAAAGCAATGTCAATTGCAATCTTTAACACGTATTACATTTTATGTTATTTCAATAACTTGATTTTTTATAACGAAGCACGGGTATACAGTTAGTATTTCATATAAAAGTACGCCAAGTAAACAATGAGCCTTAAAGCTCTTAACGTTTGCGTTAAAAGGCAGTTTATCGGGATGTACCTGGTTGTGCTAACTTATGCGACTACAAAAAATTAGATCAAAAGATCTAATCAACTTTTAAATCTTTTTTGAATTCATTGAATGAATGTGGGTTCCACTCTTAACCTAAAAATCTTCACGTGATGCCCGTTTAGTAGCTGCTGGAAATGCTGCTTATATGCATCTAGATTCGCGTAAAACTCCTGGATGATGTTAAAATGTCGATACTCTTTTCTTCCTCCTTATTAGTTGTACGCACATATTATCATACCCATGGTCACTACCTCTGGGGTAACAGGTAACCTACGGGGGAAGCACCTGTTGCTGCCGTTAGTGCAAGATAAGGGGTGGCAAGTCGTCCAAAGTAGAATTTATTTTTCTGCCATGTTCCGCCTGGTTTTTATCTGGATACTAAGCTTTGGAAACCTCTTGCTGCTTATCATCGTTTTACTTTCTCTCCTAAAATTCGACTGGTTGTTATTTAAATATATAGCCTTGGGAACATCTTGCTACTTATCATCGTTTTAGAAGCTGCTGCAAGACCGATAAGTCGGTAATCCTTATCTGCTATTATTTCATAAACCCTCTGATTACATAATTTTCCAATTTTTGCATTAAAATCCCCGAGCACAATATAACGTCCTGCTGAAGATTATAGAAGTTCTCCTCCTTGACAGAGTTGCTAAGGTTTTTTGTGAGCACATGTCATGAGGGGACGACTGTCATCACGCTGTGTTTCATTAGACCCAACATCGCCGGAAAAATAATACCACCTTATCTGTCACGCTAATCAAAAAAAAAAATCAAAAAATCTCACTCAAGACATACAAATAATTCCCAATTCCCCATATCCTTTATGGTTAAACAAAAATGCATAAGCCCTCGCCCAACACCGACTGACTACCTAAATAGTAATTTCAACAAGCGCACATGCACAAAGCAGCCCATATATACCCAGGCTTTAATTATGATCCATTATCCTTGCAGCCATGTTGTTCTCTCCACACCCGTATGTATTCATACGAAAGTAGCTATTAGTTTAAACAAACAAAAAAAAAACATAAGCATGGAGCATGCATTCAGGCTCCTCTTTCAACATTCCACCTTGATAACAAACAAGAAAAAGAGCGGGACGATGTGCAACGCCAAAGACTGAATGCATCAGAGCAATGGTTGGTAATTTCCCAGCTTATACCGTAATAACATAAAACAATATAACAATAACACGAAACACCATCATCAACCGGAACAACATTAATAAAAACCTGCAGCATCTCAATGCTGAAGCATCCGAAGCACATCCTTCTTCGCCTCGGGGATGGGGCGAAACATTGTTTTAACATTTTGTTATTTTTTTTTTTTTTATTTCTTCTGTATAAAAATAAACAAAAGTACAATGTATGTATATAAAGCAGAGGATAAATTAAAAATTTTAATTATCCTCAAACAAAAAGCAGCAGTAGCGCACAGTAGCACAGTGGAGACGAACGAAAGAACGGACGGACAGACGAACAACAACTTCAAGGAGTGAAATAAAATGTTCTCTTTGTACCATCAGCACATCCTCGTCCTCCTTCGCAGTAGATCCACTGACTATGACGCTGGCTCCAACTCAGCTCTGCATATATATCATTATTTATGATTATTGTTATTATTTTGTAAATGACAAAAGCGACGAAATAACTGCAAGCACATCCGTCGTCATCCCTTTTTAACTTAATTCCGCAAGTCCCCAAGTTATTGTATAGAAGTGAGACATCGTCGTCGTCGTCGTCGTCGTCGGTTGTCTTTCGTGTGGTAGGCCTCGAGCTGGGTGGAGACCCAGACCACCGCATTATCCAGATCCGAGGAAGTGTTCCTTTTTCTTCTCACGTCAACGAAACAAAAATTAGAAATTTGTTTTGTGTTTCCTTTTCTTATTCCTGTAATCAACAAAGAAACATTTTCAAATCAAAATTGCATCACCATCGGCATATAAAGGAATGAATTTTCTTAAATTTGAAATATACAAGAGCACAATGCAACAAAATGCCAAATAGAAAAGAAATCAGTTACATTCCTTGCGATTACTTCATAAACCCCGAAGAAGATGAAGAAGAAATGAAATAAAAGCATTTCGCTGCCGCCATTGCTAAGACAACGGCCATCAAAAATTTACAACCAACCAAAGTATGGCCCATCGCCATCAACCGCTGTTTCGAGTATTACAATAAACAACCACCCAGCCCAACCTTATACCCAGCCCCAGCCTATGCTGGTGTTGGAACTCGTATACATTGTATTTGGGGGGGATGAAAATGGAAATTTCATAAATATAAATTTGTAAAAGCCATTGTTTCGCAAAATGCGGGCGGGAGTGGTGGAGGGAATGCGGATGAGCAGATACATTCAGGGATGCAATGATCCCTTTCGGTGGTGCTGGTGCTCTACAGCTTGAGGGGGTGGTTATCCAATCAGAAACGGAGATGTTTCTTTCGGAGGGATGAAGGATTCTGTTGTTCGAATTATTGTTAGTAGGATGTTTTGTTGTGCATGGAGTGACAAGTTTATATGATTAAACGCATCTAGGCGAGATACTACTCGCAATGTGCGTTGTTGGTTAATTTGCGTGGATTTTTTTTCGTTAAGTTTTGCATTATGACGTGTCGGATGTTAGGGGCCTCACTAGTAAATAAAACATTTAGTTTAAAATGGTAGGTACAGTTGTGCTGAAGGGTATTTTATTTTATTTATAGTTCCACTGTAAAATACTGCTTGCAGGGCTCCCAGGCTAAAATCCTCCTTGAAACGTAATTACGTTTTTTAACTGTCCCTCTTATTATAAAACTCTGGGCGGGAGATTTTTATTTTTTGTTTACTGAAACACTCATGCTCAGACACTGACATTGTACTTTCAGGCATACTGCTGAAGCCGACTTATACAGAAAATCGAGAAGGTACTTTAGGGATTAGGATGTTAGACGTTTAGCAAACACCACATTAGCAACTAGTGCCTCGAGTTCGAGCAAAATCAGAACATTGACAAAAAAAAGGCTCCGCGGTGTATTCTCATTCTTCAGAAGCGTAGCAGACGTTGTCTCACTTAACGCTATCACATTTATGTGTCTTGCAAAAGCTTAAAGTATTAAGTAAGGCCTTAAGTGCAGCTTGGCTATTTCTACAGAAACCTGTAATCCGAACCCGCCACCTGTTCTCCACTATGGAAGAACGATGAACAAATACCTAACGATGAGAGATACCTGTCACTTCCTACGTAAGAATGAGGACCTGAACTCTGACAAATTTCGAAAGCATCGCTGATCGCTCCGACTATATAAATATCAAGCTGTGGAAGATTTATCAGATCATCTAGAGCAGAGCTAAGTGTGTTAGAGAAGGCCCCGATGCTCTGAGAAACAGCTCCTTCCATTCTATACGGTCGCGGCCGACTACTTCCAATTATCCGGACCAAGCGGTCTGGCATCTGAAACGGAGTTTCGACCTTCCTTGTCGCCTCGAACCTAACGGGCTGGGAATCGAAGATTGTCTTGTCTGGAGCACTATTCTTCATTCGCTCGATGTGGCGCGTTTAGTATCTGCTCACCTCTCCTGCACCTGCCTCCTGCACCTGCCTCCTGCACTGGTGCATCTCAACCAGTCTTTCCATCCTTTTGATCAAAAAGGCGATATGATTTACTTTCGAAATGGTTGTTGTTAAGATATAACATGACTGAATAAGGCACAACGATTTTATTTATAAAATTTTTTTTCCAATTCTTCTATGTAAAATTAATAGTTCCTTAAGATGTTCATACAGGTGTTCCTTAGGGATCAGTTCTTTGTCCTATTTTTCTATCCAGCGTTATTGCATTGCTGCTATCTATGCTGATGAATTTTCTCCCAAAAAGAGAAGTATTCTTAAAAATGAAAAATGAATGTCAAGGTCAACATGAACAGAGTGCAAGTTATCTTTTCACATGAAAAAGGTTTACCAATTGCAGTTATTTATCGGACGTCATCAGTACGATACTTGGGCTTTCAACTAGTACTATATATGAGATTGGCGTTCAAAGAACTAAAACACAACACAAAACAGCATGATAGTGTTTTTGTTAATTATATTTTACGGATGGTAGACCTAAGGGCGACTGTACTAATCGCATATTAAAAAGCTGCAAATTACACAAACCAATGTCTTAATTCTGTATAAGACCGGTTTAAGGCGAACTGTGTCTTTGCTGACAATGCAACCATTAACCATTTGTGATAAATAGAAATTAACAAAGATGACTTGTTGTGAACTCCTCATATTATGTGAACTTAGTACCTTAGTACTCTATGTGTTACTAATTTCACCACTTATTCAATTAAAAATTTACATACCAGTGCTTCATGAACAATTTGCGTGTGTAAGTAAATTGCTTTGCTGCAAATAAACAAAAACCTACTGGTTGGAGTGTAAACCTGCTAACTCCTGTAATAACAATTTTACAAAAGCTACACCATATGATTTGGGTGTTGTAATATATTCTTTAGTTCAATTAAATATTCTTGAACCATTTTACCTAAAGTTATTGTGTATGCTCTGCCTAGTTTTGATTGGGTAAGTAGAATTGAATTTTGATCTATATAAAAAAACAATGCGTCTTTATTTGATCTTTCTAATGGTGTAATCTCAAATATCATAAAAATGAAGTTAGGCGACTTACAGTCTAAGCCGACGGTATGTATCTTCTATCCGTTCCACACTTCGTGCGTATGGGGCTTTATGTGGGTGCAGTGGCTTAGTGTATAAATGCGTTGGTCTACTAACCGAGAAGTCCCCGATTCAAATCCGACACGTACCACCTGAAAATTTGTAATCGCTGTTCCACCTGATACGAAATTCTGACAAACATCGAAAAGTAAAAACTGTCATGAAAAGCTTTTCAAAAACAAATGCCCGTTCGGTATCAGTATTAAACTGTTGGTCGCTTCCATACACAATGGGTGGAGAAGCTAGGCTTTAGGTTCTATGTATGGGCCGTTTAGGCCTCATATTTTTTGTTTTCTTTATTGAAACTTTTTTTTCCATTGGTTTGTTCGTTAAGTTAATATAGTGATTTTTTAATCGACTGAAGCGATTTTTTTTTTATATAATTTACGCGCACTAAAGAGATTTTGGTTACCCTTATTATTAAGTGATATTTTGTGGGTGCAGTGGCTTAGTAGTTAATTGCGTTAGACCACTAAGCGAGAGGTCGCCGGTTCAAATCCCGACATGTACCACCTGAAAGTTTTTTCTCGCTACCCCAACTCTTGTCCAAGAGTAAGAAATGTCATGAGAAGCTTCTCAAAAATAAATTGCCGTTCGAAATCGGCATTAAACTGTAGGTCCCGCCATTCTTGTCAAAAATATAACTTCGCACACACAATGGTTGGAGAAGCTAGGCTTTAGGACGGGCCGTTAACGCCAAATATTTATTTTTATTGTGCGGACATTAGGAAATTGGGGGATTAGAAAAATGGAGATTCTAATGCACGTTGGTTTTAAATGTCTGAAAACTATAATGTGATGGAAAGACAGAGCGTGGTAGAGCATCACACATTCGCGTTGTACAGTTAATAAACGAACTTGTACGTCCGAACATAGGCTTAAGGGTGAACTGAATGCATCTGGCTATTTCGTTCGAGCACTTTTGCTGAAAGTAACCATAAAACAATGATAGGCAGGAGACATTACATAGATGAATAAGAGGGTGAAGCGATTTCGCGGTGTCTCGATCTCCAATAACTTGAATCTAATCTAATTGTCTAGTAACTCCAAATATGTAATTGGTGCACCAGACCATATATGAGCGTTATACTAGCTTGAGGAAGGCTATGCATTTTGCAGCGTTCTTGGCGACGTCGAATATGTGGTCATTCCAACGAAGTTTGTCATTAAATACGCTTAAATGACAGAATACAGCATTGTGTATTGGTTTTTCTCATTTAAGTATGCTGTCAATGCTTAATGACCTTAACATACATTGCCATTCGAAGCTAAGGGTACTGCCATCAGCGAACGAATGAATTGGATTAGAAGTAACAGACTTCTTCAGGACATCATCGATAAAAATGAGAAAGGGAGTCGGTGACAAATCGGAGGCTTGGGGGACACCGGCATTTATTTGGTGAGTTACAGACTTAAAACATTCCAAAACAACTTGTATTTAACGGTCCGAAAGGTAATTTCTAATCCATTAAAGAAAAGTATAATCGACTCCAAAGGCATAACTCTGTCAAATGCCTTTGAAATACGAAGAGCAATGACATTACTTTTACCCCCACTTCGAATAGATTGGTTCTACTTTTCGATTAGATATGTCATCAAATCACCAGTGGATCTGTTGTTGCGAAAACCGTACAGCTGGTCATTAATAAATATTCGGAATTGAAGATATTTCGTAAGCTGAAGATTTATCACCGTTTCCATGACCTTGGAAAAAAGGGGCGTAAGTTCAATTATTCGGTAGGAGGATGAGGAGGATTCGCCTTGTTTTGAAAGAGCCCCGAAAAATAGGACAGATAGAAAAGCTTACGCAGTGATTTTGGTAGCGTTGAAGAATACCTCTTCAGAACGATAGGCGAAATACCATCTGGACCAGCGTATTTGTGTATGTTTAGATCATAAAGTACTCCTGCCACTGTACGAGTGCGGAAATGAATTTATCCCATTAAGTGTTCTATGCGCTCAAGTGCGGGGGGAGACAAAGGTCAATCTGGGAGCGTTGAGCTAGCTGAAAAATGGCAGCAAGCAGATTGGCTTTATCCGAAGAGCTGACAGCTGGGATATTTTTGCAAATGAGTGTCGGGATAGATGACGAGACCGAATTGTTAATATTCTTGACAAATGACCAAAAGGTTTCACTACCGCTGAGACTTTGTAGAATTGTTTGCCTCAACCCAGAAAATGAAGCCGTACACTATCAGATCAGTGTTGTGGAGTGCTTAATGCAAGCTTATCCCTTAGTGCAGGTTTTAGTATGTATATACAAATATTAAACCAATAAAACAGGCAACTATGTAGGTTACTATTTTTAAGGAAACAGGGGTTCTTATACCAAATATAACTAAGCCTTGCAGATTCGGTGGTGTTTTCTATGTCCCAACAAAATACGGGAACAGCGTTGAGCACTTATTAGCTTTTGGAAAATATATCATTATTCTCCAAATATGTGTAAATTCAAATCATAAGTAACAATTATTTTAAAAAAATATTGCATTACATTATTTAAAACTATCGAAGATTTACATATAATTCAGCTTCTGAACAGAGCAGAAAGCTCTAAAATCTTTGTTTTACTGTAATGTAGATTAACTGCCCTATTCTCCATGTATTTGTTCTCTATTATATACACAGACCTTTATTAAGGATTTATTGAATGTTTAAAATTCGAGTACTTACTTACTTAACGGGCTCTCGATCCGTGAAGAGTCCCTGTCTGAGATACGGTAGCCTTCCACCCTCTGCGATCCCGAGCACGCTGCTTCCAGTTGTCCAGACCAAGCGCTCTTGCATCCGCGATGGCATGGTCTTTAAAACGGAGGTTCGGTCTTCCTTGTCGTCTCGAACGAAAAGGATTTTTCTTTCAAAGGATCCCAGTATAAACTCTCCTTTCCTGCTTATCGTCCTGCACTAGGCACTATATAGCAAAACTGGCAGGATAAGGGTTCTGTAGAGCATGCACTTTGTCCTTCGAGTTAGGAGTTTTGAACCCATTAGTTTTGCCAAACCGAAGTAGCAGCGGTTTCCTAGGGTAATTCTTCGACGGATCTCCACTAAGATGTCATTTGTGGAGTTGATGTTTACCCCGAGGTAGATGAACTCCTTAACTACCTCGAAGTTGCTGCTATCAACAGTGACAATTAAACAATTAAAAGTCGTATATAGAAAAACTTAATTAAATCAAACCGACCATCATATTTAATGTTTTCGAAAAATTCATATACTATACCACTAGTGATTAAATTTCCAATCACCACTGTACACGGAAAAGTTGTAATTACTGCTTCAAATCAAATAATAGGTAGGCTAAAGAAAACCACCCACTCAATATTCGCTTCCATCATATTTCTCAATGCAAAACAATAGCAAGTGTAGAAATGAGTTTACATCATAAACAAAAAAAACGGAGAAGAAACAGGATTAAAAAAAAAAAACAAAATACAAACTACAAGGCAACAAGGAATAAAATCTCAGAAATCCTATAACAATAAGCAAACAGAATTTCACCAAGCTCCTCTATGTAGGTACAGAGCTCGCCCCAAACCCGCCAGTGAGTGGGTGCGCTCTTTTCTGTCATCTAGCGATTGCCATAGCCCAGAATAACAACAACAACGCCAGGCATTATGAAGGATCATGAAGGCAAAAATTAATCAAAACATTGCATAAAGGAAAATAATCATAATCATAATAATAAAGTAAGGACGAGCATGCTTTTTTTGTTTGTTTCCCGAGGAAAATGAAATCACAAAACAGAACGGCTACAACGGGAAAAGAGGTGAAATCTGGAATCCTTGCTATATAAGTATAAGAAAAGCAGACCTGTCCGGGAGTAGGTGGTGGTGGGTTGGTAGGTAGGTATCTAGAAAGAAGAAAAAAGAAAAATAATTTTAAACATCATAATAACATCATATAAAACGGTGTACAACAATAATAGAATATGCTGCAAGGAGTCCTTTCCCCACACCTAGCATCCGCATCATCCACTACAACAAAGGACACACAAATGAATGACATGAATAGCATCAGGCTCATAGTACGTATAGTCGTCATCATCATAATCATCGTCAACATCAACTAGGAGGCAACGTGTAAACATAATGTGTCAGCTCCTCTAATAGCAGTCCTCCGAGCAACATGCATCTGCGACAGGTCCTTCTTTGGTTGCCGTTGTACCTGCAGTTTGTCATCATCACCACCACCACCACCACCAATGCCTGCCTGCACCATCATGTCCTCACCCCCAGCTGCACATGGGGCAAAATTTAATGAAAAAATTATGTGATGCGACACTCAAGTGTGGGTGGAAGAGGGCCGGGAGCCCTGAGTAACAATGGCGTCAAGAGTTTAATTACGAAATATGTTTTAATTTTACATTGTCAGAGCTGCTGTGTTTTCTGGCACGGCACTGTGTGTTAGAGTCGACATACGACTACATGTTGTTGGCTGGCTGAAGTTAGGTGTGGTGCCACCTACTATATGTGTTCATTTGCACATGACAGGATTCTGTGAAAATGCAGGGAAAATAATTTTATTTTTTTGCAGGCCTTTTTTTCCCCATTCGTGTGCTAATGTAGGTGATGATGAGATTTCAGAGGCAAAAAGGCATTTTGTTTTTTTTTTTCTATTTTTTGTTGTTTGTTCATAATTTTAAATGTGACATTGGGACCATGCAATTAGCATTATGGGAATTTTTAATTTCGGCAACCAACTGCAACAGCAGATGGTTTAGATCAGGGTCTTGCATTAGGACTAATTAAGTAAGTGCTTGAATTTTGGGGAAACATGTACACATGCAAAAAAAAACATTTGAAAAAAAAAAAATAATCGTAATTTTTGGCAATCATTACAGATAAGATTTGCGGGAAACACTTAAAGCTGGCTGCATATTATCGGGAAACTTAATAAATCGGAAGAGAATGGAACGGAAAGGAATGGAAATTCTGAGTTCCGCGAAAAAAAATATTTATTTTTAGGCTGATAAAGTTTTAGTGTGTTTGGTTCTTGCAGTGGACACTTGTTGTGTGCAGTTTTAGATGTTTAGAAAGGTCTATGAATTTCATCATGTTTTCCCAAACATTTAAAAAGTCGAACAACCAATAAACAACAAACAAAACTGCGTGCCTATGTAACGTTTATACATTATATTTTTGTTGATATATTAGTTTAGTTCTTCTTAAGAATTCCAGTTCAAATTCACCAGTTTTTTCAGTCAGCATAACTTAAGAGTTCTTACACTCCGATGTAACATTAGCGAGTGACATTTTAAGTTGTTTTATTTCAGCGTTTATTTAACTTATATCAGAATTCATATCAGAGTTACAAGATTCTAATTGAACAACACGATTGTTTATATCACTTATACTGATTTTAATGTCTTTGATTTCACGGCCTAGCTCCTCAGTGATTCTCCTTTCGGACTCATCTAATTTTAGAGATAGTAATTTAACGATGGTGAAGTGTTTATCATCGGGCCCCATGGATTCTGAAGTGGGTGTTCGTATGGGAGTTAATGTGCTACGTGGTGAGTCAAGGACAGGGATAGAGCTTTTAGGTCGGGAAAGAGGCGCGGCGTCTTAGTACTAGTGTTTATATGTGTATAACATAATAAAGCGATCGTGAAAGTGCGGTAAATGGGAGAGTTAATTTAAGTTTAACAGGTTGTGTGGGTGGAGAGAGCCGGTAAAGAAAATCACTCAATATATTTACTTGAACAAAGTCAAACTTTATCAAAGAAAATTTGAATATCACTTTGATTTATTTTCTATTAAGTAAAAATATCGCAACTTTAGATCAGACAGAACAACAAACTAGTAACCACAGATGAGTAATTATACAGATAGTCGATAGACGATAGGCGGAAAGCCAAAAATCCTCTCAGTCGACTATCTGTATAATTGCTCATCTGTGCTAGTAACCGACAAGTAAATGACTATACGCACTATTATATTTTTTAAGGATGATTGCGTATTCGATCAGGAAAAATAAAATTAAAAGTCACCAGAATCAAGCACGTCTACTCAGCAGCTCATTACTTGAGGGAATTAATCTTAAGGCGATTAAGCAAACAATGTATATTTAATTGGTTGATATCAAAATGAAGGTAATTATGTATGGAATTATTTTGCCAATAGAAAGACTACAACTTTTCCACAAAACTCTTCTATTATTTCACTGATTAAAATCGATTTTAATAAACAGCTGATTTTCGTTTATATAATTTCATTACCTTTCTTTTCTCATCTGTCAATTTTGATTTCAATGATCAACTCTAACCTCAAAACCTATAATTGTTTGTTGCCATTATTTGAATGATAGCTATAAAACTAGCCCCTTATAGTAAAAGAGCTAGTGAACGATTCGAGTAACGTATTTTTACAATGATACAATTTGACCAGTAATTTTTTTCCTACAATTCAACCTTCAGGTCTGGCACGCATTTGGTGATTGCGTCACTATGCACCGGATTGAAATTACAAGAATGTGCGAAAAAAAACTTGCTTCTACAAGGCTATAATTTTAGTATGTCTTAGTTTACGTATGTAAGTGCTTAAAAATAATCGTCTGGCAGGGTTCTGGTGCTTGCAGGTTTGAAGCCAGTACTACCTTTGGTTGCTTGAATCCTCTTAAAGTCATTGAATCTGGGAGTCAGTGAACAGAGTTAGGATGCGTTATATGAGATGCGATTGATGCTTTTACTTAAAAAAAAGCCTTTAAAACTATACATCGATTCTCATATAACTGTTTTCTATGGAGCAGTGCTTTGGACAATGAGCCATGATGACAATTAAGTCATGTTGTTTCTAATGTTCCAAAATCGAGTAGCCCGGTTAAAGTCGGCAGGTAGCAGTGGTCTGAGACTACCACTCGTATGGCCAAGTGTGCTCGTAGCTATCTTCGATTAAATCTTGCATCTGGAAGGACTCCAATATTATTCTTAGTTTAAGTAAAGGTAGTATGTAATATAGCTCCACAAAGCGTATACGTTCACTTAGAGGACATTTTAAAGTTCGGTAATTAAAATGGGGAAAACTGAGTGTACCAGTACACGCAACGGTTTGTTCGCATTACTAAAGAAATGCTAAAATCATTGACGATTGCATTTAAGACACAGAAGACACATTTACACCTTTATCATCTGCTGAGAACCAGGACGCAGAAAATTATTTGTTTTTGTATGTACAAGATGACAATATTGTTCGGCAAAGCTTTACCGAAGACATAAACGATTTGCGATTATATGCCGGACATTTCGGGGTCAAAGGACGGCAATTTGTCATAAAACGCATAATGGCCTATAGAGGCTATCGAAAGCTATGCCTATGGGTAAGGTTACTAATTGGGTTGGATTCGCAGGGCTGCAATAGGATTGCGGAGTATACTTATTTACTATGGGAAAATGAATTGATTCGTGGGTGCAGTGACTTAGTGGTTAAGTGCGTTGGACCACTAAGCGAGGGGTCGCTGGTTTAAATACCGGCCCGCACCAAAGTTAAAAAACATCCAAGAGGAAGAAATGTCATGAGTCACATGTATGTCCCTTCATTTATGTCAAAAAATTAAGGGACATACACACACAATGGTTTTAGAAGCTAGACCTTCCCAGCGGGAAAAAGATCCGTCCGATATGCATTCTGAAGCAATCCTGGTCCTGTAAATTACTCTTGTAAAGACATCGCAAGTAAATAAATCTATATATTTATATATCTACATACCTTTAACCGATTAAAGTTCGTACATACATATACATATGTATTTTTTCATGGAGCAGTTTTTTGTGCTATCTTTATTTGTTTTTACTTACCACTAGATGCAGTGGTAAGTGGTACTGCAGTAAGTGGTACTGCAGTAGTTCAGAAATAAATATGAATCGTTAAATTCACTTTTCGGGAATTTAATTTTCAAAATCATCTATGTAGGCCTGTTTTTTTTTTTTGGCGATAAGTCCCATACAATTCCATATCATTCTAGGTGCAACTACAAGACATGATGTCAACATAAATTCAACCGGGCGACGCCGGTATAACCAAAAAAAATCACATCCGTAGCGTTTATCTCCTTAAATAAATAATCTTAGAGTCTAGCATGATCAGTTATACTCATAACAAAGAGGGAAGAAAAAATACAGAAAGCATTTTCTAGGCAGAGTATACCTATCTAGGTAGATATACCTAAAACCCATGGTAGGTACCTAAAAGAACATAAGGTATGTTTGACAGCTGAGAGTGACATCATTTCGAATGTTTTCGGCGGCAAATACTGGTATAAAAATTTCGCTGATCGACCTGCCATTTTTATTTTATGATTCCTATATAAATAACTCTCAACTATGTAGGTAGGAACTTCCTTCATACCATAAAAGAAATAACAACTCTCTCTCAAAAAAACATTTTATAGATTGTAGACTATCATCATAGACAAATGGAAAACTTCGATCACCCATTTTAAATCCTTATCCTGTCCTTACCCACATCCGGCAATTGCAATCTATTGCATAACCTTTTCAAGTAACTAATCAAAAAGTCATCTTAACCTAACCAAGTAACGACACCTAACTATCAACCGTAAATTTTTGAAAGGAGTTAATTGCGTTCCCATTAAAACTTGTCTCTCAGGTGATGATCTACCTACTTAATTAATGTAATTTACCTTGACTCAACAATTCCATTATGTTTCTCGTCACCGAAATGGTATCGCTAAACCGGCAAGTTCTACTATACACAGGCACCTCATTATCTCATCACCTCCCACCGAACTCCACTCGCTAATCATCATTCTGCCATTTCATCCGACAGCCGGCATCCTTAACGCAGCTCACTACTACTGTGCATTCCCTAGCGGCAGGATAGGATGCATGACGCACCATAAATCTTGGGACACGAGGTTCTGCGGCATGCTTGCTTCCATGACATGCCATCACTGTTCCCACGTGTTCTAATGAACTTCCCTGCCATTGTTAGTTCATTTATTATTTGCTGGCGAAATTTATTTACGCAAGAGAAACACGAATAACGCAACACAAAAGCAGGACGAAGAACAATTCATATTTCATAATAGGATGCATTATGATTGGCTTCGAATGCCCCGCCTCTCTTGTTGTAAAATGATAAATATAATTTTTTAACGCATGCGCCAGGATCACTCACTAACTAACAACAAAAACAAAAAACAAATTAATGCGCGCCAAGTGTGGGTGCTGTTTGGCTGTATATTAATCTCTCGCGGAAAACACAAAACAAGAACAACGGCAACGGCAGAGAAGTTTTTTTTTCATCCCCCATTTGTTTATCACATGCTGCAGCAACAGCAGTAAGAATGGATATTAAAAATAAGGACATGGGGTGCAAAAATCTAATAACATTGCATACACTCTCGTATGCAGCGCAGTGAAAATGAATTGTTTCCTTATTCGTCAATGCGCTGCTGTATGGGTTGGTTGGGTGGCTATATGTCTGTTGTCTTCTGAACGAAAAATAGGGGGGTGGTTTGCTATTGTTTGTAGTAATTTTAACGAGATAAAAACGAGGATCATAATAATTTGGTTCTCTTTTTTCTCCCTCAAGTACATGAGCATAATTCACTTTGTTGTGTACCCATCAACTCCCACTGATGGAAAGTAAGGCAACACCATAACGTTTGCACGTGTGTACGAGTACTTGGAGCTCTGTTCCTGCGGATGACAACAATGACTGATGGTTAACAGCATTGCCAGAGCGACATTTGTTGTTTGTTTTACTAGCAATTCAACACGTTTATTCAACACAAACAGGCACCAGGGCAGTCGCTGCAGCTCCAAATAGGTGCTGTGTACGAAGCGTTTCGATACAGAAAATGAAGAAGACAAATATTTCGCTTAGAATGCAATCTCCTAGCTAACATATTTTCAAATGGGAGATTTAAACATTCGGACGTTAAGAAATAAAGCAAAAGAACTGATGTTTTATTCAGCCATTCGTTAAACTATTATCTACATTTATGACCGGAATGCAGACTCTTCGAAACAAAAATGAATCTGTAAATTAAGGAACCTGTGAAGATGGCATTAGATATGTTTATAGCGCTTAACCGGACAAGAAGTGAACCCTTAATCAGTCAATAAAGGACCGCTTCTGCCACCCAAAATAGAAGAGGTTTGGTTTGCTTTAAAAAAAAAATTAAATAACATGCTATAACAACTATAATAAGAACAACGTTATAAGCTCTATGAGCTGTACAATCAAGGTAATGAAGACTAGCAAATGGAGCTTCAGTCAAAATAATCCTTTAATCCCACCACTCATTAGAAACCAAAGACGGTTTTATATGAAAAATGCTAAAGCTTCTTTAAGGGGTTACATGGGTTTATTCAAAGAAAAAAATGTTATATTTTCAACAATGTCTTAAAGATATATATTTGAAAAAGAATTTCTGAATTTTTCATAGGTAAATATTCAAAACTCCGTCATTGTGACGAAATTTCGGGTGATCCTTTTTTTAAATTGTTGTGATTGAAAACAAAAAAACCGTCGTCCACGTCCTCGTGAATTGTATCTCGAAGACCAGTGTAAAATTTCATCAAGACCGTTTGAGTGGTTTTCAAGAACTTTTTACAACCGACTTTGAAAACACTGTTTCGAGAAAAACGCGTTTAAAGTTTGGATAACCTCAAATAAGTCTCTTGATTCAATTGAGTGCGGATAATATTCTCGAGATGTTGTAAAAATTAATAAAATAATAAAAAAAACATGATTTTTTTAAGCTGTGGAATCCATGTAACACCAAAAAGCCTCGCGTTTTCCCTTTATATCGGAGATTTTGCGGGCCGCTGTAAAGCTTGTAAAGTTTGTCATTTAATCTTCTTCTTCTACGGGACCAAATAATTTAACGACGAATATTTCTCTCGAAATGTCCAAGATTATTTTCGTCCGGTTGAGAAACAGTCCATGCTTCAGATCCATAGATTATGACTGTAATTATCAAGGTCTTTTTTGCGGTTTCCTTTCTAGAGCCTTGTTGGATTTATGTTTAAATATTTTTATTTAATAATATTCAATGGCAGACTGAACTGCCTGGCAGCGAAATTTAGGGTCTCCGCTAAATCTGCACCGCTATATAGGGAGTCGTCAGAGTCTGCACAGAGTCGTCAATCTGGTTGACGGTTGCATGGTCTGGTTACCACCATGTTCCACCATGCCGTGTGCTAACTATGTACACGTTTAGATTCGAATATGGAATTAGACAACGGGCGGATGGAAGAAAAACCCCAAACGATTTGTAAACACAACGGCGGCCATCAAGAAAGTATCGGCACGACTTATTAATGTTACGCTACGTTACCGAGATTAACATTAAACTTTGTTAAGTATTTTTCACGGTTCCGGCAAATAGACTCCGCAGGATACACGGAAAGCAGAGCCCGTATGGACCTTAGGCCAAAAATCCATTCCAGACTAATGTAAAAACGACGGCTAAGTCTCCCAGAAACCCTAGATTAAATCGGGAGCTTTGATCGGGACCTGACATTCAAGAAGATATCCGCTTTTTTCTTGGACTTCAATAAATTAAAAAGTGTCTTGCCCGGCTCTTTCAAGGATTTTGGAACGATTTGAGGAGCTAGTTCATTTTGAACCTAAGCCATTGGTTGGGCTTAAGAACTATCCCTAAAGATAAAGACAAATTCCGCGTTTTCGTGAAGTCACCCACCGCTGCTTTACGGCAGCTTAAGGCAACGCGTTTGAGATCGAG
Source organism: Ferdinandea cuprea (assembly GCA_963576555.1). NCBI lineage: Eukaryota > Metazoa > Arthropoda > Insecta > Diptera > Syrphidae > Ferdinandea > Ferdinandea cuprea. Next base: position 142,363,663 of record OY754958.1, on the reverse strand, counting down.
AAAGATAAACGCCTGCAGTAAAGACTTCTTACGAATCGGAGCCCGACAATTAGGTAGGCTACTGTTGGATTTTGCAATTCAAAGTGGACTTATTTTTACAGCAGTTCTAACTTTAAAAAGTTTAATGGAAACTAACCCTGGAGTCACTCTTTTTCAAACAAATATATTTCTCTGCTGGCAACATTCTACTCCAACATTTATGAATCTGCATACGTATGTGTAATAAAATTTGTAAACAAATTATCTATTCGCGTTGTTACAGCAATAGTATGGCGTATGGTGAATAAAAAAAGTAGCAAACCCACACAGACGTACACATAACCATCATTATTTGGGGGTGGTTTCACATTTCATGTTTCACTTGCTATTGCTGTTATAAGGACGTTGGGGAGTAGGTACGTGGTTAGGGTAGGCAGCAAGCAGCATACTGGGGATGAAAACGTTTAAATTTTGATTTGCCGCTGAGTGCCAAAGAAAGAGCGCACACGGCTGGTAAGGATACTGCAGGATGCCATCAGCCGCCATAGGAAGTGAAATGAGCAACAACAACACACTTCAAGTGGGAAAATTTTCATCGAGTAATATTATTTCGTTTGTTATACGGCCACGTACAATAACTCTTCGTCGTCATCGTCGTCGTTGTTGTCGTGATTCTTTCTTTTTCAGTCAGTCGTATTAGTGTGGCGCAGTGTGAAAGGATAACGTTTTGAATGAAAACGGCCAGTTAAAAACATATCGTCCTGAGTTATCAAAGAACAGTTCTTGTTCGGTCGCGAATGCAATAACATCGCTTTTCATTAAATCGTGATTTTATTTCTGTTCCAAAAAAAAGAAGAAAATATTACAAAATTTAATTTAAAAAAAAAAATTTTCAAAATGGAAATTCTTTAAATTGTGCTTCAAGAAAATTTATTTTTTAACTAACTAACAAAAAACAATCACAAAAATAAATATTAATAATCAAAAATTAAATGGCTGGACCATTTTTATCGCCTTTACCTGGGGATTTACTAACCGAATACATGTTTGGCAGAAGGCGCCAAAGAAGGAATCGCACAACATTTACACCACAACAACTGCAAGAATTGGAGGCTCTCTTCCAAAAGACACACTATCCAGATGTATTTCTACGCGAAGAGGTTGCACTCCGAATAAGTTTGAGTGAAGCACGAGTCCAGGTATTTACAATAGGTAGTGTTCGGGGGTTTGTTGAATTATTTTTTAACTGAAGTTACAATAAATTTCTAAAGAATAACTACCGTTATTGTGTTGAAACTTAAAGTATAAATTACAAAATGTTGGTAACTATCTATGGCTGGATTTTATGCAAACATTTTAAGTTTTGACTAAGTATTGTAGGAAGTAGTGGGTTAGTCGTTAAATGCGTTGGATTACTAAGCGAGAGGTCGCAGGTTCAAATCCCGACCTGGGCCACCAGAAAGTTTTTATTCGCTGCCCCACCTCTTGCGAACGTCTGACAAACATCCAAGAGTAAGAAATCTCATGAGAAGCTTCTCAAAAATAAATTGCCGTTCGGAATCGGTATTAAACTGTAGGTCCCGCCATTCGTGTCAAAAATATAACTTCGCACACACAATGGTTGGAGAAGCTAGGCTTTAGATCGTGTAATATTTATTTGTTTTTATTTTTATTTATTTTATTGTAGGAAATTAGGTTTAAGATGTGTGTCACATTGCGCTATAAATGCGAAGAATTATATTGAACGTTCTAGCGACTGCTTAAGGCTTGTTATAAGTTTCCAAAAAAAACACAGTATTTCTTTTATTTCATCAACAAAATAAATTCCACATTTTTGAATATCGCGAGTATCTTCAAAACTATACCATAAGTCGGATAAACAACTAGTATAGAAGACACAATGGATTACTCGAAGAAGATGCTTTCAATTATTCAATTGAACTTCTCAGCGAAAAGTACAAGGTTTGCTTACCAGAACACCCAATTGACGTTCATTGCTCTAATTTTCAGTGCGAAATACTCAGGAGTATAACACTCTTAAGAAATCTTTTTAATAATATAATGAGAATAACGCAGAAAAGCGAATTTGCTTTCTATTAGTGTCAAGACTATGACATTGCTTATTCGTATGAGTCTATTGGCCTTATAGGTCTGATAAAACCTAACCAACTGATGTCAGTTTGTTGACTGTGTAAGGACCGCTAAAGCTTTTAGCACGAGGTTTTAACTACAGTTTATGTGTGTTTTTTTTTTCCTCGAACATGCATTTTATATTCAATTTTTTAAAAGGCTCCTTGGGCTTAAATCAAATTTCCGATTATATATTAGCCTTAAAAAGGAATAACTTAAATAATACGTTAATTGCAGAAACTGATTAATTCCCTCAAACCCGGTGCCTAGGGGTGGGACTGATATTCTACAATTTTTTTGGGATTTGAATTTAAATTTTCAACTTTGATATAAAAACTGAACCCTAAATAATATTACCAAATAAAGGAGTTGAAGGAGTTGTCTATGTATTGAAAAAGGACAATTTGTCAAAACGAACTTCCCTGTTAATATATATTAAACTAAACATTTGACTTTCCTGGTCTGTTGCAGTGTTGTTAAATCGTGGGTTTTTTAAAAACCCTTTCGTGGCATAAGGTTAAAACTGAGTTTTTGTGAGAATTTCAGCAAACTCATACAATATATCGAAATTACTAGTTTCCAGTGAAATATCTCTCACTAATTTATATATTATTATAGTATACACCGAGCTTTTATTTAAAGTTCTCACTAAATTTGGCAAAGGGAACATTTCAAAATGATATCATTTAAAACAAATTAGCAATTGCATGTATTTAAATTTCCCATTAAGAAATGGGTCTTTAAGTAAAAAGGAATTTAACAAATAGGAGTCTTACTAAAGGTACAGAAAAGTTCTTTCATAGTTAAAAAATTTAGAGTAGAATGGCAGCAATTTAAAAAAAAATTGTTAAAGGTTTCCGAAACTTGAAGAGTTTCTGCTTAACCCAAAGCAACCTTCCATCTTTCGTTTGAACAAATTAATGTTTACACATTTTATTATTCAAATGCAGGGATCGCAAAACAACGGGTTACGAGGAATAGCCTTTAAATTAAAGAAAAAATCTGATGAATGATCTACTTTTTGTCTCATTAATCTTATTTCAAATTCTTGGGCTGCTGTTCGCTTGCAGATATTTGTATTAATTCGACCAAAAATGTCATCTATAAACACAGTTACATTTTATTAAATCCACGTTCGCCCCTTCTCTGGATATTTGGCAAGCAACTTCTTGTAGAAAATACGCGTTTTTTTCATTCCTCCACAATGTGATTCATTTTTTGGGAAAGTAATAAATTTTTAGAAGAAAAAATAAACCTAATTTGGAATAATTAACGCGATGCATTACAGTAGTCCTGAGATATCCAGTTTCTTAAAATTATCCCTGCTCGTACGATTTGAATATTTTTTTTTTATCTGACCGAACAAGATTAACATTTTTATATTCTTTTTTTTGACAGAATTTAGAACTTATTTCTAACTTTCTTATATTAAATACAGCATAATAATAATGGTTAGCAGATAAATTTTCCTTTAACAGGATCCTTGCGAAAGTAGTGCAAAATTTGTTACACGGTTCGTAGGAAAACTGAAGGCAAAGTTTGTTAACAACACAGTCCTGGTTTAGCCTACCACTTCACAGAATATTGTTATATTCTTTCAAACCTAAATAACCTAAATATAGGTTTTAACATATAATACAAGCAACAACTGTTGATACGTTTGATCGAAGTATCAAAGTAGATACATTGTCAAAAGAAACTTCCTTTCCAAAACATATTATGTATCTTAGCTATTTACTGGGCTTGAAGTACACTCGGCTCTCTTTAATTCAAACCTGCGTTATGAAAACTCCATAACTCGAAGTTATCACGAGTTTTTCGTTTTTCGAACAAAATCTATAATTTAGTAATTCGAACAATCAAATTTGTGTTAGTTATGACGAGTCCTAAAAAGTATAAATGCTTTACGACTGATGAAAATTAGCAGTTAATAATAATTTGAACCTTCAAATTATTATTAACTGCTAATTTTCTCTCGAAAATTTCGATCCATTTGATATTTTTTTAAACTGTGGATAATTCGTAATATTTTAAAGTCCTTCCAGTCATCAGATCTGTTTTGAAACATTACCAGTAAGGACGAAAAGTGTTTGTACCTACACAACTCGACCCCAAGCAAGGAAAGATTAAGTGTTGCAAATTACCATCATATAGAGGAATATATCTTTATATTGTCGTAGACAACACCAGGCAAACAATTTGTACATTAGAATAAAAATGTAAAAAACATTCACAGAATTACTAGAGACTAGTCTGACTTATAGCCAAAGAAGCCACTCTCCCTACGAAAAAATCGTATACAACATACACGAAGTTCTTAGAAAAATGTCCGGTCGTTTACTCATTTTATAACAACCAACATAACACAACTGCCATAAGGCATTAAAAAAATTATAAATGTAAAAACCTGGCCTATGTACCCTCGATACGTGCAACGCCGTAACGCTTACCATTATTGATTCAGTAATTACAACTCTTTAAAAAAGGTTTCTCGATAAAAACAACTATAGTTTCATGGACTCTTACTTTGTTTATGTTTTCTATGCCTTCATTGGGGTGTAGAAAATATAATGTAATGCGAGTCATCTGTAAAAATTAATCCGGTGTCCAAAAAGACACAATCAAAAATTTCTCAATTTTCTAAAAACATTTAAAATTTTATTGTTTTTTTATTTTTAATTTCAATTAAGTTGTCAGTTTTGGTCTGTTTGCCAGTGCAGGATACGTTTTCTTCTACTATTTTGAGGTGTTTAACATTTTATCTCATTTTTGGCACAAACAATTTTTTGACTCGATTATTGCAACAAACTCAATGAAAGCAACGGCCCTAATTTCTATTAGTTGCTTGTATTGAGGTCCCACTGTAGTTTAATTAGTATTCCTTCAACAGCAGTAAATATATATTTTTGGCACGAAAGGAAGGAACCCACTGTTTTATACCGATCCCGAACGGTAAAGTTCAAAAGCTTCTCATAAAAATTTCTCTTGGATGTGAGACTTTCGTAAGAGGGCAGCGTATACAAAACATGTAGGTGGTACTGGAATGGATTTGCAATTGGGCTACTCGCAATACTACTGCAATCACTTTTTAAATACTTTACTTATATTTTAAACAAATTCCAATTAGTTTCTTTTGGAAAAGTATTAAAAAATGTTGGTCTCAGCGGGCATGTCTCCTGAATGTCAGATATATGGAATCAAATGAGCCAGTGTTTTAGAATATATGTATATGTATAAGATATGTATAAGAAATTATTCAAAATGTAAAAAAAAAACATTTTATTATAGCAAATGCTATTCGAGTAGTTGGTATTTACAATACAGGAAATTTTTTTAAGATATGGCATACAAAAATCTAGAATAACTTCTTCTTGTTTAATTTTGTTTTGCATTTAAGCGAATTTTATGGGTAAATAAAACATTCAAATATAGGTTTGCAGAACATATTGAAAACATATAAAATTTCGGGATTAGGAATCATGTTTATGTCCTTCAAACGAAGATGCTATGATCAGAATTGTAGGGATCATAACCCTTCCACTTGACTGCATCCCTACTGGTCAGACTTTGTGGTATGCCGATTTCACCTAAAAAAATATCTGCAGGTCTCCCAGTTCGTCACTGAAGTCAATTATGTATGTCTCCATTTTTTGCTTGTGAACGATGCAAGACATCGCCTTTTCATATGTCTTGCTCCACTTTTTTTCGAAATGGCTTCTTTGCGGTGAAGGCAAATTTTCGAGCATCTTTGAACTTCTAATTCGATCAAGCTTCATTACTCTTGCTATCATGCGAATAATACATTGTCCAACATTACAAACCATATGTTGGGTGTAATAGAGCCTTAAATTTTAGAGGGGTCATTTTTCGGTCACAGAATCCAGGTTCGACAGATTTGCCGCAAAGATTGTATTAAAAAAAGTTTTTTGCATGTTACGACATTTTAAATAACGGTACCTGCCATAGAAACGGTTTTAAAAAAAACTCTCGGCTGTAACTTTTAAACCACTTGAGATATACCTACCAATGAAAATAAAATGGAATATTAAATTAATATAGCAGAATTGCATGGTACCGTTAACTCAATTTCGACTTAAGCTGTTATGTCTTATCGCCACAGATCCATTTTGGATACGACTGCATATGTGGTTGTTCTAATTTCGCTAATATCTCAAAAACTTTTGATAAACATTTTTTTTTTTAAATTCGCTTTCGCAAATTGGCTCTAAGTTAAAGGTGCACAATACGCAAAATCGCCTCAAAATTTTGGAGACATTTTCAAAAACTAAAAAAAGATTTAAATAAATTTTGTATGTGATCAAATGTTAACAATTTGTTATCATATTATGTAGCCAGAAATTTTTGTATGACGCAAATAAAAATTCAATTCAAGATTTTTTTTAAGCGTCTAGCCCCCATCTGCCTAACGAAAAGCACCTTCTCCTGCTTCATTTCTGCCGAGCCGGTCACTTAAGAACTATTTGGTTGGCCGTAAATAAAAACGGATTGTTATCATTGTCTCAAAAATTACTAATTATTCGATATTATGCTTTCTAGATTGGTTTTTTTTTTTTTAAATATTTTATTAAACACGTTAGAACCTATATAATATGTTTTTTGTTACTTTTATCAACACTTGCTCTATTGATATTACCAAATAGTACTTAAGATAGGATAGATATTGCTAAAGTTTAGACGAGAAAAACAGTGTACAGTATTGGCCGCTACCACAACCCCGACTTAAGTTATTGTAAAAATGACGAAAAAATGTAACATTGCTCTAAACTAATAAAATTTAATATGTTCTGCAGCTTAATTTTTTTAAAATCAATCTCTGTTCCGAGAGCGAGTGTAGAAAAAACAAAGCATGCTTGGTTCCTTTCCTGTATCATTAATATTCAAATTATTCTCAGTCGAGTGTAACTGCCAATCTAGAATCTACGATTATTCATGAGGCTGAGTCGAAAAGTAAAGTACCGGAACCGGACTTGATGTTTCAAAAATAAAATACTTGCATGTGCATGACATGATAATATAAATAAATATTTTTTTTTTAAATTTTTGTATATCTACGAGAAGGTAGATTATTTCTTTATATATTTTATTTTTTAGTGTAAAAAACCTACAGTAACCAGTCCCGTTTAATTGAAAATGTATATACTATTTTCATAGGTGTTTTAATTTTTGAGATATTAGTCTACAAACACTACATTTTTAAATTTGATCTTAACAAATTTTGTGAAAATCAAATTTATCTTGAAGTGTGCTAATATTTTTTTTTATTATTTTTCAACTATTCCGGTGAAAAAAATAGTAACCTACATATTCACCATACAAACTTCTTACCTTACTCGTACATATTCCCAGGGAAATGTATTTCATCAATCCCTAGGGTGACTATTTTAAAAAAAAAATTAAATTTTATTTTAAAAAAATGGGTTTTTTCTTTCCAAATCAAGAAAATGACGCTTGAATACCCCCCTCACGGGCCGAATTCGGGAAAGTTTGAAAATTCATATCTTATTATTTCTATTATGGTGTTCGGTTCTTAAGGGTAATTTTAACTAAACTTTTCCGGGCTTTTATTACCACTCATTAAAACTGTTCAAGTTCAATTTGTATGTTTACTTTTATTTTTAAAATATATCTGACTTGTTAAAATTTTATAAAATTATCAACCTTAAAACTTAAATGACGTTTCATTTTTTGTATGTCCAAGTTTAAAATGAACAACCAAATGTATGAAAATATTCACCGCTTCTAGCGAAAAAATAAAACTGTACAGTTAATTTGTTATTAAATCATGACATTGACCTATATATATAGTACAAGAAAGCAGTCATCCATGTAATAATTTCAGAAAATAGAAACCTATAAATTGTATTTGTATTAAAAACGTCTACTAAATTTAATTATCCTCTTGGCATTTTTTTATAAACCTACTCAGTACTTACGAATTCTCTACTTTTAGGTTTGGTTTCAAAACAGAAGAGCCAAATGGCGAAAACAAGCTCGACTGCAATTGCTTCAAGATGCATGGAGAATGCGTTGCCTTAGCCTGGGATCACCACCAATTATAGTTGGAGGTACTTAAACTGTCATTTAAAAGAGTCTCTATAAAATAAACTGATAACGAAAAAAAACAAAACCATTTAAATCCCCCCAGGTGGTCGTGGCGCCAATAATAATTCTAACGAAGCAACAAGTGCCAACCAACAACAGCAAATACCAGAGAATCTCTCTAGTTCAGAAAAATCAAATCTACCCCCACAACCACCGCCAACCAATGCAACAGGACCCTCGGATGATTCGTCTGCCGCAGAAGCTCAACAGCATCATTTTACCATGATGCATCCCGCCTTTCAGAATCAAAATAGAACAATAGACCGAAATCCGGAGGCAATCGGTGGTGGTGTCATGGGGGATGTAGTTGGCTGCGAAAAGACCTACACCGAATTAAAAATGTATAAAGACCGAAACGGTCATGTATCTCTTGACGCGATGCGAAATCACAGCAGCATGAATGGCATGGGGTGCGAGCCACGCGCCGGCAGCCTGAGTAATTGCTCTGATACAGATGGCTCGGACTCGGAAGAAATCGACCTCACCTCGGGAACATGCATTGATTTTTCCAATAACAATAAAACAACGAACGGATTGCATTAGGAGGCATGTGAAGGGCGCCTCAATGGCATGGCTTTAAGCGCAACGCAGCCTGTATTGTTATAGAACATACTACAATTTTTTGCAGTGATTCCCAGAATAGCACTTGTGAATAGAAAACATAATTTTAAATGAATTATGTCAATCGCATAACTATTAATAATAATTATTTTATTGTATAGATTTATAATAAAGATAATTATTTTTCTTGAGTTTTAATTATAATACAAAAGAGGTATATGTTTTGTTTTTATAAATGTCTAGATCTAGGAAACAGAATGAAACTTTGGTAATGGAAAGGGGCTTTTCGAAAACAAAAGGCACACATTCACATCGGAAATTAACTAACTGAACCTGCCGGTGCATTTGGCAAAGTGAAGGAAGTTGGGTAGTTCAATTTGATGTTAAAACATGTTGGTGATGTTTATAAAAGGTTTCATTCATACTAAATCATCTTCTCTCCTTTTACCGCCGAGTTCTTGATTAAGATTATCGGGATTATAACCCTCGCAGGTACTGCACTTCATTCCTCCCGGCTCATATGTATGTTCGCCGGTTCCAGCTCGAATTTTTTCAACAATTCGGTACAACTATTGGGGTACCCACGCGATATCGACATATTTTGACGCACTCGACGTGCCGTGCCTGTGATAGTGTTTTACTGCAGCTACATATTTCATAATGTACGTGGCGGACACATGCCTGAAATCTAATCAAGCATTAAGTCTGTTCCTTTACTTTTTTCGTAAGAATAGTAAAGACTATCAAAATGGCAGTGGTCACGAAAAAAGCCACTTACGAAAAAGGGAATGCATATTTGTAGTTAGAAGTAGTAAAATTTCAATTTTTTTTTATACATAGCAGTTATGACTTGTGAAAAGCAGTGACGGTGCGTCGTAGAGACATTTTAGACACTGTCTACCCAAAAAATAAGAAGAAAATAAAACCAAGAGAAAAATTTATTGAAGTTCCAAAACACTTTTCTGTCCTGCCTACACTAATCTTTCCACTGTGGTCTGCCTCTCTTCACTTTACACCACAACAAAATAACTCTTATTTTCAGATTATTCAAGTTATAAACCTGTTTCAAGGAAATACATTGTACTTTAATTAACTGTAGGTAGATCCAGTCTGTCTACTTCCCCTATGCTATAAGTATAGAGCTACCCTTGCAACTTCTTACTCATGTAAACATTTTTATATGGAAGAAAAAGATCCGTCTTTTGTTTACACATTCATCACCTTTGATAATGCGTTATTGTAACTGAAGTGTTTTTTGAGTCCTCAACATATTCTTACAGAGAAAATAGTGGAATCTCAACATTCAGTTCTTGCTTTTAATATTTAAAAGAGCGGGAAATTAATGTATTGATAATAATTAACCACTCATACATATTCTGTATATCCCTTGCTTGGGTTTGTTAGTGTTGGTTAAGTTGGTTGGTTGGTTAACTAAGCAATATTCATGCTGCTAGCCAGTTCTATGTTTCATTTTAAATTGATTCGAAATTAATTTTCTCCAGATCCCCCTGTGCGGTGGGAACTCTCGTTCTTTAGACAAATTTAGTCAGGACACCCTTGATTAAAGCCAATCCAAAGCTGTTCGTGTTATTCTAGGGGTTTATAGAGCTGCCTTGATGCATTGAATCTTTATTAGTTAAACTCGTGTGAGTTTCTTCGTTCTCGCATTCTTTTGTCGGGATCGACATAATACATTGAGGATGTTAAGGCGGTTGTAAGCCATTACACAGCTTTTCAAAAATGTTTTGAGGGTCGTGTAAACCATTACGATCCAACGTACTACGAGAACGTCTCAAACCTTTCTGCAACACACTAATCGGCACGTACCAGTGTGGGTTCCGGCCCGGCAGATCAGCTGTAGACCAAAAGTGTGAAGACACTAAGGCAAATCCTGGAATAGACCAACGAGTTTCAAGTCGAGAAACACCATCTCTTAATCGATTTTAAAGCCGCATATGACAGTATTTATCGTCAGAAGCTTTTTGTGGCGATGGCCGAATTCGGGATCCCGTCAAAACTGATCCAAATGTGTCGCATGACACTAGATAACGCGCGATGCAATGTGCAGTTTGGCAGCAGCTCATCTTAACTCTTTCAAACATGCACCGGATTTCGGCAAGGAGATGCGCTGTCGTGTGATTTCTTCAATTTTGTTCTTGAGCAGATAGTGCGCAGGGCAGGTGTCAACACGGAAGGCACTATCTTCAACAGATCAGTCCAACTGCTGGGATATGCAGACTATATGGATATCATCGGTCGATCCCAGCGTGCCGTGATAGAGGCTTCCACGGCTATTGAAGAACTGGCAAAACTATTTGGCCTTGAAGTGAATGAGGACAAGACTAAATATATGCTATCAACAGACAAACAATCATCTGTCCACCGATTAGGACAAAATGTCACTGTTGATAGCAGCAACTTCGAAGTAGTTAAGGAGTTCATCTACCTAGGGGTAAACATCAACTCCACAAATTACATCTTAGTGGAGATCCGTCGAAGAATTACCCTAGGAAACCGCTGCTACTTCGGTTTGGCAAAACAAATGGATTCAAAACTCCTAACTCGAAGGACAAATTGCACGCTCTACAGAACCTTTATCCTGCCAGTTCTGCTATACGGCGCCGAGTGCTGGACGATAAGGAGGAAAGGAGAGTTAATACTGGGATCCCTTGAAAGAAAAATCCTTCGACGGTGCGACAGGTTCGAGACGACAAAGAAGACCGAACCTTCGTTTTAAAGACCATGCCATCACGGATGCCAGAGCGCTTGGTCTGGACAACTGGAAGCAGCGTGCTCGGGATCGCAGAGGGTGGAAGACTGCCGTACCTCAGGCAGAGACTCTTCACGGGTCGGGAGCCCGTTAAGTAAGTAAGTAAGTAAACCATTAGGATTTAAAATATAGCCAGAGCTTCCTCATTGCTATCAGCGATCATTTTGATGTATTTAATAACTGCACGGAATTATTGCGCGAATAGGATTAAGAAGGCACGGGCGATCAAGCAACCTAAGAGTGAGGAACACAGGCAAATCATTATGTCCACCCTAGAAATTTTGATGCCGCACGTCACTGGTAAACAGAAGCAAAAAGCACGAAGGAATTGTTAATTTAATACCAACAGTCTTCTTCTACAGATCCATCACAAGCAAGTGCTGCTAAGGATCCAATCTAAATAATGTGGAAACATTTGTATTGACTGGCAAACAAGCAGGCGGCAATTTAAAGAATAACACTGCAACGTTTATTTTATTTAGTTTATTTAAAAAATGTCTCTGCATCTGCATTCTTGTAAGAAAGTTTAAATTTCAAATCAACTACCAACGGCCAGCTTTGACAGGAGAAACATCTTGCGCTCTCTATGGCGATATCTTTTACGTATCTTACGAGTTAGGGAACGGCATTTAGTAAACATTAGTAAAGGTGCGATCAGACGGTCATCCAAACTTGTCATCCGGATGACATGCTGACGTCAGAAAACTTGTTTCAGACGGGATAACCGCTTTAGGATAAATTCTACGTCATAATGACGTCAGGGTGTCATCCGAATGACAAGTTTGGATGACCCGATTTGACGGTCTTAAGAATTCGGACAAATTATTATGAATTTAAAAGTAAAGTAAAAGTAAAAATAAAGACAATTTCATTGATATTAAAACATTTTTCTGTGACATGCTTTAAGCAAACTTAGCCCCGGCTAAGACAAAATTTTACTGCTGAAAGCAAAATCATAGGGGTGATTACGGAGTTTACCTACCTCAAGGTTAACATCAACTATGCAAACGACACAAAAAGGTTCGAAACTCCTAACTTGAAAGACGAAATGAAGGCCCTATAAAATACTGAACCTGTCAGTTTTGCTATATGTTGCTATGCTAAGTGTTGAACAAAAACCAGCAAACGAAAGCAGATATTTAAATCTTTTGAAAAAATTTTTTTTTCCGGAACATATGGCGCTGTTTGTATGGGCAAAAGCCCAAACCCATCGACTACATTCAAAAATAAATATTAACCCTAGCTTCTTTAACCACTTTGGCTGCGAAGATATATTTTTTGACACGGACCTACAGTTTAGCAGGTAATTTATTTTTGAAAGACATCATATGACAGCCCTTGCTCATCGCGGACTCCAGACCGCTTGATCCGGAAAATTAGAAGCAGCTTGCTTGGAACCGTAGCTGAAGGAAGACTTCTGTGTTTCCTTCACGTATCGGAAACTCTTCAACTATGTTAATGTTATGTACATATGTCATTCTTACAATTCCCATAGATGGCGTTAATTCATGTAAAAATTCTTCCCATATATTCTTTTATATCCATACGAACGTATAAATAGTCATCGATGTCATAACTCGTATCTTCTAGTACTTCCAAGTAACATTTCTTTGAAACCTTTTAAAATCTCAACTAAAACACCGTTTTACTTATAGTAGTGGTGTTGTTTCTTTCGAAGAAAATTCGTAACAAAACTTAAGCTAAATAACATTATTTTTAAACATAACATCTTGGCCAACATTTACAAACATCCGTGTTAACAGATTTCAGCTACGATAATATCGAAACGAACCTTGTCCCCCTCTTTAATAAATCGTCGCATTCCCTTCAATAAATAATGCATACTAGGATGTCCAAAGACCTCCGTCAGAACACCAAGCAGATCTTTAATGTTGCTCTCCTTTTTGTATGTCATAAGAGCCTTTACGAATTTGTTGTAGTTCTCAGTGTTGAGGGTACTTTTAATCTAAAAACAAAAAAAAAACCCAAAAGTGTTTGATGTGGTTCACATTTACAATAACGTTGTAGTGCATTCTTACCAATTTTAGGACGTCTACATGTTGAGAAGGCAGTTCCGGACTTGTTTCCTCCTTCACGACTGTTGTTTTGCTAAAGGAGTACTGTGACAGAAGACCCTGGCTCATACACGAACTACTCGGACTGCCAGAGAGTGAACTATTCTGAATTATCTTCATGCGTTTCTTCTTCGTCTCACCCGAAGTCAGGGTATGGTTTGGAGAAGTACGTTCGCGCTTATGGATTGCAACTAAATTTGAGTTATCGATACCCGCGTTAAAGTCGATTGTCTGAAAGAAAGAAATGAAATCGAAATCTTTTGTTTGATCTTGGGAAAGGAGAATTACCGAAACATCCGAGTCAAGTCGGCTGACAAAATCCATTGCTGAAGGCGCAGTTGAGGATAATAGTTTGCCAGCTGCGCTTGAGTATTCATCGGGAGACCAGCTCGCTATCGAATTCGTTTTCTCTATCTTTCTATAAAGGAGACCCTCGCATGAGGAAATAGAGATAAATACGTTTGGAATACATACATGGGTTGACTACTGGCAAATTTGAATTTGCTCTTCAAGTCCAAGACTTCTGCTGGATTTGAAAATTGCTTCATCTGGGTGCTGGGGTCTTCAATGCTATCGCGAACCAGCGTTTCAATAGACCGCAATGAAGGCTTGGGAAGCTGTAAAAAAACAATTTTTAAATAAATATGAATGGGTAGATTTCGCAACCAACTTACAGTCTTTTCGGCATTTCGAAAGAATCTCGACAGTTCACCTATCACTGGGCCAAAGTTCTGATGCTGTTGCGCGCCTTTCAGATGCTCTCGAATCCATGCTGAGAGCTGATTCAACTGCCCGGCTTGGCTAAACCGCGAATCACAGAGTAAAATAGCACCGTAGTCGTTTCGATGTCGGATGACACGGCCAATAGCTTGATTGACAGCCCGCGTAGCTTCCAGAGCGTACCATGACTGCCCACTGAGGAGCTAAATACAAAATATTGAGTAACTGGAAAATACTTTCTATTTTTAAATCCCACCTCGTTTTCCACGGTTCGGTTTTCATCCAAATATCGTTTCTTGAGTATCACCCGTGGGTCTTTCAGTGGAGGAAACGGCAGACCGGTGATTATCACTGCGCGACCATTCATATCGGCGAAATCAAGACCCTCCGATACTTTGCCACGACAAACGGCCATGAATATCGCCCCCTTCGTGCTGGGATCGCGAATCTTCTGGTAGAAATCGATCATTGCTGTGTTGAATGCTTCCTTGGTGCGGGGTTCGACAAAAATTGGTTTGTGCCTAGCAATCTGCGACCAAATGCCACTCGCTTGCCAGCTGTCAATGCATTTGTTCATCAGTGGATACGACGGAAAAAATACAAGTAAGCCATCCGGTATAATCGGGCAAAACGAAAGGATTGTGCGACCCAGAGAATTTAAATATTTCGGATTGTCTCTGTGGAAAGAAATGCCACAATTTAAATTAGTTTCGTCGTTGGTATGAGATGCTAACCTGTTTTGATAGTTTGATATAAGAAGTTCCTTGTCTGGCCCATGGGAAACAATCTTGACGCAGACTTGCGACTTGCTGACAATGTGTGGGTTCTCCAGACACTGCGAAATAGGTATCGACAGCTCAGCAATTAAAGGTTTCAACGGTGCCAGAGTACCGCTTGTGAGTATTACACTGCGGACGTTTTTGTTGAGAAGTTGTTCCATTCTGAAAGGGAAATAAATATCAAATTAAATGCTGGAGAGGAACATAAAACTTACCCAAAACCGGGATTAAAGCACCAATAGTTTATGATCTTAGCCACCTTGCTGGTACTGGTCGATCCTTTTGCCGTCAGCCAACCATCGCCCTTGGTCTGCTTTTGTTGTTTCACCTCCTCCATTTGTATATGTACCTTAAAGCTCTTATGCATCTTTAAAACATTCTCATCCTTGTTGAAATAGACTATGGAAATCAAGTCAGATAGCACCTGGAAGCCTGCTCCCTTGCGGAACATTGTATTGTGTGAGGCCATAGCAAGGAATTGAAGTAATTTATCTAGAAGAGCGACAACCATGTGCGCAGTTCCTCTGTTTATCTGCAAGAGAAACACTGAAACCAAAGCAAATTTTCGACATTCTCTAAACTCACGTTAGCCTTTTCGAGAAGTTCGAACATAAATGACGCTGGATACGTTTGTCCTTCGACTTTATTTTGTATCTCAATTCCATCCACAGATTTTTCCAAGTCCAGCAGCATCTCCTTCAACAGCGCTAAATCGTCCAGTGTGAAGTCCTTAGGCTCGTCTGATACGTCACCTAGGGCATCGTCACTCATTGCCTTCATGATATGCGTCACATCGTCAATACTCAACGCAATGTCAGAAGACTTGATCTGAACGGAAGCTGACTCCTCGCAGAGCTTCTCGACATTGTGCGCTTCGTCAAGAATGACAATTGTATTGCTCAGCTCCACCTTGTTTGCCTTGCGAGCCTTTGGATCGAGCAGGTAATTGTAAGGCATGAATGTGATATCGGCATCTTGTACCAGCTCTTTGCTAGCATAGTAAGGACACATTTTCAACTTTTGTCCGACAGTGACTAGGTCTTCAATGTCCATTACGGTCTGCATACGAAATTCTGGACTCTCCTTTTTTGATTCAACGCGAGAGTGGAAACTGCACGTCTTTGTTTGAATACGCAACTTACACATTTGAATCTTATTAGAGTTTCCCAACTCTCTCATGACTTCTGGATGAATGCATAACTGGTCACGAGAGCCCAGAACCACAGCTCGCATGAATGAGTAGGATGTTCGCTTAAGTTCCGACATGGCTTGGGTCAATTGGGAATGTGTTCGGGAAGCATAGATTATTTTTGGAACACCCCAAGAGCCTTGTTTGCCCATATCATTTAGTAGACTTGTAAATTCGTCGGCAGTGGTGGCATTAGGACGAGAGTTGGGTTGTTGTTGTTGCTTCAGTTGAGCCTGAGCTTGAAGCTGAAAGTTTACGAAATTGAGTTGGATTGCGTCTATTCGTTTTACAACTTACCTCTGTTTTCTTAGCAAGAACCCATGCTAAAGAGGAGCACAATAAACTTAGCGTTTTGCCTGTTCCTGTGGGCGACTCTAACACCGCATTTGTTCCAGTCTTTAGCGATTCTATAACTTTGCTCATAAAAGCGGTCTGCACATCGTAAGGTTCGAAGGGGAAACTGACTTGAATACCGTTTATCGTGAATTCTGGCATTTTGAGGTCACATAGATTTTTCGAAAAATATTAAATTGTGAAATTGTATAAACAAAAACTTGATGGAACTGTCAACAAGTGTGAGCGCCTTAAAATGACAGTTAATTTTGACAATTAGATGTGTTTGTTTTGAATTTCATTGAAGTGATGTTGATTTCTATTCGACAATTTAGAGTACCCCAACTGCTGTCAAGATGTAAATTAAGATGTGGAGCAAATTATAATTATTACGTAAAATAGCGAACTATTTAAAAACTATTTTTTTATGGCGTACATTTACACCCGGGCGCAAATGAGCTCAAAAAGGTGCTTATAAATATTTAAGGCGGATTGCATCTACGTAATTATTTTTTCATTTATATTGTCGACTGAGTAGGCAGTTCAAGGTTTATACTATTTATTTCATCGATCAGAAAAAAAAAAAGAACAACCTTACAGAAAAAATTAAAAATAATGAAACGGATTGTAACAATATTATAGCCGTCTGTCATTTGTTCTGATTTCTAATATCACTTTCCATTGGCTTTTGGAGAAAATGGTATGAAAATTTATATTTTCCACCGCCAATGGGTAGCTAGCTATAATAAGATTCATACTACTACCAAAGCGTTTGACATTTCTCGCGTCCGTGACCAACTGACGGATGGGAACAGAAATAAAATCGAATACATCAGTGAAACTATTGACGAATGGAGGCTTACCCCTGGCGGTCAAATTTCGCATCAGTAGATGGCAGTGTAAAAACAGATATTTTGCTATTTAAATAATGATATGAAGCTATAATTTATACAAAAACATCTATTTCAGGAGTGCGTGCAAAAATTATTATTAAAAAAGTGTATATTAAGTTTATATTCTTACAGAAAGTTCGAAGAGTAAAGGAAATCCATTATTACATCCCATAACATAAAAATATGAACATCATATTTAGAACAAAACATTTAAATTTGTTTTAAAATTCTCAACATCATTCCACATTATGTTGCGGCTATTTTCTGTTTATTTCTACTAGCGGAATCTATTCTATTCTATTCTAATGTGACGATATGTGGTTTTAATTGTATTAACTTCCATCTGAAACTTGTAGTTCCTATTGAGAGACTGATTTCAGTCGTTGAAATAATAAAAATTGATTTAAAGGAGAGTGTTAATTAGAATGTAGTTTTTTTTCTGTAAAAAAATGTTATAGGTGATTGGATTTATTTTGATACCAACTTAAAGTCAATATTGTTTGCTTAATCGTCTTAAAATCGGAAACCAACATTTTCAAATACGCATTTATATGATAGCTATAACTGGCCCCATACAACCGCAGATCGTGGTATGCATTCCACAATTTCACAATGATAACATTTCCAAATCACTGCAATTTCAATAGCTAAAATAATACCATTTATATACAAAGACTTTTGTTATAAGCTGTCGAACAAGAATTTCTTAAATTTCTAATAGTAACTTCTTAGTGTATTTTATAGTTTATACTTAATCTTGAAGTGCATACCTCCGACTAACCTTTATCCGAGCATTCCGTATTTCACTTTAGGGGTCAAGAATAAACTTTTGATTATAAAAAAATAATTTCATTTCTGATTCCCGATAAAAAGGCGTATATTTAGCCACCCTTTTAAGGGTGAAGCAAAAAGTATTGAAATTAAAAGACCATTATCCATTTTCTTTAGCTTTTCTGTGCTTATTGAAATATGTATTTTGATATATCTTGGGAGTTCTTGTTGTTTGTTTTTAATATAAATATCAAGAACTATCCATAAGAAATAGACGAACCATCGCTGCTCAAAATAGCCCACGCGAAGGGTAAGATGGATGAAGGAATTATATTAAATTTATAATATTCCACTACACAAATTTGTGTTTTAAATATTTTTCTTTATTTTCATAACATGACATATTTTAAATGTCATATATATACTTAGTAAAAGTATTATTATAAGTCAGTATATTTTCCAAATATTCCACATTACTATTTTAGTTTTTGAAGAGATGAATAAGCATACTGACTTTTTAACGATGTATTAATGAAATAAAATCACTTTGAACACAGCCCGTATACATATGTTACGCTTTTGTTCCTCTGAACTTGAAAATAAATCTGCCGCCATCAACGCTCTGAATACACCCATTCAAAATATACCTCCAAAAAGAGAAAAAATGGCATACAATAGAAATTTGATAACAAATCGCAAAACTTGTTTACATTTGAGTAAATTAATTGCCAACCACCGCACAAATGTTTACCGATAAAGCTTTCGAGCTAATTAAGGAATTGGAGAGATCTTCGCAAACCATTCCACCATTTGATGTAAGTAATTCTTCGAAACTTTGTCCGATTGAATTTTAATCTTTGAATATTAGGATGATGGAGTGCGTCAAGTACTCGAAGAAATCAAGGCGGTCTTCGAAGAAAATTGTACTCAAGCGTAAGATTAAAACAACAAAAACGTTTGTGATATATTTTTGTAATAAAAAAAATGTTCATTGCAGTGCAAACTATTCTACCTCTGGCGATCGTACTCTGTGGCCTCTTTTAAATTTTCGCCACGCGGCTCTACAGCGCAATAAGCGTTGCTTACTCGCATACTTATATCAACGCGCACAGCGGATCAAATCACTTAGATGGGAATTTGGTCCCATTATACCGGCCGACATTAAAGAATCCCTCTGCGAACCAGAAGTAAATTTCTTCAATTCCTATTCCAACTCGCTGGCGACGTATATGCGGTCAATTGGCGATAACGAGGGACTCGACTTGACGGCTGACTTGCGACCGCCGAAAACTCTTTACGTTGAGGTTCGCTGCATGGAAGATTATGGCAAATTCGAGTTGGAAGACGGTGAAGTGATTTTATTGCGAAAGAACAGTCAGCACTATTTGCCGCGGTCACAAGTTGAGACGCTCATAAGGCAGGGAGTTCTTCAGCATATTAGTTGAAATTGTTTTCATTTAGTTGTTTAACCTTCTGTTTTTTTGAAGGTGTTTCTTTGTAATAAAACTTATACAAAACTATTTTATTATTATGGTATCGGAACTCTACTGTGAAATGATGTCGCTTCGGTCTTTTTGTGGTAAATGGCGTACTCTGCTGTGGTGTTGCCAGATTTAATTGGGTAAGAGAAAAACCAGCTTTGATGGTTTTGGTAAATTAAATGTAATTCTGTCAAAGTTGAAAGTGGATATAATTTGCCAATTTTTAACTGCGCTTGAACAAATTCAGAGTATAATAGTTATTTCTTGATTTTTTTACATTTCTAGACATTAATAGACGAAAGTTCATATTCCCATTGGTTTTTTTTCGAAATTGATATTGATAATGAATATTTTGAGCATATCCTATGGTAAAGTACAATTTTTAAATAAACAATAGGTACCTATGGTATTTAAAACTTAACAAACACAACACTTGGTTTTACTTCTGTTAAAATAGTGAAATCTGACAAGAGCCTGTTAACTCTTTTTAAGAGAGTTTTCAGATTATTGAACATATTAATTATATAATATCTGCAATTCCGTATAATTTTTACCTCTGGCATTAAATAGTGGACCGGTAACAGGTAGTGGCAAGTCAACATTTTAATTATTCTGATAGTTGAAATTATTATCGTAAAAATACATATTTTTTGAAATCAGAAACATAAAATAAATTTACATACAAAAGAGCCGAAAGAATACGTCCATTTGTTAATTTCCTTTAGCTAATGGTTTTTAAATTATGGAGCATTTGACTTCCTGAACTCAAACGACACAATTTCAGCAAATACAAAACCAAATGTGTCAAAAGGTAGTTAAAAAAATAATAAATCGCTTCAATTTGCACATTTAAAGCATTCATCGCCATTGTTTTTTTTGGTTAATCAAATAAATGGAAAAATGTACCATTATGGCACTGTAAATATAATTTTATAACCGCGCTATACATGCAGTGTCCAAAAAACAGTGCTTGTTATTTATATAGAAAGTGCGTTGACGCATCTTCGCCAATAAGCACAACATAAGACTTGTTTTACTAAACATATGTAGTTAAGCTAAACGTAGTACGATATCAACAAATTGACTGGCAATGAGTCGTAGCAATGTGTATGCAACAATAGAGTATCGCGGCTCAACAAATCAGCTCGCATTCTCCTTAAATCATCGCATCTTCGATAATAATGAAAATTTTGATTTATTTTGCTTTGCAAATTTTCCAATTTTGATTTAAATGATTAGATGAATATGTGCTCATACAATGAAACCAGAATATTTTACAATGTTTCAGAAACCAAACTTCATTCGATGACAGCAATTACCATTACGTTTTGCATACATAATATAGGAAATTTAATTTATTGTGCTTACGTCTTTGTACCATTGGCCATGTGCAAGGTTCCCAAATAGAGCAGTTCGATTTTTCAAAAAAGTCGATATATTACATTATCTTCCAGAATTTAGGTATTTAAAAGAAAAATCCTAATTAAATTGAAATAACCCCCTAACAATGACCCCACCTTGGAGTCGTTTTTTCACCTAAAAAACTACCATTAAACTGGCAACACTCGCAGCATTTCCACTTCACAACGATGTTTTTCATGTAGGTATTTTGTTTTCCCACTCACATGTCAACCGCAATCCATTTAACCAGCTCACCGACAGTACCTCGCTGACGACCTATGATGGTTCTTTCACATTCACACTGAAAAATTGTATGTTCCTTCTTTCTTTCCCCCAATTCCTATCTTCTTTTTCTATTTCAGCTTCACAGCGATGGCAAAAGCGAGCCTACTTTCTCACTTCAACCAATTACGTGCAGGGTTCGATCTGACAGTTCGTCTCTGGCTTTTGGATAGGAAGGTTGTAAAATAGTGAAAATTCAAGTGTTCTCGGTGAAAAACAGTGTCGTTATTTACAAAAAAAAAAAAATAGTTGTGTGTGTTGCCTCCTCAACAAACAGTCAGCACATTGGCTGATTGGTTTTGTCAATTGAATTGTGGAGCCAAATTCAAATTTTTGCCGGCAGGCACATGCAGTTTACGCCAATTCGGCTCGTTGGCACATTTAAATCGAAGTAGAACGTTAACTTTTGGGGTAAAAAAAATCATCCACTCGCAATTGCATTGTTGTACTGCCATCAGAATCTAAAAAAGTTTTTTTTTTTTCCTTCTCGTACTCAATTTTGACAGGAGGCGAGAGAGAGAGTGGAGCAGAGTACACTACACACACCAGCATTTTGTCATTTAGCCGTGATCGGAATCGTTTTGATACGGACATTGGGTAAGTGTCAATTTTGTGGTTGGATGAATGTTGCCATCTCGGTGCAGATAGATGCAGCAGAGCTGGTACCCAAGATATCTGTTGAATTTAAATTCAGGTTTTTTTTTTGGTTTAGTTTTATTTAAATTGTAAATATTTATCTATTTATTTTTGTTGATCTCTTGTTTTGGTATTTAATTTTCTAATATATTCATTTACTTGAAGATAAAGAAGAAGAATATAGTTGGTAAAGCGTTTGGAAAAGTCGCAAAATATTTGGAATGAAACTTTAGACATGAACGCGACGCATATAGGTAATTTGTTTACCTTAAGAATACAGTATGGGATACAAGTAAGAAAGTAGACAATCTACTATATTTTCATAATGAACAGCTGCGTATATTGAACTGTTTTCTTCGAAATGAAAGGAAAGCGAACGAAATTTTAAAAGACAACCTGCGCTATTATTTTTCACGAGTTCCATAGAATATTATTAAGATACCGCAACTTGTTTACCGGCATTTGCCAGTCAGTCACGTTCTGAAACCAAATACTTTCGATATTCATTTATTTTAGATACTTGCAACATTCTGATTGTTGGACGGTGACGCTTTCTTCCGTTGTACCGAGGTATTGATTCTATACAACAACACAAAAAAATAATTTTTCTCAAGAATTCAGAATTGTTATTCCACAGAAATGCTTCACAAATATGAAACCGTATTCTAATGGTAGACTCAACAACTTAACGACATTACTAATGCGGGTAAGAAGACTGAGCACGATTCCCCAAAGGTTCTGTCTGTATCAACATAAACTTAGAGAGGTAAACTCGGAAAGGGGTTCAGCATCACGCATAAGACTGGAATGATTCTTTTGTATGCTAATGGTCATAAGTTGAAGTTCCACACCTAGGGATGCAAAGAAACCTCGAGAGCTTATTATGCCAATCCTTTCAGCTTCTCGTGTACACAAAAAGATTGGAACTTTACAACAATCCAAGGAGAATATTTCGACACTATCTGAAGAGCAGATGGAAGTCATATTAGAAAATATTCAGTAGGTTTTTGAAAAAAAAAAAACCTCACGGCTTTGCTTTGCCACCGTCTTTCGGTGAAGCCTACCAGCTTCAACGATAATATGGCCAATGTTCCAATCAGTAATTCAATTTTGCTTAGCCATGTCCGTAGCCAATGGAACTTATAATGAGTTTGATGCCCTGTCAGAATTGAAGCTGGTAAGACAGTACAAAGAATTTCACAAGTTTAAGACATCTGACAGTATTTCCATCCGCTCCCATGCAAATTCTCAAATTGTATCCATCGGCGATTAGTTGGACTTTCTCTCACCTCCCCTTTCCGAAATTTGGAGAGAACTTAAGGTCTTTCCATTACACCCTCATGTGTATTAAAATTAAACGTTTCTGATTAAGCCTTGGCTGTCTTTGTCAGGGCAGCCACTTAACCTAAAATAACAAGATCAAGGTATTAAACCGTCTCTGCGGCCCTTTACTTTGATAGACACAATTAAGATAGTAACGAGAATAACTATAGTTTTATAGTTCAACAATTTTCAATACAAAAACATTTAAATGTAGAAGATCTGACTTCCTTTTTTTTTCTAATTCCATCCTATATTGTTTGGTGTTAGGAATGGGTTAACTTAAAATTGGGAATAAACATAAAAAAGAGAAAAAAAAAGAGAATGGAAACTGGTTTTTAATAAACCTATTCGAAAATGTTAACTGTCGGTCGGACCAACACAGCGATAGAACAGAACGGCCGATACTGACAGTATCGTAATTTAGTCTGATATCAAGCGAAGATCAGTGTCATAGCTATGATTCCTAAAATGACCTGCATTGGCAGCACTGGTGCAATTGAAAAAAGTTTCCATAGTGAACAATTGCGCCAACGCACCACTAAGGATTCACATAGCCAACTAATTGATATAATCTAGTGACAGTGAGAGCGAAATAAATCTAAGGTACCTACGTGGTTTGTTTTTTTCGATTGTGCGTCGTCACATTTAAGTAAAAACTGACTTACATGATCTGAGAAAAATTGATATAAAAACGGATAATCAGCAGCCTGGTTCGATGTAGAGGAAGCCTCTCATAATGTTTAGGCTAAAGAGCTTCCGATTGGCCCTGTTCAAGTAAAAGTGTCAGTTATATTTAAAAATGACAAACTAAATGTTCTCTCACGGCACAAAGGATATTTTAAGTCCAAGCGAAATTCTTCTGCACTAAGTGAGTCAAAAGTTTTTTAAAAAAAGCTCATTTTTAACAGAAAATCCGCGTTATTATTTGTTAATAGCGTTTTCCAACATGTTAAGAATTGATGCGTCTCCAAATGAGGCCATCATCTGATAGAAAGTGCTGTTCATAATAAAGAAATGCCAGTGTTGTTGTCACGGGTTCCAAAGAAACAAAGAAAGTTGCAAAAACTAACTCTGCCTAGTGATAAACTAGGGTCTATTTAATTAATTTGCTAGGTTTCAATGGGCCACTAGCTTACGATATGATTTTTTTCAGTTGATTCGGTTCAGCAGTTCACTTAAACAATCTCAAGCGTATGCTGCTAACTAAACTGAGTTGAACTGAATGTTCGTCATACATAGTGCAATTAAGTAGGTTAGGTTATGTTGAAGCGGCAGCCGGCATAAGGCCAACACAAATAGACCGAAATTGGATCCATTGTGATCACACGGATGTTGGAGGATTCCTTCCTATTAGTTGAACCAGATTTAGCTATTTATATGATGAGAGAAAGATCCCAAATGGATATTTCGTTTATAAGAGAGAGCAGAGAAAGTGAGGGATTCTTTGGGTATGCAGCTTTTTCGCTCGACATGTAACATTTGTCCATTTAATTTTATCATCAGTTTTCATGAGCAGTGTGGTTTCAAGTTCGGCATAGCCCAGCACCCAACAGAGACAAATATTGAACTGTTTGCACATATCCACAAAGAATATGGATATTTCCGGCTGATTTCATGTTACTCTAATTTTTTTTTCACCACCCCGCCCCTACAGCAGGTTTCGATACCCCGCTACTCTAGGAAGAATGGTGTCTTGGGAGTTTCTGTCGACCTGACGTCGGGGTATGGCGAACTCAGTGTTTCTTGGAATGCTCGTGAAAGTGTGTACGATATCGGAGTGGTAACAATCGGTCCGGGTCCACTAGAAGGTTTTATTAAGGCGAATAGCCGTACGCGCAACCAATTACTAGTTTAAAATATTAATGGTTTTCAAGTGGAACAGAATTTCCAGTTCTGCAGAGGGAGTACTTCGCAGAACACCAATCATGTATGGACAAGCTGATCTTTGAATAGCTTATCGCTATATGACTGTTATTGGTACTTAAGGTATTTTGGGACAAGCCAAAGAACTAAATCGAGTGATTTTTGCTTTGAACAAATGAGACACAAGTTTTTTTTTATGTTCAGCGCATCGAGCATCGTTGAGTTAAATGTTGCATTAAATATGAGTTTTTCAACTTCTCAATTAGTTTGTTTGTCTGGTTAAATAGTTTAATTCAGAACAAGCAAGGCGAAGAGTAGAGAGTTGTCCGTTGATTCCTTGATAGCACAAGAAATGTGTTCAGGTCAGGAGGTAGGTTTGAAGCAAAATAAATGCCTCTTTGAAATGTGCTACATTAGCTTTATCTCCTAGATAAGCCGCGATTAGAAGTAGCGTAATCAACAGGGTCTCGGACAATAGAAATTTCATAGCATACTCGATCTCATTTTCTCTATAATAGTCAAACAAACTTTCGTATGACAATACGATCATGTTCTTTATCATATGTCATTCGCTTCTAAATGAACTGCTCAGAAAGCAAATGCCGATGTCATCTTGTTTATCATATAGCTGAAGTCGTCAAGATATATTTTCATAGAACTATAGTTGTTTTTGTTAAGATTTTTTTATATGGCCCAACAACATGTTATTGTTCCTATGAAATGTAACAGTTTAATTTGTTTAACTTTGTTATATTCGTGTTATGCGGATAAGGAAGTTAGGACATCAAAAGAGAGGAAGAGTACCCAAATTATGAAATTTCAACCGAAGCAAAGTATGTGAGAGTATTTCAATTTGTTTTCAAGCTAATTAAAGCCGGTAGCATGGAATGTAATATTGTTTAATTTTCCAACCAAAAACCCGTTTTCTGTAATATGCATACATCAGTGTGATCATGAATTTGTATATATTACAAAAAAAAAAACATGATCTTATTCTGGTTTGTGTTCTTTCAGCACGCATGATCGAGGTCTAACCCATTACGGACTCGAAACTCTGTTCGAACGTTTTTTTGCAATTTCAAACAGAAAGCCAACAAAATACAACTTTTTTATGTCTCTGATTTTTAGTCCGCAAAAACAGTTTTGACTGCTCTGACGATCAGAAACTAGTTTGATGATTGTTTGAAAGCGTGTTGGAACAGTCGCCAATATTTTGAGTTTACTTTTTTGTCGTGTTAGAACGCAACTCTGCACTGCTCATGCTCGTAACATATTGCTCATAGTGTGGCCTTGGGTTGGATTGAAAAAAAGCTTCTAATTTTTTATTTTTATTATCAGAAATGATCTGTACGGATCTTGAATTTGTATGCACTACAACAAAAATAAATGATCTAACTATTTATCAAGATCACGATAGGGAAACTGGTTTTACTATTTACCACCAGGTGCCCCAAGTGTTAATAACAAATCAATTTTCATCTACGGTCCATGTTGCAATATTTAAACTGTAAAATAGTTGATAATCCCAAAAGAGGTACAGCTTCTATTTGTTATGGATAAATATAGCCTTTTATTATATTGAAGTAATAGAAGAGGATTCGCAGTCAAATTGAATACTTATTATGGGCTTTTCATAATTGGTCGTTATCAAGATCACGATAGACATAAGTTATACTATTTACCACTAGCTGGCACTAGGTGATTTCTGACATTTGCACTCGACACTTGTTTCGCTTTATTGCTTTACTGAGCGTACGTGCATAGGCAAACATGTACACAGTTTTATGACATGTAAACATCGCATTGTTCTACTGTACGTGCAGCTTTAGGAAGCCATTTGTCATCCACGATCCGTGTTGCCGTACATAAACTAAAATCCCAAAGTCTTCGCATATTTTATATTGGAACACATAAACATTCAGCACTTTTTTGTGCTATTTCACATTATAGACATCCTGTCAGATCCTGTCAGTCAATGTAAAAACAGATAATGCATTTTTAAGAATTTGTATAACCCTATTTCAAGGGTGTATTAATTTTGACAAATAGTTTCAAATACCCCTTCATATTCGTCGTAGTGGGCTAAAAGTATAACTATTATTTTATGATGAGCAAAAAAGCTACGACGATTTAGCAATATGATCTTTGTTATTTTTTGTAGGTGATCACTGGTAGTATTCATTGTTTATTTAACTCCTTTAGAGTGCCGAAGGCTGCTCATCCTTGTCCGATACGACGTTGGATTTTAAGGATTTGACTGTCTCATTTATATGCATTGAATGATTTCGTTGTCTGTAAAATATTAGCTTAAATATACAGCCTAGATACATACATGCAGGAATGTTTGTGACTTTTCAAGTTCTAGCCTCTTTATTGTCCGCAATAATTGGACTTAATTTTCCTTGATAATGACATTTGAGTACCGCTTCGCATAATATAACCTGTTCTGCTTGCGAACATCATAATTTTAGTCTTAGTTTGGTAAGAGATTTATCAACAAAAAAATGTCATCAACAAAATGCGTAACGAAAAGTCCGACTGAGTGAATTAAGTACCACCACCAACGCCACCCAACGCCTGCACCATATACCAGATATACAAATTTGGATATTAAACTTTTGATATAAAACACTTTTTGTTATCGGACTTTAGTGACTTTGTTCATAGTTATAGCGAGTTCGGATTTAGTGATCTAAAAGATAATTTGCATTGTTTTAACACACAAAGTCGCATAAACTGATGCCGCCAGTAATTCACTGTTGCCATTTAACCGATAGATCTATGTTGTAGATTTATTAAATTAACGTCAATTCGAACTGACTTGCAATGTATATAACCAATTCCTTTATTCTACATTTTGTCAGGCGAGACAATAGAAATTGTTAGAGGTTAACCTAAATAATTTACAAACTAGTAAAATGTGGTTAAAACTACGAACACTGTTTTATTTGGTCAAAATAACGAATTTACTATTCCCAAAAACCTTAATGCTTCACCCTGACATTGAATAACAATCGAGGCTCTTATGTATCCATGAATTTCTGATTATAGTTCCTAATGCGTTTTGAGATCAACGAAGTGTCAGTGTTCCTTCAAATAATTAACGAGCAACCATTTATGTTAAACATAAACACGGAATTTGTTACTGCTGAAGAAATGTGTTATTGTTATTCCCTATGCATACACAGAACTATAAAAAATAGCAGTTTGCAGTTTGTCACTACTCAAATAAAAGACTTCATCAGAGAACACATCGAGCTGGTACTACAAAAATATAACAAATGTTTATATAGTTTGTATAGTTTGAGTCATGTGTGTGTTTAAAGAACATCCTTAGTTAGCACTCGACTAATAATAATGTTGATCGGATGATTTTAGAAACTCGTTCTTATGAACGACGCATAGTAAGAACTTTACAAGAAAGTTTTCCGCATCATAACGACTATTCCAATATGTTATGACAGTTATCAGTTTGTCTTCATAAAAATGACACCATTATCGTAGTAAATAGTTCTCGGCATTCTTTTATTTCAAATTCCAGCGATCGAAATTAAAAGACCGATCTGACGTACCTAGGCTTTATTCTTAACTGAGAATGAAAAAACGGTTTAAAGACTTGTACGTTTTAAAAAAGGCTTTAAAACTTACAATTTAAATGCGATTTTTTCTTTATATTTTGTTTATTTTGAAATCAAAGAGCAAAACACTACGTGTTCTAATTGCAAGCTCTCAGTATCGCTTTACGCAACAGTTGTTTGTTGCGAGACTAATGTCGTTTTCGATTGGTAATCCGGAAGATCTCTCGGATCCGGATTGAAATAATTTTAAGTTAAAGAATATATAGACTTTTTACATTCTGCTCGCTACAAGCAAAAATCAATTTCGTTTCAAAATTCTTTGAATGTTCTTATGCACCTAGTAATTAGCTCTTGATTACCATAAAAAAAGAAATATCAATTCTAAAGAATTAATAACGATTAACCTGGGGACTTTGTTTTTAAAATTTAAATATGGTATCTTGAGTGTGGCAGTCAAAAGTGCTTCAAGAAAAAGAGAAAACAAAGAATTTTGAATCATTTTCTTTCAGACTCTCGAACTTACTTAACATCACTCACTGACTAAAAGAATTAAGTAACACCTTAAAAGTTAGTTTTATCCTTTCTCATAGATTGGTCAAGGACCGAGACGGGAACAGGTGCATGAGCTTTTTAAGAAGCTCGGAGTATCCTACCGTCTGACTATCTCAGGATGTGATTACTCGTCTTTTCCAAGCTCAAATCAGGTTTACGTTTAAAAAAGCATCTCAAACCATCCTAACTGGATAATAACCAGGAATGGTTATGCTACGTCTCCACCGAACACTAAATCGAGATTAAGATTAATCTGCCCTTAATCTATCTTAAATCTTAAGATTTACCATACAAATTTTAATCTGCTAAACACAAGGTTAAAAAATAATCTTGAAAGAAACTGGGTTTGCATGTAAGAATCAGTTTGTGAAAACACTAAATACCAATTAACCATACCTGAATATGTCAAAAGTGACGTTGGTTGCTGAGTTGAGAGCGAGGAAGCAATTTGACAACCAGATGTTGGACATTTTGTGCGCAAATTTGAGAGCCAGAGAGCGGGTTTGGAGAAAACCCCTATGTTAATCTCCTTTTTTTTTTTCGTGGTGGAGACATAGCATTACGCTTTGACACACAAAACGGTGACTATCAAACGACTGATCACAAACACGTTGATCGATTAGAATGCGAACAAAAATCCCAAATAGGTCAGATTGGCGTTGAATTACACGACGTTGACAACACAGGTGAGTAATTATACACATAGTCGACTTCTATATCCTCTGTCCTGTTAAACCTGCGAAAAATTTCTAATAATGGCGGCAAAAACCTCTCTCAATTTTCCTATCTGTGAATACGTGTGAACCACAAAGGGTTGCGTTGATTGTCAAAAATATGGTGTTTGAAGCCCAGTTTGACATTAATGATACATACATGACATTTTTTTCAAAATGGATTCCTTGGCGCAGTACTGCAGTTGTGAGCGTGGGCTGGCTCAATATGATTTGCATGCAAAAATCCAGATACAGTTCTACGCCTTTTTGAAGCAAATAAAAAAGGAAGGACGAGAGAGCCTATAATCCTCCCAGTTGACTATCTGTATAATTTCTCATCTGTGATATTTACTAATCCGTGGTTGACAGGTTGTGCCAATGTCAATTTTTTGATACTATGTCAGATCGCCCAAAAAATAAAAATGTCAAATCACTCAAAGATTCTTTGGACATAAACAATAGCTTTGTTCAGTGAGGCTGTCCAGCTCAATACAATACATGTAAATTACAGGTTTTCGTGTTCAATGAACAAAACTAATGTTTACATGCCAATAACCTCCAACACCCCCCCCCCTTTTTTGACATAATGAATGCAAAGCCCAGGTAGTTTTCGTCGAAACCTTTAGATATCAGTGTGGTGTGAATAGGGTATAAGCATAATCGAATCGTTCTGTTAATAACATATCCCATCATGTTTTATAAAGGTAACGGAAAACTTTACCTTGCTTTTTGTATAGAACTTTAGTAGGATGTTGATGCAAATACTACTCCCATTGTTTGCGAGATCGCCAAAAAAAAACGTGGCATATCGATTCAAACACATTAAGTAGCTTTTAAGCCTCTGTGAAAATGCTAATAGTTTTCAAACGTAACGTTATCTGTGGTAAAATGTTAATCACAGTAAACTACATACTTAGTAACAAATAGAGGAAACATTCGGTCTGTTGGCTGATAAAACTTTGACTGTTTGTTATCTGAATGCATTTAAAAAAAAAACTTTCTCCACTTTTTCCCCTCGGGTATGTGAGCTTATTTATTTTCTTAATAAGAGGTGGAGTTTTAAATGAATTTGAGTAAAATCCACATTGAATGCAAGAATAATTTTTTTCTCGCGGTGCACGATCCATTTTAAATAAAAAAATGCAATAAGAGTATAATGTACGATGCAAAACTAACAAGCACAGTAGGACACAAACACGAACACAAGGAGGCTTCTTATTATAATGTAAGAGAAAGCCCGGAATCTACAAGGGAGGTGGATACAATTTCCAGGAATGTTATATGTAATACAAGCGGACTCATAGCTATCATTGGTGATCTTTTAGGATTACATTCTTGCTGTAGTTAGACCAACCAATACGCCGAGGTACCTAGGACATGTTGTTACTGAAAGTTAATGTATTATTAACATATTTTTAAGCGATATAAAATTACACACGTACTCCCTACAGATAAATTATTGCTTTATTATATTGTATACTAATTCTTTGACGTTGGGTAATAAGAGCCTACGTCACAAAATGCAGGTTTTCAGAAAACACGATTTAAAACTGAAATACGTTTAGCGAGTCCAATTTATTTACTCAAGATGTGAAATTTATGCATATTTTATGTGATGAAAAGATGAATGGTTACTTGTGCATGATGAATGGTCAGACTTTTAAAATAAGCTATCCAGATCGCCAGAATAAGAATCTGACTTAAGTCAAACAATTTTTCTGTAACCAATCCGTATGTTATAAATAAGGTGTATTTTACAGTTTGGATGTGTGTTTTGTAAGCAATTTAAATTACTCATTTTATGTTTACCTTAAATGTGCTTCGGGATTTGGTGCACAAGTTTCCAATTGGCCAACTTGCTTGCATGTTTTTTTTCGTTCCTCCGATGCTTCTAAGTTATCTTACGCCCTTTTAATTCAATTTCTATTTTCTTTATGTAAAGCCCAAGCCCATTTACTGCAAAAGTATTTAGGTTTGACACCCGAATTAATTCCAATTAAAGCGATTTCGTCAACCTTTTAAAAAACTAAACTGCATGCTAAATATTTCTATTTGCTATAAATGCACGCTTTAATGTGTACCTTAAACCTTATATGGGTCCGTATGTTTTTTTTTAATGTTAAACCGTGCTTGATAGAGCGCTTCATGTTTCTCTGTTGTATTTACAATCATAATCCATTGGTCGGTGGTTTCCTTCCCGTCTCTTACCAGTTTCTTACATATTGCCAAAGGAATATGTACTGAAAATGCATCGAACCGGTCTTAAAATACAATTTTTGACAGAAAAAATAGGTTGTACGTTGCTCTCCAAGTGAAAGTGATTGACAATTTAACAAAGAAAACGGTGTTAAGTGTACAAAGTTGTGTTCAAAAAGTGTAAAATTGTTATGAATTCAAACGAAGTGAGCGTTATACCTAATTTTCTGTGTCAAAAACAAACAAATTTGTACTTTTAACAAATTTTCTATCGTCAAAATATTATAAAATCGGTTCCAAAAAATGATACCCAACATTTGGAACATACATAGGTACCCGCCTAATAGATTATGAACTTATTACGCATCAATGACGATATGTTTATGGCAGTTCTAGTTGATTAGAGTGGACTGAATCTTTGAGAAACTAACCTATACAACCTGTTTATTGTGCCCGCATGATTCCTATGTTACTGTAAGAGTCGGATAGATTGGCTTTCCCTTACCCCACATTTCCCAATCTAGTCTGTGGCCATAAAAATACTTGTTCTTATGTCATTTCTGTTGCTCAATAAAAGCTTCGACTATTCCCCCTCAATGATTACGAACTTGTCTTTAGGGAATTTGTTATGAGGTGCTACAAGTGCACACACGACAAAGCTTAACCCCGCGTTATCAATGTTTAAAAAAATATTATTCATTCACTATATTACGCATGTGAAACAAGGGGTAAAAAAAAACATTTCATCGACTTTTCCAAACATTTGCCGCGCCTTTCGACTGCCACCATCACTCAAAAAAAAAAAAACAAACTAAAACCTCACATTTTCTAAAATCAAAAATTCTTTTTTTTTATTTTCTTTTCCATGCTTTTGCCAAACTCTATTCACAGGGAGAAGAAGGAGTCTATTTTATCATTAAACTGCCGTCGTCTTTCATGCTTGGCTTATCAATGACAACCAGAATAACCTGATCAGAGAGAGAGAGAGAGAGAGATAGAGTGTGTGCTCAACGCAAGGAATCGTAAAAATAATTTCAAAGAATGACAATTATATTGTTTTTGGTCGACACGTCGTCGTCTATGTGTCAAAAAGCCTATGTCAATGGAGTGCAGAAGAGCTATTTGGACATAGCAAAGGGAGCAGTAGAAACATTTCTAAAATTTCGTCAACGCACCCAAGATTGCCTTGGTGATCGCTATATGCTGTTGACTTTCGAAGAACCACCAGCGAACGTAAAAGCTGGCTGGAAGGAGAATCATGCCACGTTTATGAATGAATTAAAGAACCTGCAAAGCAATGGACTTACATCGATGGGTGAGTCGCTAAAGAACGCCTTTGATCTGCTGAATCTGAATCGAATGCAATCGGGTATAGATACCTATGGACAGGGGCGTTGTCCATTCTATTTGGAACCATCTGTGATTATTGTCATCACCGACGGTGGGCGGTATTCGTTCCGCAATGGGGTCCATCAGGATATCATTCTGCCACTGAATACACAAATTCCAGGAACTAAGTTCACCAAGGAACCATTTCGATGGGATCAAAGACTGTTCTCTCTAGTTCTAAGAATGGCGGGCAACAAAATTGATGAACGAGTGGATGGTAAAGTGCCCCACGATGACTCGCCCATAGAAAGAATGTGTGAAGTGACCGGAGGTCGATCGTATCGCGTAAAATCACACTACGTTCTGAATCAATGCATCGAGAGCCTCGTGCAAAAGGTGCAACCTGGAGTTGTACTGCACTTTGAGCAAATGCTTCTAAAAGACCTCAAGGATGGCGAAGTACAGGACATTGCATTTCAAACGACCAAAAAGATGATCTACGTCCAAAAGCACATTGCACAAAAGACATTTCCCGTTGGTTTTTGGCCGCTACCAGAGCCATATTGGCCTGATCCAAAGGCTCTTACCCTGCCACCCAGAGATGCGCATCCGAAGCTGAGAATTGTGACTCCATGTGTTGACGAACCACAAATGGTGAGGAGTTTTCCCGTCGACAAATATGAGGTGGAGGCCAGTCCACTTACTTTGCAAATTCTATCGAAGCGCGAAACAAACAAGTGCTGGCCGGTGATCATATCGAATGGAATGCACGGTTTCGAGGTTCCCTTTGGATATCTAAAGGCAAGCCCCAGTTTTTCGCAAGTCCATCTGTATGTTTTGGCGTACAACTATCCGGCACTGTTGCCGCTGTTACACGATTTAATCCACAAGTATAACATGAGTCCACCAAATGAACTGATGTACAAGTTCAATTCGTACGTGCGTTCGATACCACCCTACTACTGCCCATTCTTGCGGCGAGCCCTGCTGAACATCAACGTTCCATATCCACTGCTGCAGTTTCTGCTGCCGGAGAATGCAGACAACTACCTGAGTCCGAATATAGCCAACCAGCTGAAGCACATTAAGAACACAGCAAAGCAGGATCAGGAAAATCTATGCCAGAAAGTTCTGAAGCAATTGCGTCAGCCAAGGCCGCCCTATTGGCAGATTGAAAGAGCACGTCTAAACTTTGGCCAGCCACTGCGGAGAGATTTGGTAAGGAACCCACTGCTACGGGACACTTTCAGCAAATTGCACGGTGAAATCGAACCAATCGAGAACTACACGATTGTAGTTCCGTCGATGATAAGACAAGCGCCGGCGAAAAACTATCGCAATCCCTTTGATATTCCACGTAGAGATCTAATAGACGAAATTTCGAAAATGCGTGACAACTTCCTGCGGTCGTCGACAGCCAACGGTATCGGTCTCGTGAACAAAGATTCTGGTCACTGTCTGCCAATCTCTGAGATGGGTAATTACCAGGAATATCTGAAGAACAAAGACAATCCTCTGCGTGAGATTGAACCGACTAACGTGCGGCAGCACATGTTTGGCAATCCCTATAAGAAGGATAAGCATATGGTAATGGTGGATGAGGCAGATCTAGGTGAGGTGGCTCCGTTAAAGTCACCAAACGCGCCCAATGCGCAGCCAAAGAAACAACCGGAACTGGGCAGTAGATCGAGGAAGCGAAAAGCAGGACCAATTCGTAGAGATTTCGTCTTTCGACGGACATCTACAGATTCGCGACCAAGCACTCCGATTTCGTCATCATTGTCAGGCATGGACTCGGACACGGAGGACAGTATGTCTGACACGTCATCGGTTACTTCTTCGGATGACGGGGAAGCCGACAGATTAGGATCATTTGAATTCAACGAACCGCCCGATGACTTCAATATCAATGGTCACGTGAGGAACTTTATAAATGGAGTGACGGACGACATAGAAGACGTTATGGTAGTGGGACCTATTCCCGCTGCAGTAAGCCATCTAACACCGCAACTCACCATAAACCACGGTAGTAGTAGTAGTAGCAGTAATAGTAGCCCGAGTGCGATAGGCATCAGCAACACTAGTAGTAGTGGTATTACGGCCATTAGCAGCACCAACATTGGCAACGGAAATCTAAGCAATAGTATTCACACTCCAAATCCATACATTGCGCCGCTTTACGGCGAAACTAGGCCGTCAATTCCCCACCACCATAACATACCGTTAGGTGCCATGTCACCGCATCCCCATCTAGCGCACCATCATCACCCATTCACAGCGGCGCCCGTTGCAGCGGCGACGGGAGCAACACCTGCCCTAGCAGCAGTACCAGCATCACAATTACCCAAACCAGCGCCAACAACCAACGGACACAATGACATAAGCAGTCATGCTCAGGAGATCTCGAGAATACTTCAGCAATGCCACAATGGCGGCACTTCTGGAGTGGTAACACCCGCGACATCGGCATCGGCATCGATATCTCCATCGCTCGCTAGCGGATTAGTCCCCACCACAGTTGTGGAAACATTAAAACACGAAATAGTAGCCGAAGCATTTGCTGCCGAAACAGAAATCAGCATCAAGATTGAAGTCGATCCCGGACCAAGTGTCAGTTCAGCATCAACAACCTTCTCGAACTTTGACTCGCTTAAAAAGGAAAGAACCCCCTCCCCAGCAGTATCCGCCGAACCAATACTAACCAGCGAGCAGCGGGACGCCATTCGACGGCATAACATCGAGCTGCGGGGCACCATCTTCAGAGACATTCGCCGGCCGGGCAGAAATTATTCACAACTCTTGGAGAATCTAAATCTTATCAAAGGAGACACGGAAATAAAAAGCAAGTTTATACAGATGTGTGTAACGGAATCGTTGCGTTTTCGGCGCCACCAAATGGCAACAAGCATACAAGAATGGTGGGATAAACGGACCAACAACAGTAGTTATCCAGCGCAAATTGCGACCAATTCGAGCTAACAGCATGGCTACTAAAAGGCGACATTGTTTTTTTTTTTCAGATGCATTATATTTGCTTTAGTAGTATATATACTAGTTACCGTAATAGTAGTAATAGTAGATGTCGTAGTAGTCTATATATAGTAGTACAAGAGAGTAGTCAGTTTATTATTTTCTTTTGTTTTTTCTTTCAAAAAAAAAAAATACAAATCATAACTTCGTTAATTTTGTAAATATCGTTAAAAATTAAAAACAAATTATAAAGCTCTATGCATACATACATCATATTGAGAACAACTACAACTTACAAAGAAAAAAAATTTATAATAATTATTGTCTGTCAATATTTCTAAAACAAATAATAGAAATTTCCTTTATGAATGTCTTTGGTTTTAAATTAATTTATTTAATGTATCAGTGGTTTAGATCGATAATTTCTCGTTTCGAAAATCTCTCTGAGCTCTTCGAATTTCATCTAAAATGCGAGACAACAAATTTTAAACAATCAGTAATTGACATTGCAATTTTTAGCTTTGAGGCAAACGTCAGATAATCCACTCACTTTATCTGATAAAAAGAAGGTTTGGTGTGCCAAACAATTTGATCATGGTAGGACCATAAAATATTTCTCCTCCACTTTTTATGGGTCATTTGTTAATCGCGATCTTGATCGATCGATGGCAATTAATTAAAATATCTGCTTAGTTCTTCTTACAATGGAATTTTCCCAGCGGATTAAAACATTTTTCCGTTGAAGGGAGGTTAAGTAAATAATTTTCCGTAGTCTAGTGTCCGTGAAAGGTGTCTGTTCAAAGGAATGTCGGTTAAATAATTGTTTAAATCGCCGGTTGAGGATTAATGTCGCTATCAGTCAGGTGTCGATTAAGGTGGCCGTCTTTTCCCAATAGAATCAAGGTTGACAGCCTTAATCACAGTCTGTTGTCTGCGCAATATAACTTAATTGTTTCTGCACTGCAAGTTTAATCTTAAAAAAAACTATATAAAGCCATATCCGTCACCTAAAAGAAAGGGTTAAAGGTTTGGAGGAGCTGTAAAGTTATGATCCATACATGCTGCTCATAACCTTATCGGCAATTAAAAGACGACATTTTAGTAAACTTAATTTGGACTCGGCTGGATCTGCGTAAAAAATTGGTTCAATTTATTGTACATGAAGTTTGTTTTTATTTTGTAAGATTAGCAATTTAATTTTTGAGCCGTTTAACAATAATATTGGACCCCATTTTTTTCCTCGATTTGTTAAGGATTTCTCAAAGAATTCTTCTTTTCATGACCCATGGGTTAGACTGCCAAAAATGTCGGCTCCCTTCCAGTTTCGAATAAAACGCCAATCATGCTGCTGATGTTACATTTGTATTATGAGGAGTTTTTTTTAGACCTGCTACATTCAACACGTGCATGATACTGTTGCTATGGTTTGACCGTCGTTTTTACGATGGTGCGGGATACCATTAAATATAAACATGCTATGGAAGGCTAGAAATTGCAGTTAATGCCTATTATTATCCTATTATTGAATCCCAGCGCAGTTTTCAAAACACCTTTAAATTTACACGTTAGTTAGTTCGCGAACTAAGAAAGTAGTAGAAAAATGAACAGAAGTGCAATGTAGTCCCGCGAATATTATTTGCCAGAATTTTGGTTTGAAATAACATGAAAATTGTCAACTGGTTATATAATAATTTTTGACAGTTTTTACGACAAATAGTTTTGGTACTCAAGATGGTTTTGGTGGCTCAAAATAAAAAAGGTCTATTACGTTTTCGAATTCGGGACATCTTTAGATAGTTGGCTAAAATAAAAAATAGGAAACACTTTTTAATGGCTTTTTCGGGGTAATATTAAAATTAGTTACTTGCTCTTAAACTCTTACCTGGAGTGTTGATGTCGTATTGGGTAACCAAATTTTTACTGTTCCAAGCAACATCACCAATTTTCTGTCAAACATTAATGAACAAGAAATCAAATCGTTAACTGAAAATGCTGCTTCTGAAATTTGGCTGACTTTACGTGCTAATAATCAAACCGCATGTAAATTAAAGATTCATAAGGCGAACCCAAAAACAACAAACAATACACAATAATACGTAGAACACGAAATTTATGATACGATTAGATTGTTTTACAAAAGTTTGCCAACAGTGTAACCGTCTAATTGGAATTTTTAAACGTCTTAAAACAGTCGGGGCCAGATCAAAATGTAAAATGAAAACGATCGGACGAATTGGTTTCGACTTTTTTGTCTCTATCTATTTCTTCAGATATGATATGGAGGGAAAGACCTCGAAACAATTTCGTCCGATCGTTTTCATCTTACGTGATTAGAGCCCTGATTGGCAGTGCTTAAATGTGACGAAAATGTACGACATTTTTTGTTTGTAGTTTTGTAGAACAAGTGTCTGATGGGTGGTTTGATAGGACAAATGTAATTCATCATTCCAACCGTTACCGTTTTTACCGTTAGTCATTAAAGCCTGTTTACCTCCATCCAGATGCAGTAAGGTGACAATATCTTGCGATAATTATCGCCAAAACGACATCTTCAGACGATAATCGACTTCAAGATTAACATTGCTTTTTATCGTTGATGAGCTATTCTGACCACAAATTTGTCGATATAAACCCATTTGATTGTTTAATATAATTCCAAAGTCATCGTCACTGGTCCAATTATAAATTCATCCAGTGCAATTTTTTTTATTTTGCTTAATATTAATTTATTCTTATATGTATTTGAAATCAAAACTCTTGAATAGTATATTATGTTAAAAAAAAAATATTTCCAGAAGCTGTTCCCCCCTCTTTTTCATTATTTCTTTTTCGCTATCAAATCAAACCCTCTACCGTCCCTGCATTAAAAATATCCCAACTCTTAATATTATAAGAAGATATAAAAAATCTGTATTTTATTTCGTTTATATTTATTTGTTATTTTATTATAATGAACAAAAAGAAAAAAACAAATTGTTATTTGTTATAAGAAAAAAAAAGAAAAAGAAAAAAAAAATAAACAAAAAAAAATCATTAACACCACACAAACAAATTATAGTTAAATCGAAAGTATACAGCAAATTATAATAAAAAATTAGAATTTTCTACAATACAAGTAAACAAATAATATTAAAAATGTTTTTAAAAAAATTAAAGAAAAAAATATCTGTAAAATAATCTAGCAAGAAAATGTTATAAATATTTTGTTTTTGGTTTTTTTTTTGTATACAAATTTAGATAAAAGTTGTACAGATCGATTATTGTATTTAATAAAAAAAAATCACACATAGGACCCTAGTGTATAAGATAGACAAGGAAACAAACAAACAAAATATTTTCTATAATATAGAAATTATTTTACAAGATTGTGTTAAATGTAAAAAAAAACCATAGGATAATGTAATTTTATTATTAAATCGTAAAAATGCCGGGAGCAAAATACAGAAAAAACAAACAACATAAGAAAGTTAGAACATAAAAACAAAACATTAGTGTATGTGTAACAAGGGAGAACGGTATAAAATTGAACGTTAAAAAAAAAAACAGAGAAAAAGAAATTGTTGTGTGATAGATAATGGAAAAAAAATACGAAAAATATATTATGAAACAAAATCACATAAAATAATTATCTTGTATGTTGTGTGCCCCTTCTAATCGGTTTACAAAAAAAAAAAAACACATTTTTGAAATAAAAAAAGAAATGTTTTAGGAATTTATTATCGATGACATTGTGCAGTTTGTTATTTGAGAACTGATAAAGGGTGAAAGGATAACCCATATAACACTTGCACAGACGCACACGTTTACATGTTTGGATGGTGGATGCGAACAAAGAAAATGCGAATGCTTTATGTATGGTGCAGCGACACGATGATAAACAGTGCCCAACGCATAATAGCCTCCATTTATGTTTTCTCCCTTTTCTACCCAAATAAATGTTATTTTTCAGATGAATTCTGTGGTGTTTTCCAAGGAAAAAGAGGGTAAGCATTCAGTTAAGGGTGGCTAAATTAGTTGAAAGGAATTGCTGTTAGCAATTTGAATCCTGCCAAACAGTGAGTATGTTGCCATTTCTTCGAAGAGGTCAAATAGTTTTCGCTAATATTTACCCGTAAGATATTAAATTATTTCTATTTTGGCTAATAAAAGAAGTAAATTTTCTTACCTCAACATAGACCTTTAGAGAGACCTAAAATTAAGCTTTAAGTTTAAGCTTACTGGGTAATGCACTGCTTTTACTAAAGAAACTTCTCGGGTTTGTGTACCTTTAAAAAGAAAATGGAAAAATGTTTGTTGCACGCATTTTCTTATAATTGTGTGGTAATCAATGCTAGAGGATTTGAATACAAGAAACTTAAGGCTTTAAAACACTGTTTATTTCATATCGACAGGGTTATTATTCACAAAGATATTGCACTTCAAAGAAAAAAGTGTTCTAGTACCTTTATCAATGGAAGCGGTAGTTATACATTAGTCTGGCAAGCACTTGCAGCCGTTTTGTAAATGCATGTTTTTGTCCATTTTTAAGATTTTCAAAAATCCGGTGCACCTGCCAGACCGTTATTAACTTGATTAGTAGGTCCCAAATTAGCCTTGCATTAACATGTTACTCAAATCACTCGCTAGCTCTTAATGTTTATAATAACATAAATAACACCTTGACTTTTTCTTCAATAGGAAAGAATTTATAAACCTAGGAATAAACTTAGAGCTTTAGAATTGAGTAGATCTACGAAAGGACCAATTTTCTACGTTTAGTGTCAATGTGACACCAGCTTAATCATTTTGAAGATTTTCACAGTCTCTTAGTGAATTCTGAAAACATTCCAATCATTGTCATAGCCCAATTAACTTGAAAAATTAATAGAGCAAAATAAATTTCAGTAGGGAAGAGTGCGGAACTTTCGGACACTTTTTCTTACATTCCAAAAAACTGGAAACTTAGTTAGTTAGATATAAAACTTCCTTCAATTATCTTCTTAAATATGTAATAGGACATTATGATCTGTTTCTTAAAAATATGTATCTATCAATTTTAGAAAAATGCCTCGAATGTACGAGTACCCTAATCGGAAGCAACAAAAATATAACAAGATAATTTTTTGATTTTGTTGATAGTATATTTATTGTTTCTAATAAATCTTAAAAATTATTAGTCAACGAGGAGATTTCGAAAGTTAAAGGCAAAGTAAAAAAGCGGCGATGTTCTCGAAGTTCCGGCTCGTTAAGACTTTTTAACTTGTCACTATACCTCGCAGAGATCGTCTTCCACACGTAAAAAGTAAAAAAGTTATCGAAAATGCCTTTCTTCTTAAATAATTGACCTTATAGGTTAAATCATTCAATATTTCTTGTACCGGTGCCATATAGTGGATGGTTGTATTCTTGCTATTAATCAATCGGATAAGTGAAATCTTAAACTTCTTAAGGTCACTCTCGGTTGCTAGTTCCAGACAAGAAATATCCAAATCACCTAAGAAATATCCGAATGCCTAACTTTTCGGAGTTTTGTCTATTTTTCTTAGCATTTTGTTTTGGCGAAGATATAAATGAGCATTTTATTATTTTCTTTGGTTTTATTTATTTAACCCTAGCTTGTTTTTATTCTCTTTCCATTTCCCACTCTTCGACTTTTACTTATTCTGGGTTGTCTGTGTAAATAGTTGACTTTCCTAGTCAAATAGTGCACAAATCGTTCTTTGGTGCACGTCCGAAGCTGCCCCACTCTTTTTGTCTGAAAGTGCCTCACCTCCCGTTTTTTATTGGTTTTTTCAATAAGTTCTCAAAAAAAAACTTAATTTCAGTCTATGCAACAGGAACTAACACATCATCAGGACTTTGCACACATTTACTTTCAGCCGCAATATATGGAAACCAACGGGAAATTTTCCTATTTTTATCGAAAGCTTTAGAAAGATCAGTGAATATAGTGTCCACTTGATTACCGGACTGAAGCCCGAAGGTTTTCAAGGATATATTTAGTAAAAAATTTCAAATAAGTGGTGGTAGATTTACCAGTAGATTTAATCATGTTCACAATAATTTTTAATAACATTTTGCACATGGAATTAATCTTTTTGTGTTCGATGTTATATTATATAGTTTTCCATTGGACAAAACTTAAATCTCTAACTTCGTCGACTGCATAATTCCTAACATTATTTCCAAAATAATAAACAACTTTTCCGAATAACTGTTTTTATTTGCTTAAAAAAAATAAATAAAGTAGAAATTCATCAAAACGAAACGATACCTCGAAATGTCAAATAATTTGGTGTAAGCGCGAGTCATAGGCGTATGCGTATTGTGTTCATACAAACTTTTATTTTTGTTAAGGAGTTAGTTATAAAATTAAATATTGAAAGATTATAAATGTCATCGCAACAAATTTGTTTGTGATGCAAAGGTTGATTTTTTGCGCAGTACATACATTTACACTGCGATTTTAAACGTTGTACAAGAAAACGCTTGTCGTTGCAGTACTACAGCAGTACTGCATTCAGGAATTTAGCCTTTTTATGGCACATGAATGAGTTTGCCCCCTGATCAAAATCCTGCATACGCCCTTGGCGCGAGTATCTCTCAATATTGCGTTTAGTTTGAGCAAACAAATTGATTGATTGATTAATACATGAATACACTGCATATCGTTTGAGTGATTTTTTTAACTAGTATTACTGGCGATTGAGAGGTTCAAACTAAAATGAATGGTAT
Source organism: Ferdinandea cuprea (assembly GCA_963576555.1). Classification (NCBI taxonomy): domain Eukaryota; kingdom Metazoa; phylum Arthropoda; class Insecta; order Diptera; family Syrphidae; genus Ferdinandea; species Ferdinandea cuprea. The sequence continues at coordinate 142,320,302 of OY754958.1, read as the reverse complement.
TATTACAGAAATGGGGAAATACCATTATAACTAACAGAGCGGAGAAAATATATATAAGCTGTAAACGCCACATGCATTGCTTCTTTAAACATTGTGCTTGCGAAGACATATTTTATCCTGTATACTTACTTATCCAGCTTCTGACCCTTGAAGGGTCCCTGGCTGGGACATGGCTGCCTCTAGTTGTTCAGACCATGGTTTGGTCTTTGAAACGGAGATTCGGTCTTCCTTGTCGTTTCGATCCTGGGGGCTGGAATTCGAAGATCCTCTTGGCCGGAGCATTTTTGTCCATTCGCTCGATGTGACCGAGCTAGTGTAGTCGACTGTTTTTGGTTTTTCGGACTACATCTTGGTACAGCTCATATAGTTCGCAGTTATATCTTCTCCTCAATTCGCCCCTCCTACCACACAGGACCAAATATCCGTCAATTTTTTCTTTCGAAGGAGCCCAGAATTAGCTCTCCTTTCCTGCTTATCGTCCAGCACTCGGTGCCGTATAGCAGAACTGTTAGAATAAGGGTTGTGTAGAGCATGCACTTTGTCCTTCGAGTTAGGAGTTTTGAACCCATTTGTTTCGTCAAACCGAAGTAGCAGCGGTTTCCTAGGGTAATTCTTCGTCGGATTTCCATTAAGATATCATTCGTGGAGTTGATGTTTACACCGAGGTAGGGGAAACTCCAGTTTGTGTCCCTGAACGCGTCATATGCAGACCAAATATTGCAGGAAATGACGTAAACATTTCAACAAAGGTTAGAACATTCCATAGAAACAGCGATTTGACTGAACTGTCATGATGATAGATTTAAAGTATTGCTTTACTTTCGCGTACGTGTACAAAAAAACACGTCGAAGACTTGCGTCAAGGGTGAAAACAACATGTCGGTTGGTTTTGACGATGTGATCTAGCAGATACTGTAACTTTTATCAAGTAACTCTGCAACTACTTGCAAGTCCTTGGTTGTAGAGTTGCTCTAGTCTATTGATGAGCGAAACTCTTTTTAGAAGATCCGATGTCTTAGCCAATGAAGAGCATTCAAAGAGAACGTGTATAGAGATTTCATCATCCTATAGGCATAACCTACATTTAGCCCACGGAAAAAGGTTTATTTTGTTAATTTCATATGTATCTCCAGCCGCAGTGAGCTGTCAGGAAGCCCACTAGCTGTTGTTTTAAGCCAGGAATACTTTGTCAGGGGTTTTGACGAAGTTGTTGTTACCAATCGTTAATAAGCCTTAAACCAGCCCAGTTGATGTTGGTTTTAAAACCCCTGGATCACAAAAATGTAACAACACCCGCATTTAATCCGCCTCAACGATTTGCTAGCAGTGTCAGAGCATCGGCCTGCTAAAACGGTGAAGCCCATAGGCGAAACACTTTCTCGTTAAAAATGGGAAGTAGTCGATCTTCAAAACTTGGATCAATCGGAAGAGTTTACGTGGACTAACATAAAAATAGATCTGGCAGCGTTGAGCTAGCTGCAAATTGAGCAGCAAGCAGATTAGCTTTATCCGAAGAGCTGACATTGCAAATGAGCGTCGGGATAGATGACGAGGCCAAATTTTTTATATTCTTAACAAACGACCTAAAGAATACATATGATGCACCCAACCAATCTAAATTCGTCCTAAGTCGTTTAAGCAACTTATAAGCTATAATTAAAAAAAGGTCTGTCAAATTGTATTCACACCGTGTGTAAATATTACAAAAAGTCTAAATATCGCTAATAAGTCCACAGACTGAGTAATAAAAACGAAAACAAATGCAAATGATCATTTAATTCAAAACATCTACCTAGGGTTCATTAAGTTCTATGCAGCATCTGATGCCAGCGCAGAAGCTGATTTTTCTGATGCGATCATTTTGTACCGAAGTGAATAAGTGCAGTAAAATTTAGCAACTGGTCCAGATTAATATAAAAAATGGCAGACTCTTAAATATCGATATCTGTTTATCGTTGAATACACAACAGTAAACCACAAGAAAATAATCAAAATGAAGACGTGTCCTTGTCCTGAACATTAAAACAATCAAATAACATAATTAAAATTTGTAATCGAAAAATGTAGGTCATTATCGTTTTTGCCGAACCTGGTCTTCTACGAGCACCCGTGCTAGTTAAGACAATTTAGCCACAGGTTGTTGTCCAAAGCCCAAATGTTTTTATTCAGAGGCAACAACAAGCTGTAATAATTCAAAAAACTAGCTACGGCAAGTAAACAACTAAAACGATTTCAATAGAATAAATTAAGTAATGAGCATTTAAATATAATTTGGTTTTATTTTATTATTCGGAAAAATCATATTCGATCTAAAATCAATAATATATGCAACAATAGGTGTAAAAAATGAAAAATTGGCGCCCAACACAAGGTCATTTCAACAGCGATTCCATTTTCCAAATAGCAAAACAAATATTTGTCCCCTCTAATTTTGCTCTACAACAAAACTTCAAAAAATTCTAATAGCCACACATCGTTAGTAAATATATAAATCACTCGACAACATCACCGCTAACAATAGAATTTAATTATACAAAAATATTTTATGGCCAGACAAAGTATAAGATTTAGAATTGAACTTAAGTAGCAATATTTATTTGTCCGTAACAAAATAGAGGATGCCTGCCCTTGACGTTTCAAACATATAATTATTTTTTTTTAAAAATTAAATTTCTTTCATAAACAAATTATGTATATATTAACAACAAGTGTAGCTATAAAAAATTAAAATGTTTATTAAAGCGCAAAATGGGAACCGGAGAGTCGTGAGAATTTACTCATCTGTGCTAAAAATAAGAAATAAATACTTTTCTATACTATGCGAATATTTACCAAAATAAATGCACAAGATGTAGGTACGCAAATAATTAGCTGAAAGATATACGAGTATCTATCTCAGATCTATTAATAAAATACATAAAATTAAACAAAACATAATAAAAAAAAAAAAAAAAATAAAAAAAATGACTGGCGTAATGTTATGACGTTTTCATAATTTGCTTAAATGTCTCCAAATTTGTCACTAAGTGGAGTAACTGATTGCCATTTTAGTGGGCGGTTCTTACTCATTTGGTGTGGGTTAATTAAAGTGGAAGTGTCTGGAATTCACTACAGAAATCGAAGCACAGTGACAGTGACAGTGTCAGAGCATCGGTAGATTGTTGACTCACTTGTTGCGCGTACTTGGAATGAAGAGAGATCGTAAATTCTATCTGTGAAAGCAATTAGTGAGTGTTAATCAACACAAGGCATATTTTGTTTGAAATGCTCGCATGAAAAAGATTAAGATTTCAATTTAACGTCCTGGTGGGCGATAGATTTATAAAAAAAAAAACACAGACAGATGTGATGCGCATGCAGTTTATCTGTTAAAGGTCAATGATAGTAGAAATGGATAGTATATTTAATGATATTATTTTTTTCTGTAAATAGTACTGTACTTTATACGTACGACAACGACAATGGATAATGTGATAAGGATGGAGTAAGTAAAATATAAAGTACAAAGTGGAAGTGGTGGCGTTGCTATAGAGCAGTTGCTTCCAATCAGTGGAGCAAAACTTTTAGGCGACGGTTACAAAATTGAGGCATGGACTTAACACAAAAGCACTTTTGCTGCTGCGATCATTTTGGTGTACTGGGTGCTCGGCTGGGTGTTATGCTTTTGCTTCTACTTATTTTATTTAGAATCGTATTTTAAGTTCTTGTTTTTCTGCGTTCGAAGTTGATAAACATTCTTTACAAAATCTCAGCTGGTGAAAAAGAAGCAGCAAACGAAGTCGCATTGAAAATCCGAATCAATCTCAATCAACTAATGGGTGGTGCAGCAGTAATTTACTCACCAATAAATATTTGAAATACATAGGGTGATTCATCGTGATGTTTGATTTATAATGAAAAATAAAACACATAAATTTGAAAGGGAACTTAAAATGTTTAATATCGGTTAAAAGAACAATTCATGGCATTTACATTTGAAAATTAAATTTAAATGTTGGCCACGACTACGTCTGAGGTGGTCCATTCGGAAGGTCCTATTTTGGTTCGAGCATATCGATTGGTATCTCGCGAACAACACGAGTAATGTTGGCTTCCAAAGCGTCAATCGTAGCTGGCTTATTCCTGAAGATCTAGGCGCAGGCGGCCAATTTTTCCTAGCAAAACGTGAAACTCGTCACCTCCCCAAGAAGGTCACCTCTATAATTATACACCTCCTTTGTGATTATAGAGATCTGTTCTTCTGCGCCCAGCTCGTACGGGAACTGTACCCTCCCTCTTTTATTGCTGCCCACTCGGCTTTCCTCGAATGTATGTAAGATAAGAAACATGTCGAATTTTTCGATAACGTAAGTGTCAAAGGTGGTAGGTACCGTTCACTTAATTCACACTGCACCACTCGGGGTAGGTGCTTTTCGTCAGCGATCTTAACAATTTTATTATGATAATATGGTTCGTTCGTACCTTTAAGAAAGATCCCTAATTTGTGGAGCAGTTTTGAGATCGAGCCAAATTGTCCACACACATGTGGCGGTTTCGATCTTTACTCATCCCTTTATTTTGTTTATCAACAAACCATAAGAACGTTATGTTAGTTAGATTGTAATATACGGGCTCTAACTGGCGCTCAAGCAGGGACCGACTACAAATTCCATATTCTTCCTAGCGTACGAATTGTTGTGCCTTTTCGTATTGGAATTGGTATTAGTAGAACACATCTCTGAATGCGTATTAATGTACCCAGCGGAACACAGTGATCAGTCTCAACTCAGCAACAATTCTTCCAAGGCTAGTTCTTAAAATACAATAATTCCAGACACAAAAGAAATCAATAGGGTGGTCAGCAAGTTGAAGATCGTGTTTTTCTCCTTTGAAATAAAGCCAAACAAATATATGGGCTATCAATATTCACCAAAGGCTCAATTAACTCGTGTGTTATAACAATACAAATATTGATGACTTTCATTAATCTGCTACGCTTGGCCAAAGCATAGTTCAGTTTTGGGCTAATCCCTGAGCTCAATTCTGTTCCGGTCAATAACCTAAGCAAACATGTTGATATTGACTTCGTTAAAACTCGTTTAACAATATAGACTCAGGCGACCGGAGACACAAAGTAGAAAATGTTATTGACTGTCAGTGTGTTTGACAGCCTCTCATAATAAATAATGCAAACAGTTGCCTATTTTTATCCAGAATAAATAGCAGGGACTATTACGCATTTTACCTTAAAATAAATAACGTCCTGTAACGTCGTCGCCAATCTGTAGAATAGTTTTTAAAGTTGTTAACTTGCAAGATACTAAATTAATTGGATGTCCATAAACACTCTAAAAAATTGTTAGTAAATATTTATTAACAAAGTCCGTAACCCATACAAAAGTAGGTTAATAGTTGATTTATATGGCCACTCAAACCTATTATGCAAGATGAATGGGATGCACAATACATAAAAGTCTTATGCCGGTAAGGTACAGCACTACCAAAATGCAAAAATGTGTTGCATATCTTAAGGGCGGCAATGTTTGAAATTGTTGAACAATTGCTGGTCTTTAATGTCATTGATGGCAGAGCAAATAAGAAAAGTTTAAATCAGAATTAAGAATTTTGTTTGTAGAAAAATTCTATAAGTGATTAGCTTTATTTTGATACCGCTTAAGGCTAAATTCTTCTTAAATTACGAAAAAAAATGGCCCCTTAGGCCAGTTATAGATATCATTGAAATACATCATTGGAACAAATCAGTGGAACAGATATTTCAGTTGAACTGAACTGGGCCCCCATCAACAAAATAAATTCTTCAGAAACAAAAATATTCACACTTATTCTACTTGGCGTTTATATTAAACGACAGATGGCATTTTTTGAGTCGATTCACTTAAGTGTCGTTTTAGTGTCGGTATTCTATTCTCAAAACGCCTTCGCTCTCATTTATTTTACGTTCCACATCAATAACTAATAAATTAAATCGGTTTTTCAGTTTGGAATTTCAAATCTACCTAAATTTATTTTGAATTGTTCTAGTCAAAAAAATGCATTGTACCAGGAGCAATGAAAGCGACAATAAAATTGCAAAATGAGAGCTGGAGTATATAAGAAAAATCAAGTTCAAAATGGGCAGTTGCTTTTAAGTGCCAGTCATTTTAAACATGGTTTTCATCTTGAGATATTTCACGGTTCAGAGTTGTAAAAGAATGCAATCTTATGGCATTGCATTCTTAAAGGTCTCACTCAATGAATTCACATAAATGATTTAATTCATTAAATTCATTGAATTTAATGCATATTTTCGAAAAATGTCGTTTTTCCGTGATTCAAGACCCTTTTTCAGTGTTCCGAGGACCGCGCCGTGAAAATTTATTACAACAGCAATTTGTAATGTGACTTAATGGATATTGTCAAATAAATTCCTTTTTTAAAGATTCAAGGACATTTTTCAATGTTTCAAGGACCTCCGGTACAAATTTTTTGCAACAGCAAATTGTCAGGTGATTTAATGGATATTTTCGAAAAATGTCCTTTTCAATGTCTTAAAGGGCCTTTTTTAAGGTTCTAAGGACATATTTGGATAATGCTATCGTCATCCTTAAAAAAATGTCCTTCGATTACCCTAACATAACATATAAGAATAACATATTCTAGGCTACTTTCGTTTCATACCAATATCAAGGCGGTATGGAATCTGGTATGGCGGATTATTTAAGTAATCAATTTAAATAAATTTTATTTGCGGGCTCTTCTTGTTAATTTGAACCATAGATATATTTGTGTGTACAATGAAAACATTAAATAATTGCACAAATTTAACAAAACGAACCTGTTAAATTCAAATTTTCCCCCTAGCCGTTTGCAAATATTTAAACGACAAATTTTGGCGTTTTGCTAGTCGTGTTTTGAAACTAAAACGACTCCTAGAATACGAATACGTATATAGAACTTACATTCCACACAAGGAAAACACTACGAGGCGTTCAACGACATAAAACGACTTATAAACGCCGTAATACCGATTCCAAAAAACGATATATGTTGTTTAATTTAAACGCCAAGTAGAATAAGAATGATTATTTTTAAAAATTCTTATCACTCGAATTACTTTGCGAACACGAAGACGAAATGCAACTGGATAAATTAAATATTCCATAAAATTATTACTTCTTAATGTTTTAAACAACGTTTTATTTTCGCCAACGAAATAATGCTACAAATAGGAAATTTGAGTTCTTATTAGATACAATCAGTAATTCAAAAACCAATTGGGAGCAAACTGGCACATGCCACTTGGATTGGTGTTAGTGCAAGACAGGTAAATCATTCGAAAAATCAGGAACTGTATCTAAACATAATTATTCTCAATATCTCTGTCAAACCTAAATGTTGTTATTATTATATAAACGAGAAAAACGATGCATTTGGTAAGCTGCGCTTTAATTTTGAGAGTTATGTAGTACTTTCGAGTGCCACCATTTTTTCCTTTTGTTTTCTTCGAAAATTATCTAATGCATCTCCTGATGTAATCCATTAGATGAAGTTTTTGTTTCTAAATAAATTCATGAAAAGCATAAAAGCTGAAAAGCAAAGTCTTTAGGTTTGACATACCTGCCTTTGTATCTTATCTCGGTAGATAGCTACGATACCTACATGTAAAGCAGTAGATATAAATTGCAATATGAATACAAAAAAAAAGCAGATAACGGTTTATCAAAAAAAGTACAATTGCCCTGAGACAACCTTCCATCAGACTTATTCTATTCACGTTATATATTTACATAAAATAATTTGTTATAAATTTAAGTGATTTATCAACTCGTCACCATTGTAGGTAGGTAGTGTTGATGTACGTAAACGTCATTAGCGAGGGAAGCGCGATATATTTTCATGATTTCATTGTTCAACAATTTCAAACAGAATGAATATCCATAAATAGATTTTTCTATGGAGATCACTAATATAATTGTTGTCAATAATATGCAAGCAACATTATTCATTTATTACGTAGACGTAATACTCTTTCGCACGCACACTATGACTAAAATGTTCTTTGAATTCTGATTTGGGCAAACAAAACACTAAATACACTACTATTTTCTCATAACAGAGAGCCAAATAGGTAAATTGAGATTTGAGAGCACAATTTGAGTGAGTTTGATGAATCATATTGAGTTTTGCTCAGTAGAAGTGTAAGAAGTTTAGGTGGAAAAGTACATTAGAAGCCAAATTTAGGATTTGAGAAAAATCAATAAATGGGTTTCTGGATGAATCACAAAAAAAAAAAAAAAAATATAGAAGAATACCTACATAAATTTCAAAATGGTAAAATAATGCAATGAATTTTCCGAAAAATTAGTTATGTCAATGACACACAGGCATATGTTTAAAGCGGGGTGGTTTTACGGTTTCCCTGAAAAACTAATCGCATACTTTAATATCAAAGACACTATCACTATTTAGTATTTACACATAGGAAAAGGACCAATTTAGAACGATGCTTTTTCAATAGAGCAGGTTTCGATCAAAGATGAGTTATGAACCAAAGAGTAAACCGCGAGAGTCTTTCAATTAGCCACCAAGCGAAAGCTCAGCTGTCTTAACCCATATAATTATCTTCACATACAACCAGTGTCATCTCTGTGCTCGAGGATATTTAAAAAAACATAGACAAATAATTCAACATCATTTGAAGTCAATGCTTTTAGCTATTAAAACTTTTTCGTCTCTATCATTCATTGTTTCCTCTAAACACATCGCGATGTAGAAGCAGATTTTGACGGTTAACCGTATTGTAGGAATAATTGCATTCTTTCAGCTAGGGTTTTGTCTGAAGTTTCGGCTAACCACAGTTAGACTGCAAATTTATAATTTTGGTCATTCTACAATGTAATGGTAGTCAACGGGACAGAGTAAGATCGATATCATTGTGCCATTTATCTGGCGTACTTTCTTCAACCCAAATTTTTGGAATACAGCTGGTGTTTAAGTTTCCGCACACATAGTCCCAGCCTAAACTTTCTGCATCAAAGCAATGTCATGCAATTTAAGCTCTATAGCTAAAAAAAATCATTTTAAGTCGCTTGGCAAAGCATACTTTTAGAAATTGTGCGAACGAAAGCTTGATATCAACATAACCACATAATGTAAATTATACTTTCTCTTAAAAGTTAAGGTTATCGGTCTGTTAAACGTTAGTCCAAATAATTCTCCAATCATATGACAAATGCGTGCTCTTTGCAGATCGTCAATTCAAGTTTTCGATTGAAAGATTGAAAGAAATTAGCATTTATTTTCTAAAACTGCACTAGCTTAATGTGTTTAAGAGAGGTGCAGAAATGCACAAATGACATGGTGTTAAATTAAATACGATAGCTACAGGGCTTCATACTGACCACCATTATATTATTATAGCCCTTTAGGTATATGAGCATCATACTGAAATGAAATATCCAAATAATTCGTAAAAATAAAAAAACCACTCACCCACAATTCCTGAGAAGTTTTTATTACGACAACAAAAACATTAAAATCGTGACAAAAGGTAAACATTGATTTAAAAGAAAATGTAGGTGTTCTGCCCACAACTAACAAGTGAGGTCACACCATTAAACATCCAAAAAGATCTCATCACATCAGCTGTCAAAGCGAGCCACTCAGACTCAATACGAAAAACATCAACAAGTACAGTTCGAACCAAGTATTTCGTCGTTCTTGAATATTCTCTCAAATGAATCAGAGTTTTAAATAAAACCACTCGAGAGAGCGCCACAAAATTCAGTCTCAAAGAAAACGTCAATTTGAATAGGAAATTTATACCCATTCGGTTAAATAGATTTTCGCGTTCATCGTGTGAAGAAGTGTATTGGAAATCTTTCTCGTGATATTAAATTTTGTTCAAAAAACAAACACAAAACATTTGTGCTGTGACTTAAGTGTAAAACTAAATTAATTTATATATTCTTTTTTAAATAAATAAAAAAAAACAACAAAACACAACTACAATGGCTGAAGCAAACAAGAGGAATATTCCCATCAAATTGGGCGATTTCAGTGTGATTGATACAGAATTCTCAAGCATTCGGGAGCGATTCGATTCTGAAATGCGCAAAATGGAAGAGGAAATGGCTAAATTCCGCTCCGAATTGATGAATCGTGAAGCTAACTTCTTCGAATCTACAAGGTATGTTATGTTCATATTTTTGTTTTTCTCTTGTTGTTGGTACCTACATATATGCCTTACTAAAAGCCGGTCTCCGATGGTGGAGTAAGGAGAAAAGAAAAATTCCAAAAAGCACAACGAAAGGAATCGAGGATACAATTATTGTTTTTTTTTTTTACTTAAATCCTAAAATAGATGAAACTATAGTTGTTTTCCAACCCATCCTCATGGCAACGATTAGTCGTTGCCTTGGTATTGATTAACTCTCACTAAATTGACGATGCGGCGACGACACCAAAAATTCGAAACGAAAAGACCTAAAAATAGTGCAACTATTCCGTGAGATAGCACCACAGCAGAGACTATACGCTACACAGCGCCAATAGAAGCGCCAGGGAAATTTACTTTCTTTATCGTTTTTTTTGTTGCTCAGTTTTAGATTTCTTTCTTTGTGTGCTCTGCTCAGGGGTGGTTGATATTTACTTTGGCACATGGATAAGTAGACGTAAATCTTGGGTTTGAGTAATCGAATTGATTATAGTGCGACTGGGACTGGCTGGGTGATTAACGAGGAATGGGACACTTCATCGATTTTCATATTCTCTATAAATGTACAGAGGAACCTGTAGATTAAAGAAGATTTGTGGTCATTGAATATGGTCTTTAGATGCGGGCCAATGATGACTGGTTTGTGATGAATGAACGTGCTTGGGCATAACATTTTGAATTTAGAATGATGACTCGTGGTGTGTTATTTGCAAAACCGACCACCCGCTGTTCGGAAATATATGACATCATTAGCGATCTAGTCGCCTCTTGAAGATCACAAATGTTTCTGAAGATTCACACAAACACACACACACGTCAGTTTGAATTTGAAATGGAAGAGGCAGATAGAGGGGAATTTTTTATTTTCTTACAAAAACGTGCACCTTAGTCTGTAAGAAATATCTCCTCGGTAGAGGAGTGTAAATATGGAAAAAGAATGTGATTGCTGTGGGATTTATTAAGCGCAGAAAGTATGGCTGTCATTGCAGATTTCTGGAATGCTTACCCTGTTTTCCCTCTGGGAGCGTTACTAAAAGTTGTATCGTTCTCAAATTCTTTTGAATATTTGATTCTTTAGTAATATCATAGTTCTGCGATAAATAACATCACATTATATTCTTTCAAGTTAAACTCAACGTTCAAAACTCAAAACAAAATCTATATTTGTGAATACACCTACTACTTTGCGTTACATCATTTATGCTTGTTCTGTCTGCTTGTTCAAAACCTTTCAGGAAGCCAAAAAAGTCGGACTAGCTAAAATTAAGTCGAGATATTAATTCGAAATAAACTTCTCCCCATGGTGGGACAACGATATTGTTGGAAAATTGACTACAGGAATCTTCAGCAGGCAGCTTTACCAAGATTTCCTACTACAAACAGTCTACAAGCTGAATGGCAAAGCAACAGTACTAGATAGATTACATTAAAACCCTTGAGGAATCTCCGAGACTCAGTAAAATACTATCCAAAGAAGACTCAACACATTTCCTCTTTGAAAGGTGGATGAAGTATTGACTGAATCAGTCGCAGAATCACTTTAGCTTTCCAGCACAGAGAATTTTGACGATCGACGACCGCACTTTTCCACAATTCCATAACCCATCCATGAGCAGTCTCGCAAAAATCAGCAGGCCTAACTGGCATTTTGGTATTAGCCTTCAAAAATCATTATTTCATGACTCGCCCTGATTTTCAGGAGCTGTATTATGGATACGAGAAAAAGGAGTCTTTATTCCGATCGCGAAAGACTTCAGACCGAAGCAATCCTCACCTTTGGGTCAATAGTATGGTTGCCGGCTCTCAGTAAAGCCAATGACATGATCATTCTTGAGCGTTTCTTATTCTCTGTGCGGCTATTTTTTAGATGATGTAGGTTCTTTATAAACCTAGCTTGAACTTCTATTTTGCAAGACTGCAACGTCTGTATTCCAAATCAAGAGAGCCTTTTAAAATATGGATTTCTTTTTAATTTTGAAAAGAGCAAACAGAAAAGACTGAAATCATAAAATGTGAATGGTTTTTCCGATGCAACGAACGGGATAGTTTTCTACAAATTATAACTAAAAATAAAGTTCGTCTTTATCAAATGACAGAAAGGGTTCACGTTAAATCGAGGAAACCTTCAAATACCGCAAATGATTCACGACTTAATTTAACATGAACCTAATCTTTCATCGAGACGAGGTCTTTAAAACGATGCAAAGTTCAGGGATTTGACTCCTAAATTCAAAACTATGACGAACGATGGTTTAACAATTAAATTAACAAACTAAATCTATGAAATGTTTTTTTTACGCATCAACATTTTCGGTTAACGATCGTTTTGTGATAAGTCGCAAACAAAAAACTGTGTTGACCAAGAAAAAATAAAGGACGTGGTATTATGAAAAAGTAGAAACACTGGAGGGAAGTCCCTTTTGCACAAAGGCAAGTATCCACGCCTTCTACTAAGCTTTATGTAATAAAGATTGCTTAAGGGGTTACATGGGTTTATTCGGGGAAAAAATGTCTATTTTCAACATTTTTTTTTTTTTAAATAAAAAATTAAATATTTTATTCTTTTAGAAAAAGAATTTCTAAAATTTTCAACGGAAAATATTCAAAACTCCGTCATTGTGACGTCATTTCCGGTGAGCCTTCGGAAAAAAAGGTGCGTCCGCGTTGACAGTAGAACTCTTGACAGAACTCCTGTTTTAGTTAAGACCACGATTTTTGGCAGACCTTTCTACAAAAAATGAAAATTTTTATAAAATTTGCTCAACATTTTTTTTTTTAAATAGTTGTGATTGAGAAAAAAAAATCCTTCGTCCAAGTCCTCATTAATTGTTTCGGTGCATGTTGTAAGGAAAATGGCAGCACACTGTCTACACACAAATTTTTATCTTTATGCTTTTGAGTACTAGACTAGCTTGATCTCACAAAATTACATTATGTTCTGCGCTGCTTTGATTTAGTTTTCGTCATTAAACACATTTAATTATATTTTTTGACAATTTATTTTTGCAAAACAACTAAGGTCTATTTCACCAACGTTGATCCATAATAACAATGAGTACAATCCATCGCTTTAGTTTTTACTTGTACATACAAAGTTAGTTCTAAACAAATTTGTTAAAAAATGTTGCGTGATAGTTGAACGTAAAAGTGACATTTTGCAACAGAAACGTCAGTTGTTATATCTGCGCATTTCGCGTTGTCACGTTTTTCGCCATTGATGACGATAATAAATACTTTTCTATTTCTACCTGAAAGATACCGACATGTCATCTCAAAGTCAAAAATTGTATGTTTTCGAACGTAAAATGTCAAGCATATTTATAAATTTATCTCATGATATATATAAGCGTATTTTTTTCTTGCATTTCCTATTCTCAACCACAAATTGACTGGGGAAAATCAACTTCATTAAGATATTTAATAAATCATTTCTAGGAAATCAATTTAAAAAAAAAATCATTATTAGCTATAGAAAAAAAAATCAAGACGAAACCGTGAACCTGTTCTAATGTCTGTCGAATCATTAACAAAAAACTGTCAAATGTCATTATGAACGAGGAAAGAATATGTACATAATTAATAAAACGATGGTGCGAACGGTTTTGTTTGGTTTCAATAAAGCCCGCCAATCTATATATGTACAAAATTTTATTTTATTTTATCGCCTCAAGCATTGCTGACTGCTCAACTGTTGAATATGATCAACGAAAAATACACATAAAAGCATGGAATGCGTTATCAAAATGTTAGCATATATTTTCTATTAACAAATACACGATTTCCATATGTGTGACCTTGTCTGAACTTCTGCTATGACAGTAACAAAAAAAAAAACAATACTTATTTATGTCTGGACGATACAGTTGAAGAAGAGATGATTCACTAGAATTTTTAACAATATAGTAGGTATATTCGTACATAACACATTTTTCATTATAATTGTAACGTCACCAGTCACCAGACCAATTAGTTCCATGTCGACGAGCCTTCATTGCTTTAGTACATTTTTTTTTCCGTTTAGTTATGTTGTTATTTGTGCATCAATACCAAAATGTTGTGTTATAACCGAATTTATAGTTTCTTGCATTCCAGGCGACAAAAAACTCTATACCGATTTTTCTTCTGTCTGGGTTTACAATTACAAGTCACAACGTCAATTATTTTGTGATTCGAAAAGATTTTCAGTTTTATTTACTATTTGTCATCCTCAAAAATTTAGAATCCAAAAACCGGACAAATTCCAATTTGCCGCTCGAAAATAAGGTCGTTTGCCATGTGCGGCAAAACTGAGATTTTGTAGAATCGAAACGTAAATGTCAAATTTATTCTTTTTGACAGATGACAGTCTTTTTGCTTACGAAGAGTGAAAACAGCCATACCTTCAGATTTGGCAGGGGATTCTCCATTTTATTAAAAAATTGTCAAAACTAAAGAAAGTAAAAAACATCACACAGTTTTAAATATTTGTTTGCCAACAAAAATTGCTTATTAACTGATTTCATTAGGTCTCTTCGGATAGTCGTTTGCATATGAGTACGTGAACGATCTGGAATTAACTCCTTCTTTCAAACATTTGAAATACTAATCCCCTTTTGATAGATAACAGTACAGTGCTAAATTTCTTCTCAGCCATATTAGAAAGTTCTTCAATAGAATTTGTTTTGTTTTTTTAAGATATTAGACAAAAATATACAAAAAACGCATTGCCTATTACATTTTGACAGCTTGAGGCGACACTCACATTCTAGGGAATACCGAATAAAATAAATAGAAAACTACAATTTCTATTGTTGATCGATTGAGCATTAAGCGGTTGTCTTTCAAGGCGGGAAATTGAACTCAAAACGTTAAGTAGGTTGAATTATCGGTTCGTATTATAAAGTTATAAGGTATAGCGTATGCTTTTATATGTCTGTGTTTATATGTTACTTATAAATGTTTATCTAGCTTTAAAATAGGTCTCTTTAGGAATAGATAAGCAACTGGCGCTTATTTTCTTTGAGCGAATAATAACTACATTCAAGCTGTCTTCGTTTTAATTTGTATTTGTTATCGATAGACTTTGTTCTGCACAAAATAGGCAGTAATAATGAAAGAACGAATTTCACAAAATTTGCTCACATGTCAGAGTGACACATAAAGGTTTGAGTTTTTCGATAAGTACGAACATTTTTGCTACATACATATATATTGTTATGCAGCAAGTTAATCTTGCACATAAGCAAACAGGATATCGATAAATTGAACGATAAATGCCGATTGATTTCATTAGATAATTAATTTTTTTAGCTTTTTTACTTCAAGAGGTAGTTTTCGTCATCAAACAAAACAACTAGAAGTAAGATGTTCATCTGTCAAAGTTTCTTATGCACAAGAGATCAATAAAAGATCAACAACTCAATCGTTTAATGACAATCACGATGTGGCACTCTAGCTGATCTAAGATACGGGAGCTAAAAAACAGCTCATGCGGTATACAGCTTTTCTGCCCGCACTTTCAAACAAAGATCTTATCGAACAGGCGAATAGGCATTACCTAAACACGCAAGGTGTTGCAGCTGAGTCAGACGTCAGAAAATAATTGCACGCGATTGACATATTGCTTTTTATCTACAAGATTTTGTCTACGTTATATACCGCAGCCAACTGGCTTAATTGAAGTGTCGCCTCAAAATGAGCTCTTAAACATTACTCACACTCAAATTAAAGTGCCAGAAGTGAGCGCTTCAACAAAACTATTATTCAAATTTAACCCAAAAAAATTATTTTAAAAGTAGATCATCGCATTTTTGTACATAATCAAAGCACCGTTCGGAGAATGTTTTACTACAATCTCTAAGAACTGAACAGAAATTTAATGAGATGCCATGAATAATTGATGTCACGCTCTGATGAATGCGAAATTAATTTAATTTTTTTTATTTATGCCCGACGAAATAATTGCATTTGCATCGCATATTGTGTTTCTCTGGCTCAGCAAATAATGGTTGATGTGTGATCTATGACAGAACACATTCGTACAACTGCATTTGCCATGTCTGTAATTCCATTCAATTATTCGACTTTAATCGCGCAATTACTAATTGAGTATGTAATGTTAAGTGCGGGATTTAAAACTCGACACAATAAAGCAATCATGTCACCTTAACGATCTTAATGAAAGTCAAAAGACCGTAATCACCCAACAGTAGAGGATCCTCAATAGGAGTTCTGAAGTTAAGAAAGAAGCTTAAAATGTTTACCTCATTAGGTGGCGACAAGTTCCGTTGATGACTGAGAAGTCAACGATCTGCCAAAGAGGTTCTTAGCTGTCTACTTGTGATTTATACCTTTGGAGAAAAAAAAAACACATGAACATAAAATGTATTTATTTTTGTATCCCGCATGAATACGAATTAGAAGGAGAACGGTGGACTTAATTATGTTGACCAAGAGAATTGCCAAAATTTTGCACAAAATTGTAGACTCAAATAAATGTTTGCTTTGAGGATTTAAATGCTCAAAAAAAAAAAAAAGTTCAATGTTCGCTGGATTAACAAACAACTTGTGAAGTATTATCGGATAAAACCATTTTTCGTCGTAAGAATAAGAACAACACAAACAGAGAGAAATGAGCAAACATAGATAGTTCCTGATGTCATAAACCTGTCAAGAAACTACTTGATTATCTAATCACCGACATGATGTTCACATCTGAGACGGGTGGTGGGCTAGTTAAGCACCATTTAAACTACTAAGTAAGGCGAAGTGCTTTGTAATCACGAATTTTGTAAAACATTTTGATGTGAGCGTATGACAAGTGGAATATGTAATACGTGCGTATGACATTTCGTGTGTGACAGTAGGAGAAACCATCAAACAAGTTTATTAAATCAATTTGAAGTTTAGCATATATTTGAATTGAATGCGATCTAGGCCGTCTGTTTTGACGAGCTTTTAATGTTTTTTTTTTTGGTTTTTTTAATGAATGACAGGCTGTCAGAAATTCGTTGACGTTTTGTTGAAAGGATTGTGAAAATGCATATTTTAGTAAAATATAGGTTAAAACAGGGAATATTTACATAGAAAAATAGTGGGTAACATTGTAGATACAATGTGGTAAATAAAAATTCGACTAAGGGAATTTTCATAGCAAGTTTTCCTAATAAAGTCAAAAGTGTGCTTTGTAACACATCTACTACTGTATAAGAGGTATTAAAGTAAACCTATGAAAGACTTCTTCGTCCTTGGAATAACCTGCAAAATTGTTTATGTATCATAACTACAGAGTGGGTGAGTATTATCACTAAAACCTTTTACAACTTGTCAGAAAGAACTCCGGATAGGTAGGTAGGTGGTCATGAGAAACCCGCGTAGCACTGTGTGACGATTTAATATTGAAATTTGTTTATGGGAAGACACTAACCCGAACCTGTGGAGTTCAAGAAATTGTTCCGAATTTTTCGTTCCAACGTAGATCTAGTGAGTTCTAGTCCTTTTTCGGTTGCGACATAGCCACTGTACCAGTGCGTATTGTGTGGGAAGCCCAGTCTAACCGCGTGGTCCGCACTTAGAACAGAGTGTCCTGTGGTAAAAGATATAACGCCAACTCAAGAACTCTTTCAATTCGTTCGAAAAACTAGCGTCTCTCTCTTTGAGTGATTTATTTTTTTATGAGTTCCGGGTCGTATTAAAGTTGCTGGAAATATAATCTCAGACGTTCTCGATGGTCATAGCTCTGAAGGAAGTTCTTTAAGGATCGTCATCGCTTGGTCACAAGGTCTACTATATAGACACAATTTTCGATGGAATGATTCTTCTAACTTCAAACAGATCAAAGCAGCATGGCGGTTGGATCTCCCAAGGAGCAAAAGATCTGCTTTGTTGCTGTTATAGTGGGAATATTTACTGAACCCAACTAACCATAAATTTAAGAATGCATCTTACTGCTGACAACCTTGCAGGGCTTGTTAAAAGTAAACCAACATTTCCTTTAAAGAACCTCCATATCCAGATAATAGGGCGGCAACATGTGATGGCTTTCGTATGGCACAGGGAAATAAAATTCTGTAATGAACCGGTAATGAACCAGTACAGACATGAAGACAGCTAGCTACCATGCGACGCTGCTAAGCAAGACGATGATACTGCGCAACACTTTCACTGCTATTAGCCTTACATTATTTTTCTTTGCATCATGCTACAGGCTTTGATTGCTGTTGCAATTTATGCTAAATGAATGAACAAAAAAGTGATTAAATCTAATTTTTTGATGTTGGTGATCGGTGATGGTCCATTATACATGTATATCCAAGCAGAAATCCTCTTTTTGGGCTAGAGGCTGAAGAAACTAGATGATGTTTATTTCTTCTTAATAATGGGTGACGTGCATTGGGGATTGAACCTGAACCGCCTGGGTCGCATGCTAACACCAAGATTAAAATTCGGTACTCTATATATTGAAGTAGATGAGCCCTTTTTGCTTTTTTAAGTACCCAACTGCAGCTTTCTGTATCAGAAATTGATGTGCAATTGTTAAGACTCAAGAAAAACTCTGTTGAACAAGTCTCCTTTAATTGGACATTATTAACGCACTTATAAGGGAAATAGGACTTTTGAAAAATAACTAGAGAAGTTTCTCAAAGCTACCCTTTGAATTCCACTATTAACTGTCTCACCTCCTCTGACGTCTTTGATGAGCCAATCACTTGCTAGTCATTTCAACGCATTCAATGTATTGAAATCTTTTGATCGCTTAAACTCGTCTAACTGCTTTGAAGCTTAGTCTTTAATATTTCATCAGCAAACATTTATAATTATGATCGAATTAATTCAAAATAATTATAGCTGTGTTAAATCTAAATCATAAAGCGAATAATTCGAATTCATGGCCACATAGAAACATATGCAACTTCCAAAATTTCGTCTGCGTTTCGCTGTGATATATAGTAAATAAAATTGTTTCCCTCCTCATGAGAGTATACATAAATCAAATTAAGAACCGTTGCCTCATTGTATTGGCAATACCAATTCATTTTCTTAACCCCAGGTGCCTCTGCTACTAGTGCGTATCTAAAATGAATGTATATCTCTGATACAATATGCGTATGATATGCTCTAGAACTTTTCTGCTTCTTCTTCCTTCATGGTTTTTTCCACGTCATAATAAAATAAGCAAATAAATCTCCCCTGTGCATGCATAATCCATTTGCTAGAAACGTCTCTAAAATGTAAACATCATATTTTAGTTTATATGAAACTCGACTGTGTACTGTTGTGCTGTCGGTAAATTTTGCGTGGTCCGTCAGAAAAAACAAACTCACCAAGGCGTTAAAGAAGAACAAAAATTCATCGCCCACAAAAGCGATTAAAATTCACAAACATCAAAAAAATGTTGTTGATCTATTTCGTAGGAGGAGGATAGGAGAACATTTTTTTTTATATAAAAAATTTACAATTAGATGTTCCTTTCCATTGAAATTAAATTTTTATGACAAAAATCTAAGCTGCAACACATGGATGGGTAAAAATAAAAGTATGTGTCTTCGAAGCAAATTCGAAAGTTATTACTCGTTTGAAATGCGAAAAGTGTTAAGTGATGATGTCATTAGAATTGAAATATTTATAAACGACAACCGCTACGGTGAATAATCGAATTGAATATCATTATTTATAATTAAACAAATATGCGCTACAGAAACACTTGTCAAGTCTGTAGAAGTGGTTTTCGAATGTTACTCTCGGCGATAGTTATTACCTCACTTTTGGTATTGAATATTGGAGGTGTCCTTGGTATAATTTTATTTATTTTTCTTGTTCTTTCGTCTATATTTGGGTGTGGATTTGTGTGGGGAACTGTCTTTCCACCCACCGCCGCGCCATTAGGAAAGGAACTATGTCACTTCCGAGTGAGTTTTTTTTTCTCAATCAAAAAATAACTGACGTCAGCTATTTGTTGTGGCACGAAATCGTACAAAGTGTGTGTTAATGTAGGTCAGCTTAGTATAGTTTTTGTGCGTACAATGTACTCCATAAAACTTGGGGTGGATCACAGGCACAAGTCACAAATCTAGGTTTGTATGTTTGTATGGTTAGCTCAGCTATTGTAATGGGGCGTGGAGAAAACAATAAACGAGGGAGTTTCATTCACGAATTACAATTTTATAGTTCTTATCTTTTTGAATAAATCTCGCCCGTAAATTCGTACCATGTTTTCACAACATTGGAGATTGTACTCTAAGTGCATATAATACTATAGATGACAGCGCTTGGTTGATTACGAATTCGATTAATTGCAATGATGACTAATAATTGTATATTATTATTTGCGTTTTATTTTTAATGAGTTTCAATTTAGTTGATTTTAAGTAAAAAGTACTTGGAAGTCCGAACGTCCTCTTTCCGATTTTTCTATCTCCAAATGCTATTGCCAGTTTTTGCGCTCAAATTGCAGTTTTGCAGCTATATATGTATATTTATTTTAATTTTGTTATTTTACCTCCGATTTATCCGCCTCAGTCCCTTTTGGCGAAATTTTTGCGTAATTTTGGTGTCAGAAAAAAAAATTGTGATTTTTAAAAAAAGATACAGAGAGCCCCTCTTACCTTGGGAAAAGTCGTTGCAGAGATAAAATAAGGTCTTAGGTGTCATCTGACTATTTGCGGTTGCAATAAAATCTTACTTAGATGTTCTTGAACCCTCGATAAGATTCGTTGAATCCTCCAAAAAGGCAAATCCGCTTTTTGTAAGTGTCAGTTTGAAGCTTGGCACGTCTGTTGACAGACCTTAAATCCGCAACACACAAATGTAACATTGATGTTTAAAACTTTTAAGAACGCCAAAACCTTTTTTGATTCATAGAAAAATTACACAAAATGGCAAGGGGAAGCGCAATATATGTACATACAGTGGACCCTCGGCAATCCGACAAACTTTTTTCAGGCCAGTGTCGAACTATCGAATTTGTCGGATTATATAGTACACCCTAAGACCCCCTACAGTTGGGAATTTTTTACAAAAGAGTACCTTGTAATCCGACAAATTACGCATCGAGTACAAGTTGTAACCTGTTCAATCATGCATTATATAAGTTAGCGAAAATTGTAAAAAAAAAATTAAATAATTATAAACATGTCGGATTACAAGGGGCTGCCGGATTAGATAGAGGTCGGATTACCGGGAGTCCACTGTACTCATACCAGTCCATTTACAATTGAAACCGCGATTATTTTTTTGAAAATAATTCAATGAATGCGTAATGAATCTTGTAAGCTGAGCATCCACAATCATTCATGCCTGCCATTCTCAGCGTTTTATTTTTTTTTTTCGTTTTTATTTCCAAAGCGAAGATTGGAAAGTTCTTCAGATAAATGCTAAGTCAAATGCAAAATGAGAAAAGTATGAAAATTTTTGTATTGAGTTCTATTACACATGATTTGACGGCACCATCCACCGTCATCCATGACTGACTGTAAATATCCAGTATTACAGAGCTACCATTAGACTACACATAATCTTCTTTAATTCATTTGATGTTGAACATTAATCGTATAAATTGATGTTGAAAATGACTTGCAAGAATGATAGGTAAAAGTAAACACATATGACAGCAACTTACAAAAGTTATAAACGTAATCAAGACACGCTATCAAGACATTGATTATTATGCCATTGTTACTCTCAATTATTTGCTAGAGGAAATTAAAATTAATAAAATGTCAAACTTAATCCTACTTTTTTAAAGGAAATACTTAGAAAATAGGAAATACTGGGCTCCCGATAAATCAAAATGGCTCCCCAAAGAACAAAAGTAATAAATTATGTACATTTTGATGCTAACAAATAGTTGCTTTCACTTTCAACTTGATAACGAATATTCGTTGCATACACAATTTGCACGGCTCTATTTCGAGTAAAAAATGCACTTCTCTAATCCATTGTCAATATTAAACATTGCTCATGGCGTGTATTGTGAATGGATATGTAAGTTTTTTATTTATTCGTAGAATGTTTAGTTATGCCTTTACTCCATGCAGGACACGTTCCTACATATCTTCAAATGAGCTCCACTATGACAACACTGGAAGTATATCCCAGCGGTCCCGAGCACACCGCTCCATATTACTGAGACATAAAAATAAGACTTGCCATAAATGATCTTAATTTCCCTCCCCATCAATCTGCATATTGTCAGTGTAAAAGTTATTTCGGTAAAGTTAATTTGTTTTTGCATTTTGGGTTAATTGACTTGTCACTCAGAAATTTTTTTTTTAAATCTAACAGAATCTGTTCTCCACGCCTGACATCAAACTTGACGTCAATGTCAGCATTAAGCTATGACTGTGACACATGTGTATACGTCATTTTAAAGTTATTTTTGTCATCATAAAGTAAATCATTGATTTACCTAAAATTAGTCCCCCAGCTAAGCTATACAGTGGAGAAAATTTTTCTGCACATGTGCCCAATTATTTGCATAATCCACTCTGATTGCTTGCCCTCCATCTGAAATCCACTTAGAAATTTCAATTACGGTCGGCAAATAAGAAAATTAAAATTACTTTCGATAAAGGTAGATAAGCGCAGTGCAGACAGAAAGTTGCATGACATCAAGTGCACCAACGCATCCATTCATCAAGCATCGACGCGGCTTAATCTGTTGGCTGACTTCATGCAAGGTCGCTGTCACGACACGACTTAAATATATATGAACGTACCTACTCGTACAGCAAATCAACGTCATTCAGTCCAAAAAGAAAGACAAACAAACAACAACAACAACAACCCTGTTGACTGATAATTTCATGGGTGTCTGTGTGCGATCACTCTATAGCACGCGATCGTTGGTTAAACAACAATAAAACCACACAAACAGCACAAAAATACAACGAGTAGAAACAATTTAAAATTAAAGCTATGACATCATCGGTAAGAATATAACACCGTGGGTTGCTGCGCGCCGATAAAACGGAATTGCACGCTATCGTTGTCATTTCCCAGGGCTTGAACTTCTCAGATAGCCTTAAAAAAAACAAATTACATACAGTCGGCTATGGCTATGAATGAAATGCGCCGAAACTAGACATAGAGGAGGAGAAGGAAGAAAATACGGAATGTGACATTTGTGGGACAACCGGTATATACCTTTTCGCTGGTGCTATGCGTATAAACTAAAGTAGTTGTGGGCTAAATTATCCAATTAATCGCCAGCTGTCAATTGTAGTTGGTCAGATACGAAATGGTCGCGCATAAATCAATATTTTCTATTTCCAATTGAAAATTTCCTTATAAAGTTTGTGAACACAGAGGGAAGGAAAGAGTGAAGTTTATTTGCATTTCAATCGCCGCCACTGGCGGTTTAGAATGACGTGGGCTCCGCCACTGCCACAGCAGCTCAGCCGCACTATGGCATGTCATTGGCATGTGGGTTATGAAGCTATTAATAAAGTGTTACAAATTAGAAAAGTATTAACTGCGGTGGTTGGGTTAATGGCTGCAGGAATAATAACGTGATGTTTATATTTGTTTTGATGAGGTCAAGACAGCAGTGATTTTGAGTGGCCTTTTTTTCTATTTACCCTATACGATGGCGGTATTTGATCAGCTTCGAAAATTACCAAAGGTGTATAAATAGGTTTTGCAAATTAGCACCTGGTTGCAAAATTGTTGCTTTCAAATGGCATATTTAAGAGAGGCGGTTCGGATGTTTGTAGAATTTTTCGTTTGCTTTTGATGAGTAGCCAAGGGCTGCTGAAAGCGTTTATTTTTGCACAGATGTCAATCAAGAGCTGCTTTCCAAGAAATGTAGTTCTACTAAAATTTAAAATCAATTAGCCTAATTGCGATTTAGCTTACACCAAGGTCAATTTATACCTTAATACGAAAAGAGATGTCACATTTATTGTCGCAGAAGCCTTCGGAAATTAAGCTTGAATGAAAGTATTATTGCTCATTCATTCTAATATACTTCGTTTCGTACAAGTGTCACTTGTCGGTTGTTCGATCTCTCTTTGTAGTCGATACGATGGGCTTTGATTGTTGCCCACATGCTTTGACAGCATTAGTATTGAAGTATGCTGCTGGGAGGTACGATTTCGGCTGAAGTACTTCAAGCTTACTTTGTTACGCAGTTGAAGATCACACAGTTGGAGTCTTCAATCTTCTCTTGGGAAATTGCTGTAGCTTGTGGGTATACATTTTATTTTAAGCTCAACAGCAATTGATAAGATTCTTTTGGATCATTATTTTTTATCCAAAATATATTCACAAATGTCTCACAATAATGCGCATCTGTTAAAGCGTTCTTTCAGCACAATATTCAACACAGAGTCACATCTAGCATATATGTATGTTTGCTTAGTTTACATCTATGTAATTATGTTTGTACAAAAACCAGAAGCAAATTTAAAGGCTGTAGCGACACATACCATTTGGGGTGACATATTTGTTTACTTAAAAAAACAAAATCATAATAATTCAATACCGATGGAAGAGACTATGGTTCAAGTTTAAGCTATTTGTTTTGCATAATTTTGTTAATAATCTGAGAATGTGTCAGCACTGAGAGAAACTGATTAATCTAGAGACATCTTTCCGGAAGTTTTCAAAAAGAGGTGGAATAATTTTTTTTTGTAATTACATAGCTAACTAAATACACGGATAGTTAATTAATTATACGAAAATCAGTCCACATAAATGTCTGTGTTTGATAATCCGGATAATAGGCAGCTCTAATTATTATTATAGGCTATAACTTGGAGGATGTGTTATTATGTGTCCCTAAGTAGTGACAACTTTCCACACTGGTGACGTTCACCGTCCGACAAAATCTTGCATTTTAATTATAAGTTTACCCTTAAAGTCATTTAATAACACATCCTCCAAGTTATAGCCGAGATAAGGATCAAATATTGCAGAGTACATACAATTTGCGATCAATAAAAATAAGTCCGATGATTTTTTTATATTGGAATAGTGCATAAATGTTCACTCAAAATATGCAGCGTTGCACTTCGCTTGTCTTCGTGCTAAACAGAAATAGGGGGCTTTACGACGTTGTAGTCCGAGCCTTATACTCTTAAAAAAAAACAAACCCAATTAAACAGCATGGCCGCACAATAAAAAAATATTAGGCGTAAACGGCTCATACATGACCCAAAGCCTAGCTTCTCAAAGCACATAGTGTGCGAAGATATATTTTTTTGATACGAATGGAAAGGACCTACAGACTAATGCCGATTTCGAACGGAAATTAATTTTTGAGAAACTTCTCATAACAGTTTTTACTCTTGGATGTTTATCAGACGTTCGCAAGAGGTGGGGTTGCGAATAGAAACTTTCAGATGGTACAGGTTGGGATTTGAACCGGCGACCTCTCGCTTAGTGGTCCAACGCACTTTACTACTAAGCCACTGCAGCACTGCTTACACTATTGCAGCACACTATTCGTCGTTCACGGGAGTGTTAATCTTATACCCTTATCCGCGTAAATTACTTCTTATCCATGGTCTCTCGGCTTCACTGCTTGTGCCTAGGGAATTCACGTGAAGTATAAAGGTGAAGCCCATACGTAACATGCGACTAAAGCCTAGCTTGTCCAACCGTTGAGTAGAGAGGACATACTATCTAAATCCGATTCCAAAAGGCAAATTTAAGAAGCTTTGCAGGATTTAAATGTGTAATTTATGGCGAAGTTAAAGTCATTGATGCTTGTCAGACTTTTGCAAGACGTTTGAACGCGTATATACAACACTCCTTTCTTTTGACATGTAGATGGTAACGATTGGTTCGGTGTGGAAGCTGCAAAGAGAAAAACTCGTCGATGGAAAGTATACTCTCTTTTTCGTGCCATTGAGACGTGAGACATGACACAAATACAATCTTTTCTCTATTATCTCAGTTTATGTTGTCTTTGGGGTAAGAGCCGCAGAAGGACATGAAGATTATAAGGATTGAAGTTAATTCGAAGTGCTTATATAATGATAACTACTTGATTTACAGTGCTGCCAAAACACAGAAAACTCAAACAAGAGAATCATTTATTGGGAAAAGATATAAAAATTCAATTTAATCACTTCTGAATTTCAAGCACTATCAATCTGACAGCAACCCTTCATCGATTAAATTATTTGTCATTTATACCCTTAAACAATTGTCAACGACAATCCTCAATCTCACATTTCAATAACAGCACCTCGTTCACTTTTGAATTAAATTGAACTTTTCCTCGATTGCATTAAATAAAGACATTGTTCTTGAATTGCAATGTTGTTGGCTATGCGCTACCCAACTCAAGCCACTGGCTACCTCTGGGCATACTTGACTTTTATCGAAATGCATAAATCATTCAAGAGTTGCGCCCCGATCAAGTGGATGATTTATTTTCTTCAATTTATCTACTTAATTACATCACAATGTCGTGAAAGAATGAGGGCATTGAAATTTGATTAATTGCTCGAAAGGAACAATTAATATTGTTTAATGGGCTGCAGTGTTCTCAAATATCCACTTTCATTGCCCTGAATAATTTAAATTGAATTTTAATTGGAATAAGCTTCCCGCAGTTAGATTTGGTAGTCTTCTTTCTTAGAAGGAGTTTTCGCCTCCCGATGACAGTTTTTTATTTATTCAGAACTAGAACTAAGTCTAAAACTTGCAATTGAAATCATCCTTTCGTTGTGCTTGGAATATTTTAATAAAAAAAAATCATTTTAAAATAATATGAAAATTATATACAATTTTTTAACATTAATAATAAATATTTCTTATTTCTCTCCTTTCACGCTGCTATATAAACAATAAAAAACAAAAAAAAAATGCGATAACAAAATAATACATTTTTGTTAAACAAAAAACCGCTTGATCCTGTGCTATAACAAATGAAATACAATAAAATATAAATTCTCCCTCTTAAACAATACAAAAAAATCTACTAAAATACACAAAAAAAAACAAAATGTAGTTCTTCAAAAAAGACAACAACGACCAGGTATTTTTCAATGTTAAAACATTTTTAAACACAAAAAACACCTTTTATTTTCAATGTTTTAAAGATTCGTACAATTTTTGTTTCTTTTTTTTGTTATTGTTGTTGCACAGTCACTAGTGATAATTCTTTTACGTTCGATTTTGTTCTAATTTTGTAGCACCTGAGATGAGTCTTTTCTCTTTTTTTTTTGTTTTTTTTTCCTAAACTTCCACAGACATTTTGCATTTTGTAACTAATTTTCATCATGTTTCTTTTAGCGAAAGCGTCCTCGTTATATATAAACAACATATGAAACATTTTGTACATTGTTTCGTGCTAAATAGTTTCAAAAAGATACCGCCACACGCTGAGATAGTTTTTTTGTTTTTTTTTTTTTGATAAAAATAGCTCAAAACCAGAATCTAATAGCGCTTCACCGGCACCAAGAGGACCACCACCAGCATCAGCACTAGCACCACACCACACCGGCATGTGATGGTGATATATAGTGTGTGGCCTTAAAATCAGGTCAACTACTCACAAACGAAGGAAATCAAAAAATATGTTTATGTTGGAGATTCTTAGAGATATTCTAGTCGATTCTAGTGTTTAGTTGCCAGATGCCTATCTCTGTGCCGCCGCTGCATGAGTGTTGGCTATTTATAGGATTTTTATGAATTTTGTTTTTATTGAAAAACGTTGTTCATCTCGATGGATGAGTGCGTTCGTTTCAATTTAAATTGAAAGATATTCGAGGCTAGGGATATTCTATTCGAGATAACATAGTCTCTAAATTGACTTGTATGACGTAAATAACAAAAGTTGCATTAAAATTGTTGGCAACAGCAGAGTGAGTCGTCATTTTTACCAGTTTCACACAGTTCATTTGTTTGGAAAGAGGAAAATGTGAAAAATAATATGACATTCCCACACCATGCGACATGGGTGCCATTACCCGGAAAGAGTTTTGTTTTGTTTTTACGATGTGAAAAACGAAACCATCGCAAAGGAGGGTATAATCTCTTCTAAGAAGTTCATTTGCTTTTATATAGTCGGGTTAATGCTATTAGGCTGTTATGTGTTATGTGTGTGTCGTTCATAGAAAATGCTTTGAGCAGATTTTGAAGTCGTTATCAACGCAGAGAACGCACTATTAGTGCGGAAATGGGTAAAATTAGTGGCGAAACTCCCGCCAGTGGGGGAAATGTGTGAACGTTTGAAAGTGCTAAGTACCTACACATGATTTGTACGTCTGATGTTATTATTTCAGCTTAAAGGCATTTTATTTGAACGTTCATGACTTCTGGAGTGAATTTGTTTGCTATAGAAACAATTCATTGAAGTCAAGCTTTAAAGGGATTTTAGGACTCTTTATAATTTTTTAGCGAATGAGGATAGATTATTTTTTTGTAGGTTACCTAAGGACAGATCGAGTTAAAGTAACAATCATCGGTACTAGCCTTCATAGAGCCGCGGTTCATAAGTCTTTCCATCTTATCACCCTTATGATCTATTAGGGAGACTCATTTTCCCAAATTTAAATACCCACTTTGAAAGTGAAATCCGAAAAGTAGTATCATCAGTAGAAAAAGATCAATAAGTTGAGACCTGCAAGCTTATCCAGTTAGCTCGATCTTTAGATAGTTTCCTCCAGATTTGCACGCTTAGTTTTTTAAGTTCCATTTCAACTTGCGTGCCCCATCTGAGTCGCGGTCTTTCTCTACTGGCAGACTCTAAGATCTTCCTTGCTTGAGCATTGGTGTTCATCGCTCTTCATGACCCAGCCATCTCAGTCGTTGGACTTTCACTCTTCTGGCTATGTCGCTCCTCCACTCGCCTTCTATGCATACGGAACAAAAATGCCAAGAGCAGCCTCATCCGCTTTGGACAAAGTCCATTCCTCTGCGCCATAAAGGAGAACAGGGGTAATTAAGGTCTTATAAAAGGTCACTTTAGTTGTTCGAGAGAAAGAGCTTTGCTACTCAATTGTTTTCTTATTCTAAAGAAGCAGCAGTTTGAGAGCGAAATTCTTCGTTTGATCCTAGCACTGGTGTCGTTGTCTGAGTTAATGACGATTTCTCGATCTCGATTTCCGCAAAATATTGCTCATTTAGATGTTAAAATGTCAATTTAGATCTTTAAAGAAGAGGGCATCTACAGGAGGCATTTCTTTGATCGAAATTATTCCCGCCTTTAACATGTTGCACCCGTTATAAGGCGGAAGGAAAGACTTAAATCAAGTCTATCGGAAAAGACACCTTCAATAGTTTTTGATCCTCCGGTTAAGAAGTGGATCAAGGTGTTTTCTAGAATTATCTGGACGGGATAATTATAAAAAAGTTTAGCTGGGGTATAGTGTAGTCTATCACCCCTGATACGATTTATCAATAAAATATTAGTACACTCATTCCTCGCTTGTCGTAGGAAGTATGATCCTTATGTAATTGACGTCGTAGCTTCTAATAAAACAAAAACCGATAGCCACATGCTGCCTTGAAACGAGTTCGAGCGACTGTAGAATTGACCAATTTTCCAAGATTATCCCATCAGTTTTTTGCCCAAAGCTAGAACCATTCCGAAGATGGTCAAAGATATCGGTCTCTTGCGTAGACAGATTAATCGGAATAATCTTCTGCGACAATGTTCCGTTCATGTTTCTAGTTGTAAAATGTTGTTTATATCTTCTTGATTTAAATTGTATTTGCGCTGCTTGGGTGGTACCCTTCATGAACTCATTAACGATGGCAACGCACTTTATCGATTTATTGCTCCCCTGTGAGGTAGCAAAGGCAAGAAACAAACTTGAAAGTAGAAACAATTAAAGACTATAACCTGAGGGCATTGCTAAAATGTAAGTGACAAACGATCAAATTCTGCCTGAACACAACACAGCTGTTCCTAAGGAAACATGTCACTTAGGTCATACAATTTAAATAAAATATTTTTCTCGAAAACTACAAAATTTGTTGCAAAATCACGAAGTTGTACATCATTAAACAAACCAGTGTGTGTTAGTCATCAATATTTTATTTAATGGTCTTCGAAATGAAGTCATACTGCATATGTTTTTTTATTGTTAAATGAACAATCACATTGAAATTACCTACTGGTTTCAAATATCAATTCACCAGAAATTCCACTGCCCCTTTTTCCAACCGAACGAACACACATGATGTTGGTTTTTAGCACATCCAGTTATTCCTTTCATGAAAATATTGAATTTCAAAAAAAAAAAATGGTATTTGTACTTCGCTAATACGCTCGCAAATACCATTAAAATTGTATTTTCTATTTTTAGGAAATTCTCATAATGAGCGCATTAACACTGCCAATTTTCAATGCCATCAATACGCAATTTGCTAAATATTTCTTTTAAAACATTAAAATCTCGAAGAAAAGAAAATTAACGATAATTAAATTTATTTTCTCCTTCTTCTGCTGTATGCATGTGAGGGTGAGATAATGAGTTTTTCCAAAAAAAAATACATCCACCCCGGTCGTATTTTCTTTGTTTAAAAAAAAATGTGTTCTATGCCAATGTGTAAACATTTTGGTGTTATTTTTTTGTTTTAAATTTCCAACAGACAATTAGTAAAGTGATGAAATGTAGTAGGTACGGTAACGGTTGCATTTGTATAAAATGTGAAGGGTAAACAGAAATCCTTGTAACACATTTTTGAGAGGACTGAATGCGATGGCGTTGGAACGGATATCCTCCGGATAGATGGGTGCTCTCCAATGACAAAATTATTTCTATGTTTACATTGAGTTGCTCTAAAAATAAATTTGTAAAATTACTGTGAAAGATGGATGGATGCATCCTTTGGAAGGGAAGTATAAATAATGTGTCGCCATAGGGGCTTTCGCTTGATGATTGTTATGGGCGTATTGCATACAAATTGATATCCTAGTTGATTTGAGTCCCAACAGATGTCTAGGGAAGTTATGTTTAAATTGAAATTTATTCCTACTGTGACTAGGTTTGGTTGGTCATATCCCTTCAGGTCTTAGTATTCCTTCTTGAACCTACGAGAAGTCGCAGTGTGGCGAAGATAAATATTGTTTAATTTTCTTGGCTTTGATAGGTGTTTAGTCAAGAAATAAATACCTGGAAAATTCTATCGCTCAGCATTTTGTACAGACTCGAGGCTAATTTTGCGCTTCATATGTTGCGGATAGGACAATAAGAGCTCTGAAGTCCTTAATTTTGCTTCGTACACGATTTCAATATGGAAACTACGCGATAACATGATTTCTGGCATATTGCATAACCCAATTTTCGATGACTTTTGCCAACATTTGTGCCCGTATATCAATATCTATATCAATCAATATTATGGTCAATCGTTTCGAGCTTATCAGTGTAGACTAGCGACTTCACATATCCCCACAGAAAATAGTGAAGCGGCGTTTAATCGCACGATCTTGGAAACCAATTCACGGGTCCGCAACGTGAAGCTATGCGGTTGCCAAACGTTTCCTTCAATAAATGAATTGTGCCACGAGCTGTGTGACATCTTGCGCCGTCTTGTTGAAACCACACCTCCTGCACATCCTAGTTGTTCATTTGATGAACGAAAAAGTTAGTAACGGACTCTATAGCGGCCACCATTGACTGTAACGTTCTGGCCAACGTTGTTTTTAAAGAAGAACGGACCAATTACTCATAAAAGACACCAAACAGCCAGTTGTTGTGGATGCAACGGTGTCTCAACATACACTTGAGGATTATCATCACTCCAAATACGGCAATTTTGTTTATTGACGTATTATTCAAACAAAAGTGAGCTTCATCGCTAAACAAAATTCGCTTATGAAAATTGGCAATTTAATTTTTGGTCCATTCACCGAATCTACGCCTTGCTAGGTGATCCTGTGGATTTTGTAAGCACGTCAACTAAGATCTTTCCGCAAATTATTCCATAAAGTGGATGGACACACATACAATGACTGATTCGGGTCTTCCTCTACGCTACGCTCTACAGCAGCAATGACTTCTTGTGTACGCACTGTACGACGTCTCTAGTCATAGTCAATCGAATTAGTGTGCGATACGTATTTCGAACATTTTCAGGCGTCAGTATGAAGATGATGAAAAGATGAATCGGACTTTAGTTTTCCGGGTTATTATTAAGATTACCAGGTTTAAGTACGACGTTGAATTTTGGTATTTTTTCTTCGTTGGGAAACTGGCCTGCTTCTGTTGGAGTAGAACCGCGCAAGCTATTTCTTGAAATGTGCAACACTTTGCTGAAAAATTGTTAACGTTAGGTTAATTGGTTCCCTATGGCGATACCATGGCTTTACTTAGTTCATCAGCCGGGTCCATTATGTCCGACTTCGGGAACCATGTGTCGACATTCCTGTTGGGTAGAGAACATAACCAACCTCGAATTGTATATAAATAATGGAGTTTATTATACCCTACATTTATCAGATCATCAAAGAAGTAACTGTCGATGATCTTCAGTCTGTTATTAAATGCTGGTCTTTTAAGACGTCGTCTCAAAAGATCAGATATCAGCATTCTCTCAGACAGTCAAGCAGCACTACAAGTTCAACTCTCTACTTTTTTAGAACTCTTTACTGGGTCCCAGGACACGAAGCAATTCATGGTAATGAAGAAGCTGATGAGCTACCACGAAAAAGGCTCTGCATCCCCTTTCATCGGCCCAGAGCCCTTCTGTGGACTACCCACCCGTAATATTAAAACCGAATGCGCACATCCCAATGGAACTCCATCCAAGGATTACGCCATGCTAAAAAATTCATTGGCCTCGGCTACAAAAAACGGGCTCTTCAGAACCGCCCTGAACCATCATATCATGAAAATGGGAAAAAGCTGTAAATATCTGTAAGAGACTCTGCCTCGAACAACAAGAAACGGCAGAACACATTCTATGCGAATGCTCTGCAATCATCGAAAAGAGGCTTAAATGCTTCAACAAAGGACTCACCGAACATCAGGATATTGCTAAATCATCGGCCTCAACAATCGTAAGTTCATCAAGGATCTAGGATTGGTGGCAGACCAAATTACTTAATAACTTTATAGGGAGCACAAAAGATCGATTCTTGGTCGCTGTGCTAATCAGCTGCCTTCTTTAAAAAAAAATGCTGGACTGTCGCATAGGCTGTGCAGGGTAATTTTAGGAAACATATCATCAAATCCGGCAGACTTTTCTGCCCTGAAAATTGTGATAGCAACTTCTATTTCCTCGGGCAGAATAAGCTTAAGTAAGAAGTCCCTTTATAGGGAATTTAGTGATAGAGTTTGGTATCTATTTTACTTGCGAGGTTTATGATTCTCGCAGATATCGCATTCTTCCTATCTATCGACTTCCATTTTTAGAGGCATACCCTATCGAGGGTTCACCTGTCTTTTCTGTATTGGCATTTGTGACATCAAATATTGCCAAACGAAAAAATGCCAAATTTTAAATAAGTCGCATATGACAACTGTACCAGAGTGGCCCGCTATTCGGGATTAAGGTATTTCAACCCTCTTTCCGCAGGCGGTTCGATTTTAGCATGGAAATAAGGGTAAATTTTTAGAATTTGGCTTTATTTCGTTTGACGTTATTTCACGTCACCGTCGTTTCTGTATTGACATTTCCCTTGAACTCTTTGTAGACAGTCAGGGATGTATTGTTTACGTTTAACTCTAGGTTCATGTTTCTTAGCAGTGGAAAGTACAGCGGTGCTTACCTGTTGTGCATAGGTTCCTGCATTTGGTGGTATCCACCATTTTATGGTTCCTTCTAGGTCTTTTGAAAATGTCTTACAGACGCTCTCTCTAGCTGTTTCTCATTAATTTGCCCTCTTTTAGGTACGAAAATAAATTAAAAGATCGTTATCACTGCACATTTGCTCACAAACACTTAACAAACCACAACATGTACATGATCACGGGCTCATTGAAATATGACCTCCAACGAATCGAATCACGTTACAGACATATCTACTTGCAAATAGAATTATCACCATCCTGCGAAGCATTTAATTCAATTTAAATTTTCATAATCTACTCTCACTCCCAAGCCTTCGTGTGTTTGTTTTTTTTTTTTACTAATTTCCACACCGAGCTCTCAACGATCAATTAACACTATGGGCTCACCCACATTTATTTTTCTAACCGCAAATGACACCACTTTGTCCATTGCCATTACCATTGCCACAATGCATTTGATGCTATTTTTATTAATTACATGAACTAATCTTATAATGCATTTGTTTTTTTTTCAGCTCGACCACAACTAATGCAGCAGTGCCTCAAGCCAGACCAAAACAGAGTTACATTTCCGATATTAGCTCACCTTTGATTCAGGTAAATTTAAATTTTTTTACATATTTTTTTTTTATTTTTTAAAAATGTACTTATTTCGCTTTTCTTATTTTCATGTTTAATTTATTCGCATCGTTCATTCGTGGGACAATTGCCAACATATTCTACAAAAAAAAAAACAAAACAACCTATTTTGTGTCATTGGCTTACTTACCTGTAGGAGGATGGCGACAGCAAAGTGCTTAAGCTGAGATTTGATGTCAGCCAATACGCCCCCGAAGAAATCGTTGTCAAGACTGTTGATCAAAAGTTGTTGGTGAGTCAAATTCGTCAAATAATTTAATTTTTGTTTGCTTGAATTTATTATTATGTGTAGTAAGTTATGGTCGTAAAGGAATATGTATTTTTTTTTGTCGCTGTTCCAAATGGTTTTTCGTCTTTGTTAGTCATGGCGAGAATTTATTATTTTAAAAACACAAAGAAAAATGAGATCAATTGTTTTAGTGTCAATGCGAGAGGGGTGTGTGTAGGTAAAAATGAAAATTAGTTTATTTTTGGAATTTTGAAATTTGCTCTGTTTGCTTTGATTGTGATGGCGATCCAAAGAAAACGGTATTTTCCGTTGAGCGCAAATGAAGATGGAACTAGAATTACATTTTTTTTGTTGGGACAATTGGACTGTTGGATAATGCAAGGAAATGGTGGAAATGGGGGAACTCGTGGAACTAAAAATAGACGATAGACGATAGATGATTTGAAAGTACACTTCGCGAAAGAAAATTTCATTTTAAATCCTTGGAAGAATATAACGGTAATCTTATAACGGAAATTCTTGGATGAATATAACCCGGCAAGGGCTATTGAATGGGAAAGAAAATTCTTCGTAAGAAAAGTTATTTACAGGCCGGAATGAACCTGAGCATCAATAATGAATGAAGCCTATTAAGTTGGCACAGTCTTTAGCTTACTGGCTCTAACCGAGCACCCCAAGTTGGTTTGCATCCCTTGGGGCTACCGCTCAAGATTAAATTTAATAATTTGTGTAATATCTTCAAACGTCAGGATAAAAGAACCTCGACCCATGAATGCAGATTTACCAGAAACTTCTTGGATGTTGTTGCGAATTACTTGCAATTGCGTGCAAATAATTGCCGCGATTTGTCGCTCCTTAAGTCCCTGTCGTTTGAGTATAAAGTCTCCTTAAATGTTAAAGGCATTCTCGAGATTTCAAACTAAATTTCAGCACTTAAAAAAAAAAATCGCCCAACTTATCATTAAACAACCAGCGCAAACCTTGAGGAAGCCAAACTATCCTATTGGCAAATAAGAGTTGCTAAGTCTTGAAGTGCGGCGCTGAAATTTTGGCACAACAAAGCGATTGTTTTACAATTTTATCCAAACGTCTTTTTCAACAAGTCTTGACTGCTGTTGTTGAACTCTACAGCTCGATTGACTACGCATATCCCTTTGGAGTAACCCAACTTAGCTTTCATGGTCGATAATAACGCCATCTAACGCCCCGCTTGGTACCATACATCACTTTTATCTGGTCACTTATGCTGCAGTCATCTCTCAGGCCTACCAGCTGTTCAATTAGCGCCGAAATCAACGCCTGTTACAAGCAAACCACCGAGATACAGCGTCTAGCGCGATGTTCGTAATAATCCTGCGGTAATCCAAGGATGCTAACGTCGCCATCGCTACCATTAAAGCTAGTGTTGTTAATTCTGTTGGTTTAGGTGCTCTTAGACCTGTAATGTTTTCAATTCTCTTCTTTTTATGACACCAGTGCGCTTTAGTGGTTTCTTCCACTTAATCGTATTTTGTTTGGGTGGCGCTGAAGGTACATTCTTATCCCGTCCCTGCAAGGGATGTTCATAATGCTTACACGCCTCAGCTTCCTGAGAAGATAATGTTCGGACAGGATGCCAATTGTCTTTATAAGTCATTTAAGATTCAAAATCGTCATGTCATGGATATCCTGTGACCAACTAAGCGTATCTGATGTCTGATTTGGATTCCAGCTGACTTTCATATTCGGTGATATCGCTGTCGGATGTCAAATTCATGACTAATAACTTCGCGACCCTGTAAGTGCAGATATAACCTCCTTTTAACCTTTTACAATTAAACCGACCTTAACACTTCGCGAACTCGACCGAGCGCCCATGACCGTTGATATGGAATGCCAATATAAACTCAATCCACCAACTTCACTCAGTCGAGCTGCGTGTGCAGGATCTACTCTGAATAACGGATCTCTTCATGAGTGATTGGGATTTAACCTCTTATTACAGTAAAGCCGTGAATTAAAGGCCACTGTTGGTTAACACTCCGTTTGAACAGTACGGCAGTTGGTAAGAACTAGAACAATAATATATCCTTTGCAAAATAAGTTCAGAATCAATTACCATCAATATAGAAAGTCCATCTTCAAATACAGATAGTGGAAGTGTCTGAATGTTTTTTTCATGCTTCCATTAGCACGTGCCTTTAAAGGCTCTGAGTATTCCCTTATTGGTTTAATAGCCTACCAACAAGCAGTGCTGTCGCTGTCCAACTTTATTTTTAATTCCGAATTGTTTCTGTAGCCTGCGCAAGCGATCAAAATAGAGCAACTTTCATCTAGTTTTGCGACGTGTATTTAGTTAAAATTTCCAATGGCGGTTCAACGTCGTGTCAAGTGTATTTGGCTGTATGTCCGTTCACACAATTCAATATTTAGAAGGGTTGCATCATAGTGTCTGCAACGACCTCTGTCTATCTGAAACTTACCTAACAAAGGGTGCGCGACTAACAAACAGACAGTAAATCACTTTCAGTTTTCGCATATAAATTGTTACCAATTCTCTTCCCCGTACCTTCATTCAATTGATGACACAATATCAATATGAATTGAATTGAGGTCCACCTACGCTAGTAACCGTTTAACCAATAAATTGCATATACGAAATGTCTTCCGTTTGCTTTCCATTTCTCCACTCCACTAATTCGATTTACAGATCCAAGATAATCGCCTTATTAAGTACTTCTTCCTTCGTAAAGCACTCAACTGTATTACGTAGCTTAGCTAACATACACTTGGCATACCTACATACGTTTTAAATTTCTTTTCCG
The DNA here is from genome assembly GCA_963576555.1 of Ferdinandea cuprea. Taxonomy (NCBI): domain Eukaryota; kingdom Metazoa; phylum Arthropoda; class Insecta; order Diptera; family Syrphidae; genus Ferdinandea; species Ferdinandea cuprea. Next base: position 142,282,760 of record OY754958.1, on the reverse strand, counting down.
ACAAGTTCCGCCTTAACATGAACATAAATTTACTTTCATTCATTACACTTTGCCTATGGCATTTAGAAAATAGTGTTTACCTTTCGAACAACCCCCGCATTGTGACGCCACCACTTGACTTGATCCATTTTCACACAATAGAACTTTAATATCGCGTCTGAGGCCTTTGTATTTACAATGAAACTTAACAACCTTTCCCACGCATGCAACTGCCCTCGTTCCATAACTTATTAGCTTCCCGACGTGAATGCAGTTAATTTGCATACATGCAATGCATTTTTTCTCATTCTAATAAATTGTCCTTTTCTTTTTATTTACAGGTGCACGCTAAACACGAAGAGAAATCAGACACAAAGAGTGTTTACAGGGAATACAACCGAGAATTCCTGTTGCCAAAGGGTGTCAATCCCGAATCGATTCGTTCGTCCCTCAGCAAGGATGGTGTACTTACTGTTGATGCACCACTGCCAGCCCTCACCGCCGGTGAAACAATGATTCCTATCGCACACAAATGAGCGCAAATTTAAGCAATAAAATCCCGCCAATACCCCTCCCTTTAAAAAAACAACAACAACACAAAATCCTATAAAACATTAAACAAACTTAATTATTTTTTTGTTTTTTCTGTCCACAAATCAAAACGAAAAATGTATAAATTATTTCTGTTTTAACAAATTTAATCTAATTGAGCACGCATCACTCATGTGAAATCTCAAAAAAGATTGGACTTTTAATTTTAATGATAATTAAACAATTTTACTTAAATAACATTATATTATGTATTTCCACGAAAAGATGGTAATTTGTATTTAGTGTTTTTTTTTTTAAATAATTTTTTGTAATAAAATTCATTGTTTCCCCCTTTTTTTATATTGTAATAATAATAAAACAAAAAAAAAAACTAAATAAAAACAGAAAAAAGAATTATATTTTTTTGGTTGTGCTGTAGTGTGGCGCTTTAGTAGCAACTGTAATTTGGTAGGCAAAATAGATACTCGTAGGTATACATGCTGGATGTAGATTAAGGTGTTGGTGCCTGCTACTAATGGTTGTACACACATAAAAAATACAACTGTTTTATTTTTTAATATATTCTCTGCTTAATTTTTGCAAAAAAAAACCAAAAAAAAAACACTTAAAAGTGCTGTTAAAAGTATTTCTTTCGTTATGTCATTAGAGAGTAAATCATTAAAATGCATAGATGTAATAATTGTAATAGGAAAACGAAGTAGTAGCCAACGACACGCGTTTTTTTGTAAAGGAAAAGTAATTAATTATATAACAATAAACACATTTATATGGATTTTTAACAACTAAATGTTGGCTTTCGGAGTTTTTTTTACTCTTTACTATTTGAGACCGACCCAGACTGCAATTTCTCCTACAAATTCACTGTTAGTGTGGCTTCAATTTGTTTTAATAAGGAATTATGTGCATTTATCAAAAACTGATGTTGTGATTCCCTCGGAATCAAAGTCATTCCGTGCTAGAAAATCTGGAGCAAAATGATGGTGACTGATGATGATATCGAACACCATTCCAACTGGCATTGTTTTCGGCGCTGGTAAATAAAAAGACGCATGCACTTAAAGAAAAATAAAAAAATATATTAATATTATTAAAAATTAAATATAAGTCTGCACCAGGACTTGGAGGAGATATCTTCTTCGCCTGCTGATAGGAATCAGGTAACCCACGAGCTTCGACAAAACACGAACAAGGGAACAACAATTTTCCAGATTGCCGCACAGAGAAGAAGAAATGCTCGTTCGGTGAAGTTCATTAAGAATGCTCAAGGCCAACTAACTACTTGTGGACGACGAAAAAATTGTACACAGATGGCGAGAGTATTGCGAGCAACTTTTAAACGAACAGTTTCCCTATATTTTCCAGGAGCCGTACCCCAACAATTAAGAAGTGACCGACATAACAGTCGACGAAGTTGGGAAAGCAGTCAAGAACTCCAAGAAAAAAAAACGGTTGGGCCGGATGAGATACCCAGTGAGTTCTGGAAAAAGATGGGAGACATCGGGTTCGGATGGCTTATGATTTTTTTCTCCAAACCTATGAGAGGTGATCCAATGCCCAATCAGTGGAGGGAAAGTTATCTTCTTCCTTTGCACAAAGGAAAGGGAGATACGCGAAACTGTGATAATTACCGTTCAATTAAGTTGATGTCACATAGCATGAAGATCGTTGAGCGGGTATTAGATGGCCGCCTTAGACAAATAATACGGCTGTCTGATGACCAGTGTCTTAAGTCCTTTGCTCTAACGATGGAGCCATCATAAGTGATGATCAGACTTCCCTGTAACAAGCTGGGTAGATGTTTTGAAGGGAATTGGTATCGTACTAGCCAAGAAAAGACAGTATCTGTACTGCGAATTCTCTGACGCAAGCCAACCCATACCACGCATTTATTTGAATGGGGTGGTGGTTCCCAAGCGTGAAAAGTTCAAATATCTGGGATCAATGATCAACAACGAAGCAACCATTGATGACGTCACATCAATCATCGTGTAAGCGTATGGTGGATGAAGTGGCAGGAAAACCGTCATCTTCTGTGACCGAAAAATGTCGTCTAAGCTGAAGGGAAGGCTCTACACCGCAGTTGTGCGTCCTGCAAGTTGAGGGCAAGTTGACAGCAGCTGAGATGAAGATGCTTCGCATGACAGCAGGAGCAACCAAACCTTGATCGAATTAGAAGTTCCAGCATCCGAGGAAGCCTTCACGTCAAAGAGCCCATCTCGAAAAATTGGAGCACGACCGACTTAGTTGGTATTGTCATGTTCAAAGGAGGGATATTATGAACCCCGTCAAAAAGGCAATGGCAATCAACATTCCCTTACAATCGCGTAAGAGAGGCAGGCCTAAAAACTCCTGGATCACACAAATGATGAAACACCAGCATTTGATTGGCCTCAATGATGAAGTGATCCAAAATCGGGATGCCTGCAGATATCTTTTGAGGTCGAACCGGCGAACCCCACAGGCGGACAAGTAGGAATGCAGTGAAGTGGGACGGTTATGATCCCTTTAATCCTGATCATTATCTCGTCGTTAAATGGAGAGCAGAAGAAAAAATAAATATAAATAGTACATGCTTCTCCAAACATATGATGGCTAAAATGTCAATCGTCAGCTGATGTCGAAAGTTTAATTAATTTAATTCATTCTATGATAGCCTTCGACAATGAACATTATTCATTCGAATCTCAAAATAAGTTTAATGCCGATTCCGAACGGCAAATTTATTTTTAAAAGTTCACTTGACATTTCTTACCCTTCAATGTTTGTCAGACTTTGGCAAGAGGTGGGGCAACGAATAAAAACTGAATAGGTAAAATGTCGGGGGCGTATGGGTAACATTTTGAAATTTCTTGTAAACTAGAATTAACTGTGATTAAATCTAATGTGCGTTTTTGTTAAACTACAGCTAATGTGCGCTTAGTGTGAAAACATTTCGATTGAAATTCGAAGAATTTGTGAATTTACTCTTTAAGCTTGGCGATTGTGGCGAGTTGTTTTCGGAGTTGTAGCGGATTTAAAAATGGTTTCAAACGCATACTAAATGTACGAATTCGATTAGGTTGTATTTAGCAAGAGTTTCATCGACAACATATCCCCTAACCATCTCCGGATCTTCTCTTCTTCGAAATTCGATGAAGTTGTCAAATTTCCCTTGCAAAGGTAGTGTTATATATTGAATTTTCTCTGACTGGATTTTCAGTTTTCCCAATCGCCGTCAGTTCTTGTATGTTTTGCTACACTAAAAAGTTCTGTTTTCAATTCTCTTGGACAATACCACAGCATGGATGAGTACTTTAATTCTTCAGCCTGCTTCAAGTACTTTTAGCAATGCAGCCAATATTCTCGTCAATATTGTGAGTATCGTATGATAAAATTTAGGGATTTTCCTAAAACGAACCCATAAATAAAAACAAAAATACGGCTAATAAAGGGTGAAAAGATGGATTGAATTGAAAAAAAGTTGCCCATAATAGTTTTCAAGCTGGGTCTTTTGGTCTATAAGTAATATCATTTCTAGTATTATATGTATGTAAAAATAACATAAACAATAGTTTTTAAATGCTCATTGCTTAACTAATTTTATTGAATTCTGAATGATAAGGATTCAGTTTCAGGTTTGTTTTGTTCACCACAAAATCTACTTTCCGTAGCCAGGTTTTGAAATCACGATTGTTGGTTGCCTCTGAACAACAATTGCTGGGCGTTGAACAATGATTTGAGGCTGAGCGGTCTTCACCAACACGGGGGAAGTTGCCAACAATGGAGCTCCTAGCAGACCAGGTTCGGCTTCAGCATTAGCATAGACAGCAGCGAAGAAGAGAGCGAGAACGATAACGACCTGCAGGAAAATAAGGGTGGAATTAGTTATTTCAAATGTTCTCATGAGTTAAAATTACCAATCTTACCTTCATAATGAGTTTTGTAGTTTACTGTTGTGTATTCAACGATGAACTGATGTCGATAATGAAAAGTTTGGATTATTTTATAGTAATCTCGATGAGTTGAAAATATATACACGTTAGAATTCAATCCTGTTTACAAATTCAGCTTTTATTAACAAAAATTCTTGCATCAGCAAAAGCTGGTTTTGAAGTATACCCGTCCTAGTAAGGAACTTTAATGCAATGACCTTAGGTGGATGTCGCTGGTTAAATTATTATCGAATTCAATTATCACGAGTTTATAAATGAGTTTATTTTAATTTACTGTTCAATGTTTTGTCCTAGAATTTAAAATAAAATAACATCCCTTACAAAAATTCTGGAAGTATTAAAATACTTAGGATGTATGCACCAAACCATGAATAAAGTTTGGGTGAAAAAAACCATGCACAAAGACTGGACCATCAGCTCCATATGCCCCTTCTACATATGCATATCTAGAAGAAAGGCGATCTTTTTGTCTTGAAATAACTATAGAGGCATATCCCTGCTAAATGTCGCATATAAGATCCTATGCAACGTACTGCGTGAACGTCTTAAACCGTTCTGCAGCATCGGCACGTATCAGTGTGGCTTCCGGCCCGACAGATCGACCGTGCGCCAAATTTTTACACTAATGATAAGGCCATGCCCTGGCGGCTAAAAAATGTATAACGTATGAAATTGTATGGTTGTAGCTACAACGGAAAACGCCATATCTGAGATTCCCTTCACTTACTCGATTCACTTTCACTTATCGTATGCATCGTGGAAACCGCCGGGGACATTTCCTTATCGATGTGAATTTCGAATTTGAAGTTGGTCGGTAAAATCTATTTGTAGTAAATGACAGGAGTGAAAGTTGGAAAATAATTTTAAATTTAACTTAAATAAGTAACTTCAGTAGCAAACCCAACTAACAATTTATCTTCTATAAGGTCCAATTTTTTTTAAAATTTGTTAAGCTATTGCTTCTATTGTATTGTCATAAGACTTATTTATAGATGTTTATTATTTTTCAAGATATACTTTCAGAAAATATTTCTTTACAGCTTTTTGGAAACAATTTCACAAGCTGTACAGAAGGGAGAGATATACTTATTTAACGAGGTGGATATAAGGCCTTTCGAAGTTAGTTGGTTAACGTCTGAAATCTAATAGCTTCTTTAAAGCTTTATATTCCAAGTCAATAACAAGATTCTCTACAAGGGTTAATACTTATTAATTATTTCGGTATTTATTTCATGGATCAGGGAAGGCTCTCATAGACTTAGATGAGGACTATAAATAAGAAACCAAAAATATAACAAAATGTTTGTGAATGATAATATTTTAATAGCCAAATAATATTTGTATAGCTCCAGTGGTAGTTATTATAAACAATACATATACCAACATAATTCAATTTTTATCCGTTCAGTTTTTCAATGTTTACTAACAAGCAGACCTACTTTTTTTTACATAAGATGAAATTATTGTCGGCATCAAGGTCGTAACATCCTATATACTTAAGTATATCTAGGTTGTTAAAGATGATAAAATAGTATCAACTTATAAATTTTTAATCTTCACTCTGTATTAATCAGTTTGACCCAGTGGATGCGTTTTGGTCTGGTACGCGAATGGTCTCGAGTTCGAATCCCCTGGACAAGGCTAAGTAATTTTTCAATTTCTTTATTTATTTCCTATTCAGATAAACTTTCAAGCAACTTCACGCTTTCAAATGATGGAAAATATCAATACGAGCAAATATTATAATCAAAACGAAAAATATAATAAACAACTATTTAAATATGTGTGCATTTTTTTTAATTTCGTTAAGATTTCCGTAATAACTTCTGTAAGTCCTTAAAGTAACATCTAAAAATAAACTATTACTTTTATAGAGCCTGTGAACAAATGTCTTAAGGAAAGTAAATAACTTCGCTAAAGTGCGCCAATTCCATCAGATCTCTTACAGTTATTATGGAAATAAGAAAATAGCTTTCTTTGACCCTTATGGAAACTAAATTCTTACTTGGGAAGTGGATAGTATAGCATACTTGAATATGTTTAACAATCAGGATAAAGCTTCCTCCGGACAGGAAACTTTAAGGAAAAGCGCACATGATTAGGAGGAACTACAGAAGACGTAATAGATGTAATAGATCTTCTACATTCAACGTGAGTTTTGTAACACAATCATAATCGATTAATAGCTTTAATTAATCTTCTAAGTTTGTTAAGAACGTCAATAACGCCTAATTTTAATATGTTTTGAATATTTTTAAAAAAGGAGCTTAATGCTAACTCATTCCCGTATTCATCTCCACTGCTTGCTTGTTTACGATTCTTTAGCGGAGAAACTTATGCATAGCATAGTCCAAAGTTTTCAGAAATGCCACAAATTGCTTTCGAGTGATGTTGACAAACCACAAGCGATGAGATATTTTTATGATAAATGTTGAATCCCAGAAATGGTAATTTCATCAAAACTCCATCACAAAATAGACATTTATACAATAATCGTAAGGGATATTTCATCCTCAAATTACCAATATTCTTGCTACCTGATGAGTGATGTGTGGATGCAACGAATCCAGGCTCCAGGACTGATTGATTAATAAAATATTTTCTAAAAATAAATGCATATAATACTTACATTTTAGACAAATCAAATTGAAATTGCAACCAACAAGAACCAAATACGCAATGAATGAACTGCGTATCTGAAATGTCAAAGATTGTATGGCGAGTGTTCCCCGGGTATGTTTTCTACGATGGTGTGAAACGCATTCACTTCACCGACTGGTGAACGTTTAACCTCGAAAGTATTCTACGATGACGATTTATGAATTTGAGTAAAACGTTCCCCCCGGCGGATTCCACGATACGGCTGGTAGTCTTATTTTTAATTATTACTTCACGGCGTCATATGAATTCACTAGGAATTCAGACATTGGCGATATACTTACATTGTACGGAACTGTCCACAGACGTATTATTTGGGTATGCAAATTGTTTGGTTGTCGTTGGGTGGCATTTTCCAAATTTTTTTTCGTTTTTCCATAAACTACTACGCACAAGTAATACAAATACAAATAGGAGCCTAGGGCTTATCATTTTTAACCAGAGGCATGCCAAATAAATCAAAAGTATACATCTAACGTAATCCTATTTTATTTCTTAGAATTTTTGAACTCATATTCTTCACGTACATGAATAAAAAATGCACGTGATCAACAAATAATGATGTTGGCTCAGGGATGGAAGGCTTTTGTGGTATTTTTACAATTGTTAAAGTTCCTTTAAAGTTCATCGTAGACCCGTAAAAATATATAATATACATATTTTTGATCAACATCAAAAGTTATGGGAATTGAGTAATGTCCGTCGGTTACCAGTTTTTAGGCCTTAAATTTTAACTAATTAAGCTAAAATGTGGAAAATGTACATACCGCCTAGAGAGAGTCCCGAAACGCTTATATGCACAATTTGTTTTTATAAATAAAGTTAAAATTGAAGAATTAAAGAGAGCTTCACAAAATACAGACACAAACCTCCATTACAAGTGTATAAAATATTTTTCGCGACGCCTAATTTTTGTGAGCCTTTTATTTTTATTCAAATGTTGTCGTCTTCGAATATTTCCTAAGAAATAAAATTGTTTGTTAGGCGTAAACGGCCCATACAGGACCCAAACGCTAGCTTCTCCAACCGCTGTGTGTGTGAATAAAAATGACCTACAGCTTAATGCCGATTCCGAACGGCAATTCATTTTTGAGAAGCTTCTCATGGCAGTTCTTACTCTTAGATGCTTGTCAGACGTTCGCAGGAGGTGGGGTAACGAATAAAAACTTTTAGGTGGTACAGGCTGAGATTTGAACCTGCAACCCCTAGCTTAGTGATCCAATGCACTTCACCACTAAGCTACAGCACCCACCTTAATTTATGGCCTATACAAATTTAGCCTACATAAATTTTGGTTTTTATTTTTTAAAAAACAACAGCAATTTTTTTTTAAATGCTCATTAACTAATTCATTTTATTTTATTGTCATCGGTAAAAATCGTTTGGATTAATTTTTAACTTTATGGGGAATTTACTTTCCCCATCCAGACTTTTGGATAAGAACTGTTGGTTGCTTTTGAACAATGACTTGACGTTGAACAACAATCCGTGGTGGAAGAGAATTAATCAATACGGGTGGCCCTGCCACCAACTGTCCTCCTAGCAGACCAGGTTCGGCTTCAGCATTGGCATAGACAGCAGCAATGAACAGAGCAAGAACGATAACGACCTGGAAAAATGAATGCAAAAATTAATTATTTTAAATGTTTTCATGAGTTAAATTTATAGTATTTACCTTCATTATGATATTTGTTGTTAACTGTTGTGTATTGAACGATTAACTGGTTTCGATATGAAATTTTTGATCTGTTTTATATTAATTTGGATCACTTGCACATATCTGCCAATCAAACTCCTCCTCTATGCAAATTTTTCGAATGTAACAACAAAAATCAGGTTCCAAAAGTAAGTATACCCGTGCTTCAAAAAAATAAAACTTTTTAGAATGCAATGACCCTAACTTAAAGTTGATCGGTTTATTGCTTGTGGTAATTAAAGTTCAGTTTGCGTGTTTTGATAAAGCAGATATTTGAAACGCATGTAATGCATATCATAAAGTGGCCATACAGTTGACCCTTTAAGATCGACATTAATATTAGTAGTGCTAGTAACTTCAAAAGTAATTCGCTTATTAATATTTATTTTTTAATTTTATACAGTCATTCTCATCACTTAGGAAAATATGTCATATTTTTTAACAAAAACGCTCTAAAAAGTAGGCGAGAAAAAAAACTTGTGCCGGAGTTCAGTGCCTATATATTTTGTTAAGCTTCTTACCCTTATGCGGCTTTAAAATAGATTTTTCTACATTTTGGGCGTGGCAGTGGGAGTATTAAAAATATTTAACACTTTATCCTTTCGGCACTCTATATTTCGAGAGTTTACGTCCCAATTTCAATTTCTTAGCTAAAATCTAAAGGCTGCAAAAGTTGATACGGAAAGTCGTCTAAGGTTCTGGTCCTGATCATAAATATACAGTAAATGACGCCTATAAGAAACTTCAAAATGCCATAATTTTTGTTTCTTTACTTATCTTATGATTATCACGGATATAAGAACAAATTTTCTTATAAGAAAAACACGGATATAAGAAACAAAAGTCAGAAACATATTCCTTCAGAAAAAAGTTCATATTTGAACAACAAAAATTAAATCCACATTATTTGGAAAAAAAAGAACAAGAAAATTTAAAAAAAAAACATAAGGAAAGGCTACAGTCCGCTTGGGGCGAACAGTATGATACCCTATCCTTATCCCTATGTACCCCAAAGAAAAAAAGCATTAGGAAGATGATGGATAGCATTTTATTTCATTCTATGAAATTTATAGAAACAATTTTTTTTTTAAAAAAACGCCCCCAAAAAGTGGGCTTGGCCAACAACTTTATATGACAAATTAATAAACTTAACTTAAGCCTTAAAATGGTTTTTTTTAAGTTGTGGGCGTGGCAGTGGGCGTATTTTGAAAATTTTAATACTTTACCATTTTGGAACCCTAGGAAGTATATGTTCCAAATTTCAGCTTCCTAGCATAATTTTAAAGGCCTCAAAAGTTGATACGGACGGACGGACGGACATTGCTAAATAGTCTTAGATTTTGGTCCTGATCACAAATATATATACTTTTAGGGGTCTGTGACGAATATTAAGAGGTGTTACAAGCTAAGTGTCAAAATTATTATACCCTTAGGATAGGGTATAATAAATATGTAGATATACTTCAGTTACTCCAGCAGATTTTAGGTTGCTATATGTGTAGCATAGTTACAAAATAATTGAAACGTAAGTTTCTTCCAAATATCGGTCAATTGTGGTTTGATTGAGAGCTTCCTCACTTTGTTAGAAAAGAAAATCTTCAATTTGTTCGATGTAGCTGTCGTATGTCTTATAAAAAATAAATATAAAAGCTCTCCAAACTTCGGCCTTAGTATACGACGTTGGTATTGACGTTTATTCACATTCTTCTTCATCTTCCGATCGCCGCTTATTCTTCCTATATTATGAGTTTCGTTCTATTTGAAACATTATTTCGTGAAATTTTTGTTTGCAAATCTTTATTTCAATTTCACAAATAAACACAAACACAACTGAACTGACATTTTTGACTTTTATTAAGCGCCTGTTCATTCACATTTAAGGAACATTTAGATGGATTTTTTTTTTGTTTATTAAACACATCATATTTCAGAGGAAAACTGAGAATCGGTGTTGTAAAAAAATACTTAATATCTGTGTTTTTCTTATAAGCGTGTTTCTTATAAGGTATGTTTTTTACATTGGTGTAAATGTCGATTCACAACACGGAGATTTTGTTTCGAACGGAAAATTTGAGAAACTTCACATGATAAGTTAAACTCGTGTATGTTAGTCGGAATTCCGCAGCTATACTTCAATATAGTGCGCAATGCAGAGATCTGATCCGAAACTAAGCTGATAGTTGCGGTGCGAAACTCAGGCACTAAACTTTTGGAACTCTTTTGGAACACTATAGGCCTGAGTTCTGGGTATTAATTTTTTTAATTTCATGAATTGAGAAGCAGTTTCTTCTTTTTGCGTTGCGAGATTTATACAAGTCGCCTAACTCTAGAAAGATAACTTACGTCTATTAGACGTGTCCGCCCTTTTGATTTACATTACTGTTAACTATCCTATCATTCTAGGGTTTAAGTTGTTGAATCTTTTAATTTGGAAAAACGAAGAGAGATATCTAATGTTGTTTTTGTGTTTTGACTGGTAGCATAAACTCCATCTATGTTCGAAAATCTAAAAAAACTAAAACCAGACCGCAGAATAACAAGGTATCCGGAATTTTCATACCAAAGTATAAGTAGGGATCAACAATGTAGCCAAATAACGGATCAACAACCTGACCAAGGACTTCAATTAATATTATCCCTGGATTTTAACCTAACAAAGCTAAAGTGGGAAACTATAGTTAAAGAAAATACTCTGATTGATATTAACTCAGTCGAAACCTAGAACTTGTTCGTATATAAACTAAAGGTCGTAGAGAATGTCGTTATAGCGATTTAGACTGAATTGCAAATTTAATATATCACCATGTTTTTCGTCTCTTCTCCGGCATTACATACTTTTTTTCTAACGTTATACTTTTTCGTCAATTATTATGTAAAATAATTCACAAGTAAACTTTTATTTATTTCAAACTGATTTCCCACTAATTTACAATTTCTTATTTATGATTTATAAAATGTCGTACTTCCCTTATAAAGGTATGAAAATCAATAATGTAACTTTTCAGACGCTTTTACTCGTGCCACATTTAGCCACTATTCTATATTATTTTAATAGTGTTATCAGTACTTGAGTTTAGATGGCGCCATATTAAAATAATATCGTTTTTAATATTATATGTGTGCAAAAATAAAATAAACAATAATTTTTAAATGCTCATTGCTTAACTAATTTTATTGGATTTTTAATGATAAGTATTCAGTTTCAGGTTTATTTTGTTAACCACAAAATCTACTTTCCGTAGCCAGGCTTTGAAATTACGATTGTTGGTTGCCTCTGAACAATAACTGCTGGGCGTTGGACAACAATTTGTGGTTGGACGGTCTTTACCAACACGGGTGAAGTTGCCAACAATGGAGCTCCTAGCAGACCGGGTTCGGCTTCAGCATTGGCATAGACAGCAGCGAAAAAGAGAGCGAGAACGATAACGACCTGCAGGAAAATAATGGTGGAATTAGTTATTTCAATGTTCTCATGAGTTAAAATTACCAATCTTACCTTCATAATGAGTTTTGTAGTTTACTGTTGTGTATTCAACGATGAACTGATATCGATACTGGAACGTTGGGCTTATTTTATAGTTATCTGGATCAGTTGACAAGTTTAACAAGTTAAATTCAACATCTGCTTATTTTCTCATCAACGAAAAATGTTGCATCAGAAAAAGCTGGTTTCGAAGTATACCCGCCTTGCAAAGGAACTTCAATGCATTGACCCTAAATGTATGTTTACTAATGAAATTGTTCGTAAAATGTTTATTAATTGTCATTAAAAATGAACTAAATTATTTATTCACATCAACCCTAGGGTCACTGAATTCTATGAAGCGCTTACCGGTATTAAACCAGATTTTTTCTGAATCTAGAATTGATACTTATGAGAATAAGTGACCCTATGTACAGCATCTAACTTGTAAGAATCTTAAACTGATCCAGATTCATACAAAACAAACCAAACTCTTCACTGTCAATATGAGTTCATCGTTGAATACACAACAGTAAACTACAAAAATCATAATGAAGGTGCGCACACATTTCTTTTGACAAACATTAAAAATAAATAAATTAACAAAATTATTAAATTCTAGGTCGTTATCGTTCTCGCTCTTTTCTTCGCTGCTGTCTATGCCAATGCTGAAGCCGAACCCGGCCTGCTAGGAGCTCCATTGTTGGCAACTTCACCCGTGTTGGTAAAGACCGTCCAACCACAAATTGTTGTCCAACGCCCAGCAGTTATTGTTCAGAGGCAACCAACAATCGTGATTTCAAAGCCTGGCTACGGAAAGTAGATTTTGTGGTGAACAAAACAAACCTGAAACTGAATACTTATCAGTCAAAATCCAATAAAATTAGTTAAGCAATGAGCATTTAAAAATTATTGTTTATTTTAATTTTAAATATCTGTCAAATAATATTGAGAGCTTTATTGGAACTTAACACTTACATCAGACTTATAAATTGTCAAAAAATGTGGAAGCTAGACTCACTCTACTCAGTTAGTAGTTGTAAAACATGAAAAACATGAAAACATGGCCAAAAGCTAGGAATTTTAACTAATGACTCTGCGTGGATGAAGAGAGGATTGAATCAGTGGAACATCTCTTCTGGCATTGGGCAGTACTCCAGCAACGCCGCCTTTCCTGCATTGGTGCAGAGTAACTCGACATCTTGACCTCGATACGTTTATTTACGAAATGAAATGATTTGGTAATCCATACGTCCTGTCCTATCATGTACTAAGGGACCTATCTTGGCTTCTGGGTGATATTGCATGCACGATATTGCAAGCATTGTGTTGTCGAGAAACGGCTCTCTCCTTCTTATGTTTCACTCATGTGCATTTCTGCTAGTCAGATACACAAGGATTATTTTTACATCCTATCCTAGAGGAATGTGCCACCATTTTGAAACTAAAAGTAGGTACATTTACATAATTTATTGTCAATTTATGCTGATATAGCAATGCCTGGGCGTTCTTAAGTCTGCGCAAAAGGCTGCAAATTAACATTCTAGATGCTGTTAAGGTTCATTCAAATACACGCACTGACACGCCAACAATTTAGATAAATGCATTCTAAAGTCGAACTTGAAGGCATTTATGGTAACATTATTCAAAAAAAATTAATGTTAGGGCTGATCGGTGACCCTCTTAGCAAATTTTTCATTCTTTGAAACGCCTACTTTTCGTGGGTGAAAGGAAGAAATGAGGTCAATGTCTACATATTTACGACTTTCCAGCGGGCTAGTAAATTAATTTTATCACATATGCTCAAACTATCTTTTCATTCTCAAAACTTTGGCCATTTTAAGTTCAAAAGAAAAAAAAGTTTTGCATGATTTAAGTAAAAATTAAACAAAATAATAGCTTGAAGCTTTTATTAAATGTTTATTGTTTGTTCTACAAAACTGGGACTGGGTAGGCCAAAATTATGCTTTACGTAAGCCTTCCGCTTGCTGATGTATATTCTCAAAACGATAGCTCCATTATGTATAATAAAGCATGTAGTTTAACTTTGGTTATATCCAAAAGGATTTAACAAAGTCAGATAGTCAGATCGAATAGAAAGCAACCTTATGCAAACTCCGCTGACTTATAGGCCTACATTCAGTCTCACCAATATCAGGATATTTTCGAAGTATCGAAATAACCCCTCTTAAGACTCAAGATAACCTATTGATGACAAGATAAATTAAAATAAATTCCATATGGTCTAAGGATCTCTTAAAATATTCATACCTATTACTACTACTACTACATATTGGCATTCATTATAATCTGATCTTATTCCTTAACTTAAACTCATTCCCGAAGCATTCTGAAATATCATATATTCATCATATAGTCAAAACCTTACCAGGATTTTGAAGCATCCAATTGTCACATGCTTGTGTTTAGAGGTCCAAAAACTGCGCTGTCTAGTGGTTGAGACTTATGGGAAGTATGCCGAGGTATGGTGAGAAGATGAATTAAAATTTAAATAATTATTAAAGATTCGGATTCAAAGGAGCACTTGGTAAATTTTTTGAAATGCTTTAAAAAATTAATAAAGTCTTGTACCCGGAGGTGCACCTTTTAGCATACACGGTCCTGTAAATTTTTTCGTGGGAATACCATAAAGAGCGAAATATGATCCCCGATTTCATTAATGGCACAGCAAGCAGTAACCAGTTCACCGCGTTCACCAGACGTTACTAGCAACAACTTTTTTAGGTTTGTGAACTGTAGTCAATACAGTTTCGTCAATTTTGACTGCGCTTACTCAGGGATGTAACTTATATCTACGTCATGATAGGTATATCGAAGAGTAACACTCTGAACTGCTTTCATCAGCTTTTCGGTATCTATTGGGACACGTTTTTTAGCTGCAACCTTTGGCTTATACCATCGCGGCATAATATGTACCTAACAATAAAAGTTCACAACAAAATTATAAAAATAACAAACAAAAATTAAATTTCTATCTTCTGGAAGACTTCATCCCGGGACCAAGTCTCCCTTACTTTAGTGGGATAAAATCTCACCTCTGGAAGTTTCTTACTTGTTAACAAAATTTTTATGGAAAGCGAACTCTTAGTGTTACTCAGAAAAAAAAAAATTAAAAAAAAGTAACTAAACGGCTATTAACACAAAACACACCATTAAATTTCAAGTTCTTCCGTAGGATTTTCAATATCAAATGCAGTTATGCCACTTTATTACTCCAAGAAAACAATTCTCGTTGTGGAAATAATAGCCAGGGATCAAGTGTCTCCAATTTCCCTAAGCTATTTTCTTCAGTTCTTTCATTGATTTATACAATAAATGTATGAACCTTAACCAAATATCTTTTGTGGCCGGGTACTGAAAATTTAATTTTAAACATATATCTAGTATCTGGCCACTTTAGACGGACACTTGTACACCTCACAAAAAATGGGTTCGAATAACTCGCCCCCTTAAAATATTGATATATTTGTGTATAAAAGGTAATTCAGCGATTTCTATACATTTTATGATTAATAAAAGTATTCTATTAAGAATATATATAAAAAAGTAAGCTTTCTCCTAAAACGCTAAAACTTAAGATTAAACTTTATTTCACCCACTAATTATTGTAAACTCTAAATCAAACTTTTTGATATTTTACCGAGGTTCGTAGATTATGCATTTTTTATGGCGGTTGGTATAAGGCTTACCAACGCTTTCCATAGGCCTGAATTAATAGCCACGAATTTTTTCCTCTAAATAATATATTTTGTTTTGTGAAGCGGCCGGATACTATTGACTGGCCGGAAAGTGGTACACTTACCCTATCTATATTTTGTTATTACTTCCTGTTCCACACCCAAAATTAGCTGAGCCGATTTCAGGTCTTCAGTTCTGGGAAGGCTACAAAATATCCTTTGATCAAAGCTAAGTGTATTAAAAACAACAACATTATATTTGTTTTCACTTATTTATTTATACATAAAATCAAGTCGTCAGTCTTTTTTTTGCATTCCACTGAAACTATTTCTTTCAAAACACCAATCAGTGGAATGAGACAAAACATCGGAGCAAATTAGTATTTAGCGACATACTTTGTATGGGATTATTATAGCATCGTAAGGGTTGAAGTGAATGGCTCGATTTGAATAGGATTTGCTGTTCTTGTATTTGAAAGGATATTATGTATCCAAGTTTTAATACAAACAATTTGAATGTAGTAAATTTATTTAAACTGAAAGCTAAAATAGTCAACTGAGAGGAATCGCAACCGTGTGCCTTCTAAATGTAAGCAAATAAAACAATAATTTTCAAATGCTCATTGCTTAACTATTTTTATTGGAATTTGAATGGTAAGGATTCAGTTTCAGTTTTGAAACCGAAAAATCTACTTTCCGTAGCCAGGTTTTGAAATAAGGATTGCTGGTTGCCTCTGAACAATAACTGCTGGGCGTTGGACAACAATTTGTGGTTGGACGGTTTTTACCAAAACGGGTGAAGCTCCCAACAATGGGGCGCCTAGAAGACCAGGTTCGGCTTCAGCATTGGCATAGACAGCAGCGAAGAAGAGAGCGAGAACGATAACGACCTGCAGAAAAATAAGGGTGGAATTAGTTATTTCAAATGTTCTCATGAGTTAAAATTACCAATTTTACCTTCATAATGAGTTTTGTAGTTTACTGTTGTGTATTCAACGATGAACTGATATCGATACTGGGATGTTGGACTTATTTTATAGTTATCTAGATCAGTTGACAAGTTTAACAAGTTAAATTCTACATCTGCTTATTTTTGCATCAACGAAAATTATTGCATCAGAAAAAGCTGGTTTCGAAATATACCGCCTTGCAAAGGAACTTCAATGCATTGACCCTAGGAGTATGTTTACTAATGAAATTGTTCATAAAATGCTTATTAATTGTAATTTAGATTGAACTAAATTATTTATTCACGTCCATTCTAGGGTCATTGAATTCTATGAAGCGCTTACCGGTATTAAATCAGACTTTCTGAATCTAGAATTGATACTTATGAGAATAATTGACCCTATGTACAGCATCTAACTTGTAAGAATCTTAAACTGATCCAGATTTATATAAAACAAACCAAACTCTTCACTATCAATATCAGTTCATCGTTGAATACACAACAGTAAACTACAAATATCATAATGAAGGTGCGCATACATTGCTTTTAGCAAATATTAAAATGAAATAAATTAACAAAATTATTAAATTCTAGGTCGTTATCGTTCTCGCTCTTTTCTTCGCTGCTGTCTATGCCAATGCTGAAGCCGAACCTGGTCTTCTAGGCGCCCCATTGTTGGCAACTTCACCCGTTTTGGTAAAAACCGTCCAACCACAAATTGTTGTCCAACGCCCAGCAGTTATTGTTCAGAGGCAACCAACAATCGTGATTTCAAAGCCTGGCTACGGAAAGTAGATTTTTTTGGTGAAAAAAAAAATGAATCCTTACTATTCAAATTCCAATAAAATTAGTTAAGCAATGAGCATTTGAAAATGTTGGTTTCTTTTGGTTTTAAATATTTATCAACAAATATTAAGGACATTATTGGAACTTAACTCTTACATCCACTGAAGATCCACACCTGCAATATTAAGTGACGGTCTCTGGGATTTCTAAATGGTCATAGCGAAACAAATTTTAACAGCTTCTCTGATCGCTTACTAATGTTCGCTAAAAATTGACTTTGATTCGATAAAATACATACAATTGCCGACTAAATGACAATGGGATAGGGACTCTACATCCAGTAGCATTCCAAGTCCGCAAGAATTCTTAACTTAAACGTTGAAGCAGCGGACATAGCTGCTAGCTTATTGAAAAAGCTAGCTGTTTTTATAAGAAACTGCGGCATTATGGATTAGCTGTAAATGGTGGAAACCACTTGTAGTCGCAGTGATCTGGGATGCATTATACCATCTCTACTTACTTCACAATCTACAAGTCCCCTTGCACTGAAATAGCCTCTCAAACACGTAAAAAACATTACACTTAATTTTCTCTCTTAAATCCTTAGCCATTAAGAACTAACTTTTGCATATAAAGTTAGAAGTGGCAAAAGGCAAATTTTCTATGTGAGGGCACTTTATTTTCAGATTCAGAGTCATTCGAGTAGGGATGCTCATCATCGATGTTTTACTTGATGTAATGCATCGAAATGTTACATCTATTTACATATAAAGAAGCATCGATGAAAAAAATTGATGTTTTCGGTGCAACATAATATTGTTTTATATGAGCTTAAAATAGGAATTACAAAATGAAACATTATACAAACTTTTAAATTTAAATCAGTTTTATTAAATTATGTTTTTTTTATATATCGCAATACTTCCGCTCCAAACTTTGCATAAATAGTATTTTATTATCCGCTTTCCTTGGATTCCGATTCTTTGCTGCTTCAATACCTTGAAAACTTTCGAAAAATGCCGTTCTGAAGGAACTGAGGAACTGGCTACAATAGTTGAATATTTGTACGGAATTTTAAAAAGTATTGGAAATTGGAGCATGTAGTCGGCCATACCTCCAATGGGTTTTCACTAAGGCGACCAACAGGTGCCCTTAAGTAGACCGAAAGCTTACCACAAACACTTTCTTCACTCTTTTTGCCTTCCATTTTTGGAGAACTAGTTCGTGATGGTTACTTCAAAAGCTGAAATCTTCCGATATTTTGTTGGAACTATCCTAATCAGATCCAGCTGGATTTTTATTAAAGAGGTCTTTAATTTTTGGAATTGCATATGCACAGCCCAACGGGTCTTGAAGTTGACAAAACGAAAGATATGAGAGCCTATAAAATGAATTGAATTTGAAATTCCGATACATCGAATAAAATGCATCGATGCATCGGTAAACATGGGAAGCATACGATGCATTGGATTGATTCGATGTTTCGAATAGTAACATCGATGTTTTTCGATGTATCGATGTATTATGAGCATGCCTATATCCGAGTTTGACTGTCTCATTGCACCTCATTGCGCACACGACCCACGACCCACGACAAACGTATACGCACACGCCTCCATGCCCTTCTGTGTATTGGAACAGTTTTTCGTTTAAAAATAATCACACCAAAAACATAAATGTTAAAGAATAGCCAAGTTCTTTTATACAAAAATCGCTTTTGCGTTACAAGTCAGCCACGAAAAGTACTGCGATCTAAAAACAATCGCTAAGTTTGTATTGTAATTATGAAAAATTTCACAAATAGTATTTACATTTTTATGCTTGGCAAGTTTCAAGTTTTGAAGAGTTGTGAAGACAAGAGTATTAGGTCCCAAATTTGGTATGGAGCCTGCTGCTGGGCCTCCCAATAAATCCTTAAAATTTTATGTTTCTAGCTTTGTGGTAAGCGAAGTAAGCGGGGGATCAAAATGGCATGAGTTCGTTCGTGTAAATAAGGGTGTTGTGCCACAGTTGCTAAAGAACTTAAATTGCTGAAATAGCCAACTGAAAGGAATCGCCACTAAATGTAAGAAAATAAAACAATAATTTGTAAATGCTCATTGCTTAACTAATTTTATTGGAATTTGAATAGTAAGGATTCAGATTGAGTTTGTGGTTAACAAAATCTACTTTCCGTAGCCAGGTTTTGAAATAAGGATCGTTGGTTGCCTCTGAACGATAACTGCTGGGCGTTGGACAACAATTTGTGGTTGAACGGTTTTTACCAAAACAGGTGAAGCTCCCAACAATGGGGCGCCTAGAAGACCAGGTTCGGCTTCAGCATTGGCATAGACAGCAGCGAAGAAAAGAGCGAGAACGATAACGACCTAGAATTTAATAATTTTGGTAATTTATTTCTTTTTGTTAAAAGCAATGTGTGCGCACCTTCATTATGATTTTTGTAGTTTACTGTTGTATATTCAACGATGAACTGATACTGATAGTGAAGAGTTTGGTTTGTTTTATATGAATCTGGAGCAGTTTAAGATTTTTATAAGTACGATGCACAAATTGTGTACGAATACATCTGGTATTTTTGTTTTTTCATCAGGACCAGTTCTTGCATCAGACAAATCTGGTTCTGAAACTTAACACAATAACCCCAAGTGAATATCGTCAACAAATCGCTTGTTTAATTTTGTAAACACATCCATTTAACCCGTACCCTAACTGCACACACCATTGTTCTCTCTAATTTGATGAACAATTTTTTAAAAAATAAATCTCTTAACATGACTCAAGTCAGTAACCCACATCCACATTACATATTTTAAGATCGAATCTTAGTATTTATTATTATTAGTTAGTATAGGTTGATTACATTCTGGATAAAAATATGAATAATTGATTAGCAGTGATCCATATGATCGTAGTTTGAGTAATGCTCGATAACCAGCTGCTTTTGACCAAGCATTATGAGACGAAGACATTGTCGGCTTTTTGGTAGTCCATGTTTGCCTTTAGCAAAACATGATTTTGTCACCCAAAAAAAAGCCTTCTGCCTACCACCACGATGAGGCCAATATATCATTTATATGGTGAAATAAGCAATGCGTAATTTTTAATTGTACTAAACTCCAAGGAACGGTATGTTTGGGTTGTATCGGGGCATTCCCTAGCAGCCCTAACGCAGCTCTATATGCCCTAATGAACCTTCTACTCCTTAATATTTGTATCATGGGGGTAACCCTGAAGGCTATTTCTCGTATAAATGGAAGTGGTTTTTTATACAACACGTCCTGTAGTTTCGATGACACTGCGCGAGAACTATCCTGCGACTTCTGTTTAATGCATATGCCATCTGGTGCAATGATACCAGCTGTGTTAAAATCTCAAAGTCGATTTTCTACCAAGTTCAAGAATGGTTTCGGCAAGCATCGCATTTTCAAAAAAAGTTCCAAAACCTGCTTGGAATCCGATGCTGGTGTTTTCGTGAAATATGACAACGTAAAGCCTGAACTACATCAAAACAAAAGTGAAGAAAAGTACAAGAAGTGAAAATATAAAAAAACATACGCATATATATATGTATGACATCTATGAGCAAGATCAGAACTAATAAAGCGGAGGCTTTTTTCTTATATTGAACATATTTACGTCAGTGAAAATTTTTAAAATTTTAGATAGGTAGGTAGGAGTAGGAGGTTACGATTAAAATCCAAATCAGGTAAAACAAAATAAATTCCTTAAATACAAACAAAATGATTGTTTTAATTTTTTTTGTCACTTGCTTGTCAAAAAGGTTCTTACTTGAGAAACTGGCAGGAATTATAAACGGCTTTAGGAAATAAAGCCCCAAAATAAAAATGAAATAAGGACCCAACAAAATATAAACGCGAACAAACAACAACATTTTTTTTTAAGAAGAAAAGGGGTCTTCTTTCATTATTTTGGGAACTTATTTCTTTCTTTGGGTCTTATTTCCAAAAAGTGCGCGTGGGCAAAAAGTTTGTATGGGCGATATATTGGAAAAAATATTGACTAAATATATTGTTAATAATTTTTTTTTTCGATTTCTATGTAACTTTTCCAAGAAAACAGCGTTTTAGTGAAAAACGCCCACAAAAAGTAGGCGCGGCAAAAAAACTTTATATGACAAATTTATTTAGGTGGGCAGTACCTACATGTCTTGTGAAGGTTGTACAACTTTATCTCTCTAACTTAAGCTTTAAAACGGTTTTTTCTTAATTGTGGGCGTGGCATTTTGGAACCCTAGAGAATATATGTTCCAAATTTTAGCTTCCTAGCATAACATTCAATGCCTCAAAAGTTGATACGGACGGACGGACGAACGGACATTGCTAAATAGTCCTTGATTTTTGTCCTGATCATAAATATATTATATTTTAGGGGTCTGCGACGAATATTAAGAGGTGTTACAAACTATGTGTCAAAATTATTATACCCTTAAGATAGGGTATAAAAAAGGTGGAACAGCAAACGTAGGGCAAAATTTATGTCGATTTTCATTCACCGAGTTCGCTATGTTGGAACAGTACTCCGAAAATAGCTAGAACAGCGCTGACAGCAATTGGAACAGCACTTTACAGCAGTTGGAACAGTTCCAACATGGCGAATGAGTGAATGAAAATCGACAGTAATGTGCCAGGTCAAAAAATGATATACAGAAAAAATTCACATATAAACATACTTGTTGGAGGAAATCTTGTGTGGCAAGAATTACACTTTTACCTGACGGTGTTTGCGAAATGGTGAAGCACTATGAATGCCATAGCCACGAAAAGACGGAGCTACATACAAGGAGTTATCGCATCAAACGCGACTGCATCAACAATACTTTGAGGAGAATTGAATGCATTGAGTAGCATTAGATCGTCATTCCAAAATACCAACGAAAGGTTAGTATATAAATAATTTTGTATTTATTTATATCTCTGAAGAAGCTTGATTTTAGGTTTCGGGAAGACACAAAAAGCTTCGCCTTTTACAAAATAAGACGAGGCTTACAATATTTGGTCAACAATGCTTTTCAGACGTCATCCACAAGTTATTGAGGCTTTTCATTTGAAAAACCGTTTGTTAAAATTTCAGAGTTTCTAAAGACGTTTCGAATCCCAAGCAATTTTATACATGCTGCATAGAGGAAGAAATGTAGAAATGTCGCAGAAAATTATAATGTGTCCTTTTTGGAGACATGTTATGCAGGACATCATTCAAATTTATATCTTATGTTTAGTTAATTTTTTTTGTTTACTTTCGTTAATAATAAAAAGGTAATGTGAAATAACGCCAAACGAAATAAGACCAATTTAAATTTATTCCAATTTTAGCAATATGCAAACTTTTCTTAATACCCAACTTCGTACCTACTTCAAATCTAACAGTGAAACCAAGCAGAGGGAGTTGCGGGGTGCAGCATGGCCCCCCATTTATAACCATCACGAAATCATTAGGAATTAGAATTTTAAAAGCGAAGTAATGACAAATTGGCTTTTTTCGGTTTTTGTAACGAAATAAAGCCAAACTATGAATTTGATCTTATTTTGAATTTGTAATGGAAATAGAAATAATGCCAAAGCGGTTACATCTCGCCGGTTTTTTTATTTGTTGCTTTATTGTTTGAAATTACAGTACCTGCCATACAAATTTTTGGTATTACTAATCACTATTCTTCTAAAAAATGGTTGCAAGGATTTTGACCTTTTTTTGGATCTAACCAAAAATACTGCATACTCCAATATCTGTCCAATATCTCAAAAACTATTAAAGGGAATTCCGAACAATTTTACTATTTTCTTGAATGTTAAGTCTACGATATTACGTTGAAGCAATCTACGAACTTCGATATTTGAAATCATTTTTTTTCTTTAATTTTTTTTTCTTATAACGATTTTCATAAATATAAATTAATTCCATTTTCTTAAAAACGACTCTAACAATTTTGATAAATTTTTGTATATTTACCAATAACATATATTAAAAGTGTTCTGTACGCGAAATTACATT
Source organism: Ferdinandea cuprea (assembly GCA_963576555.1). Classification (NCBI taxonomy): domain Eukaryota; kingdom Metazoa; phylum Arthropoda; class Insecta; order Diptera; family Syrphidae; genus Ferdinandea; species Ferdinandea cuprea. The sequence continues at coordinate 142,259,041 of OY754958.1, read as the reverse complement.
AAGAAAAAGTGATTTAAATAAATTTGTCAACATTAATTTTCGATTCATCTTGCGATTCAAAAACGCATTTCGTGTACCGAAAAAGTTTCGTATGAAGCAGTCGTGCACTTTATTTTTTAATGAATATGTTTTTTATTTTAAGAAATTTATTGAAAAATTTAAGTCAAAATATTAAGGCATTTTTAGTTTATTTAAAGTTGTTGGCACTTCCCACTTGTTGGAGAGCTTGTTGTAGCCATTATGTTTTATATAGTAAAGTCACAGTCGGTGGTAAGGATATGGAAATTTTTTATTTAATTTTTAACATAGATGAATTATTTCATACATTAAAGTATTAATTTTTAGTCGTCGTGACAGCAGAAAATAAAAGCGCGTCCAAGGTTTTATAATGAACATATGTATGTCCCGCCTAACTGGATCATTAGTCCATAAAAATAATGTGTGGAATTATGTCCGATTTTACATGTTTTGTCGGCCCTCGGCCCCACGGCATTACTAAGAATTAGCACTATCAAACTGTTTTAATGAAAAGCCGCCGGCGAAAATAGGATTGAAATCCCTTAATCCCGCGTAGCGTAGGTACGTGAATGAACCACACTGAAAAAACAGTAAAAAGCAAAAAGAAGAGACTGTTTCTTTAAAGCACTCCCAAACTTACCCAAAAACGGCTTTTTTCCGCATAACAATCAAATAAGTAAAATCCTGCATTCAGCTAAACAGCAACAAAAACCGCCATGAAATATTGGTTTATCGGCGATCCTCAGGAGAGATGCAACTTTCGGCAGAAGGACTTTTCTAACTTACCTAATTTTTGTTTTTGTTTTAAGATCTCACACCCAAAATTTTCTATGCCTAAGTAAATGCAAATAATAAAACAAAACTTTTCAAATGCTCATTGGTTAACTAATTTTATTTGTTTTCTAGTGGTTAGGATTGTTCAATGGTTAAGGTGTTTTTTGCTCATCACCATCTACTTTCCGTAGCCAGGCTTTGAAATCACGATTGTTGGTTGCCTCTGAACAATAACTGCTGGGCGTTGAACAATGATTTGAGGCTGAGCGGTCTTTACCAACACGGGTGAAGTTGCCAGCAATGGAGCTCCTAGCAGACCAGGTTCGGCTTCAGCATTGGCATAGACAGCAGCGAAGAAGAGTGCGAGAACGATAACGACCTGCAGAAAAATAAGGGTGGAATTAGTTCTTGCAAATGTTCTCAAGAGTTAAAATTACCAATCTTACCTTCATAATGAGTTTTGTAGTTTACTGTTGTGTATTCAACGTTGAACTGATATCGATACTGGAACGTTGGGCTTATTTTATAGTTTGCTGGATCAGTTGACAAGTTTAACAAGTTAAATTCTTCATCTGCTTATTTTTTCATCAACGAAAATTATTGCATCAGAAAAAGCTGGTTTTGAAGTATACCCGCCTTTCAAAGGAACTTCAATGCATTGACCCTAGGAGTATGTTTACTAATGAAATTGTTCATAAAATGCTCATTAATTGTAATTTAAATTGAACTAAATTATTTATTCACGTCCATCCTAGGGTCATTGAATTCTATGAAGCGCTAACCGGTAATAAACCAGATTTTTTCTGAATCTAGAATTGATACTTATGAGAATAAGTGACCCTATGTACAGCATCTAACTTGTAAGAATCTTAAACTGATCCAGATTCATATAAAACAAACCAAACTCTTCACTGTCAATATCAGTTCATCGTTGAATACACAACAGTAAACTACAAATATCATAATGAAGGTAAGCACACATTTCTTTAACAAACATTAAGTAGAAATAAATTAACAAAATTACTTTATTACATTCTAGGTCGTTATCGTTCTCGCTCTCTTTTTCGCTGCTGTCTATGCCAATGCTGAAGCGGAACCCGGTCTTCTAGGCGCCCCATTGTTGGGAGCTTCACCCGTTTTGGTTAAAACCGTCCAACCACAAATTGTTGTCCAACGCCCAGCAGTTATTGTTCAGAGGCAACCAGCAATCCTTATTTCAAAACCTGGCTACGGAAAGTAGATTTTTTTGGTGAAAAAAAAACTGAATCCTTACTATTCAAAATCCAATAAAATTAGTTAAGCAATGAGCATTTAAAAATTATTGTTTCTTTTAGTTTTAAATATTTATCAAATAATATTGAGGACATTATTGGAACTTAACTCTTACATCAGACTTCTAAATTGTCAACAAAAGTGGAAGCTAAATTCACTTTACCCATTTAGTAGTTGTAAAACATGAAAAACATGAAAACATGTTTAAGAGCTAAGAATTGTATCTAATCACTCTGCAGGGTTGACGAAGAGATTCAATCAGTGGAATATCTGTTATGGGATTGCCCAGTTCTCCGGCAACGCCGCCTTTCCTGCATTACGTAATAAGTCTGCGGCAATAGGCTGCAAATTAACATTCTAGATGCTGTTAAGTTTCAGTTAAGTTTGAAGGCATTTATGGTAACAGTCTTCACAAAAAATTAATGTTGCGGCTATCGGTGACCCTCTTAGCAATTTTTTCATACTTTGAAACGCCTACTTTTTGTGGGTGAAAGGATGAAATGAGGTCAATGTCTACATATTTTTTCTAAATAGAAGGCGTGGCAGTGGGCACATTAAAAAACAAGTTTATCAGCTTCCACGCTTAAAATTTAAGGTACTAGGATTATTGATAAACATTTGTGTGTCGTTTCTTTTGATACATTCGTCAGAAAGTTATCAGAAAATGCCATAGGAAAATAAGTAGACCATGTCCTTACCAGTTGGACACAAGAGTATTGCCTTATTTTTAAGGGGTTTTTGAATGACAAAATATATTTAATATATTTTAATTCATTTAAAGCGGGTCAGAGCAAGTTTTATATAAAAATTAGCTGGGCCATGCTCGCGTTGCTTTGCCTGCCTGCCACATTTATATGACAGTGGTTGATTGATATTTTATTTACTTTATTGTCTTTCATTCTGCCGTGTTAAGCAAGAACACACTAGAGCCAAAAGTCATGTTTTGAGTTTAGAAAAGTCATGTTTTGAGTTTAGAAAAGTCATGTTTTTCAAAAAAATGTGTCTGGAAGTGCCTCAAAATCAAAAAAAAATTTAGACACATATCCGAAAATCTCATGTTTGTTAAGAAAAAAAATCCTAAGTGTCAATTGTAAGCAAAAAAGTCTTATATCCCACGAAATTGTGTGGATAACGGACTTTTTTGGTTAACATCCAAAAGTCCTACATCTACTGATGTCGTTTTTTCTTGAAAAACTTTAGACTTATTTTATTCATATTTATCTAAGTATGTTTAAAAATTTGAATAAATTTACAAAATCCCAAAGAAGTGACAGACAGACTGACATCCGCAATATTATGCCCAAAAAAAAGTTCCAGCACTTTTGTTTGACTTTAATGCAGTGGATTCTGTCACACATTCCCCCAAAGGTCATTCTTTGGCCTTCAGCCGAATTCGTTGTTTTTATAAAATGATTTCAAATTAACTTCGCGTTTCAGTGGTACCAAAGGGTTAAAATTTATATTATGTGTATGTTTTTGTGTTTTGCTAACTGAATGACAGAAATCAGATCACAGATGTCAGATGAATCACAATAGAGATAGAGACTCAAGAGTACCATTCCAAGTCCTCTGGTACTGACCTGGTCTTCAAACGCGCAAAATATTTTACACTTAGTTTTCTCTCTTAAATCCTTATCCATGAAGAATTCATTCCAGATTCAGAGTCATCCGAGTTTGACTATATACATATCATATTGCATCTCACCTGTGCACACCTATACCTGAAAAGAAAACATCGATTGACCCACACATAACCTTAACGCTTGAGCAAACACACAAATCCATTCGAGATTCGACTGCATCAGGCAGACGTCGAAAAAATGGGTATATCACTGAGATCAATTTGAAAATCTTGGTCAATCAACGTTTTAATAAAAAAAGGAGTTTTGCAAAAATGTTACTAAAATTGCTAAGCTTCTAGAGCATGTACAAATGCAGGACTTGAAATAAGCGTATTTCAGATCTAACGACTGAAATTAATTTCCCTACATTAGGCTAAGGAAGAGTTCACATTTCGTTGTTTCAAAGTCTAAGTATTGACTTACATGGTCTTTCTTGGTCGTTCAAATCAAAATTACTTAAGTCCGTTGTAGGTGCAGTCCACAGATGAGTAATTAACCAGACAGTCAAGTTAGCAAACCTTGTTCCTTTGAATTTTTTAAAAATGGCCGCGAAATCCTCGCTTAAATTTCCTATCTGTGAATACGTATGAACAATGATGTTATTGATTGTCAAAAATATTTGAAGCCCAGTTCGACATTAATGATACCTACATGACTTTTTTCCAAAATGGATTTCATGGCACAGTACTGCAATTGTGGGCGTGAGCTGGCTCAATCTGATTTCCATGCAAAAACTTATAAAGATACAGTTCTACGCCGGTTTGAATCAAATAAAAAAGGGAGGGCGAGAGAGCCAAAAATTGTCTCAGTTGACTATTTATATAATTACTCATCTTTGGTCAAGTCAAAACAAAACAAAGATAAAATCAAGTCGTCGCTCTTTTTCCAGAAATATTTTTTTCCATCCCATTGAAACTGTCCCTCTACAAATTTTTCAACCCAGGTTGGTCCTTTGAAAAAGAACTTGGCTGGGAAGGGGGAGGAATCGCCACCGTGTGCCTTCTAAATGTAAGCAAATAAAACAATAATTTTTAAATGCTCATTGCTTAACTAATTTTATTGGATTTTGAATAGTAAGGATTCAGTTTTTTTTTCACCAAAAAAATCTACTTTCCGTAGCCAGGTTTTGAAATAAGGATTGCTGGTTGCCTCTGAACAATAACAGCTGGGCGTTGGACAACAATTTGTGGTTGGACGGTTTTTACCAAAACGGGTGAAGCTCCCAACAATGGGGCGCCTAGAAGACCAGGTTCGGCTTCAGCATTGGCATAGACAGCAGCGAAGAAGAGAGCGAGAACAATTACGACCTAGAATTTAATAATTTTGTTAATTTATTTGTTTTTAATGTTTGTTAAATGAAATGTTTGCTTACCTTCATTATGATATTTGTAGTTTACTGTTGTATATTCAACGATGAACTGATATTGACAGTGAAGAGTTCGCTTTGTTTTATATAAATCTGGATCAGTTTAAGATATTTACAAATTAGATACCGTTATTCTGTACATAGAATCATTTCTGCTCATTAGTATCAATTGTAAAAAATCTGGTTTAATACCGGTAAGCGCTTCATAGAATTCAATGACCCTAGGATGGACGTGAATAAATAATTTAGTTCAATTTAAATTACAATTAATGAACATTTTACGAACAATTTCATTAGTAAACAGACACTTAGGGTCAATGCATTGAAGTTCCTTTGCAAGGCGGTATATTTCGAAACCAGCTTTTTCTGATGCAATAATTTTCGTTGATGCAAAAATAAGCAGATGTAGAATTTAACTTGTTAAACTTGTCAACTGATCCAGCAAACTATAAAATAAGCCCAACGTTCCAGTATCGATATCAGTTCAACGTTGAATACACAACAGTAAACTACAAAACTCATTATGAAGGTAAGATTGGTAATTTCAACTCATGAGAACATTTGAAATAACTAATTCCACCATTGTTTTTCTGCAGGTCGTTATCGTTCTCGCACTCTTCTTCGCTGCTGTCTATGCCAATGCTGAAGCCGAACCTGGTCTTCTAGGCGCCCCATTGTTGGCAACTTCACCCGTGTTGGTAAAAACCGTCCAACCACAAATTGTTGTCCAACGCCCAGCAGTTATTGTTCAGAGGCAACCAGCAATCGTGATTTCAAAGCCTGGCTACGGAAAGTAGATTTTGTTAACCACAAATGAAACTGAATCCTTACCATCAAATTCCAATAAAATTAGCTAAGCAATGAGCATTTAAAAATTATTGTTTGTGTTATTTTTAGAAATGCTATTATACACCCAAAGATACAGCTTGACCACAACTGTTATGGGAAACTTTTTATTTGTTCAATCTATCTTTTCATCCTTCTTTAGGCATTTTTGTTTTTACTTAAGGGTTACACCTATTTAGGAAAATCCCTAAATTGTATTATACAAAACTGACAGTGTTGACGAAACGATGCACTGCATTTGCTAAAAGTTTAACTCATAAACGCAACTAGTCTTGAATGCCTAAAACAGATTGAATAATGCTGGATTTGGAAAATATGTTCCTAAGTACCCTATCATTGGGATATGTGCCAAAATCGTAGCGTGAAGTCAAGGTGATTTAAGTATTTGAAGCTCGTTAGCTTCCCTACACCTTAAAAAAAATATATAAATATCGGCTAACATTTGCCGAATATTTCCTCACCTAACAATGGAAAAGTGCTTGAACAGCTTCTTTCTCAGTGGTGTTAAACTTTCTGGGAAATCAAAAAACAGACAATCATATTGGACTATTGGATCTTCTTTTACAATCAGAAACATGGGATATAATATTAGTATTGAACTCCACTTTATCCACTTATTGAATTCTCCTTTAGAACTTATACATCAGGACTTATACGTCATGAAGCTTCTGGGACACGCATATATGATATCTAAACTATTGTTGGGCCAAGTCTATCAAAAGAGAGAACTATTTTTTCGCTTAACACAAACTACCTCGAATGATAGCTACATTTTGTTTAAATAGCCGTGAAAGCCTCTATCAGGGCGCTGGGCGCTGCACTATCTACTCAAGAACAAGATAGAAGTATTCACTCCAAAGCGAATCTCCTTGCCGAAATCCGTTGCATATTTGAAAGTGTTTGGATGAGCTTCTGACAAACTGCAGAATCATGCACTTACATGCGACATTTAGAAGGTATATGGCTTTGAAGACAAATGTATTGCCTCTCTTGTATATGGGACATATGGAATCGATGGTCCAGACTTTGGGCACGGTTTCTTCCATCCAAAATTAATTGATGATTTGGTGCATGTTGGAATGGCATGTTATTTTATTTTAAATTCTTGAAAAAATCATTAAACAATAAATTAAAATAAATTCGTTTATCGTGATAATTGAATTTGATAATAATTTAACCAGCGAGAGCTACCTAAGATCATTGCATTGCTTTGCTGATGCAAGAATTTGTGTTAATGAAAACGGAATTTTTAAACGGGATTGGATTGTAACAATTTCAACTCTCTAACACTGGCGGTATATATTGTTCATGCAGCAATAGCATATTAGGATTATTGGCTACTTCTAGCTCTATTAGTGAATTTTCTGTGAAATTTTTTTTTAAAAGCTTTTGTCAAACAAAATCTTAATATATTAAAAAGATCTGTAAAAATTTCGAACCAATAGGTATACTAGATCTTGATATATATACAGTTTCGAAAAGAACGAGTTGAAAGTTTGAAGTCTCGTTTCAGGCAGTCTGAATCATTTAAATGGCCATTTCATAAACATAGTTGTAACGCCGAAAATAATTCCAATTTCCAAATATCCTTTTATGGGCTCAGGTCTAAACTTTAAAAATAAAATAACAAAAATTGTTTTTTTTCTTAATTTTCTAGACCATAATATCCCCTTAATCAATCAATATTGACTTAAATTGGTATCCAAATAAATCGAAACACTAGTGGAATTTGTTTACCAAAAAGGAAAATTAATTTATTTTGTTTATAACTTTCCTTGAAATCAAATTTTATTAATTCACTGGCTGATTTTCATTTCTATAATTTGGAACATAATCGTGTTAGTGATGTGTTCGTTTCTCTTTCTACTTCTATTTTCATCAGTCAGTTTTGCTTTCAATGATCAACTCTAACCATAAAACCTGTAGCTACCAGCGGCCTTTCACTGACATAAATTATTCAATGATTGCTATAACTCACTTGCCAAAATAATGTAATATCTGTGGTTGCCAACTGACGACAAAACTCGTAGCACTTTATGTTTATAATTCCACCGGATCTTCGCGGCACATCCATATACATAATATGCAATGAAGAGGAGTGCGCCAACTTTAAATTTTGCTTCGTTCGTTGTTATACTGCCCGTTTTATGTTTTGGTTGGCCTAGGTATAGGTTAGTGGACTTTACTAACAAATCGATCACTTTTTCACCTCGCAGAGGCACATGCAGGCTTTTGGGCATATACGTATGTATTTCCCCACTTCGGCATAAAGTTTACACAACAGGGATAGCAGCATAATGTCAATTAAGCGTGAAACGCTGCCTTTTGGTGAGTTTGGATAGAGATAAAGGGCCAACCATAATGCACTTGAATGAGCTTAAGCCAGCTTAATTGAACGTCCCATTACATTCAAATAGTAATGACGTCCATTACGTGATTAATAAGTGTTTCGTCAAGTTTTCTTTAACTTCGGCTGGCTTACGAAAAGTCTAAATGAAATGGGACATTTAGTAACAAAATTTGACAGAAGGCAGAAGTACGATACGGAGTACGATGTCATAGATCTATGAATTTTAACCGTCCAAACAAATATATGCCTTTACGCCTTTTAATTTTCTTAACTGATTTTTAATTTAATTTTTTGGAAACCAAACCGAAAGAAACAATTTGACATATTATGAACTTCTCTTAAGTTCATTATGGGTGTTAAGATAGTTCGACAGAAATTGAGTGGGCTTTTCGTTCTGTTTTGACATAAGGTTAATCCCACAGAAGTGCTTTATAGTTGGCCCTTAAGTCTTCGCTATCGGTTTCCGAATCACATAATGAAGTAAGTACTAAACATAACCTCAGCTGGTGCAAGTAATTGCGAGCTTTTTAGGTTTTGCAAAGCGACAAAATCTTCGTTACCAGAATCTTCTATTATGCATGGCAATGGCCCTTCTTCATGCTTTTCTAATTGGTTCAGAATTTAATTGAGTCATCTTTTAACCGAAGATTGTTTTAAATGCAAATTGGGTATAGCTCGTATTACTAAACGGGGCATTGTAGCACAACACAACATTTAGAGACGCCAAACCTCACGAAACCAAAAATACACTAGATGCACAAAATTTAAAACAATTTAAACATTAGATGAATATTTGATGAGTTAAATATTTTGTATGGTTATTTTTTATATGCACAACTGGTCTCTGAAAGATATTTTGTAAACTAAAACCAAGTACAAAATTATTGTTAAGAGAACTGTCACTTTAAATAGCCGTTAAGTGTGACACACTTTTTTTTTGGGCAAAAGAATTTCAATACTGCATTACATTTTTAGTGAAGAGGTCATTTTTCTGTTGTAAGTGTTTTCTCGTTTATATATAAAATTTAATCTGAACTGATTTATTAATCATGCGTTTTGCTATCAGTCATAAAAGTCATTATGTTAAATATTCTGTTTTATTTTGATATAAAATTGTCGCCATTTGTATGGTAATGAATTTTTGACCACGGAACCATAACCATAAATCTCTAAGTCTTACACTAATTTTAATCTTATGACAATTACCATTGTAGCGCATTAGAAAATAAAGTGCAAGACTGCGTCATAAGAAACTTTCTTGCTACATGAAATGCACTTTTCAATCGCCTTAAACAAAATGGAAGCATTTGATAACATTTATTTATTTAAATCCAAAATTAAATTTACTCAAAAACGGCGTGTTGATGTAATTGACATTGGATATTGAACAGTCTTACCCGAATTTAATCACCCCTATCACGAGCTACGTCGTAATAGAAAAATGTCTACGAATCACGAAAAATCTATTCCTTTTCAAAATAATTTTATTTATTTATATGTAATAATACATCTTTTAAATTCTTTAAATTCATGTAGAACGTTTATTGGACTATACTTTTTTCGAAATCGTTTCCGGTGCCACTATGCTGGTAGCCGTCTTCAGCTATAAGTGCCGCACTCAATCGACAGAATGGGGTCATGAAGATGCTAACACGCCTGGCTTCAGCTTCGCTTCAAGTTCTTGAAGTACGTATTTGAAGGAGTCTTTGTTTTGTCTGAAATTTTCTTCTAAATCTGCGAAAGATACCAATGAAATGAACAAATTTAAATAATTTCAAAAATGAGTTACCTTCTTTGAATTTTCATTTTTGTTGGTGTATCGCCTCTTTATGAATTCTAACGATAGGAATTGCAATTGATTCCATTATTATTATTTTTCACTTAAAAAACGAAAATATGCGCGACAAACTAGATTTTGAATTTGAATTTGACAGATGGGACAGTACTCAGAATTTTTAACTTGAAGGCTAAATATCTTGTTAAACCTTTTTTTTAACTTTAGCTTTAAAACGGTCGGACGGACATACATTGCTAAATAGTTTTAGGTTTTGGTCATGATCATAAATATATATACTTTTATGGGTCTACGACGAATATGAAGGGGTGTTTCAAAGTATGTGTTAAAATTAATATACCTTTAGAATGGGGTATAAAAATTGTTTTTGGAAAATAAAGGGATTTTTTTTTAAGTTCAGGGATTTTTCTTTATATTGTTTGGAGTATTAATTGTGATATAAATCAGCTGACTTCCAAAATGTAAACTAATTTTTTCAATCAGGCAATGCTTTTCCCTTCGGATCATTTCATTGCTTTTATTTTGGAATCGTAGCGGAATTTTTCATTCTCGGGGATTTCTCCGAAGGGAGCCTGAATATATTTATTAGAAAATCTATATTCCTTTCCCGCATTAAGTTTTTTAATATCGAGTTATCTATGCAGTACTTTATATTCAATTTTTGTATATCTAAGTGGAGGTTCTGATGTCCTTCAACGACGCCAATATATTCTCTGGGTTTAACGGCAAAATATTATTATAGACAATAACCTATAGTTCCAGTTGGCTTCTCACAAGTTTATGACATATTTTAAAGTTTTATTATTTTTCTTTTAAATTTTCTACCCAATAGGATTGAAAGTAATGACAAAGAGAAGTGTAGCACTTGATTTGTTTTTGGTACCGGCTAATGTAGCAGCAGGTTCAATTACTTTCAATTTGCATCGACCTTAAGCTAAATAAACCTGTAATTGATTTACACACTGATTTACCCGTCATTCCGAGGTATCTACCCGTGGATGGTACTTCTGCAATAAAATATTAACGAGTATTTGCTCTAAATTTACTCGAAATCGTTAACTTGTCAATTTTAATAGCCATAAATAATCTAATTTAATTAGAAACCCATCGGCCACAGGTTATTGTACTTTATTGTTTACGTGTAAAAAACTTGATTTTTTTTTGTTGCAAAAATTCGTATAGAACGAAGACAAACTTATAGATGTGTGGGCAGTTTTCAGTCTGATTATCTGAAACTTGTAAGGATAATTAACTTTTTCCTGATTAATATATAATGAAGGCAATCTTTCAGCATCGATATCAGTTCATCGTTGAATACACAACAGTAAACTACAAAAATCAAAATGAAGGTAAGCATACATTTCTTTTGACAAACATTAAAAATAAATAAATTAACAAAATTACTTTATTACATTCTAGGTCGTAATTGTTCTCGCTCTCTTCTTCGCTGCTGTCTATGCCAATGCTGAAGCCGAACCTGGTCTGCTAGGAGCTCCATTATTGGCAACTTCACCCGTGTTGGTAAAGACCGCTCAGCCTCAAATCATTGTTCAACGCCCAGCAATTGTTGTTCAGAGGCAACCAACAATCGTGATTTCAAAGCCTGGCTACGGAAAGTAGATTTTGTTAACCACAAACTGAAACTGAATCCTTTCAAAATCCAATAAAATTAGTTAAGCAATGAGCATTTAAAAATGATTGTTTTATTTGCTTACAGTTAGAAGGCACACAGTGGCGATTCCTCTCCCTTCCCAGCCATGTTCTTCTTCAAAGAGCCAACCTGGCTTGAAAAATTTGTAGAGGGACAGTTTCAATGGGATGGAAAAAAATATTTCTGGAAAAAGAGCGACGACTTGATTTTATCTTTGTTTTGTTTTGACTTGACCAAAGATGAGTAATTATAAATATAAATAGTCAACTGAGACAGTTTTTGGCTCTCTCGCCCTCCCTTTTTTATTCGATTCAAAACGGCGTAGAACTGTATCTGTATATGTTTTTGCATGCAAATCAGATTGAGCTAGCTCACGCACTCAATTGCAGTACTGTGCCATGGAATCAATTTTGGTAAAAAAGTCATGTAGGTATCATCAATGTCGAACTAGGCTTCAAACACTATACTTTTAACAATCAACAGCATCCTCTGTGGTTCACACGTATACACAGATAGGAAATTTTAGCGAGGATTTCACGGCCATTGATCTGTAGACTGGACCTACACGGCGAACGGCTAAACGGACCTCACTCACTCACTTAATTGACCTCACTTTGAAAATTCGCCTAATGCCGCTGGTACTTTATGTGCAAAAGTTAGTTCTTAACGGATAAGGAGTGAAGAGAGAAAATTAATTGTAATATATTTTGCGCATTTGAGGGGCCATTTCAGTGCAAGGGGACTTGTAGATTTTGAAGTAAGTAGAGATGGTATAATGCATCCCAGATCACTGCGGCCAAAAGTGAGCAATTTACGGATAATCCATATAGCCGCAGTTTCTTATTTTCCATATTTCAATAAGCTAGCAGCTAGAAGTTACCTAGATAACATTGACAGGTTCTAATTAAGGAATTCTTGGGGTCTTCGAATGCTAGTGGATGTAGAGCCTCTATCTCATTGTACCGCATCTCACATCTATGATCGAATTTATGTCATTTAGTCGGCAATTGAGATCAGAGAAGCTGTTAAAATTTGTTTCGCTATGACCATTAACAAACCCCAGAAACCGCCACTTAATATTGTAGGTGTAGATCTTCAAAATCTGTACCGGCAGGCGAAGCAAGGCGAAGCTAGGCGAGCACGGGGCAGCTAGTGTATAAATAAATAAGTTTTTAACTAAACAAAAATAATGGAAAACATATATAATTTTGTTTTGCTTTGATAAAAGGATATTTTGTAGCCATCTCAGAACTGGAGACGTAAGGAGTAATAACAAAACATAGGTATGAGGAAAAGTCTGAAAGTCGGTAATATTTTCCTTGAGCATTAACGTAAATGCCAGAATACCAGAATGGAAGCCGCTTGAAGTATTTCACTTATCCGGTTCTTTAAGTTTTTAAGCGAATTTATCGAAAAAACAATTCTTGTTTTGGATAAAAATAAATTTAACTAAATGAATTATAATTAAAAACACCCATAAAACGTACTTAGTTGCTCAAAATATTTTCATAGAAAACTTGCACTGACCCGCTTAAAATGAATTAAAATATATTAAACATTTTTTTTATTCAAATAAGCGCAGAAAAATAAGGCATGGAAAATATGTTTGTGTGGAACTGGTAGGGACATTGTCTACTTATTTTCTTACGGCATTTTGTGATAAGTTTTTGACGAATGTATCAAAAGAAATGACACACAAATGTTTATCAATAATCCTCGAATCTTAAATTTTAAGCAAGGAAGCTGATAAGCCATTTTTGTTTGTTTTGAGGTGCCTACTGCCACGCCATCTATTTAGAAAAAATATGTAGACATTGACCTCATTTCCTCCTTTCACCCACGAAAAGTAGGCGTTTCAAAGTATGAAAAACTTGCTAAAAGGGTCAGCGGGCACCTCTCACATATATTTTTTGTGAAGAATGTTACCATAAATGCAATGCCTTCAAGTTTGACTTTAGAATGCATTTAACTAAATTGTTGTTGTGGCAGTGCGTGTATTTGAATGAACCTTAACAGCATCTAGAATATTAATTTGCAGCCTTTTGCCGCAGACTTAAGAACGCCCAGGCATTGCTATATCAGCATAAATTGGCAATTATATAAATGTAACTACTTTTAGTTTCAAAATGGTGGCACATTCATCTAGGATAGGATGTAAAAATAATCCTGGTGTATCTGACTAGCAGTAATGCACATGAGTGAAACATAAGAAGGAGAGAGGCGTTTCTCGACAACACAATGCTTGCAATATCACCCAGAAGCCAAGATGGGTCCTAGTAGTCCATGATAGGACAGGACGTGTGAATTACCAAGTCAATTCATTTCGTAAATAAACGTATCGAGGTCTGATAGGTGCGTCCCTTCCAGGTCGCCCAAGATGTCGAGTTATCCTGCACCAATCCAGAAGATGAAGAAGAGAAACAATAATTTTTAAATGCTCATTGCTTAACTAATTTTATTGAAATTTGAATAGAATTCAGTTTTTTTTTTCACCAAAAAAATCTACTTTCCGTAGCCAGGCTTTGAAATAAGGAGGGTTGGTTGCTTCTGAATAATAACTGCTGGGCGTTGAACAACAATTTGTGGTTGGACGGTCTTTACCAACACGGGTGAAGCTCCCAACAATGGGGCGCCTAGAAGACCAGGTTCAGCTTCAGCATTTGCGTAGACAGCAGCGAAGAAGAGAGCGAGAACGATAACGACCTGCAGAAAAATAAGGGTGGAATTAGTTCTTGCAAATGTTTTCAAGAGTTAAAATTACCAATCTTACCTTCATAATGTGTTTTGTAGTTTACTGTTGTGTATTCAACGATGAACTGATATCGATACTGGGACGTTGGGCTTATTTTATAGTTTGCTGGATCAGTTCACAAGTTTAACAAGTTAAATTCTACATCTGCTTATTTTTGCATCAACGAAAATTATTGCATCAGAAAAAGCTGGTTTTGAAGTATACCCGCCTTTGAAAGGAACTTCAATGCATTGACCCTAGGTGTATGTTTACTAATGAAATTTTTCATTAATTGTCATTTAAAGTCAACCAAATTATTAATTCACGTCCACCCTAGGGTCAGGTATGCTATGAATCGCTTACCGGTGTTAAACCAGATTTTTTACAATTGATACTAATGAGCAGAAATGACACTATGTACAGAATATCGGTATCTAACTTGTAAAAATCTTAAACTGATCCAGATTCATATAAAACAAACCAAACTCTTCACTATCAATATCAGTTCATCGTTGAATACACAACAGTAAACTACAAATATCATAATGAAGGTAAGCAAACATTTCTTCTAACAAACATTTAAATAAATAAATTAACAAAATTACTTTATTACATTCTAGGTCGTAATTGTTCTCGCTCTCTTCTTCGCTGCTGTCTACGCCAATGCTGAAGCCGAACCTGGTCTTCTAGGCACCCCATTGTTGGGAGCTTCACCCGTTTTGGTAAAGACCGTCCAACCACAAATTGTTGTTCAACGCCCAGCAGTTATTATTCAGAAGCAACCAACCCTCCTTATTTCAAAGCCTGGCTACGGAAAGTAAATTCTAGAAAAGTGAACAAAAATTTTTTTGAAACAATCTAGCATGAAACATTAGCAATAAATTAATAGCACTAAAAAAAACTTTATAGTATATTTTATTATTTTCGAATGCAAACATACTTTTATTGTTGGGTGTGGATGATGGCTAGAGTTAGATGGGTAGAGGGCGCTATATCTATTGAAAACTATTGGTTACAAAATATGTTGCTTTCAAAACCTTTATCTATCTATCTATATGCATCTTTAGTTAGTTCACAAAGGGGCTACTGTGTTTTAGTTTTGCTTGGATTGACGTCAAGGTCCTTGGAACCTAAGAAGTTCTTACAACCATAACATGTGTCTTAAAATTATTCCTTCCAACTTAGAGAGAGACTTGATTTGACCTAATAACAGCAGGCCAGTAATCAACTTCGAGGATGTGAGAGCCGTCAATGACTCGCCCCTATCTCTTTTTCAGAATCCTGACTATTCCAGAAAACCCCTTACTGACCTTAGCTCAGATAACTATCTGCCAAATTTACCGTTGACTACACCATCAGTGTACGTTCTCTTTTTAAGGAGCTCATATTGAATTCTGAGACTCAGTCATCGCAGACAGAGGTTAGCAATTGGCAAGTTAAATACAACAATCAAGTATTGGCTAAGCAAATCCCAGATCCTAGGAGCCAATGTCAAAATTAAAGAAGCTGCTGTCATTATGCTGTTTCGCCGTCTAAAATTTGGTACTCGCAGCCAACTTACTTAGTTATTGGTCAATCTCTCGCTTTATGTTTTCTTCGCATTTCTTGCAAAGTTCCGCCAGGTAGCCGGATAGTCAAAAGAATCGGGAAATTTATTTTCTTTTATCATTTAAAAAAGAAAATATAGAACGACTTTTGACAAATCTTTAAAAATCGTTTTAAGCAAATTATTTAACCGGAACAAAGCTTGGCCGAATTAGAAGTTCCAGAATCCGAGGAAGCGTTCACGTCAAAGAACCCATCTTGAAGAAATTTGAGCACGACCGACTTAGCTGGTACTGTCATGCTCAAAGGAGGGACCCTACGAACACCGTCAAAAAGGCAGGCCTAAAAACTCCTGGATCACACATAGGCAGAAACACCAGCATGTGATTGGCCTCAATGATGAAGTGATTCAAAATCGGGAGGCTTGCAGATATTTTTTGAGGTCGAACCGGTGAACCGCACAGGCGGACCAGCAGGAATGCAGTGAAGTGGCAGGGTTATGATCCCTCGTCTTTAAATGGAGATAAGAAGAAGAATAATAACACAAAAAAAAAAACGAATAGTTTTTAAATGCTCATTACTTAAATAAATTTATTATATTGCTATTTATCAGAATTGTTTTTCCTAGAATTTTCTTCTACTTTCCATAGGCAGGTTTCTGAATAAGGATTGTTGGACGTTGAACAAGGACCTGACGAACAGGTTGAATTTGAACAGTCTTAACCAACAAAGGCTGCGTAGTCAAGATTGGAGTTCCAATCAAACCTCCTGGTGCGGCATTGACACTGAAGACAGCAACTAGGAAAAGAGCAAGAATAAGTACGACCTTCGTCGAAATTTGTAATATTAGTAAATTTATTTATTTGAATCTTTAAAATAATATACATACT